>CM077818.1:65955918-67381378 GCA_039764185.1 Tamarix austromongolica
ACTTGAATTTATAGAGAAGCAAATGTTTGCCTCTTTAGATTATATGTAATTGGCAACTAATTAAAACTTTAAAATCTCATTATAATTAAAAGTGACTATCTAATTGTCAATTAATATATGGTATAACCATATATACCATGAGCCTAGTATATGCATCACCCACATCACCAAATAACATCATCTTACGAATAAATGCAGAGCAATTAATGGCCCACTTAAATATGATACTAATCCATATTATTCAGCATCTCCCTCCTCAATAACGCTCTCAAAAATTACCACCACCTACTCCATAATTCCACATCAACGATTACCATCAACACCATGATCATTCACCTTCTCCTAGTTTTTTCTTTTTTTTTTTGCACGCAGTGAATCCAAGGTAAGATTTATTTTATAAATCTTAATTTGTACTTCATTATTCACAATATTCATCTACAAACTCCATTTTATGCGTGCAAATTAGTGAAAAGCAATGTTGCAGTCATTTCTGCAATATTAGGTTAATTATCTAGCTTCTGGATGAAAATCTTTTAAAATGCAAGTCTACAATTCTTGAATATTGGTGTTTCAGTTTATCATTATTTTGATTATCTTAATGCTAAAATATTATCTAATTTATATTCTTATAGGTGTGGTAGTGAAGAAGAAAAAACGGAGGGATAAGAGTGACAATGTCAATCGATTCTGATTTTGAAAAGCAACAGACAACCAAAGAGAGGTTATTAGGCAGAGGGGGGATGGACTCCCATACAAGCCCGAAAGGCGACAGGGAGAGATAATTGACTATTGTACAAATCTTTGGATGTTGCTGATATGATCATATACTATAGGAGAGCAACTGGAGTTTTAATCCACGATTACACGTGCATGCTCATGCAACCCCAGTTAAAAAAACTCAGAAAATTTGAAGGCCCAGAAATAGCCCGCTAATAATAGAATATCTACTAATAAATAAAAAATTATAAATTATAAATTAAAAAAAAAACTGACAGAGGGCACATCAATATTTTGTGCTTCGATGACTGCCAAAACAGTCCCAAATTAAACATACCACCAAAACTTTTCGAACCTTCACATGCCAGTGCCACCGCCTGCAGCAGCAGCGCCATCATTGATATCTATCATCCTCCTAAATACATTGTAATCAAAAGTGATAATGTCCTGCAGCTACAAATCTACTTCACACAAGTAGTTGGAAATTACCAAGCCACTGTGTCCAATTAAGCCGAGTAGACAGCTCTGGAATTAAGAGGAATGTTTTAGGATCTAATCGAACCATATTTTATTTCAGTTCGTCTCCAAGTTCCTCGTGCGGTAGCAGACTGGTTTCCCCGAGCTGACTGGTTAATGAAGGGATTGTTGTCATCTTCTGCCCTTTGATAGCTCTGTGTTCCTCCAGTAACCTTCAACCATAGCCAAGCAAAAAAGAGTCACTTGAAAAAATGAAACAAGTGATGTTGTTAGACCTACCTAGGCTCTACGAAGTGAGCTAGCGAAAGCAAATATACAGGAGATCCACCATTTAAAAAATGTTGACGTGTGCAAGATCCAAGAATATCTTTGATTGAGTTTGTGATAGAAACATTTAACGTTATCAGCCAGACAGTTATGAAAGAATTATTAGAACTTGGCCATGAAGAGTCATCACAACCACAAATTAACATGTAATGAACTGCAATTACTTGGGAAACAGAAACCAAGTTATATATCAACCATAACAAGTAGTAGGCCATGATTTTAAGGAATAAGGATATATACAAGTTCACTCAGCTGCAAAATATCCCAATAAGTTTCAATTGTTTTCCACTTCTCCCAATGAAATATTCTAGGCAGAAACTGCACTAGTCCATTCAATGTTGCATTTCTTGTTGAAAAATTGTGAACTTACAGTCTGTAAGCAGGCAGATAAATATGTCATGCCAGGCAATGCATCAAGTCCGCTCTGCAAATACATGGATTCAATGAATTCGTGTACTAATCAGTAGCCTAAGAAAGCATATTTTTTCTTGTGCTCAATACACAAAAACAAAGTGGATTTACCTGGTTTTGGAACCGTACTCTGTAAACAAAGCCTCCACAGCAGAATAGGGTAAACAGAACAAAGAATCTGCTCCAAAACAAATCATCTAAGAATTAGAGTACAAGCTAATATTAATGGCGGAAATTTTTAGGATCTACAATACTCCCTCTGTTTCATAATAGAGGGCCTATAATTTTTTCATTTTTATTTCATAATATGTCATACTCCACCAAACATTTATTGTTATATTTCTTAATTTACTCTCTTCCATATCATTAATGTATCTCATAACAATTAAATTGTTAAAATTCCAATATGAGCATTTTAGTCAATTTATGTACCATTTGTCCTAAACTATAATACTTTTTAATATGTGTACTAAAAAACTATAAGCCCTCTATTATAAAACGGAAATGAAGGGAGTAATTGTCATGGCATTACTATTGCTTTGGAGCAAATCCTAACACATTGTTTGCTACTTAGAGTAGTGAGATAGTATCCTTTGTAGTACGTCCAAGGAAACAAGAGAGAGGAGAATACATGAAAGACAGGATTCCAAAAATAGCCCATCCTTTTGTAGTTTCCTTTCCCTTGTTTTGCTGGTACTCTGCAAGGTTGAACAAACCAAGTAATGCTCTCAACAAAACTGGACAGTCTGATGGTTTTGAGCCAAACTCGCTAGCAGATAATCTCACCACATGATTTTGTAAGAGTGAACTGGATGGGTTCATAACTCTCTACAGGTATGGTGATTGTAACTTCAAATAGCCTGTTTTGATTCCCTAGACCTGGAAATTACATGAAAACAGAAGTTTAAATGGTGGTGCATGGTAAAATGAAAACCACATGAGACAGATATCATACAAGTCCATTCCACAAGCAAAATAGACGGTGACAAAGTGGTAGGAGGCCTTCCAGCTGCTGCAGATCCCGACACATGCACCTCCAGACCATTTTCGGGAGAAATCTGAGCAGATGGATTAAAAAAAATAAGGTAGAGTAATGATATGGATTCTTTTCTTATTTTCTTTTAATGAAGTCCAATGCAGCGTAAAAGGACAGGGTATATGTTAGTTCTAAGGAAGCAAAGCAGAACTAGTTACCTTCAAAGTTGGTTTTTTAACTAATCTGGAGAGGGAAGCAACTGCAGTCATATACAAGGCGACACGAGTCTGCTCAGTGCTAAAACTGCAACGAGTAATATCAAATACCAAATACACATATATATACACACACATACAAATGAGAAGGTAGATGGCTTGGGAGGAATGGCAAAGTATGATATTCATAGAAATGTGTACCTGAATTCATGGTGAGGCTTCTCAAAACCTAATTGTGTCATGCCATTGTAAACCTACAATTCAAAAGAACTCCATTTATCTTAATGACTAGACTATGCCACAAGCCCTCAAACAACACTGTAAAGGGAATGCATTCTTACAACTTCCCATGACCTCGGATGAAAACCAACAGTGAAGCCCTCAAATACTCGTGGACCCTGTTTCTCACACGGGATTGCAAGTTCAACAAGAACTCTACAATGGGGAAAAAATTAGAATACAGAAGGCTGATAGCAAATTGCCAATTTTTATACAGGATTCTTTACAACACAATATAACACTAACAAAAACAAATTTTTGAAAACTAGTTGGAATAAGGTCTAACGTGCATAGGCAATAGATGATTCTACAATGGAGGATGACACAGGAGGAATGATATGGGGTGTATCCAATGGGTTAAATTCAGCTGGGAAGTTTGTATCCATGTCAGCATTTTGTTATTTTAGTCTATCGTTTTCTTAATTTTTTTATTGTTAGTTTTAGCTGACATTGTTGCATTCTGTTATATTCGACTAGTATTTGTACGAGGAGGGGTAAGCCAGCAGATTGTGAAATGAATAATCAACTTTTCCCAATTTCCATTGTCTCTCTTCTCTCCCTTATCTGTTATACTCCATTTCTACTACTCGATTAATCATTCTTTCTCAACTACGATTGATCCTGCCCGGCAACCATCAGCTTTCGGTATCAAGCAGATCATATGCTGTATGACTGGTATCAGAGCTCGGTTAGTAGGCAACCATGGCAGACAACACTCAACAACAAATCTAAATTAGGGAATTGGAGGAAACAATGAACAAGCGCATAGAAGAATCTAATACAAGACTTGATGATTCTATAGCAAGCTTGTGCAACATGATTCTGGCCTTAGCAGGGTAGCAACCGGCAGGAATGGTGGATATCGGGGGACAACCTAAAGCTGAAAGCAGTCAACCATGGAGGTAATCACAACAATAACTCTTCATCTATGACTAGATTAACCAAGGGTGATTTCCCCAAGTTTAATGGGAAAAAATGTCAAGGGATGGCTCGATCGTTGTGGCCTCTTCTTTTCACTAGATAACACTACTAAGGAAGCTGAGGTGAAATTGATAGCTATTCACATGGAAGGCAAGGCCCTTCAATGGCACCATGCCTTGATGAGAAATAGAATTAATGGAGAGCCAATCACATGAGGGGAATAAGTTATGGCAGTAACAAAGAGATCTGGCACTATGTATGACGATCCAATATCTGAGTAAATGTCAACAGTGACATTTGATACTCTTCTGATATATTTTAGTAACGAAATACCTACTTATCAAGTATGACCCCAACTATTTTATTGCATACATCACTGTCAACAGTTCTCCCTCATAAAAAAGACTTGGATTGATGTATTATTTGTTGGAGTGAAAAACACATGAGGAAGTGTTTTTAAATTATTGTATTACTTGTTGAAATGGTATTAAAGAAGTTAAAGTCTTCGAATCTTTATTTTTTTTAATTCTCATATTTTGCATCAAGTCCTCATAGACATTGAAAATCTTACAACAAAATTGTATCAGAGCAATAAAGCTACATTGTGGAAGTAAACAGAACTGGTTGATCTCACATTATATGACTGATGTTGTGTTCCACCACACCATATTTCCTAATTGAAGTATTAGAAGGAAAAGCCCACAACAACATGAATATGTCTTCCTATAGTTGTCTTAGGATTTGGAGGATGCGGAGGTTTAGCTAGTGTCTTAGATTTACTATCATCTTTAATTATTTAGTAAGATCTTTTAAGTTTTGAGACTATCTTCTATTGCATGAAGAATTATCATTTTTAGTTGGTTTTTTTATATATAGACCCATATATAGGTTCCTTATTAGGTCTAATTTGAAATGAGGTTTAGATTTGTGTGAAAATTCCAATGTTTCAATGGAGGACTTGGTTTGCAACTACATGCCCCGTGATGCGGTAAAGCATAGCCCAAGGAAAATTTTGAACTCAGCCTTCAATGTAAAAGAGAACAAAGATGATTCAAGGCTTCATCTTCATCTACCATGGAGCACTGCATAACCAATCACTAAATCTATCGACATTCTAACATGAAGCACCACATTCCCATCCAGAACTCAGTAGTAGGTAGAAGTAGAACCAAACTGAGTTGTGTAGGAACTCCTCCTTTGAAAGAGTTTCTCTAATTACAATTTATCCAAAAATTTCCAATACTCAACTCACTCCCTCTTGAGTTTTTCCTCATGATTCCCTTGATCCTATATACTTAGACAAGATATAGCCTGCAACATGCTGAAGTCAAAGGGTTATGTTACAATTATGAGGGTTAGCTTGAGGTTCTGTTTCAGTGGGAAGACTTGCCTGAGTTTGAAGCTTCATGAAAGGAATTTGATGTGATCAACACCCAATTTCCTTCATGGTGAAAATCTGGGAGGGGAGTAATGATAAGCTTGTGGTCAAATACACATACATAAGGAAGGATTCAAGGTCATCACAAATTGAATCTTGAATAATATAGACTAACAATAATTGAGAAGATAAATAATAACAACAAATCACACAAGAAACTTACTTGCTTCGATTAAATTGACCTATATCAAGAGAGGAAATGGTTTTATTTGATTCGTAGCAATTATACAAACTAAGCGAATAAATAAGCTTCAGTCTAAGATATCAAAAAAGACTATTTAATGAGTGCTTAGGCATCAACAGTAATCCCATCAAAGTTAGGAATATATAGGTATAAGATATAGAAAATAAATTGGCAAAACGAAATCAACAGTCTATGTAGGCTACAAAAATCTCCTTTTACCAACTAATTCAAGACAACAAACTAACAGTTAAAGCAGATTGAGAGGGTAGAGATGGAATGAGCTGATACTATATCATTATTTTGTGAAAGAATTTTGTTGGCCCTATTCTGCTGAGTCATTAGGAGTCTTTTATGGTGAGTCACCAACGGTAGTTACTAGTTTGTTAGACTCTTGGATACATAGAAGGGGTGATCAGTCAGGAGGAATTTGGCAAGCAGTCATTAAGGGTTTTCAAGCCCTAAACCTGATAAGGATCCAGTCAACAGCTGTAATGCTTCCTTCAATAAACTACTCATCAAATTTCCCCCCACTTAATTCCTTGTCAGTGGTTCAGTGGCTATAGCTTATCCATGTATTATTTTAGGCTGTACCGAACTCTATATAGCACTCCACTCTGGTAGATAATGAGGGAATGCTATATGGAAGAACTCCCAAGAGAACTCTTGTACAATTAACGAGGGCTCAAGAATCTTCAGGAGACCTTGCCTAAATAAGGGGATGTACCTCATCTGCTCTCCACCAATTTGTAAGCTTTTCTCCATCAAAAAAAAAAAATCTCTCTTCACACAAAAAACTCACTTTTTCCTTCAAGGTTGTTTTGATTTACTAATCTTCACTATTGAAGGCTAGGTTTGCACAAGTGTGGCAATGCTTAACTTGGTAAGCATTCAGATGTTTTGCAAGTTGGGTGCCGCATGGGTTAAGACAAGAGGGAAAATGCAATGTTGCTGCCGCTAACGTCACCTCCTTACTGCCAAATCAAAGGTCTTAGTTAATCTATCACAAGCAATAAAACAGTGATTATGGTCGCGGTGCCACGGTATCAAGGTGTCGCAAATGATATTTTATATGTCGCAGTTGTCGCAGCGTAATTTTTTAATTCTTTTATACAACAAATATCAGTAAATATCATTCAATATCAGTAAATATCAGCCAACACCAATAAAATATCAGCCAGTATCTGAAATTTCGCCGATATCGCAGCGATAAATATGTGATTTTCTGAAACAGCCGCATTTTTAGAATTTCGAGTCACGGCTGATCCAAAAACTGCGAAATTGCGGTCGATACGCAATTGTCGCGGCTGACCCAAAAACTGTAAAATTGCAGTCAATACACAATTGTGGTACCGATATTTCATTGTATGATCAATCATAACAGTTGCAGAGATCAAAGGTTTCCGTTTCTCCACCGCAACAGTAAGCCCAATCAAACTGCCACCAGAAGCCCACAAATTCAAAAGCAACACTGCCCAGCCAACACTCATTATTGCCTTCGCCTGTGGCCACTTGTCTCTTCTTCATCCTCCGCTACACCAACATCTCGATCATTTGATAACCCTTTTCAACTTGACTTCATCTTTGTCATAGGCTAAAGACAAAAGAAGATTCCTATTACAAGTTTGCTTGATTTAACAATGTAATAAAAAAAAATTAAGACTTCTTTTTATTGCATTTGTTTATCTTTCAATACTGTTGTAGAGGTTGAAGCATACAATTAAATATCGGTCCCGATACGCAATATCGGTCAATATTTATCGGATTTTGGGTCAGCCAATATGCGAAACTGGCGATATGCGACAGATTTAGAATTTCACATATTTATCGGCGATATATCGGTTATCGACCAATATTTGCCAATATTTACTGGTATTTGCTAATATTTATTATGAAAAAAAATAAAAAATTACACCGCGACAACCGCGGCATATAAAATATCGTTTGCGATGCTCCAATACCGCAACACCGCGACCGCAACCGCAATCGCGACCGCGATTTTATTTCTTGGGTTGAAGCCTTCTACAAAAACTATTTAGCTTGAGTTTTGTGCACTCAAGAACATATAAAGGAGATTAGTTGTTTCTCAATGTAAGACCAAGCAACCAAATTAGTGTTGTGTACTATACCAAACTAAACAGTGTACCCATTAGGCCCACTCCTCCAGCACCTTCTCCTTGTGTGAAAGTTGTGCCAATTTTGAATTGAATTGGTGCTATGTTTGTTTACAAGCATGGTTCAACAAAGACTAATTCAGACTAGTACTCCCTAAGGACTCACAGCCAATGCACAAACCTGCAGCCATATAGCAACTATGATATGTCTATCAAACTGACCATGTACAACGAAATTGCCCCATATGAGCCTCTCGTATACTTAGAAATCTGAGGTCAAGCTTTTCTCTATTAGGGAAGACTCATGCGGTATACATACCACAGCCCACAAATGTAATCATATTTTGTTGCTAAACTACTAGAAAGAATATCTATGTTCATTATAATCATTTTTCAACATTTTAGTGTTGTTGGACTTTCTTTTTATAAACCAATTTGAAATATGGGTCGTACAAACGATGATGCATGCTTATACCCCTTAATTAATGACTACCTCAAAGCAAAAAGCAAACTTTTAATGTTCTTGAACATCAAATACGAGTATTTCAAAGCATAATGGAATATCCAGTGTTTGAAAACGCCTAATGCGCACCTAGGCAATAGGGGTCCTGGAACCTAGGCGCTAGGCGCAAGGCAATGTGAGGCACCAAAATTACTCAAAGCTAAAAAAATAATTAAAGGACTAAGTTTTAGGGGGGGAAGAGAATACCATAACAAGAAAATACTTAGAAAAATAACAAGCAATGAGTTTAATACTACCAATACTAGCAGATAGTGTGGATTGTGGGCCACTTCTTGCTGTATCTGATTCTCAGCTCTCTACAGTCTGTCTCTTTGTCTTTAATTCTATTTTTTTTATATGAATTTAATACTACCTATGTGTTTAAAAAAATGAATTTTACTCTCTTTTTAATATTTCCCTGATGACCCTGACTCTTCTTGTAGGCTTGCGGCCTGTATTGATTGCAGAATGTGCATCTTTTGCAAAACAACTATTGCTCCCCCCAATCAAAACTATAATAAGCTTCCCCTTTTTCAAAAAATGTCTACTCTTCTCCCCTTAGTCCCTAGCTCTCTAGATGATTTTTTTTTTTTTTGCTGAAAAGCATGTGCATGTCTACTCCTCTCCCCTAAGTCCCTAGCTCTCTACATGATTTTTTTTTCCTGCTGAAAGGCATATGTATGCCTACTCCTCTCCCCTAAGTCCCTACTTGATATTTCCAAAACAACTATTACTCCCCCCAATCAAAAATATAAATAGGCTTCCCTTTTTCCAAAAAATATCTACTCCTCTCCCCTAAGTCCTTGGCTCCTTGTGTGATTTTTTCTGCTGAAATGATATTTTGCTTAAAGGCGTGCACCTCCACGCCTGTGCGCTTCTACACCTTAGGCACGCCTCAGCCGCCTTACATGCACTTCACTCACATCGTCTCGCTTAGCACCAAAAAAACCCCCACCCCCCATCGCTTTGCGCCTCAGGCACGCTTTTTCAAACACTAGGAATATCATCATCATATCTTAACAAATTTTATAGTAGAATTCGTAGGATCTCCGATTCCAAGAACCACCCTCCAATCCTAGATAGGCTCCCGATACTATGTACCCCCTTCATATCCCAATAATGAAATACCATCATCATATTTTAGTAAATTGTGTAGGATTTTATAATGTTACGATCCAATTCTAAGGACACCCCCTCCAATCCTAGATAGGCTCCCAATAGTAAATAAACCATCTTATCCAAAGTAGGATTCTAGTCCTAACAACAACAGTAATTATACATCATATCATAACCATCTATAAGCCTATAAACCACAAGTTATGGTTGGTATGTAACATTATCCTCTTGATGCTAATTACTCTGAATCCTAAATTGGATCTCGACAGAAACAAATATGGACCATTCGGTGCTTACTTCGATTTAACTCGTCAGTAGGCCTACAAACCACACAAGACCAAACTGTAGTGGTACGAGGTCAACTCAATACTACACAGGCAATAAAATCATAATCGCGGTCGTGTATGCGATAGCGGTGTAACGGTATCGAAGCGTCGCAAACGATAAATTATGTGCCGCAGTCGTCGCAACGTGAATTTTTATATTTATTTCACCATATACTCTAATTATTATTTATTAATTATTTGAATATAAATATTCAATAAAATAATATTTTATATTATACTAGAAGAATTTAAGTGAGTCATTATATATTAAATTATCCTAATAACCCTAAATTTACCTTAGAATAAAATAAAATAAATATACATGTTATTTAGTAGTACATGTGAAGGTAATAAATAGCAATACTTAATTATAATTCAATACTAACTTGTTCCAAAATATATATAGCACATAAATATGAAGGAATTATCATGCATGCTTTTTTCAATAGATTAAGAATTTTTAATAAATCGCTGATTTATCAGCGATTCTATCCCAATTCATCGCAGATATTTTCTCATTTATTAGCAGTTTGCCCGTGATTTATCGACTAATAAAATGTGAAATTTTAAAACCGTAGCATATCGGTAATTTTCCATCGCAACTGACCCAAAAATCGTTAAATAGCAGCTGACACGCTATAATGGCACAAGTACTACCTGTCACAACCTTTGAGCTAATAAACCAAGAAACCAAACCAGTACAAATCACATTTATTGTAAATCCATATTTAGACTTATATTATGTTTTATCAGTTCATAGTCATCAATGAGATATGGGCGCTTTATAAATTCAGCACGATAATATACCACGACTATCCTAAAAGCTGTCAGAGCAAATCACATGTAGTCGACAATCTTGATTATCCAGATTGAAGTATAATTGCTGGACATTCAAACTGCCAATTTCCAGGACTGTTATACCCAGCAACAGTTACTGAAGCAAATTCCAGAGTTGTATGAAATTTAAATTGCCTTCGATTCCAACAATACTTGCAATTATACGTCTTAAAAGCTTGAAACTGCTACAAAAAATCGACAAACATCTAAAAGATTGAACTTCTTAAAAGCGCTTGCACTGTAACACAAAAAGAAGCTAAGACGTGTGATACTTTTCCATCCCAAAAGCCATATAACATTAATAACAATATTTAGAGCACTAATCAGCTGATGTAGCAAATGGCTCCAGGAAAACTGAACAAAACAATTATACAGCAATTTAGAACCTTCCTACAGCATTACCTACAAGACGACTCATAAGTAACATTGCATATACATCCAAGTTCACCTGACATAAGATGACAAAGGGTCAGATGTTAGAGCAAGAAAATATTTGAAAAAAAGCAAGGCACATGGAAAATCAAACAAGAAACACATCTGCCCCTCCCTGGGTATTAATGCTTGTCCTCCTCTGGTCATAATAACATAATAGCACACAAAAAGAAAAGGATGCACAGGAAAAATCAAACAAGAGAAGTTGCTGCACAGAATTAGAGTATGATGGTACTTTGTAAATATTGCATAAGTATGCTGACAATGAAGCACATATACATGTATCTAATCTACACCCAGCATCCACCTCAAAATTCTAGCTGATCCAGTGCAAATAAAGAATGATCAATTACAGCCACTAAATGGTTCCAAATAATTACATTACCATTCTCCAGGGGAGAGGGACTGGAGGAGGAGAGAGATACTCAAAGGCATCTTAACCACAGGGCAAAATCAAATAGAGGATTAACCAACCTTTGCAGTGTCCATTGAGACAATTTCCACATATAATGTTCACCTGCAACGAAGATATTTAAACATCATTAAGTACACTGATCATCCCAAAAAAAGGAACCAACATAGCCAAATAAGAATAAGCACATTAACATTACAGCATATTATTTGAAAACTAAGAACTAAGCTATACTACACGACAAACCTCAGCAGTACGCCCCATTTTATCATAGCTTCTCTCACAATTCATCAGGTCTCCTTTGTAGAAACCCTAGCAGAATTTCACAAATTCTTAACAAAGAGATCGAACAGGACAAATATTTAACACAAGCTATGAGCCTACAACAAGTAACTCTTGATTTTGAAAATGTCTGTACAACGAAATTGGTTTGCAGCACAACAATGTCGGTAAATGTTATGGATATGGGCTTGAGCCCTTAGCCTTGTGGATTTTAGCCTTGCTTTGGTAAGACATATTGCTTGTATAGTTAGCTATATTATATTTTTTTCATTTTATAAATTATTAGATTATATTTGATTACATTATAGATCATATTTTATGCTCAAGAAATATTGTAGGCTATTTTAACATAACATCTTATATAATATTTAGCCTAAATATATATTAGTCTAGTGTTGGGAAAAACTAAGGCAACAATCCCTTAGTTATGGGATAGAAATTATTTGCAATAATTTAGTGAATTAGAATTATTGGGTTACCATCATAGTTGTTAAACTTCTGATCCTAATCTTACGATTCTACGATTTAAAAGTCACCAAACGATCCATGATCCTAGATAAAATCTTAAAATAGTAAAATCATATTAGGATCTTATAGAGGATCGTAGAATCTCAAGATTCTACACACTAAAATTTTTTGTCTATTTATCTTATGATTTATTTTTCCTTTTATTGCCACTATATTTATTATCTAACTCTAAACCCCAAGCCCTATTTTTTGTAGATACTATATCTTGTGCACCAACAAGTACAAAGGAAGCTTGAGTGAGTTAATAATATGACAAAGAAGTCACTTGTTGGAAAAATAAAAAAATTGCTTATGAAAGAGTATAAACTCGATATGCAGAGAAAATACATACATACATACATACAATGTTGTGATGTTATATGTTTAATAATAGCTATTAGTTGGTTCATAATTATGTATATTTTCTTTTATGGAGTTCTCAGATTTTTTTTATATGCATATCCCATATACTTTATTTTTCTATATACATGTAATTCGATAATTTGTATTATTTTTTAGTTGCTACAACTTAGCATCTATTTAAAGTTACTTATCAAAATAGTTATCCAAACAAACCCTTAATTATTCATCAAAAGAGCTTTAAAATGAGCTTTTTAGTAGGTTTAACATTTAATTATGAGATTTTGTCATCTACAAGTATGTTGGGGCTATATTTTTGTTGTATTCTTAAGATCGTGATCCTATGATCCAGTTTTACAATTTGATTTGGATGACCCTAGGTAGAATCTGATTTTAACAACCATGAGTATCATATAAGACCTAATGGTAGTCTTGGTTTGTATCTCCCTATGTAAGAGGAACCTTTACTAGAATGAGAATTGAAGATAGGGAGTTGCCAATAAGTGTTAGTTCTCGTCTACAAACTATAATAACAAGCCCTCTCTCTAACCAACATGAGCATCCTCATCATCATCTAACACCCTTCAACTATTCAATCTTACACACATCCTGTAATGAGATCTAGAACCCATAACAACCGGTATTAGAGTTAACATCAAAAGATTTGTGCCAAAAGTACAAAAACATTATAGAGAAGCATGATTGGTTGATTGACAAGTTTCTTGAGCAACTACAATGTCTCATCTAACTATCTTCCACAACCATCGACGTATTTCAACTAGCATCAACCATAACCACCACCTACAAGTTTGCCATCGGCAAAGCATCATCAATTACCACCAACAACAACCCTAGAGCCACCATAAATCACAATGTCCTTAGCCCGCCCACCCCCCATCACTACCACCATCCCACTAGCCACCTTGTCTAGCAACACCATAACCCTATGAATTCCCTAATGAACTCACCAGCCTAATTCTCCACCCTATTGCCCATCCTCCTACCTGTTGGCCACCTTTACAACAACCTCACCCACTAGCATCACATTATCACCTTCATGAGCCCTTCAAGGCCTTCACCACAATGCCCATGATCCTCCCGCAACACATGCCCAAGACTCCACCTACTCCTGCAACAATCACTGGGGCTTCGGATCAAGCTTGGTTAGGAGCACCACTCTCTCCCCACTTATTTATTGTGAGCTAGTTATTATGATGGCTTAAAGACAGTTTAGCAAGCTAGACATTAAAAACAATTATCCTTGGGTCCTTTCTTTAAATCTAAATCTGCCAAGTTTATGAAGCAATATAGCCTTCATAGTCATCTACACTATATCTCCAAGCTCCAGCCATCCAAAGCTAGCTTAGTGAACCTCCGTGACCTTATTAAGACATCTCTTGACTCACCACCATGGATTACTTGGATGCCTAAGCAGTAAAAGGCCTTTACTGACATCCAGAGTCTCATAAAGCCCCAATAAAGTCGAAGAGCTCAATTTTTCACAGTTAGCTAAATTTTGGCCTCACAATGAGAGCCAGCAAGCTGCCTAACACTTCAATAGTATCTAAAGGAAGTAGTGAATTAAACTTTAGTAATGTCATCACCCTCTTAGTTGGTTGTAAATTGTAAGTACAATAGAGGGAATAGTGTTTGGCCTTTCGAATTACTCAGTTATCCATAGAATGATTGTTGGCCCAATTAATTAGCCTATAGTCTCAACTCTCAACCAAACAATTCGGAGATTGTATTTCAGAAAGCTTATTCTATCTTTGTAATTCCATCAAAGCCGGAACAATGGATACAAAGAAGAGCCTAATGGAAGCCCTCATACACTCCACCATAGTTATTAAACTCCAAATCCGAATCTTACAATTCCACGATCCAAAAATCACGAAATGAGATCCACCATTCTAAGTAAAATCTTAAAATAATAGAATTATAGTAATATCCTATGATCCTAGGTAGAACTTGCAATTCTACATATTGACTACAATTTTTTATCTATTTACCTTAAAATCAATTTTCTTTCTAATTCTTAGTATATTTCTTTCCTAACTCTAAACTTTAATCTATGATTTTGTACATACTATATATAGAGTACCAATCAATGCAAAAGAAGCACGAGTGAGATACCATTGAAGTTGATAAGATACTTACAGAAAGTCCAAACACAATGTGCAATGTAAAAAAAATATATTAAATTTGTATGTTATTTGTTTACTAATATCTATTTACCTCATAATTATCCTTTTTATTTTCTTTTGTGATATTTTTAACTTTTTTATATGCATAGCAAGCAATAAAATCGCGGTCGCGATTGCGGTTACGGTCGCGGTATTGCGGTTACGGTCGCGGTGTCGCGGTATCGGAGCATCGCGAACGATATTTTATATGCCGCGGTTGTCGCGGCGTGATTTTTTATTTTTTGTTCACAATAAATATTAGCAAATACCGGTAAATATCGGCAAATATCGGTAGAACATCGGTAGAACATCGGCAAATATCGGTCGATGACCGATATATCGCCGATAAATATGTGAAATTCTAAATCCGTCGCGTATCGCCAATTTCACGTATCAGCTAACCCAAAATCCGATAAATATCGGCCGATATTGCGTATCGGGACTGATATTTAATTGTATGATGCATAGTCCATATAAAAATAATTTTGTATGCATATAATGGACAATATGCGTTACTTGTCACTTGCTACAATATAACAAGTGACCAAATAAGAGCTTATGAGTGAGTTTGTTTGAGTTTTTTAACTTTAATTACAAGATTTTGTACCATATAAGTATATCAGAGTCTTGTTTTTATAATATTTGTGGGATCTTATGATGCTACAATCCGATGTTACAATTCGATTCCGATGAACCCCTATCGATTCTAGCTAGAATCTTAATTCTAACAACCTTACACTTCACTAGCCCTTGAGACTATTAGTTCAACAAAAGTTTATGCTCATACGCAACATCCTATGGACCTTTGAATTTTGCAAAAGTTGTAGTGGTTTATTGGGAAGCATCCCCGAAAAGAAGTCATGGAGGAACACGACTAAGTTCTCCTCAAGCTTGATGTCAATGAAAGTATGTTGTTACGAATCTAGGCTTGAGACCATAGCCTCATCAGCAAAGCTAGATTTTAGCCTTAATTAGGTAAGGCATATCTCGTATATATTTAGCTATATTATATTCTTAGATTTTATCAGTTGTGTGATGATATTCAATTACATTATAAATTATATTTTACGCTTAAGAAATATTGTTAGATTCTTTTAATTTAATATCATATAATATTTTGCCAAAATATATTAGTCTAGTGTTAAGAAGTACTTGGGTTGCAAGCCCTTAACTATAAGGTAATAATTAATTGTAATTATGCCAATGAATAATATGGTTACCATATAAGTCTATACTTTTACAGTAACCTTCGGCCTGTACCTTCCTATATAAAAGAACCCTATACTGAAATGAGAATTCAAGCTAGAGAATTAACAATGAATGCTAACTTTTCATTCACAAACCTTTTCTCTATCTCTCAAATTGGCACCTACAACCTCATCATCACCGAGCATCATCCATCACATCATTTAATATTACACCCATCCCGTGATGAGATTTAGACCCATAATAGTTACCAAATGAAGTATTTTCATCCATTGGCTTGGCATTAGTTGATAGGTTCCATACTTCAAATTTATCAAAATGTGAAAATCTTTATCGCATGATAGTAAAAAAGAATGCCCTCAATTTTCGTATTAATATTTGCATCCATGCAATTCCTTATTTTATTTATGTACCTATCTATGCATTTTATTTTATAAACTAATGCTACTAATAATTATTACTATTATTAGTATTAGATCAACATTTGCACCTTACAAACTTTTACCCCATAAATTACATATTTCTTCAAAAAGCCTTTTTTCCTCCTTTGTTTTGGTTTTGGTCATTTGGAAACAGCTCCAACTATCCTACAAGCAAGTGGAAGTGAGGTTGTGTATAATAGGGTTACTTAGACCCAAGCAATAAAGTCGTGGTCGTGGTCACGGTCGCAATGCCGCAATATCGGGTTGTTGCAATTGATATTGTATATGTCGTGGCGTGATTTTTTTAATTTATTTCACAACAAATATTAGCAAATATCGATAAATATTGATATTCTAAAACTGTCGCATATCATCAATTTCATGCATCGGCTGACCCAAAATTCAATAAATATCAACCGATATTATGTATCGGGACTGATATTTAATTGTATGCTTAGACCTTGCTAATTGTGGATAGGGTTGCAAACCAACAAATTTGTTCATGAACAAGCTCAAGCTCAACTTGATAAGGCTCAATCAAACTCTCTTTGTTTAACAAAGAAGCTAGAGCGAGGGTTTCAACTCATTTGTTCACAAGCCTTGTTGAACCCAACTCGTTTATATGTTCACAAACCAACTCATTAATGATTTGTATCATAGAGTAGTGTTGAACCAAAATTCAACTTTTATGGAACGTTCTCATCAAATGTATCATTTTAATCCAACTTTTCCCTTCTTTTCTAACTCTCTCTTCCAATTAAGTTCATGTTCAAGTAAGGTGAGTTGGATTGTTTGAACTAGGCTTATTTCACATGAAAAAGCCTAATTAAGCCAAAACTGGGTCTCAATTTCGTTTATACATCAAAACTTAGTTTGCATTTATACTATAATATTCTTAATCAAATCAATTCATGCTCAATGATGACTCAATCAAGATTGACTCTTTTAATAACGGGTTTAAGTCAAAGGATCAACCTTGGCTCAACGAATAAAGCATGTCTTGGCAAATGAAAGTTACAGTCTATCTGGCTCATTTGCAACTCTAGGGGATACATAATAGGTTGTTCTTGTTGTGATTGTTGTACGACAGTAATTTCAAAAGAAGGGGAAAAAAAGGATACAAATGACACCATCCATGATTAAGTAAAGGAAAAGAGTCAAGCTCAATATAGCTCCAAGAAAGATCAAATCAAATTTTTTTTTTTTCTATTCCTAAGCTTTTCATGTAGCAACCCTTCCATTCACCACAATTGCAAGAAACTCAGGGCTTCGCTTACATATTGGCTTCTTTCTAGAAAATCATGATAGCAAGAAGCTTTGCTCTCCTATGCTCTATTATGTTTCTTTAACTGTCATTTCTCATTCTTTTACACTGTTGGGTGGGGGCAGGTATTGAGAGCTGACACCCATCAGAGGCAATGAAGAGATGTATCTTGTATTGAATCGAATAATCAATCACTTTATCACACCAACCAATTATACTATATTAACAGCAACACATCATTCCCCTCCCCCCACACACTGCTATTTAACGCAGGTTGATTCATGATTTTTGATATGATGAATTTTAAGTGCAAAATAAGCTAATAAACAGAATGGAAAAGCAGACATATTTCCAGGTCTGGCCATAAAATGTCATGAGTGGAAAATACACATTTGAGTTCAGAGATCCCACTAAATAGAGGGATCGAAAAGGGACAGAATGAAGAAAAGTTAGGAGAATATGGGATTACTTGAACAAAATTTAGGACCCCAGAGCCAGCAGCAAAATAGTTGAGTGTATCAAACCGACCAAAACTTACATATCCCTGCAAAATTTCATACAAATGGGAAATTCAAAACTACATGTTTCATTTTTTGTGAGCAACCAATCTATACGAAATATCATTCACTTAAAAACAGAGATAACGTGAGGAATCACAAAATTGCTGTTGCACAATGCCACAATCATAATTTTCAGGGAGGTATATGCTTTTAGATCTTGATATGCTTTGATTTCTGATGGACAAGGTCTATCCAGATTGTATAAATCAAGACGGAGGTTAAATGAAATACACACTGTTCTTTGTAGTTCAGGGGTGCATAAAAGGCACAACAAAGTAGAGTGATTGGCTTTACTGTTAGCCATACCAAGGATGATTTATTGAATCTTAATATCACAGAACAAGTTTCCTGTCTAAACAGGGATGGCAGTAGGCAAATCAACCTCCTGTTAGTGTGTACTACAATCCAAGTAACCACTTATGATCCAAATATCTGTAGAAGCTGAGTCCGAATTCAGGTGCAATAGCCAATACTACAGTCAGCTGCATCAACTACAACTTTACACGTGCACTATTTTACAAGGCTTAAGGCGCCTCGAGGCATTTCACCTGCAGAGACAGGGATTCTCATTCATCTCTTTGAATTTATGGTGCTGAGGGATCTAAAGCTGCTCATTATGATTTAGCATTGGAGAGTATCAGAGAAGATTACCATTTTAACAGATAAATACAACAAAACAAAGTAACTTGGTATCAGACATCCACATCCTCAAAGCATTCCAGGATGAAGGGACTTGAATAACAGAAGATGTAGATAATAAATAAATAAATAATAATAATACTCATAACATAGTAGATTGAAGTCATTTATAGGATAGAAATAATCCTAACCATTTGTGATCGACTTTCCACGTCTTTGCAAAACCGAACAACCAAGTCTGCATCCTGCATGAAGACATAATTTTAAACCATGCACCATCACACAGTTGGAATTCATGGAAACAATGAAAACCTGACCTTTCCTTCATACTCAAAAGCATGTCCAATCCAGCTTGTCTAATCAAAATAGCTAAGGGAGAAACAGTTTAGTATGAATATCCAAGGTCCAGTAATGAGGATATAATCATAAGAAGATTTCAGTCAAAACATACAGATCACATCATAGACTCGTGTCAACTAAATTCATGGCAAGCACATCTGATACGTCACGTAAGAGAACCAAGTAAAGCTGAAACATACGACACATTCTTGAGGTACATTGTGGATTCTCTTAAGGATACGAAATCAACGATATGACTGGAATTGTCAAGAGCATAGCAATTTGACAGCGGCATTGAAATGGATGCAGCCTTAAGCACTTGTAGTTGTATAACCAGAACTGAAGCATGAAAAGAGGATTATGAATAAAATACAAACTCCCTTCGAACTCACTTGCATAAGATTATCAACAATTCCACAATCACAACTATCAAATATCTACGTCAGTGTGTAGAGAAACAAAATCAGGCGAGATGCGAACCTGCTATGGTCACTACAGAAAACGGATCCCATAAATGGCAATTAACAGGTTGTCCAACGGTGGCCATTCGTCTAGATGTCAGTGACATGCTCAGTCAAAAGTCCCTCGAGCACCGCCAACAAATGTTACCGGAAGACGAATCAAATCTAAAAGCATAAACGTTATTACACACCAAACATGCCCCGGACAAAAGAACTTCAGATAGAAGCATTCATACGAACAGCAAATATCAAACCTTTTGACAGATGGGGAACAAATTACGCTAAAACAAAAACACTAACATGGCCATCGCTTGCGTTGATTGGAAAACCAACCCATATTGCCTAATTATTAGAACAAGAATTTATTCCGCAGCAGAGAAACAATGGGAGTATAGGAAAAGCATAATTTTTGGGGTTCCAAAAAGGCAGATTTGGTTCCCTCTAAAATTCTAAAACAAACCAGACAGTACACCGAACTATACTGTCATTTTTCTACAAGCCACTAGACTTAACACATTCGTTCAGAACGTGTCCCTCATTGTACCATAATTTTGGCCACGAAAATCAGAAGACAGCACCAAAAAATGGGCCAAGCTAGCATCAGATTAAGAGTCAAGAGACATAGACAAAGAAGGCTCGCAACATGAATTTCACAGTGGAGGAACGAAATCGCACCTGAAGAAAAGACAGTGGCAGTTCGCTTGCTCCGAGAGTGAGTAGCGAAACGGGTATCTCTGTGCTAAAAACTATCATTTTATTTCGCTCCACACTTATTAAATTATTAAATAAAATAAAATAATAATAAAGACATAAATAAAATGATGAATCCATTCGTCCGCAGCCCAGCAGAAGACCCAAGGAGGGGTCCAATTATAAAGGCCGAGTTGATCTTGATTTATCTTAATTTTTTAATTAAATAAATTAAATTTAAATCTTAATTTTAAACTTATTTGTTACGCGTTAAACTCAAACCTAAACCTAAAATAGTTTAACTCGATTCATTTATAACCTAAATTTATGGGCTCAATTCCATTTGATTTATTAAAGCTCAATTTAGCTCATTTATTTAATTAAACAAACTAAACCTAAATTCGAAAGAGGTTGACTAAACTCATCTTATTTATAGCATTTTTGTTGCCCCATCCCAAAACTAGATCCTATATGCCTACAATAATAAGGGATTTACCTCTTAAAAGGGGGAATCCTCACATTTCTACCACAATAATTAATACATTTACTTTTCACTTTCTCTCTCACTCACACACAATTCCCTAGAATTATTTCTTATTCATTGACATCAAGCACCATGCTTGTTCCCAAAATAGTCTGCTTAATTTTAGGCATCAGCATTTAGCGTCTTTTACTAGGATCTAGGCAAGCAATCACATTCCTACAACTGAGACTCCACCTTTACCAATCCAACCTTCCAATGCAAGAAAAAGAACCATGCAAGAAAGATCCTAGAAAGTCATCACCATGGCCTAGTTAGAGGCTAGAAACAAGACTATAAGAGTGTTTATGTAGGAGATGTAGAATAGCACCCAAATGACATTTTTGCCCTTTTACTAGACATTCAATCTATCCCCCTATAAAGGTCTGAAAAGGAGTGTGGTGGATGATGGCCTCTATTTTGAGGCGGGCGACCCTCATATGTACTCACATCAAGGGTGGCTAGGCTAAGATCACAAGGTGGGCTAACCATAGTTGTAGTGAGGGAAGGATGGGACCCTCACTCTCAACTAAACACGAAGGAGTAAACTGCCGATTCTCAAGGGAAGAGTTGTGAAGAAAGATCTATGCCCTACAAACATGGACACAAACAAGGCTTAGAGAAAAATATAGGCCCAATAGAGAGTAGACCATGATTGAGAAAGGTAGAGGAGACACAAGGCTAGAACAAGCAAGGTAAATGTTATAAAGAAGGAGAGTCTGAGGAGAAGAGGGGCAACCCTAAGGTGAGATCCGATTAAGATGAAATCCCTAAAAAGGCTTGAAGGAGGATGTGCCTTGCGATCAAGGCTCATAAGGGAATGGGAGAGAAACATGCAGGCCTAGATTGACAAATGAGTTGTTCAAGTTCTAAAGGGCAAGAATAAGGAAGGAGATGGCTTCAACCTGACTAAGGGAAATCCCTTTCCGGATGATATATATTCTAATGTCTGGGTCTTTTATTTTATTCTAGCCTAACCTCAACCCCACATAATTGATAGATAAAATTTTAGGTAAATTTCTAAAAATTTAAACCTAAAACTAAATCCTAATTCTAAACCCAAATATTCATCCTTTTTTCCTTTTTCTCTCATTTCGTTTCCCTTTCTCTCCTATTTTTTCTTTTCTTCCCTTCTCCCCAAAGCTATGTCTCAACCTAGCTAACTCTTATTCTTTTTTCTTTCTTCTCCTCCTAATATATCACAGCCCATCCCACTCTCCTCTCCCTTCTTTTCTTTTTTTTTTCTGTTCCCTCCCACGTCGTTACTCGTCTTCTTCTTCCTTTCCCTTTCCCCTTTCCCCATTTGGACCAAACAGGGACTTACCAGCCTCCTTACACATTATCCCCCCTTCCATTCTCAGCCATGTAGCAATGCCATGCACCCTATGTAACACCTCTAATTTTTATAACCTAAAATTTGAATGTTTAACCTTTTATCTAAAAATTTTAACCTTTAAATTATTGATTTAATCATTTTTCTAAACTATTAACTTACAAAAATAGATAAAATTATTTAATAAATTAATATAATTATTTTTATCATTTTATCTTAATCTTTTTATTTAAATAAAAACCTAAACCAATAATTTTACCACAATTATTTTCTTAAATTAATACCCTAAATTTTTTGAATAAATTAATATAATATTTTTCCAATACCCCAATTTTAATCTAATTTCTAATCTTAACCCTAAATATATTTTTCTCTTCTGTTTCTTCTTTTTCGTCTTCCTTTTCCTCCTTTTCTTTCTTTTCTTTCCTTCTTCCTTCTTCCCTCAAGCCACCCCAAACCATCTCTCCTTTTCTCTTTTCTTTTTCCCTCGGGCTAGCCTAGGCCTCATCTTCCTTCTTTCTTTTAATTTTCCTTGGGCTGGCTCAACCCCTCTCCTCCTTCTTCTCTTCTCCTCTCCCTCATGGTGCAGCCTTCCCATTCCTTTCTTCTTTCCCCCCACATAGCCCAACCTTTCCCTCTCCTTCTTTACCCTCCTGCGCTTGGCCAAAAATACCCCAGAATTTCTCCCTTTTCACACGCCCCCTCCTTCTCCTACATGCAACCTGCACTCTATATGCCTGAGACACCACCCGCTCTTCTCAACCAGACACCTTGCACCACTACCCCTCCTATCCTTTTTTTCCTTTTTTGGCCTTGAAACTCTCTTAATCTCCTTCCCCGTGTGCCTCTTTCCTTCCATTTTCTTCCCCTACCACACTTTCCTTGCCTGCTACTCCCTGCATTGCCACCTACCTCGCACGTTGAACCCTCTCTCCTCCTCCTCTTCTTCTTCTCTTCTTCCCTTCCTCTCTTTTCCATCATGGTATGCTTTCTCCCCTGACCTTCCCTTCTCCTTTCGTTCTTCTTCTCCCCGCCCCTATTTTCCCCATCACCTCACCTACAACCACCTCTGGCACTTCCACCACCAACCAACCTCCACCGTCATCCACCACCCTTTCTCCTTCCCTTCCCTCCTTTCTCATCTTCTTTTAACTCCTTTTCTCTCCTTCTTTCTCCCTTGTGGCAGTTTATGCCGACTCCCCCGCCACCATCCATTCTCCCTACACAGCTCCTTCTCCACTATAGCCGCCACCAGCTCCTCTACCTCGTAGATTCCTGCACGACCCTAAGTAGCCAATGCCCCAAGCTCCCCTATAGCTCTACCTCCTCTCCTTCTCTCCCCTTCGACAGCCTTGCAACCACTACCTTCCTTTGACCACCTCTCCCCCTCCATTTCCTCCACCACCATAGCTCCTCCCAACTACCTACTGCCACCACCACCACCTCGACCTCCACTTTTGTACCATTACCCGCAAGAACCCCAATACCACCTCCTCTTCCCCCTTCTCCTCCTCTTCTTCCCATTTTCTTCCTCTTCTTTCCCTTCTCTACATCCTGTATTGTTACCTCCACTACCTCTAATACACTTGTACTACGCCCCCAACCACCAGCCATCTCCTCCCCCACCTCATGCACCCAAACACCAAAAACCACACCTTCCGTCATCAACTACAACCCTTACCTGAGCCACATTTCCCCTCTTCCATTTTTCCCACTTCTGTACGGCTCACGCTGCACATGCAGCGTGAGTTATTCTATGTAACATTTATGTGTTTTGGATAATATTTAAGGTATAAGGGTAGTTTAATAATTTTATATTTAATAATTTTTTTTAATAAAAAAATCATTATTTCATTTATCTAATATTAATATGGTATTTATGATATTATTTTTAGGTATAAAATTTTATTAAATAAAGCCTAAACATCTTTAGTCTATTACCGGTAAAGTTTATTTTTGCTGGAAATTAGGTAACCCTTATACCCCCACTAAAATGTTTGAATATTGCATGTTAGCACATTAGGGTTTTTTGACATGTAATTTTTGTAGATATGATGTGTTACAAATAATCTCATAATTATCAATGGTATCTTGGAAAATGAAAAAGGAATGCATGTTATCTGTGTAAGATGTTATGTGTGTGAAAGGGTGATTGAGAAAGAGTCTAATGTTGGGAAGTAATGATGTATGTTACGTGTATATAAAATCTTAAGTTAAGTATGTATGGACACTTATAGAAAAAAATATTACTACTACGAGTCATAGGGGCAATTTGGTCACTTAGACACATCATAATATATAACCCTAATTGGGATGCTTAATATGTTATAAATATCGCTAGGAATGGAGATAGGAGTTAGTGTATCTTAAACACACAATTTAGCATGAATATCAATATTTTATGGTATAGGAGTATTTTGGTATTTATAATGTATGATGGTGATCATTCTAATAAATGTGCGGGCTAAGTGCTATGTGGGGTTGAGAATGAGAGTAAGGGTTTATGGCATTAGAAATACACATTCCATCATGAATAATAATATTATATGACTTAGGGGTATTTTAGTAATTTTTAATGTGCAATGGTGGTTATCCTAATAAGTATGCATGATAATTAATAATAGGTTCTAAGTATGAAAATGAGGATTTGTAGTATTAGTAACACATGTTTAGGCATGAATATTAATATTATATGACCTAGGGGTGTTTTGGTAATTTTGAATGTGAAATAGTGGTTATCTTAATAAATATGCATGATAAGTAATAATGATGCTAGTATAAGAATAGGGGTTTGTTGCATCAGTAGCCCATGGTTGAGCACGAATATCAGATTATTATGGTTTAGGGACATTTTGGTAATTTTGCATGTACTATATTGATTAGTATAATAAATATGCATGATAGGTATTAATTGATTTCGAATATGAGGATAGGGGTTTATTGTCTTAGTATCATCTATTTCAGCATGGTTATAAATATTACATGGTATAAGGGTATTTTAGTAATTGTGCATGTACTAGAGTGATTATTCTAATAAATATGCATGGGGTGAGTCAAACCCCAATAAAGCTATGACCATGGGGGAGTAGAGTAGGATTTGGTTGCTAAGAGTGGATATGGGGGTTAATGATAACATTGTTGGGTAGCTTTGCAAATTTGGGGAGTCCTTAGAGTGCTAAGGGATGAGAGGTTACTAAAAAGGTGGAATTAGGGTTTTGGTAGGTCAAAGCATAAAACCCTAGGGGTAAGTTATTATCACATGTGGGAAATGAGGGAGTTGGGTTGTAACTCTAAATTATAATGTTGATCATTCTAATTAGGGAGTGTGCGCTAAATCTAATAGCCATGTGGGATAAGTGGAAGCAGTTATAACCACAACGAGGAATTAGGGTTTCGAAAAGGGTCAAATTTGGGAGGTTATGATCATATATGCAAAATGGGGGAGTTAGTCTACAAAAATTTAGGGGATGAATAAGCATAGTAGTATATTTTTTGTTATGAAAAATTAAGGCTGAACAAGTAGTAGAGAAGGGGCTAGGCTAACTAAGAAAAACTAGGATTTTGAGGAGTAACCTTAGAGGCCAATTGTTATCATATGTGAGAAATGGGGGGGGGGGATAGGCTATGATTCATAAGAAGAGGGCTTTATAATGACAGGTTTGGGTTTGTTGGATAAATTGGGGACTCAAATGAACATTAGGGGGTAAGGATGTACCTAGGATTATGAAATTAAGGTTTCTAAGGGAACAGGGTTATCCCGGCATGCTAGTAGGGCAAGAGCCATGCATGAGTTGTGCATGTTTGTGTGTTATATCTAAAACAAATAAAATAAGTATAAGACACTAATCACTTAAAGTGGAAGATCACTTGAGTTAGGCCCAATTGTACTTGTTGGTCTACGGGTGAGAATAGTGGCTAGGAGTGTTCTACCATGGAAGTTGTACCCTACCATTCCAATGGTGAGAGTATTAGGGTCTCACACTTAGGTAATTAAAAACCATTGAATGATAATAACTCTGGAAAGACACTAATTACTTAAAACGGAAGATCACTTGAGTCAGGATTGGTTGTACTTTAATTATCGGTCCACAAGTGAGAAATAGTGTGTAATACCCCCAAAATTTACTACTAAAAATTTTCATTTTATTAAATTAATTAGCGGAAGCGGAATAACAAAACTATGAATTCTGGGGATATTACCGCCACACTTAGTACCAGACTGGTTCACGCCTACCGTTCTAGTACCAAGTGCTAAGGCTAAAAGAGTAAAATACAATTTACGAGAAACACAAACATATTTAAATTAGAGTAGCGTAGTAAACTATTTACAAGAATAAATCCACTAGTGGTGGTTACAAAACAACGATTACATTGAAACCAGGAATTTCAAAGAGAAAGAGTACAGCCCTAGGACTTTCTGGATAGTTCCTTACGCTCTTTTTCGGGAGCCCACTTAAATAGCACCTGAAAACGACCTGCAAGGGACACTGCCCATTAAATAGACAAGGGCCTCATGAATAGAACCCTTCAGTACTATGGTATTGAGTAACCCTTTAAAACACACTTAAAAACAGACCCTCAATGCAACACATGATACAACACTACATACATACATAATGAAAGGTGCATACATAATATTCACTTTCATACATTTGTATACTTAACAAGTCAATTAAATATTAATAGGTCATAATGAACAATCGATACTTTTAGGACCTCAAGCCATTAGTCAATCATTATTCAATCATCTCTCGGATTTTATATATCCATGCGAGTGAGGGAACCCCACTATTATAGCCGGTAGATCAGTCACTTATAAGGTAGAACACACCTAACCACTATTATATGCTGGTGGATAGGTCTTGGCCCAACTCAGTAATCTTCCACTTTAAGTGATTAGTGTCTTATTCATATCTTATTCGAAGGTATTTCACCCTAGACATGCATTCCCCCTGAGAGGGCGCATCCCATATCTTGAAACCATTGCGCCTCTTATCACACCCCGACATCCATTCCCCCTTACATTTACTCATAACGAAAACCCAACTCCTAAGGGTGTGGGATGAGGCCCATCACCTTATGACATTCAAGTTCTTTCACTACCACTCTCTAGGGTTTTCCCTTAAAACCCTAATCGGACCTATGTGGCTCAACCTTTCTTTTATTGTCCAACACTTCATCTGGTTTAGATTCAACCCAAACCCTATCCATCTACTCACCAATTATACATATGACCGTGAAACCCTAGTTGGCCGCTCAACCCTAGCACTTTTTTTACGTAAGGATCATCCCATATAGACTCCATCCACCCCATGCAAACCGTAGAAATCTCCCATGCAAGAGTTACATCACTTGTTCATTTTGATCATAACCTCCTTTTATTTTTCCCCTCATGGACCATGAGATAATAAGGTCACTCTCATGTTCCCTTAGTCAACTCACTTCCCATTTGTTCCTTTTTATCCTTTCACCCCATATCCTATTATTAAACATCCTAGCATGCATGTCTTAGAGGGTCATGTCATATAACATCGTACGCACGACATATATAATTATCATCCACATGCCATAAGGAAGTCACATAAGCATACCTTCACTCCAAGTTGTGATACAACTGATTACTCATTAAGCATAAAGTACACAATATGGCATAACACCTAGCACACAAGGCATGTAACCCACACATAACTGTTCTTAGCTACATCCTCACTCGGTTTATGTTACCAAACTATCTCCCACATTTATTTGGTCACCAATCACCCTTCATAATTATTACACTTATCATATTTCCCCTTTGGTTGATTATATTACTGAATTGCCCTTCTCCTTTATTATAATTACCAAATTACCCTTCTTCACTATCATAATTACCAAAATGCCCTTCTCTATTATCATAATTACCAATTTACCCTTCTCTATTATCATAATTACCAAACTACCCTTTAGTTGGTTAAATTATCAAATTGCCTTTCTCCATTATCATAATTATCAAATTACCCTTTAATCGGTTAAAATTACCAAATTGTCCTTCTTCATTATTATAATTACTATATTACCCTTCTCCATTATTAAAAGTACCATAATACCCTTTTACTCCCAAATTACCATTATACCCTTTACTTCCAAAATTACCATAATACCCCTTTTACTTACCAATTTACTATTTTACCCTTTACATCCAAAATTACCATTTCCCCTTTACTTATGAAATTACCATTTTGCCCATTACTTACAAAATTACAATTTTACTCATTTTACGTCCAAAATTATCATAATATCCTTTTACTTACAATTTACCATTTTGTCTTTCTCCTCCAAAATTACCATAATATCCTTTTTCTTACAAAATTACCATTTTACCCCTTACTTCCAAATTTACCATTTTATTCCTCACTTCCAAAATTACCATAATACCCTTTTACTTACAAATTACTATTTTACCCTTTACTTCCAAAATTAACATTTTACTACTTTACTTCCAAAATTACCATTTCACCCTTTTCACTTATAAATTATCATTTTGCCCTTTATTACACCACTTATATTAAATTATCATCACTACATGAAATATTAATATTAATACCCCATTCTCATCATCCAACTCCACCAACCATTATATTTCAACATAATACTCATTAGAAACCACACATATTAGGCCACATTCTTGCACAAGACATATTACTAAAATACCCCTAGGGCTCACAATAATGTTATTCATGCATTAATTGTCACAATAGCATAATACAATATGGATAAGTGCTTAATATTTTCATTAATAACCGAACTCTTTCCTTAAGCAATATTTCCATACATAGCACATAAACTAGCATGATTTCCTTTTTATCAATCAATATAAGTAACTACATATATTATATTAAACAACATATATCATGCAAAATAACATATTAAAACCCTAATGTGCTAGCATACGTTTATCCACGCGTTTAAGTGAGGTTTAACAATTACCTTAATTCTCGAAACATTGAACCTTATCAGTATTCAATTCAAGCTTTGATTAGCAAAACCAATATCTAAAAATAATATCAATATTTGTTATATTAGAAATAAGAAAAACCAAAGCATAAGACTTTATAAAACTTAATTAATGAAATACTTAACTTAAATATTATTATACCTTAAAATCATTAACAAAAATGGGCCAAGAAATGCAGCAACTCATCCTACTTATGCAGCATGAGATGCATGCAAAACAAGAGGGGTAGGGGCTCGAAATGGCAAGAAAGGGAGGAGGGAGTGGCGTTTTCAGGTTAGGGTTTTGGGGCTAGGAAAGAAGGAATGTGGGGAGGATTTAGGGCAAGGGAAAGGTGTAGGGGTGGAGAGGAGGTGTAGGTGGTGGTCGGGGATAGGTTGATGGCGGCCAAGGGCGGCGGCGGCAGCGAGGCTACGAAGGTGGCTACTGAGGTAGAGGGGGTTGAGAAGGAAGGAAAAGAGAGAAGGAAAATGAAGGGTTGTAGGTGGTGGTTTTGGCCAAAGGAGGTGTGGGGGTGGTAGAGGAGGTTGCAGGGATCGGTTTGGTGGCTCAGGTGGTGGAAAAAGGAGGAGGTGTAGGGTGGCTGCCAAGAAGGAAGAAAAAGAAGAGGAAAAAGAAGAATGGAGGAACAAGGGGGCTATAAGGTGGCTCAAGGTGTGGTGTGGTGGTGTAGGGGTGAGGTAAAGGGTGGTAAGGGGTGGTGTAGGTGGTTGGTGCGGTGGTGGCAGCAACATATGAGGCGGCGATGCAAAAATAAGGGGAGATGGAAGGAGAAGAAAGGGAGAGAAAGAAGATCGAGGAAGGGGGTGGAAGGCTTGAAAACGGTAGGACGAAGCAGGGAGGAAAGAAGAAAAAGAAGAGGGAGAGAAAAGGAGAGGATAGGGGGCTCGGTAGGGTGGCGGCAGGGTGGTAGGAGTATGGGAGTGGTAGGGAGAGGGAAGGGAAAGGAGGGGAAAGGCAAGGCATGGGCTAGGAGAGATAGGGGTGGTGGGGCCGAGATGGTATAAGAAAAATGACAGGGGGGGAGAGAGAGAGAGATAGGGAGAGTAGTAGGGAGGAGGAGGGTTGCAAGCAGGGTGGCCGGAGATGGTGAAGGTGGTCAGGTATGGCGTTGAAGAAAGGAAGAGGAAGAAAGAAAGAAGGGGGAGGCTACATGTAGGCTGGGCGAAGGGGAAGAAGGGAGTGGGCTGGCCCGGTCGGGGGAGAAGGAAAGAAAGAAAAGAAGGGAGGATGTGCTCGGCTAGGCGACACACGCGGGAGGAGGAGAGGGAGGAAGAGAATTAGGCCTATGGCCCAAGCGCAAGGAAGACAGGGCAGACTAAGGTCTGGCAGACCATGGCCTGGCAACCTTAAGGAAGAAAAAGGAAAAAGAAAGAAAGGAGAAAGAGGAGAAAAAGGAGAAAGAAAAAGGAAAAGGGAAAAAAGGAAAGGGAAAATGGGAAAAATAAAATAATTTAATTTATAAAATAATAAAATATAATATTTTTGGGTGATAAATTTATTTAATAATTTAATTTAATATAATTTCATATATGGGCTTAAAAAGTTAATTTTAGGAAAAATATTGGTTTAAAAATTTATTCAAATAAAATGAGTATGATAAAATAATAAAATATTTATTTTAATTTATTAAATATTCATATCCACTTTTATATACTCAAAAATCCATAATATAATTAAATTAAATAGATATAAAGGCTAATTTATCCCAAATAAAAGTTATTTATTAAATGATAGGCTTTTAAAATTTCGAAGGATTACATAGTGGCCGGAAACGTTATACCTTGGGGTTTTACTTTATTTATCAATCCACCAATGAGAATAGTGGAGTCTCGAACTCAAGTAATAAAACCCTTAGATGATAATAACTTTTAAAACGACACTAATTACTTACTGTAGAATACCAAGTGGGTTAGGACCGGTACCACTTATACCTTATTTATCAGTCCATTAGTGAGAATAATAGCTAGTAGCGTTCTGCCTTAGGGTTGTACTTTATTCACTAGTCCACCAGTGAAAATAGTGGTTAGAAGCGTACAGTACTAGGGTTGTACTTTGATTACTATTCCACCGGTGAGAATAGTGGGATCCCTAAACCCTTGTGGATATGAAATCCATGAGTTAACTAATTACTGTACTAATATTATGAGTCCAGATATGATGGTACAATAGGAAATTTTGGGGATGCTACCGCCACACTTAGTACTAGACTAGTTTCCTTCTACCGTTCCAATACCAAACGTTAAGGCTTAAAAAGAATGAGAGCGCATTATAAAAATCTAAGTTATAACTAAATCAGAGTTGCACATTAAATCACATTAAAAAAGGTAAAACCCATTATTGGTGGTTATGAGAAAATAGAATAATTACATAAAGAATTATGAAAGTTTAAAAGATAAAAGAAAAAAGCTTCTCAAACGTTCCTTACACTCTTACCCGATGATAGCTTGAATTGCACCTGTGACTAACCTGTAAGGGACACTACCCATTGAATAAGTAAGGACCCACAAACGAAACCCTTCAATACTACAGTACTGAGTAACCATTTATACTAGACTAAAAGTTAGGGCCCGCATGTAACACATTATACATAAACAATATAAAAATAATAACATATGCAAGCATAGAGATAATCACAACAAAATAAGAGCTAATACACAATGCAACACAACACACAATAGGAAATGCATATCACAAGGTCCATTTACTTAGCATCTCCATCACTTACTAAGAGTGACAAACACCAAGGTCGTACTTATACTATATCAATAGATCATAAAGGTGAAATTAATAATTATGGTATTAAGCCATTAATTAAATATTATTCAATATTATCTCTTGAATTATATCCATGTGAGTACAGAAGCCCCACTATTATAGTTGGTGGATCGGAAATACATTCCAGGGAAAAAAGCACCTAACCACTATTATTTGCTAGCAGATCAGTTTTTAGGGTAAAAGGTTCTTGGCCACTATTCTCACCAATGGATCGGTCTGGCCCAGATTCACATGGTGTTCCATTATAAGTGATTAGTATCTTTCCCATGATTTATTATCATCTAAGGTTTAGTTTATTGAACTCGGGATCCCCCACTATTATAGTTGATGGAACGGTACACATATACAACTTGCAGGATGAAATGCTCCTAGCCACTATTATAACCAGTGGGCTAGTACAAATGATATAATCTATCTGGGCTTGGTTCAATAAGCGTTCACTTTACATGATTTAAATTTTTTCCATTTAATTAACATAGAAATTCCATTTATTTAACTCGAGGGAGAGATCATAAACCCGAAGACACAAAGGTAGAATGATCATATTGGCACATACAAGTAGCATAGTACTCTCCAACCATCAACCTAGGGACGTAAAGGTACCCTAGTCATACTGGTGCACAAGGACACACAGTACCCTACCGATAAGGGCACCCAATCCATAAGTATGTATGCCCCCTAAATAGGTCCGTAGAGCTAGATAGAGTAAGATGAAGGACTTGGTTGGGGCACTAAGACACTCTAGTAACATCTAGAATAATCGTGGGCTAAACCACGTCTTTAGGGTAGTGACCCTTAAAGAGCCACCCTTCCTGATCTTGAAGTTTTCCACTTTGATTATTAGTGTCTTAATTATGGTGACCACGAGAATCACATCAATCACCAACTTAATCATTTTCTTTTATTTATGTTATTATTAAGTAATCCTTATTCATATTATTATCCATGTTAACTTAAATAGTCCACTAAGGCCATCCTAGATTCTAATTCTTATACTTAGGCACCTTAGGTCAAAATGGCTAAAGTGCCCTTAAGGCTAAGGCTCCCTCTTATCCTTTATATTCATTACATAATTCATTTCCATTTATTCACATGCCATAATAGGTTATCACATCATAATTATAATACTAATCATAGAATCAAGTACTTTATACCAAGGGATCATTGAACATATAAACCCTAAAATTTACTTCTAGCACATCCATCACACATTTCCATACATAATTAACAGCTAAGACATCTCTTGCATGATTATGAAATAAACATCCTATCATACCCTTAATTACCCATTCAACCCTATATCATGTATTATCCTTATAATATTTACCGATTTACCGAAATACTCTTATCCTTATAATATACATGGTTATACTTAAACAAGTGATACTAAGGCTATAAACCCTTATTCTATTATTTAATACCACTTATGTCTTATTATGGAGGCTTATTAAATCCATTGACATGTTATACACAATTTATTAATTTACCCCTTCATACTTATAAAATTACTAAAATACCCTTCTTATTTGTAAAGTTACAAGTTACCCCTTTTTACTTACCAAATTACCAAATTGTCCTTCATACTTGTATAATTACCAAAGTAGCCTTTGTATTTGTTTAATTACTAAATTACCCTTCATACCTATTAAATTACCAACTTTACCCCCTCATACTTGTATAATTACCAAGTTATCCCTCTTTCATGCCAAATTACCAAAATGCCCCCTCTTACTTATTAAATTACCATTTCATCCCTTTTATTCATAAAACTACTAAGTTACCCCTTTTATGCCAAAATTACCTAAATACCCTTCTTATTTCATAGCTTACTAAATTACCCTTTTACTCATAAAATTACCAAGTTATCCCTTTTATGCCAAATTTACCAAAATATCCTTCTTACTTATTAATTTACCATATTACCCCTTATGTTTATAAAATTACCAAGTTATCCCTTTTTATGCTAAAATTACCAAAATACCCTTCTTATTTAATAACTTACCAAATTACCTTTTTACTAGTAAAATTACCAAGTTACTCCCTTTTCCATGAAAAATTACTAAAATGCCATTCTTATTTAACATTTTACCAAATTATCCTTTTTAATTATAACATTACCAAGTTACCCCTTTTTTCATGTAAAATTACCAAACCGCCCTTCTTACTTATTCAATTATCATGTTAACCCTTTTATCGTTATAAATTACCAATTTACCCTTTTTATGCCAAATTTACTAAAATACCCTTACCACATAAAACATTGGCACCCATAGTCCATATGCATCATCTAATACCACAAATAATTATTATGTATTATTAATACCCATCATCATCTACCATACATACTTATTTAGGCCACACCCTTTGTATAAGGAAAATTACTAAAATTCCCCTAGGGCTCATATTAATATTATCTCTATTACAAATGGCCATATTAGCATATCATGACATATGCATGCATCTAACATTATTATTAACAATAAGGCCCATTCTTTAACCATAATTTCTACACATTGTACAATATAGCATGCTTCTCATTCCAACTTCCAATATATGCTACAAATCATGATGTACTTGACATCACATAATATGCACACAAATATATTCAAAAACTCTAATAACCATACATACATTTTAGTAGGGTATAATGGTTATCTTATTTCCAACTATAATTAAACTTTACTATTACCCCAGTTAAAAGTTTAAGTTTTGATTAGTAAAAATTTTGTACCTAGAAATAATATCAAAACTAACATATTAGTAATAGAAAATTAAAAGGATCAAAATTTATCAAAAATCTTGGTAAATACATATAAATGCTAACTATATTTATACCTAAAAAAATGGTTAAGCAACTCAAAATATGCAGCAAGTCTCACGCTACATGCACAAAAATAGGGGGAAATATAAAGGGGTAAGGAAGTTGGAAGAAGGGGGAAGGGTTTTTTGGGTAAGGGTTTGGGAGCTTCAATTAAGGGCTTGTGGAGGGCAGTGAGGGTGGTGGCTTGTTGTAGGAGGGATAGCAGGGTGCAGGTGGTGGTCGGGGGTTGGAGATTGGTGGCTCGGGGAGGTGAAGACGGTAGCGACGGGGGCTAGAAAGGTGGTGCGAAAGAAGGAAGAAGAAAGAGAAGGAAAAAGAAAGGGAGAAAGGAGGGGCTATAGGGGAGATCTCGACGGCTGCGGTAGGGAGGTGGTAGAGGCGGTGTCGAGGGGTTTAGAGGTGGCTTTGGTGGTGGCGGAAAAGGGGAGATGACAATGGTAAGGCAGCGTGCAAGGAGGAGGTTGAGAAGGAGAAGAAAAGAAAAGGGAAGAGAAAGGTGGCTACAGAGGTCAAGTGGTGGCTATTTGGTGGTGTAGGGAGGAAGTAAGGGAGGTCAAAGTGTCATTGTGGTGGTTGGTTTGGTGGTAGCGATAGAGATAGCGGTTGAGGGAAGTGAAGCAAAAATAAGGGAGAAGAAGAAGAAGAAGGTAAGAAGGGAGAAAATGGAGGCTCTTAGGGGAGAAGGGGAGGCTTGAGGGGGAAGAAGATGGGGTAGAGGAGAAGGAAATAAGGAGAATAAAAGGAAGAGGGAAAGGAGGGCAGGTATGGTCAAGTTAGGTTGGGGTGTAGGCTACAGGCCGGGGAAGATGGTAAGGAGAAGGAATGAAGAAAAGAGGAAGGAGGGGGCATGCGAGAGGGGTTGTGCATGGTCAAAAATGGAAGGAAAAAGGATGGGGGGAGAGAGGGAGAGGTTGCGGGTTGGAATGGTAGGGGTAGGGGTTTGGTTGTGGGGGGGGTCGTAGGGGCTAGCATGGCTTGTTGACATAGGGGGAGAAAGAAGGAAGAAGAAAGGGGAAGGAGATTGGCAGGCTGATCGAGTGAAGGAAAGGAAGAAGGGAGACTGAGCGGCCCACGTAGTGAGGGGGAAGGGAAGGAAGAAATGAGGGTTGGGCTAGCTTAACTGGGGGGAAAGGAAAGAAGAAGAAAGAAAATAAAAGAAAGGAGGCATGGGCAGGACAGGCTTAGGGAGAAGAGAAGGCCAGCGACTTAGCAGTGGGGAAGAAGAAGCACGCTGACAACCCAAGGAAAGGGATAAAAGAAGAAAGGAGGAAAAAGGAGAAAGAAGAAAGGAAAAAGAAAAAAAGATAAAGTAAAAATAAAATAATTTTTGGAATTAAGGTATTTAATTATTTAGATATATAAATTATTTTAATAAATTAATTTATTTAAAATTTAAGATATTAATTTAAGAGGATAATTTTAGTAAAATATGGGTTTGAAAAATTATTTAAATAAAATGAGTATGATAAAATAAAATAAAATATATTTATTTTAATTTATTAAATAATCATATCCATTTTTAAAAATCATAAGTCCACAAAGTAATTAAATTATCTCAAATGAGGATTAATTATTAAATTCAAGGTTTTAAAATTTTAGGGTATTACATCATGACATTCTTGTTGTGGTGTTATTGAGAAGTTGTGAGTTGATTAAGTGAGTTGTGCCTTTGGCTAAGAATGACGTGGTTTTCTAATTATACTACAAAGAGCGTCACTTGGATATTGCATTAGTAAGTTTCTATTATTTCTAAGTAAATGGGTATTAGTAGCATATGATCTTGATGCGTGTGGCTATATGAATGACTATCGCATTTCAATTAATATATGCATAATTCAATATTCATGTGATTGATGTGATGCATCTAATGTGTTCCATGTGGCTTCTACATATTTGTTTTATATAATGGGTTACTCTATACCATTGTACTAATAGGTTCATTTCTTACGCCCCTACATATTCAATGGGAAGCAGCCTTTGCAGGTTAGCTCACAAGCTCTTTTCAAGGTTATTCCTTAGGTTAAGAGTATAGGGTTATTTGAGACCCTATTCGGTAACTCGAATTGGAAGTGTCTGTATTTTCCTTAAAATCTTTTATATTTCCTTTCTATTGACTTCTTGTAACAAAAATTAGTGGATTTTATTTGGAAGGTAACTTAACCTCCCTAACTATTTCACTACTCTAATTTATAATTGTATTTTTGACTTTAAATAAAGTTATATTTTAGCCTTAACGCTTGGCATCAGAATGATAGAGGAAACCGGTATGGTACTAAGTGTGGCTATAGCATCCCAAAATTTACTATCTTATCTTCCTCTTATAACTTTTAAACAAGAAAATTTTCAATGGTAATTTTGGGGGTGTTACACCCTGCACAACCCCTGCACCCCTACCATTTTTCCTTACCTTCTCGGCACGTCGAAGCCCTACCATTTCATCCTTGTCGTCTTTCCCCCCTCTTGGCCATGCATATATATATATGCACCCCACCTCCCTTCTTCTCCCTTCTCCTCCTTTTCTTTTCCTTTCCAATCGAGACGCACCAGCCCCTACCCTATTTTTGCTTGATGAGTAAATATTTGTACATATTTTATATCCTTTCAATCTTAGTTTTTGGTCTTTTATTTGAATAGTGTATATGGATAGTTATAATTTTGAGCTTAAGTGATAATAAACCCATATATTTAATTATTTGTTCTAAAATGATACAAAATGAATGGGTTTAAAGTATAAGATTATTTATTAATTTTTCTAATATTATTGTGTAGGTAAAATAAAAATAAAAATAAACAGGGTATTGAGATCTTTGGACCTCGTCCAAAGAATAGAGAGACTGGGCAAATGAGGCCGAACAACAGGGTAAAAGTTAAAGAGAGAGAGAGATGACACAAAAAATTGGGACCGAACAAAAAAGAAAAGAAGATAGAGGCAATGCAAAGAGAGAGAGAGAGAGAGAGAGAGAGAGAGAGAATAAAAGAAAGAGGAGACAGATGCACAAGAGACGAAAAAGAGGGATGAGTGAGTCCACGTAAAAAGGAAAGGGAGCCCAAAAGAAAGAAGAGAGGTGACATAAAGAAGAAAAAGGCGAAGTAAGGCCTGACTGGCAAGAAAAATAAAGAAAAAAAAGAAGCTATGCAACATACGAGAAGAGGGAGAGAAGTGAAGAGCGTAAAAGAGAGAGAGAGGTGAAACAGATGAGACAGGAAGGACAAGCGACGACAGGTGATAAATGGATGACAACGGCATGGAAAGAGGGACAGAGGTGACGCGACACAAAATAGATAAGAGAGAGAAAGAAGAAAAGAGACCCAACAAAATTTATTTTAGATGAAATTAAGCAAATTTTCATCCGAATAAATTATTGAATTTTCATCCATATTTAATTTTCACTATTTCTTTCTCTATTTCTGATATATACTTTTAATATATTTTTATTTAATTTATTTATTATGACTGGCTAAATATTTATTGCTAAAGAATAGATTGAAACTTTAGATTGTGGTTACAGATATAATATTAATTTTCTTTGTTTCATGAGGTTATTCTTTGACTCTACTTTAATTATTATTGTTTATATATATGAATCTATTAAGTATAATTTATATGGTACATGCCTCATTTTAGCTTCCTTATAATGATAGTATGCAGGATTGTTTACTTTCTTGGTGGCTATATAAATATGCTATAATTTATATATATATAAATTGCAACTAGGTTAGATAATAATTCACTTAATCATTTTGTAATTCTCACTAGATTAGTGGAAAATTTATATATGTGTGGGTCAAAGGAGAGGAATACTACCATACACTCTTGAGGTACTAGTTTGGGTACTTAAACTGACATTCTTCCACTTGTGCTTAATGCTTTAAATCTAGTTAAATATACAAGCCGCTTGTCACGACTATACTACTAGCATTTAATATGATTTAATATTGGCATTTTGTCGTATTAATTAATTCAATGAAGTAATGTAAGGTGTATAGACCTACTTTTGGCTTGCAACTTAGTCGGTCTCTTTCTTATGATTAAAATATGACTTAGAAATTATTATTACATTCTGGCCTAGTCTAGTGGTAGATTTCAATCTCCTTAGTACATTCATCATATTTACATTAATCTATTATTTTTATTAATTTCTTTTATTTATTATTATTTTCTATTTTTAAAACCCCCATTATTGTTTTTTTTTTGTGATTTAGAGTTATTATTATTATTTCGTTATTTGTGAGCTAGCTAAATGAAGGTGAGCCCTCCCAATCCTCAATATAGAACGATGTCCTTATTTACTAATACTACAATTGAAAATAAGAGGGTTTAAATTACATACCAGCTATAGCCACACCATTGCCGCTATCCAACACTATGCTCAACGCCACCACCTAACACTATGCTCAACGCCACCACCCGAGCTTCCTTTCTCCTCCTTCCTACCCTATTATCTATCAAACCTCACCCAACCACCACCTACCTCACTATTATCGTCCCTCACCCTAGTCAAGCCTCCTCTTTCTTTCCTCTCCTTGCTCAACTTTCGGCCACCCCACTTCTAGCCTCAGCCTTTGTTTGCAAACCATCACCATTGTCGAGCCATTGCTGACTAACACCAACTCTGCCTCCTCCCGTAGCAAGTACTGCCCCAATCCCCACATTCCCTTGCCCTTCTTTCTCTCCCTGTCATCAGTCACACCATTCTTTACCATCAATCGCCATCACCATCACCACTCTTTGTTGCCAACTCCCGTTGGGCCTAGCACCACCATTCAACTCAACCCTTGCTTCCAACCATCACCCTCATCCTTAACAACCACCATTACCACCACCTTATCCACCACACCACCATCATGGTCATCATCGTGCACCACATTTCTCGATCCTCTCATTTTTTGGTCATCTCTATTTTTCTTCCCTCTCCCTTGACTTAGTTTCTCTTAGATTAAATCTCCTAAGTCTAATTTTTGGTATATTTTTTACTTCTAGGTGATACCTCAATGGTAGTGGAGGAGGAAGCTTAGGTCTTACATTCTTAGAGACTAAATTCACTTTAGTAAGGATACATATCATAAGTAGGGCTTTCATGTGTGTGTGTGTGTGTGTGTCTATATATATATATATATATATATATATATATATATATATATATATATATATATATATATATATATATATATTTGTGATATCATGTTTGGAATTGTTGAATGGAAATATTATCATGATGTTGGTATTTTATGATATATGGTATTATATGTTGAAAGAAGTGCTGAAACGACATGAAAGAATGAGTTGTGTATATTGTTGGTTAAGATGAATTGTAGTGTGTAGTATCTACCTATATCCATGGCTATGAATTTTTATGATATAATGTATTGGAAGTTGAAAAATCATTCACATTGGGATTTGTAAGATTTTTTGAGGAAAATGGTCTTAGAGACATTTTATTCAATGTGGGTTAAAAAAATAGAATATCAGATGTTTTGATGCAATAATTGGTTCAAAATAGGTTAATTATGTTATATGGAATGTTTGGAGAGGTATATGAATGGTTTAAAGTCCAATAAATGAGAAAAGTGGCTTTAAGTGGGAATAATAATCATAAGGGTAGGCTATTATCGCATGTGTAAGATATGGGAGTTGGATCTTAATCTTCATATATGATGTCAGTACTAATATTTTTGGGAATGGATATTAAATTTGATGTTTGTATGGCTTTTATGGGATATGCTATGGTCAAATCATGAATTTAGGGTTTTATAGAAAATGTGAATAGTAATCCTAAAGGCAAGCTATTATTACATGTATAAGATGTGGGATTTAGAATTCAATTTTTAGGTATGTTGTCAATAACAATATTTTAAGGATGGGTATCAAATTTGGTGATAAAATGAGTACTAGGGGAAAAATTATGCTAGACTTGTGAAATTAAGGTTTCTTAGGGAAGTATGGCTTAGGATGATATTTTAGGACATGTGTCTTGCATGGTTATGTGTATGTTTGTATGATGAACTTGGAATAAATTACTTAAAATAATATATCAATAATTCACAAGGAAAGATCATATGAGTTGGTACCATTGCACATGTTCGTTCCACCATACAAGAATAGTAGCCAGGAGCATTTTTTCATAGGTTGTACTTATTCGCTCCATCGAACAAGAATAATAGCCAAAAGTGTTTTACGCTAGGTTGTATATTATTGATACCATTTCACTAATTGAGAATAGTAGGCTCTCTGAACTTAAATAAAATAAATTATTTGAATGATCAAAATAATTTATAAAATATTAATTACTTAAAGTGAAATACCGCATAAATTAAAACCCATTATATATGTCCGTTTTACCATACAAGAATAGTTGTTAGTAGCATTTTGCCCTAAGTTGTGCCTATCCATTCTACTAGATGAGAATAGTGGCCAAAATCATTTTACCCTGGGTTGATAATAGTAGGGGTTCTTGAACTCAATGTGAATAATATTATGGATAATGATCATACCATTACTATTGTAAGGCCTAGAAATTAATAAATAAGTTAGTACCTTTATGTTATTATATTTGCATGTTTATCTCTAGTTGCGATCTTATGACTTGTATGACCTTACTTGATTGTATTGTTACTATACTTAGTACATAGTATACTAATCATCCTTTTTGTAGGTGATGTTCATTCCCACAAGTAGATGATCCAATTGATTCTACACAGATCTATGATGACCCTTCGGATGAATATGCTTCTTTTTTTTAGCTTTTTGGGGAAGAGCGTTGATTCTATCTTTAGGTTTTAGGTGATAGTTTGGGTTATTCAGTTAACCACTTTAAACCTAGATACCTCTAGGGATTCTAAGCTCCTAATGTAACCCTTTATGAACTTTGTCTTTATACTCAAAGTAACCCTCTAAAACAATTATCTAAGATTATGAAACCTATCTATTTCTCCATTTTATTATGTTTGAATGTTTAATGGTTTTTCCTTGTATTTGACGTAAGGATGGTATGGTAAATAAGACTTAGGTCAAGAACAGTGGTAACACCCAAATACATTGTTTTATGCTTCCTCTTAAGTGAAGTTTTTTAGTTGCAAATTTTGGGGTGTTACACAAGTAACATTTAGTTGATTCAGAAGCAAGTTAAGGATAATCTCTTGCGAATGGAGATGGAGGGGTCAGCAGGCCCTGGTGTTGAGCCAACCAATCACCAAAGAGAATATAAGAAAAGGTTAAAGGCCTAACCCACCATACAGGATGATGCCTTTCAAAAAATAAGACAACTACCCCCTTTGGTAGTAATTATAGCATCAAGAAAGAATGATAGAACTTCCTAAGACCATTTCTAATCAAGGACAACGGTAAGTATAAGGATTCCAATAGGCATTTCTTGTACTACTAGAATGTAGGACATAACACAAAAAATTTAGATATTTGAGACATTGAAGAACTCATACGTAAGGCTCATCGACACTAGTACATGACAAAAGGAGGTTTAGGGAGACTTACACAAAGGTCAACTGGTAGGAGACCATCTTGATTAGGTAATCTAGAATCCAAGAGAACCATTGACAATATCTCAAGTGAATGGGGTGATCCTAACTCTGATAGAGGAGCATAAGCTCACAATGCAAGGGGTGAACTAGGTTTGACAAGCTCCCTAAAGAGGAAAATGAAAGGTAGATGGATAGTTTCCTGTAATAGTAAAGATGAAGATTTGATGACAATCCCATAGGGTGACCCTTTTATCATAATCGTGATTTTAGAATAATGTAATGCGAAGAAAGTGTTGTTGACAACAAGTAGCTCTATGGATATTTGTAATACCCCTCCTAAACTTTTTTCATCCCTTAAATCCTAATCTAATATAGCACACTCTCTTTCCTTCTTTCTTTTTCCCTTTCTTTTCTTCTCTTCTACATAGCCCTCTTCCTTGATCAACCATATCTTTTTCGGTTTGGTTAGGTAAACCAAAACCCCAAACTGAGCTAAGATCCCCACTCAACCTTCCCCTACCTTTTTTTTTATCTTAATCCACTACCCTATCCCCACTTATTCTCTTCTTGTTCCATACTTACTATATCCATCACATGTCCTCATGATGCAAGAGCATCCCATTTACTTAGTAATTTTTTTAAAGTTGAAGACTTCAAAATCCTTCTCATTTGGGTTAATAAATAACTATATTATCTAGCGGTCATGAAAGCCATGCCAACACCAAACACTATCCATCAACCCACATAAATATGGATCCCTTTTGGCTGCAACATGGCTTCACAAATCTGCTCATTAATTAGCTCTAATATGGCTCCATTTTAACTTAACCAAGCCATAACCTTATCTACCTCTATACTCCGCCAATTTTAGCAAAAAATGACATGCATTGTTAATCCTTTTCTTGTGCTAGAATTAGGGATATTGGAAAGATAATTATAGGAAGATCAAGACCCTTAATTCTAGCTTAAATCAAGGAGAAGAAACCTCCATAACCATGGCAAACAAGCAACTAGCTACCGAAGAGACCCTTCTATTTTCCTATTTCCTTTATTATCTAAGCTTAGTTAAAGTATGTATTTAGACTTTTCTAATACGTATTTTATGTTTTCTAAGCCTTATCATAGAATTTAATGATAGTCATCATGTGATGGATGGCTAAGTAGTGTTAAGAACTAATAAGCACTAGTCGATTGTAATCTTTTAACCTTAGTTAGCTTATGTTGGTACCAACTATGGTTAAGAGTGTAACTAATCTACATATTATGGGTTAGACTTGTTTGTAACTCCTAAAGGTTGACTAACACTCTTATATAGAGTGGGAGAGGCTGGAAGGAAGATCAGTTTTAAATGTCCAAAAACACTCTGTGGTTGTCAAACCAAACACCTTCTCAAGATTAAAGTGTAATCTTATGAATTATCCAAAATCTTACACCATTTAAACTAAGATTTGAAACCTTAGTTAGTTGATGTAAATAGTTAATTTTGAAGTTCTCAAGATCAAGTCATTCTTTCAAATTTTCTTCCTTCTTCTCCATCCATTTTTAACTTTTGTTGAAAACTTCCCATTTTCAACACCAACACTTAGCACGATTACATTGGTTTAGCTATATGCATCACCTCACTTCCCAATTCCCTCATGTTATCCTTTATCTCACAATCAACAATGCATATATAACCTCTCCCATTTTTAATTTTATAATTTATTGTAAGCTACCAAAACTTATCCTCCTTGTCACTTTGAAATTTCTCTTACTAGTTTTCTATGCAATTTCCCAGCCACCACCTTGTTGGTCATTGTCATCATCATTGTTATACTTTACAACTCACCTAGCTAAACACCACCCTGATTCCTTTATCTCCACCCCTTTGTTCATTATTCTTCTATCACCACAACCACCACCATTTTTTATTATGTTGATCGACCAACACCTCTCAAATTGTTGTATTACTCTCCCTTGGCCTCCGTTAACTTTTTCAAACTTTTTTTTTTTCCCTCAACTTGTAGAAGTTAATCTTTCTTAGTTGTCTTGATTTATTCCACTCAATCTTAGTTGATATTGTTGAGTGGGTTGAACTTAGTGAATGAGTTGGTATTGTCTAGTGGGTTGTTATCCCTCAATCTTGGTTACCTTGTAAGCTTGGTCTCCCTTGGTCTCAACCAGTTACCCTTACTTACTGATTGTGTGTGTGACTTGTTGAGCATGCACTATTCATTACCTAGATTTTGTCGTCTCTTAGTGAGCCTGTGTTCTATATCAATGAGCTTGTTCCTGTTTTGTGGATATTGTTATTGTCTTAACAAGCTTTTTGTTCTCCCTCAGCTAGCTTTTATCTTGCCTTCACCGAGCTTGTGTGTTCCTTGCCAAGCATGTTGTCTCAACAAAAACTAAAACAAGAGGTAGAGGCATTCTCTCAATCAATTTCTGAGGAGTCTAGCACTATGAACAACCTAGGCCAACCACAATAAGAAAATGATGCACTACCAATGTAACAACATTAGGAGAATGGCTCGAAGGAAAGTTAATCCCCAAGATGATGATTGAAACCATGCCCTTAGGGATTACGATATACCAGCACAAGGTCATCTTCACTCAACCATATCCCACCTAGAAATTCAAGCTCATTTGTTTGAGCTTATATATATAATGTTCCATAGGATGCAAACCGTTTGGTAGTATTGTGGATAGGTTATTGATGACCCTTATTTACATATTAGGGAGCTCATGGAAGTAAGTGACACATTCAAAATCCCTGGAGTACCTAAAACCTTCCTAAAGCTCAAATTGTTTCCATTTCCTCTACAATATCATGCTAGATAATGGCTTACATCACTACCCACTAGCTTTATCACATCATAGGATGACTTGGTACAAAAGCTCTTGATGTGGTACTTTCCTCCCAACAAGAATGCCAAACTGAGACATAGCATCATTGCCTTTGTGTATGAAGGTGATGAAACCCTTCACGACACATAGGAGAGGTTCAAGGAGTTGCTAAGAAAAGTGTCTGAACCGTGGCATACCTCATTGGTTGTAGATTGAGACATTTTATCATGGATGGAACCCACAAGCTAGGAATCTGGTGGATGCATTAGCAGATGAGGCCTTACTGAGTAAAACCTTTGACCATGCATATGACATCACAAAGACTAAGACTTGTAATACCTAGTAATAGGGAAATGTCAGGAGTATCCACGAGGTGAAGGCAGCAAGAGCTTTAGAGGTTGATGCACTCACAACTCTTAGGGAAGAAGTATCTTTTATGCCTAACCTATTGAAAAATATTATTCCCACTAAATTATAGACTACACACCAAAGGGTAGAAGATGACCCTACAAACACAGTGGCATCCATACCCTACTTGTATTATAGAGAAGGCCACATGTTTAAAAAATGCCTTGTTGGTTGTGTCTTAGTGAGGTATGTAGGAAATTAGTCTAAAGGTTAGTAACATTAGTATAGAAACAATTATAACCCCAATTGGAGGAAACATCCAAATTTCTCACGGTCTAATCATCATAACATGTAGAACCCTATCAACCAATACTATCCTTAGATATACTACCAATCTCATCCACCAAAAAATAACCCCCACCATATCAACCCAGTAGTTCAAACTCATTAAAAACCCTTTTTAAAAGAGAAAATGGCACAAATTGATGCAACCATTCAAAGTAACACTACCTTCCTATATGCCTTAGAGACTCAAATAAGGCAAATGGATATAACCTTGAGGAGTAGACCCCAAGGTGCCCTGCCAAGTGACACAGAAAACCCTTGAAGGGAAAGAAAAGAGGAGTGTAAGGCCATCACTCCTAGATCTAAGAAAGAGTTTGAGACAGTTGTTTAGAGCAAGCCTAAAAAGTGACCCAACGCTTACCAAACAGTATGAACCTTAGGAAAACACTAATAAAACTATCAACTATGAATTTTCTCACTATCATACAAATCATGAAAACATCAACCCAACTCTTGATGAACCAAAAACCTTAACCAAGTCATCCACTATCATTCTTAAAATTTTTATATCCACTCCAACATTCCCTCATAGGCTTCAAAGCTATAGCAAGATAAGAAGTTTGACAAGTTTCTTGAGATTCTCAAGAAACTGCATATAAACATTTTGTTGGTAAAAGCACTCCTATAAATGCCTAACTATGCAAAATTTTTGAAAGATATTTTAACCATAAAGTGATAGATATGAGAGTATGAAATGGTAGCTATGACCTAAGAATACAACTCCATTCTCCAACAACGATTACCACAAAAATTGCAAGACCCTGGAAGCTTCACTATTCTATGTTCCGTTGGTGATAAATACACTTATAAGGTTATTCGTGACTTAGGGGTCAACATAAATCTTATGCACGTGTCTATTTTTAGGAAGATTGGAATTGAAGAAGCATGTCTTACCATTGTTATGTTATAATTAGTTGACCGAACACACATCCGCCTTGAGGGTAAAAGTTAGGATGTGTTGGTGAAGGTGGATCAATTCATCTTTCTAGCATATTATATTGTCTAGACCCCAAAGCATATGAGGAGTTTTCTATAATATTGGGTATGGTTTTCTTTGTCACAAGCAAGACCCTAATTAATGTTCAAAAAGGTGAGTTTATGATGAGGGTAAATGAAAAAAATGTGAATTTTAATGTGTTTAAATCAATGAAACTACTTGGAGAAAAATTGGAAGAATTTCCTCGAATTGGTAGTAATAAATTTTCTATTCTTAAGGAAATTAATGTTGGAACAACCAAAGAGGAAGCCCGACTGTTTCACTATAATACCCCAAAATTTGCTTAACCTAATCTCGCATCATTAGCATACAAATCTAATTCTAATCCTAATAAATCTAATATTAGCCTTAACCTATCCTTAATCCCAAAACATTAATCATTCTGAAAACCTTAACTTTGATAAACCGTATTTCGTAAACCAAAATCAAATCCTCTAACATTTTTGCTAATCCTAATTACCCTTAACTAATCTAAATCATGCTAAACTTATCTCTTTTCCTTTTCTTTTCCTTTTTCCTTTTCTTTTCTTCTCCTCCTTCTCCCGCCAACCCCTTTATTGTGTTTCTGTAAGTTGCACTTGCAACTTGCACCACCACTTACACCATCTTCCATCTTGTCCCTTACAAATTTCCATCATCCATCAACCTCACATCACCTTCCTTTTTCTTCTTTTCTTCTTCTCCTTCTACACCCTTAGCCCTGCATCTTTCCCGTCGCACACCCCAACTCCCTACAACCTCCTTATCCTTTCTACCCTTATGTAACAATTCCATCAACCATCACAACCCTCAGCCTACAGCTATCACCCTATCCTAGCCATCCTCTACAACCATCACTGCCATCATCTACTTGCATTTGTACCATCACCAGTTCCCCATCGCATACCATCCTCCTCCCTGTTCTTTTCTTCTTCTTGAAACATACCACACAGAATACACACACACACACACACACACCTCACCCTCTCCCCACTTCTCTTTGGTTTTTCCTCACTCCACCAATATTTTGTGCCTAAGAGCCATTACTGAAGCTCCCTCACCCTTCTCTTTCCCTTCTTCTCCTATTCTTCTTCTCCTTCGTCTTCCTATCCCTGTTTTGGCATTTGCACCACCATCTTCCTCCCTCATGCACCACCTAGACCACCATTTACCATCATTTGGTCGGTGGACCAACCACCAAGGTCGCCTCAGCCTTCTCCTTCATCGTCACTGACCATCACTACCTATCGTCCTTCTTTTCCCTCCTTCTCCCTCACGTTTTTTTTGCAGCGTCGTAGTGTGCACGACCATGCACCGCTTAAAACACTTGCTGCACAGCCATGCCATCCCTGCACGGGTTGACCATGCATAATTTTTGCTCTCGGCCTGATTCTGCGCGGCCATACAAATTCTGCATTGCTTGGCCGTGCGTTTCCTTTTCTCTTGACCTGTTGTGCTCTGATTCTACACGGCCATACAACTTCTGTACCACCTACTAGTGCGACTTATTTTTTTAGCCTTACACCCCTATTTTCACCCCAAACCTTGTCCAAACACTACCAAAACTTAACCATAGCTCCACCACACATATTTCTACACTACCATACAATTCAAGTTCCATTTGACTTCGGTAAATTCCATTTTTACCCCTCTCTACCATAATCTCTCTATTAATTTTTAACCTCCGATCCTAATCATATTCTATCTTGTTTCATAGGTGATTTTTCTAGTAGCTTCGGAGGAGGATGTCTAGTATTTTGCTTGCCTATTTGGTAAAGATACTATTCAATGCTTAGGACTTTTTATGATAAATGCTTGTATGCCTAAATGTGTTTTCATGATATTGTTGCTATAATATGTAACACATGTGGATATTGATGATTTGTGATGTCATGAATGTTATGTTGAAAGAACATAAGAGTTGTGAGATATTCCATTATGTTATGATTATGACAATGATATTATATTTGTGAGAAGGCATCTTATAGCATGAAATATGGGTTGAGTATTGTTAATATCATACTTATGGAAATATATCTATGGTTGGATAATGATGAAATCACACTTGGGGAAATATATCTATGGTTGAATGATGACGATATTACACTTATGGAAATATATCTGTGATTGAATAATGATGATATCACACTTGGAGAAATATATCTATGGTTGAATAATGATGATATCACACTTATGGAAATACATCTATGGTTGAATGATGATGAAATCGTTGAATGATGATGATATCACACTTATGGAAATATATCTATGGTTGAAATAATGACAATATCACACTTGTGGAATTATATCCATGAAATGAAATATGGGTCAAATGATGATAAGGTCATATTTTTGAAAATATAACTTAAGGTATGAAATATAGGTTGAATGAGGATAATGACATACTTGTGAAATTATATCTTACGGTATGAATTATAGGTTGATTGATGAGAATTTTACATTTGTAAAATTACATCTTAAGGTATGAAATGTGGGTTGAGTGAGTTCTGGTAAATGGGCTTAAGGTCTCTCGTGAGGTATGATGATGACTGAGGACTTGGAAAAATAATATGTATGGAAGGTATAATATTTTATGAAATACAAGTGTTAATTGTGCTAAAAGGGTAACTTAGTCACTATAGGATATTAATGAGGTTTTGGTATCCTATGTGTTAGGAGGCTTAAAATTATAATAATAATAACTTGATTAATTCATTGGGATATTATTTTTATTTGGGATTCATAAATATTTAATAGTAAATTTGGTACAAGTCATCTTGAGATGTTATTATTATTATTATTATCCTATCTTTATGGATTAGATATTAACTATTGGGAATTAGGAGTGATGAATATTTCATATAAGGTGTTACGATAATTTTATGGGAATTAGACTTGATTACTTCAATGTTTAATATATATACATCGGGATGAGATTACAAAATCAAACTCATGGGAATTAGGTTGTGATTTTAAGGTATGATACTAATGATGGGATTTGAGAGACATCATGATACAATGTGAGTAGAACAACTAACATGGGAGAATGAATACTAAAGGAAATGTAATTAGACCTTAACAGGACTTAAAGGTTTGGATCTATATTACATGCATATCTAGTTGATTGTGTTCCATGCTATATGTATATATGTTTTGATTGTGTCCTATGCTTGAGAATCAATCAATCTTAAATAAGATGCTAATCACTTAAAGTCAAAGAGCATGTGAGTAAGTCCATGGGATTATTTTTCTTAAATCTATATATATGTATTCCCATTCCACAAGATAGAATAGTGGCTCGGGAGCGTTTTGCCCCGAGATGATGTTTTTAATCTCCGTTCCACCAGAAAGAATAGTGGCTAGGGTGTGTTGTCCCCGAGAAGTTTCAAACCGTTCCACTGGTTGAGAATAGTGGGGCACCTACTCATCATAAAATAAAACATACCTTTACAACCTATGGGAAAGATACTAATGATTTAAAGTGGAAGAATGTGTGAGTCATGACCATGGTGATTTGTTTTTGTTCCACCGGGCAGAATAGTGGTTCGGGAGTGTTTTGCCCCAACGAGATGTTATCACCTCTGTTCCACCGGAAAGAATAGTGGCTCAGGTGTGTTATCCCCGAGAAGTTTCAGAACGTTGCACCAGTTTAAGAATAGTGGGATCCTGCATGCATCGCACATAAAAGAATGAAAATGGACTATACTTAATAAAAGGATCTGGATCGTATTATGTCTTATGAGATGATCATTTACTTGGTTGTATGCTTTATTCATTTAATGTGAAAGCATGTGCTAATTATATTCCTATTTCGATAGTATTGTTCCCTTACTCGATACGTAACATACTGACCACCTATTTTATGGGTGCTACTCAATCCCACAAGCAAACCTACCCTATTTTGCAGGTGATTGATGATTGTTAGCTTTATGTGCTTGCCTTGGGTGAGACCTAAATGTATTGGTAAAGGGTATGTATAACACATCAAAATTCACTATTTTTTTTAAAGCGGAATAATTTAAAATTGAAAACCTGTGAATTCTGAGGATGTTATCGCTACACTTAGTACCAAACCGGTTCTCTCCGACCGTTTCAATACAAAGTGCTAAGGCTAAGAAAATATTGGCATTAAACTCAAACCAAGAGTTCACAAAAGAACTACAAAGATCGTACATCAAAAATCAAAGTACGGGTAAAGAATTGTAATTCATATCCAAAAGAGAAATAAGCTTACAACCGATAAAAGGTTCATTTAAAATACTCAATACAAGTAATGAATCATAAAAGGGTAAATCCGATACAAAGGAAATAATGGAAGGAGATAAAATAACAAGAAGAGTGAACCCAGCCACACTACTTTTGAGCTTGGAGACAAAACATGTTCAATACTCAGCCTCACCTGATGTCTCGCCCACCTAGACAAAGTCAGAAGAGCTTACTACTTATGAGAATGAGCAACACCCATAAAAAGGGTGATCAGTACGCTATGTACTGAGTAAGGTAACCGATGCACTAAGGCCAACACATAAAATCACATAAACCATGCAGAAAAATAAAAAGAGCATATAGTCCATCATGATAACATAACATCGCACAATCATTCGGGTAGATACATAAATGCCCGTTTATAGTCTGAATTAATTATTTAATTAATCTCTGATCAGAACTCATTTCACACCATACTCTTTATCAAATCCATGTGAGTACAGGAACCTCCCACTATTTTAGCCGGTGGCGTAGTCACATATAGGGCATCATGCCCTAACCATTATTATAGCTAGTGGACCGGTCACATATAGGGTAAAACCTTAACCACTATTTCTTGCCCATGGATCTGTTTAGTTCCTACTCGTATAGTGTTCCACTGTAAGTAATTAGTGTCTTTTATGTGCCTTAGCAAAACTCTGGTTTATGTTTATTGAGCTTGGGATTCCCCAATATTATAGCTGGTGGGCCGGAAACACATAGGGCATAAAGCTCCCGACCACTATTATTTGCTAGTGGATCGGTCACTTATAGGGTAAGAACCCTAACCACTATTCCTAATCGGTGGATCGGCTAGACCTAACTCAATAATCTTTCACTTTAAATGATTAATGTCTTAAGTATCTTATTCAGAAGCTTTCACCCAAAACATGCATGAATAGCTCTTTTTACACTAATCCTCCAACTGACTCGTATCATATCATGAGAACCCTGCACCTCCTAACTTGTCCAACAACATTTCCTCTATACTCAAAATCACACTAGAACTCTAACACCGAAATATGCGGGTCAAGGCCCACTACTACACACCTCCAAGTCCACTTATTTCCTTACTCTAGGTTTTCCCCAGAAACCCTAATTTAGGCTTAAGTGGCCCATCCTACTCCAGCTCACACAACCCAAATCATTTTAACACTCCACACATCACAATCCATAGATTCCACCCTCATCATCATACTTTGATCACCAAGTACATGTGCTACTACCAAAAACCCTAAGTAGCCACACCAAACCCTAGCTCGGTCTCCTACATACCCTTATATTTCTCCACGTACTATTTTTCATCTAAAGTGTTCAAACACCCAAACAACACTACATTACCTTCCTCATATCCTAAATCAACGATCCATACGTAAATTTCACTCCCATGCAGACTTTACAAATCACATGCAACCTTTCAAACTTTTTATGCAAACCCTAAAACTCCCACATGAAAACCCTAGATTCAACCATGCAAACCCTAGATCCATCCGTACAAAACCCTAGATTCCTCCATACAAAACCCTAGATTAGATTCTCCCATGCAACATCATAAAATCTGCCATGCAAAACCTTAAGTCCATCTATACAAAACCCTAGATTCCTCCATACAAAAACCAAGATTCCTTCATATAAAACCCTAGATTCTTCCATACAAAATTCAAGATTTATGCATACCAACTCTAGATTTAATCTATACAAAACCCTAGATTAGATTCTCTCATGCAACACCATATATTAGATTCTCCCATGCAACACCATAGATTAAATTCTCCTATACAAAACCATAGATTATATTCTCCCATATTACACCATAGCTTAGATTCTCCAATACAAAACCATAGATTAGATTCTCCTATGTAACACCATAGATTAGATTCTCCTATGTAACACCATAGATTAGATTCTCCCATACAAAACCATAGATTATATTCTCCCATGTTACACCATAGATTAGATTCTCCCACACGAAACCCTAAATTTCCCATTTTATTCTTCCACTCATGGATCATTAAAATACTTAGGTCAACTCACATCTCTTGGTCAACTTATTCCCCTTTTGTCAACTTACTCCCCTTGGTCAACCTCTTTCCCTTTTAGTCAACTTACTTCCCTTGGTCAACTTCTTCCCCTTTTAGTCAACTTACTTCCCTTGGTCAACTTTTTTCTCTTTTATCAACTTATTCTCCTTGGTTAACCTCTTTTCCTTTTAGTCAACTTACTTCCCTTGGTCAACTTCTTCCTCTTTTAGTCAACTTACTTCCCTTGATCAACTTCTTTCCCTTTTATAAACTTACTCCCCTTGGTTAACCTCTTTTCCTTTTAGTCAACTTACTTTCCTTGGTCAACTTCTTTCCCTTTTAGTCAACTTACTTCCCTTGGTCAACTTCTTTCCCCCATGCTCATTTTTCATCCTTTCCCCCACACTAACCACATTAACATCCTCACATAGATGTCTTATAGGGTCACAACACAGAACATCACATACCATAATATTTCATCACATACACATAGTACACATGCCATATAGTAACACAGAAACATACTTCGACTCCACGTCATACCACATACAAAATAATTATAATGATAAGCATACGATACAACACATAAAAAGCATATAATGCACGTCAACACACATCAGGACTTAGTTACACCCTTACCTAAAACCACACTGGTCTTGGAGCACGTTCCTACACCTCCTTAGGGCTTTGACTAGTCTCACCTAAATGAGGGAAGAACTAAAAATTAGATTCCCTCTTACTAAAAATACTATTATTTACCAATTTATTCTAAGACTAGGTTTTTGATAAAATAATAACATATTAATAATAAAGACACTAACTAATTACTAACTTTGTTAAAGATATAGGAAATAATAGTAATATTATAAAAATTAATAATATAAGGTTGAAGACTTTACCCTAATAATAATAATAATGATACTAAAAATAATAATAACAAAGATACTAAAAATAATAACAATGATAATATTAATAAGAATAATAATAATAGTAACAATAATAATAATAATAATAATAATAATATGCTTCGAAATAAATGGTGGGATAAGGGCTTCGACCCCTCACCAAAATAATACTAATAATATCATTAGGACATTATTAATAAAAATAGTAATAATAATAGTGATGAAATAATAATCGAAATTACAAAATAATACTCCTCCTCCTCCTCCTCCTCCTCCTCCTCCTACTACTACTACTATTATTAGTAGGAGTAGCAGTAGTAGTATAAACTAGGGTTTTCGACCTCACTCCAAAATTGTAAAAGTACCATTAGTAATCATAATAATAATAATAATGCATATTACTTATAATGATGATGATGATGATGATAATAATAATAATAATAATAATAATAATAATAATAATAATAATAGAAGTAGTAGTAGTAGTAAAGTAGTAGTATTCGAATTACATAAATAAAGTAGGACTTCGACCCTCTAAATAAATAATAATAATAATAGCAATAATAATAATAATATTATTATTATTATTATTATAATTATTAATAGTACTAAAACTAATAATCTAAATAAGTCAAATAGGGTCTCGGCCCTAATAAGAAATAATAATAATAATAATAATATTGAACCTAATAATAATATTATTATTAATACATAATAATAATAATAATAATAATAATAATAATAATAATCATCGAATAATAGGTTAAAATTTGAAATAAAATAAAATAAGCTATTATAAATAATGAAAAAGGGTTGAGAGGTTTTAGGGTTCAACCTTAGACTGGTGGTGATAGGCAGCACCGGCGGTGGTTCACGGCGGGGGGGGGGGGCCTGGCCGAAAAAAGAGAAGAAAAGGGAAAAAGTTGAAGGCTGGGAAAAAAAGAAAGAGAAAGAGGGTGGAAGTAAGGGTGATTATGGTTGTCTAAAAGGAGAGGAATAGAATGAGGCTGGCGGTGCACGGCGACAGTGGTGGCAGCTGAATGGGGAAGGGAAAAAGAAAGGCAAGGGAGATAGAGGAGGGTCTGCAGGGGCTTTTGGAAGGTGAATGAGGCAGTGCAGCAACGGAAGTGGTGGTGGACGACAACGCAAATGGTGGTAGAGATAGAAGAAAGGGTTGATCGGGGAGGGAACTTTGCACAACCTGGGTAGAGAGGGCGACGAAGTTTGCCGGACGTAACGACAATGGTGTCTGAAGGGGCGACGATGCTCAAAGGGGATTTTCTGGGTAGGAATTCAAAAACTCAACCCTTTTTGATTATGGGGGTTATTTATAGAGCAAAAGAAGTGGCTAAGGTTGGAGGGAAGAACGGGAGGATGGGGAAGGCAGGTTAGACTCACCGACGGTGACAGTTGCTGACGAAATTCAAGAAAACGTGGCAAAGTGTGGCTGGTTGGGAGAAGGGGAAACGTGCAAGGAGAGGGGAGAGTTGGTTGGGTCTAAATGGGATGCGAGTCAGTAGGGGAGAGGGAGGAGAGATTGGCCGGATCAAAGGCATGGTCGGCGGTGTGATTATCGGACAATTGTAGGTCGACAGAGTTGCAGGTGCGATCGGCGGAGGAAGAAGAAGAATAAAGAGGGGGTGCATGGACCGGTCAGTTGGGAAAAAAAAGAAAGGAAAGGAAAGGAAGAAAACCGGTTGGGCAATGGTAAAAAAAAAAAGACGAGGCAAAATGCTGCATTTCGGGTATTGGGCCGTCGAAGGAAGAAAAAGAAAAAGAACGACCCACGGCAGGAGAAAAAAGGAGGAGAGAAATGGTTGTGCCAAAGGAAATAAAAAGGGAAGAAGGGCGTGGATTGCTGGGTTGGCCCAGGTCAGGGGAGGAAAAAGAAAAAGAAAAGAAGAGGAAAGAAAAAGAAAGAAGAAAAGAAAGAAAAGAAAAAAGGAAAAAAGGAAAAAAGGGAAAAAAAGAAAAATAGCGGGTTGGGTTAATTAAATTAATTGGGATATTTGGGATATTTAAAAATAATAATATTTAAATAAAATGATATTTAAATCCCTTTTTAGGCTAATTTAGGAATTTTAAAAGATTTTACATAAATTCCATTTTAATTAGTAAATAACTCTATTTTTTCCAATTAAATTATTTATAAAATTCCTATTAATTTGGATCTACTTTCTCCTTCTTATTTTAAATAAAATAATTTATTTAATTATTTTACAAAATAAAATCCTTAATTAGCTAAAATACCATAATTTTTCTAATAAAAATATTTATTACTTTCTTCTTGAATTGCCCCAATTAATTCCCTTTTATTTTAATAAAAATAATTTATTTAATTTATTCTCATAATAAATCCTTAATTAGCTATAACTCTTAAAATTAGGTTTTAGGGTATTTTAGCATGGTTATTCGGACATATCTCTCTCTCTCTCTTTGGACTCCTAGTCCTCTATTTTACTATTTATTCCCTTTTCTCTTTTCATATCCTGCATCATGGAGGAATCAAGTGATTTCCACACCTGATTCCTAGGTAATGAGGTTACTTTTGCCTTGCACCTAACATGGATTGGGCATAGGGAATGCCTCTTCTATGTTAGATGCGGCGTGACATCCTCATGTTTTGTGTTTATACTTCCATTTTTAACTTTTTAAAATGAAAATTTTAAGTTCCTAAATTTGGGGGTGTTACATTCACAAAGGACATTTGACTAAAAACCATGATGCAACCTATAATGATTGACACAAATATAGCATGATGCAACTTGATCAACTATGCAAGACCATGGAAACCTCTTAGGATAAGTGACTGGGTAGTAAATTCGGTTAAGCCCTCTATAGAAGATCCTTCCAACCTAGAACTTAAGCCCTTACCATCTAATCTAAACTATGCTTACTTAGGTAAAGAAGATACTCAATCTATTATCATTTCATCAACCCTATCTTTATCTCGACATGAACAACTAATGACTTAGCTCTAGTAGCACAAAAGCCCAATAGGATGGATGGTGTTAGACATTCAAGGGATTAGCCTAAGTATCTATATGCATAAGATTTTGATGTATGATGTTGTGAATTCCCCAATCTAGCATTATAGAAGACTTAATGTAATACCTCCTGAATTAAATGGAGTATCATAAAGTTGATATGACTACTTATATCAATATTGTATACCATTCCTTTGGTAATTCTGTCTTGAAAACTCTATAGTTAAGTGTGTTTGCCATGAAATAATTTTTAGGATGTGTGACCCTCTTGAAAAGTATGTGATTGAGGAAAAAACGCTTTAAAAGAACTATTATTGATTGGTGGGGCTGGGCAATCAATTTGAAAGCACTCTAGGATAGCGTTAGTAACTCTTATGAGCCTAGGGTGCTATCAAGTGGCTACCAAGTAGTCCTCATATGGTCGTATTAACTTGGGGTATTATAAATGTTATCAAAGTGAAATCGTGATTGAGAGTTGAACTTGGATAATCTAATTAGCCACATAGCAAGATGGTTTTTGGAATAAATTATAATGACTCGGTTAATGGTCAAGGCGTAATGAGGATGTTACGTTCTTGAGTAGAGGGGAATATAATACCCCCAAATGTAGTAGAGTATTATAAGAATTGTTTTGAATACTTACATCAATATAGTATACCATCCTTTTGGTGGTTCCATCCTAATAACTCCATAGTTAAGCGTACTTGTCATAAAGCAATTTTAATATGTGTGACCCTCCTGTAAAGTTTCAGAAAGCTTTTAAAAATTTCTCAGAAAGTGTATGAGTAAGGTGAGCTAAAAAGACTCAAGTTGACCTATGGGGTAAACTAATCAATTTAAAAGCATTTTAGGGTAGCCCTCGCAGCGCTTGTGGTTAGGGGTGTTATCATGTGGCTACCAAGTGCCCTCCACATAGTCATATTAACTCAGAATGTTACACTCTCAAAGTATTCTGCACCATAGGTTTGCTCCCTACCATCAGTGGATCATAGTAGGATCCATTTAACTAAAATAATATCAATATGGGTCCAGTATTGAGTAAATCAAAACTACCTAACTCATGGAGGGCACAAAATGCACATCAAGACATGATAATATTTAAAGTACAATACTTATGCTCAAGTATACATGTGATACAAATACTATTCCACTTATACAACAACTCATATTATTTCATGAAGTATATAGCTTATTATTTATTATTCGCCCAATAAGTATGAAGAAAGTTATACATGAAATGACAAGAGCAAGACATACATACGATAACTAGAGTAAGGCATGACCATATGAAATATCATAGTTATAAATGTCAATGATGTACATAGGTACATATGATAATACATGAAGTCTTGTGAGGCATATGATAAAGTATGATAAAATATGCAGTCATAGATTTATGCTTATAAACACATGGCTAGACATGGCAATAAAGAAGGGTATTAGGTATGAGTATATAATGAAATGTGAAGTTATGTTGAATAACACAACTATCCTAAAAGATAACATCCTACACATGAGACCCACATGCGATTAGAACAATAGACCCATGTGATAACAAGATAAGAACATGCATCATATGGTAGCGCAATTATAAGAAAGACAACTAAGTGACATGTGTACAATAATGAAATATAAAAGTTCATGAATGGACTAGAACAATCGATTATCGTATTCCATTATTTTGATTGCAACCATTTGATTCTTTTGATTTGAAAAATGAAGACTCAAAGAAACTGTAACAACTAATCTAATACACGAATGGTACTAGCCCTAGTTAACCAACCCAGAAATGTAACCAGACCACCAAATAACAGGACACCTAATCACTTAAGTATGCATACCCCCTATAGGGGTGAAATATATCAATACACCTATAGAGTAGAAGAGGGTTTCTTTGAACCTCATAAGGCACTCGAGATTATATAATAGAAAACACCTAAATGGTACCAAGTAAATACCAAACCTGACTTAGATAATTATTACGAGTGGTACAATTCCTAACTCAAGATCTTTTACTTTTAGTGACTAATATTTTATTTAAGGATTTAACCAATCATAAAATTAGGCCCACATTATAGTAGTAAAATCACTTCCGTCCACATAGTGCAATTCCATTATTACATCCATTCTAAGTCGCGTTAAAGCCAAATGGTTCCAAGTGGCATTAAAGCTGAATGATTCCAAGTGGCATTAAAGCCGATCCATTCTAAATGACATTAAAGCTATCAATTTCAAATGGCATTAAAGCATAACAATTCAATTGCATAAAAGTCCAACATAAGGCATCACACAATTTCAATCCATACTTAACCAATTATATAATTTTATAAAACCAATTATAATTCAAACACACCAAAACATGTTCTAGAATCGCCAAATATTTTATATTTAACTGAACATGTTAACCACAAATATAGTCAACTCTTCACATACTCGAACTCATACAGTAATCATGACGAATGCTAACATGTGTTAGCATTGGAAACTATAAGCTCATAAATACATGAAAGTAACATGCAAGACATGATATACATTTGATACACTTGAATCACATAAAGTGTACTCATCACCTTCAACTTCAAGAAGACATGCATCTCATGATTCCACCATAAGTAAAGGTAATTAGAGACTTATTTAGGCCCAAAGCTAGCTAAATGAAATAAGAAAGAGAGAGAGATTGCTAGCTCGAGGATCCACAAGAATGCTTTTTTAGATCGCTGACAAAAATTAAAGGATTAAGTTAGAAAACTAATCGAAATATAGAATAATATATTATAAGTAAATTTTATCAAAAGTCATTTAAACAAGTAGGGTTTACAAATCCAACACATCAAATTTTAAAGAATTGATACAAACAATAAGTTAGAAACTCAATTTATTTTATTTTAAATCAACGCTAATTTATTAATATTTGAGAGAATCAAATACAACTTAATTCGAGAAACTATTCTCAAAAGGTAGGGTTTTATAGCTCAAAATACAAATTCGGATAAATCAAATCAATTAATTCAAATTAAAGGTGTTAGAAAAAAATTAAGGTGATTTCAAATGTTTATATAAAAGCAATTTCATAAAAAACAACTATATAAATAACCAATTTTATATTTTCATTTGAAAGCTAGGGTTTTAGGCCCAAAAATATAATTTAGTTAATTTATTTATTTAAATTGAATGTTTATAAATATAATTACACCTATTTTATAACATAATGTATACTCAATTGATCAACAAATAAAAAAAGGAAATACCTACTTTAACATAATTAGGATATTTGAATCAGAAATACAAATCCGATTAAATCTTACTAAAATATATAAATCGACAGATTGAAAATGAAATTACACATATTGTAATACAAATTACATAATCAATCGAATAAAATAATTCATTTACACAATCTAATTTAACTCCGTAAGAGTTTTGCCCTATAAATCTAATTTCGATTAATTCTGCACAAATTTATCAAATTGATAGTTTCATCATGAAACTAGATATATTTTAAAGTATATTATAAAATCAATTTATCTAAAATAGTTTAATCTGATGAATCCGAGAAATTCAGATATAACCGGGTTAAAAATCTAAATTTTTATAATTCAAAACATATACCGGACAATTAGCCTATCGAAATTAATAATATAACACATACATACATAATTAAACAATTAATATAGCTTAATTAAACCCAATATATACAAGATCTATTGAATTTAGAAGTTAGGATTTTAATTATTTATACTAAACGAAATGTTGTGAATTGGAGCTGATGAAGACCGAGGAAGCTCTATCAAAGGTCGACCATTGCTCACCATCAATCGGCTGGGCTTACAGTGACCGAACATAGTGACAGGTAGTACTATTTATAGATCTACCCATGCCCATCGTTGCTACTGCTGGTTGATGTTAGAAGGGCGGCAACAAGGTTAGAGGTTGGATGGATCAATGATGGTGGTTTGGCATGGCGCGACAACGATAGTTAGTGGCATAATGGTGGTTGGAGAACGAAACAAGGAAGAGGAAGGAGCAGGGATCAAGGCTAGGTTCTCAACACAGGAAATGGAAATGGAAAAAAAAAAGAGAGAAGAGAGAAAGGAAAGGAAAGAGGGAGGGTACAAAATATTTGAAAAATATTAAAGGATGACTTTATCTTAAACTTATTTAATAAAAATTATTTCATAAAGATTCAAAAATATGAAATAATTATAAAACCTGTTTAATGGATTTAAAAAAATCAAAAGAAAATACCAACGAGCATAAGAATTCGTATTATTTTTTAAAATACATAATATAACCTAAAAAAGTATTTAAAATATGTGGAAAAATATTTAAACCAAATTCTAAGAAATTAAGATTAATTTAAATGATTTTTTAAAAAGGTTCGCCGCAAAATCAAAGAGAAAAAAATAGAAGAATATTAATTAAGAAAGAAAGTCATAAATAAGTTATAAAATCTTTTTAATTAAAGCTTTCCATATATCTTATTGGTCTCATTTTTTCAAAGATGGAGATACTTTTTACTAATAAAAATTATTAAAATAATTTTACTATTATAGCAAGGATTTTATAAGTTAAACAATTTATTTCGATAGCGAAATATAACTTTAAAAAAAATTTGTAATCACACAACAAACTCATAATTGAAAATAAATTTAAATTATTAAAAATAAAAACATGAAACAGAATAGAAATATATATTTTTAAATAAAAATTTAAATCATATAAATATACATTAAATTATAATTGCTAATAAATTTATCTAGAATGATTCACAACAACAATTGACTAAATTCTAGTATTAAATCAAAGCCGATAAAGCCATAAAATGAATCAAAATTAAAATAATTAAAAGTTTTCATTACATTGCAGTGATAAAATCATGAACATTAAGAAAACAAAATTTTAAAATTATTCGGTATTACATTATCTCTAGCTACATGTTATCATTTACAACCCACATGGGACAAATTGAAATTAAAGAATATCACTCATGTTCATCAACAAATCAATATATGAAAACAAAATGCGGAAGCATTTGACAAAGGCTTCATTTTTTCAAACTCAAATAACTCCAGGATATGATGCCCCCAGAAATTGATGCGTGCTGTTACCTTGATTGTGGTAAAGGATGCACGACTCAACAAGCATCGACAGGTCAAATCATGTGGCACCCATGCTGTTGCAGCCACCGGCGCCCAGCAATAGTTGTCTACTTAGTTTACAAAAGGCAACTGACCTAGAAGGGTAACTTGGATTGGACTAAGATCACTGTCTAGCTTTTCATCATCTAAAATCCAGCAATACAACATGAAAGATGCGGACTCAATTAAGTTACCGATCCAATCACCAGCAAGGCAGCAACTGCAAGACGAGGACTCCCTGTCATGAGAATGGTAAAAGGTTCATGTTAAACTACCAACAGTTTCTTCCTTAGTATCCCAAATGTGTCCCACCTCAAATGTCCCGTCACATGAAAGCTCTAAAGTCAGCTCAATCATAGCTACAATAAGTCAATAACCTAAAATTTCAGCATAAGCATTCTCCATATGAATCTGATGAATTAAAGCAGTCTCCATATGAGTGTGATGAATGCTCATGTTATCTCCGACAATATTGTCCCTTCCACTGGTTGTAGATGCAATACACATGAAAGTGTGGCAGACCTCGCATATTCTTAGGTTTTTCATGATCATCAGGTGTAACCAGTATCTATATTCAATGATACAAATGCTAAAGCTACCTTCTCGCTGTGAGCAATCAGCATCTGCCTTTAACCATCATCCCTAACATCATAAGCCGCCAGTGCCAAGTGTGGCTGATACCCAGAAAGCTTTAGCTGCTCTAAAAGTTCATCCAAAATCTGCTTACATTTTTCGTAATTAGGATGGGTTAAGTCATCAGCATAGAATTCAAGAATCGCTCCTTCCTTCCCTTCAACCCAGCTACACCCAGGATACTTTCTCAGTTTTTTCTGTTTCATAGATGTTCTCAAACTTGAAACATCATCCCACCTCTCTGCAGAAGCTGAAATGCTGGCTAGCAAATCATAATTTCCTTTACAATCAGGCTCAAGTTTGAAGAGATGCTTGGCTGCAATCTCAGCAATTTCAGGATTCTGATGGATGCGGCATGCTCCAAGCAAAGAACCCCAAATTGCAGCATTTGGTTCCATTGGCATCGATTTCACAAGATCAAGGGCATCCCCTAAGTGTCCAGCTCTTCCCAAAAGATCAACCATGCATGTGTAATGATCCACAGATGGTGCAACACCATAAGTTTCAGTCATACTTGCAAAAAGTTGACAGCCTTCTTCTACCCTCCCAGCATGGGCACATGCTGTAAGCACAGCTATGAATGTAACTCCATTAGGCTTAATCTCTGTCCGGTTAACCATATCATAGAACAGTTGCACAGCTCTATCAGCATGAGCATACATTGCATAGCCAGCTATCATTGAAGTATAAGAGTATATGTTCCTGTTGTCCGTTGCCTTAAAAATCTCATATGCAGCCTCCAAGCATCCACAATTAGAGTACATATCTATTAATGCAGAGCCAATAAAAACATCATTTTGATGCCCAAAACCTGCTTTTTTGGCAATATCCTGAATCCAAGTGGCATTCGCAATAGCACCTAGCTGGGCGCAGGCTGAAATAGCACTAGTCAAGGAAATTTCATCGATTTCTCCACCAGACTTCACCAATCTCTCAAATAGATACAAAGCATCTTTGGGCCTAGCATTTTGAGCACAACCAGAGATCATCGCAGTCCAAGATACCGTATCTTTCACAACCAACCCATCAAACAACTCCCTAGCAGCGTCTATCTCTCCATTCTTGGTATAAGAAACGATCAAAGACGTCCAAGAAATAATATCTCTCTCAGGCATTTCATCAAACGCCTTACGCGCATAATCCAATACGCCGCATTTCACATACATGTCAACCAAAGTATTATTTACATGTAAATCGTTCTCAAACCCACCAATCTTTATTGTCTGCCCATGAATCTGCCAACCCAAGTTGACATTCAACAGGGTACTACAAGCCTTAAACAGAGCTGAGACGGCAAAAGACCCGGGACGAGTGCCGTCTCTTCTCATAAAATTATACAATTTGACACACTCACTCAAACATCCCTTCAAAGCGTAACCGCGTATCAATGCTGTCCAAAGAAAAGGGTTTGGATTTTGAACTCTCTGAAAGAGAATTCGAGCGTAGTCGTCCATAGAAATGCCGATCTTTGTAAGGGTTCTAATAAACTTGGTAAGGACAAAGCTACATTGCTCAAACCCCCTTCGATACAAAAGGGCGTGTACTTGTTTAACATCACCGACATCGGTGCAGATATCAAGGAGAGAAATAAATTCAGATTTCAAGAGCTCCCGTTGTTCCCGTATCTGTGAGAATGGAATAAATAAACCATCATGTTTTCGTCGTCTTTGAAAGCTGTATCTGGGAAATGAGATCCCGTAGCATTTCATGCCGAATATCCGGTGGAAGACGATCATTCCCTGGGCATGGTGTGAGAACTCCGGTACGGGAAAGTACAGTCGGTAGATTTCAAGAACATCCGGTTTCCCTGTATCTGTGAGAATTGAATAAATAAACCATCATGTTTTCGTCGTCTTTGAAAACTGTAACTGGGAAATGCGATTCCGTAGCATTTCATGCCGAATATCCAGCGGAGGAGGATCATTCAATGGGCATTGTGTGAGAAGTTGAGAACTCCTGTCGGGAAAGTATAGTAGGTGACGACTGGAGCGGGCAAAAATTGACCCAATCCGCCTAATCTGATCCAATAAGATTATAAAAATTTAACAATCCGAGCTAATCTAGACCTAATTTGACATTGACCCGATCAAGTACTCACCTGATAAAAATAAATCCGACCTGAATTCGATTTGATATGATCCGATCTCAACCCATGACCCGTCATTAACCTAATCCGATAGCAACACGACCCAGGATTAACCCGATTTGGAGCCGACCCGATCCAACGTTGACCCGACCCGACATTAACCCAATTAGACATTAAAATATATTATAATAATAATACATTACACATATTTTATTATTCATTTAAAGCTTTTAAAAATATAGTATTTTATAAATTATACTTATTTTTTATAATTTTACCCTAGACATTTTTAATTATTAATGATATTCTAATAAGATATATTATTAATAAATAAATAACCAAAATAAAAAAGGTAAACATCCTGTTGTAAGCCCGTAAAATAATTTTCAAAAAGTCTTCCATTACATCCACTGATCCACCCATTTGAAGAAACTCTTAATAGAAGAGTATAATAGTATCCTTTATCAGTTATCACCCACAAAATCCAATAAGCAATAACTATACCCAACAATAATTTAACAAAATTAAAAGATCCAGAAAATCTCCGGTAACATCCATAATTCATGCATAAGTTAATAAGTTATAACCTATAGGCTGTATAAATAATAAAATAAAATAAAATAAAAACAAACATCAAAATGACAATCAAGGCACAAACATATACACCACCTACAAACTATTACAACAATTTCCACACAAAATATTCACTACATAAAACATGGTAGAAAAACTAACAATGCAATAGAACAAGAGCATCAATATCAGAATATACCACTTATAAGTTTTAACACAACGCCCATAATAGCAATAAAAGAACACCAATAAATAGTAATTGGCCAACAACATAAAGATTATCCATGTATGGTAAATCTACAATATAAGAAACAAATGACATGATTGAATAAAAATTAAATTCTTTGCCTACAAAAGAAAACAATTGCTCATGTTTACAAGCCAAAGCGTCTAAAAATTTTACCACTATTTTTGAAGCTCCTTAATCTATTTTATTATAGTTACTCGTTGACTTTGATGGCTCCACAGAAGTTCCTTCTTCTTCTTCTATTTCTGTAAATACCAAAAAAAATATATTACATTATTATCTTCAAAATTCATTGATAAAAAAAGGTATCAAATAAAAAAAATACAAATTCATAACAAATAATGTTATTACCATTATATCCGTATAACCAATTACAAGTAGTTACAAAAGCATCAACATTTTTCAACAACAATGAACTCTTCCACTTATTTAAAATTATACCATCCATGCTAAAGGTTGACCCAGATGCAATGGTAGCAATAGGAATGATAATGATATCTTTAGCCATAGAAGAAATAAGTGTAGAAATCTTAGAATTATTTTTCCAAAATAATAGCACATCAAGTGATATTTTACGATCCAACCGTTGACTTTCGATATATATCTCAAATTCACTTTTACACCTTTTACTTCTATTCGCTTCTCTATTAACAGATGTTCCTTCATCAAATGAATTTGGAGCATTTGGACAATGATATTCATAGTGTTTGTATAGCTCGACAAATTCGACATATATATCATTAGCAAACTTTGTACTCTTCTTATTACCATGTAGTTTGACTAAGACAAACTTTACAAAATCAAACTTATAACGTGAATCCAAAATTACAGCAAAAGCAAGAATGATATTGTAGTACAACCAATACTTTTCAAATTTTTGCATTATTTGTAGTCCCATTCTACTGATATCATTATCGTCACACCCCATTGCCTTCTCCAATCTCAATTGAATCCTCCAAACATTAAAAAAAATATAAGTTGGCACTAGGATATTCAGATCTAGAAAATAAACAGGTAATTTCATAGAAAGGTTCCAACAACTCACAAATCTTTTCCACTTTACTCCACTCATTCGGAAAATTTTTTAACTTGTAACTAGCTTCAACAGTACCAAAGAAATCCAAAACACGACGATAATCTAATGCTCTACGAAGCATAAGATATGTAGAATTCCATCTTGTAGCAACATCTAGCCACAACTTCCCAAAAATTGATATATTCAATTTTGTAGTACATTCATAAAACTGGATTATCCTTCTTTCTAAAGCATCTATATACTTCACATTCTCTCTAATTTTGAGCACACATCCTTCAATATTTTTCAACCCTTCCCTCATTATCAAATGAAGGATATGAGCCGAACATCTGATGTGGAAGTATTTCCCATCACATACCAAATTTTGAAGTAAAGTGGGTTTCAAGTGACTAATCATGTTGTCCATATTAGATGCATTATCCATTGTCATAGAAAATATCTTCTTCTCAATACTCCACTCTTTAAGCAATAAATGCAACAAATTTTAGATTTCAAGACATGTGTGGGGAGGAAGACAATGGCAAAAACTCAACACTTTACAATTCAGCTTCCAATCATCGTCCACATAATGAGCTGTTAGAGTGAGATACCCACGAGATGTGCAAGCTGTCCATATAAGACAACTGAAACATACCTTGCTAGAAATTGCCCAAATAGTGTGTTTGAGTTTAATTTTTAAATCATCATGTTTTTCTTGGCAAACTTTCTTAATAGTGTTTCTAGACACAGGTTTGACTTGGTGATTAAGATATTGATGAAGTTTCCTAACTCCCAAATGTTCAACATATGAGAATGAATACCCATGCCTCAAAATTATCTTAGCCAACATCTCACGATAAAATTTTGGATCAAATGAAATCTCACTAGATTTAGATGTGAAGGTATCTGGTGGAGTCATTTTTTTATATGCTTCACATACTTGTAGGTGTCTTAAGGCATTAGAATTACCATATCTAGTTTCACTCCTATACTTTGCCTTTTTATAGTACTTACATAGAGCTTGTTATCTTCCCTCTTCATCTTTAAATTGATCAAAGTTGTCCCAAACCTTAAAGTATCTCTTCCGTTTGCCAATAAATTTTGCTACCGGTAATTCAACATCATCATTTATGTTTATTGGAGCTTCATTTATAGCTAGATTTGAAGATGTAGCTGAAACTTGATTATCTGATTCATTTTCTTCCTCTTCAAGATCAATGGCTATAATTTTAAAATATAAAAAGAATTTATGTCAATCTATACTTTTTAATAATGTGTAAACCAATAAGCAATAACTATAAACAAAAAAAAATGCAAGATGCTTATTGTCAACCCACAAGCAATGATAATTACTAATATCATATAAAAAAAATAATACCTCTAGTAGATGTGAAATCATAGGTATCTATTTCCTCTTCTTGAGGTGTCCTAATTTGTTCATCCTCCATATCCTTTTAGCCTTATGTAGCTGTACCTATATACATAAATAAATTATTGTTTGGTATTTAATAATTCTATACAATGTCAATTTGAATACAAAAAAAAATCTACAATATCCAACTTTTGATGCATACTTTTAAAACAACAAATAATATATTAATTTACACATAGTACATAGATTATAAGTTTATAACAAATAGAAAATCAAACTTATAAATATCTAACATAATTATGGTTTTTAAGCCAGAACAACAAATCTGGTAAAATCTTATTTAAATATTTAAATTGACGGCTCACAATTGAAATTAGACATATTGTACAATATATTGTATACTCAATTGATTAAAAACTATTAAGGAATTACCTAATTTAACATAATTAGGGTTTTTGAGCCCATATTGCAAATTCAGTTAAATCTTATTTAAATATTTAAATTGACAACTCACAATTGAAATTAGACATATTCTACAACATATTGTATAGTCAATTGATTAAAAAAATTAAGGAATTACCTAATTTAATATAATTAGGGTTTTTGAGTCCGAGCTGCAAATTCGGTCAAATCGTATTAAAATATTTAAATTAACAGTTCAAAATTAAAATTAAACATATTCTAAAACATATTGTATAATCAATTTAATAAAATAACTTAATTATACAATCCAATTTAATTCCGTAAGATTTTTGACCTAACAATCCAATTTCGATATATTTCATACAATTTTCCCAAATTAACAATACCAACAAGAAATTAAGCACATTTCATAGTATATTGCATAAATAATTTATCGAAAATAGCTTTATCGGATGAATCCGATAAATCCAAACATAATGGGGACAAAAATCTAATTTTCACAATTCAACCATACATATTGTAGTTAACTACTCTATATCAGTCATACAACATATACATACATCATTCAATAACCAATTTCAATTATCATTAGCTAATTCATAAAAAATTAATGAAAATGAGAGTTAGGGTTTAAGATAATTATACCAAATGAATTGTTACGAAATTGGCTGGGATAAGGGTTGCTAGAGCAACATCTGTGGTGAAGGAACACTTGTCGGTGGTCGGCTACATCGGACGTGGCGGGTTGCTCTTGGCGGTGTTTAATTTTGTCGATAGCAAGCAGGGGGTGACTGTGGTGGCGTGGCGTGGCAGTGCAATCAACAGACGGTTGTGGTGCGGTAGTGGTGTCGGGCGACAACGAAGAAACGAGGGAGGGAGCACAGGTTCCGACTGGAGAGAAGGCAGGGATTGGAGACCAAACAATGGCAGACTCGCAGGGCATAGGGGCATGGGTCAAACTCGGGCTTCGTTTGTCTGCTCGAGTTTCAGAGAACTAAAAAGAAAATGAGAAGAGAAAAAGAAGAAAAAGGGTTAGGGAGGGCCGGTTAGACCGAACCTGTTGTTTTTTTTAATTAAAAATAATCTAAAATATAATAAATGATAATTAAAATTTATACATTAATACATTATATAGTTATTTTTATTATCACATTTATCTTAAAAAAATTATATTTGTTTAAGTAAAAAAATATTTTAAGTAATCAAATATAATACTATTAAAAATTATAAATATCTAAACTATTTTATTTACCTTATAAAAATGAAACACATATAATATTCTTATTTTATTTATCTTTACCAGTAATATTATGATTGTATCTAATATATACAATGTAATAAATGATAATTATACACTGTATAGTCATGTGCCTATCCTCGACTTTATTTTATAAAATTATCCTTTTTTTAAGTAACCAAATATTTTAAGTAATCAAATAAATATAATATATGATAAACATCAAATATTTTTACTTTTAAAACTTATAAATATTTAAAGAAATCAAATATAATATTGTTAAAACTTATAAATATCTTCATTATTTAACCTTGTAAAACTAAAACACATATAATATTCTTATTTCATTTATCTTTACTAGTAATATTATGATTCTATCTAATATATATAATGTAATAAATGATAATTATAAATTGTATAGTATTGTTACGCTCACCTTTATTTTTTAAAATTATCCTTTTTTCAAGTAACCAAATATTTTAAGTAATCAAATAAATATAATATATGATAAACATATAATATTTTTACTTGTAAAACTTATAAATATTTAAAGAAATCAAATATAATATTGTTAAAACTTATAAATATCTTCATTATTTACCCTTGTAAAGCTAAAACACATATAATATTCTTATTTCGTTTATCTTTACTAGTAATATTATGATTCTATCTAATATATACAATGTAATAAATGATAATTATACATTGTATAGTATTATTATGCTCACATTTATTTTATAAAATTATCCTTTTTTAAGTAACCAAACATTTAAAGTAATCAAATAAATATCATGTATGATAAACATCTAATATTTTTACTTTTAAAACATACAAATATTTTAAGCATCCAAGTATAATATTGTTAAAACTTATAAATATCTTCATTATTTACCCTTGTAAAATTAAAACACATATAATATTCTTATTTCATTTATCTTTACTAGTAATATTATGATTCTATCTAATATATACAATGTAATAAATGATAATTATACATTGTATAGTATTGTCATGCTCACCTTTGTTTTTATAAAATTATCCTTTTTTTAAGTAACCAAATATTTTAAGTAATCAAATAAATATAATATATGATAAACATCAAATATTTTTACTAGTAAAACTTATAAATATTTAAAGAAATCAAATATATTATTGTTAAAACTTATAAATATCTTCATTATTTACCCTTGTACAACAAAAGCACATATAATATTCTTATTTCATTTATCTTTACTAGTAATATTATGATACTATCTAATATATGTAATGTAATAAATGATAATTATACATTGTATAGTATTGTTATGCCCACCATTATTTTATAAAATTATCATTTTTTTAAGTAACCAAATATTTTGAGTAATTAAATAAATATAATATATGATAAACATCTAATATTTTTACTTTCAAAAATTATAAATATTTTAAGCAATCAAATATAATATTGTTAAAACTTATAAATATCTTTATTATTTACCTTTGTAAAACTAAAATACATATAATATTCTTATTTTATTTATCTTTACTAGTAATCTTATGATTGTCTCTAATATTTACACTGTAATAAATGATAATTATACATTGTATAGTCATGTGCCTATGCTCACCTTAATATTATAAACTTATATTTTTTTAAGTAATCAAATATTTTAAGTAATCAATTAAATATAATATATGATAAAAATCTAATATTTTTACTTGTAAAATTTATAAATATTTAAAGCAATCAAATATAATACTATTAAAACTTATAAATATCTTTATTATTTACCTTTGTATAAATAAAACACATATAATATTCTTATTTCATTTATCTTTACTAGTAATCTTATGATTGTCTTTAATATTTACACTGTAATAAATGTTAATTATACATTGTATAGTCATGTGCCTATGCTCACCTTTATTTTATAAAATTATATTTTTTTAAGTAATCAAATATTTTAAGTAATCAATTGAATATAATATATGATAAAAATCTAATATTTTTACTTGTAAAATTTATAAATATTTAAAGCAATCAAATATAATACTATTAAAACTTATAAATATCTTTATTATTTACCTTTATAAAAATAAAACACATAAAATATTCTTATTTTATTTATCTTTACTAATAATCTTATGGTTGTATCTAATATTTACAATGTAATAAATGATAATTATACATTGTATATGCTTGTTAAGCTTACCTTTATTTTATAAAATTATCCTTTTTTTAAGTAATCAAATAATTTAAGTAATCAAATAAATATAATATATGATAAACATCTAATATTTTTACTTGTAAAATTTATAAATATTTTAAGCAATAAAATATAATATTGTTAAAACTTATAAATATCTTTATTATTTACCTTTGTAAAAAGAAAACACATATAATATTCTTATTTCGTTTATCTTTACTAATAATCTTATAATTGTCTCTAATATTTAAAATATAATAAATAATAATTATACATTGTATAGTCATGTGCCTATGCTTACCTTTATTTTATAAAATTATCCTTTTTTTAAGTAACCAAATATTTTCAGTGATCAAATAAATATAATATATGATAAACATCTAATATTTTTACTTGTATAATTTATAAATATTTAAATCAATCAAATATTATACTATTAAAACTTATAAATATATTTATTATTTACCTTTTTATAAATAAAACACATATAATATTCTTATTTCATTAATCTTTACTAGTAATCTTATGATTCTATCTAATATTTACAATGTAATAAATGATAATTATACATTTTATATTCTTGTTATGCTCACCTTTATTTTATAAAATTATCATTTTTTAAGTACTCAAAGTTATATAACAAACATAACTACCCTTGATTCATTCCACAGCTACCATAACAAACTTTAAATGAGTCAAATATAACTAAATTTGATCTAACTAAAAAAATAGCAATTTTTATAGGTATTTATTTATAGAATTTGGAACTAAAATTTTGAAAGAAATTTGGAATTCAAAACCCAAACTCATATCCGACATTAAAAATGAGTAACCTGTATAAAAATAAAAACTAAAAATTCAATTGATCTGGAAAAAAAATGAAAAAGTCCAGTGGTTTTTAAGAATTCACATCTAGAAATTTGAAACATATTTTTTTAATCAACATGCAAAATATATAAAATCCTGTAACAGAAATATAAATAATGAGGTTGTAGTAGAGTTAGATAATAAGATAAAACAGAAATTTGATAGTGAAATGAAATTATTAAGATAGACAATCATTTATGATAATTAGGGCTACCCCAAAAAATTGAGATTTAAAAATTTGATTAAGTATTCAAAATATCCGATCCGTTTCTTTTAGAAGATTATTTGATCTTTAGGATATTTAGTTTTTACTAGATTATTCAATATAAAAAGATATATGATATTTTATTAATTATTTCAACAATATATCATAATATTATGATTCTATAGTAATATTTTTTTTTAAAATTTAAACATTAATAACAATATTTTAATACTCATATTAGATAAAATAAGGTAATCATATGAGTGTGTGTATATATATATATATATTAAAATTTTCCTATAAAATGTATTAACATTATTAAAATAATAATTTTATATGAATATTAAATACATCTAATTTTAAAAATATATTAGATTTTTTTTTATATATAGAAGTGTTTGGATCACAAGATACAAAACTAAGAACAGAATATCAAAGGGCCTAACACGTATCCCGACAAAAGAGGCGACAAAGAGAGTTCTATCTTAAGAGGGCCTGGACATTATGGATCACCTCATCCGCTCTGTATGGAAACTTCTTTCTGCCGTATTTGATCCAAAAACCTATTCTCATCTTAATTAACATAAACATCCATCCCCTGCAGCCGACGATATTATCAAACACTGTTATATTTCTGGACTCCCATATGGTACCTATAATAGCAAAGAACGCAGCTCGCTAGATATCCCCCCTCAGACTTTTACTGTGAACTCCTAACCAAGCATAAGAATTTTCTTCGAGTGAATTGGGCATTACCCAAGGATACCCAATCCAATCGCATATGTCATACCATATCCTCCCACTTACCGAACAATGCAGGAAAAGGTGATTGGTCGTTTCTTGTTCCGTTCTGCAGAAAGGACACAAGGCCTGAAGTGAGTCAATGACTTGTATCCTGGCCAATCTTTCTTTTGTGTTGAGTCTTTGTTGAACCGCAAACCAAGCAATGAGCTTAAACCTCGGGGGTGCTATGCTTCTCCACATTAAGTTGGCTGGGTTGGTACTCAATCCATCCCCGAGAGTAAGCTGGTAGTATCTCTTGCAGAATGAACTCACTCAGAAAACACCTGTCTCATCGTGAGTCCATACAATTGAATCTTGTTTATTCTTGTATGGACACACCTGTTGTATATATAGTAGCAGTTTCTCCATTTGAGCCTCTTCCCACGTGAACAGCTGCCTCCTCCACTCAAATCTCCAAGCCCAATAAGATCCCTCCCAGGTGCCCATCTTTGCCATCTTCTGATCTTGCCGCTCTGTTACACTGAATAACCTTGGGAAGATGTCCTTCAATGGGCCTTTTCCAGACCAATCATCATGCCAAAAACTAATAGATGTCCCATCACCAAGCATATGCTTCAATCCCGTTCTCAGGTGGGGCATGTCTCTCCCTATACATCCTATATCCTTCCACAGGGACCACCTTGTGGTAGAAGATGGAAGTTCTAGAGACCCTGGCCGATCTCTCGAGTAGATTGAAGAAATAATTTTCTTCCATGATGCCCCTTCCGTCGTAAAAAATCTCCACCACCATTTGAACAGCAACACATTGTTTTTTACCATAATATCCCCCACTCCCAAACTGCCTAGGGATTTAGGCTTTTGAATGAGACTCCATTTGACCAAGGGAAGCTTCTTTCTATCTCCATCACCACTCCAGAAAAAGTTCCTCTGAATCTTGATGATGTCCTTTACAACCCCGCTTGGAATTCTAAACAAGCTCATGAAATACAATGGCAGGCTGTTCAAGATGCTTTTAATGAGGACTAGTCTTCCTGCTTTTGACAGAACCCTAGCCTTCTACCCAGACAGCCTCTACTTTACCTTATCGATCACTGGTTTCTAGGTTTCTCTTCTTCCTGCATGAGCCCCTAGCGGTAGGCCAAGATAAGTGATAGGCAGACATCCTTCCTCGCAGTCCATTATCTCAGCAGCTTCCTTCTGGAACATCGCATCCACTCCCAGGCCGATTAGAATTGATTTGCTATAATTAACTTGCAGACCCGATAGGAGATAGAAACAATCGATCAAGCTTCTCCAATTCCTAACATTTGAAGCCGATACCCCACAGAAAATCATCGTATCATCTGCAAACTAGAGATGGGTAACTTCCACATTTTCCTTCCCTATCTTCATACCCTGCAGAAGACCTTGATCCACTCCTCTCTTGATGAGTTGGTTAAAAGCCTCCACAGCCAGAACAAAAAGAAAGGATGAAATAGGATCGCCTCGTCTTAGTCCCCTACCCATCTTAACGGGTGTTGAGGGGGACCCATTGATAAGAATCAAAATGCTTGCGGTCGAAATACTCTCTTTAACCCAGCCTCTGAATCTGTGACCGAACCCCATGATACCCATAATGTTCTCCAAGAACTCCCATCTAATATTGTCATAGGCTTTCTGAAAATCCAACTTGATCATGACTACCTTCGATCGTTTCTGTCTTCTAGCCCACTGAATGATCTCATTGGCGACCAAGGCCCCATCCAGAATGCTCCTCCCCTCAATAAAAGCCGATTGTGAATCGCTCACTAGCTCGTTCACCACCTATTTCAATCGATGTGCTAGGATCTTTGCAATCACCTTGTAAATACAACCAATTAAACTGATAGGTCTAAACTGTCTAATCTCCTCCGCATCCACCACTTTGGGGATTAAAGTGATCAAAGTGGTATTGAGGTCGGGCGAAAGATGGCCCGTGTAGAAAAATCTCATAACTGAGTCGGTGAAATCCTCTCTGATGGTTCCCCACATTTTCCTCATGAACCCGAAATGATATCCGTCATAGCCTGGGGCTTTTAAAGGCTCACAAGACCAAACTGCTATTCGAACGTCCTCCCTTAAAGGGATCTTCTCTAATTCTATACTTTTCTCCCCGGTTAGCCTCCGAAATCCACCGGTAGAAAGGCTAATATGTGGAAGGTCCTCTTTCTTAGACAGCTCCTCGAAGTACTCGGTAATCACCTTCTTGATTTCTGGTGGGCCTACTATTATTTCACCCTTATCTACTATTCTACTAATAGTAGTCTTCTTCTTCCTCACCGCAGCTAGTGTATGAAAGTACCTCGTGTTTTTGTCACGTTCTTCAAAGTCTATAACCCTTGCCACCTACTTCCAGTAAGATTCTTTCCTTTTGTGCCATTTCCAGATCTGTGACATCAACGCCAATCTTCTAGCAATGTCGGTTTTGCTACAGTTGCTATCTTTGATAGCGACATCCACCGTGGCCAATTCTTGCTCCAGAGTGTCTACCTTCAATTCAATATCCCCAAAACCCTCCCTAATCCAGATCCTCAGCATGCCCTTCATCTCTTTCATTCTTTCCTGACATGACCTCCCTCTTAACTGTGTCCAGCATTTAGAAACAAAATCCTGAAAATGTGGATGTGAGAGCCACATATCCCAAGTCCTGAAGGGTTTCGGACCAAACCCATTTGACCTCACCCTAAGGCAAATAAGGTTGTGATCTGAAAGTGATCTGCCCAACCCCATGCAGGAGATATCCAGTACCATGGTCAACCAAGATGAGCTGACTAAGAATCTATCCAGAAGGCTTGCAGACCCCGCCTTGTGTCACAAGAACTTCAAGTTGAATGGTTTCAATTCAATAAGGCCCAAATTGTCTATCCATTCATTAAAATCCCGAACACTACTCTAATCCACCCAGCCTCCCTTCCTTTCATTATGATTCCTGACCTCATTGAAGTCCCCCATAACTAACAATGGCACTTTACACAAATGGCACACTTCCCATAGCTCGCTCCACAGATCCTTCCTCCCTTTTGGGTCCGAGTTGCCATAGACCAAAAGAATCCCGCATTCAATCCGATGAGGGCCCAACCCTCCCTCCAAGAAGATCCATCTGTTCCCACTCGTGCATTTTTGTAATATGAAGATCTACGAGTCCCATCCAATAATTAACCCTCCGCTCCTACCCAGGGCTATTGAATCCCTCCATTCAATCTACCCGTTCCTCCATACCCTACTCTTCCAAGATTCCTTCAAATAACTATGTTTGGTTTCCACAAAACCACAAAACCAAGGTCTCTCTTTGTCGATCAAGCGCTGGATGCTTGAGATTTTACCTAATGCATGTATCCCCCGTACATTCCAACTAGTGATTATTATAAACATTATTGTTTTCTCCCTACTTTCTGATGATGTCTTCTATAGCTGTCTTCGTCAGATCTTCCTCTGGCTCCTCCTCAATCCTGCTAATTTTTCTACACACTTCCCTTCTTCCTCCGATGCAAGCCCAGTTTGCTTTCCAAATTGCCAAGTCTGGCTTGCTATACTTAGCTCTTCCCCTTCCGTCCTCCTTTCTTCATTTTCTGAATCCTCCCTCTCCTCTCTTGATAAGGGACCCTCGTGCCCATCAATCCCTCTTACGCCTTCGAATTCGGGTGGCATGCCATAAGATTCCGTTGCCTTACCATGCTGCGGCCCGTCGTTGATCAACAATAACACCTCGTCTTTGCCACCCTCTCCCTCTATCCTCTCCCTCCACTTCTGAATTATCCCTTTTTCTCCCTCTAAATCATGGTCCACCGCTGCAAGATTTGTCCTAATTGAACTTGTTTCCTCTTCCTCCCGATTCACCTCCTCTACATTGCTCTCCACGCGGCCTTTCTTTTTGTTTTGTTCCTCGCCATCCCCTATTTTTCTTATTAGTGATCCATCTATCCCTCCCTCTTTGTGTACGTCCCAGCCCATTAATTCCTCCTCGCGTGTGGGATGCCCCGACTCCTGCCCATCCAGTTCTCTTTCCTTCGACGTGTCTTTCCTCTGTAGCAGAGAATGGATAAACTCCTCTTCTCCCCATGCCATGCATTGGTGTCGGCCAAAAATCAGCGACGTTTCTGTTCCAATACGTCTTGGTTCTTCGCCACCCTGGGACCTGCAATTCCCGTCGTATCTCTTTTCAGCCTCTGCTCTTTCCCTTCCATCCCTACCTGGCCTGTACTATTGTTTTCCTCATTTCCCTGTACACACAACCTCTCAGGAGTTGTCGGTAGGCTATAGCCTTTTTCCACCCCGTCGAATATCTTCCCACTTGCACACCTACTCTGTGGGCTATCACAACAACACCTCTCCTCCATTGGTCCTCCCTCTATCTTATCTTCTCTCCCATGCATGGTTGTCTCTTTTCCTTTCCCGAGCCGCCTGTCCTCAGTCCCCGACCCCCCTCTTTTCTCCTCTTCCTGCGAACTGTCATAGCTCAAGACGCCAACTTGCAGACCATCAATACAGGAACTATTGTTGGACAAGTGGATGGATTTGTCGCCTGAAGATGAGGCCTCCGATCTCCTTTTGTGTCTCCCTGGGTGTTGGTTTTGCCATGGAATGTACTGTTGCCCGATCTCCTTGATTATCACCATAGCCTTTCTCTCGCTGATATGTATCTCCATCGTTTCTTTTATCTCGTCCATGTATGCAGTGTCTAGCAATACCATTGTAGTTTCCATTGATAGGCCATAATCTCCCTCTTCCTCCTAACACACCCATCGTCCCCATTGCGTGACCAAGGACCGTAGGATTTCTTCCCTCCAGGCTATCATAGGTAATCCCCTAATTTCTATCCACGTACGTCGAAGCACGCATACATCCTCTACCCTCCATCTCCTCACAATTGAGAAAGACTCACGCAGCAAGCTATCCTCGGCAAGTGCCATATTGCATAAAGCTAGAGAATCAAATGTAATTAAGAATTTAAATCTTCCTAGATCTCTTACCTTGGTAGCCAAGCTCCATTCTTGCATAAGCTGTGGGATAATAAGCTCCGGCAGGAGAGGCTGCATTGATTCCACTACCACACTTCTGTCCAGCCACTCCTTTGCTAATTCGTCCATTTGAACGTGGAAGACTCTCCGCTGTTTTTCTGGTAAGTGTCCTCCATCGCCTCTAGCCACCGACGCAAACGTCCTGCCATCCCTTAGAGTAGGCTGCTAGCTACCGGCCATCTTGGTGCCATTTTCCGCCTTGGTCACCTCCGTTGTCCCACTCCACTCCTTCGGTTGTGATGGTTTTCCCTTCTCAAATAATGCATGCCTGACGTAAAGACTGATACCGTGGAGTAGCATGTTATTGTTTCTTCTCACCGCCTCAATCGCCTCCCTCTCGTAACCATATCTAATGAACCCAAAATGCAGGTTTGATGATCTCCTTTTCTTTCTGCAAATGTAGATATCCACTACTGTTCTAGCCAACGAGAACACTTCCTTCACTTCCTTTGCAAGGGTATCCTTCGCTATGTTGTCGACGAAAACCGTGAATAAATTCCGGCCTAGATATCTTCCATTTCCAGGAGGCGCAGATTTTTGGTATGGGAGATGAAGAGGAGGATTTTGTAGGTTGCTTGGTACGGTGGCCTGGTGACGGTTGGGTCCTAGATTGTATCTATCAAGTGGTTTGATCGGGATGAGGTTAGGGTTTGTGTAACGTTGCATGATATCAAGGTGATACGAAGGTGATACTACTCCTTTTCGTCACTTGATAATGAAGAAAACCATTCCTGGCGAAACTTTCCTCTCAAGTCGTCGACCTATGTTCGTTAGTTGTTTCTTTCTTTCAAAAGGGAGAACTATGGGATAATGAAGGGTTAAAAAAATATATTAGATTTGTATTTTTAAATATTTAATCTAAGAAATGTAGGGTGAATACTTAATTCTATGGATATGAATATCTAAATATAAACACGGCCAAATATTTTTGGGAGATGAAGCATTGTAGAGCAGCAAACAAAAGGAGATAGAGAATAACGTCGTGGATTTTGAAAGTTCTAGAGGCATGCTTATTAATTTGTTCATGGACAAGTAGGGATTTACGAAACAAACGGGTGAGATTGTAAGTATTAAATGGATAATTATGATTTTTTTTCTCTCAACAGTAAGTTGTTTGGTTTGGTGTAAATTTGAATAAATTAATTGATTTATGTTCCTTTATTCTCTTGGGGGATAATTTTTTTATATTTAGATTAATGATGGTTAAATATTTTTCCTTCACCTACCTCAATTCTTCTTATCAACCTCTAATTTTGGATTAGTAAGGATGAAATGAAGGAAATTTTTTTTTTACCTAATTATACAAAATATTTTTACCCTAATATATGTTAAAAAATAGACTTTGAATATAAACATTATTTATTTTATTTTTTAACATTTATTCATCTTAATCCAAGTAAATTAAAATAATATTTATTCTAATTTATTAATATTAAATTAATATTATCTAAATAATATTTTAAAATACTTTACTTTATTTTTGTTTTTCAATTCAAGTAATATTTTAATATTTATTTTTACTTGATTTTCCTAGTCTAAATGAAACTTAAATATCAGTCGTCGTGAGGTATATTTCGGGCCCGTCCATAATGGAACATTGTTATATTTAACTCTGCTTAACTCCCTCTGTTTTTTTGTTTTTTTTTTGTTAAATCAATAAAACCATTCCCATTTAAACAACTATCAACGTGCGTAGCTATAAGTATCCATTTTGGCTAAGCACTGATCGACAGTGATGGATATTGATGAATTCTCTCTCCGCGAGTTATTTATCTATATTATTATTATTATTATCTATTTTTTTAGTGTGCGTACCGCATAATTTTTTTGTCTCTTATTTAGATTTATGTACTTTATGAGTATATTTAAGTGAGTTGTAGCTATCAGTAGTTGATTGTTTTAATTAAATATTTTAAACTTATTTAAAAAATAATCTTATTAAATTTTGTCCAAATTAAAATAAAAATATGATTAAAAAATAGTTTTTGAAAGCTGAAATGTTCCCCAAACAAACCTTATATATTAAACATTATACTTTATATTAATATGTGCACTTAAATTTTTATAAGAGCTTTCTTGTTTTACTTACAATAATATGGATATAAAGCATTTTTTTTAAAATTATCTGTTATTAATAATATATTATTTCATATTGGAATGTATTCAATTTTATTTTCAATGGCGTATTTATTATTATTATTATTTATTGTCTACTTAATAGGGTTGCGGCTCAATAGAGTTGGGATTAATATATTTTTCTCTTTTTTTTGTATCATATTTAGTTCTTAGTATTATCATGTATAGATTATTGTTATATAATATGTAGTATGATAATAGTCTTTCGTTATTTTTAATCCAATTTATGTATCTAAGATTTTATAACTATCCGTTATCTTTACATTGATACTTTTTTTTTATAAAATTATGTAAATTAATTTCAAGAAAATTCTATTACGGTAAATTCACCTTTTAATCTATTGCATCCTTCCTACTAAATTTATATGTTAGTTCTTTTTAAATTGTCCTAAAATATTTGCAAGTTTTCCATTTATGAGACATTTATTTTTATTTTTATTTTACGTTCTTTAATCCCCTTATTAATTAAGTTGCCTTCGTCCTTCACGCTGCTGTCACAGAGCGTCCTTTAGCTTCACCTTCGCGCAACACCACCACGATTCCCGCCACCACCTCATGTTTCCATCCTCCTCCAGCGTGAAGAGCATCCGCTGCTACCACCTTGCTCTGTCCCACTGGCACACGGCCCTCTAGCGTGACCTTACGCCATCCTCTCTGCCACATCTAACGTGGGCGTGCGTACCAACCTAGCTCCACGCTTATTTAATTTTTTTTTTTCTACACGCCACTGATTGCTTTTAACCTCCCTCCTTCCCCTTCATTTCTTCGGCCGTCGATTCCCTAGCTAGCCTAACTCTCTCCCTTTTCCTCTCCATTTGGTTCCGCTGATATTTTCCCTTTGTTTCCCTGTGTTTTTTGCTGCCATTTGTAGCACCGTCCCGTCCCCTCACTGCAACAACATTAAACCTGTTGGAATTGAATTCCCTACCTAGTTTTCTCATTAATGGCATTAGTATATAATGTACATCCTACATTATATGTTAGAGTTTAGAAAATTAAATATATAATGTACATCCTACATTATATGTTAGAGTTTAGAAAATTAAATATATAAGGTTATTTAATTAATATGACTATAATTAATTTATATTTACTTAACATGACCATAATTAATTTACACAATTAATACATTGTGAAGGCTATTTACATAATATGATCATAATTAATTTACACAATTAATATAATATTTATCACACCCCCGAAGTCGAAGTAGAAAGAAGTTGTGATTAGAGCTGGCAATCGGGCGGGTCGGGTCACTATCGGATCGGGTAACATAATAATCGGACCATATCTATTTCGGATAATTTCGGATCATTTTGTCGGGTCGGGCTGGGTCGGGTTTGATTCGGATCAACTCAGTATCGGATAATCTCGGGTCATTCTAAGCTCTCGAGTCGGGTCTGGTTGAGATCGGATGGACTCGGATTCGGGTAAATTTGGGTTGTTCTAATTTCGGTTCGGGTTCGGATCGGGCTCGGTTGAGTTTCAATTATTATATTTTCGGGTCGAATTTAGATTAAATTTAGGTCATTTCATATTTGAGCCATGCTTGTGTCATTTTATTTCTTTCTTTCTATTCCAAGATATTATTAAAAGCTAATGATTTTGAGATCATTTATTTTAATTTATCTTATTCAATTAAAAGTGAATTATTATATTAATTGTTTTGGGGCCTTAGAATTTTTTATCATTATTTTATCTTTGGAGATGTATCTGACGTTTCAAATTTAAAAATTTTCAAATCGTATCACTTTTCTTTTTATGTTAAGGTATAACTTATAATTCAACTCCATTATTAGCTTGATCATATTGAGTTCTAGTATTATTTTAAGTTTATATTATATTTATATCTTATACGCTCCTTACATGATATTAACTTATAATAGTCATTGATAATTGATAACAAATGAAGACTTATAAGATTGTACTTCTCATATTATTTTTTAAAAGAGATTGATCACATCATATCAACATAATTTTAATAAATATAATAATAATAATAATAATAATAATAATAATAATAATAATACAAAAATAATGATAACAATAATAATAGTAATCAATGAATATCAATTATGGCAAAAATAATAATAACAACATATTAGTTTTTTATTATATATTTTGATTAGATTATATCAAGCTAAATAAGATAAAAATTAAATAAAGTAAGTAATAATGACTATTATTGACAAAAGACCAACTAATATTGACTTCTTATTATTTAACACTGTTGATGTAATAAAAAATATTAATCTTCAATTTTTATAATGAATAACTAACATTCTTACTCTAGATTTTTTCTACTTTCCTATGATGTTGTAGGTGGTATATTGCAAGGTATGTCCGTATAGATACCAACATATAGTGTTCAAGGCTGCACTGTTATTATCTTATGGTACTAGATAGAATAATGAAAGTGAACTAATATTTAAATGGCATAGTAGTGTTATTCTTTTTTTTCTACTTTTATTTCTATTGGTATCAATGGATATTGTATTTGTATATACATAAGTGATATAAATTTTATGAAAGTATATTGTTTCTAGATTTTGATGTAAGTGCTAGTATGGATTAGTTGCACATCTATATTATTTCATGTTTTATGAAGTTTTAAAAATTTTGAGTTATGGGTTAATGTTAATTTTTGGGTAGTACCAAATTGAATCTTTATAGATTTATAATTTTTCAGATAATATCAGATTTCGGATAAATAATGGATCGGGTCGGGTCATTTCAGATTTATAGTTTTTCGGGTTATATCGAGTTTCGGGTGAATAGCGGGTCGGGTCGGGTTTATTTCGGGCTTATGATTTTTCGGGTTATATCGGATATCGAATATGTATCGGATCAGGTCGGATAGGTTTCGGGCTTTTAATTACTCGGATAAAATCGGATCGGATTTCGGGCGGATCGAGTCGGTATTCGTCGAATTTTTTGGATCGGGTCAACTTTTGCCGGCTCTAGTTGTGATACACTTAGATTGTATCGGAAATCATAAAAAGTATATGCGGAAACCCTTTAGTAAAAATGACTGCAATATGATATCTGGATGAGACATGAAGGAGATGAACTTCGCCACGTGCAAATTTTTCATGAAAAAAAGTTAATATCCATCTCAATGTGCTTAGTGCGCTGATGTTGTATGGGGTTACCTGATAAGTAAATCGCACTCACATTGTTACAATAAACTAATGTTGCTTTTCGGATCGGACAATTTGGCTCTTAAAAAAGATTCCTAATCTAGCAAGACTCGGAGACAACATTCGCAACCCCTCTATATTTAACTTCGACACTGAAGCCATAAAGAGTGGGTTGTCTTTTAGAAGACCATGAAATCAGGTTGTCGCTAAGAAATACACAGTAACCGGAGGTGGATCGTCTAGTGTCCAAACAACCATTCCAATCTGCATCTGTATAAGAGACAAGTTTGCTGACAATCGACTTATATAGATGCAAACCAAAAGTAAGAGAACCCTGAATGTAGCGTATAATATGCTTTAGAGCATTCATGTGCTTGTTTCATAGATCATGCATATGAAGATAAACTTGTTGAATAACATAGGAGATGTCTGGTCTAGTAAAAGTAAGATACTGCAATGCGCCAACAAGTCATTGATACTTAGTTGGATCCTTATACGAGCCATCATTTATAGCCTCTATGGTCGGGAGGATATCTAAGGAAAACACAAGGAGTAGACATTTCTTGCAATTTGTTAATGGTGGTAGAAGAAATAGGGGAAAACATAAACAACCAAAGACTCTAAGATGAGAATAGGAAGGATCTTTTTGATAGAAAATTTGAGTAGGAAAGAAGTATCTTAATTATTTGATTGGAAGAATGTTTAGAAGATATGTGTTCATTTCAAGAGCATGATGCCAAAATGATGGTGGCATTGAGGCATATGAAAGTAAGGTTCTGACAATATTATTTATTGAGCAAATGTGTCATTCAAGAAACAAAACATGGTAACGATGGCCATTAGAGCTAGCAACGGGCGATGTCCAAAGATCACTATGAAGTATATCAACAGGAAAAATAGTAAACGACATAGAATTATAAAAAGATAATTTGATGTGTTTTCCCAAATGAGAAGAAGAATAAAACAATGGTTTGCCCCTATTACATTCAATGAAATTTTTGCTATGAAGAGAGCTTAGAACATGAGTTCTTGGATGGTCTAAACGATTATGCCACAAATTAGAAGAAATAGAATTAAAAGTAGAAGGATAATTTCAAGAGGTAAATTGATTATTGGTGGAGAGTGGGTAGAGGTCCCCCGTGCTATCACATCTTAGTATGTTGGTCCTTGTTCATAAATCCTTCACAAAAAATCAAAATAGGTAAAACTCAAAAGAAACTAAACTGTCAATAGTAAATTTTTAGATAGAAATAAGGTTTTTAATGAGCTTTGGTGTATGTAAGACATTTTTTAAGTTCAATGAGGGGTTAGGTAGGGAAAAATGGTGTTTCCATAACCTTGAATTGGAATTAAGTTCCCATTACCAATAGCATTATTATGATTACTTTTGCTTGAATTAAAATAAGATGAGATTATACCTTGGTTTGAGGCCATATGAGATGTAACACTAGAGTCCATATACCAATTTGCATCCGGTTGAGGTAAGGTAAGTGTATGCGTGGCTACATTGATGTTCGTTGGAGCATATTCAACATAAAGAGGAGCAAGAGATACATTATAGGCTTGTTAGAGCCTAGGTCCAAGAATGATGGATGGCCTTGCTACTAGACTAGCCTGTTGTTGCCACTATGTTGTAGGGTATGGGCAAGGTGGACCAGTCTATTGACCCCACTGATCATATGGAGTATATTGGAATGGTGGCTATATGACAATCGGCGATGGCTACCACTACTGTTGAGGTTGCTGGCTACTCCCACCGTCCGAATTATGTCCAACACCACTGTGGTTTTTACCACCCTTCCCATTATTTTTCTTCTTATTTTTATTATTTTTTCTACAAGAATAAGAAGAGGAATAACGTTGGCTTTGGGAGGAGATGCCACCATTTACTCTGGCGGTCTAATTGTCGCCTATAGTGGTGAGCATCATCTTTGAACCACCCGCCTCCTTAGCGGCTCTATTCTTTATTGTTCTCTCTACCAATTTAATGCATGAACGAACGTTATCAAAAGGAGGTAGAGGATCTTAGTTTTGAATGTAGTTAGCCTTCTTTGTTGCATCAACCTTCACCTTATCATTCACTTCTGTGGGTGGAATGATGTGATGAAAGAGACTGTGCACTCAAATTTGTACTTTAAAAAGCATTGCCTAAGAATGATACAAACTAGCCTCATTATCCAATGTGATGGGGATGAGTGATTTTATATTGGTAATGGAAAAAGTAGGGTGAAATTTATAGTTATTGTCATACATTATAGCGGATAAGGGAAGGAAAAGAATGAGGGAAGAAGATGAGCAAAGGTAGAAGATGAAGTAGAGAGATGAGAAATAGTTGCTAGGTCGGTTGTATTAGGAAACCCTAAACTGATACCATGTTATAATTGAATTACCTGCTTGTTCTTCTCATTGATGGCATTAATATACAATGTAGATCCTACATTATAGGTTATAGTTTAGGAAATTAAATATACAAGGCTATTTACATAATATGACTATAAGTAATTTACACAATTAATATAATATCAAGGCTATTTACATAATATGACCATAATTAATTTACACAATTAATATAATATCTATCAAAATCCACCACCACCACCTTACGTGCATAAGCTTCCTGCATTCTCTAACCTTGGTCTTCCTCCCTTGTTGCATGAATTGTTCATGTTCTACACCCTATATTTGCATGAGTTCCATGCTTGAAGAATCCCTTTTTTGGGTGGAACTTTGATGAATATAACCACCAGTAGTGTGGAGAACACAAGCAACAAAAAACCAATAGTGTGACCTTCTTGCACTACCATCATAGGTTCTACCCCTAGCCCAGCATGAATCCCTCACATTTTGTCCCCTATAGTGCGTGTTTCCATACATATTAGATGGGGTAAAGGCAAAATGAGTCAACAACAATAACCAAAAAATTAAAAACAATAATAAATTAATGACACACAGTTTACGTGGAAATAACTTTCCAATGCAAAAGGAAAACAGCCACAGGACACTTCGGTCCACTTAAAAAACTTTTTCTATGAAAAACCTGAGATACAAAGTCTAGTATTCAAGTGCTAACTGGATGCTACAATCATCAACCCAAAATAGCACAATTAGACAACGATTGGAACACCCAAAGAGATAAGTTTACAACACTAAAATAGAGCTACTGTAAAAACATCCAAAGGTCAATCTACGGGAAACTAAAGAACAAGATCTTTTAAAATAATCAACAAAAATATGTTAGCATAAACCTCACAAATTTAAGCAAAAATCGATTACAATATACCACTCAACTGAAGCTAAAACTAATCTAAAACTGACTTAAACAAAAAATTCCACTGAAATACCAATGAAAACCTTACTTGGAGAGCTCAAAACCAAATCTTCACTATTTGGAATCACAATTTGTGTCCTAGGAAGCTTTTTCAAAATATCAACAAGATCCAATGGTGAAAGAATTCAAATATTTGAATTGGTCAAACCTATGTTGAAGAGAATAATTATAGAATTTTGGTATTTTTTTCTCTCTATCACCTACGAGATTCAAATGTCAATATTTCACACATTTACTCACATTCCCACATTAACATTATGGCTAATTTTTATCCTTTCCAAATATAGTTCATTAATAATAATAAAAAAATCTTTACCACATAGGAGGGAGCCCAAATGCCCAAAAAGTATTTACCCCTTTGGCAACGCCCCATAATCATGCATTTCACCTCAGTAATGCAACCTTCATTTGGTAGTTGTTGTTTGGCTTTATTGATGCTATTTGATGCTAGGTTCTAATACATATTGTTGGGCATTGTTTGCTCAAGTGTCACTTAAGGTGGCATCCGAGGAGGTATTTTGTTGTGTATTTTTGCATAGCTTAGAAGTAACTCTAATTACTCTATAGATGGTAGAATTTATTTGTGAGCATAGAGTAGGTTTTATTTAAGAGTAGAATCATTCTAGGCTTTGTTGTTTATTGTAATTTTGGTGATTTTGTGTTAGAAAGTAAAAGGCTCAAACAAATGACATTATTATGTTCAAGTTATGCATGTTGAAACATTCTATATTAGCAGGTTTGTATTTAATAATCATGTATACTTTTATTGTGTTAAAAATATGGAAATTTATGCATAGGTTAATATGTAAATTGTTACTAGAATATTATTCATGTCTAAGGTTTAGGTTTCAGTTATAATTCTTACATTTCCAAGCCATTTTGTGATATGCCATGTAATCTTATTATTTCATTAAATATATTAGTTAAGCGGTAATATGTAGCATGATATTATTTTAGCATCATTAGAGTTAGTTTAAATGGATATTTGTTTATAGAAACATCATTTTTTTTTGCAAAATCCATGATTAATTATCACCATGAATGTCAATATATTCTTTAAATTTATTATGCATCAATAACATGAAACTTATAATATGTTAGAAACATATTCTTGGGGTTTACATGCATAATGTGTTAAATTTCTACTCAAAGGTAATATAGTCTTTTGGCATGTTATAGAACATATTTATATGATAGAGTATTATTAACTATTATATTTTAGTCTTTTCATGAGAAATATTCATCATAATAAACTTTAGTGGCAACTAAGATAAAAGAAAAAGTGGTAACTAAGGTTGAAGGGTATTTTGGTCATTCGTAGATTAAATATGCCTAGTGTGAATAATTAGACCAGTTTTGCTTTAATTAACCTTAGTTGACTGAAAATTGACCTTGGACTTTCATTCTTTTAGTTGACCTTGTACTAATTTGGAATCAATGGTTAATAAACGATGGAATTGGAATAAGTTGAATTAATTATCCAGGTTATTATGTGACACTTAACCCTTAGCCACGGTGAAATTAATTTTGGTGACCATTGTGGTATTTGGTTGATTTGATTGTTGTATTGCACTTTAGTGCTATTTGAGGAATACTAATCTTGACTTAGATAAGATAGTAATCACTTAAAGTAAAATACCTAAGGATTGAAAAGGGATATTGTGCCTTAATTTATAGTTGGACCTATTGATTAAATGGATTATTCATGCTCATAGGGAATCATAAACCCTATAGGGGATATAAATATAAACTTGAGCCTTGAGGTTGTGTATACAAAGCTTAGATCATGTATACACAATATCTTTGATGTGTTATTTAGAGGTTAGTGGAATGGTTTGTTGTTATTCACAAAGATCATTTCTTTGATTATAGGATCATATTACTCTCAATAAGTGATCACATTCCTCTCAAGAAGGTATTTATTTGTTATACATGACCTGATGTCATTTGGCCTCTTTGACATGATTTCAAGAGGTTAGTGGTATGGTTTATTGTTATCCATAACGATCATTGCTTGGATTATGGGATTTTATTCTTCTTAATAAGTAATGGTTGAATTATATTTAGTGTATATGGATCACTAATTAAAGAATTCTTCTAAATAATCAAATGAGGTTTTACCTCAGTAATTGTTGAGTTATAGTAGGAATCTTGATTGTTGTAGGTCTTGTTAGGGTTTTGGTTGAGTATTTTTCTCATGTGGAGATTATCCTAGCATGACTATCCTTTATTCTTATTGTAATACTCCAAAATTTACTACCAAAATTTTTGTTTTAGTAGAAGTTTAATAACAATATAGTTGTATATGATTGGCTTACTCGACAAAAGTCTAGCTTACCATGCCATTATTATATCGAATGCATGGAAAAACAATTAGAAATTAAAATAGATTAAACAATGAATGGGAAAATTTTCATAAATTTAGATAAGAATTTGGAGATTAACTTTGAGTAAAATGTTAAAATACATCAAAAGAGATCCCATGGAACTAATAGTCTAAAAAGCTATCATGACAAAACTAATAATAGGATAATATGGCTCTACTTCCAACCCCAAAGATAATATGATTACTCATCCCTAGAGAAAGCAGTGAATTCATCCAAAGGGTCCTTATCAAAGTACATAAAATCATCTAGGTTGTTTGCTCATGAGAATGAGCCATACCCATGAAAAGGATGATTGGTATGCTACATACTGAGTAAGAGAACAATACAATCATAGTAGGGTTACATAGAACACATAAGTTTACACATCATGCATATTGATTAAACATGATATGATATAAGAGGAGAACATAATAAAAGTTCCATTATTAGGTATAACAACAATCCATTTCTTATTTACCTAATGTTTAGGACCCCCACTATTCTTAGTTCGATAGAATGGATTAAAGCACCTCCTAGGATAAAATGAAATTGGCCACTATCATCGTTAGGTAGAATAGATCCATCACCTCTCAGGGCAACATGCTTTTGCGCACTATTTTTAAACTAGTTTAATGGTCTAATATACCTCTTTGGACAAAATATTTATGACCACTGTTATTATCCAGTGGAAAAGACTCAATACCTCAACTCTGACTCATTTGATCTTTTACTTTAAGTGATTAATATCTTATTAAACTATTTTTTATCTCAATGTTAATATGAAAAAAATAAATATAAACATACATGGTATATAATCCAGACTTAACATAACTATAGAAGACACATAAGATACAACTACATTATGATCCAGATAATGCCTAATGAAAAAGGTAATTATTCTCCTTAAAAACTCTAATTTCTCAAGTTAGGTATAACTCCTTCCATAATACTAATTTAAACACCATATTTAGCACACATTTCCAAAATATTAATATTGAAAAGTCATTTAAAAATTAAGGTCTAACTCCAAGATCTTACACATATGGTAACAACCTTACTTCTAAGGTTACTATTTATAATTCCCTATGAAATTCTAGTTTCATAATTTAGGCATAGTTTTTTTCATAAGACTCATATAACCACCAAATCTAGTACACATTCCTCAAATATCATTATTAACATCATATCAAAAAATTGAGGTCACTACAGGAATAAGGGAAAATAGCAATGATAAAAATCATCTGTAGTAAGGTGTTTTCAGTTAGTAATAAATATTATCGATGGTATTTCATTGGTATTAAATCGTCACTATAAGTGGGTCAGTAATAAAATTATTGTCGAGAATTTTTATATCTTTTGTTATAAAGAGTAACATTGACAATATATTCTTTAGAAGTAAGATTATTATCGATGATACAAAATGATAGACTAAAAAAAGTTAATCATGCTTCAGGCCAATGATTAAAATTAAAATTTGAAAATGTTTTGAATTCAGAAGGCCTTATTATAGATGATTTTACTTATCATCGATGATATGCATAATTTATTACCAATGATAAATCGCCAATATTAAGTCTTAATTTCAAAAAAAATTATAAATTTAAAAATATTTTGAATTTTAAAAACCTTATTACCGACAACTTATCCTTGATAATAAGCTTATCACCGACTAATTTGTGATGACTAAAAATTCTAGGAAACCTTGTTGCTAATGATTTGTCCTTGGTAATATACATTTGAAAATATTAAATAAAATCAATTTATATTTTATAAAATCATAAATAAGGTTTTGGAAATCTTACCTAAATAATATTTTAAAGCCGAATAATGTTATACAAATGTAATTTATAAAACAAACATAGTATTATTACATTTTACTTGTTAATACTAACATAAAACTAAGAAATCATTTTCATCGTCTTCATCTTCATTTTGATTAGATGGTGCAGGTGGAAGACCTTGAGCCCATGTAGTCGTAAAAGAACTTATTTGTTTTCAAATGTTGCTTGTTTTTGGGTTATAATCTCACTCATTTTTTTTTTACTTCCTCTACTTTAGAGTTTCATTCTTGTTCTTATAATAAATTAGTGTGCACCCAACTCATGCAATAAGCACCACAACTTGATCACTCCCTTATAAGCCTTCCTCCCACACATTTTATATGACCTAGATCACTACCTAAGACATCCTTGAGTATTGGTTCTTCATCAAATTATGGTGGGGTAGGATTATCCACATCAACACTAGAAGAAACCATTTGTAACAAAGTCTCATCCCGTTTTCTTATAAAATATCATTTGTAACTAAAATTTATAAATATTTTAAGTAATTTTAATGATATTATAATTAATTACAAATAATTAACTTATAAAATTTTCCTCAAGTGACCCATTTTTTATTCTTAAAATGTAGTTCTCTGTAAGTCTTGATTGCGGGTATTTTTTTTTTGTTTCAGGATTGACTTATATTTAAGAAACCTATAGCATTCAAATTGTTTGTCTAAAAATCAAAGTCCACCTCAAACTTTATCCTTTTTCTTCCTTTTGTTTCAAACTCCTCCAACATCATCCTATTTCTATTTCTTTCTCTAGCCCTACTCCTAAGACCTAAAACATGCATATACAAATTTTATTATCTATATCATTGGGATAATAAAATTATAAAAGTAATAGTGATCAAATAAACATAATAAACCAAATTTTATACCTTCAAATTTATGACAGCTAGAGTGTAGTTTACGAGGGCACGATGGATCATGTCCTTTGCCATCGCCACCATAAACTCAAGTGACAACATCAACCATATAGAAACTATAGAAATTATTAAATATTTTGATATATATAAGTTATACATTATGATGATACACATAAATGAAAAAAGTGCAAAACATATAAAAGTCATATGAAAAAAGACAAGGTGATCTCTAACTATAAAATTATGAGTAGGTTTAGATTTAGTACAAAAAATCAACTTATTAAATAATTAATAATCATAATCATAAATGTTTTTGATTTCAATAATAATCCTTATCTATATCCATATAAAAAAATCTTATTCAACATTGTCATATTCAACAATAAAGTCTCTCTTGTTATTTCGATCAGCACTTTGGACCGCAACACTACTAGCACCAACATATACAATATCTAAGTTATCAAGGTCTTTAATATCAATGTTGAAGTCAATGCCACTCGAGTCAACATCATCTACTTCATATATGTTGTCAAGATTATCATCATAACCATCTAAATCCTAAATGTTGTAATGATTAACTTCCCATATAACTTTCCAATTCAAGGCATTATACAAATCACCACATACCAGACTTGATTTACCTAAGTTCCAAGAATATAGTGGTCATATTTGTTCCTCTCAACTATAGTATACACAATTGTAATATGTTTTTTTTGTACAATTTTCTTCTTTATTAAAACCCCTTACATTTAAATCAAGCTACAAAACACATGGATAAGTAAGATAATTCTATGATCTTAGTTAATTGTCTATAGAAATTTTCACCATCCTTGCCTAATATACATACCACATTATTCTTTATTTTTATCTTTATATATGTATCATGCATTGAGAATTTAACTCAATTAATCATGGAACTTGAATAAGTAAATGCAATATCAAATGCTCTAAATGCCAAGAAGAACTACTCAATGGTGCATTTAGGTGATCTTATTTTACGCAACTCATACATATGTAATTATTATATATTTCAAATAAGTAATGATATTATAAAAATTAACAATGAATGATTATAGGTTTCAATCATTATTACTAGAAATAATTACCTTTGAATAGAATCAAGATGAAAAATTTTCCTTTGTATTTCATTTAAATTACCACCACCTCCACTTTGTTGAATACCATCCATGTATTCACTATAAAAATAATGCATTTTCACTACTTATATATAATACTATGATAAATATAGGGAATAATATAATACACTTACTCCGAATACTTCTGCATTTATGGATAATTTTTTAAAACATACTATTGAGGTTTTTTTAAACATTATATGTTTTACTCACATATATCTTCTTACCAATAAAGTAGGGTTAAGATTGGAAAACCGATAAATAGCACTTCTCCCAACTAAGTCTTCATTTTAATCTAGCTTGTTGAACTTAGTCTCAACACCTTTCAGGAACATAAAACAAAAAATCAATACTCCATCAGCTATGAAACCTTCAACAATAGTTCCTTCTAGGGAGCATGATTTTATATATACTCATTCAAGTTCTTTAACTTTCTCTCAATCAGATACATCCATCTCCTATGAACAGGTCCATTAAGTCTTTGTAAGTAGATTAGTAATTGAACCATGACACTAAAAAAGTACAAAGGAAATATTTGTTCCATCTTAAATAGGATTAGAATGATATGATCTTCTACATTCTCCAAATTAACTATGTAAATGTTCCTTGCCATATAAGAGTGAAGAAGTTACTCAGCTCAATAATGGTTTATCTTCTTGTTTAAAAAAGAACACACACCCACTGGTAGCATATGTTGCATCATGACATGATGGTCATGTGACTTCAATGGACACAATCTAGTATCAAGAATATTCTTTCTCAAATGACTAGTAAAACCATTAGAAAACTTCACATCCCTTAAGAAGTTAAGTTGTGTCACTTTTACATGTGATGAAATTGTATATTCAACAACATTCTTCATTAGCCTATTCCCATCATAATAAAGATATAAATTGCTTCTAATCTTCATATCTCCAAATTCATGCCTCACATCATCATTTTCCTTTGGATCAATAGTACCAAGTAATATCTCGATCAAATTAGAAGAAAAATTATTCTCAATATACATGACTTCTAAATTATGTTTTAGCATAAGCGTAGAATAATATGGAAACTCATAGACGATACTTTTCTTTTTCCAATTAAATTAATCAACACATCCCTTTATCTGGCTAGAATATTTCACAAATGGATGATCTTGTACGGGAATAAACTATATTAAGATATTAGCAAGCAATAGATTTACAGGGCTTCTTTTCTCAAACTTACTATTAAATATTTTTCTTTTCTACATCAGATGATTGGTTAGAAGAAATCATTCATGTCTAATATATCCCACCTTGCCCTTCAATCTAACAAATATATTATCTTTATTGCAACTAGGGCATGTAAGATATCATTACCTAGTCCATCCAAAATAATATTTTCATGATATAAGAATCAAATTAGGCTATTAATGATGCACAATTAGACTAAGTAAAATTTTAGGGTATTATAGTGTGATCAACCAAAATTTTCAAGCCAAGACACGTTTATAGGAGCTAGGAGTTGATAAGATGATGGGGTAGGGAGTAGCTTGGTAGGTGGTGGTGGTGTGTCAGACATTATCTAAGTAAAATGTTTCATGTAGGAAGAAGGGGAGGAGAAAGGAAAAGGGGGTCAGCTAAAGGAAGAAAAAGATAAAGAAAAAGGAAAGGCAAAAGAGGAAAAAGGGAAAGATAATAAGTTTGGTTTTAGGGTTAGAATTAGGTTAATATAATTTGAGTTAGGGTATGATGATAGTTTAATTATTGATCAATCAGGATTAGGCCAAAATTTAGGGTTAGGGAGTTGGGGTAAGGTGGAAATATTAATTTCTTGAGATTAGAATTAGATTATGATGTTAATCACTCAAAATTAGATTTGGCTAAAATTTGAGGTATTACAAAACCTCAGGACCCAAGTCCTTAAGTATGTGCATCATCTATAGGGTGTATGGAATACCCATAGAGCAAAAGTGAGCCCTTTTACTTGAAGGTCCAACTATGCACCTAAGGGCCTACTTCTAGGCATAAGATCCCTTTCTAAAATGAAGGCTTCCTCTTTAAGTAATTATTATCTTATTTAATTAAGTTCTATTATCTCAAGGATACTAAGGTCCACAAAAAAAAAATTTAGCCATTAATCAATCAAATCTAAAGATCACAAGGGTCACAGCATCACCAAGCCATCATAGCATAGGGTTAGGCATCACACCATAACCCTAATAATTGTCTAATTCTAAACAATTCAATCCATTCATCTAATTATTTCCAAAATTAGTCCAAGGTAATCAACTAGTCCAACTATTAACTTTGAGACATATTTTTGTCATACTGACCAAAATGCCATCCAAATTCTAATCACCACATTTTTACCCATTTTATTACCATATTTATTTTAACAGGATATTTTTTTATGAAAATGATATAATATAATAATTAAAAATAATTTATCATACAAGAAATTATCTCTTTATGATAAAAGATAATATCACCATTACGTAGGGAGAAAACATAATACACTAAATGAACCCTAGCATGTAATTCTAACATATCATAATAGTCACACTAATTCCACATAAAAAAATTTAAGAACAAATCATGGTATGTGTAAATTCATATTTCTACCCCTAGAACATGTGATACTACATAATCCCAATTTAACCCTATTTATGCTCTAAAACAAGCATGCCATATGTCTACATCTATCTAAAATGTACAAGAAATATTTTAAATTCATTTTTATGTCCAACATAAGGCAAACAAAAAATTAATAATTAAACACTAACCCTAGACATGCGTATTATTTCTAGCCATAACTTATATATCGACACATGCATATATCATCATTTTTAAATTACTACAAAGGCCTCTATGAATTATTAATTATGAACATGGCAACACATATTAGTTCATACGCTACAAAATTTACATAGAAATGTAATATTTCATAGTCTTATTTTGTGGTAATAACTCAAATTTTCTGATACATCAACTTAACATGACTTTTATTCTGAAAAATAAACCAATCATATTTATACAAAAATTCTACCATCTATGGAGTAGTGGATTTACCTCCAAGACACATAAATTATAACATGAAAATATCTCTTCCAAGGTCACCTTAAGCAAGATTAGAATGACCTAAAACCAACAACACATCCCACATATAATATACATATATTAGTATCTATAGTAAATAAAATAATTAGATAACAATTAATAACAACTAAGGTTTAGACTTGAGAATTTAATACTAAGGGTTGGTGCATGGCACAACCATGCACCACACATGCACAAGGAAAAACTAGTGATGTTTCTTTACAAAATAAGAAAGGGCTGACTACTGAGGGCTTTTTTAGTGAGATGATGCTAATGCATGAGGCTAGGATACGCAAAGGGGATGATGGAGGGGTAGAAAAAATTGGTTGATGGTGTTGGCTACATAGGATGGTTCTGAATGGAGGAGTTTGGTAAGGGTGGTTGGAAGGTAAGGGGGAATGAGCCAGTGTGGCTCAACTGTGCAAGGTGGTGTAGGCAAAGGTCCTGGTAGAGAGTAAGGATGCTTAAATGAGAAGATCAATGGTGGTGGTGGTGGTGGTGCATTATGATGGGGAGGTTCTGTGAATGAAGTAGGGGCAACGGTTAAGGCTAAGAGAGGTAGTAATTGGATGGTGGTGATTGGGTGCTAGCTCGCTGAGATGCTCAAAGGTTGGCGGTGTGTTGGTGCTTACAATGCACAAAAGTAGAGAATGGGGATGGATCAAAGGTTGACTCAAAAAGAGGAATGACAGTGTGATGGTAAGGGAAAACAAAATCAAGGTGCCACCAAAAGTAAGGAAAAATAGAGGATGATGAAGCTAGGATAATGGCTAGAATAGAAAGAGGAAAAGAATGAATGTAGGGCTAGAATCAGTCAAAAAGATAAGAAGAAGAAAAAATAGGGGAAGTTGGTCAAAGATGGGGTTGGGTAGGCTGAATAAAAAGGAAAAAGGAGCATAAAGAACAAGAAAGAAAGATAAAAAAAGGACAATCAACAAAGAAGAAAACCAACTGTAGGGTGTTCTAGTGGGGTTGGCAACATGAGATCAAGGATAGAAGGGTGAGGGTAAGAAAGAAAGAAAAAAAATACGTTGGGGGGTTTGGGTTTCTTGTAGTGAGAATGGTGAAGGGGAGAAAGAACCAAGTAGTAGGAATGGTGGTGATGGAATGAGACTGTACAGAGAGGTGAGGGAAAGGAAGGAAGAACTAAGTAGCGGCATGTTTGGTGAGAAGTCAGGTTGGAAGAGGGTTTAGGGTTAAGTCATTTTTGGTAGAGGGTTATAGCATATGGAAGAGGAAATGTAAATGGGGTTGTTGATTTAGGCTAGTTGGCTTTCAAATAAGGAGGATAGGGATTTAGTTTAGGTTGGGTTCGGGTATAAAATGATAGAAAATGGTTTAGGTTAAAATTAATCAATATCAATACATTTAAGAGGTTATTAAATACTAAAAAGAAAAATTATTCTAAATTAATATTTTATTATTACCATTATTATTATCATCATCATTATTATGATTATTACTACTACTACTACCACCACCACCACTACTACCACGACAACTACCACCATTAATCATAACTACCACCACTAATACGACTACTACCACTACCACCACAACTACCACCACTACCATGACCACTACCACTACCACTACCACTACTACTACCACTATGACTACTGCTACTACTGCTGCTGCTGTTGCTGCTATTGCTACTCCTACTGCTACTGCCACCACTGCCACTGCCACTACTACTACGACGACTACTACTACTACTACTACTACTATCATTTTCATGTTTCCTATAAATATTAATATACTATTCTAGGTTATTAATATAAATTTAATAAATATAGTAATACACACAATAACAATTCAACCAATCCTAAAATAATTCTATAACTAATTATACATAATAGTTAAATTTTAAATTTGGGTATCTAAATTTGAATTTATATAAATAGAGTATTATAGTGAGATTGGATCTAGTAATGACTTAGAGCAGCTAGAATAGACCTGTCCTCCCCGAGAAGTTGGAGCATAGGGAAGGATGCCTAAATTGGGTAGGTCATGGTCATAAGCATAACCTAGAAGCGGTTTGGTGAGAATGTCAACCACGTGGCCACCAATGCATAAATGAGGAAGATCAATGAGGTCTATAAGAACTTTCTCTCAAAAAAATTAGCACCCTAACTCATTATGTTTTGTTCAATCATGGAAGGCAGAGTCTCTACCAATATGGATAATATCTTGATTATCATATATTACTAAAGGATGGATATGATGCTTTCTTGGGAAAACTCATGCAAGAGTCTTATCAACTAAGCTAACTCTAGGGTAACTCATTGAAAGGATTGATATTTTGATTCCGTGAATGATATAGAGATGGTGGCTTTCTTTTTGACTCCAAAAGATGGGTGAATCACCAAGTGTGATAAAGAATCCACTATCAGATATGTAGCTGAATAGATAGACAACACAATCTAAATCACAATAGGCCTAAAGGGAAGTATCTAGAAAGTTATTAAGAGATTTTGTTTCCCTTAGAAATACTAGAGGATGTGAAGGGTCACTTCATAGTGTAGCACTAAAGGTGAGGTTTTGAACCGACAAATGTGTTGGATAGTAAAAGAAATGTAAAATTATGTATCGATTAAGTAATTATGTTTTCCAAAAAAATTATTAACTATGTTGTGTTTTTTATTAGCTGCTACATGTTGAGAAATAACTTGGTTCTTATGGCTAGTGGTCTTATGACCATAATGACACAAGTAAGTGAATATTCCTATCGTATATTGGTTAAGAGCGTTTATTGACTAACCATGAGACAATTTAGAGTGTGGAAAAACTCCATCCCTAAAAATTAATGCAGATTGCCAAGATCTTTAATCTTAAAATGAGCGAGGATAAAATCCTTGAGTTGATGAATGTATTATATATCATCTCCTATAACTAACAAACCATCCACACATATGGTTATCACTATTAGATATCTATTGGCATGCCTGATGAAAAGAGAATAGTCATTCTTAGATTTTGTGAAACCCTTGGGCATAAGAATGGGTATTTTTTTTATGCCACTGCCTAGAGGCTCATTTCAAGCCATATAAGAATTTTTTAAGCTTTCAAACTCACAAAGGTGGGGCATTAAGTTTTGTTGGTTATTTCATGTATATTTCTTCACAGAAATATCCATGAGTAAAAGCACAATTTACATCAAAAAATAGATATGCCACCCCATCTTAGAAGTAATAATCAAAAGATTTCTAATGGTAGTTATGAAAAACATAGAAAATTTTTCTTTAAAGTGTTCTCTAACTTTCTATGTAAATCTTATGATAACAAGCCTACCATTATACCTCTCCATACTTCATCAACATTATACTTCCCCTTGTATACCCACATGCACTTAATGGTTGCTTATATTTGGTAAACCTTACCAAATCTCACATATCATTGGCATCTAATGCCTTAAATTTAACCTCCATATCCTAAACCTAATGTGAATTGGACACAACCACATCATAAGTGGTAGTCTTTGGTATGTTATGAGTGTAGAAGCACTGAAGAAAAAAAAAGGGTGTTGTGGCATGAGTGTAGCCATTCATGAGGGTATGTTGATATTTTTGTATACCTCAAGTATGAGTTTTCAATACACAAATGCGTAGATAATCCTGTATATAGGCTAGTGTATAAGTAATTATGCTAGACCTTGGCAGAGGAGGATTTTGATGAGGTGGAGGAGAAGCTTGAGTGCAATGTGAGCTTGTAAATAGGTGATAAATTTGAAATTATATTGGTTGATCCAACATAGGAGGTTCAGAGGGCAAATCAATTATAGTAAGGGTAATGGAATTAATTTTAGTGTAAACAAAAGTGTCATTTGATTTAGAATGCATGAAAGGAAACATATCCTTAGGAAATAATATATCCCTACTACCATAAATTGATTTGGTTTTAAGGTCAGTAACCTTATATCATAAATTTTTTTTGTTACTTTCTACAAAATAAAGATAGTTGAAAGGTTTTAGGTGGTCATAAGTGTGCCAAGTACCAAATAGTACATGATGTAGACTTTAGTTGTGGGGAGTTTTGGTAAGCATAATATTAATGATGTAAGGGGAAGCCAACATATTTTCCCCTAGTATTAATGTGGAATATTGGATTGAAACATGAAGGCTATTTCTATTTATAACAGGTGTTTATGTTTTCTTTTAACTAGGCTAATTTGTTGCAACGTTAATGGACAACTAGTTGACGCAAAGTGCCTTGTTTAGAATAAAAGATTTTGGTTGCAATTAAAATCACAACTGTGGTTTTATTTTTATTTTTTGTTTTATGGTTAGTTAGGGTTTGTGGTTTAGGGTTTAGAGTTTGGGATTAGATTTTAATGTTTATAGTACTTGATTTAAGCATTGGAGTTTATGGATAGTTAGCATTTAAAGTTGAGTTTTAGATTTTAGGTTTGGCTAATTACTTAGGATTTAGGGTTTAAGGTTAAGGATTAGTGTTAGGGTTAAGGTTAAGGTTAGGTAGGGTTATAAATGACCTAAGCCAAGTGTAACACCCCTAGTCAATACGACCACGTGGGGGCTACCTTGGAGTGCTTTTGGATTGATCGGCTGGCTCCATAAATCAACACGATTCCTTTCAAGGTGCTTTGTCTCCACTCACACACTTCTCGAGAAGTTTTGAGAAAATTTCTAAAACTTCCCAAGTGCATCACCCATCCTAAAAATTATTTTATGGCCAACTATGGAACGCTGTCGTGTGCACAACAAATTTAATAAATAAATCCTAATTTCCAAATAAGTAGTAGATGGTAAGAAGGAGGCGAACCCACAAGGAATGGTATATAATCAATATTTCTGTAATCAATGTTAAAACCCTGGTTATACAATATCATTTACTTCTATCACTAAGTTCTAACTATGGAACGCTTTACTCACTAATTAATGAATAAGGATAGGAAGGTATTGATTATGGAATTAGGATAACAAACAATCATGGAGAAAAGAATGATTCTAAATGATTTAATGTTGACCTTAAGAAACTCATTATAATTCATCTCTTTGCTTTCTCTTAATTCTAAAAAATTGAATAAACTCTCAATTTATCCCTAACCAATTAATAACCTAGGTTAAGAACGTTAGATTCAATTAATGGTAGCATTAAGAATGGAAAGCTGTCAACTACGACCATAATTACATAAGCTCGGATCATGAAATCGTATGAATTAATAGATAAGATTAATAATTAACTTTTTGCTACTTTGGAACCGTTAATTAACAATTTGATTAATTTCGTTATCCTAGTGTTGATTAAGATATAAAATAAATAGGTGATCAATCTACTTAGTTTAAATTCTTAACTTATGATGAGAGATCATTCAATTTCATCTATTAAATCAATTAAATTTCATTTAGAATCATAAATTCAAATTAAGTTGTCATATTTGAAACCCTAATTCCATCATCAAATCTTCCTACCCTATACTATTTACATAATTACAATAATGCACAATTAAATGCAGTAATCTATAATTGAGATCAATGGATATTAATAAATTAACAACAAAACACTAAAAGTAAGATAAATAATAATGAAATAAAGAGAATTTACTTGCATTCAATCAAAAATCAAAACTTGCAATTAAGAGATGTATGGAGAAGAACTTATCTACTTGAATTTCAGAATTTTGATTATTCAATTGAATAAAATGGAGAGAAAGAGAATTGGAATTACAAATTACATGTGTTACCAAGAGAATATAGAAAAAAAAGAGAATTCAATTCTGAAACTCCCCAGAACCCCCTCTTGAATGTTTAGAACTTTAGAAATATATCAAGGAAAAGTTCACGCAAATGGTTACAGAATTTAAGAAAAATATGGTCCGTTTTGGGAAACACCGGACCTCCCTGTTTTTCCTTGAATTCTCTGCCAAACGTTGAATGTTAAAAACTAAGATTGTATGTGTTGACAGAAAAACACGGGCCGTGTTTATGAAACACATGGGTACTGTGTTTCTTGTTCCTTCATTATTTCTCTATGAAATTTTAACACAAGCTTCCCTTTCATATATATTCTTCATTTATGGTCTTTTCTTCCATTGATTCCATATCTCTTGATGTGTTCTTTGCTTCATTTCCTTTTTCCATCGATTTATCCTTTGAATTTCTTCATTTTTATCTTTTCCTGCAAAATCTATCCAAAAAAGAAAAACTCGAGAAAAGATTAAGTCTTATAAAAATAATGAGGAATAAATTAAATTTTTACTTAGGAAAATAACATATAAATCCCATATATCACCAGCACACTTAACTGTGGAGTTCTTAGAACAGAATCACCAAAAAGATGGTATACCATGTTGATATAAGTAGTCATAGCAATCCTTATAGCACTTTGATTAGTTTGGGGTATTACATTCACCCCCACTCAAAGAACACAACATCCTCATTGTGCCTCAACCACTAATTGTCTTAATACAATTTTATCCTAAAAATCATCCCGCTAGGTAACTAACTAGCTCATCTATGTTTAGCTCACGATCATCTTTTCGCTCTAATACCATTTGTAACACCCCAAGTCGATAAAACCAAATAGGAGCTACCTTGGCATGCTTTCAAACTAACTGGCTAGCCCCATAGATTAATACGAGTCCTTTCAGTGCTCTTTATCCCCACTCACGCACTTCTAGAGAAAATTTTAGAAAATTTGTGAAACTTCCTATGAGAGTCACCCATTTTAAAAAAAAATTCCATGGCAAGCATGCTTAACTATGGAGTTATTAAGGTGGACTCACCAAAAAAATGGTATACCATGTTGATATTAGTAGCTATATCACCAAAAAATCCTAGCCAAGTTTCCCATGCACCCTTATACCAACCTACGTACTATTTTTTACCCATGGACTCCCATCACCCCAACAACTCTTTCCTTACCTTATTCAAACCTCAAGCCAACTTTTCCCACTTATGGATCATCCCAATGCAAATACTAACCATCCTATGCAAACCCTTGACTCCCCACACAAGATTCACTTCACTCTCTTATTTTATCCATATTATACTTTTATTTGTCCACCCATAAGTCATGAAGTAATTAGGTCATTCTCACTTCTCTCTAGTTAACTCACTTCCTTCACCCCTTTCATATTTCCATCACTACACCATATCTTTAAAGATTCCTAGCATGCATAACCTAAAGGGCCACATCACATAAGCACTACAAAGCACAACATACATATCATTTTACACATGCCATAAGGAGAACACATATACTTACCTTAGCTCCGTGGTGTGCTACAAGTATTCATAATCACGTAAGGTATACAAACATATCATCACACACAACATATGAAGCACATAATACACATATTAGGCCTTCACCACATCCTTACCTAAAACGATACCAGGCTTGGAGCATACTCCTACGCCTCCTTAGGGTTTGGACTTGGTTCACCTATAAGAGGGAAATACTAGGGTTAACTTCCCTCTTACCAACATTATCATTATTTCCTACTTACCTTTATCATAACCTAGTATTAGGGATATTAATAATAATAGTAGCTTTATTAGTAAAAATAAGGATATTATCCTCAAAATTGTTAATCATGCTATTATTAGCCAAAATAGGTTTAGGTAGTTATATTAGTCAATGACAATATATTATTAACAATATTAGCAATAATAATGATATTAAATTTAATAATAATAATAATAATAGTTCGAATAATAATAATACTAGTAACATCAATGTTAATAATAACAATAACAATAATAATAATAATAACAAAAATTATGATGATGATGATGAAAATTTCTCCATGGCCAGCATGCTTAACTGTGGAGTTCTTAAGGTGGAATCACACAAAAAAATGGTATACCATGTTGCTATAAGTAGCTATATCAATCCTTGTAGCACCCCGCTCAATTTGTGTGGGGGTGAATGTAATACCCCAAATTGAGCGGAGTGCTATAAGGATTGATATGGCTACTTATATCAACATGGTATACCATCCTTTTGGTGATTTTTTCCTTAAAACTCCACAGTTAAGTGTTCTGGCCATAGAGAAAATTTTAAGATAGGTGACCCTCATGGGAAGTTTTAGAAATTTTTTAAAAATTTCTCGGAAAGTGAATGAGTGGGAACAAAGCACACTGAAAGGACTCTTATTGATTTTTGGGGCCAACCGATCAATCCGAAATCGCTCTAAGGTAGCCCTTGCGTGGTCGTATCAACTCGAGATGTTACACCAAGCCAAGCTAAATCACCCATGTTCAAGATCAGCTTATAAGTTATTAAATGAGTCAAGCCGAGTTAACTCTTGTAATTTATGTACATTGTGTTATCTTAACTTGTTTCATTATGAGCTTGATTATTAGCTCAGCTTATATTAACTAATTTTTTTATTGAATCTAAGATTATAATATGAACTATCATATTCTTAAATCAATAATGGTCTACTAGTTCAAATATTACATAATATGTAATAAAAACTAATTATTGTATATGAATGAATAATCACTACTTATATGTAACAATATAACAATTTATGAACTTCACACATGATAACTCATAAACAAATGAGCTAAGCCTAGCTAACACTAGAGATCGGCTTATTTAAGTAAACAAACGAGCTAAGTTGAGCTTTACTAAGATAACTCTACTCCTTTATTAAAACTAAAAATATAGGGAAGATAGCCAAGAATTTAAGTAATCATAAAAACCAAAAATATCCCAAGATAGTAGGCAAATGTTATATGATCAAATTAGCTTTAACTCTTAGGCTAACGCATATCCCTAAGCAATAGCATGCTACTAACCTACATCATCATCCCTTAATATACTTTATCTAAGAATTCTATCCCTAAAGTTTATCTTATACCCAATTGAATAAGCAGTAACCATAATAAGGTAGCATTAGCATAATGAATTATTGGTAAAACAAACCTATGATAATACAATATAGGGTTCATGTTGCACATAGGAATTATGTTATTCATAAAAAAACATGGAAACGTACTCATCATAATAAATATGCCATAACTAAGACATGTATCAACTATACACTTGATAAATTGAGAACAAGTCCATCTAGAAGAATCTCTAATAATTATCTCTTGATTAGTATCAATATCGATACAAGGACAAATATAATGTTGCTATTCCCACTAATTATGTGTAATACCCCAGAATTTATTTATTTTGGAAATATGTCATTATATAAGAATTTATTAGGGAATTAAATTAATTCATTATTTCATGTAGATTAAGAGGGATTATGTAGGGAAAATTAATAGGAAATTACAAATAATTTTATAAAGGAGGAAAATTTGGGCTTTGTGTAAATAAAAAGGAGTTAGGAAGAATATTTTTAAAAGGGCCCTAAATTAGCCAAAAAAAAATTGAGGTTTAATATTTTATTTAAATATTTAAATAATCTTATTCTGGGTACCCCAAGAAAAATACTCTAAATATTTATGTAAAGCCAAAACATTAAAATCTTCTTTTTTCTTCTTCCTTTTTCTCTTTCTTTTCTTCTTTTCTTCTTTTCCTAATTCTCTCCTTCTTCTCACCGGTTGGGCCTGTCCGCGGCCCAAATCCCGTCCCTCCTTCCTTCTCCTTCCCTGCAGCCCAGCGCCGTTCGCTGGTCGTCACTTAGGTGCCACCCAGCGTTTCATCCTTCGATCCGCCGAAACGCCGCATCGGGTTAAATGAATTATAACCGTTGCCCATCCAGCGATGCAACGCCACGCTTTGTCCCTCTAACCACCGAAACATCGCGTTTGGTTTATGAAATTTATAACCATTGCCAAACCGGCTGGCTATCCCTCCTTTTTTTCTTTTCCCTAGACCGCCGGTTCAGTCTCGCATGTCGTCTTCCTCCTCGCGCCAGGTCTGCAACTCGCAGCCTGCGCGCCGACAGCCACCTGCCATCCGGTCGTCCTTCCCTGCCATTTCCGTCCCTTTCTTTCCCCATTTCGAGCCAGCATGTCCGTCCTACCCCTCACACGTCCTGCCCTCTTTCCTTTTTCCCGCACCAAGCCAAACACACCCTACAAGCCTGCAGGGCATGCGCCGGCTGCCACCACCGGACGGCGACCTGCCGCACCTGCCCCGTGTGTCCTCTCCCTCCTTCATCGTTTTCCTCCCCCCAATTGCCTATAAATACCCCCCATTAGCAGCCATAGCCAGCTCCCCTTTTCGATTTTGCCCCGAAACCCTGCCTCTCCGTAGCCTCAAAAAGTTAAGCTTTTCGCCGCCACCGGTGACCGCCGTCGCCACCGCTGCCCACCGGAACCTTCTCTGCACCTCCCTCGACAAAACCAAGCCACCACCACCCTCTACCTTTCCCTGCACTTTCCGCCCTAGCCATGCAAAGTTTCCATCCCGAACCACCACCTTCAGCCCTTCGCCGCCTCCTACCGCCACCCTTGCCGCAACCAGCCCTCCTACCACCCACCAATACAACCAGCAGACTCTCCCCTACCTTCTCATACCCTCATCATCCCTTACCTTCTTCTCCACCTACCTCCACCATCTTCCACCATCCTCCGCCTCCTTCGGCCGCCGCGTCAGCCACCGCGCGCCGCTGCCCCCTACCGCGCCACCACCCTCATTCCACTCCTCTTCACCTGCTACTTCTCCCCCCACCTTAAAATTCTCTTTTCCTCCTTCCATCCAGCCCCCACCTTGATCTTTTCCCTTCCCTTCCTCCTCCACTGCCGCCGCCGTCGCCGCCGGACCACCACCGACCTTAGGTGGTTTCCCACTTACCCAAACCCTAATATCTCTTTTATGTAGCTGTTATTAGTTTTAACTACTAGTAATGGTATTATACTTATTATTATCATTATTATTATTACTTTTGTTATTATTATTATTATTACTATTATTATCTCTATCCTTTATATTATTATTTTCTTACTAGTACTAACTTGACCATTACCGCTGTTAGTGTAAATATTGGGACTCTTATATTACTTTTCGATTGTTATCTTCTATTATACTTAACATTATTACTATTATTGTTATTATTATCATCATCATCATCATCATTATTATTATTATTATTATTATTATTATTATCATCATTATTATTATTATTACTACTTGACCTAACCTTATTTGATTATTATTACTATTATTGTTATTATTATTATTTTTATTATTATTATTATCATACTTAACACCTTTATCATTATTGTTATTATCACCACTACTTTTATTATTATCAATGTTATTTAACTCAAAGTTGGTGTGTTATCATTTTGTTGTTAAATAAGAAGAATACTTAAACCTTAGTACCTTACCATTTAATATTATCCCTAACGCCTTTAACACTAACATCATTACTATGGTATCATTATCAGCTATTACTATTATTACTATTATCACTATTTTCCTATAATTAGCATGAACACTATTACCATAAGAGTAGAGCTAACGGGTCTAATAATATAAGGGTAATAATAAGTATCAAAAATAAATACATTTTGACTAGTAATATTTAGTATACTAAATTTAAGATAAAAACCCTAGTTTTTGTATAATACCCTCTTTAGTAATAAGAACCCTGATATTAAACTAGAATAAGGGATGATGGTACTCTCGAGGGAAACTAATACTTAGTATTTTTCCCTTTTTATAGGTAATCCTAACCAAAGCCCTAAGGAGTTAAAGGAGCATGCTCTAAGCCCGGCGTCGCCTTAGGTAAGGACGAAGCTATGGCCTTGTGCTATGTGTGACATGGATGTGTTGAATGTTGTGAATGCCATGCTATGCCATGTATTATATGATTTGTGGATAACTTGTCTTATGTGTAGCGCAGCTTGGAGATTAAGGTATGTTGTATGTGCTTTCTATGACATGAGCATGACCTGTATACGTATGATGTTTTGGATGTGTTATGATACGACCCTCTAGGACATGCATGTTAGGGTAATTGGTAATATGAACTGGGAATAAAAGGATAACAAGAAAGGAATGGGAAGTGAGTTCACTAAGGGGGATATGAGGTTGACCTAAGTACCTCATGATCCATGAGAGGAGATTCAAGTGGGAGGAATGTCCAAAATAAATGAGAGTTGGGAACCATGCATGGGAGTCTTAAAATCTACATGGTGACTTGGGGTGTTTGCATGGGATGACTAAATCTTGCATGGGGGTGAATCTTACGTGAGAAAAGTTGAATTAGGGTGTAAATAAGAGAATGGGAGAGTTGTGGAGCGATCGGAGACTTGGGATGAAAAATAGTACGTAGGTTGGTGCAAGGGTGTATTAGGGACCCGATTAGGGTTTTGGAAGAAAGTGGATATTTGGGGAGTACAAAAGTAAGAATGATTAAGGAAGGGTGGAGTATGGGTTGAGAGTGAGAATTCACTTATATAAAAGATGAGTATGGGTTTCTATGTGAAAGAAGAGACTTTAGGATGAAAAGAGAGAGATTACTTGTGGAAGAAGTAAGGTGCTAGGATTTGATGTGGCCAACTAGGGTTATGCCGATCACATGTGAGATCGAGGAATAAAGTGACATGCCTTGGGGTTTGACCTAATAAGGGTGAGATGTGGGGCGAGGAACAAGTAATGGTAAGGTAAGTGAGAAGAAGTTGGGCCACATAGGTCCAACTAGGGTTTCCAAGGGGAAAACCCTAGAGGTTGAGAATAGGCGAGATCGATGTCATAGGGTGTTGGGCTTAACTTACACTCTCAGGAGTTAGTCTTTCATTAGGTGTGAGTATAAGGGAAAAAGGATGTCGGGGTGTGACAAGGGGTGCAGGAGTCTCAAAATATGGGACGGGCCCTCTTGAGAGAAAAGTAGTAGAATATCAATGACATGCATGTCAAGGGTGGAATGTTATCTAATAAGACACGGATAAAACACTAATAATGTAAAGTGAAAGATTGGTTAGCCGAGCCAAGACCGGTTCACCGGCAAATAATAGTGGCCAGGAGCCGGGGTACCCTGGAGACCGGTCCACCGGCAAATAATAGTGGTCAGGAGCGTTCTGCCCTGAGTGTATACTTTCCGGTCCACCAGCTATAATAGTGGGGGATGTCGTGCTCGACAAACCAAAGTAAGTAAGTTAAACCATGGGAAATACACTAAGTACTTACAACGAAACACCATGTGAGTCGGGGCCAGACCGGTCCACCGGCAAATAATAGTGGCTAGGAGCATTTTGCCCTGGAGACCGGTCCACCGGCAAATAATAGTGGTCAGGAGCGTTCTACCCTAAGTGTATACTTTCCGGTCCACTGGCTATAATAGTGGGGTTCCCGCACTCACATGGACTATTAAAGAATATGTGTGGAATGAACATATTATTAATGAGAATAAAGAATAAGTCACCGGGAAAGTAACTAGGCCTTACCATGTGTGTTATCGTATGTTGCCTATGTGCTTATCCTTGTATCATGTGTTCTATGTGTTGGCCTTAGCGCATCGGTTACCTTACTCAGTATTGGACCCGTACTGATACTACCTTGGTTGAATGGGTCCTGTGATGATCCACTGATGGTGGGGAGCAGACCTCTTGTGTAGGTTTAAGATCGGATACCGTTTTGGGGTGGAAGGCTTGACTCGAGTGAGTAGGCAATCCGAAATATTGATCCTTTGGGATTTGTTTTATTTAACTGTATTCATCTTTGGAAGTTACAAGTGTTGTATTTAAATTTCCAAGGGCTTTATAATTGAATTTCAATTTCTCGTACTCTGATAAGCTTTTAAAATTCAGATTTAATTGTTTGACAGGTTTTAGCCTTGCATCTAAGATGAGATAGATGGTTGACATTTATCTTGTGCTAGATGTGGCGATAAAATTTTCCAAATTCTCTCCTAGATTCCACTTTATTCTTTCAAAAATATTTTTTTTCAAGAGTGAAATTTGGGGGTGTTACATTATAGGCTTGTGTTAGAATCGTCAATATCCACCACACTTAGACTTCTACGTAAGAGGACTATGTTTAATTTTTTGTTTATAAGACACAACACAACTATCACTAGTACCAAGGGGCTTGTATTGGAATATTCAACATTCATCATACTTGGAATCATTGATCATAATACATAAAGTAACTATTGTCACATAACCTTAAGTATGCATACTCAGCAAAGGTGCCTAAGTTTCTCATCCATTAACAAATTCCTTAAATTCATTTTTTTATATGGCCGAATACATAAATAAAAGGTGAATACTAAGCTCAAACACACAAGAAAAAGTGAAAGAAGGCCAAAATCATGGTCAACCATAAGGGCCCAACCTAAAACTCATCAAAATTTAGGGAACCAACTAATAAGTCCCACAAACTAGTAGACTTGTTTGGGAATCACCACGACAAATAAATCAAATATAATAGACAAACAAGTTTTCTAGTTTATGGGTAACCAGTTGACTAGTAAAATAGTTGATTGGTGTAGAGTCAAAACCAACAAAAATAAAATTAGTATAATTAGTTGATTGTTGGGCTAAAACCATTTATCCCTATCAATTGATTGGTTTATATAGGTAAAACACATCTCATGCAACCTACTCATAAATAAATCCGAACTTATTCTAAACAATCCTAGCATGCATTTCTACTACCAACATACATTTAAAATCATGGTTGCAATGTTTAACATATTAGATCAAGCTTACAAAATGATATCAACTATCATACATATTAATCCACCAAAATATAATGGATGGCCAATCATGCTCTTATAGTACCAAAACATTTAAAATATCATTCTACACATGCCATTAAATATTAAAAAAAAACCCATATTATGGTAAGTTTGGTTTACCTTCAGCAAAAAAAAAAATTTCTAGCAAAGTAGAAAATCGTATATGTTAAGATGCTTTATTAACTAAAAAGAAACTTAGAAGGTCAAAAGTGATCGAAGATGATCAATGCATTATTTGTATGTCTTCAGCTAAAGATGTTGATCACATGTTACTCATTATCCAATGGCTATAAATTGTTGGTGGATGATTCTAAATTGGATGTGCTTAGTTTTTCAACCAAAATGTTAGAATGAATAACTATTTTCACTTTTCAAAATAGATAGAGGGCAATATGGAATGGGAAACATATTGCAAGCAGTTGCTAGAGGAATTATTTACCAACTTTAGATAAGTAGAAATATATCAAATTTTCATCGAATGTCTATTATTCCTATAATACATGTACAACAAGTTATCAATGATATATTTTCTAGGCTAAGTTATCATAGTAAGCGGTATGAGAGTTGTTAGACAAGTTGGATATAGTACCAACTTATTGATTTGATAGACCTCGTGTGATGTACTTTCTACAATGCATTTTAATAATACAAGTATAAATTGATTACTAACAAAATGTATACAATCTAGCTTGGTAGCTTTCCTACCAATGTCTCTTGATTTTATAAGTAAAATTAACAACCATAAATCAATAAAAAAAAACCTTGAAAACCCAATGAAAAGCTCACAAAAAAAAGGAAAGAGGAATATTTCTCAACATGAACCTTAAATCAAATGTGCAAAGAAAAGGAAATCAATGAAATCTTTAACTCTTTTCCAAACTTAGTTCTTCTTTGTTTAGAAAGAAAAAATATAAGCTAAAAAATGATTGAGAAGAGAATTTAAAAGAGAGATAAGCTAAGAAAAGAATAGTGAAAGAATAAGAAGAAGTCAGTTGTAAGAGAGAACCAAAGTTACAACACTAAGAGAGGATTAAAAAGAGAGAGAAGCTAAGAAAATAATAGTGTATGTAAATTATAAAGGAATGAATATAATATGTGGAAGGCTAACCTAAGATTTTTGTTCACAAAGAATAGGAAAATGGAGAGAGAGAGAGAGGTATTAACTTTGGGGTAGAGTATGAAGTAGATGGGTGTAAGACGTCCCATAAAGAGGTCAAAGGGTCCAGAAGGAAGATGAGGGAATTCAATTAGTAAGAAATAACAACATTAGTAGCCTTACACATGACCCAGTGAGTTAAGGGATAAAGAGAGAGAGAAAAAAGAAAGGTAGTTGATGAGAAAATACCTCAAAAAGTACTTCTAAAAGATTTTTAGCTAAATAAAATAAAATAAAATAATGATTTGAATATCATAAAAATAATCCCAAAATACAATAATATGCTTATTAGCATAAAAAACATTAATTATAATGTTTCACAAATAGTTGGAGAATAGTCAAAATAAAATAAGGAAAGTGTCTGATTCTTCGACAAAATAATTGACAAGTTTGAACTGGTTTAGCAATAATAATCAATTAAATTGACCAATTAAACAATTTCCTAGTTCTTCTAATATAATTATCTAGTTTCTATGATAAACCAATTAACTTTTTTTATCCATGACCAATAGACTAGTTTTTTCTGATACTAAAATTTTAACTATTTTTTAAGTCCCTTCCAAAACTAAAATCATTACATTTATAATGAACACAACTTTAAACACATTTTGAAAGGTTTTAGGATGGTACATTGTGTAAATTTTAATTAAATATTGATTGTTAAAAGAATATCATTTCAATGGTTGATGTTAGCTCCTATTTTTTTTTTTAAGTAAAGTTTTATCCAACCCATCCTCTATGTGTGTGTGTGTGTGTGTGTGTGTGTGTGAGAGAGAGAGAGAGAGAGAGAGAGAGAGAGAGAGAGAGAGAGAGAGAGAGAGAGAGAGAGAGAGAGAGAGAGATATTTGTTATATGAAAACTAAAAGGTTGACATGAAAAAACGTTGTTATATTGAAAGAAATTTATCTCAATTTATAAGGGTTAAAAAAACTAACCAAAGTTGTAGCACTTCCATTTTTCACTACTAATTTTTTTTTATTTTTTTAAAACATCTATAGAAGAGAAATACCAAACATATAATGAAAAATAAGGCACTACCACTATACCTAGCATAATATAAATATATCATCATCTATATTATACTAGACACAATGTTAAATATCCAAAACCAACAAAACACAAGATAAAACTAGAGCACACAAAACAAATAACATAAGAGGTAGGAAAAGTTTAGGGTTATAACCCAATGCTATATCAAACTCAAAAAAACAAGTACAAAACTACATAAGGAAGGAAAACCAAAGTCGAAAGAAACAACATAAGGATCCTAGTCACTAAAGGACCAACAAAAGAGTGCAATGCTGAAATGTCTTCACTCAAGTAACCCCACAAAACACCGCAATCAAAGGGAAGACCACTCGTTAGTTATCCTCAAGATCTTGCACAAGACCTCCTACTCATGGGATTGTTTTTGGGGTTGTAATAACAACCCCATAAGTAAAAATACATAATGATTACTTAGTAAACTAATCTATCCTTATAACATAGATTATGGTGCACACAAGACACATATATCATGCTCATGCCTAAACATACTAGGCATACATGCCATTTGAGCAAGGAGCGTAGTCCACTCCAACTACACATATGATAGTACACATGATATGACTCATACAATGTGAAACATACACGATGCACTCAACACACTTTAACCAATCATCACATGAAATACCATTCACAAGATATCAATATCACGCTTCTTCATAGAGGTACTGGTAAAATAATACATTAATTGGTGCATTACCATATTATGATTACTTTCACATCAACACATACATTAAATAGAGGCATAATTTCATAAGCATGGGGGTATTACAAAACATATATGTATCATGTGTGTAATGTCACACTCTTTCTCATTCAAGCCATATGGATGAAAGAATCATGGATCAAAACAATATTCAACACATATAAGAATTACACATTCTAGAAGGCTCAAGGCCACTTAAGGAATCTCTATAATCCATCCTATTGATCATCTCTTTGCAGTTCAGGCAAGCACTTATGCCCTCCATCACGGGAAACCCCAAATATCACCCCAATCTTAATTTTTATCATAGTAACCATATGAAATTAAATATAAATGTTTATTACTCTTGGTCTTAGGCAATGGTAGTAACAATAGAATCAAATTGCTAAGTGTAATAACCCTTAAGTGTTGACACCCTCTAAGTACAGTTGTAGGTATAATATAGAGTAGAAGAGGTATAAGAACAAATAAGATTTCCCTTTCCTATAAGTGCATGCCCGTAGATGCATATAATACTATCTACCCCGTAGCTACCTACTTTGAAAGTTAGAGGATAAGAGATTGAATGATTCCTTTCTTTTTAAGTGATTATTGCTTTATTACGAGAGACCACACAACATATAAAGGCCAAAAACTCTACCATTTCACCAATATTGTATCATGGAGTGTTTTATGGCATAAAATAAACCACACAATCATTATTTTGTTACAACTCATGGGACTATAAGTCATCAATTTTCTAAGATCATTTCCAACTCATCATTAATCCATTTATTCATTCTATTTAATGTAACTAAAATCCATAGGTTAGGCCATTATTCAAGGTTCAAACACTGACCCATATTAATATCATTAATTAGGGTCAATGCAAATTCAACTTTCTAAAAGGTGGGTCAAAGTTCAAGTGGAGGTCAACCTAAGTTTATGTTATTTATTCATATGTTAAATAGACAAAGTAGGGTTAAGATGTAGAACTAAGGTCTAAGTGAGGTCAATTCTATGAATTTAAGGCTCTAATTAAAATAGTAGTCAAATAAAGGACATCCCATGCATCCATGTTATTTACTTTAAGCCAACACTTTAATTTCAATGGATGAGTTAGTATAAGTTTATTAGCTACTATTAGTGTTTACCAACTAGGTATTAACCATAAGAAATCTAATTTTAACCATTTAATCATCTAATTATTCCATGATAAAGAAAAAAATTCGAACATCTAGGTCCGAGCCAATCCATTAAGGGTGGATAACATATTATTTTAGAAAGTCTATGGAAGCTCCATGATGTAGTTAGAGACATAAGCTAAAAGTTTTCATTCTTAAACCATGTTCTTAGTTTAATTATTAAAGTTTCAGGATGGAGGTTAAACTTGTTCAAAATTCCAAGGCTATATCACAAAAACATCACACAATGTCCTAGTAAAATTTAACATGCCGAGACTATACAGCCAAGCAGGGGCCACTTGGTAACCACCTAGACTCACAAGGGTTGTGAGGATATCATGGAGAACGTTTAGATTGATTGGATGAACCCATAGATCAATACAAGTCTTTTCATATTACACACTCATGTACTTCCCAAGAATTTTTTTATTAAAAAAAATTCTAAAACTTACTAAGAAGGCCATCCATCTTAAAATTGTTCTAAGGTAAGCACGCTTAGCTATGGAGTTCTTAAAATAAAATTACCAAAAGGATGGTATACCATGTTGATATAAGTAATCATATTAATTATTATAACACTTCACTTAATTTGGGGGTATTACATTCATCCCCACTCAAAGAATGTAATGTCCTCATTTTGTCAACAATTGACTATCTCGATATAGTTTATCCTAAGAACTTTCCTACTAGGTGATTGACTGGCTCATTCAAGTTTATCTTGTGGTTGCGGTTTCACTCTAATATCAGTTGTTACACATTGAGTTGATATAACCAAGTAGGGGCCCCTTGGTATCCACTTAGACGCATATGAGTTATGGGGCTACACTAGAGCAATTTATAATTCATGGATTGACCCTATAAATCAACACGAGTCCTTTTAGTATATTTTGTCCTCACTCATACATTCTAAGAAATTTTAAGAAAATTTTTTATACTTCTTAAAAGGGTTATCCATCTTTAAAACTGTTCCATGGCAAACAAACTTAACTATGGATATTTTATAACGAAATTGCCAAAAGGATGATACAATATATTGGTATAAGTAGCCATGTCGATCCTTATAATATTCTATGCAATTTAGCGATATTACAAAACTAGATTATTTGTTTTCAAAACATGTGATCTAGTTAAGGACTATAATAGAAACATAAGTGATCTTAGGAAAAGTAACCAGTTGACTAGTTTTCGAATTAACCTATCAATCGGTCCCATTATAAGCCAGTTACCCAATGGATTGAATAACAAAGCAAACAAGGTTCCTAAAACAGCTAACTAGTAGCTTAAACTAGCTAACTGGTAAACTATTAGACTAGTTTTTACTAAATATAGTTGACTGGGTACCTGCTACAACTAAAATATATAAAGTTATTAAACAAATTGAATAGTATCTTAAACCAAACTAACTAGTAAATAAGTCGAGTGGTTCTTGTCCAAACCTATAGAATAGTTCCTAAGGAACATAATACACACTCAGATTAAGGTTAAGACAAGCCAAGCGTCAATGATAGTGCATACATTGTTGTTCACATATTAAAATCATGAATTAACATGCTTAAGGTCTCAATTATATATTGAAACCATTCTCCTAATTTACTAAACCTTGAAAAGAGTAAAGAAACCCTATAACATGATTTCCCATGTTGAAACGTTATGTAAAATAGGTTATGCAATCTTAAATACATAATCTAATATTTTCTAAGATTATGAAAATGTTAACAAAGCCATAGATTATGATAATCCCTAATATTAAAGCTCATAAATATTCACACAAAATCCCTATTATATGATATTCTAATAATGCTTCCAACAATTTATCCATAGCATCCTAAACTTAGATTACCAGCGATAAAATTTATGCTTACACAAGAATCCAAGATAAACCCTCAAAAACAACCACCATTACCCTCACAATAGAGAATATAATGGTTTACCTAATGTAACTTAGCAAAAACCACCAAAAGGGAAGAAAAAAGAGTTTCTCTTTAAGATTAACAAAAATCCATAAACACCTTTGAAAAATAAAACAATAAAATCATTAAAATCCTCCTAAAGTATTATCAAATCTAAAACAAAACTTAGGAGTTAGATAGAAAAACATAGAGGCTCAACCAACTCCTAAAACTAAAATTTTCAAGGAATGAGAATGCTAAACCATAAACTTTCCCCTTATTCTAACCCTCTTTTGCTTTATAAAAAAATAGATCGAGGAAGGTGAGATGAGCAGAATATCAAGAGGTAGATGGAGAATGAAACACAAGGTGGAGCAAGTGTTGGTGTAAAAGGGAAAATAAAAAGGAAAATAGGGGTTACTGGTTTTTTTTTAAAACAATCTTCCTTTAGTTCCCTATGAAACCTTAATCAGCTGGGACATTTTTGGAGAAAATTTGAGCTAGAAGGCATATGTTTCCCAAATGGAGGAGTTAAACCCTTCCTTAATGCCCAAGGTCAATCATAACTACCCAATAAGGGGGAAAGAGGAAAATAAGGAAAAGGTGTCATGCCAGGTAGCAGATCAGCATGCTAGTTGTCTTCTGTAGGCAAATCACACAAGAAATCAAAGGTACAAACAAAAAAGAGAATCAAGAAGAATAAAATAAAGAGGATGAGACCAACAAAGTCACTTTTGGGGATTTAAGTCTTTATATTCATTTTAAACAAACCAAATAAGGTTTGAAATGCTATATAAACTCACAAAATTGATTTATAATTAATCTCAAGGTCAATCACAGAGATTTATAACTATTAGAAAAAATATATATAAATTGAACATGATAACGATTAGGTTAGGTAAACTAGTTGAGTAGTATAACAAAACTAATTGTTAGGTTAAACTAGTTAACTAGTCTGATTTCTCAAGACTAAGAAATGTTGAAACGGGTGAGCTAGTAAATTGGTATAAGTCTATCAATCTATTAATTTCTACAAAAACTAAATCTCCATTAGAAAAGAATCAAGCATGTTTCAAAACCTTTTGAAAAGAAAACTAAAAACACATATAAACCAAAATTATACACACCTAAATCACAATAAAATACACCTAGAAACCTTGATTAATCATACTTAAATCATAATAAAACATATAAACTAACATACATCCTATTCCCTAAAAATTGAAGTATTACATAATTAGTTAAGGAAACTATAATATTTGAGTGTTATAAGAAGAAGAAGAAGAAGAAAAAAAAGGCATTGGCATTTTTATAAATATGTTTTGTCATTACAAGTTGGAAATAACTTTCAATGTATAACAAAACTACTCTTATAAGGTTAAACAAACTCCTCTATGGAGATAAATGACTAGAAATATGATAGCATTTACACACACACTCTCTCTTATGTTATAGATGAAGTTTTTTATAAAGTGGGATAGGTCATTGTTGAGATTGATTCCATATAAATTAATGTTATATAGGGTTATTTATCTTCTTGAGTCAACCTTAATAATCTAGAACATCCATTAAGATTTCAAATTAAGAAGATGAAACAAAGGAAGATGAATTGCATAACGAAACTTAAGTAAGCAGTAAACTTTTGAGCAATCACAGGAAGGCAAGAAAACTCAGCGTTCATGTTTTCCAGCCCTTTCAATTTTCAACTTACTAGCATGTCATAAGATACATAGAAATTTTTACTAGGATAGATGATGTGAAAGTTGATGGAGAAATCAAACTAACACAATTTAGAATCTATGAATCCTTTCTTAAGGTTAAAAATGATGATTGATGATGATAATTTTCTCAATAATTGTATGTTTTGATGCTTCTCCAATGAATCACCAACAATTCAAAGAAGGACACACACATTTTTTTCTTCCTAGAATACACTCTAACTCACAAGCACTTACTCACTTGGAAAAGAAGAGTGAATTTTAAAATTCTAACTATTATTATTCAACTTGTTAATGTTGTGTACAATGGGTCGATGTAGGGTATATATACATGGTTTGTCTGGGTGTTACAACTCCTATTAAATAATTAACAGCTATCCTAACTAATTTAGTTGTTAGTCTAACTAATCTAGTCATTGTAACTACATTAGTTCGACATTGACAACCTAAACTAGTTGTTCGAGTTTTAGTGTTAACTAACCTCCAACATTAGTAGCTAGTAGTGTAACTAATTAGTAGTAGTTATAACTAATATAAACAACCTCAATAATCCCCCTACTACATGTACAGAACACATGTAATCACAACCAATAATTACAAGACAAATATTTACAAAGTGTACATAAAATAATAAAGGTAACAAAAACTGTTGCCATGCAAATATGGAATAACATATTATCTTGTAGGCTTGTCTTCTATTTTCACTTGTGTATGTCATTGCCTTGTCCTTGTCTTATACACTAGGTCTTTTAAATAAATTCTCCTTCTTACAAATATGCGATATACGTGCAAGAATTTTTTTTAAAAACTGTTAATAGAATTATGGTTTGGGAAGCAGGTTTCAACAACTTCAAGAATGATGGATTCTATCTCTGAGATCACTAATTCTTGAACTTTTGGAGGTTCACTAAGAGAGTTAGATGTTCTAGCATCAATATGTAACATGTGAACCCAACTAGTGATATCAACATTTGCTCAACATAGGTGCATCACCTAAACACTTCATTAATAGTCATTAATTAAAACTATGAATATGTGACGAGGTCATTTTTTATGAGTTCATCATTGATAATTGTGCAGGTATGTAAAAATATTTTTCCCATGAAGAAATTCATCAAAAGCAATATTGCATAGAAACAGTAATTTTTCTTGCACCATGTACAACATAGTATTTACTTAGATTGTCCACAATAGAGTTGCAAAAAAAATTTTGTACCTTTTGATCTGGTGTAAAATACTACAACAGAGGAGGGTAAAAGAATAAAAAATTATGGAAGGGTGCAAAATATTGAACCAACTCAAAAAAATTTAATAATGTAAAAATAAAAAAAATTATAGTTATTTGTAGTGGGGTATAGATTGATAAGATAGTATATTTTAATGTTATATTACTGAGTCTTTGTTATGGGATATAGAGTTTAAAAGAGACAAAAAATTATTTTTAATTTAAAAACATATATTAAGGTTTTTTTTACTCTTTTGTTGTGGGTGCCCTTAGAGACCAGTGTAATGAAGCAATAATAATAATAAGTAAATAAATAAATAAATCCCTATCCAGATATATGATATGAAAAATGAATCTCAAATTAAATAGATGCAGCAGTTATGCCTACATCATGTATTGATGAATATTGAGTTACATAGATGCGGTAGTTATTAGGGATGGCAATTTTCCTCGCGGGTTCGGGGCCCCGTCGGGGATTCCCCGTTCGGGTTCGGGTTCGGGGAGAGAATTCGGGGATCGGGTTCGGGTTCGGGGATTCTTAACGGGGATTTTTTCGGGGACGGGGCGGGGACGGGTTTGGGGTCCCCATCCCCGAACCCGCCCCGAAATTTTTTTTATATATATTTTTATATAATTATATATATATAATTTTTTTATAGAATATAAATTAAAAATATAATATAAAAAAATAGTTTGAGGATCGGGGATGGGATCGGGGATCGGGTATAAAATCGGGTTTCGGGGATCGGGTCGGGTTTTAAGAACGGGGAATAAATCGGGGATGGAAAATAGATCGGGGATCGGGTCGGGTATGGGGAGTTGATCCCCGCGGGGATCGGGTCGGGGAATCCCCGATAAAAAAATATCGGGGATCGGGTCGGGTTCGGGGATTATTTTCCTTATCGGGTTCGGGGATGGGGATGGAGTTCCCGTCCCCGACCCGCCCCGTTGCCATCCCTAGTAGTTATGCTTGCATCATGTACAGCATATTTAATTAGACAAAAATGTTTTGAATAAATAAATAAATAACAATTTCCATCAACATATATGTTTAGTACAAAACATTTATGATAAATGAATAATGAATCTTGAATTACAAATCAATAACATTATAATGAACTTCAACCATTTCTGGGGCTTTTTCCCCCTTTAATTTCAGCCCGAGAAAATCTAATGCTTGAGGGCCATGATGGAGATGAGCAATGACGAGAAAACAAAAGCTCCAGAAACTGGAACAGAGTATCCAGAGCCTGTAGCCGGTGCTGGTGAAGGTGACATCTCGAGGCCTTGTGCGGATACCCTAGCAACAGAGAAAAGAAGCGCCACCATGAAGGTGACTGCAAGAGACTTGATTGCTGCTATTGGTGCCATGAGTATTGAGAAAGTAGGAAACTTGATGCAGAAGAACCGGCAAAATAAAAGACTTATATTAAGTACTTTGGGCGGGCTTTGAAGAGATTGATTGGAGGATTGATAAGATGTGGATCGGTATTTATAAGCTAGAAATGGTAGGTGGGGAAGGGGGTGGCTACAGAAATAGTTCTTTGAATTTACAGCTACGATTTGATGAGTTGTGATTGGACTCGGACAACGGAGAACAGGTCAATTCCAAGAAGCAAGTAAGCCAACATGGTCCCTTTCACAATATATTACAGTAAATTACTGCTTCTGCTTAATAATAAAGAAATATAATCCAGATTTTGATAATGAACTTTTAATTATTTCATTGCGTATTATAAAAAAATGTCTATAATTTATAGCAAAGGAGCTATTAAAAAACATATCATTTACTATTTAAAAAATTTTTGAAGGCAAAACATCGTTTTTGTCCTCCGTTTAGTTCAAATCTAATTAATTTTTTTTACCCCACTTAATCTCCTACACGATGTTTCATCTTCTTTCTCCCGGACTCTTCTCTCTCCCCAACCCCATCTTTCTCTCCTCACTCTCCCTTTTCCCTCTATGCTTCATAGATTTGCCCCAATTCAATACAAAGGTATGTATCTTTCTATGAAATTGCATTTTGATCTAAAAGTAATAGGCAAATACGTTCATGTTACATTAAACATCGACTCCATAAAGTGTCAGTTGTGTCTGGAATTGACATTGGATATGGGAACTTTGCATTGAGATATGATGTTAGCATGGGATATGTGCGTTGAGATTTAACGCTGAAGGTTGATAGGATTGGTTGAAGTGTTTGTTGTGTCGGAAATGATGATGATTTGGGAACTCTGTATCGAGATCTTACGCTAGGGATGAGGTATGTGCGTCAAGATATGACATTGGGAATGGAGTGTTTGCATCGAGATTAACACTAAAGATCAAAATTGATGCTTTTTTGGTTCTTACATCGATCACTAACATTGGTATTAAAAATCTGCATCGAGGAATGACGCTAATAATCAATTCTTGCGTCGAGGAGTGGCAGCATTTGTGGGGTGCTCACTAGGATTACACTTACATTTGGACCTCACGATGGTTTTGGCGGGTCGAGATCTGGATTTTGGGAAGGTTAGCAATAAACGCTATGAACCCTAATCAAATTTACAAAACTTATGTAAAATCAAGATTGTTAAATCAGTCTTAGAATTTTTTGATAAAATCTTGAATTTTAAATTATGAAATTTTATATTTATATCTTTTTGTGGTAAGATATTGTTAACGTAGGTACTAGTATCACTTATTCATTATATTATAGATAAGTCTTAGACAAGGGAAAATACCAAATAGGATCGAGTGACGTGGAGTAACTGCTTCTGTGCGGTATAGAAATGAAGGAGGACAAGCTCTAATGCAAAATATATCAAATGTTAACAAAAACCTTATCATAGGATTATGATGTACCAAAAAATATGCATAGGAAGCTCAAGAAAGTGATGTACAAGAATAAGAAGCTCTGGTAAAGTTGAAAGAGGAAGGAGATCCACAATAATATGTTCCTGAGTATCATGAGAGACCTGGGAGGCCAACATTCAACCCTACACAGGTCGGTCGTCCTTTACTACTGATGTATTGATGGCATCCTCATTGTATTCCTTAGAGGTCAGTCATCATCCACAGATCCTATAACAGTCAAGGGTAGCTCTAGGCCACAACATAGGAAAAGTGGTGTACTGGGCCATTCATCCTTCATTGTTCCACCAACCTCAATCCACGTGGTTGAACCATCATCATCTTACATGGCTCAACCATCCTCATCCCACACGGCCCAACCATCATCACCAACCCATGTACATGGTCCACCTATTACAGATGAGAATGAAAGCGATGATAACTTCAATGATGGTGATGATGATGACTTAAGCGAGGAAGTGGGAAGCATATGCTTGAAGAATAAGTGGTACTTTCTTTGTCTATGTCCTGGAGGTCCAAGTAACCGTAGTTTGAACTTAAGCTTTGGTGGTCATAATACCTTGAAGATATGTTTCGCAAGGGTTAGTTTAGAAGGTATCAACCATCATTTCTTTTATTTTTTCTTAATTTAACAATTATAATTTCATTATTTGTGTTTTATTTTATTGTGTAGGATCATGGTGCATTGAAATTTCATACTTGACAAGACCAAGGAATACGCACTAAATAGCATGCATAGGTGATAGTGTAAAATTTTCTAACATTTTTACCTACATATATAGTAATAAGATGTAACAGAGTACATACTGATACATAGTAATAAGATGTAACATAGAACATACCGATATATAATGTGTGTGTTCCATCGGGAAACAAATGCTCATTTCACCTTCAAGAGCTTATGTGTCATGTTTTGCCACTAATGGAAGAAATAAAGCACTAGCATGAGACAAACATACGAATAATATGTTGTAGCGAGTGGCAATTACATGGCTAATATTTGGAATTTCCATCCAGCGTGTCCGTGGACTATTCCCTTCACAATGAGTAATATTATGAAGGAGATAATCAACTACTAAATATTTTAGCAAACTCTTATACAACTCACACCTTTGTTCGCGCCTCATGGTACACCTCTATACAGATTTGAACCCACTCAGTATCATCCCCATGAAGCCATAATTTCTATCTCCCTTCACATTATACCAACTATAAATGTATGGTGTTACATGTCAATTTAATTGATGCATATATGGGAACTCTATGTGGCCCAATGAAATATTCGACATATAAGATGGTTATTGTCCTCGGCCTCGATCTCACCTACCACCTCCACCTCAACCTTGACCATAGATTTGATTTGAAGGTGACCTACATCAACCTCCATCTCCTGAATGACTTGAATACTTTAATCCATATACTCCCAACTTGAAGGATTTCTTATAATAAAGTTATACCTTAGATGACCCCTCCGTTATTGTTCTTCACGATTCTTTAAAGGTTTTCTTTGAGGAATGGAAATATTGAATATTTCTCAAGCTAAATGTTTTTTTATTGCAGGTGGCTCGCTTAAAATAGCTTCAAAGAAAACATTGAATAAATGAGGTGTAGCCTCGATTGGTTATAATGGTGTTGGTGAACAAATAGAACAATCTATATTAAGCTTCTTCCAAAAAAGGATAGGAATGAAATCATGCATGTAAGTGTTGATTTCATGAGTATATAGTATCTTATAAGTATGACGCATGTAACACTCACATAACACTTCATCAGTGTCTACATTATTACTTCTTCTACATTCTTTATTTATCAATTCTGATGCAAACATGATTACATACCCTCTCAAATTGGCATAAATCACATTGGTAGAATGATGATGAACATTAAATTGCTACCTCTTAAGAGATGCTCTAATGCCGCGATATTGTAGGTATAATAATGAGTGAAACTGTAGTATAATAGTGTTGAAGCTACTTATTGATGTCTACAAGAACCTCTTCAACGATCCATGAGCACTTCCACCCTATTAAGAGAATAATAGTTATGTAAATATTTCATTCTATAACAAGTTTCAATAGTAATAAGCTCATATATAGCGATAAACTATATTTCATACCTATTTCTTATACCCTGACGAAAATGTAATACTTGATCAACCCAAACAAAGACAATTTTTTCTTTGTATGGAATTAGTCAAACCATATTTAGATAAGAAAAAAGACCAGGCATATTCATGTAATCATTCTCTAATAAGAAAAGCCACACTTTATATGTTTCCTCGTATCTGGTGTTTATCACGTTTTTCTATAAAGGGATAAAACTACATGCAAACACTTCTCCTATGTATTTTTGTTTACATGACACTTGCATAGAATATGCTTTGAGCTCAAAAAGACACGTTCTACCATTGAATTAACCCAAGTTCTCAATCTGTGAGAACAACAACTGGAAGCATTGTAGGATCCATCAATGCCTTAAAATTTTCAAGCACCCGTGTATAATTTTATTCTTTTTCATATGACATATAAGCAAAGGCAATGTTGGAATTTAACTTTTTTGGTGTTAATTCAACAATTTCAAGTAAAGACATCCCACATCTATTGGTTTTGTAAATGAAATCTATTATTAGAACAAAAGGAAAGGTAAGTAAAATATTAACAAATATAAGATGTGAAAATAGAAGCTCATTTAGAATATTTGACTTTAGCTCACTAGATTCTACTAAAATTAATGATTCAATTAATATACTCATGACATGTTGTAAGGTTGTTTGATCATCCATTTCATCCAACTTAATCTTCTGACAAGCATTATAAATATGTTATTTCATGCTAACATTCCCTACAAACTCTTTCTAAAGAAGCAACTGGATGTGTTGTGACTTGACATAACTTTTAGTAAGACCATCAATAGAATTTATTTCTTCTTCTTCCAAGTTTCCTATAAAAGCATACCCTTTAAGAGCATTTGTCAAATCATGATTGTGTGTTCTATTATTAATAACTATTTTCCATTTTCCTTTACCATTCTCAGTACTGGAAATCTTAAAAGGGCAATCAATATTCTTCGAAGACGAAGTTTGTGTGTTATCACTATCCATAGACAACGTATGTACATACATACATCATCTTTTGCATCTAAGTGATACCCTATTAGCTCCCTTACCACTTCCTTTCCTCCAACCCTTTATGACTATAACCATCATATGACTTTTACTAATAACATACACGCTACAAGATCACCACGATTAGAGAATATTTGATATGTCATAGAAAATATTTGATAATTATGGCTCCTACCCTACAAAACAAATATGGGTAATTAATTAATCATCATAATTATATTAATAAGAATATATATATATATATACACGACCAATAATTCTAGAATTAGGGTTTAGGGTTTAAGGGCATGAGTTAGTATTCGTGGAGGGTTGGGAAAGCTACTTCAACTCGTGACTATGGAAGGGCCTGATGCTTGAAAATATGACTCCAGGGATGGAAGAGTTGCGTCAAAATCTGACGCTATAAAGTGTCACCTATGTGAATTCTTGACGGTGAGGCATGTTAGGTGCGTCGAGTTATAATGCTAGTAAGGGTTAGTTATGTAAATTTATGGCGTTTTGGAGGTTTGTTTGCTTAGGGGTCTGACGATATGTGAATTTTGTGGGTGTATTAGAGTATTTGTGCATTTTTTTTAGTTGGAAATGGCTAGCTGCATGAATTTGTGACGTTGGGAAGGGTAGTTCGCGCCAAGGTTTGACACTGGATGTGTAGTTTCTACATACCTAGTTTGCATGATCTTTGATGAAAAAAACTTTCTTCTTCGTACTTGTGGTCCATGGGGAATAAAAATGAGCTAAGGATTTTGGGACGAAAAATTGGAAACAAGCAAAATGAAAGATAAAAAGGGGAAGTGGGGAGACAATGATGGGTGGGTTTAAGTAGAAAAGGTTGATAGGATAGTTGGCTTAATATATCTTTTCTTTTTCCTTCTAAATAGTAATTATAGAGTTTCTAAATAACATCCTTATATAAAATACGTATTAAAAGTATTAAAATTTAAAATAAATATAATATAAATTAATTAATGTATTTATATTGAAGTTTAAATTATTTAATTATTCTGACATGCATAAATACAGAAAAAAATTATAAATTTAAAAAACATTACAATAAGTATTTATTATAATTTAGAATATATCTTATATTATAAAGTAAAATATATATGCCCTCTTTGGTAAAATATATAAATGGAGTATAATATATTATAATATAAAAATATAATTATCATATTTATATTAAAAATCATTTGTATAATATTTTTTTTTATCAATATATATCACAATCTATAATCATAATAGACAATTATTTTCTTTTACACAAAGCATTATCCCGCCCCCCATCGAACAAAAAGGAAATTCGGCAATCAGCATTCAGCACAACATGAAGATTGAGGACTGTTGCACCATCTGTAATTTATTGACACGACCGTACAGCTGTATTATTCGCTTTTATTAATTGGTCAGTGCTGTAATATTCTGGAATATTTTCCAGTTCAGAGGTAATTGTCAATGAAATTAAAAACTTCATTCTCAGGGAAAGAATATCCTTCTACCACATCTTTGTCCTGTATTTCGACGGTTGCTCAAGAGTGACATCAGCGCCAAGAGAGATCAGTTGCCTCACTGTCTGGGAGCTGTCAATGATGGCTAATTTTTATTTATTTATTTAATACTATTTTTACAATGGAAAACCAATCGAGGCATTACCTGAGGAGAGACCGGACCAACATTGAAACAGATCCAACATGCCATATTACCAGCTTTCAAGCATTGATTCACATCCAACAATTCCATAATTCCCTTCTGTTTATATAATAAAAGAGATATACAGTAATTGTGTATTGGTCATAATTTTATAGTTTTTTATTCAACTATGATGTAAAATTTCTAGAACACGACCGATGTAAAAAATCACATTTTTATCATCTAAAATTTTAGATATGGGATATTTTTTCAGACAATTACTAATATTGGTCAATATTTACAAATATTTATTATGAAAAAATTTATGTTGCTACAAAGACATAAAATGTCATTTACGATATCTTAATACCACAACACTTAATATTGTGACTGCAACTTCAATAGAAACTACAACCGCAGTTTTATTACTTGCTTCTATTGTTGTTCAATTGTAGTAACGATCGGTGTAAGCAAAAATAAAATCAATACCAAATTCTTTTATCATCATTCATTAATTTGAGTGTTGTATCTTTCAGGTTCTAATGGGGGTTCATCCTCTCCTTTCATCAAATTGGTCTATTATCAATGAATATATACTACATCTGATTCATAAGAAGAGTTATTTTAACAAAAAAAAAACTTAAAAAGTATCATTTTATATTTTAATACAATAATTAAATTATTGTTATTTTTAGTTGTCCCTACAAATCAAATGTTTCCTACAATAAATATCATTTAATGAAGTATATTTGATAAGAATACATTTTATAATTTACATACTTTCTTAATAAATATGGATAAGTCTAAAATGACATTTATTTTAAATCAAATCTAGTATATACTAGGCTCCCAATGAAGAATTAATGTATCTTGATTTTTTAGAATATATGTTTGATATTATTAATTGTACCATGCATAAATGAAGGTTAATTTTTCTATTGTTACTTAAAAGTGATATGTCTTATATCATATTAATATAAATAGTCATATCAATTTTTATAATAATACACTCAATTTGGGAATATTATTGAAAATAAAATATGCCACACACAAAAGGAACCGACTATGATAGATGATCCAGAAATATAAATGTTTAGTATTCAGTTTGTAAGGCACATTATTTTCATACGTGAGCAAGAAAGCAAATAAAAAGTGTGCACTCTCCCATTAATATATTATTATTATTATTATTATTATTATTATTATTATTATTATTATTATTATTATTATTATATTTGAGTGACATTCAATAATCTACCTTCCAAAATTCAAGCATACAAAAAGTTACTTGCTTAAGTAGATGTTATCTGAAAGTGCCTTTACAATGGTTTATTACCAAAATGTTTCTAATGAAATGTATTGAACCAACCCTTGAGAACTATCTTATCATCGCCATATATTAATTGAACACGATGATGCTACCCATTTGAGATACTGAAATTGCAACAAGTATAGGAAACTATATTACCCACAAAACTTAAAAAGAGTTAAATGCAAAGTAGTTAGGTATTCAAAGCAACATATGATCGCAAGTGTAGACAAGTTGTGGCACTAGAAAATAGATCCTATAACCATGCCATTTCAAAGGATAAGGGACACAACCATAAGTCATCTTTAGACATCCGTGCATCCATCGTTCATTAATCCCCCATGTCATCTTAGGTTATCACTACCTACATGACAACACTCACAACCCACATGAGAAATTTGAAATTTAAGTTTATCACTTATGTTTATCCATATACGAATACACGAAAATAAAAGGCAAATGCATTTGGTAGAGGCTTTTGAGAGGTATAACCCTCCACTAGTCACAATTCTCAGAGAAAAGCAAGAGAAATCATATAATTGAGGAATGCATGCATGATAGAAGAGAGGATACAACATGATAAATAATGAAGAGGATAAGCATAAGACCCCCATTTTTACTACTTAAAATTTTTGTTTAACGAAAGCATAATCACAAAATATTTAGGTCTAATTACCACAACTAAGGACAAACAATTTAACTTAAAATAATTACATCATCACAAAAGTAGTGGAAAGAATAAACAACATCATAAATAAAGTTTTGTGGGTAAGTATTATCCATGCAACATGCTACGCAAAATACAACAAAAACACAACAGTCCTAAAATAAAACCCACTACAATAAAAAGTAGCACCTTAAGATATGATAGTAATTTACCCTAACTCTTAAAAGCAAAAGCCCATTCCTCAAAATAAATATCCTCCTACGGATCATCACCACACTTAAAAACCTTATGCCGCTCCATAACCTTTACATAGTCATTTGTAAAAGTAGTATCAAAATGAATTTATCATACTGAGTAAATTACAATACCTCCAAATAGGCTACATGCTCAAAATGCACGTAGACATATAATAATAGGAAACATGCTTACGTTATAAAAACTTGTCACCATAACTATAATATCCCAAATTTTTATCTAACCCTAATTTTGGGTAATTAATATTTTAACTAAACCCTATCCCTTGGATGATTAATATATTAATTTTACTCTAGTTTTCTAATCCTAAATTGAAACCTAATTATAATCCTAACCCTGAAATCCTTTCCCTTTCTTCCCTTCCTCTTTTCCCTTTTCTTTCTCCTTTTCTTTTCCTTTACTTTATCCTCATTTTCTACTCTTCCTTTTTCTTTCTTCCTCTTCGAGCCCTGCTTCCCTATTTTATGTGGCTTCCCTTCCTAGTTAGCACTGTCTTTGTAACCCTATATGTAGCCACCAAGCCTAGCATCATGATATCCCTTATCCCCTCAAATTCCCTTGGTTTGTATCGAGGAAAAAACATACCTATACCTCTTAGGATCTCTTCCTTGCCCCTTGCACTTTTGGTTGATTCTCAATTTTTCACCTCACCCCTACCCCATAAATACTTCCTTCTCTTCACTCATTAGTTCACTTTGCACTTGACATAACCTCTCCCCAGACTCCATTTTACATCCCTCAACTCCTTTATGTTTCATTCCATTATCATCCACTACTTTCTCCTAGTGAAGCTTTACATAACTTACACACCCCACACAACTCCATACTACCAGCATAAAAAACCCACTCACATCACCCCTTAGTTGAGTCAACTTTTCACATTGCACCACCTTCACCCACACCATTACCTCACATTACTCAAAAATAACAAAAATAACCCAGAATACAAAAATAACAGGAAAAGTTATAACTTATACAAAAATAACAGGAAAAGATATAACTTATACTCCTCTATATGAAGAGGAATTTAATAAGGAAATAAAAGAACTAAAAGATTAGAGCTTAATAAGAGATTCCACAAGCCTATATAGGTCCCTCGCATTCATGTTAAGGAACCATGTAGAACAAAAATGAGGAAAGGTTAGGATGGTTATTAATTATAAGTGAATCAACAATAACACACTATATGATGCTTATAAAATGCCAAATGAAGATATTAGATGGCCTTTACCAGTCCAAAAGGAGGATATTATGAGTGGATAGTAATGCCTTTTGGATTAAAAAAAATGCTCCTACAATATTTCAACTAATGATGGACAAAATTTCAGAGATTTAAACTTTTTTTAGTATAAATAGGTGATATATTAGTTTTCTCAACTAAAATGGAAGAACATTTTAAACATCTATAAATTTTTTTAACAAAAGTTATATAAAATGGCTTGGTAATTTCTCAACAAAAAAATAAAAGTATTTAAAGAATATATAAACTTGGACATAAATTTGGAAAGGAAACTATTGAGTTATAACCATATATAGCAACAAAGGTCTTAGAATTTTCAGACCAATTGGAGGAAACAAAACGTCTCTAACAATTTCTAGGGCTAATAAATTATGCTAGAATTTATATTAAAGACCTTGGAAGTTTAACAACACCTTTGTACAAAGAAAAAGGGAGGACACAAATATTTTAATAAGGAAGATGTTGAACTTGTTCAAACCATAAAGGAAAGAGCTAAAATCTAAAACTTTTAAATTACCACTAGAAGAAAACAATAAAATAATTTAAATAGATGCCTTTGAATTAAGTTGAGGTGTCGTCCTAATAGTAAAGAAAAATAAGTATGCTCCAAAAAGTATCGAGAAAATAACAACATATGAAAGCATGCTATTTAAGAAAAAAAAAACTTTACCAACAATTGAATGTGACATTGAGGTAGTAATAAATTATTTGAAAAAAAAAATTCAAACTCTATCTTAGAGAAGAATTTACTGTAAGACTAGATTGTGAGGAAATAATAAATTTATGGTCTTAGAAGAGTGAAGGAAAAACCAGTTTCCATAGATGGATCAAGTTCCTTGATGTTATTCAAGGTGAAGGGTATAAGATCACCTTTGAACATATTAAAGGTGAGAAAAATATAGCTACTGACTATCTATTCCGAGAATGGAAAAAGAAGCTCACACTAATATAATGCAATAAAACATCAAGACATAACCCGTTATAGGAAAGAAAATTAAGAACCAATGGATACTTTAAAGGAAACAAATGGAAATCATAGTAAAGAAAAATAAGACTGAGAAGGAGAAGGCATCAACATAACCTGCAACAGTTAAAATTAGAGAAATTATTCTAGAAAAGATCGAGGTTAATTCAAGAGATTTCTTAAAAAATCAATTCAACAATATTGTTAAGATGCAAGTTCAACATATGTTGAATAACTTATATAAATCTTGGAGGATAAAACATCAAAATTTGTTCTTCAAAATCAGTTAAAATACCCAAGCAATATTTCCTTGTTATAAGAGGAAACACGAAAGGAATATTTACCTCCATGGAAGCTGCCACAAAATTAGTAATAGGATATAACAGATCAGAGGTAAGAACCTTTGATAAGCTAATGGATGTGGTCCAAGTAAAAATGAACCTATTCTAGGCTAATCCTATATATATTGAGAATATCATCAGTGTAGAAGAACACCTAAAAGAGGAAAGGTCTAGGAAGACTAAACCCCTTTTAGAACAACATATAGGAGAAGGACTAAACTATGTAGCAATAGTTAAGAAGGATGTTTCTTATAAAATTAAAATTTGTAGACACTACCAAATAATGGAAAACGATGGTGCAAACTTTGAACTGGAAGCTAAATGATGCAAGGGAACACTTGGTAACCCAAATAGGGAGACTATATGAAGTAATGAAGATAAGGATAACAATGTTTCCACATCAAGAGATAAACTAGATGCTCAAAGAAGTGTGAGAAATTATCAACAAAGATTGATTCAATAACTACTTTTGTTGTATTTTATGCTTTTTGCATGTGTACTTATTCTCTATTGTGACTATATATATTTTTTTCTATATCCCTAATTCGACTGTATTATCACCTTGCTAAGTATATAGCATACTGACCACCCTTTTCATGGATGTTTCTCATTCTCACAAGTAGATGACCCTATTGACTATGTGTAAGTCTATGAGAAACCACTGGATGATTTTGCTTTTTACGATAATATGTATAGGGTAGAGTGATATTTTATATTGGAAATTGGGCGTAGAGTCATGTTATCTAGAGGACAGTTTTATTTAGATATCTTTTTGGACTCTTAACTCCATGGTTGCATTTATATCCAAACTCACCTTAATGTTTATAAAGCATCTCTCGTTTCTATTTACATTGTTTTACTTTTAATGGTTTTTTTCTTGTGATTGATGTAAGGATGGTATGGTAAGATAACCTTACGTTGATATTTTAGTTATAAGCTTCTGTTGTAAGATGAAATTTTTTATTAGTAAAATTTGGGGTATTATATGTTTGGTGTGGGTGATTGTTATATCATGTGGCTTCTTTGGAGTGCTTTTCTTTGGAATTGAGTGATTTGATTCAGTTACACCTCATTAACAATCATTGTATTGGATATGAGATTGTATTCCACTCAAGATTTGATTATTGATTGGTATAATTGGATTAGGAACCCACCATAATACATTTGCAATAATTGGATTAGGATTGACTTGATAAAGATTGGATTTTTTGGTGACATCAAACCAATACCATGTTGTGTACGAAATAGCATTTATTAATATATTGTGATTGTTGTATAATTTGGAGCATGTCTTTCTTGTGCCCTTGCTAGGGGTTTGATTGGATTAATATTATTTATTAAAATTTGAGATCATGTTATTTAGATGGTGATATTGCTTGTTGATGTATGCTTTTAGGTATAACTCTTATTATTTATATGTTATGTGCAATATGGGCATGATATATCCTTAAAGGTGTCGTGATTTACTTAGTATGAGGAATTAATACTAATAATATTACTTTTTAGAATAGTACTTGCGTTGCATGCACTAGCTACTGGATTTTGAGGAGTGTCATCTAGAAATTTAGGTAGACTGAGGGAGTGAAGGTTCCTAATCTTGTAACCCTTATATGTAACATTTTATAGAAGGGATGAGTGTAAGGGTAAACCGATGTCACACCATTCTGTGTTCTTTTGTAATCACTTTTTCTTTGAACTCTTATGACTTTGATGTATTTTAGATAGTACTATTGTACTGAGGTTATATTATCCATAAACCTTTGTTTATGTATTATCTTTTCTTTCTACTATTTGTGTTTAAATCTAACTTATTTTGAGCCTTAGCACTTGATATAAAGAAAGTGAGGAAATAAGACTCATGCTAAGTGTGGTAATAACACCCATTATTTTGTAATTAAAACTTCTAGAAAATAAATATTTAAATACTAAATTTTAGGGTATTACATTTTAGGCTCCTCTCACAAAGACCAAGCCCTTGCATTTTTTCCAATGTAAAAATCAAGTCTAATTTTATGTTGTGATATTCCTTTTACTTTGCTAAGTGTATAAGGGAGTATGAGACTTCATCGAGTTGTAACATCCAAAAATTTACTACTTTTTTCTTTTCAAAAGCGGAAGAATTTAAAATTTAAAACTTGTGAATTCTGGGGATGTTACTACCACACCTAATACCAGACCGGTTCACTCTGACCGTTCCAGTACCAAGTGCTAAGGCTAAAAATATTATTTTCAAACTTAAACCGAGAGTTCATAAAATGAATTAAAAAGATCATAACATAGAAATCAGAGTACGCATCAAAGTTTATAATCAATAATAAGATAGAAATCAGAGTGCGAAATCAAAATTCCTCGAAGGAAATAATCTTACAATCGATAAAAGGTTTAATTGAAATACTCAATATAAGGTAATAAATCATAAAAGAATAAATGCGATACAAAAGAAATAACATAATGAAATAAAATCACATGAAGAGTGAATTCATCTACGATACTCTCGAACTTTGAACCAACCACAAGCTCAACACTCAGCCCTGCCTGATGTCTCGCCCACCTATATAAAGTCAGAAGGTCCTTCTGCTCATGGGAATGAGCAGCAAACATGAAAAGTGTGATCAGTACGCTACGCACTGAGTAAGGTAACCGTGCACTAAGGCCAACACAAAAATCACATAAACCATGCAGAAGAAATAACAAAAGCATAGAGACCATCATGATAACATATTATCATACAATCAATCGGTAGATACATAAGGCCCAATTATAGTCCGGATTAATTACTTAATTAATCTCTGATCGAAATCGATTCGCACCATGCTTTTTATCAAATCCATGCAAGTAAAAGAACCTACCACTATTTTAGGTGGTGGGCCGTCACTTGCGGGACATTATGTCCTCACCACTATTATTCGTCGGTGGATCGGTCACTTTTAGGGAAAAACCCTAACCACTATTCTTTACCAGTGGATCGGTTCGGTTCTTGCTCACATAGTGTTCCAATGTAAGTAATTAGTATCTTTTAAGTGCCTTAGCAAAATTCTGGTTTGGGTTTATTGAGCTCAGGATCTCCCACTATTATAGCCAGTGGGCCGGTCACTTGTGGGTCATCAGATCCACACCACTATTATTCGTCGGTGGATCAATCACATATAGGGTAAAAACCCTAACCACTATTCCAAACCTGTGGATCGGCTAGACCCAACTCAATAATCTTTCACTTTAAGTGATTAATGTCTTAAGTATCTTATTCAGAAGCTTTTTCCCCTAGATATGCATAAATCACTCCCTCTATACTTATCCTCCAACTGACTCGTATCATATCAGGTGAACCCTGTACCTTCTAACTTGTCCAACAACATTTCCTTTATACTCAAACTCAAACCAGAACTCCAACACCAAAATATGTGGGTCAAGGCCCACTATTACACACCTCCAAGTCCATTTTTTTCCAGAAACCCTAATTTAGGCCTAAGTAGCCTATCCTACTTTACCTCACACAATGCAAATCATTTTGACACCCCATTTTTCACAACCATCGATCCCATATTCATCATCATACTTTATTCCCCAAGTACACACATGTTACCACCGAACCCTAGTTAGCCATATCAAAACCCTAGTTAACCACACCAAACCCTAGTTAACCACACCAAACCCTAATTAACCACAACAAACCATAATTAACCACTCCAAACCCTATTTAACCATAACAACCACAATTAGCCATTCCAAACCCTAGTTAATCACAACAAACCACAATTAGCCACTCCAACCCTAGTTAATCACAACAACGCATAGTTAATCACTCCAAACCCTAACTCAGTCTCCTCCATACCCTTATAATGTCCTACGTATTATTTTTCACCCAGAGCTTCCAAACACCCAAATAACTCTTCTATTACCTTCCTTACATCCCAAGTTAACTTTTCATATGTAAACTTTACTCCCATGCAGACACTTACCTCCCCATGCAGACCTTTGAAATTTTTCACGCAAGCCATAAAACTCCCATGTGAAACCCTAGATTTAACTATGCAAACTCTAGATCTATCCATGCAAAACCCTAGATTCCACCATACAAAACCCTAGATTCAATCCATACAAAACCCTAGATGAGGTTCTCCCATACAAAACCATAAATTAGATTTTCCCATATAAAACTATAGATTAGATTCTCGCATACAAAACCATAGATTAGATTCTCCCATATAAAACCATAAATTAGATTCTCCCATGTAACACTATATATTAGAATCTCCCTCATGAAACCATAAATTCCCCATTTTACTCTTCCACTCATGGATCATTAAAATACTTAGGTCAACTCACATCCCTTGGTCAACTTCTTTCCCCATCCTCCTTTTTCATCCTTTTCCCCACACAAACAACATTAACATCCTCACATGCATGTCTAAAGGGTCACACACCATTCATCACATATACATAATACACAAGCCATGCAAATACATAAAAACATACTTCAACTCCACATCATACCACATACGAAATAATTAATAATGATAAACATAGAATATATAGCATACGAAGCACATAATGCATATAAATATACATAAGGCCTTAGTATCACCCTTACCTAAAACGACACCGATCTTGGAGCATGCTCCTACACCTTCTTAGGGCTTTGACTGGTCTCACCTATATGAGGGAAGAACTAAAATTAGATTCCCTCCTACCAAAAATACTATTATTCCTAATTTATTCTAAAACTAGGTTTTTGATAAAACAATAAAATATTGACAAAAATAACATTAACTAATTACTAACTTTGCTAAAGATATAAGAAATAATAGTAATATTATAAAAGTTGGTAATATAAGGTTGAAGACTTTATCCTAATAATAATAATAATAATAATAATAATAATAATAATAATAATAATAATAATAATAATAATCATGATGATGATGATGATGATGATGATGATGATGATGATGATACTAAAATAATAATAGCAAAGACACTAATAATATCAATGTTAATATTAACAAGAATAATAATAATAATATTAACAATAATAATAAAAAGGCCATTACTCAAAAACAAAGTGAAATAAGGGTTTCGGCCCACAACAACATAAACTATCAAAGACAACGGTTATGTATATAATTTACAACGCGTAACATCCATTGTAAATGTAAGCGATGTCTTTAAGAGACTTCAAAGACAATGGTTCCGGTCACCGTTGTGGAAAGTTTTTTACAACGGGTGTTTCACCGTTGTTAATCATCACGATATCCGTTGTTGAAGATTAAAGACAATGGTTTTACACTCGTTGTTAATCGTGCAGATATTCGTTGTCAAATAGAAAAGACAACGGGTAAAAACCCGTTGTTAATCTTGAAGATATCCGTTGTCGAATAGAAAAAACAACGGTTAAAAACCCATTGTTAATTTTCAATATATTCGTTGTCGAATAGAAAATACAACGGTTAAGAACCTGTTGTCAATCTTTCAGTTACCCGCTATAATTAAATTTTCACAACGGGTCATTACCTGTTGTTAATATCAAATTTAACCATTGTAGATTGTTTTATACATCAGGTATTTAACCGTTGTGTTTCTAGACATTACCCACTGTTTTATATTTCAACAACGAGTGCTTAACTGTTGTTGATGTTATATTCAAAACCCGCTATATATACGGTTGTATTTTCAACCTGAACCTGCTTTATATACTCCATACTATATTTAAAACCTGATATACATATGTATACACACACACACTCACATATATACATACAACATGAACCTGCTATATACACGGTTATATTCAACCTAAACCTGCTTTATACGCAATCGATTATATACAACATGAACCTGTTTTATTATATCCAAAACCATCTATATACAATCCATACTATATCCAAAACATGTTATATTCACAATCAATTATATACAACCTAAACTTGATATATAGATATATAAAATAAGACTACACATAAATAACAATTTCATGTGCTGATAGATCCTTAACCACATAAAGTTGTTCCATCTTTTGAACCTGAATCCAGCAATAGTTTCACCACCTATGTTTCTCAGCATACAACAGTGTTCTATGATGTCCAGTGGACATTATTTACAAGAATATAAAATGGGGAAGAATGTCAAGTCCATGCCCCAAATCCCAACCTGCTCAAAATTATTTGCAAGGAAATAAAACCCAAGTGAGGAAAAGTTCTCCAACTGAGAATTCAACGACTTTCATAAAACCACTCAACTGATCAGTGGTCAACAAACATATAAGACATTCAAAACAAATAAGAAGCATAAAACTAACATATGTCCTTTCCTACTCAACTTAGCATAAAACCTATGTTTCTCAACATACAACAGTGTTCTATCATGTCACTATGCACAGCTGAAATGGGATGGGATGCAAGTACAGAAGTTTGTTAATAAATAACTCCAAGTCCCAGAAAGTACCAAAAGTCCCACAGAGGCGGATGGGGTTGGTCGAATAAAAGAGCTAGGCCTAAGGATCAACTTTCTCTTGTTTGTGAACACAACACGAGGGCACTGATTGGAAATCTCTAACTAAATGAATTCGTAAATTATAAATACTAGGGTTTTATGTTTCATAAACTTATTGAATTTACATAGAAGTAACAAAATATCAATGTTAGCTGGAGGGCATTGAATAGATAAGTGGATAAACAAAAAAAAGTATATAATAATAATAATAATAATAATAATAATAATAATAATAATAATAATAATAATAATAATAATAATAATAATAATAATAATAATAATAATAATAATAATAATAATAATATGACATGAAAAAACTAAATTTCAGTTATTATACACAATTAATATACACCTAAAATAGAAGAGAACCTAAATATGAAATAAACTATTTAACCACAACAATAATGATAATCAACACATGTACAATACTAATGACAAAAACCAAAATAACACTAATAAGATCACTGTCAATTTGTGTTCTAGGTGCAAACTCATGTTAAAATGATATAAGAAGGTCCCGAACATGATGCCAACTGCCTTGATTCATCAACACCATGCATCCTAAGTGAGTCCTAGACAAGTCAAACAATACCAATACCACTTCACTTTGACTTTTTCTAGGTTTATATCTTCACCTTTTATGATCTTTCAAATGAATCTTTTCTCAACTCTTTACCAAAAATTTAGATAATATATCTTCACATGACTAAACCACCCCAATCTCAACTCCAACATCTTTCTTTCAGTGGATGTAGTTGACTCTTTAATCCTTACAAGTACTTCATTACTAATTCTTCTATAATTTATAAGATTACATACATCCAACAAAACATCCTCATCTTTTCTACCAACTTATTAACTTGATTTAGCATAATTACATATACAAACACAAAATTATTGAATAAATTATTTGATTAAAATATTCAAAATACAATTAAGAATGCATTTTTTATGGGAAAGTAAATTTTTTAGTCGAGACTTTATATCCAAAGTTTTTTAAACTAATGGAATATATGACGATTACGAATTTATCATGATAAATCTAAAAAGCTAACTTTGTTTAGTTTATTGCAAGAGACTATTCTTATTTTAGATACAAAAAAGGTGAAGAAATTAAAAAAGAAGAAGGGAGTAAACAGTAAAGATAATTATGTAACAAAATTATTGAACACCAAGGTTGCACAGGGACAAAGATGAGGACATGAGAACTTCTAAAATAGAAAAATGATATGTTGGAATCCAAGAAAATTTAGGATCCATACCGATGATAATTGTTCATACATGATGACTAAATCTTTTCTAAAGGACAAGTATGAGTGTTGCAAGCAAACATGTAGTAGATGTATTCAATCTCACCCGAATTTTGGAGGGGGGACATTAACGAGTGTCCATTCTACCATGCTCAATACTTGTGCTGCGAAAACAAGCAATAAATGCGGAATCCAAATTCAAAATTCCAAATCCTGTCGAAAGAAGAAAACTTGAAGGGAACACATAACAAATGATATTTTTGAAAATAGAAAAATTTGATAACCAGTCTTCTCAGGTTTTCTCAGTCAATATTTTTTTTTTGGGTTTCCACCAAATTTAACACCCTAAAATCCAAAGGAAGTACGAGCTACTCTAGTTAGGTCCCCCTTTCCCACCTCATCCCTCTACCCCTTCTCTTCTCAGTCTTCATTGGCTCACCATCATTTTCCTACCCCTTTTGTTTTGCTCCCATTAATTCACAAATCCACATCGATAGTGAAAAAAAAGGGAAAAGGGAGAATAGCAGGGGGTCGATATAGTTTTCTATGCTCTTGTTCATTTAGTATGAATTTTCCATCTCTTAAGTTTCTACAGAAAGAATTGGGAAAGGACTGATCTCAGTAAAGATTCCGATCCAAGCAACAAAAATGTCCTTTTGCAGATGCAGTTTTGGGATGACTGGTGGGTTAATGAAGATGAGCACCAATAGAGGTTCTGTGACATGATTGGCATAAATAATAACTGGCATTGGTCCCCTTTCCAGCATAAGTTGCTAGTTTTGATGTTGCTGATTTGCAAAGGATCTTGTCATGCATGACTTCGGCATTGTTCTCTAGAACTTATTTTTACAAAATCATATTAGTACCAATCATATCAAATCAACACTAATAATATCATATTGGATTAGTATAATAATTAATAATTTTAATACCTATGTAAATGGAAGGTTGTCGTGTAAATAGTAGATTGGTGAACTCAGTTGAAAAAAGGAGGCTCAAGTCTTCCTCAACAGAAGGTGGTCCATACTATAGATTTCTTAGCCATCATAAGTAAAAGCTTAATTGACGTTCTCACACGGATCAATCTTCCTATAAAAAATCTTTTATCACCTCTATAGGATAGCCCAAAATAATTCAAATGAGGTCTTGGACACTTAAATGGAAAGTAGCATCCAGATGGGATATCTGTTAGCTTTTCCTAAGGTGAGGGGCAGACAGACTTTTGCAAGTAACAGTTTTATATATGGAAACTTCCACTCAGTTTGATCTCCCTAAATGGCTATCAAGGAAAAGTCTGCTTTACGCCGCTTTAGCTGGCGATATATTATCACTGATGAAGCCCATCGAATCAAGAATGAAAATTCACTCCTGTCAAAAATAATGTGACTGTACAATACCAATTACCGTCTTCTGATCACTGGAACTCCACTCCAGGTACTTAACTCTAACCCTTCGGCTAATAGATGTTGTGGGTCTTGTTGTTTGTATCTCCTAATATCTGCGCCCTTTTTTGAGCAGTTGATTTCCCCCTTTTTTTAATTTTTGATTAATAGTTCTGATGCATGCTGATATAAATGGGTAGTTCAGCAGCCTTAATATCCACATTTTGCTTTGCTAGAATGCTTGTATGTAGTGGAAATGGGTTTATGTGTGATATGACTATCCAATACTAGAGTAATTTTCCATCTTCATTGATATCGATTACGGAATAGCTAAAGAACGAAGCTCAATCCCAACTAGGAATTTGATAATTATGTCAAACACAATCAACCACAAAGAAATAAATAAAAGAGGAAAACAAGCTAGTGGGTGAAAGAATTCACAGTCCTTAGACCTAAATACCATCACCCTAACCACAAGTTCATGAATATTCATCATCAAATACTAATCGTATCGTTCGAACAAACCCCAAAGACCCCATCTTGTTCAAGAAAAATTCAAAATACACGCCAAACTAAGCATCAAAAACTCACGTTAACCCCATACAAAATTTGAACATAGACAAAATTAATTATCGCAAAATTACCAACTTCTGGGGACTCTCAAGACTTCAATCAAGGTTGACGAAGTAGAAAAGCCAAATTACCTACAACCCAGATGGCAAATAAAATGATCCAACATTGTTATCAGTCGATTACAACTACTATCCAGAGTCCATATTAAATGGACAAAGCAATTGAAATGATAAAAGAGTATACTGATTCCTTATTTCCTCTCTTAGATATTAATGCAGATTATAAATTACAGCAATTCAGTTGGGAAATTATGTGGTCTTAACAAATCCCATCATTTGATTAAATATAGGGACATATCCATAAACAAATCCAACTAGATCATTCTACCATTCAATCATTACCAATGTGAGTTATAGTAATGACAAGAAGGGAAACACACACACACACAACACTCAGCTAGAATAAGCTCTTCAGAACAGTATATATATTGACTTGTGAGGTATTTGGTGCAGTAACTCCATGAAGATTAAAATCACCCATGAGTTTCCATAAGTTCACCTTCTAAGAAAAAAGTAAGTTAAAAAAAGAGAGAGAATTAAAATCACTTACCAAGATTGTTGTTATTTGGCTGTACAAGTTTCTTGGTCCCGCCTCCAAAATTAGCACCAGCATTAAGAGTAGCACCCCATTTTTGCATCTTACTGCAATTGAGATTCTCTTTCTCATTAGGTTTACGCTTTCTGGTCCATGCATTACCTCCCTTTTTCTTCCTCAAGGTTGCTATCATATCTTTACCTGCTAGGTATTCAAATGAGAAATAACCATGGAGGCCCATTCCTCTTGAACTTCATCAATTTCTTCATTGGTGTAACATCGACCACTATATAACGTATAATACTACAAAATTAATTCACATTTTTTTAGTTAATATACATGAGTAAGAATTCTTTACAGCTTAAAAAATTAAAATTACTTTCTTTGGAATTTGAGGTTGGGTTTTCATCTCATCTACAATATCTTTCATGACCATCATGACATAATATCCACAATCTATCCCATTTGGCTGGTTAGGACACTATCTGTCAAAATAAAATACATTAGAGTATAAGAAACTTGCATAATTAGATACCATTTTCATAATAGAAATAATATATTACTTTAAACTCCATTTAGTTAATACCTCATCAACTATCTCCCACTTTATTACACTTGTTGTCCTAAACCCTTTATTAGCTTGATACATTCTCATAGCCCTGCTCCAACATAATATATCATATGAAATGTAGGTTATATAAAACATAACTGAAACTATATGTATACATAAATAGATACTTGGAATTTCAAACATCTTACATATTCACAATTTGTATGACTTCATCAGGTACAGGACCATGGATAGAGTTGAGCCAATAACACATTTGGCATGAAGGATAGACTATAAAAAGTATCCAATGATTCCTACAATTCAAGAGATTACATGTTTAGTAATTAAAAAAATTTCATTAATATATTACATAAATTTAAATTCTTACTTTTGAATGTATGGAGCAAAAAATAATTTCTTTTGAGGATGTGCACAAAAAACATATGCTAGATATCGTGCTTGATCCTGTAGTTTGTCATTATAAATCAAAATCATATTTGGACACAATAACCCAACAATAGATATCCCATCATGCTCACACTTTTCAAATATTATTTTGTATAGAAATATATTAACATGTGAGAATACATACATAATTAAACATATTAAATTATATACAATTAATTCATGATACTCACTTGTTATATGCTGCCATAACTGAGTTCTCAACTTTGCCTCTATTATGAACTATATTGATACATTCACGATCGATCAGAATATCATATTCATGGAACATAACTGCTTTAGGACATGGAATCATGATCGAATATGTAAATTCCATTCCATCAGCATAACCTTTCAACATCCTCAAGTTGATGCACTTTTTCCCCAAAGTGACAGAACTTGAGAATTGTGGCTTAGACTGACCCTTTTCTACCTTAGAAACAGGTTTCATAGCATTTACCCTTTTCTTCTTAGTTGGTAAAGGTTTTTTATGTTGTGAAGGTTTTGGTTCAATCTGATTAGGGTGTAGTGTATCCTGATTAAGGTGTGGTGTATCCTTTATAGTACAACCATCACAAAAAATAATACATGAGAAGCCATATTAGCATGATGTAAAAATAAGTTATTTGAAATATTAATTAATACTTACCTCAACATTAAGATCTACTAGAGCTTTAGGCCATGCAACGTAAGAGGAGAGTGTATGCTGGACCTTCTGCATACTAGCTTCATCATTTGGCATGGGCAATGGAGCATCATCATCTAAAGAAACCTCAAAAACAACTATCATATACTTGTCATCCAAAGGTTTATTGTGTAGCATGACAGTTTTAGTTCCATGGCGTATACATACTCTTCCTATTGCCACTAGTCGATTTGGGTTACTTACCAATAACAAACATGGTATCTCCCTCTATAAAATTAGACACAAATCATTTATCTTATCTATGTAATGATAATGAGAGATTATTTTGGCTTATTTATTTATTATGCTACTAAAAAGAATAAGAATATGAATCAAGATGTATAAAGAGCTATGAGTTTATTTGTATGGTATCTAATAAAATAGTATTATAGAAATTTCAATATAAAAGGTAGACATATACCTTTGGTAGATCAACAAAATGTGCATCTGAACAACTACCCTTGACACTAGGTGTAGAGGTCATCTCTGGCATGTGAATTACTTCCTTGTCCTTGTTGGATAAGAGAACATCAATCTTAAGCCACCACTCCTGCAACTTATTTTCCATCTTCTCTTGTGTCTCTTTCATTATTTCTTCCTTTATCCCCTCCTTTATCAGAGCTATCATATTCTCATACATACAAGTTGTTTGAGATGCATCTTGTGAGCGTAAATAATCTCTTAATGTAACTCTCACTCCACCAATCCTAACACAACCCAGATTTTCGGCCGTTCCCAATGCCTTAGTTAGAAAATCATTAGCAGGTGATGCAAATGATTCACTAGTCTCGGAAGTTTCCAATGCATTCTATCAAATACCATAACCTAAGAGTTATATTTCAAAACATGTTATAAGGCTAATTGAAACTTATAAATGAATATAATAACAAGGACTTACAATTTTCTCAACTACTTCCTTAATAGATTCATTCGTGATAGTACCATCTTTAAGGACCCTTGCATCCTTCCATAAGACATGTCTATCTATTATAGTGGTTTTAGGATCCAAACCTCTCTTTGCAATATGCATTTATTGAAAAGGTAAAAAAATATTAGAATTTAAGGTATAGATATAGTAAAATGTTTCAGAAAAGTTTGTTAATTTCACTTACAATTTCTTACTCGAGACCAACATATCCCTTACGAGACAAGTTGTGATGGTATATATTCTTCAAAGCTAACTCTAGCATTGCTCCACTTTTTTCCTGTGATAATAATCCAAATTATAGTGATATATAAAAAAAATAGATATGAAGAATACATGTTTTATACAATTATACCTTATATTCATTAGTCTGCTTTTTCCTTAGAAAAATATCCCAATCTTATTGTAAAATTCTATAGTTTTCTGGTGGCTCTTTTTGGATAGTGCCATCATCCTTATAAATGAAATTTCTTCCCAAAGTGGACTTAAATTGCCTCCATGCTTTTGTAACTCGAACAATAATTGCCTTCTTTAGATAAATAGGGATGTCAAAAACACCATACCAAATTACACAAAATCATAGTCATAGTATAATAATCATATAAAACATTAAATTTCTTTTTTTAAGGTGAATCAACTTACCGATATTTCTTCCCATGCAATTTCTTTTTTTTTTCTACTGGTACTTCATCCCACGTTTCATAGCTAATAGGCACATGATTACGTGCACACTCTCCTATGTATGTAGATAAAAGCTTACCATTTGCACAAATAGTCTGCCCCCTCATGTTCCATTCCAAACTAAATTTTTCATTTCGTAATCATTTCATCGCCACCTGTTGCAATGTAGTAGGCCCCCTTTTTTTACAAGAGCCATGGGTTTAAGCACCTCCACTAGTTGAAGCATCTCCATCATCACAAGCCATGTCTCTAAAACACATAGTATAAGAAAAATGATGAAAATGATAAAGGAATCAATAAAACCCTAAGTAACTTTTTATTTCAAGAAGTTAGCAATTGTATGCATACTATCTAATCTACTTTATTGCATAATTTTATTGAAATAAGGTTAAAAGACATACCAAATACTAGAAAAAGCATCAAGGCCTCTATTGGGTAATATCTCAACTTGTGCTTCTATCTCCTCCTCGCTTTGCAAAGAGAAATATTTTGTCATCATAGCATGTGTTTAGGTAAATCAAATTATACGAGGAAAAAATATTATATGGCACCTTTATACTTAAAAAAAATAAAGGTTCGGACTTAGAATTACGAGATTTTCTCTTTTGTGATTTTTCACTTGTATCTTCTTCTACGATCCATGCTCTTTCAGAGTGATCATGCCGCATATATGTATCATCTTTATTGGGATCAATTTCATCACCCTGAGAAAATGACGTTCTTATAATAGAGAAGGTTTCCTCTTCTTAAAAAATAGAATCATTGAAATCATCATCTTCATGCACATTCCTACTCTTTGTGGTTAAAACTACAGATCTCCTCTTATCAAGAGGATCGGTGACATAAAATACTTGTCTTTCATGTAATGCCAATATAAAAGGATCATGTTTATGGCCCAACTTATTAAGATACACAAGAGTGAACCCTAACTCATCAACTTCAATCCCATTATTGTTGTCAACCCAAATGCAACTAAAAATAGGAACTATAAATAAAGTATAATTCAACTCCCATATTTGTTAGATTACACCATAATATGATATATTCCCATACATAGGATTTTTATCTTTTGCACTAGGAAAATTTAATGCTTCAGCAACTAAAGTCACCCCACTATTCTGCATGGTACTCTTTTCATCTTGGGACTTAGTGCAGAAAGTATACCCATTGATCAAGTAGCTTGTGAAAGATGATACTTCCATACGAGGCCCTTGGGATAACCATTTCAATGTATCAGAAATAGTACTTGATGAGTATGTCATTTGACAAGGAATGTGATCACGAAACCATTCAATGAAAGATATATTATGCTACTCTAGTATCCACTTTTCATTCCTAGATGGGTTTTTAGTACGTAACATTCTCATATGTTCATCTATATATGGTTGAACTTCTTCGGTATTATGAAGAACATACAAGTGTACTTTTTGCCACATATCACGCTCTATGCGTATCAACTTATTACCCATCATACCCACACCTTCACTTTTTCCATCATGCCGAGATTTAGGAATACCTATTGCATGAGCATTGGATAAATAATTAGTGCAAAATTCAATAGCTTCCTCAACTATGTAGCTCTCCGCAATACACCCCTTTGGTCAATAAGGATTCTGTACATACCCTTTTAATATTTTCATAAATCTCTCAAATGGGTACATCCAATGCATATAGATGGGACCACACAATTTCACCTCCCTAACCAAGTGCACCGTCAAATGAACCATGCAATCAAAGAAAGAAGGCGGAAAATACATCTCGAGTTGACACATGATGATGAAAATATCTCTCTGTAGTACATCTAACTTTTTAGGTTCAATAGCCGTAGAGCACAATGCCTTGAAGAAAAAACAAAGCTTAGTAATTGCATTTCTAACACGTTTCAGAAGTATGGAACGAATAGCGATCGGCAACAGTTGCTGCATCAAAACATGACAGTCATACGATTTCGTACCCACCAATTTCAAATCTGTCATTGAAACAAGGTTACTAATATTTGAGTAAAATCCTTCTGGAACTTTAACTCCTTTTAAGCACTCACAAAAATCAATTTTCTCCTTTCTTGAAAGGGTATAACACGCTGGTGGCAAATAAGTACGATTCCCATTCCTTTGTGGTGCTAATTCCCTTCGAATACCCATCTTAACCATGTCTCATCTTGCATTGATTCCATCTTTTATCTTCCATGGCACATTAAGTAACGTACCAATCATATTATCACATATATTCTTTTCAATATCCATTGCATCAAGACAATGTCTTATATATAAATGTTCCCAATATGGAAGATCAAAGAATATTGATCGTTTCTTCCATCCACTAGTAGGAATTGAGGCTTTATTCTTCTTCCCAAACTTAACATTCAAAGAATTTATTCTATCAAGTATCTGCCAGCCACTCAATGGTTCTAGAGCTCCTATGAATTCAGGTTTTCCATTAAAAACTTTTCTTTGCCTACGATAAGGATGGTTCATTGGAAAAAATCTTCTGTGTCCGAGATAAACGGTCTTCTTCCCATGCTTCAATTGAAAAAAGGATGTATATTCTCCACATATAGGACATGCATAATGTCCTTTCACACCATATCCATACAAATTTCCATATGCAAGAAAATCGTTGATAGTACAAAACAACATTGCCATTAAGTTGAAACTCTCTTCATGATGTGAATCAAATAATTCAACACCCTCATCCCACAACAACCTCAAATCCTCAACAAGAGGTGCCAAATATACATCAATGTCATTTCCCGGTTGTTTCGGTCCTGATATTAATAGAGATAATAGCATATATTTTCGTTTCATGCACAACCATGGTGGCAGGTTATAGATTACCAAAATCACAGGCCATGTACTATGGGTTCCGGAATTTTGTGGATTCATTCCATCCGCAGAAAGAGCTAATTGTAGGTTTATTGGTTCCTCTCCAAAGTCGGGGAATCGATAATTAATCATTCTCCATTGTGCGGAGTCTACAGGATGTCTTAGTAAGCCATCAGTTAATCTTCCATCAGCATGCCATGTTAAGTTTTTAGCATCTTTAGGATTATTGAAGATGCGCCTAAATCTTGGTATTATTGGAAAATACCATATAACCTTTGCTGGAACCCCTGACTTTTTATATCATGATGTGTGGCATTCGGGGCAACTCTCAAGAGATGTATATTCATTTCGATATAAGACACAATCTTGAGGGTAAGCATGTATCTTCTCATAATCCATGCCTATAGTGGAAAGGACCTTTTTAGCCTCGTAAGTGCGACTAGGGAGCACATTATCATTTGGAAGCATATCTTTTACAAGTTCTAATAAGGTTGTGAAACTCTTATCGGTCCAACCATTACATGCTTTCAAATTATACAACTTTAAAATAGCAGATAATTTGGTGAACTTTGTACATCCACTATTTAGGGGTGTTTCAGAGTCACCCACCAACTTATCAAACATTTGAGGACAATCCCGAACTCTTTGCTCAACAGCATGAGTCATTTCTTCTAAACGATCACCCTCATTGATCCCAAAAATATTTTTCTGACTTTCCACATTAGGTCCCACATATTCCGTTTCACCATGCCATATCCATCTAGTGTAATTTTTATCAATCCCATATAAGAATAAATGATCTCTAGCTTCATATTCATTAACTCGATTTACAAAACGACACCTTAGGCAGGGACAGACAAATATACTATAGTTTCCAACATGAGCAACTGCACACCTAATAAATTCCTCAACTCCATTTTCATATTCTCGAGACAAACAATTAGCAGACATCCAAGAACGATCCATATTGGAAATAAAATCTATATGGATAATAATTACGATGTTAGATGATACACTTAAACATTAATAAAAATATATAATAAGCTAAACTTCAACACTAGTATATAAAATTTTCAATGACCTGATAATACTTAAATGGTGTAATTGTTAATGACTCATATTCACCAACTTACCTACCTCCTTACTTTCTTACCTTTCAAGTGCATAAAGTGGTCATACGAAGTGCCTTTCACTGACTTAATTTGTCTATGATGTGATGAAAATTGAGGCGGTCTACATGCCTTACCGTGGGATTCGTAGATGTGGTCCTAGTTCCTTGATTAGTGTCTCCATTATAGCATCTTGTTTTTGCTTGTCAGAGTATCTTCTAATTAGATCCTCAAGGAATTTGGCTTCTCTGTGTAGTGTAACATTGGCTTTAGACTTCCCTTTTTATTTTGGGAGGGTGGAGTGTCGTGTGTTAGTTGATTTCATCTTTGGGAATGAGAAGTTGGAAACTTTGTCCTAAATTGTTGCTCAAAGTTTCACTTGTGTTAGTTGAACTAATGTTTCTGTCTTGCTTTTCCATTTTTCCATTTCTGAACTATAAAAGATTGCTTACCCTTACATGTATCTTGTATTCTATAATGTGTAATATTGGTACCTTCACTTTTTCGTCTTTATGTTGAAATATCAGAAAATGAGCAGCCTAGTAGCCCATTAGTGAAAAGAACAGAAGAGAAGGGTATTGTTGTAGTGCATGAAGTCAAATGTTGGCTCTTTTAATCGATGCTGGCTGAGTTAGCCTTGAAATTGTTGAGAATCCACGCGTGATAGTGATATCTCATCCTATCTTCCTATTAAAATAGACCGTCAGAGAAGATTTGACGGTTAATTTTTTTAAAATATAATATATTATAGTACTATAAAAATATAATATTTATATTTATATTTATATTATAAAAAAATTATAACATCAATTTTTTATTTTTTTATTAATATATATTAATAGATATTATTAATCAAAAGTTATTTTTAAAATATATAGCGATAATATTTTTAATACGGATAGAATATTATCAAATAGAGAAAGTTAGGTTCATATTTTATTTGATTGATAGGAAACTTATATGGACGGAGTAGTATTTACTTATATAGGAATGTCAATCACCGTAAAAGTGTACAAATATAGATTAAGAAATGAAAGATTATTTTGACTAATTTCAATTAATTTGGGATCCAACTTTTTTTTGCTCAATTTTAATTTCATTTGCAAGGAATCCGTAGGGACGGGATAATTTATCTGATTGATATGTAATAATAATAATAATAATAATAATAATAATAATAATAATAATAATAATAATACATGATAATACGTCTATTCATCTACAAACATGATAATTTTTCAACACAATCAACGAGAGTGTTCAGTTCAATAAACCAATTCAATAGGTTTGAACGTTTCGGAGCCAAACAAATGAAAGGTCTAATATTCAAAAAATACTATGACAAATCGTATATACAATTTCACGTTCAAATAGTTTTTTTTCTTTCCATTTCCTTTATTACACTTCATGTCCTGTTATTACATATAATAAGAATCCAAGTGCATGATATGTTTATTTGAGTTCAATTAGTCAATCACCTGTCACCTGTTAGACATAACCTAACTTGGTGATCGATGATGACCGATGCATAAGCTTCTCTTACCGCACTAACTTTGAGTGCTATGCTATTGCCTACCCCATTAAAGGATCATACTATATTCAAACTGTGCATGTGCTGCTGCTACCTTCAACGGAGATTGGGAAAACATAGGTCCAATACCCCATTTACACTTTCAGAACTATATTCAATCTTAATAATTAAATTTCTATCAGAACTTATGGGAAATAAGTTTATACAAAGTATACTTATCAGACTTACTTTTACACTTTCTGTATTGCTGCTTCGCAAGCCACATGGAAAGTTTGTTTTGTTAAAAGTTCAAGGAGCAATATAAACATTTGTTTTCTTTTATGAATAGTTATTATAAATTGAAAAGCCTCGGTAAAGTGGTGCTTGAGCTCGACTAGCTACAGTTTCACATCTCATAGGGAAAATGAATATAAAAGCCCTAACTAATTAGAGTAATTCATGCCCTGTTAGAGTATCACTACAAAAAAGTCCATTTTTAGCAACGACAGTTTTTGTTGCAAAAGATAGAAAGTCGTTGCAAAAAATATATACCGCAACGACATTTTTTGTTGCAGGGTCGTTGCGCGTCATGGCGTTGCAAAAAAATAAAGCAACGACAATGGTCGTTGTTAAAAAGTAATTAACTGCAACATAAATTATCGTTACCAAATAAATGTCGTTGCAATACATCACTTTATCTAACTACATGTGTTTATATATTGCAACGACTTTTGTCGTTGCAAAATATGGATCCTACTTCGGCAACAATTTATGTCGTTGCAAAAACCTATAATTAGCAACGACCTTTGTTGTTGACAAAAAATGGTTTTATTTTGGCAACAAATTATGTCGTTGTGAAAGCTTGTTATTTGCAACAACAAAAGTTGTTGCAAAAAAATAGCATATTATAGCAACAATATTTGTCGTTGCAAAAACATATTAATTGCAACGACTTATATTGTTGCCAAAAATTGAATAAACTTTATAAACAAAAAATTACAAAATATCACGAGTCAATACGAGCACATGGGTGCCACCTGATAGCACCCGAGACTCACAAATTTCTGACATCCCGAGTCGACGTTTTTGGATTGATCGACTAGCCCCACAGATCAACACAAGTCTTTTCTTAAACTTCCCAAGAGGGTCACCCATCCTGAATATTACTCCAGAGCAAGCACGCTTAACTGTTGAGTTCTTCGGACAGAATCACCGTAAGGATTGTATCCTATATTGATATAAGTAAGCATATCAATCCTTATAACATTCCACTCAATTTGAGGGAATTACACTTTATCATTGCAAAAAATACATAATTGGAATAATAAATTTATTTCAAAAAATTATCGATAATTTCTTTTGCAATAACTTGTTATTGCATTAAAATAATATAAATATCTGCAACAAGTATAGTTGTTGCAATAAATTTAATCAATATTTTACAACAAAAAAGTCGTTGTAAAAATATTTTGTATATTGCAACATATAAATGTCGTTGCGAATATACTATCACATATATTGTAACGACATTTGTCGTTGCAAAATATATATATATATAACATTACGTTAAAATAATCTAAATATTCGCGACAAGTATAGTCGTTGCGATAAATTTAATCAACATTTTGCAACAACAAAAAGTCGTTGCAAAAACATTTTATATATTGCAACATAGAAATTTCGTTGCGAATAAACTATCACATATATTGCAACGAAAAATGTCGTTGCAAAATATATATATATATATATATAACATTACGTTAAAATAATCTAAACATTCACAATAAGTATAGTCGTTGTGATAAATTCAATCAACATTTTGCAACAACAAAAAGTCGTTACAAAAACATTTTATATATTGCAACATAGAAATGTCGTTGCGAATAAACTATCACATATATTACAACAAAAAATGTCGTTGCAAATAATCTAAACATTCGCAACAAGTATAGTCGTTGCAATAAATTCAATCAACATTTTGCAACAAAAAGAGTCGTTGCAAAATCATTTTATATATTGCAACATATAAATGTCATTGCGAATAAACTATCACTTATATTGCAACGACATTTGTCGTTGCAAAAAATATATATATCATTATGTTAAAATAATCTAAACATTCGCAACAAGTATAATCGTTGCGATAAATTCAATCAACATTTTGTAACAACAAAAAGTCGTTGCAAAAATATTTTGTATATTGCAACATATAAATGTCGTTGTAAATAAACTATCATATATATTGCAACGACAAATGTCGTTGCAAAAAATTTCCTAATAATTATTATATAAATGAATTATTTTTGGCAACAACTTTTTGTAACGTCATAAAATTATCGTTGCCAAAGGACATTTTTCGCAACAACAAAGTGTTGTCGTTGCAAAAGTTTTGTTGCTATAAAAGAGTTTTCTTGTAGTGTATCATGCCCTGTTATATATGCAAGAGGAAAAATTAGAAAGAGCAATAAAAGCCCCTGTTATTTGAGCAACACAAACCTAAACTTAGAATTATTTATACAGCAAACACATATTGCAGGTAAATGAATCTAATTTGGCCAATCAAAACACCAGTATCAAATCGGATTCATTAAACCTTAACTAATTAATCTTGGAAAATAAATTAAGAATAAAATGTAGTAATAGATAATTACCTCAGTGTGCACAAAGAATCTCGACTAGCTAGAATGAGCCATGAAACGAAATAGCTTGAGGAAGACAACGCGCGCTTTAGGATGATGGAGAAAGGGAATGCACGACGATAATGATTCTGAATCAGGTATATGAAGATGATGGCCTTGGCTTGTAGTAGTGTGGGACGCAAGGACGAAGCCAGATGTTCTGGAGCAGACGTCTTGATCAATTGAAGGTTGCCCGCGATGGAGGAAAACTAGATGATTTTCACTACGCGCGCAAGGAAGATAAGAAACCCATCATGAGTTATGCGGAAAGTACGAATCTGAGAAGTATATGTTTGACATATACGAAAGTAAGAACGGATAAATCACCATTGTTGTTAGTCATTGTCATCTTTATCTTCTACAACAGGTTTAACACCGTTGTGGTAAAATATTTACCCATTGTTGTTTTAACTCTTCAACAGCAGGTTTTAAACCGTTGTTGTTATATAAATTATCCGTTGTCGTTTTATCTATTTTAGAACAGGTTCAAAACCGTTGTTGTTATCCTAAATACCTGTTTTCGTTTTACAGTATATACCATGGCACATGGACCCGTTGTGTTTTCTCTAGTTTACCGTTATAATAGTGAAACAGATTAATCTGCGCTTCTAATTTTAAATATTTAACAACGGTAGTATAGTATTAACCGTTGTTAAATATACTTTACAACAACGTTAGTTAGGACCCGTTATCTTTAATGCGTTGTCTCAAATAACTTTTGTAGTAGTGGCCCCTTTACCAAAATAATACTAATAATAACATTAGTAAAATAAACAAAAAAAATTAGTAATAACAATAATAATGAAATAGTAATAATGATAAAAACCATAATAATATTGCAATAATAATAATAATAATGGTAATAATAGTAATAATAATAATGGAAAATAAAATAAAATAGGGTTTTGACCCTACATTAAATAATAATAAACTTATTAAATAATAATAATAATAATAATGATAATAACACTAATAAGAATAATAAATGCTAATGATAAAATTATTAATAATATTAATAATACTAAGACTTGATATTTATAATACTACTCCTACAATTCAAAATAGGCACAATAGGGTTTCAGCCCTACATAGAATAATAATACTAACAATGAAAATAATAATAATAATAATAATAATAATGATGATGATGATGATGATGATGATGATGATGATGATGATGATGATGATGATGATGATGATGATGATGATGATGATGATGATGATGATGTGGTGATGATGATGATGATGATGATAATAATAATAATAATAATAATAATAATAATAATCGCATAACAATAATAGTAATAATAACAACAATAATAGTAAAATAGATGTAATAATAATAATGAAATAATAATAATAATTTTGAAATAGTAATAATAATAATAATAACAACAATAATAAATAAAATAAAAACTCATAATAATACTAATAATATTAATAATACTTATACTAATACTAATAATCTACTAAGCCAAATAAGGTCAGCCTTAATAAGAAATAATAATACTAATAATATAGAACCTAATAGTAATAATAATAATAATAATACATAATAATTATAATAATAATAATAACATATAAATATTAATTAATAAAGATAATAGCAACAATAAGAATGATAATAATAAAATAAAAATAAAAATATAATAGGGCTTCGGCCTTCAATAGAAATAATAATAAAAACATTAATAATAATAATAATAATAATAATAATAATAATAATAATAGTAATATATTTCAAATAAATGAAATAAAATAGATTAAGGCTTGTATAAATAGTGAAAAAGGGTTGAGGGGGTTTAGGATTCAACCTTAGGTTGGTGGTGACAGGCGGCACCGACGGTGGCCGAAAAAGAATTAAAAGGGGAAAAGTTGAAAGCTAGGAACAAGATAGGGAGAATGAAGGTGGGGGTTGGGGTGTTTAAGGCTACCTAGAGGGAGAGGAGTGGAATGAGTGTGGCAGTGCACGGCGGCGGTGGCCGTATGGAGAAGAAGAAGAGAAAGAGAGGAGAAGAGGGTGAAAGAGGAAAATAAAGGTAGGGAAAGGAAGAGGGTGGTCTGCAGAATAGGTTGAGAGGTGAATGAGGTAGTGGAAGCAGTAGTAGTGGTGGTGGACGGTAGCGTGAAGGGTGGCAAAGGTAGAGAAAGGGTTGGTTGAGAAGGGAACTTTACACGGTCGGGGTGGTTCATGTAGGAAGAATAGAGAGAGAAGGGAGGCGTAGTTAGTTAGAGGGGGTGCAGGGAAGACTCTGGTGGGAAGAGTGGGCGGCGAAGTTGGCTGACGGCGGCGGATGAAGCATCTAATGTGGAGATGGCGCATGCGAGGGTTTTTCTGGGTAGGGATCAAAAGTTCAATGTAGGTCTCATTATGGGGGTATTTATAGATTTTAGAAGAGAGGGTAGGGTTCTGTGGGTTGGTGAGAGAGAAATAAAGGTAGGGTTAGGGTTACCGGTGGCAACAAGAGCCGGCGAAAGTCAAATTGTGGAAGGGGCATGCGCAGGAAAAGGGAAGGTCGTGCGCAAAAAGGAAGGGAGGTGGGTTGTGTCTAAGTGGTCGTTGAATTAGGGGGAAGAGAGAGGAAAGAAAACGTCCCGTCAAAACGGCATAATTGATGGTGAAAAACTAGGGATGGGGCGGCGTAGTTGCAGGTCGATGGCGGTGAAGGAAGGAAGAAGAAGAAGAAGAAAGGCTAGACCAATGGTCCGGGGAAGCAAAGAAAGAAAAGAAAAGGAGGGGAGCCGGCCGGGCGGGAGGGAAAGAAGTAAAATTAAACAAAACGCCGTGTTTAGGGCGAAAAAGAGGAAGAACACGGCGTTCTGGACGCTGAAGGAAGAAGAAAAGAAAGAAAAAGAGTCTAGGCCGTGGGAGAAGGAAAAGAAAGAAGAGGAGGGGTGGTCCGTGGGGAGGAGAAAATGGAAGAGGGGGATTGGGCCGCTGACAGGCCCAATCGGGAAGGAGAAGGAAAAAGAAAAGAAGAAGAAAGAAAAAGAAAGAAAAAGGAAAAAGGAAAAAATAAAAATAGTGAGTTGGGTTAATGAAATTAATTAGGATATTTGGGATATTTAAAAATAATAATATTTAACTAAAATAATATTTAAATTCCTTTTTAGGATGATTTAGGATTTTTAAAAGGTTTTTCATGAATTCTATTTTAATTAGCAAAACACCCTAATTTTATTCAATTAAATTATTTATAAAATTGCTATTAATTTGGAACTATTTTCTCGTTCTTATTTTAAATAAAATAATTTATTTAATTGATTTCCAAAATAAAATCCTTAATTAGCTAAAATACCAAAATTATTTTCTTCTTGATTTTCCTTAATTAATTTTCCTTTTTATTTTAATAAAAATATTTTATTTAATTAATTTCTAAATAAATCTTTAATTAGATATAATTCTTAAAATTAAGTTTTGGGGTATTTCACGAGTTTAATCCCTTTGCACTTAGTTTCTACGTACTAGTTTGTTAAGGTTACCAAGTAACTTAACCTTATCCTAGTTAATCTATACTTGTATATATTATTCACTTATAGCTTTTAAGATAATTAATTAATAACACCTCTTTTTGCGTCTCTAGTACTCTCACAATAGACTAAATCTAGAGAAAACTTGATATATGATATGTTGGACTCGTTTCAATCTTCTATCAATCTCTCTTTAGGTATTTCCTCCAATAAGGCTACATATATCATTTGTTACTAATGTCAATCTTTAGCAACTCACAAAACATAGGATAAATTTGTAGCATAAAGATATTATTTTCATATGAATGAAGTTTTAAGACTTTAAGAATTGGAACATATGCCATAACATTCCAATATTGGCCAACTATGATAAATAAACAAATAACACAAATGCATAATCATGTCACAAGATCAGATACGATGTAACAATCCTTATGTTATGTAGGAGTTTCCATTTTTCCGATTTCTTTGTTGGATAGGTAGAGAAATAACAGCACTCAATATTAATTTGGTACGGAAAAATAAGAATGTCAAAATTATTTCTATACTTTACATATTTTACATAATCTATTTAAAGTAAATTAACTCTTTTCGAACAAATATTTATTTTAACTCTTACATTAGATTAAAAAATATTTTTTTTTATTAAAAATGTTCATATTTTTTTAAATATTTGATAAAAAAGCACATAAAATATAAATAAATTTTCTACCTGTCAAACGAGACCTTAACCGGATGGTGAAGGGACCGACGTTAGCTTTCGTCCTTCTTGGCCTTGACCTGTTCTCCGTTGTCAGAATCAAATCACAATCATTAATTCTCAGCTGTCAATTCAGGAAATTATGTCTGCAGCCACCTCCCTCCCAGTCTCCCACCAACCATTTCTAGCTTATAAATACTCATCCACAGCGATCCCCCATCTCATCAATCCTCTCTAATTAAGCTCTTGGAAACCCTTATACAGGCCCCCTTTCGCCAGTTCGGTCACATTTCCTCTCGATGCACATGGCACAAATAACAGCAATCAAGGCTCTTGCACTCACCTTCATGGTGGCACTACTTTCATCGGTTGCTACCATATCGGCCCAAGGCCTTGAGATGTCACCATCTCCGGCACCGGCTACAGGCTCTGGTAACTCTGTTCCAGTTTCTGGAGCTATTATTTTCTCGTCATTGCTGATTTCGATCTTGGTTATGAAACATTAGACGTTCTCATGATGAAAGGAGAAAGACAAATAATAGAAGTTCATTTTCGTGTCATCAACTTGTAATTCAACATTTATTATTCATTTATATCATAAATGTATGGTACTACATATGTTGATGGAAATTCTCTCCCCCCCCCTCTGATTTAATACACATTCTTGTAATTAAATATGCAGTACATGATGCAAGAATAAATACTGCTGTCTGTGTAATTCATGATTCATTTGTCACGTGTTTTTCACCTTACATGTTGTTGGAGAGTGATTATTTATTTATTTATTCATTCAATACTGTCCTGTCTAATTAAATGCGTGGTAGTAGTAGTTTTGGCGAATTTCATCGAAAGCAGAAAAATATTTCCACATACCTGCACAATTATCAATGATCGACTCATGAAAATTGACCTTATCTAGAAGAAATTATGGTGAGTCTGGCTTCCAAGTAGAAAAATTTTCATTATTCTATGTTCAACACATGTCAAAATCTCATTAGCTGGATCGCGATGAGTGAATACTCTGTGAATAGTTGGTGACCCAAGAGTCTGTATCTTGTGACATGCAGAGAAGTTGAAACTTCAGAGTGCTTGAAGGAGCTGAAAAACAAAAATAATGAAGATTTTTTTTTTGGTATGGAGTAATATAAATAATTTTTTTATTTATTTTTTATATCAAATATTTGATAACAATAAAAATATTTTTAATAAAATATCTAGTTTAGATTAAATAAAATTTAAAATAAATATTAATTAATAAATATTTTTAATTTTAAATAAATTATATATATATATATATATATATATATATATATATATATATATATATATATATATATATATAATACGAAGATAATTTATCTACTTCTATTACCATGCACCAAATGAACACCAAGTTTGTATAGAATGGCTCTAGGTAAGGATGACTCCCCCAAAAAAGGATGTCTTCAATCACTTTAACTATGGTAAATGACACATAACCCAAAAAACATCTACATGTCAAATCAAGCGATACCTATGTTGGTGCGGCCACTGGCCTATAAGTATAACTTGGACTGAGATCACTGTCTAGCTTTTCATTGACTGGATCAGCAATTCAGCATGAAACCTACAGACTAAATTCAGCTACCGATTCAATCACCAACAACTGCAAGATGAAGACTAGCTATCTTAAAAATGGTGAAAAAGTTCATGTTACACTACCAAGTACCAACAGTCACGTACATGTTATCTCAATTGTGTCCCATGTCTGACATCTCATCCCATGAAACCTCTATCATTATGTTGGTAAAGGACACATAACCCAACAAACATCTACATGTCAAATCAAGCGAGACCTATGTTGGTGTGGCCACTGGCCTATAAGTATAACTTGGACCAGATCACTGTCTAGCTTTTCATTGACTGGATCAGCAATTCAGCATGAAACCTACAGACTAAATTCAGCTGCCGATTCAATCACCAACAACTGCAAGATGAAGACTAGCTATCTTAAAAATGGTGAAAAAGTTCACGTTACACTACCAAGTACCAACAGTCACCTACATGTTATCTCAATTGTGTCCCATGTCTGACATCCCATCCCATGAAACCTCTATCATTATCTCAATCCTTGCTCCTATGGTAAAAAACATCAGCACGAGTACTCTCCTTCTGGAAGTGATGAAATCCCATACTATACTGGACAATAGTCACCTACATTCTGGAAGTGATCATACAAATATAGTATTAGTATGACGAAGTATTGGTAAGACAAACTATATAAAACATGGAAAGGGTTCATACTATACATTAAGGTTATATGATAACATGGTATGCAACATACTTAAAAAATTGTACATAAGAGCATGGATAAAAAATATATATCATGGCAAGGATTTGGATACACCTTTCCATACATGCACAAGTCTCCATAATGAGCCATATAAAAGTAGAACACATAATATCAATATTCCATGACGAGACTAGTGTAGGACTACCTCTCCCACCACCACATCACGCTAGGGCCAAAGGACTTTTCTCAGGTATCTTCTTCATCCACCACACTTGGTCTTCTAGGAGAGGGGACATACACTAAATTCTGGGTCTGCCTCACCCGATGTACATTACTATGAAATCAAACAACTATTTATATTCCAAGACTGGGATGAATGTAGGATTGCAACTCCCACCACCGCATCACTCTAGTGCCAAGGGGTTTTTCTTAGGGATCTTCAACACCCACTATACTTGTTCTCCTAAATGAAGGGAAATACGTTTAATTTTGGATCTACCTCACCTACCACACTAGTGCTAGTGCGAAGGGACTTTTCTCAGGGATCTTCAATATCCACTACACTTAGTCTCTTAGACTAGGGGTACAAAAGATAACTAAACCCTTAGTATGCATATCGAGAAGGCCTTTAAGATTCCATTATCAAATTTCAAATATCAAACCAATTGTGTGTTTTAAGTGTTGACACAAAAAAATAAACAAGGCATACAAGCCACCAAATTAGGTGTTTCAAGGAAACTCCAAACTCAACCAAACAAGGCACCATAATATTATCATTTTGATCCATACTAAATTCAGGTTAAACATAGTTGAAATCATAATCAAAATTCTATAAATATAAAAGGAATAACATTTAGATAATGAGCAAACATGGAAAAAATTAGGCGGATCAGTTGCTCGGTCCCTTAAACTAGTCAACTAGTCTAGCTGTACCAGACATGAACAAAAAATAAAACTATTAGACTAATTGGTTTTACCAATTGACTGTTCATGAAAGAATAGTTAATCGATGTGACCGAGCCACACAATAGGTGTAAGCAGAGACTAAGCCACTTTGGTCATAAGGTAACTAGTCAATGGATTTGCAAACCGATCAATTGCTCATATGAACTAGTCAATTGGTTAATCAAAGCAATCAACTATTCCCAAGACTAGCTAATCAAAAATTTCCAAACCGAACGACTTTTCGAAGAAGAAGAAGAAGAAGAAGGAGGAGGAGGAGGAGGAGGAGGAGGAGAGGAGGAGGAGGAGGAGGAGGAGGAGGAGCAGAAGGAGGAGGAGGAGAAGGAGGAGAAGAAGGAGAAGAAGGAGCAAGAAGGAGGAGGAGCAGCAGGAGGAGGAGGAGCAGGAGGAGCATGAACAGGAGCAGGAGGAGGAGGAGGAGGAGAAGGAGGAGGAGGAGCAGGAGGAGGAGGAGGAGGAGGAGGAGGAGGAACAGGAGGAGGAGGAGGAGGAGAAGGATAAGGAGAAGAGGAAGGAGAAGAAGAAGGAGAACAGGGAGAGTAAGCCTTTGTTTTCTTAATAAAGAGGAAAAAAGAAGAAAAATGGAGAATACTCAACACATAGCAAATTTTTCCAAAGGAGAGGAAGAAGGGAGCAAGAAGAATAGGTAAGAAATGCAAATGAATCTAGAATAGAGTGTGTAGGAGATAAAGCTGGCCGAAATCCATAAGAGGGAGAGAGACAATATTGGTATGGTTGAGTGTGGGCAACCAAGGTGTAAGAGAAGACATGATAGAGTGAGGGAGGTTGAGTGTATTCAGGAAGAGATATGGCAGAAGGTTGGTGAGGCAAGGGAGGGGTGCATAAAGTTAAACAAATAGCCTAGTTTCCAAAAGAGAGAGAGGAAGGTGAGGGAGAAGAGAGAAGGTGAGGTATTCCTCAAAAAGTAATTGTTTGGAAACTTTAACTAAATAAATTCATAGAATGATCTAAATAACATAAAAATAATCCCAAAGCACCAATATATGCTCATTAGTATAAATAGATTCTAATTAGAATTTTTTATAAACATTAGAAAGAGATTTGAATAAAAATAATAAAAAAAGGATATGAAATCATAGGATAATGAGTCCATAAGTTTGAGCCAACGAGTCGATTGGTTTGTCAAGAATAAAATTGTCAATCTCTAAGTGTGTCAGTTGTTTGGTTAGGTAAACCAATCCATCAATATGCCTACAATTCACTTTTATATTATACTTTTAAGCCCTTTTCAAACCAAAATTAATTTATTTTATATCAATATAATTTTAAATGCATTTTGATGAATTTTAGGATGGGGTATTATAGTAAAAACTACCCATTAAATAGGCAAGGGATCATAAAATAAAACTCATTAGTACAACGATACTGTGTAAACTACTATATAACACTAACATGCCAAGGCCACATGAGTCACATGGAAGATAACACAAAATATCATGACATAACACATACCATAGTTAAGCGTCACATTCATACCATATACCTCATGTTCATCACACCAAACTTAACCAGATTACAACCATTTTATTAATCCAAGTATACTAAGGGTGTCCTACGAAGGGAAATAAAAAACCATAATGAAGGCCTTTTACAATAACCGCATCCATATCACCTATAATATGATAAGTAATGCACATTGAAAATTATCAACCAATACATTAAATCCAAATAGCACACGAATGCAACTATCAAACCAACAAACCACGACAATCAATTTAAGTCCTTATACAACCATTATTTCTTTTTTTAATTATTCAAGGTAATACAATAATAACTCGAAGACATAAAAGTATATCGGTTATACTGGAGCACAAATCATCACACTACTCTCCCAACCATCTAACCTAGAGGCATTAAAGCACCCTAGTTATATTGGTGCATAGAGTGACACAATACCCTCAAAATCTAGGATACCTTATCCTTAAATATCAATACCCTTATAGATGATAGTCTAAATCAACAAGCGTAAAAATTTATTATAGCATGTCAAGGTCGTATCCTATAGAGACTTTGTTGTTGAGTACCGAATCTTGACTATTTTAGCTATATAGATAAATCTAAATTTGAGACTAGAAAACATTTAACAAAATAAAATCAATTAATAATGTTAAAGGTAGTAAAAATCAAATTAAGATCCTAGGATTGAAGTGTCTTAGTAAATGGGTAATTAATACATAATCATTTTAATCGCCAAATAATTACTTAAATCTAAGAGGGTGAAATAACTTATATTAACCAATAGTCATACCTTATCTAATTTAATAACCTATTTTTATGGTATTAAATCAAAATAAATGCATTACGTTCTATGATAAATCAACAAACCCCTAAGAGATTCTAGCTTACTTTCATGGTTTGATTCTCTTGTTCAATTGTAATATTTTCAGTTATTAATCTTCATCTTTCAGTTCTTTGATTAACTATCTATGTCTAGTCAAATTGAAGATGATGAAACTCAACCATAAATGAAAATTTAACAATTGAATTCAAGAATTCAAGCAATTAGAATTAAAATTAAACTAATTTATAATTAATTAACAATTTAGGCAAGATCCAATCCTAGAAAAGAAGTCTACTAACTCATAATTGTAGTAAAATGCAAGAAATAAATTATAGGAATATAAATAGCATTGAACATAATAAATAAAAAAAGAGGGATAGAAAGATCAAACCATAGATAAACATTGGAATCCAATGTTAAGATTGTGTACATAATCTAAAACTAGAATTAAATATAAATATTAATAAGGAAAATTTTAAGTTACATAAATGGAGTTCTTCTCTGCAGAAAAAAGATAGAAAGAAAACATAAAATGTTCCTCCTTCTTATGCTCCTGTCTCTTTTCCCTCTTTTCATTAAAATGTGGCGTGATTTTTAAATGGGATGGTTTCTGCATCGTAGAGTAACCATTGCACCACTATGCCTATCTTGCATGACCAATCCGTATGACTTTCTTAGTCTCAATCTTTGTCATTGAGCACACAAGTATGCCAACTTTGAATGGCCAAATTGTGCATCTTTGTTGCTCTCAGAATTATGCCACATGAATTTTTCTTTCTGCCTTAGCCAAATCATATGTATTCTTGCTCTTTGCATTGTTTTACATGACGATACCATCTTTGCACAGTCAGACCGTGTGTTACTTTTCTCAGAATTGATCTGCATGGTTATGTCATCCTTGCATAACCAAACCATGAGTTTCTTTATCTCATAATTGTTCCACATAGTTTTATCATCCTTGCACATCTAGACCATGCGTTAATTTGTCTCTTATTGAGTATTTATGTATAGATGTGCCTTACCTAGTGTACTAGAAAACTTATAAAAAAAATGCTCATAAATTTTGCATCAAGGGTTAAAACAAGGTGATTTTAGATGCGTTGAAATGCTGAGAAGAAGATATATAACTTTTATTCTTTGAAATTATCCAAACTGAGATTTCATAAAAGGAAAAATTATTCACCTTGTCAATGAAGTTTGATTGTCTCTAAAATTAATGAGATCAAATACATGTTAGGATTTTTACAATACCTACTCAATGCCTTTATATTGACTTATCTTAACCGTGTTTGTATCTATTTAGTGCACCTACAAAATAAAATATCAAAGGAAATAGTATCCACAAATCTAATATAAAATCTAAAAATATACTTAGAGAATCTATAAAAACATGCATTAATCAGGAGTGAAAACCAAATATTAGGCATGGTATGAATTTATCTATAATGCCCTACCTTTTTGTAAATGTGTGAATGAGAAATTATTTCTTTGTTGGTGTTTGATTTTGATTTGGAACTATGATTGGGTTTGAGGTAAATTTAGATTTAAAATGAAGTTGGAAAACTAAATTAAGCAAGTTTTTAGACGGACCGATTGACCGATTCCGTAAACTATTGGACTACTTCATCATTTCAACTAAATGGTTTTTACTCGACAAAATTGATTGACTGGTTGAGGAGTCAATTGACTGGTTTATAGAATAGTCGAGTGGTAAACCAAACCGATCAATTGGTTTTTCGAGTTAAGTCTATTTTCAAAACTCAATTTTTTGAGAAACTTTCTTATACTAGAATAGAACCTTGATAAACCATTCCAAATTGTTCCTAAATGATTCTTAACCTTTATCATGATACATTTGGCCCAAAATACTACATCAGATTGATTTGAGGAGTTGATTGGGACAATTGAGAGGGGGGAGATGGCCTCAACTTTGTATTCTTCCATCTATCTCCTTTGCACCCTTTGAGATCATTACTTCAATTTTAGACTCAATTTTACTTAGCTAGGGTATTCTTTCCATGCTAACCTTCCATTTTTCCTCTTGTATTTTTATTTTTTGGACTAATCGACATGCACTTCTCCAGAATCACCATTTGAGATCTAGTTGACAGGTCAGCATATCTTAAACCAAATATGTTAGTTCAAACTCAAATTATAAAGGTGAAAGTTAGGGTTTTAGATCTATTCTTGACCATGCTTGTGACTTTTATCGATTTGTTGGCTATAAATAGGCTTATCACCTCTTTTATTCACCTATCTTTTAGTCATTGAAATGATTTAGCTCTCTAGCATTCACCTTATCCGTCTTTACTTTGAGCCTTGCATTCTAGTTCTTTTTCTCTTCTAATCCTTTCTCTAGATCCCTATTGTTCTAATTATTAAAAAAGAAAGAGTTAGATTTAAGAAAAAGTTTAGTGGTTATGTAGAATCATCCTCTATTTTATCAATTGGGTGTGGTTTTGAAAGTTGAGGATTTGATAGGTTGAGTTTTCTTATTTGAGGAAATTTTTTCCCACATGAATCAAGTCATTCTTATTTGTAAAATGTGGTGTGATTATGATTACATGATATGAAACCCTTAAAGTTTGATGTTATATGTTAGTATGAGTATAAAGCATTTTATAAATGGTATTTAATGGTTAGATTGTGCATCTTGAGTGAAAAGCATGAATTTTTTAGGAAAGATTGGTTGTGATGATTAATAATGAATTATGTAACTATTATAAGCTAGAAATGTGTTATGTGATGATACACCATGTTTTAATTTGGTATGATAATGAATTGTAAGAATGACCTACATGAAAATACATGTTTTATGTTGTTGGAGGACAAACTGATCTATTGGTTAGATCTAACCAATTGACTGGTTCTTAGAACAATCGACTAATTGACCCAACCCATCAATTGGTAAGTCTTTAGAAACCTTGGTCTTGCTCTCTACTTAAATCCATTGATTAGTTAGACAGAATCAATCAACTGGTCTATAAACAATCGATTGATGAACCCAAATTGATTGATCAATTTGAGGAAATCTTATTTTGGTCGGGCCAAACCGATCAACTAGTCATCCTAAACCATTTGGCTTGACCAAACCAATCGAATGGTTGGTGCAACCAATCGGCTAGTTAAGCTGGTTTGTGTGATTTTGTTTTCTCAGCTTGGATATGCTTTGAGATTGTGCATGGGATTGTTATATGAATATTTAATAGATAAAATACATATGTTACCATAGATCAATGGTCTAATGAATGGATAAAATGGACCGTGTGTAGCACCTCAATTTTTAGAACAAAATTTTTTTGTTTCACTACAGAAGCATATAAGAAAAATATTGGGTGCTATCACCGTAATTGACATAAGTCTTAATTTTACCATCATCCTTACATCAATCACAAGGCTAAAAACATTCATAGTAAAACAAGGGAATTATAATTAGAAGAAATTATAAATATAAGATGAGTTTGGAGGTTAACTCTGAATTACAATAATGAAATAAAAACTAAAGGATAACTTAAATCAAAGAGTCTAAACACGTATCCAAGTAAATACATTAACCGAACAACATGACTCTAAGCCCCTAATACCAAAGTCACTTCTCCATATATAACTCATCAAATGCTGCAAACTCATCCAATGAGTTAGCCTATACCTGTATAAATATATCTGGGTCATCTACTTATGGGCATGAGTAGTACCCATGAAACAATGATCACTATGCTACGTATGGAGTAAGGTAACAATATTATCAAATCAGGATTTCACATAATATATAAATTCATATCAGAGAATCAGTGTATGTAACATAATATAAATAGTGCCAATAAATAATGATTTTAAGTCTCTCTATGCAAATATATGATATTCCAATCTTTTATTTATATTGAGTTGGGGGACCTTACTATTCTTAAGCTGATGGAACAGTCTGAAATACCTCATAGGGACAAAACACCTGAGCCACAGTTATTATCCTGTGGAATAGACTCAACCCCTCTCAGAGTAGAAATTCTCATGAGCCACTATTCTTAATATTGTGGAATAATATGAAGCACCTCTCAGGGACAAGACACCTGAGTCACTATTATTATTTAGTGGAACGGATTTAACACCTCGATTCTGACTCACATAGTTTTTCACTTTATATGATTAGTATCTTTTCTGTTAATACTTTATCTCTTAATTATATATTTATTCACGCTAAGCATGGGGCCCCACTATTCTTAATCTGGTGGAATAGACTGATGCATTTCTCAAGGACAAAACACCTAAGCCACTATTATTGTCCAGTGGAATGGATTTATATAAACACCTCAGCTCCAATCATATGATATTTCACTTTAAACGATTAATATCTTATTAAAGTTGATTGCATATTTACGATTATCATGCAGGACACATATAAGTATACAAGACATAAATTTAACAACAAAATTAGGACCACACATTTATCTTCCACATGACCATAACAACCTTAGGTAATTAAAAATTCTCATAGTCTCCCAAGGCTTTATAAATCTTAATACCAATACATATAAATCTACAATATCTATTTGGAATATAAATCCTCAATTATTTACACCAATACGATATCTAACATTATACCAAAAGCATACTTCCAAGGTCTTATTTCTGAAGATATAATATCATAAAATAACAAAAATCATATCTTATGTCGCATAAAAGTACATACATATACATATACACATATTCTCATTTATCAAGATATAATATCATAAATAAATATGACATGTATCCTTATCAATAAAGACATTGAGCTATAAGCTCTTAATCCTATACCTCCTCCTTCGAGATCGTCAGAAAATTACCTATAAAAAATAAGATAATATACGATTAGGATAAAAGATTATAATCGAGAAAAAAGTTAAGGTAATAGAGGGTAAAATGGAAATAATAAGAGTTAAAGGGAAGCTTGAGTTGTGTGGAAGTGTGGTGGAATGTATGGTGGTGCTATGGTGAAATTTTGGTCTTTGGGTAAGGTTTAGAGGTGAAAAGGGGGTGCACGACTGAAATGGGGAGGCTTCACGGGCATGCATTAGGTGGTGCACACCCAAGTTATCAGCTGGGATCATGCATCAGCAAGCTATGAGAAGAGGCAGGATCGTGCTTGATAATGAAAATAACGAACTGGTGTGCGGAGCTTGTGCACAAGCCATGTGAGGCTACATGGGCAGGCCATGCTAGTTTTCATGGGCGTGCAACAAGGAATATTAGTAGTGCGCGGTTGTGGGTGATGTCGTGAGAGAGTCACATGTCTCACAAAAATGCAAAGGACATAAGAAAAGAAGAGGGAAAAATGGCAGTGGTTGATGACAATAGATGGTGATGATGAGGGGGAGTGATGGGGTGGTCTTGGTGGTTGATTCACCAATTTTTGGGTGGTGCTTGGTGGTTGAGGTGGTGTACGGTGGTGATAGAGGTGGCATCATGCGAAACATAGCAGGGAAAGAAGAAGAGGAAGAAGGAAGATGGAAGAAGGGTGGCTGGGGGCGGTGGGTTTCTTAACATAATTAGGGCAATAAATGAGGCAAAACAATAAAGGAGATGTGTGTGTGTGTGTGTGTGTGCATAGAGGTGTGTGACAGCTGTGTAGGGTAATATTATAGGAGCACAAGGGATGGTAGGGGACTTTTTTTCAATGAAAGTGCCGGAGGTGATGGTAGAGTGTTAGGTGAAAAATGACAAGGTAGCTACATGAGATGGTGATGGTTGTATTTGTGTTGCATGAGAAAGAAATGACAGGGGTAAGTTGTGCAGTCGAGGGTAGTAGCAGCACTAGGGATGGTGATCGTGAGGGATGTAGATGATGATAATGGTTGTAGAAGGGGGGTGAGGGTGATGGTTGTTGCAAGTTGTAAGAAGTATATAAGTCAAGTATTACGGTAGAAGAAGGTAGGAGAAAGGAGAAAGAAAAGGAAAAAGAGAAAAAGGTTGGGGTTAGTTTTAGCTAAATTTTTAATTAGCCAAAAAAAGTATGATTAGTGACATAAATTTATCTTAATTAATATCGGGTTCTGAAAAATATTTTATTCAAGTCAAAGACTTATATCAAGATAAGATTTTAGGATTAAAGAATTTGGTTAAAAATAGATTTTCTCAAGATTAGAATCAAATTAAGGTATTAATGATACGAGATTATGTTTAGCAAAATTTCAGGGTATTACATCACTACCTCCTTAAAAGAGGCTTTTTCCCTAAATTCAACAAGTCAAGGTTAGGAGAGAAGAGAAGAAAGGATGTAAGGAAAGCGATCTCGGCGGTCAATACTGAGTTGTTACTATACTACCTGTTAAAATAGAGGAAACCCCAAAAGCTAACACACTTGAGCTAAAAAACTCGTGATACATCTCACGCATGTCCTTCTCAGTCTCCAAAGTAGCCTCCCAAGATTCTTCATGAGTGGTTCTAATCTCGTCTGGGTCTGTTGAATCTTAGTGTTGAGAATCCTCAACGGCCTCTCTTTATAGGATAAAGAATCGTTGAGTTCGATCTCAACTGGTCTAATCGTATAGGACAGATCTGCGGCATACTTCCTCAGTTGGGAGATGTGGAAGACATTATGAACTCGAGCTAACTCTGGTGGAAGCGCTAGGCGGTATGCAACCTCACGAGCCCTATCAAGAACCTCATATGGCCCAATATACCTTGGGCTCAGCTTACCCTTCCAACCAAATCTCTATACCCCCGTAGCAGGTGAAACTCTCAATAGAACTCTATCCCCTGGTTCGAATCCATCACTACGACATCTTTGAACTACGTAACTCTTCTAACAACTCAAGGCTGCTTTCATTCTTTTCTGAATCAACTGAAACTATTGAGTCGTCTCCTCAATCATCTTTGGTCCAAGTATAAAAGTTTCACTGATGTCATTCCAATATAAGGGTGTTCGACATTTATATCCATACTATGCCTCAAAGGGTACCATCCCTATACTAGCATGATAACTATTGTTGTATGAGAACTCAACCAAATATAGATGATCCTCCAAACTGCCTTAGAAATCCAAAACATAAGCCCGTAGCATATACTCTAGAGTCTAAATCGTCCTCTCAGTCTGTCCTTCTGTACCTAAATCAAAGGTAGTACTCATCCTTAATCTCATGCCCATAGCCTCCTGTAATTTTTCCTAGAAGTGTGAAAATAATATTGAATCCCGATAGGAGACTATGTTGGTATGTGTACCATACCTTTATGGGGGAGAAAACACTCAAGATTTAGCTTTCATAATTATGGAACCAATTATTCTTTATTTGAAGACCAACAGATAGTTATGTTGTTCGAAAAGTAACAAACAAGTAATTAAATGCCTACATGCATGTGCATGGCATGCAAGGAGGGAGTAACCATGTGCATGAGGAGTATATTGACAGGAATTTCGAGCATTATTAAGTGATTTAGCTAATTTATTAATCAAGTAATAAAATAGGAGAATAAAGTTAGTATAAAGTAGCATAAAGGTATCATAATATCTTTCAGCTTAGAATCTTTTGGAAAATGCTTTAGCTAGTGGTAGAAAGTTTATATTATGTATGAATGTCAAGCATATGGAATGAAGAATTGGAATTGAAGTTGAAGATCAATATTGAATGAATTCTGTGTGAGTTCAAGCTCAAGCAAATTGAATCTGTGTGAATGATTTGGCTTGAAAGTTTTAATCTCTTCATCTATATTAATTAGATATTAATCTATATATGTTCTACTATTCTTAATCCATATTTTCCTACCCTAATTATCATCAAATTCCCAATCTAATTCGTGGTTAAACCAAACCCAAAATTGGTATACCAAAATCGAAGCCCTAAACCATTCATTTGAAACCCTAAACCATATTTATTTCCTTTGTTCAAACCTAACCCTAAACCACGATTCCAACCTACATCCAAACCCTAACTTTTGACACTAAACATTATCATCAATCCATCATCAAATTCATAGATTAATTGGTATGTTCCATTCAAACCATCATCATTAAACCCTCATAACCGAATCACTATCATCACTCTTATACCATAATTTGAGCTACCATCATCTTATCTACATCACTTTCAAAGCTTTAATATTTTAACTCACCATCACCGAGCCTTTATCATATGATCAAAACTCCATTCGAATCATTAGTTCCACATAATTGAAGATTACACCGTCCCACACACATCATGCCTACTTACCACATACCTCATATATGCGTCGGCTAGTTGGTCCATACTCCAAGTAGACTTAATTGGAACAAAAACTACTTAGTTAACCTATCAACAACAACCTAGATCATGTTGCACTTACTGCGAATCCTTGGTAGCCCACTCATAAAATCTATCGAGATGGATTCTCACTTCCACCTTAGAACATATAAAGGTTAAGCCAACCTCATAGGTCTCTAGTGCTCGATATTGACCTTCTGGATGGTTAGGTATCTCGACACAAACTCCGCTACCTCTTCATATGAGGCAACTAGTATATCCTCTTAAGGCCCTTATTCATCTTATCCCCTCCTGGGTGGATGGATACGGAGTACATAGACCTCCCTCTAAAATCTAGTGCTTCAAATTAGTGCAATTCTAAGGTGTACACCAACGACATCTGTAGAAAATGCTACCAACCTCATGGATTCGAAAAGCCTTAGCTTTTCCATCTCGAATCTTTTACCAAATCATCTCAAGCTTAACATCCTTAGGTTTTCCTACTCAGATCTCATCAAAAACCATCGGTGTAATCATTAAAGCATATATTTGGCCCTCTAAGTCGCTATGTTGGATCATCTCTTTCCCCATCTCACCAAAATCCTCCAACAACCGATTAGACACCACAACAGAACTAAGAGAGTGTGATATCTTCCTACTCAAGGCATCTGCAATGACGTTGGCCTTACCCTCATGGTAGGTGAACCCTAAATCATATCTCTTCACCTAACTCTAGCAACCTCCTTTGCCTCATATTCAACTCCTTCTGAGTGAATATATATACTTGAGGCTCTTATGGTTGATGCAGAATATGCACTTAGTCCCATATAGATAATGCCTCTAAATCTTCAATGCAAAAACGACGTCTATCAATTCCAAGTCATGCATCGAGTAATTTTGCTCATGCTTCTTTACTTTATGAGAAGCGTAAGCCAATACCTTACTATGCTACATCAAAACACAACTCAGTCCATGCTTCGATGTGTGACTATAAACCTCAAATCATTTTGTACCTGAATGTAGAGTCAAAAACGATGTTGTAGTCAATTGCTACTTTAATTCTTAAAATGCTCCTTGACAAGCATCATCCCAGTGAAACCTAGTCATCTTCTTCAAAAAGTTCATCAAGGGATGAGCTACCTTCGAGAAGTCTTGAACAAAACACATGCAATACCCGTCCAAACCTATGAAACTATGAACCTTAGGAATGCCAGTGGGTACCTTCCACTCAGTGACTGCCAAAATCTTCGCCGAATCTATGACAAATCCTCTTGCTGACACCACATGACCCAAAAATGCAAATTCTTAAATCTAGAACTCACACTTAGAGAGTTTAGCATACATCCTATTCTCTCTAAGGAGAGACAAAATAGAATGAAGATGTTGTTCATGCTCCTCTTTACTCCGAGAGTATATCCAAATTTTTACTATGAAGACTACTACAAGCTGATTAAGGAACAGATGAAAAAATCCTTGTCATTAAATCCATAAATACAATAGGAGCATTGGTGAGCCCAAAATGTATCATTGTGAACTTGTAGTGTTATATCGTGTAGTAAAGGATGTCTTCATGATGTCTGTCTCAACAATGGATAGCTGATGATAACTTGACCTTAAGTTGAGCTTCGAGAAAATCAAAGCACCCCAAAACTGGTCAAATAGGTCGTTGATCCTAGGAAGTGGATAGTGGTTATTCACCGTCAACTAGTTCAAACCCTAAAGTCTATACATAAATGAAGGCTCCCATCCTTCTTCTTCACGAACAAAACTAGTGCTCCTCATGAGGCACACTCAGGTGAATATACCTATGTTCCACAAAGTCCTCATACTAAGACTTTAGTTCCTTCAACTTTATGGTTGCCATCCGATAAAGTGCCTTCAAAACAGGTTTGGCCCCCGGTACCAACTTAATGGTGAAGTCTATCTCATGTACCAATGTCATACCTGGAATATCCTTTGAAAACATGTTTGAAAACTCCTGAGAAACCAAAAATTCCTCCAGTACCGATATATCCTTGTTCAGGTCATGAACTCCGCATAAATACATATGGTAACCCCTCTACACCAATGGACACAATGTGTAGATAGATATAACATTCATCATAGGCCTAGGCTTACATTTCTAGTAAGAGACCCTAGTGCTTCGAGGTCCCTATAACACAACTCGCTTTTGCACACAATCTATCACAGTATGATATCTTCCTAGCATATCCATTCCCAAGATATCATTATAATCCTGTAGGTTCAATACAACCAAATCCACTAGGATGTCTACCCCGCCTATCTCTAAGGCCATGTTAGAGTAGAGTCTAGTGTAATCTAATATATCCCCAGAAGGAAACATTATAGAAATAGATGCATCAGAAGATGGAGACAAGGCAACTCTAGCGATAATAGTACACGCAAAAGAAAGAGATGCCTTTGAATCAAACCATAAATACGCTGGTAGTGAATGGATGGAAAATGTACCAATGACCACATCTAACTGCCTATCAACCTCTGCCTGAATAATAACATTCAGGTGATTGCTTAACTGTCCTCCATAATACCCTTTTGAACCGTAAGTCTAACCTCCTCCCTTCTAAGGGAAAGGACGATGCCCATGTGGTCTCCCTTAAATCTCCTTAGGATGTCCATTGGATGGGACATGTGCTCTCTATTGAAACTACTGATGTGGTGGATGGTAATTCTGCTACTAATATACCTTCAGGTGAGGCACAAGTAGTCCCTGTTACAGTAATTGACACTACTAATGCTGACACTCAAAAAATTGGTGGGCCAACTCACCACTTGTCCTACAATGAACAAGAGTGTCACCCTGGATGATCCCAATTGCAAAGATGACATATAAAAAATCTCATCGATCCTACAGGTTTTCTCAACCACCACTCTATCCTATAGGCTGATAACTTGGAGGTCCATCTCCACATAATTGAATTTGACCTCTAGATCCCTGTGTCTCGAGATTCCTCTTACCCAGAATAAAAGCTTGCTCCTGAACCATAATAGCGGCGACACATGCTTGCTCATACAATGTGGTTAAATCTTAGAAATCCACAACACCCATCATACTACGAATGATGAAGTGGAGCCCCTGCTCAAACTGATAAACAATTGTAGACTCGTTATCTAAGATCCTCAGTGCAAACATGAAAAGCTATTTGAATTGGGTGTGATAGTGCTTTATTGCCATGCCTCCCTAAATAAGCTACATGAACTCTTTTAGCTTATCCCTCTTAAGACTCTCTAGATAAAACTTAGCATGAATTTCCATTTTGAACTCCTCCTAGGACAACAATGGTAATCCCTAAGTACGACCTCCTACCCAATAGATGTCGGGGGCCCCTCGAAGAAAGAAAGCAGTAATACTTGCCTCGGTGGGCAATCAAATGCATTGTATGTCCTATCCATATCCAGAATCCATCCCTCTAGGATAATCGGGTCCTTGTCACCAGCATAGAGTGGTGGGTGATATCCTATAACCCTCTTAAGCCAATCATATCTGATACCCTCCTATGGGTAATGCAAAGGTAGAGGGGGTAGATGAGGCTAAGGCAGGTGTTTGATGAACTCAATGAATGCCTCAAAAGTCTCCTCCTGATGATTCATGCAACCTTTAAGTGAAATGACAACTAGGTAACTATAAGAAAGAAAATGTGTTACGACAAAGCCTTCCTAGCTTACTAACACATAATGCACATACTCACACTTTAAGGCCACTTAGGCCACCCATCCTAGATTACTCATAATTTAATCCCAGTTCTTGAAAGGAAATCACTTTTTTTTCTTATTTTGAAAAGTGAAATAGTCCATTATAATTAGATGAGAGATCATTTGAAAATGAAAAATTTAAAATAAAACATAGTAATCAAAACCAAGGCTCAAATACCAACCTGTAACTCCCTAATTTTTAGAACTAAAAATTTTCATTTTATAGTAGAAGCATATAAGAAAAATATTGGGTGTTACAGCCATAATTAAGCCCAACCATCTTTACATCAATCACAAAGATAAAACTATTCATAGTAAAACAAAGGGAATTAAAATTGTAAGAACTTTTACAAATATGATACGAGTTTTGAGGTTAACTCTAAATTATAATAACAAATACAAACTATGGCATACCATGGATCAAGGAGTCTAAAAAGGTATCTAGATAAGTACATCAACTAGATAACATGACTCTATGCCCATAACTCTAATACCAAAGTCACTCCTCCACATATCACTCGTCAAATGCTATAAACTCATCCAACGGGTCAACTTCGACCTACACAAATACATTTGGGTCATCTACTCATGGAAATGGGCAATATCCATGAAACGGATGATTAGTATGCGATGTACTAAGTAAGGTAACAATACAGTCGAAGTAGGATTTCATATAATGCATAAATTCACATTAGAGAATCAGCATACATAAGATAATATAAATAGTGCCAGGTACATAATGATTACAAGTCTCACTATCTAAATATATAATATTCCAATATTTTATTTACATTGAGGTGAGGGAATCCACTATTATTAAACTGCTGAAACACCTCTCAGGGACAAAACACCTAAGCCTCTATTATTATCCAGTGCAACAAACTCAACCCCTCTTAGAGCAAAAATGCTCATGAGTCATTATTATTAAACCAATGGAACAGTATGAATCACCTCTTGGGGACAAGACACCTAAGCTACTATTATTATATAGTGGAATAGACTCAACACCTCAATCCTAACTCACGTAGTTTTTTACTTTAAATGATTATTATCTTTTCCATTAATACTTTATCTCTTAATTTAATATTTATTCGTGTTGAGTATGGGGCCGCACTATACTTAATCCAATGGACCAGACTAATGCACCTCTTAGGAACGAGACACCTAAGCTACTATTATTATTTAGTGGAACATACCCATATAAACACCTTGGCTTGACTTACATGATCTTTAACTTTAAATGATTAATATCTTATTAGAGTTGATTGTATATTCACGATTATCATGTAAGACACATATAAGTATACAAGAAATAAATTTAACAATATAATTAGGACCACACAATTATCCTCCACATGACCATAATACACTTAGGTAATTAAAAATTCTCATAGCTTCCTAAGGATTCATAAATCTCAATATCGATACATATAAATCTCCAATATCTATCCGAAACATAAAAAATCAATTGCTTACACCGATACCATATCTAACTTTATACCAAAACCATACTTCCAAGGTCTCATTTTGTAAGATATAATATCATAAAATAAAATTAATCATACCACATGTCCTATAAAAGTACATACACATAAACATAAAGTCCCAACTACGATATGTATCCTTACCAACAGACACTAGGCTCTATGCACGTAATCCTATACCTTCTCCTCTGAGATCATTAGAAAATTACCTACGAAAAATAAGATGATACACGATTAGACTCGAAGATTATAATCAAGAAAAAAAGTTAAGGTAAAGGATGGTAAAAATGAAAATAATTAGAGTCAAAGGGAATCTTGAGTTGCGTGGAAGTGTGGTGGAATGTATGGTGGTGCTATAATAAAATTTTAGTGGTGTTTGGGTAAGATTTGGGGAGACAAAGGGGGTGCACGACTAAAATAGGGAGGCTGCATAGGCATGCAACAAGTGGTGCACACCCAAGCTATGAGCTAGGATCGTGCATGAACATGGTGTGTGAAGATTCACGGCCATGCTCAATAATGAAAATAAGGAACAGGTACGCACAAGTGTGTAGAGGCTATGATCAAGTTGTGCGAGGGTGTACGGGTAAGCTGTGCTAGTTTGCATAGATGTGTGATAAGGAAAATTAATAGTGCATGACCTTACATGAGGCCACGCATGAGCCATGTATCTTTTAAAAATGTGACATACATGAGGAAATGGAAAATGATAGTGGTCAAAGATGATGGTAAGTGACAGCGAGGGAAAGTGATGGGGTGGTCTTGGTAGTTGATCCACCAAGCTTTGGGCAGTGCTTGGTGGTTGTGGTGGCATATGATGGTGATTGTGATGGCATGTGTGAAAAATAGAGTAGGGAAAGAGGAGGAAGAAGAAGAAAAAGAAGAAGAAGAAGAAGAAGGATGGCTCAGGGCAATGGCTACTTGAAACAAGTTGAGCAATAAATGAGGTAAAAAAATGAGGGAGGAAGAGAGGGAAGAGTAGTATGTGTGTGTGTGTATGTGTGTGTTTGCATGGAGGCATGTGACCATTGTGCAAGGTAATGGTGTTAGAGCATGAGGGATGATAGGGGAACTTTTTCCATGAAAGTGGACGGAGGTGATGGTAGAGTGTTGGGTGAAAAAAGGCAGGGTAGCAGCATGAGATGGTGATGGTTATATGTGTTTTGCATGAGAAATGGAATAAGTATTTGGATAAGAATAAAATAAGGATGTCATAGAGTTAGATGGTAAGTGAAAAATAATGAAAAGGATAAATAAATGGTGTAAATGAATAACCTAATTAATTGAGCAAGTTAGAAACTAAACTCTATTGTTCGTTTGGATAACTTGCTTAGTATGTGTGTGTGACTATCTATGATTTAAACTATGAAGACCAGCATGATGCATCCTGCATTGCCTAAGTTGTGTATGATAGTAAATCTTGATGAATTGTATGGTCATGATAAAGTAGGTACACTTAATTATATGACATTGGCATGACACATGTTAGGTATGATTTCCATAACATGATAGAATATTGTATGCTTGTGACTTCCGTTAAGGAAGTAATTTGGCATACTTAGTACGTAGCGTATTGATGTGCCAATTTACTTGACCACTTGCTCATTCCAATGGATAAAGGGCCATGTGAAGGTTTTTGGGTATGACCAGTAGTGAGCCTACCTCATCTTGGGTTTGAGGCTTGAGATCGTAGAAATCTGAAGGTTTTTATTAGATGTGTGATGAACCATAGTTTTGGGGTCACACCCTAACTTATTTTCTACCATAATAGCCTTGCATTTTTAGTTAATAATTCTCCTTATATTTAACTAGGTCAAGGACTATTAAGGTCCTATGTTGTAAACACTTCTTTTAAATATTTATGCAACTTGATCTGGCGCACTCTACTTTAGTTTAGTTGGTTTGGTTTTTTTAACCTTGTATCTAATATTACATGGGTGGATAACATCTATCTAATGTTTGGTATGGAAGTATCACCCCTTTTTTCCTAGGTTCATTTAGAATTTCCTACTTCTACATTGTTTAAAATAAAAAAAAATAATAGTGAAAAATGAGGGTGTTACATTATCAATTGAGTTCGTAGGTTACCTATATAGTAGACTAGGTCTTTATCTGAAATGCAGAGGCATTTGACAAAACCACCAAATAAAGTCAAGGGATCCTACCTTGTCTTTAGGGTAGCTAATCCTAAAAAGAAACCGATTCCAAATCTTGAATTTTTTCACTTTAAATATTAATATATTAAGAAGGTAATAATAAAATATCACATAATGCACAATTCTCTCAAATCAAAGCTTAACTAATTTTTCTTTATTTTTAATTATTCAATCCAATCCTAAAGTCAATGGTCCAAGTAAAATTTAAAGTCAATACTAAAGTTAACCTATCAATACACTAAGGACATTATACGTCCAAATATTCATGTTAAGCGCATTAGATAAAAAAAATGATCAAAATTTCCTCAAAACCTTACTTATGCCATTTTATCAAATTTAATACTGTCCTTTATTAAAAATGATAATTTATTGTGAAAAGATTAAAAGATGATAATTTATGACATTTTAGCACATGAGTAATTATTTAGTGATTAACTATATATTCCATTACATATACATTTCACAACTTACGTGTACAAATCATAATCGAGCATTTCTAACACATCATGTATTCCATACAACACATATGTACAAGTTTATAACATGATTAGAAATTTAAGATAACAATTAATTTTATGATGTGTGCAAGGAACTATTTGAAACCTTAGAGCATGTGAAATGAGAATTATAACAGATTAACCATAATCATGCTTGCTTACAATCATGCTATATTTTCACCCTAGATACAACACGTTGTAATAATCATGGAACACTTAACATGGTACATACATAATAACTTAACAAGGGTACATACCCTAACAAAACTCTAAACAAGCATACATTAACCATTTTTATATATCACATACATATATTTCATATTAAATAATAAGACAAACATATGCTAATTACTTCATATCATAGTTTCGGTGTCCATACCTTTTCATAACACTTACATACCTACTATAATATTTTAGCATATTGTGCATGCATATATCCTTTCAAAAGTCTACATGCATAAAACATACTCTAAGAAACATAAAAAACCTATATGTGTCCACAAGGGTTCACATTTTAGTAGAATAATATGTTTACCTTTTATCCAAGCAAAATAAATAAAGTAAGATTTACCCAACTAGTATCCACTCAACCCTTTTGAACTCTTAATATTAAGACAAAAAAACATGTTAGCAATTTTATCTGAAACCATTAATTAATTCACAATAATTGAGTATATTGAGTGTGTCAGGTTACCATTTCACCAAGGCAAGAAGGGAGAACCTAACACAAGGAGAGGAAGGAAAAAGGGAGATAACCAAAAGTAGGAGACTTAGAGAGGGGTGGCACATAGTGGAGGGAATGGTGGTTCTCCAAAACGGAGGTAAGGTAGTATAGTCAAGGGGAAGGGGAGCATTGATCCAAGGGAAAAATGGTGCACGTGTGGTGCATAGACTGGAAGTGAAGGTAGGAGTTGGGTGTGAGAGGGGTGCGTGATTATGCTAGGTGTGCACAGGTTGGGTGTGCCTCAATAAAACCAAATGGGGCAACTAGGGAAGAGGGAAAAATGGTGTGGCTTGAGGCAGTGATGGTTGGACACTGACAAAATATATTGATGGGGATGAGGTGGTGATCGCTAAGAAAGAAGGTGGTGGTGCTTTGTGGTCGGTGGTGATGAGTGGCATGGGAGTTGAAAAAACCAAGCAGGGGAAAAGAGAAGAAGGAAGAGGAAATGGCCAGCTAGGATTTTAGATGACACGGAATGGAAATAAGTGAAGGCAAGAGGAGAAGGTCAAGAAGGGGTGCATGCATATATATGTATATGTGTGTGTATATATAGGGATGGTTGGGGTGAGGCACAAGAAAACTAATAGGAGAGTGTAGGTTAGGCATGGGATGGGTAGAGGTTTGGTGTGGAAGGGGTTGTGTGCAAGGATTACAGGGTGTAGGGGAATCGGTGTGCCTGTTTAGGAAGGGATAAGTGAAGACGACAGATGTATTAGGGAGGAAAGGGTTGCTTGTCCTGGAAGGGGAAATGGAAAGGATAGGTGAGGGTTGTGTGTAAGTTGGTGAAAGTGAAAGGTAGAACAAAAATTAGATAAACAAAAATGGGGAAAAAAGAAAGAGAAGAAAAATTAAAAGAATAATAAAAAAAGAATAAATTTAGGGTTAGGGTTAGAATTACATTAAAACACAAATTAATTGGGATTAAAAGTAGATAAATTTTTAGTATGTTATAGAACCTTTATATGTTGAACTTAAACTAATAACTTAGTGAACATTTAAGAATTAATTACAAAGCTTATATAAATTTTTTGTTGAACATAAAATAATTCAGTAAAGAATTGTCTCCTAAATAGAGCTGGTAAAAGTTGACCCGACCCGCCCAACCCGACTCTACCCGAGTGAAACCCGACCCGATAAGACCTAAAAAGTTTAGCAACCTGACCTAACCTAACCTAAACCCAACCTAACATTAACCCGACTCAACATTGACCTGATAAAAATTAACCCAACCCTAAACCGACACAACCCGATGCCAACCCATAACTCGATAGCGACCCGACTAGTCTTTAACCCGACCCACTTTGATCTGACCAGATGTCGACCTCACCCAACGTTGACCCAATCCAACCCGACATTGACCCAACCAGACATCAAAATCTATTATAATAATAATAATAATAAATTACACATATTTTATTATTCATTTAAAGCTTTTAAAAATATAGTGTTTTATAAATTTTACTTATTTTTCATACTTTTACCCTAAACATTTAGAATAAAATCTCATAGCTCCAACTTTTGATGCATATTTTAAAAAAAACAAATATATATTAATTTACATATAGTACATAGATTATAAGTTTATAACAAATAGAAAATCAACCTCAGACTCTAAAAATATAATTATAGTAGTTACTAGTTACCTAATGATAATATACTTACAATTGTTACCAACTAAAAATTACTAACTCTTAGCACCCTTGTGCTATAAATCTGGTCTATTTTATAACATATTGTACACTCAATTGATTAAAAACTATTAAGGAATTACCGAATTTAACATAACCAGGGTTTTTGAACTTGAACAACAAATCCGATCAAATATTATTCAAATATTTAAATTGACGGTTTGAAATTGAAATTAGACATATTTTAAAACATATTGTATACTCAATTGATTAAAAAATATTAAGGAATTATCCAATTTAACATAATTAGGGTTTTTGAGTCTGAACTGTAAATCTGGTCAAATCTTATTCAAATATTTAAATTGATGGCTCAAAATTGAAATTAGACATATTCTAAAACATATTGTATACTCAATTGATTAAAAAATATTAAGAAATTACCCAATTTAACATAACCAGGGTTTTTTAGTCAAAACTGCAAATCCGGTCAAATCTTATTCAAATATTTAAATTGACAATTCAAAATTGAAATTAGACATATTCTAAAACATATAATATACTCAATTGATTAAAAACTATAAAGAAATTGCCCACTTTAACATAATTAAGGTTTTTGAACCCAAACTATAAATCTAGTCAAATCTTATTCAAATATTTAAAGGGACAGTTCAAAATTAAAATTAGACATATTCTAAAACATATTGTATACTCAATTAATTAAAAACTATTAAGAAATTACCCAATTTAACATAACCAGGGTTTTTTAGTATAAACTGTAAATCTGGTCAAATATTATTCAAATATTTAAATTGACAATTCAAAATTGAAATTAAACATATTCTAAAACATATCATATACTCAATTGATTAAAAACTATTAAGGAATTACCCAATTTAACATAATTGAGGTTTTTGAGCCTAAACTATAAATCCGGTCAAATTTTATTCAAATATTTAATGGGACAGTTCAAAATTAAAATTATACATATTCTAAAACATATTGTATACTCAATTAATTAAAAACTATTAACGAATTACTCAATTTAACATAATTAGGGTGTTAGCTTGAACTACAAATTCGGTCTAATATTATTCAAATATTTAAGTTAATGATTTAAAATTGAAATTAGACATATTTCAAAACATATTGTACACTCAATTGATTAAAAATTATTAAGAAATTACCCATTTTAAAATAACTAAGGTTTCTGAGCCCGAATTATAAATCCAGTAAAATCTTATTCAAATATTTAAATTGAAGTTTCAAAATTGAAATTAGACATATTCTAAAACATATTGTATACTTAATTGATTAAAAAATATTAAGGAATTATCCAATTTAATATAACTAGGGTTTTTTTAGCCCAAACTGTAAATCCGGTCAAATATTATTCAAATATTTAAATTGATGGTTTAAAAATAAAATTAGACATAATCCAAAACATATTGTATACTCAATTGATTAAAAAATATTAAGGAATTATCTAACTTAACATAATTAGGGTTTTAAGCTCGAACTATAAATCCGGTCAAATCTTATTCAAATATTTAAATTAATGGTTCCAAATTGAAATTAGACATACTCTAAAACATATTGTATACTCAATTAATTAAAAATTATTAAGGAATTATCCAATTTAATATAATTAGGGTTTTTGAGCCCGAACTTCAAATCCGGTTAAAGTTTATTCAAATATTAAAGTTGATGGTTTAAAATTAAAATTAGACATATTATAAAATATATTGTATATTTAATTGATTAAAAACTATGAAGGAATTACCCAATTGAATATAATTAGAGTTTTTGAGCCTGAACAGCAAATTATGTTAAATCTTATTCAATTATTGAAATTGACGGTTCAAAATTGAAATTAGACATATTCTAAAACATATTGTATACTCAATTGATTAAAAACTATTATGGAATTATCCAATTTAACATAATTAGGGTTTTTGAGCCCAAACTGCAAATCTAATCAAATCTAATTTAAAATTTTAAATTGACGGCTCAAAATTGAAACTAGACATATTCTAAAACATATTGTATAATCAATTTAATAAAATTACTCAATTATACAATCCAATATAAATCCGCAAGAGTTTTAACCAAAGAATCCAATTCTAATATATTTCAATGCTATTTTCCCAATTTAACAATACCAACATGAAATTAAGTACATTTCAAAGTATATTGAATAATCAATTTATCCAAAATAGATTAATCAGACAAATCCGAACATAATTGGATAAAAAATCTTTATTATTTACTTGTAAAAATAAAACATATATAATATTCTTATTTCATTTATCTTTACTAGTAATCTTATGATTGTCTCTAATATTTATTAAGTAATAATTGATAATTATACATTGGATAGTTATACATTGTATTTATAAAATCATATTTTTTAAGTAATTAAGTAAATATAATAAATGATAAATATCTAATATTTTTACTTGTAAAATTTATAAATATTTTAAGTAATCAAATATAATATTGTTACAACTTATAAATATCTTTATTATCTACTTGTAAAAATAAAACACATATAATATTCTTATTTTATTTATCTGTATTAGTAATCTTACTACTGTCTCTAATATTTACAATGTAATAAATGATAATTATACATTGTATAGTTATGTTTATGATCACCTTTATTTTATAAAATTATCTTTTCTAAGTAATCAAATATTTTAAGTAATCAAATAAATATAATATATGATAAATATCTAATATTTTTACATGTAAAATTTATAAATATTTTAAGTAATCAAATATAATATTGTTAAAACTTATAAATATCTTTATTATTTACTTGTAAAAATAAAACACATATAATATTCTTATCTCATTTAAATGTACTAGTAATCTTATGACTTTCTCTAATTTTTACAATATAATAAATGATAATTATACATCGTATAGTTATATTTATGGTCATCTTTATTTTATAAAATTATCTTCTTTAAGTTATCAAATATTTTAAGGAATCAAATAAATAAAATATATGATAAATATCTAATATTTTTACTTGTAAAATTTATAAATATATTAAGTAATCAAATATAATATTGTTAAAAACTTATAAATATCTTTATTATTTACTTGTAAACATAGAGCGCATATAATATTCTTATTTCATTTATATGCACTAGTAATCTTATGATTGTCTCTAATATTTACGATGTACTAAATGATAATTATCCATTTTATAGTCATGTTATGATGACCTTTATTTTATAAAATTATCTTTTTTAAGTAATTAAATATTTTAAGTAATCAAATAAATTAAAATAAATGATAAATTTCTTTGTTAGATTCAATCATGCAATGTTTTTTATCATTAAAATTTATAAATATCTTTACTATTTACTTGTGAACGTAAAGTGCATCTAATATTCTTAATTCATTTATATTCAATAGTAATCTTATGATTATCTCTAATATTTATAATATAATAAATGATAATTATTTGGACCCGAATTTGACTCAACCCGTTAAAACTCAACTTGACCTGACCTAACAAGTTAACTCATAACTACTCAAATCTAACCCGTCAAGTTATATGAAATGACCCGGACCATCAAGTTAACCTGAAACAACTTAGACCTAACAGGGTTAATCCATCATATTACACGAAATCACCCGAACGGTCCAAAGCCACCTAGTCATGTGAACTAGAAAATGATCCGAAACCAACTAGATCCTACCAGTCAAGTTAACCCGAAATTACTCAAATTTGAGTTTGCTTAACCCGAACCCAGCCTAACCTAATAAATTAACCTGAAATGACCTGGAACTGACCCGACCTAAACAAAGCAATGACCCGAACTCGAAATGACCCGACTTGACCCGCAACCGACTTGTAAAAGTTAATTGACTCGAAATGACCTGACCCACTATAACTCGACCCGAACCCGACCCACTAGACCCAATTTCCACCTCTACTCCTAAATATGTAAGAATTAATTACTGAACTAAACATAATGTGTGGAACATTTATCTGCTGAACCTGAAACAATAACTATGTGAGAACCAAAAACAATAACTATGTGAACTTAATATTTTTATGCGATGAACCTAAATAATTTATGCAATGAATCTAGAATTTTCACAGTTCACCAACCCAAATGACCCAACCCAAAACCTAATTTAGACAAAAAAAAATGTTAAACCTACACCACTTTTTTTAACTAACCTGAAGTTAGCCAACCTGATAATGACCAAAACCAATCCATATTTAGATAGATATATGATAAAGACCCGACCTGAACTTACCTAACTTAGAATGACTCGATTCAGATCTGATCTATGCTTAGACATAATTCCAAACTTGGTCCAAAATAAAGTTAAAAGTCCACAAAGCTAACATTTTATCTTATATAAATTATTTCATAAAACACAATAAAATATAAATTTAATAAAAGTTTATGTAAAAAATAATATGCAATCCATATAACAATAAATGAAATAAAACTAATAGAAATCTCTTCTCCTTACTTTATTTTAATATCCTATTATCATTTGTCATATTAGATAATAAAAGTTATTATTATTGTTGTTGTTGTTATTGTTGTAAAGATACAAATTATAATTGTAAATATAATAATTATAATATATACTATTATAGTGGTAATAATTACATTTATATTTGTATTTCTAATAATCATAATGATTTTTATACTTCTAAAGATGATGATGATAATAATAATAATAATAGTAATTATTATTATTATCATCATAGTAATAATTATAATTAAAATGATAATTATATATATAATAATATTTAAAATAAAACTATAATAATTATATTAAAATAATACTAATGTATTAATATTGCATAGTTTATAATAATAATTTATTATATCAGTACATATATTATGATAATAATTACTTCAATAAACATAAAAGTAATAATAAATCACAAATTGTTGTGAATATTTTATTTATATATTATGAATGTACAATTTATAAATGTGCATTTAATTAAACCCTTGGTTTAATATTAAAATTATTACCATTAGTTGTAATAGTTTTTCCATTATGATTCCACCTGAACTCTAATTATCATTCACCTTCTTTCATATTTAATTCCTTATCATTATGGATGTAATAAGTATGGGTATTATATACATACATACATACATATATATATATATATATATATATATATATATATATAAAAGATATTGTGAATTGTAAATGTGAGTGAAAACTCACACTTATCAATGGGAATCAGAAGTCTCATTATCTTCTTCTCTATATTGTTATATTATCTCTCTTTGAGTGTATTGTTATTACAACACATTATCGGCATGATTAGCCACTAATTTATCACTTCCCATTATATGTTTCTCACCATCCCCTTAGCATAATGTTTCAAAGATTAATTCTATTAGGTGTTTATATTCATCTCGCCTCTTTCTATCAAATATTTGAGACTAATCTATGAATGATTATTCAATGGAGTTGATCTTATTTGGGATGTTGGGGTACCCATAAGCAAATGGCCATAGATTTGGTGATAATGTTGATTGGTACTTAAGAGAAGGTAGTGTTCTAAATTCATTAGTTATCATTCTATATGAATATGATTATTATATTTCACATACGACTAGCCTATCATTTTTATTTATGTGAGATCTTAATTTTTTTAGGCATATGAAAGGTCACATATGAGAAATATCTTATAATCAAGTAAATTTCAAGAATATTGATCCCCCTCTTAATTTGAATTGATTAATAGTTTTAAGAGAGATATAGTATGATCCTAAAATTAGATTAGGACAAGGAAATTTATTTTTATCTCCCCTTTGCTTTATTCTTATGCTGATTGATATTTTTATCTGTTTTAATTGTATATATTGGCAATATATAATTTAATTTGATTATATATATGATGATCTCTCTTTCTATTATGCGATGGAGGGTAGAGATAGGTGATGGTAGAAGGAGAAACTTTTTCCATTCAATAACTCAAATTGTATTTAATATGATCAATTAAAAGATCAAAAGCGATGGAGTAACGACCATATTTCCCATCACCGTATATAGATCCCCATCACTAGAAGATGATGGAAATCCATCTAAAGTGGAAATATTTTTTTTTAAATCTTAAATTTAAATGTCATGGTTTGGTGGTCTCATTGCCCATCACCTTGTGCATAAAAGTGATGAATCGACGGTCTCATCACTCACTACATACATATTTCAACACTTAAAGTTTATTGGAGAATATAGGGCAAACCTACCATAGTTAAGTCTCTTCCACCACCACAATGGTTGGAATATTTATAATAGTATCCCCATTATATTATAGTTCTAGTCGGTAGGGATAGTTTGATATTTGAAGCCTAAAGCTTTCTCTCCAATAAGTAGCTTGATGGTTAAAGCTTGAAGCTTCCCATTCAGTTAATAGTTGAAAGATGAAATTTCCCATTTAACATAAGTAATTTAATGGTAGAGGCTAAATGCTTCCCTTATCATAGACTTAAATACAGTTTAGAAGATCAATTTATCCTATTGAAATGCCACTGTACATTCTATTTTAAAGATTGAGTATTTTATAATCTTATAATTGACAAGAATTTACATGTGTATGTGTCGTGATTAAATTATTAAAGGATTTCCCAATTTAATAATTGGAAAACAAGATTATACATGATATTGTACCTAAGTTCTTGGAAAACTTACTATGGTCTATGAGTATTTAATGGTATTATTAGCATCAACATTGGCTAGAAGTAAGTCCGAGATAAATTCACAATATATACATTTGGTATATTTGAAAAACCCAAACGGTGTCACTAACCGGACATTAGTAGACCAAAAAAATAATATCTTTGTGGTATGAGAAGTGAGATTGTATTAGTGAAACAATGATATTAAAAATCATTGAAACTTACACAAGCACCCACTTACATTCTTGAAGATTCTTTATATTGGTGGTCTCATATGAATGATATATTAATCTTGATGGTTTTATAGTCGTGATAATGTAAAAAAACACAAAATATCCCATGTCCTTGATAGACTTCAAGTTGACACATGTGGACTATTTAAATTTATCATGGTATATAATGATGCATCAATGTAAGGTCATATATTATATTTTGAAACTAATATTATTGTATTGGTACAAAAGTGAAAAGCCATCCAACTGGGGTAAAAATACAATCAATGCTTCAAGTTGGAAGCAAAATGATTTGGTAAAGTCATTGATTATGCATTTTGTTCGTAGACTCTTATTAGTGAAGTTTAGAAGTGATATGCTAATATGCACAAATGACTTGATTGCTCAAATTGGACTTGAACAAGAAAGACTCCTGACCTAAACCTACACATGACTTGATTGCATTGTAGACCCAATTTTAACACGACTTAAACCTGACTTGTATGCTTAATTTGCCACTTCTAAATGAACCTAAACTAATATATATATATATATATCACTTTACATTAATTTTCGTGTTCATTATTAGATATCAAAAATAAAACATTTTAATGACCAAACCAAAACAATTATCATAATGAACTTTTGATATGATATGATATAGTGCATGCATACATACATACATATCTACATGTATATAAATATATAAATATATAGGGGGCACATCTAGTAAAAATCATCCTTTACAATAAGAACAGAGAATCACCCTAACTTCTTGAGACACTTATAATAGTTTCCACCACCTACTGCATGTAGTTTTTTAAATTAAAAAAATAAAAATATAATATTTACAAAAATACTACCTTATTTTTTTACATTCAAAAGCTAAAGTTTTCTAAGATATTTACAGTAGTTTCCTCCACCCATTGGAGATAGTTTCTAATAAAAAAAAACATAAATACTTAATATTTACAAATATACTATTGTTTTTTTCCAACACTTAAATACCATAGTTTCCTCTACCTACTAAGAGTAGTTGTCATCACTTATGGTAGGTAATTTCTAAAACTGAAATATAAAAACATAATATTTACAAAAATAATATCAATTTTTTATTCTAACACTCAAATATTAAAGTTTCTTAAAACTATTTATAGTAGCTTCCTTTACCTCCTAACAGTAGTTTTCACTACCTACTGTGAGTAGTTTCTTCAACTCAGAATACTAATTCTCAGTGATTGCTAAGAGAGTTAGTTTTCATTGGATATTCCTTCAATCTATAAGTTATAATTTTAAATATAATAGTTATAATATATATTTTTATAATGACAATAATTAAATTTAAATTTAAATTTAAATTTCTAATAATCATAATAATGATTACTATATTTCTAAGGATTATTGTTATTATTATTTATAATAATAATGAATATTATTATCATTAAAATGATAATTATGTATGTAATAATATTTATAATAATCTTATTATTACATATATTATGATAATAATTACTACAATAAAATAAAAATGATAATAAATCAAATTTTTTTTGTATGATTTTATATTAATAACAATCAATATCAATACAAAATTTAAATTGAATTAATTTGATTCAAACCCAATGCGACCTATAATCTATATTCCTAAACTAGATCTAACACAAAATTTTTAGAACTGAATCCAATTTGAATCTGAAGAAATCTAATGCTTCACGGCTAAACCTGTTCCATAATTTTTCTGTCCTAAAATAACCTGTCATAATATGAATGTGATCCAAATCACTATTACTTGAATTGGACCCGAACACAAAAGACACCTGACCTAAATCTAAACACACCTGATTGTATAGTAGATCCAACTTTATCATGACTTAAACCCAACTCGTATGATCAATTTGGCACTTCTAAATGAACCTAAACTAAACAAATAAATATCATTTTATATGAATGTACATGGTCATTATTATATATCAGACATGTGTGTATACACACACACGCAAAAGGTTCAGCTAGTTTCCAGAATCCAAGAGACTTTCTTTTAGCAATTTAAAGTTATGCTGCACAGCAATATCAAAGAAAACTTGCATTTTCGCATGAAATTTGGAGGCATCTTCTTTGCATATGAACGGACCAGCATGCAAACGTTGCTCAGATAGACAAGAATCCTTCACCACACTGCACTTGGTGCACAACAGATCCTGCAGCTGGTATTGCCGTTTTCTTTAGCGCACAATTTGAGGAAGAGAATTCTCCATCATTTTTCTATTGTAATAACCTAAAAGCTTTGATCTACAGTCGAAGAGGATTATCATAATTGGATCTTAAAATTTTAAGAATACTATAAAAATATGATCTCAATATATACTTATATACTGCAAAATTTTATAGTCAAAATTAAAAAATACATTAAAACATTCATTTCTAAAATGTTTTGATCACTAATTAAATTGTAGATGTTAAAAAAAACATAAATTACAGAATCACATACATATAAAAAAAGTTAGTATATGAAATATACATATGAAAAAAACTATTAGTTCCATAAAAAAAAAATCAAACTAGATAAATGTGAACTAGTTAATAAAAATAATAATAAAATAATATCACAAAATTTAATATATTGTTTTACTTTGTATATAACGTTTGAACTATTTTTAATGAATATTCAATTTGTATATCTTAATTTAGATGAAAATGATTATTTTATTAACAATATTTAAATTATTTTGAAATATTAAATATAAAAGATATAATATGGTGAAAAAAAAGATTCCACCCTTACTACCTAGGCACCAAACAAGGCCTTAAGAGGATGGTGAAGGAGCCGTGTTGGATTTCTTGGCCTTGACCTTGACCTGTTCTCCTTGGTCAGAGTCAAATCACAGCTCATCAAATCTCAGCTGTGAATTCAGGTTGTTATTTCTGCAGGCAACCCCCCCCCCCCACCAACCATTTCTGGCTTATAAATACTCATACACAGCGATCCCCCATCGCATCAATCCCCTCTAATTAAGCTCTTGAAAACCATTATACAAGCCCCATTTTGTCGGTTCATCTGTACTACAATTCCTTTCAATACACATGGCACAAATAACAGCAATCAAGGCTCTCGCAATCACCTTCATGGTGGCACTTCTTTCATCGTTTGCTAGCGTGTCGGCGCAAGGCCTTGAGATGTCACCATCTCCCGCACCGGCTACGGGCTCTGGATACTCTATTCCAGTTTCTGGAGCTATTGTTTTCTCGTCATTGCTGATTTCAATCTTGGTCATGAAGAACTAGACTTTCCCATGATGAAAGGAGAAAGAAAGAAATGATAGAAGTTCGCTTTCGTGTTATCGACTTGTAATTCAAGATTCAATATTCATTTATTATAAATGTTTTGTACTATATACGTTGATGGAAATTGTTGTTTCCCTTTTTTTCTTTCTTCTCTGATACAATTCACTTTCTTGTAATTAAATATGCAGTACATGATTCAAGAATAACTACCGCATCTGTATAATTCATGATTCATTTATGACAAATGTTTCGCACTATACATGTTTGTGGAGATTGATTTTTTTTATTCAATATTTTCTTGTATGGTTAAATGCGTAGTATATAATCAGAAAGTCTTGGGCATAAAAAGACTACAAATAATATCTTACATTTTTAATGAAAAAGTCTATGGCTCACAAGTTCATTGCTTGTTGGAGGTTCTCTCTCTCTCTCTTTTTTTAATGATTGAATTTCTTGGTTCTTAGTTCCTTGATGTATTGCCTATGCAATTCATTTGCTTTGCTTTTTCTTCTTAATTTAGAATCTTTATTAATAAACCAGAAAATCTTTGCCTTAGATTTAATAAATTAACTAGGATAATAAGTTGACTCAGGGACTGTATCTAGCTGATCTAAGATGTGAATCGATCACTTAATGGATGTCCAAATGCAATCTCGTTCATGTTTTGTTTTTTTTTCTTCTTTTCTGACATGGCTATATCTTCCGTCAATAATTGGCGATTCCCATGTTACAAATTTACATTATCTAAACTTCTTTTTTCCGTGTAATCTTTGTTGGAACTACACTGATTTGTCCTCATAATGCCTGTGTACTGCACTATGCTGGGTGGTTGGCATTGGCTGTCGCCATGACAGCACCATTTCCAAGAAAACAAAACAAAAAGATAAAAAAAAAAAACTTATTCCTTATCTTTTTTTTTTCTCTGCTAAGTAAGAATAATTCTATTACTTCAAAATAGAAATTAAAGTCACACAATCCCTCATCCAAGATAACAAATAATATAAATCTAACAATGATAGTCATCTATCATATTTAAACTTATATTGTGGGAGGTAAATCTGTCTAACAATCGTAAGAACAATCACTTTCACCATATCCCTCGTACATCTCTAACATTATTAGAAAATAAGCAGATTATGCTCATGCCAAGTAGTAGCAACATATGCTCCAAACAAGGTGATAAAGACTTGTGCCCTTGATTGGATCATTAGCATGTAGTGCCGCCTCTACTTCCCCACATGATACCTAGACAAAATTTTCCCCTTGATCTCAGTACTTCTTCCTTGCGTCAAAAATCTCATATTCCCATCTTTATTTTTAGATAACTGAGATGAGTGAAATGAAAGAATCAAGAGAAGAATACAAGGTAATGGATAACCTTCTCATGGAGGTTCACAATGCATAAAAGGTTATAATAGATATGCATGATTATACCAGGCTCAAATACAACATGTTTAGGCATCATAGCATACCAACTCATACACTATGCTTAAGTGATATTCATACTAGAGCATAACTAAGCATGCACTTGAGAATGACATGGAGTCATGAATAAACATAAATTCCATAAAACTTTGGGAAAACATGGTTCATAACATGTACACTCACATAAGCCACATACTAGTAAGATAAACCACCTAAGGTATCTCTAGTGTTACTCTTCAATTAAATACCACATTATGATCACATGATTATACATCCACTTAATTATTTTGAGCAACGGGTTGGATCATACCCCATGGTCTATAAATACCTATGGAAGTTAAACTAAGTAACCAAATGGATATAAGTCTAACCGAGGCTAAGTAACCACCAATGAACATAAAGTTTGGCCAGAGCTAAATAAAACCACCAGGTTAACTAAGCCCCTTTAGTATCCTTACCTCCTAACACATTATAGCGCATTGAGTAGGAAATACAATAAGATAACTAGGACCTTACCCAAAGGCAAATAATAATATGAAACTGTAACATCCCAAAATTGTGTAGCCCTAATTTTGAACATTTAGCCTTTTATCCAAAAATCTAATCCTTAAATATTAACTTAGTTCTTTTCGTTAACCTTTGACTTGCAAATCTAGATAAATTCTTAAATAAATTTATCCAAATTCTTTTATATTTTCATTTTATTTAATCCACCCTAAATGATAATTTTATCCAGTTTATTTTTCCTAATAGGATACACTAAATCTAGATAAATTAATATTATCCTAAACCTAAATTCAACCTAATTTTAATTCTAACCTTAAATTTACCTTTTTTTTCTTTTTCTTCTTTTTTATTTCCCTTTTCTTTCATTTCTCTTTTTCTTTTTTCTCCTCTCTTTTGATTGCCCGTGCCCCATCCCATTTTTTCTATTCTTTCTTCCTTCCCCAGTCTACTTGTCTAGCTCATTCTCCCTTTCTCTTCTTTTCTTCTACTTCTCTCCTCCTGGCCTACGCCTTAAGCCCAACCCACTTCTTATTCTTCTATTTTTTCTTTTCATCTTCGCTCCCCAACCTATCTAGCCCAACCCATCACCCCTTCCTCCTTTATTTTCTTCTCCTACTCCCTATCTGCGCCAAGAACACCCAAACATCTACACCCTGAACATGTCCATTTGCAAACACAAAACTAACCCCCTACCCCATGCACGCTTGCCGGCCTCTTTTTCCTTCCGAGCCAAACAATCCCTATACTCCTCCCACGTCACCTATCCTTTTCCTTTCCCTTTCTCTTCTACACCATCCTGCTCCCAATCTATTTCCTTTTCCCCCTCCTACATTCATTCCTCGCTTACCCTACACACCTAAACTAACCCATCCCCCATTAGTTTCCATTTATCCCTCACCATCCTCAACCATCTATACACACACATACACCATTCCCCTATTTTGTTCGAGAAACTTGAATCCTTCTCATCCCTTTCTATTTCCTTCTCCTTCATTCTCTTTTCCTTCCTCTTCTCCTTTTTCCTAACCAATCCTCTACATCCTGCATCCCTTCAAACCTCATCGCACCACACCACCAACTACCTATCAACCTTGCCTCTGCATCCCTGCCCTAGTTTCTTTCCTTGCCACAACTTACCAACACCCAACAACATAACAACCTTGTTCAACCATCACCAACCCTCTCATCCCTTCCTCCCTCTTCTTTCTTATTAGACCTAGCTCATCACCCAAATGCAACCACACACCACCTTCCTCCATCCTTCTCTTATATGTACAACCATCTAGCCCTTCTACATTTTCTCGTCCAAACAACACCTCTACTACCACCCTTCTTCTTCTTCTTCCTACCCCTGCATTTCTATGCATCATTAGCACCATCCCAGCCTTGTCATGCTTCCTCCTCTACACCACCATCTAAACCCCTACCCTAGCTTCTTTTTGCCCAGTTGAACCCAGCACCAGCCATGAGCAATGGTAGAAACTACTGATTTCTCTACCCCTTCCTTCATCATCCTACACTGCCGCCACCACCTTATTGTGCAACCTCCCTTTGCAACCAACTCTCCTCTTGCACCACCCTTCATTGTAACTCCAACTTCCAACACCTATCACCACCAACCCATCGAGCCACTGCCACTCTCCACCACAACCTTTCAACACCACCTCGCCACCAGCCTCCATCATCGCCCAACCGCCTCACCTTTTACCAGCTCTACTCCCTTATTTGTGTATGAGCTCATGCCGCATGTACAAAGTGAGGAGAATATTTTAGTTTAAATAATTTTTGGTACCCATTAATAATAAGTAAAAGTTTTTTGGTCATTTCAAAAAATAAATATTTTAATATTATAATTATTACTTTATCTAATAAACAATAATTCGACAATTGTGGTATTATTTTTAGGTATAAAAGTATAATTAGTAGGGCTTTATAATTTTAGTAGGTTAAACGATAAATTTATGCTTTTGCTGGAAATTAGGTAATTCTTATACTCTACAAAAATGTGAGATATTACATGATATAAAATTTGGGTTTTTGATGTATAAATTGCATTAATGATATTTGTTACGTTATAATTGTTTGCTTAAAATTATTAGCATGAAGTTTCGTGAAATGGAGCATGTTAACCTATATAAATTAGTATTATGTACGAAGTATGCTAGAATGGTTTGATGCCATAAATAAATTATATATGTCATGTTTGACCAAATGTGATAGGTTGAGCATGCCAAAGTATATTTTGGCATAAATATTATTATTGCGTTCCCTAAGGAAAATTCGATCATTTTTAGCATATCGTGATATTTACTTTGGTAAGAATGTCTAGTATGCCTTAATTATTGTTAAGTACGAGAGTATATAGTTTGGAGTTTTAGAAATGCATATTAAGGTTTTACATGCTAAACTATGTGTACAGATTCATATTGTGGTTAAGTATCTATCTATCTATCTACATATATATATACACATAGATATATATGTAAGGGAAATATCTAACATTAACTAGCTTTCTTAGTGAAAACAGAGAATTAGTATCTCAAGTTGAAGAAACTACCTACACTAGGTGGTGGAAACTACTAATAGTAGGTAAAGAAAACTATTATAAGTAGTTTCAAGAAACTACAGTATTTAAGTGTGAGAAAAAAAATGTAGTGGCATTTTTATAATTTTTTTGTATTTGGTGGTGAAAACTACTCTTAGTAGGTGGAAGAAGCTACTATAAGTTTTTCAAAAAACTATAGTATTTGAGTGTTAAAAAAATGGTGGAATTTTTATAAATATTAGGTATATATGTTTCAAGTCACGAAACTGCCCATAGTAGACGGTGGAAACTACTTCCAATAGGTGGAGGAAACTACTGTAATTCTATTAGAAAACTACAATATATGAGTGTAAAAAAAAATACGATCACATTTTTATAAATATTGATATACATGTTTCAAATTAGCAAACTATCTATACTAGGTGGTGGAAACTACTCGTAGTAGGATGGTAGAAACAACTATAAGTATCTCAGGACACTAGTGTGGTTCTTAGTTATCACCGCAAAGGGTTCTTCTCACTAGATATTCCACACACACATATAATTATGACTATGCATTTTTATGATGATAGAATGTATTGGAGGTTGAAAAATCATTCATATTGGGACTTATAAGATTTTGGTAGAAAATTGAGTGCTCTATTTGTACTAGGGGTATTTTGATCAATATGGGTTAAAAATGAATTTTTGGTATTTTATTGAGATAAGTGGTCTAAAATAGGTTAAGCATATTATAACACCCCTAAAATTTGCAATTGAAAATTTTGTTTGTCATGGAAAATCATGGCCTAAATATAGGGGGTACTACCACTGTGATAAGCACAAGATTAACCCCTGACCAATCTCATACTAACCACAAGGTTAAAGGTAAAAAAATCATTAACAAGGATGATTAAAAACTATAACAGATCAATATTAATTAATAAAACTAGAGTACGCAAATGTTAAGGTTAACACAAAACTAAAATAAAGTATAGAACAATCCCCGCTATAGGAAAATAAAAATGGTAGAAATAATAGAAAATAATGAGTCCAAATATCACCCTCTCAGACCCCACTCCAGGTATATCAGATCATCACTCTATCCTAACCAAGTCATCATATGCATCAAAGTCAACAAGGGCATCATCTCCTCCTTTCATAGATTTGTGAGGGGCCACTACTCATGGGAATGAGTAGCACTCATGATAGAGGTGATCAATACGCTACGTATTGAGCAAGGTAACCATATAGTTTAGATAAGGCATATCGTATAAAAAGGCAGATAATGAAAGTAGTAAGTTAATCAAATTAATCACCACTATCTGAATTTAAGACATTAGTTTCATCTTTACACATCTCTCGAATTTTATTCACGTGAGTATAGGAACCCCACTATTATGGCCGGTGGAAAGGAAATACTACTCCAGGGTAGAACGCACCTGACCACTATTATTTTCCAATTGAATGGTCTTTAGGAAAAAATGCTCTTGACCACTATTATTACCAGTAGATCAGTCCAACCCTAACTCACGTGGTGTTCCACTATAAGGGATTAGTATCTTCTCCATGATTCGTTATCCTCCAAGGTTTAGTTTATTAAGCTTGGGATCCCCTACTATTATATCCAGTAGATCAAAAATACAACTTTAGGGTAGAATACACCTGGCTACTATTATTTGTGGGCGGATCGGTCTCCAAGGCAAAATGTTCTTGACCACTATTCTTGCCGATGGATCGGCCTGATCCCGGCTCAATAATCTTCCACTTTAAATTATTATTATTTTATTCGTGTCCTATTCAACAAGTAACCCCTTTAACTAGAGATGCATGAACCCAATGGACTTCTTTGGCTCATTATCACTCTTCCACCCCTAGGCTTCTTGAATAATCCTATCCTATAACTTGGGACATCTACACTCCCTAAGACTCCACGACCCCTTTACCTTCCACCATACTCACCTTGAAGTCAAAACCCCCCATAGATGTAGGTCAAGGCCCATTTTCCCATTTGTCCACCTAGGCTCACCATCGCCCACTAAGGTTTCCTCTTAAAACCTTAGTATGTCTTATGTGGCCCTAGCCTCTCCTTATCCTTTACAACCCATATTCCCCCTTGATTCCAACACCATAACTCTACTCAGCCCACTCCAAACATCCTAACCCGACTCTCTAACTTCCCCATATGATAATGAACCCTTTTTTTCACCCCCTAAAACCCTAATACATCTCTTTTCTTTACACCTTCCTCTCATACACAACTCCACCCTCCATTTAACTTGACTCTCACCCTCCATATGGCACACTCCTCATCACAACCCAAGGTCTAACCAACCTCCTCAACCTTTCTCACAATACCCATATACTTAGGACTTTTCCCCAAACACCCTAGTTAGACTCCCATGCATACTTCCACCAACCCATGTACTATATCTTCCCCAAGCACTCCAATCACCCAAAATACACCTTCCTCCCCATGGTCAACCCTCAAACCAACTTTCCCCATATAAGCTTCCCCCCCCCCCACGTAAAGACTATACACCCCATGCAAGACTCACACTTCCGATATAAGATTTTTACCCTATCCCTTCATTTTATTACTTTATTCCTTTATCTTCTCATCCATATTTCATAATGCGCTTAGGCCTTTTCACTCTTCTCCTTACTCACTCCACTCTCTTTATTTTTTTGAGTTCCCTACCACCACTCAAACCCACTCAAGGTTTCTAAGCATGAATACCATACATAATATCATGTCATAAATAACAAAACATATCACACATTTTACACATAATAAAAATCATACTCAACATACCTTAGCTCCTTACAAGCCTAACTACACTACACACATATTTAGTTCACATTCACATATAAGTACACATCATTTACCATTGCACCCATAATCACATAATTCATAACCAAAACCAAAGCCTTAACTATATCCTTACCTAATTGGACTCTAAGCTTGGAGCACGAATCCTTCACCTCCTCATAAGAAGGGTTTTGCTCACAACCTATAAAAATAGCATACTAGTCATTTAACCTTCTTCCTACTTCTTTTTCCTTTTTCTTTATTTTCCTAATTAAATATTAGTAATAATGATAATAATAATACTAATAATGTCAATAATAAATAAATATTTAAAATAAAATATACTAAGTGGGTAGGAGGGATATGGGCATATCTAGAAGGGACAACAGGTAAAGGGGAGGTGGTGGTGGTAGCACACAGTAGTGGTAGTGGTGGTGATTGTAAAAGAAGGGTTTTGGGGTTAGAAAGGAGGAGGGGAGTTAGGGTTTCTTAGGTGGTAGGGATTCCTAGGTTAGAAAGGGTTGTGGTGGTGGTGCCTCACAACGGTAGTGTAGGTGGCGGCAGTGGTGGCGATTAAGAGGAAAGTAGAGAAAAGGAGGAGGAAGGAGGGGAAAGAAAAGGGAAGTGGTGGTGTGGTAAGGTAGGGGAACATTTTATGGGTAGGAAGAGAGGCAAGGAGGGTGATGGTTGCTATGGTGGTGGTGGCACAGGCGGCGGTGGGAGGTGCAAGCTGCCCACTTTGAACAGGCAGATAGAGAAGAGGAAGGGGAGTTAGGGGCAAGGGAGTGTTTCATTTGGTGAAGGGTGATAAAAAAAAAGAGGAAGGGAGTGTGTGGCAACAGTGCCGCAACGTGACGGCAGCTATAACAGTGGCTAAAGTAGCTGTGTGAGCAAGGCTAGGGGGTTTAATCTGTAGAAAAAGAGAAATGGGAGAGTAGGGAGTATTTTTAGGGGGAAATGGTTGGGAGAAGTGGACAAAGGAGGGAAGAAGACAAAGGGAGGGGTTGTTGGTTGTCGGCCATCCTGTAGGTTGGAGTAGTAGGTTGATAGGGGGACAGGGTAGGGTTTTACAGGGAGTGTAGGGGGTAGGTAGGGGAGCTGAGGGTTGCAGGAGAGAGGGGGACCATGCAGGGTAGTGCCTGCTACACGCCTTATAGGTCTAGATGAGGAAATGGGGAGGGGAGAGAGGGGTGGAGCTACGAAGCAACCATGCCCAGCAGCTTCGATTAGGGGAAAAGTTGAAGATAAGGATAAAAGGGGAAGAGGGGAGAAAAGGAAAGGATAAAAAGAGAAAAGAGGGTGAGCAAGGTGGCCGTGTTGGGCCGCACGAGAAGAAAGAAAGAAAAGAAAGAGTGGGTCGAAGGGAGGGAAAAGAATAAAAGGAGGGGGAAGGGAGAGTGGGCCGTTGCTAGGTATAACCCAGCTAGCCTAGGGACGAAGGAAAAAGAAAAGAAAGGAAAGGAAGGAAAGGAGAAAGAAAAAGAAAATGGGGAAGAAAAAGGAAAATTGAGGTAGTTGGGTGGTTTGAGATTTTTTTAAATTTTAGAAATAATAAAATTAGTAATAATAATTAAATTATTTTTTATTAATTATTATTATTATTATTATTTACTTCTAATTTATTTTATTTTAGCAAATAATTCTAGCCTCCACTAATTAGATTCCTACTTTATTTTTCTTCTTTTATGGTCATATTTATTATTATTATTATATTAGAAATGGCATATCTAATTAAACCTTATCTAATAATTCTTATTTTATTTTTAAAATTTCAAATTATGCTTTTTGGTACTACATATATATTATGTGGAAATTTTGGGGTAAATAAGAATGGTCTAAATCCAATAAATGAGGAAAGTTGTTTCGAGTGAGAATAGTAATTATAGGAGCAAAATTATTATCACATATGCAAATTATTTGAGTTTCACCTTGGTCTTTTGATATGTTGGTTATATTTGTAATTTAAGAATGTATATTTAATTTGGGATTCATATGAGTCTCGTGAAAAAATATATGATTGATTTATGAAATTTGGGTTTTATAGGAAAGTTGAATAATAACCCTAAGGGTGGATTATTATTGCATGTGTAAAATGTGAGAGTTGGATTTTGATTTTTGTATATGAGATCAATAATAATATTTTGGGAATTTATTTGGTGGTTATATGGATTTTATGGGAAGAGTTATGATTACATTGTGGAATTAGGGTATAGTGGGAAAATATGTATAGTAACCCTAAAGGCAATCTATTATTACATGTGAAAGAGAATTGAGTTAAAACTTGATTTTTGGGTATGTTATCAACAATAACATTGTAAGGATATGTATTGAATTTGGTGATAAAATGAGTACTAGAGGAAAATTTATCTTAGACTTATGAAATTAGGGTTTCCTAGAGAAGTGTAGCGATATTCATGTTGGTTGCGTTGTATGTATTTCAAATGGTTATGTTAAGATATATTCTATGCCTTTCATGTCTATATATGTGTATATATGAGGACCTTGAGAAATACCACCTTAAATAATATACTAATTACTTAAAGAGAAATATTACGTGGGTTGGGGCTAAGGTGTTGGGTTCGTTCCATGGGACGATAATAGTGACTTAGGCATGTTATCCCTAAGAGGTTATTTAGACCATTCCATCAGTTTAAGAATAGCGGTTAGGTGCATTTTTTCCTAAGTTACAATAATAGCTGCTCAAGTGTGTTGTCCCTTAGAGATGCTTCAAATCGTTCCACTAGCATAAGAATATTGAGGCTTCTAAGCTCAATGTAAACCAAAATATGATTTTGAGATAAAAAAATAATGAATAAGATATTAATCACTTAAAGTGAAAGATTACATGAATTAGGACCAAGGTGTAGGGTCCATTACATCGAACGATAATCATGGCACAAATGTGTATTTTCATGAGTGGTGTTATAGATTGTTCCATCGGTTTAAGAATAGTAATCAGATGTACATTTCCTTGAGAGGAGGTTCATTCCATCGGATGATAATAGTGACTCAAGTGTGTTGTCCTTGAGAGGTACTTTAGTCCGTTTGACTGATTTAAAAATAGTGGAGTCCATTAACTCAATGTAAATAAATAAAAATTAAAATACGTATAGTTGAACTGAAATGATTATTGAATCGGCTGGTAGTAGCATTTGCACTTACTTGTGGTTCTGTAATAGCCTTCATTCTTACCTGTGTTCAGTATTATGCCTTTGAACCCTACTAGTAGTGTTATGGATTTTATTGGTATTGTGACTTTGAGACTTACCTGTGGTATTATGGATATTATTGGTTGGATATTTTAAGTATGAGATATATTGTGAAGGTTGTGGTTATTGTAGTGAGACTCATTCTAATCATTATTTCAGATAGCATCTCTAGTATGCTTTGTTGGTAAATTTTATTATGTTCTAGATGAACGGGTATGAGGAATATGTGGTTTTGGTAATATTTTTTCTTTATCTAATATGATTATCATATTTTGATCATCTTATGTGTGTGTGTATATATATATATATCAATGTTTTATACCATATATTGTTGTGATGCCTTTTATGTGTTATATGTAGGTTTTTCATATTAATTTTGTATAATAGTTTACTTAGTACTGTTGTACTCAAGGATTCATTTTCATAGACCCCTATTATTCAATAAGAGGTGGTCTTTGTAGGATAGCTTGCATGATTAGTTGAAGGCTAACATCTAGGTTAAGAGTTTAGGGTAATATAGTGTTTTGCCTAGTATCTATTGATCCGAATGATTATGTGTTCTTACATTCTTATGTATTTATGTTCATTGAATTTTGTAACTACTAATAGTTATTTTTATTTGGTATGATGTTAGTTTCTTGGACTCTCTCTACTTTTATTTTATAATTGTCTTATAAAATTAAGTGGAGTAACGTTTTTAGCTTTAGCACTTGGTATAACAATGACAAAGGAAACCAAACTTGTATCAAGTGTGGCGGTATCACTCTAGTTTTTTATTTTTTAACTTCCACAATTATTTATTTTAACAAAAAAATTTAGTTCAAATATATAGGGGTGTTACAGAAACACCTTAAGACAAACTAACCCTTAGTAGCTAATTAATGGTTGGATAATCTAGACCCATGTGATGCTTTAAGATCATTCTCTTTAAGTGATTAGTGTTTTATTAAGTACATGTTGAGAACAAAAGATAAGAAAAGCCCTAATTAACATCTTACATTATTCATCATTCCCCATCAAGGGCACTTAAGGATGGAACCACTAATACTTAGCAAAATTATTCCATGAAAAGGGCAAATAGAATAGCCAATCATAACCGTACACATCCAATACCATCATTTGTTTCCATTTATTCTTTCCTTTCTTCTATAATCAAATTCTAGTTCAAAGTCTAGGTCTAAGGTCCAAGCCATATTCAAACTATCTAGAATCACTTTTAAAAATATTATAAATACCCTTAAAATACTAGTTAACTGGTCCTCACAATTGATGGACTAGTTCAGAATCACAGCAGAAAATATATATACCATCTAAAACAAGGAAACCAGTTGAATTTTTTAGACAAACAAGTCGAGTGACTATATCTGAACTAGTTGACTTGTAGCCTACCAGATGCAAAACACATAAACTGAAAACTAGCCGATTGATACAAGTTAAGTTATACCAGCCAATTTGTAACATAGTGGGTATATTTTAATGCCAACCAGTTGGCTGGTGACCTAGAAAGATAACCATAAAGAAGTTTACTTGTTGGGTTATACTAGTGGACTGCTAAACAAGTTTGACTGGTTCTAACCCTAACCAGTTGGTTGGTTTATTCAAACATATAGTCGTAAAACATAAGCATGCTTTCTCTCTTCATCCCATAAATTTAACATCACACATACATGACTCTTACCATATGTGTGTGTGTGTGTGTGTGTATGTGTGTATTAGTAATCTAAAAAATTAAATCATTCTTAGGATTTCAACAATTTATCACTATTTAAACAAGACATCTCCTGTTATACCCTAAATGGAAAAAATCCTTAAAATATGATCCATGCTTCTCATTAAACATGTTCACATGCATAAATCTTAGCATATTTAAGGAGCACATCAATACATGATGTAAGAGTATCTCTTGATGACTCTTAGTATTATTCATCTAATGATGAAGATCAAGAGGAATTAGCATACATGGAGAGAGAACTAATTATGATTGAAAATTCATATACTTATAATGTTTTGTCAAGTCATTCATCTTGTAGGTATTATACATGTTTGCAAGAAAATCATGAAGTTCATGATGGATGAAGATCTTTGAGGTACAAGGGAATGACAAGGAATTACAAGATTACAAAGTGCAAGGAAGAACAAGGCTGCAAGACTATAAAGTTTTATCACATATGATTACATCTATGTATATCATTATTAGGTTGTGTAGCTTGGATGTTTTTGTTGTCTACTTTGTAATTCTTGTAAAATTATCATTATAACTTTATATGTAAGTTATAGAACATGCATTAGGAAGGTTAAATATTTAATGAGGCTACTAATAGGCTTCTTAATGAAAAGGCCTGAAAGGTTCCATGCCTATAAATACTTGTACTCAAAGGTGTCGACATTAGAGAACATTATGTCATGAAATAAAGTTCATTCGAAACTTGAAGAAAGTAAGCACGAGTGTGTGTGCCTTCTTCTTCTCTTCTCCTTTCTCAAAAGTGTATTGAGAAGTAGTAAGGGTGATCTAATAGGAAAGAGAAGGTTCTTATAATAGGATTTAGATCTTGGATTAGATCTACTCAAAGTTCTATCAACATTTGAAGATAACCGAAGCCAAAACACTTGAAGTTGAAAGTTTTAGTGTCCATTTGCATCTCTATACTCATTCATATAAGGTCCTGAATTGTTGTAGAAAATTTGAAGACAATCTTCCACATCAATACAATTCTATAAATTTCAATTTTTATGAATCAAACTCGACTTTATTCCTTATTTCATATTTATAATCATATAGCTTTCATAAAATCATGCTTATATTCCCAACCCAATGATATACATTCTTATATATATCTCAACAATCTAATCCCACACAATCCATATACTTATTAACATCACACAAAAGAAGTAAGACCGACTTACCTTTGCCAAGCTAGCAAAAAAATCACAATGAAGTGAGAAAGCCCTTAGCTTGAGACTTTAAAACCCTGATCACCTTTGAAATATAATATTAAGGCTTAGCAATAATTTTTAAAATAATTTAAAATTGAATCAAAACTAAAAATTTAAAGAAAATAGAGACTGCCAACATTTTCTCCACAAATCTAAATAATCAAGAAAAGGGAGTAAAAACCTTCTACTTTTCCTAAAACTAACTTCCTTTTCATGATAAACAAAAATAAAAGTTAGTTAGAGGATTATAGGAATAGAAAAGATCAAAATTTGAGATATATAATAGGAGAAGAAGAACAATGGAGGTAATAGGGGAAAAAAGAGGAGTTTTCTGGTTTAAGATAAACAAAGAAAAGAGAGGTGGGGGTTGGGTAAGGAAGAAAATATTTGATGGAAAATGAGGGTCACAAGGATATATAACTAGAAACCCTAACCATTCACTAGAATTAGGCCAAAGTAGTGCTGATCTCAGAGACACAAAGTTAACCCTCTCTCCTCATGGCTAAAATGGTGTTGGGTGAGAGGTTCTGAGGCTTACACTATCAAACATAAAGAGCAGAAGAAGGGAAAAGGAAAAAAAGGCATTGGAGAAAATATCAAGAGACATAAGAGATTTTCTATAATGAAATCATCTGTTTTGTCACACGTAGTAGAGAAAGTAATGGGACAAGAGAATGAGGTCATCTAACACCTTTTTGGCAAATTTGGTCCCTAAATTCATTACGGATAGGAAATCATTTGAATCAACACTCACAAAAAACTTAACAATGATTTAAAAGAATTCCAAAGCTTAATTAAGTTTTAAGATCATCAGGAAAGATTTGGATTAAAATTGAACACGAAGAACTTTTAAGTTAAACAAAATATTTGTTTGGTACAGCATAACCAATCGACTAGTTCTTACCAATGATTAGTCCATAAGAAAGAGTTGGTTGGTTATTCTGGACTAAAAAATCTAGTAGCATGTAAACTAGTCGACTAGTCTCCATAGAAACCAAGCTTTCTTTTAAAAATAAACCTTCCATACAAATCCCTTTATAATAAAAATCAAACACAACTTCATATCACAAATAAACACACATAGAGCATGATCAATCATGAAAATAAACACTTAGATTTTGTGCATGTTTTTGTCATGCTTGCCTCTTTCTATGGATGTATATTTAGTTCCCATAAAATCTCACAAAAGACCAATTTATTGATAGGGTTAAAAATTATTAATTACCCATAAAATTCTACAAGTCTCCATAATTTACCAAGATTATACACAAACACCCATACATTCATAGTAGCTCAAATATATAATTAGCCTTAATGTAAAACAACAAAACCACAACAAAGGCTATAGGGCTAAAAATCCCTAGGCCACCAACACGTTTAAACCTTCCAATTTCAACCCAATTCACCTATGATAATACTTAATATAATTATCTCTACTCATCTTTGAACTCATAAAATAAACAAATAACCTATCATACTTATGATATTCTAGCAAAGTTTAAAAAGGAATAAAAATATAGAATTTGCATAGAAAATATAGTAACACAAACAAGCATGATATCAAGGTAGAATGTAAGAACGCATTATAAAACAACCTTAATTGTGATTTCTAGAAATTAAAATATACTAATAAGGATTACAATAAATTAACACATAGTATCCAAGAACCCTAATCTAAAGAAGTGATTCCTTACCAAAGGCTACAATAGTTAAGCAAAAGTTACTCCCAAAAGCCTCCTTCCACACTTTGATCACCTAAAACAAACACACAAGAATTAGATGAAGAAAATATAATAATGGTTAGGATAGAAGAGAAAAATTAAAAGAGAGGAGAATAAACCCTCAAGGCTTGAAAATAAGCTTGAATCAAACCTTCACTAATCTATGAATTTAACCTTCTTTTATTAAGAAAATTAAATAAAGAGTTAAGATTAAATATTTTAGAAGTGGAAAGATATCAGAAGATGGAGAAGAAATGAAGAGCGAGGATTGGGCACCAAGAGACAACCAAAAACAAGCCAACGAGAATAAGAAAAGAGGAGAGAGTAGAAAGGAGGGTGAAATTTTAAATTTTAGGAACTTTGGTTGAGTGTAGAATAACTAATCAAAGGGCATAACCCCTTATGGTTTTCAAAAATAGGCATAAGAGAGGGAAAAAAGTTATATAGGAGTTTATTTGTAAGTAAGAGGAGTGATGGGAGTGATTGACATAGGTGAGAGAGTGTTAGAGAGTTGGTGGGAGGTGATTATATGTAAATTTTTGATTAAGTGAGCAAGGACAATATAGGATCTAATTATGAGGTTTAAGATTAAAATTTTGAATCCCCTATGTGAAAGAAAGTTAACAATAATTAAAATGGTTTAGGTAAGGTTATGAGTGTAACAGTGGGTGAAAATAAGAAAAATACTTCTGATAAATAATGACTAATTAAGGAAAGGTGAAGAATTAATCTAGGAATAAAAATAAATAAAAATGCCAGGCATTGGATGTGATTTAAGATCAAAAGAAATTAAGAAAATCAAGAACGATGAAAATCACTCCACTTCAATTGCTAGAAGAGGCTGGCGATCAATCATTTGATGCCCTAGATGATAGGATTTTAACCAATGTTGGCTGCCAAAGGTAAGGCCTATTTAACCACTATTTAATTGAGTTGATAATTAGGGTTTTAAAGGCAAATAGATAAAATGAGGGTTTGAGAGGTATGGATACAGTGTACACATAAATTTTAAGGGTTAGAGAAGAGATTAGGAAACTAATCACCCAAAAATTAATGTTAGGAAAGTTTTGCATATTAAAAGATTATTCTTTTTCAATGACTTTATATTAGGTAATTTCACCATAATATAGTCGGGTAAATCTCTACCCAAATCCACCTCAATTAAAGCCCTAAAATATGATATATGATACTTCCAAGTAGTCAAACCATCCATGTTGATAAGCTTTTTTTAGGCAAATTATAGTCTTACTTATCACTAATAATGACCACAAATGCAATATTAGCCTTGGTAATTGCACCTAGATATGCACAAATTAAAACTACTTAGAGTAAATCATAAAGTCTTCACGCCACTTGTTTAACAACATTAGTTTACCCATTATGAACCAATACAACTATTTTAATATGGTCTCACAATTCTCTTCATACTAAGATTGAAACACATAATTACCGTCATTATGGGAGAAAACTTTTGTTATTATACATATTGCCATTGATGTGCCAAATAGTGATGCATATGATGATAGGTAGAACTCACCCTAAATAATTATTCTATCAAAGTATACCTCCAGTTTTTTAGCCTCTATCTTAATTTCCTTCTCCTCTAAAGTTTCCATGATCATTCTCTCATTGACATTTGGTGCCTCGTAGTAAAGATGTACTAGGGATTTAAGATGGTGATTTTGTATCATTTTTTTGGTTCCACGATACATGACCCTCTATTTTCTATTTAAAATGGTTGGGACTATCTCTAACATTAAATCCTTCCTCTTGGATTTTGTAGAGAACATAACTTATATACTTGCACTAATGTTTGTTGTTATCATCATCATTGTTTTCAATCAGAAAGTAGATGGATAATCATCCTTTTTATTGTTCTAATTTGAAATTATTTGCACTATATTGATATATGAGTACATTATCTCAGCTTTTCATGACAAACCATTTTCGATTTCTCCATTTAAAACTAGAGATAAAAATTAATAATTAATTTTTCAAAAGTGAATTCGCTCTTTAAAATTTAATGTAGCCTAATTATATAACCCACCGTTAACTCAAGAAGATAAATTAATGACAGAATTAAATGATTCAAAATGAATAAATTTAAATTTAGTCAAACTAAAAAATGATGATAAAGTAATATAAAATAAGATAAATTTAAAATAGTTTGATATGATTACCTTATGAAATGGTAAATTCAACTATCATTGCTTGAACCCAAATTGAACAAGGAATGATCATTTGAATAAATCAACCTAATTAAAATCTAGAATATGGAATATCTCGAGGTTACGTGAATATAAAATGACCTAAACCATAATTAAATCTAGTTTGAAAAGTAAAATTATCCAAACTTACCTAACCACAAAACCATCCGGTCTTAATTCGACCCTATCCATAATAGTTAAATGACTTGAGATAACCCACATCTGAGATGAACTGAGGCTAACTTAATCTAAACATGAAAAGATAAATGAATCGATACAACTCAAACCTAAAATGATTGGAACTCGACATTGATATGATCCATTAGTGATCCTAACCACCCAACTCCAAGCTGTAGGTGACATAATCTGTGTTGACTAGGGTTATTGTGTAACACCCTCATTTTTAGGACTTAAAATTTTCATTTAAGGAGTTAACTATGGAATCTAAGACAATATAAAATGAAGGGTGTAACACCCAAACTTGGTACAAGTTCAGTTTCTCTCTACCATTCCTACACAAAGTTTTAAGGCTAAAACCATTATTTTGCTTAAATCAATAACATGATTACAAGAAATAAGATAGAGACGTCAATTAGAATAATCATTGTTATGAATAAGATAGTAGTTATAAAAACTCAAGAGAAAAAGTACAAGAGGACATAAGGGTCCAAATAAAACCAAAATTAAAATAATAAAAGGAAACTAGATAGTCCTACACTCTCAAACTAAACTAATTGTAACACCCCCATTTTTTTCACTGCTAAAAATTTTGATTTTGAAAACATTGCAGAAGCAGAAATAAAAATCCAACCTATGAAATATGGGGTGCTACCTTAGTATCTAACACAAGATAAGCACCTCACCGCCTAACTCATATTAGACACAATGCTAAGTATCTAACCAATCAAAACACGAGGGGAAAATAAAGTGGCAAGAAACATTTGGAGATAAGAGATATCATTGTTTACAACTAAGGGTTACATGGGCCCAAAATTGATACAAGAGACATATGAAGAGAATGCTTAACTAAAGCAAATATATTTCAATAGAATGTACCTTTTTCACTCAAGGACTATAGAGAAAAGTCTCTAGGATAGCCTATGCTCGACAACACAACTATGCTGAGAGAAGGCCAGACCACTCATTGGTTGTCCTTAGGAAACGTGTAGCAACCTCTTGCTCGTGGGTTTGAGTAGGGGATTGTAACAAAAACCCCATCAATATGCATATATATTGAGTAAGCCAATCTATCACCATCATATAGATCCCGGTACAAGAAAGAGCCACACGACATACTCTACCAAGGCGTGCAAGTAACTTTCCTACTATGTCATTCACGTACAATCACATAGATCATACAAGATATATTTACATCTGCTGAATCATGTAAGCATATAAGGGTATACAGATTTTTACATGCATACTGCCTACCTATGGGATATGAAATACTTAGATTATCCATTCGACAGTGGTTAGAGTATAAATTGAAAGGTAATGGGGAATCAGAGTTAAATATTGAAATGACCCAAAATCCTAATTTCTATTATCTATTATTAAATAAGATCTTTATGTGGGAGTTTAACCAAAATAATTCATATTTATTAAAATAAGAGGAAGTTAATTAGGTTAAACCAAAAAGAAATTTAAAAGTGTTTTAAATAGGAGGAATTGTGGTATTTTAAGCTAATTAAGGATTTTATTTTAGAAATTAATTAAATAAATTACTTTATTTAAATTAAGAAGAATAAAATAGTTTCAAATTAATTTAACTTAATAAATAATTTAATTGGAAGAAAATTTGAGTATTTTTCCTAATTAGTATGGAGGTTAAGGAAATTTATCTAAAATAGTCTAAACTAAGCAAAAAGGAATTTATTTAATATCTTATAAATATTAATATTCTAAATAGCCCAAAAATATTCTAAATAATTTATGCAAAATCCAAAACCCTAAATAAAGCCTTCCTTTTTCCTTTTTCTTTTCTTTCTTTTTCCTTTTTCCTACTCCCCCTGGCGAAGTTGGGCCTCGACCGGCCCAACGCCCCCCTTCCTTTCCTTCTTCTCGCCGCGGCCCAGTGAGCCCAGCCGCCCGTGAGGCAAAATGCCGCGTCGCCATAAGGAGAAAATATAACCGTTGCCAGACCGACGCGGACGCCGCGTTTTTCTCAAATATCACCCAAAATGCAGCGTTTCATTAATAAGGGAAATAACCGCCGCCGCCCGGCCGGTTCCCCCTTCCCTTTTTCCTTTCCCCTGGACCGCCGGTCCAACCCCTCTTCTTCTTCTTCTCCTTCTTCTTCCTCAGGCGGTGACCGCCTGCAACACGAAAGCTCGCCGGAGGAAGAAAAGCCTGCAACGCCAGCTCCAGCTCCGGTCATTTCATCCCTCTTCTCCCCGTTGACTTCCCCATGGATGTGACCAAGCGACACTCCCTTCTCCCGCATGAAAATCCCCCATTTCCCAAGCAATTATGGTCTGAAAATTTTCAGACCATACGTCGGCCAACTACGCCGGACGACCTACCCTAACCCTAACCCCCTAACCTCCCACTTGGATCTTGTCGTTTTTCGTTCAAATTGGCCAATAAATAGCCCTCAACACCGCCTTAATTGGGTTCGACAATTGGGAACCCAGACAGAGCAAGTCGCATGCTGCCCTACCTTCAGACGACCTTTTCTCCGCCGTCAGCCGCCCCTACTACCTACCCTTGCCACCACGATCCTCCTTGAACCTCCCTCTACACAACCAACCAGCTTAGCTTCCCTGCCTTGCACCGCACGTGCCACCCTGGCCGTGCAAAAATTCCTCCCCAACATCGACCCTTCAAGCCCTGCGCCACCTTCGTGCCGCCGCCACCGGCTGTGCCGCCGCTTGCGGCACCACCACCCCCCCCCAAAACCACCAGGAGTGCTTGCCCTACCACCCTACACTTCCACTTCCCCCTAATTTCACCTCTTTTAGCCTCCATAGCCACCCTTCCCAATTTCTTCCTCCTCCTCCGCCGCTGCCGCCGCCGCCGCGCTGCCGCCGGTGCCACCCCCAGCCAGGTGGTCCAACTCCCTAAAACCCTAGACCTGGAATAATAGAAGTAGTTAATAAATTTATTATCATTAACTATTAATGTTAATGCTATTATAATCATTATTAACCTATTTATTATTAATACTATTACTATAATTATTATTAGTACAACCATTATTAATATTATTATTATTATTGTTGACAGACCCTAATAAGTTATTATTATTGTTAATATTGCTAGTATTATTATTATTATTATTATTATCTTTATTATTATCGTTACTATTATGATTACTATTATTATTATTATTATTATTATTATTATTATTATCATCATTATTGTTATTATTATTATTATTAGTACTATTATTATTATTTTTTTTACTATTAGTATTATTATTATTATTGTTATCCTTATTATTATTATTATTATTATTGTTGTTGTTGTTGTTGTTGTTGTTATTATTATTATTCCTATGTTTATTACTCTAATTATGACTGATGTTGTTATTATCTTTGTTATTATTATTATGGTAGTATTCTTACTATTATTCGTATGATTAACATTATTATTATTATTATTATTATTATTATTATTATTATTATCCTTATCATCATTATTATTATTATCATTATCGTTACTATTACTATTACCATGGTTATGAGGTTGTTGTTGTTATTATTATTATTGTTGTTGTTGTTGTTGTTGTTGTTGTTGTTGTTATTGTTATTATTATTATTATTATTATTATTATTATTATTATTATTATTATTATTATTATTATTATTATTATTATTATTATTATTATTATCCTTGTTATTGTTTTGTTGTTGTGGTTGTTATTGTATTTAACGCATTTATTATTTTATCGATTATTACCATCGTTATTATCCTTAACATTATAATTTAATATTATTACCTTAGTATTTTTGTTATGCCTAGTATTGCCACAACTATTGTACTGTTATTATTATTATTGTAATTATTATCATGGTTATTGTTATTTTACTATCATTATCACTATCATTACTATTATTATTACTATGGTTAATACTAGTGTCATTATGTTTATCTTTCTAACTATTATTATTATTGCTATTATCCCTATTAGTATTATTTCTAGTACTCTTACTATTATTATTATTATTATTATTATTATTATTATTGTTATTATTATTATTATTGTTATTATTATTATTATTGCTATTATTATTATTATTATTTTCATTACTACTACTCCTTCTATTATTATTATCATTATTATCATTATAGCCATTATTATTCTTATTATGAGTACTATTATTATAAGTAGTATTCTTATTATTGTTAGTATTATTAGTAATTATTATTAATAATATCGAAACCCTCACCCTAATACTCTGGATTTTGCTAATGCCTACTTTAATCAGTAATAATCCGTTCAAACTATCGTGAGAATAGTAATAACCCTACCCTTTATTTATAAACCCCTATTATTAATATTAGCCTTAGTATTAGGCCATGATAGGGGTAAGGTAGGAAAATTATGGTAATTCGGGTAGAGGGAGATTGATCCTTAGCATTTCCCTCTTATAGGTGAACCGAGTCAAAGCCCCCAGGAGGCGTAGAAGCGTGCTTCAAGCCCGGCGCCGATTTAGGTAAGGACGTAACTAAGGGCACCTGTGTGTATTGCATGTTTTACCTGTCTTGTATGCTTTGTGCGGTTGTATGCTATAACCTGTATGTTATCTGTGTATTTATGTAGCGCAGCATGGAAACGAGGTACATTCTCATGCTCTCGTCTGTGTGTACTAATATGGTATGGTACAAATATGATGCGATGTGATGTGACCCCTACGACATGCATGCTAGGTTATGTGGGGAAGTGTTGTGAGGTGGGGACTTGAAAAAGAAAAATAAGCAATTAAGATAACCAAAGGGAAGTACGTCAGTTAACAAATGTATGGACGACCTAAGGAATTCATAATTTGTGAAATGATGAGGAAAAGGGGGAATCAAATTAATAGAAGAGTGGGAATAAAATAAAGTTGCATGGGGGAAACTAGGGTTTGCATGGAAATGATAGAGTTGGCATGGTGGAAATGATAGGGTTTGCATGGGAAGGTTAAGGTTCGCATGGGGGTGAACCTTACGTATGAAAAGTTACCGTGGGAAGTGAGGAGGATAGTGGAAGGTCTGTTTGGGAGTCTGGAGACTCGAGGTGAAATATAGTATGTAGGGTCATATAAGGGACCCGATCAGGGTTTTGGGAAGAATTAATAATCTGAAAAAGGCAAAAGAAAAATGATTAAGGGTGAGTGAGGTGCGGGTTGAGAGTGAGAGTTTATGTTATAAGGGATGATTATGGGAGTTTTGAGGGAGAAGAAATATTGGGTGAAAAGGAGAGGTTACTTGTGGGAAAAGAAAGGTACTAGAGTTGAAGTGACCAACTAGAGTTTTAGGGTCACAGGTAGAATCGATGGGTAAAGCGATATGATTTGGGGATTGGACCTGAACGAGATGAGGTGTTGAGGATAGATGAATTAATGGTAGTGAAGTAAGAGGAGGTTGGACCACATAGATCCAATTAGGGTTTCAAGGGAAACCCTAGAGGCTAATGGCGGGTGGAGTCCGATGTCACGAGGTGTTGTGCCTTTATTCATACTCTAGGAGTTGGTTTTTATTATGTGTAAGTATAGAGGGGAAATGGATATCGAGGTGTGATAAGGGGTGCACGAGTTCCAAGATATGGGACGGGCCCTCCTGGGAGGATAAGTGTGGATATAGTCAGCCATGCATGTCAAGGGTAAAACACTTTCAAATAAGATACGTTAAGATACTAATCACTTAAAGAGGAAGATGTTGAGCCGGGCCCAGACCGGTCCACCGGCGAATAATAGTGGCCAGGAGCCGGGGTGCCCTGGAGACCGTGCCACCGGCGAACAATAGTGGTCAGGAGCGTTTTGCCCTGTATGATTTCCGGTCCACCAGCTATAATAGTGGGGGTTTCTGTGCTCAGCAAACCGAACGTAAAACTTATAAGACATGGGAAAGATACTAAATACTTACAGTGGAACACCATGTGAGTCAGGGCCAGACCGGTCTACCGGCAAATAATAGTGGTCAGGAGCGTTCTTCCCTGAGTTATATATTCCGGTCCACCGGCTATAATAGTGGGGTTCCCGCACTCACGTGGATTAATAAAGACTGTGGTGTGAAATGACTACTTTTAATAAAGACTCAAAGGAAATAAATCTAATTGGACTACGGTCAGCTTTTATTATCTGTATTACTACATGCTGCTTACGTGAGTATGTCACGCATTGAGTTTCCAATAATATGGATTATTCCTACTTGAGACGCATGAGCCACTTTATATTTCGGATATACCACGCTTATATGTTTAAATAGAATGTTACATATGTCTCATATGTTACTATAGGTGTATGGCTAGATTCATGCTGTGGGTTGTGAGTACGTATGATATTATATCAATGTATTGTATCATAATATGAACTCGATGCTTTAGTTACGTCTCTCCCATAAGATAGGGTAGTGGGACTTACTCAGTATTGGACCCGTACTGATACTACACTGGTTGAATGGGTCCTGTGATGATCCACCGACGGTGGGGAGCAGACCTTTGATGCAGGTTTTGATCAGTTATTAAATTGGGGTGGAAGGCTTGACTTGAGTGGGTAAGTGGTCCGGATATTTACCCTTTGGAATTTGTTTTGTTTAATCGTATTCGTCTTTAAAAGTTACGAGGGTTGTATTTTAATTTCCAAGGGTTTTGTAATTGACTTCAAATTCTCGTAACGTTGTCATGCTTTTAAAGTTCGGATTTAATTGTTTAAGAGGTTTTTAGCCTTGCATCTAACATGAGATAGATGGTTGACATTTATCTTGTGTTAGATGTGGCGGTAACATTTCCCAAATTCGCTCCTAGCTTCCGCTTTATTCTTTCAAAAAAAAAATTTCAGGAGTGATATTTGGGGATGTTACACATATACGACTTCCTAACCATGGACAGGTCATGATTACAAGAGTAATAGATCATGCGATAACTCATGGAAACATGCCGGAACACAGAAATATACCACAGTAGCCATTCAAGACGAAGATATGATCATCATCAAATTCGAGAAAGGTGAGCATAAGTCATATCACATATTCATAGATTACTAAGATGTGAGGTTCTTAAGAATTCATAGAGGAAAGTGAGTATCATGTTGGTATCATAACCATAATCATATAACAAGAGTTGGTCGGTTACTTCTTCTTTAGATCTCATTTCAGTCACTATTTTGATTTAGGTAAAAATAGAATTTCTTTACAAATCCTTGAGCAATAAGTGAGAATATAGTTATTTTACCCCAAGTTATTGAGCAGTAGGTGGGATTATTCCCCATGGTCTCTCCATACCATGGAATCCATCCAAATAAGTGGACATAAAGTCAAGGCTCATGCTAAGGAACCTAGTGGACATAAGTCCAAGTTCCTGCCATAGTAAGCTAATGGACATAAGTCCTATATCATGAAAAATAACCATTAGGTGATGTCCAGACCCTTTATCATGGATACCCCTAATACATCATCAGCATCTAGAGCCGAAAAGGCATCAGGATCTACTAGGATCCAGCCCAAAGGCAAAAACTCCTAAAGGTAGACTAACCCTCGATAGCTAATTGAGGATCAAATAATCTAGACCTTTTAAGGTGATCATTACACTTTAAGTTATTAGTGTCTTATTAGCTTAGAAATGTCATTTCACTTAAAGGCCCATAAAAATATTACACCAAGAAACAAGCCTTTCTAACCAAGCTTTCTACAAATCCATTCATTTATTCTATACTAACTAGTGCAAGCACATTATCATCTATACTATTCAGAATATCACATTCTTATAGAACACATACCTTACTTATCCATATCTTTTTCTATAATAATAGGCAAGACAATGATTTACCTTAAAAGAGCTGAGTTGCACACCAAAAGAGCACAAATCTCTAAAAATCTAAACCCATTTTCTACAATAAAAAACCTTTTAAGAAAATCTTAATTAAAAATTAGTAAAACCTTTTGATTTTGTGCAAAGGAGACTTAATAAAATCGAAGACCTAAGAGAGAAAAGTAGAGAAAATCCCACCTTCCAAACGAGGATATAGAGAACACTAGAAATGAAAGCTAACCCTCACTATTTTCCCTAATCTAACCCCATCTTGCTTAAAATCAAAACAAGAAGGAGCTAAGGAGAGGATTAGAAGGGGAAAGGACTATCAGAATGCAACCATAGAGAGGGGATTATGGCAAATCAAGTGTAAAGGAAAATAGTGTAGCTCGGAGGTTAAGGAAGAAGAGAGAAAAATGAAGACTTTGAGTTTGAATTACTGAGGGTATCTACTGAAGGGAGAAGATAAGGGAGTGTATAAATCGAAATCCCCAAACCTTAGTCTGAATCAAAGATTCGAATTGTAGGTTTTGAAAGTTCAAACCTAGCCTTGAACTAAATTGGTGAAACTATAGGGTTTTAGGTAATGTAGCTTAGGAATTTTCGAGCGTAAGAAGGGAATGATGAAAAAAATGGGCAAGAATCAAAGTTTAGCAAATCTACTATGGTTAGAGAAGTTGATGATTCATTTATAAATCTTGTACAAGAGAGAGAGAAAATAAGGAGGAGGATGACAAATGAGTGGAGGGCATGAAAGTGACTTTCCATAAATTCCTTCCTCATGAATCCGTTAAAATACATAAAGCGAGTTAGTCTGGCTTAGAAGTTTTGTAAAAATTGAAAACAAACTATTGAGAACATAGTTATAAATTTGGAAAAGTTTTGGGGAAAGATTCATAGGGAAAATAGAGTTTGAAGAACAACCAGATCAATTAAACGAGTCGTTTGGCATCCCAAACCTATCGATCGCTTCATCGAGCTTCAAAACTCAAATTTAATAAACAAACCATTCGATTGGTACCTCCAACCAGTCAATTGGTTTCATGATAAAACCAAGTATTTTTCCTAATCTAAACCAAGCTCATCCAAGAATCATACCAATCTTAAACACACTTCTAAAACAAGATCGACACACTTAGATCATCATCAAAAACCTAGATTAGCACACATTAAGGACCTTAAAAAGTGGGGGTATTACACTATTAGCTTTCAACTGAACTCATAAGCTTACCTATAAAGACCACTACCCATTGAATAGGCAAGGGCCACAAAAGGAGCCCTTTAGTATAGCGGTACTGAGCAACCCGTTATACTAAACATATCTGATAATCGAACATGAAATGCATATAAGGTATGACAACAATACATTGTCTAAAAAATTTATTTTCACATTCATTAATTGGAATACAATAATCATTCATATAACAAAATACCACTAATGACATAAAATGCTCAAACTCACACATTTGGAAATAACTGAAACTTACCAATTGAACATCAAAGGGATACTCTTTGAAGTATAATTAGAAATAAAATCAACCAAAAAAATAAGACAATAACAATATATTGCATATCTTGTTATCAACATCAACAAAAACCCATAACATAGGTAGGCTTTCAAGCATAATATTAATAAAATTCATAACCTTATTCTTAACTACATACAAAACCAATCAGTGATTATGATCATTCTAATTATTTATTCACGTTGAGCTCAAGGACCCTACTATTCTCAACTGGTGGAACTATTTATCAATATATAGCCTTGAGACAAAATACTCTTGGCCATTATTCTCATTTGGTGGAAAAGTTCATCAATATACAACCATGGGATAAATTGCTCTCAACAACTAGTTTTTACCGGTGGAATGATTCATCAATATATAACCCCAAGCAAAATGCTCTTAGCCACTGTTCAGTAAAAATGGAACATTTTATCAATATACAATCCTGAGGAAAAATGCTTTCGGCCGTTGTTCTTGTCTAGGGGAACAAAAAGGTCTAACCGGTTCTGACTCCCGTGATCTTTTACTCTTAATGATTAATGTATTATTAGTCATTATGTCAACAGAACCTATAACACTAAGACCAATCATAATAATTTTTATTTATATTTATTTACTCGAGGGGGATCATATCAACCTAGAGACACTAAGGTGCTCTAGTCATACTAGCGTAATAAGGTAACATAATATCCTACCGACTATCAACCAAAGGATGCAAAATTACCTTCGTTGCACTAGTACATGAAGGTAACACAGTACCCTACTAACAAGGATACCTAATCCATAAGTATGGATACTCTCTATAAGCCCAAAGAGCTAAATAGAGTAAGATATAGGGCATGGTTGGGGTACAAAGTCACACTTGTGAAAATCCACAATCAACTATAATTTAAACCAGATCTTTAGGTTAGTGACCCCTAAAGAGTCATAATTTTTTATCTCAAGGTCTTTCACTTTCACCATTAATATTTTATTAAGGTTAACATGAAATCGCACATCAATCACAAATATCTGGTTTCTATAATTAACCATTTGCACTCATTTTCCATTTATCCAAGATATCTATGAACAAAATCATTGCCATGGTCAATTATAAAAAATATACTAAGTTCATCCTAAGCTCAATTATTAGAATTAGGGAACATTCGATTAAAATAGCCAAAATTCCCCTAAGACCAAAATTATCACAATATCACCCTTTTTAATTACTAATTCCATTTATTTTTCATGAAAAGGCTAAAACCTAATACATTAAGCCAAATAATCATTTTCCCTTAATCGTGATTCGGCATATAAACCCTAGCATACAAATCTAATACATTAAGAAACCCATAATCTCATGCTCAATGATATATAATACACATTTGATATGCTTTTCGGGATAAATATCATATCACACTCAAAATGAACAAATTGCCCCTAGGGCACACATCAATAATAACTATTCTACAAATTCATCTAAATATGCTCAACCTATCATTTTACACATACATGACATACATAATCTTTAATCAACATTAAAATCATTGTAGTCATACTTTTGCATCTGAAATATTTTACACAATATAACATGCTCTCTTTACCCATTTTTATTTTAACATAATTATAGTGAACCGAATCATGCTTAACATATTTTATACAAAAAAACTCTAATGTGCTATCATGTAATATCTATCATTTTAGTAGATCATAAAATTTACCATAAAACAAACATACTTAACATGGTTTGTACCTCAAAAACCCTAATGTGCTATCATGTAATTGTTTTTGATTTTAATATAGTATAAAAGTTACTTGTTTTCTAGAAAAATCATAAATTATCTATATTCTACCAAAAATTATATGGCCATGCTAATCCAACTTTTGTACCTAAAAATAATATCATAGGTACCATACTAATATCCAACAAATAAAATAATAATTATAATATTAAAAGATTTATTTTTCTAAAATTATCAAAATACCCTTACTATTAATAATTGGGTACCAAACTTTTTTAAAACAAAAACACCTTATCACACATCATAGGCAATGTGAGCTTAGGCCCACAAGGGGGTGATAATTGGCTGTAAGGGGTGCTAGCTGGCTTTTAGGGTGAGGTAGTGGTGGTGGAGATGGTGGTTGGATGGTGTTGGTTGATGGTTGAGGGTGGGACAATTAGTGGTGGCAGGCTTAAGGTGATGCTACTGTGGAGGATGGCTTGGCTTGGTAAGCTACGAAGGGCTAATGGAGGTGATGGTTAGAGTGGTGTTGGGTTTTCGCAAGAGGAAAGGAGCCAGGGTAGAGAGATGGATAGTGATCGATAGAGGTTATGGTGTAGGGAGTGACGTATTAGTGTGGTGGGAGGGAATGGGCTGGTGCACGCAAGGATGGGTTGGAAGAAGAAGAAAGATGGTGGTGGAGGTGTATCAAGGGAGAGGACACTACTACGGAAAAAGGAAATAATAACGGGACATTAATAACGGTGGTTCGAAAACCGTAATCAAATGCGTGAAAATTAATGCGCGGGAAGTTTTAATAACGGTTTTAAGTAATAACCGTTATTAAAAGTTTCAATAACGGTTCAAACAAGAACCGTTGTCAAAATTGGCCAGGTTTTAATAACGGTTCCTGTAATAACCGTTATTAAATCATGTTTTAATAACGGTTCTTATAGGAACCGTTATTAAAAGTTCCTTTTATTTCGTTCGATCTTCTCTTTCGTGCCAAATATTTCAGACTCTGTCGCTTCCCTCTCGTACTCTCGTACTCTCTTTCTCTTGCGAACCCTTGCACCACCGCTCCGGCTCCTCTGAATTAAGGGAAACCGTCGCACCGCCATCTCTCCACCACCCCTCTGCCATTCTTGCGAACGTAGCCAGCATTTGTACCTTCGTCGTTGCCGTTCTCAACTTGTACGCCGTAGCTCCCTTTACGTATGTGTTTTTCTTCCTTCATTGCTTAATTTGTCTCTACTGATATGTATATATATATAAATCCATGCCTGTTGCACCGAAGAGGTTGTGTTTGATGTGTTGTTCAAAAATCTGTTGTTTGATGTGTTGGTGAAAAATTTTGCTGTGGCCTTTTTTGATTGTGGCCGGCCGAGACCTTAATTTATATATATATATATATTTATAAATGTGTTTATAATCTATTTTATAAAAATATGTATTATTATTTTAAGAGAATCTACAAGCCTAAAATATATATTATTATCATAAGATATGTACGTTCTAAGTATAAAATTAAGGTGTATATATTTTTTTAGCTAGCACTCACATTATTATGCAGATCATGTGTATTTATATGCTTTTTTTAATATATATTTTGTAAGACGTGTATTTATATTCCGTAAAATGTGTGTTTATATGTGTTCTATTATATGTATATATATTTATAATATTTTTATATATAAGATGTGTATATATAATCTAAAATAATTGTGGTTAGGGTTAGGGTTGGGGTTAGGGGGAGGGTTAGGGTTAGGGTTAGGGTTAGGGTTAGGGTTAGCTATAGGTTTAGGATCATTATTTTATGAGGTTTAGTGTTATTTTTTATTATAATTTATTAGGGTTAATTATTGTTAGGGTTACAGCCGTATATTGTGACCGACCGAAGATTACTATTATACAAATTAACGCCACATTTCATTCACCGTCGGTCTCGAAAAGGCGGAAATAATGGAGAGTTCGAGTCGGAATCCGCGGATTTGTATCTGAATACGAGGAAGTGCCCGATGGCGATGGAATTGTGTGCGACGAAATCTTCCCATCCGTTTTGAAACCAGACTCTGTCTTCTTCCTTAACTAGTTGTACTGGCCATTTTGCTCCGTTCGGGACGTTGAGGTATGCATGAGTGGGGAGACCCTTGCCATGGTTCTTCACGAATTTTTCTGGAAGTGCCTGTGATCACAAATGCAAGGCAGAGATTCCACGCACCGTTCAGTTTCCAAAAGTTTACTATAGGCTCCTTTCGGTATGTTTTTGGAAAGTTTCAAGTAAAAGGAAAAAAAAATGACATCTTTTTTTTATTTTAAATTATGGGTTACTTAAAAAGATGGTATGGAATAAATTTTAAGCAATAAAAATGTTAAGGAGCCTATAGTAAACTTTTGGAAACTGAACGGTGCGTGGAATCTCTGCCTTGCATTTGTGATCACAGGCACTTCCAAAAAAATTCATGAAGAACCATGGCAAGGGTCTCCCCACTCATGCATACCTCAACGTCCCGAACGGAGCAAAATGGCCAGTACAACTAGTTAAGGAAGAAGGCAGAGTCTGGTTTCAAAACGGATGGGAAGATTTCGTCGCACACAATTCCATCGCCATCGGGCACTTCCTCGTATTCAGATACGAATCCGCGGATTCCGACTCGAACTCTCCATTAGTTCCGCCTTTTCGAGACCGACGGTGAATGAAATGTGGCGTTTGTATAATATTGGTACATTATGGAAGAAGGCTAGAGCAACAAAAGATGGATATATTAATGAAGATGTAGATGTTGCAGCGACAAAAATTGTAAGTTTGTAGATATTTGAAACCCTGCTTACTTTTCTTTTAGAAAACTATTATATTATGCTTATTCATGTAAGCTAATTTTACATATATTATATACATTACAGGACGAACTTCAAGCGTCAGATGGTGAGGAGGGGGTAGACCAATATAACATTGTATCACAGGCTATAGGAATTGTAGAACACCCTGGAAGACACAGGGGTCTTGGATTAGGTGTTACGAAAACGAGCGTACGTGGTCGATCTCGTAGTTCTCGTAACGGTTTTAATAACGGTATTAGGTAGCGATCTATTTATTCTACATGCATTTTCAGGTTTGTATTTCGTCTACATCTTTCGGTCTTCCAGCCTAGATTTGTGAACTCTTTACTTTGGGGTGTAGAGCTACCAAGTTGTGGTATGCCCACTAATTTTTATTCCTAAGTATAGTTGGTGTATTGAGACATTGGTACACTTATAGATTGATTGAAATTATGGTGTGATTGCAGATTTGGTATGAATTGATGTTGTTTTACATTGCAGATTTGGTAATTGTTTGAACATACAACTGTGTATGTGGGCAGGAACAAAAGAGAAAAATTTAAAAAAAAACATATAGTTTTGATAACGGTTCTATGAAAATCGTTATTAAAGCAAGGTTTTAATAACGGTTTCCCATAGAACCGTTATTAAAAACTGAGGCTTTAACAACGGTTTTGTCATAGAACCGTTATTAAAAATTCAGGTTTTAACAACGGTTTCTCATAGAACCGTTATTAAAAACTCAGGTTTTAATAACGGTTTTGTTTAAGAACCGTTATGAAAAGCTCCTTTTTAATAACGGTTTTTACTGAAAAACCGTTATTAAATATGAAATTTACGAACATATGCGCGGGTTTTTGTGTATTTTTCATGACGGTTATGAACCGTTATTAAAGATTTAATAACGGGCGATTCAATAACGGTTGAAAACCGTTATTAAAACTATAAAATAACTGTTATTAAAACCCCTTTCCGTGGTAGTGGGATGCAGAGGGTTATTTAGTTGAGGAGATATAGAGAGGTTGGATAGATATGGTTGGTGGCGGCGACGTGCTTTGGTGATGGGGGTTGGGTTGGTTGACTACATAAATGTAGGAGGGTGAGGGGTAGAGGTGTTGTTTTGACGAGAATGGAAAGGAGTAGGAGGAATGATCGTGGTGTGGTTGAATGAAATCAAAAGGGAGAAGGGTAGGGATACGTACATGTGTGTGTGTGTGTGAAGATGGGGAAATAGAGTGGTAAGGTGATGGTGATCATGATGGAGTATGGATTAACAAAGGATGAAGGGTGTGGCAATATGATAAGGGGAGTGAACATAGGAGATTGTTTGGGGAAGGAAATGGGGGCACCATAAGGGGTAAATCAGGGGGTAAAATGATAGCGTAAAAATATTTTATTTTATTTTTAGGGTTTTTTTTGATAAGTTAAGGTACCATGTAGGAAAAATAATCTAGAAATTTTTTTTGTATCACAATCAAAGTTTAATAAGAAAATAATTAGGCTAAGGTGTAAGCGTTAATTTTGAATAAAAAAGTTAAACACCAAAAGTAAAGGCTATAAAATTTTGGGGTGTTATAAATTGTGTTAATGTTGATAAAATATTGCTCGTTCATTTTCTATGCGCATATCTTAGGTTTTTTTGGTTCTAGAAATTTATATTAAACTATTAAAGGAGATTTTGCGTAGCCATTAGACATTATGTATTATGGGAGAAATTACACGTGTAGCGATTAAAAAAAAGCATTTTAGATCAAGAATGGAAAACTTTTATTCAAAGGAGAAATCACAAAATGGGATTCTTTCTTTTATTGGAGTAATAAAAATGTGAGAAATTGTTCTTAAATTATTATATTAATTACTTGGTGAAATATTAATAAAACAAATTCAAGTTTTCAAACCATTATTTCCTTGATTCCTATACTTTACATTTTTAAATAGACATTTCCATTACATTTAAGTCTGATTTTATCCCGTGATTTGTTTAAGATTCCTAAATTGGGTTCAGTGCTAGTCTTGTAGGGTGGATACAAAACCAACCTTATATGAAGATAGATGAAGATACCATTATTTTAGCTAGAGTATTTTGCTAATAAATCTTTTAGTAATTATGTAAGATATCTTTATAGGTGTATCATGTTATAGAAACACCTAGGAATTATATAATCTTGAATACCTAGGCATTTCCAACATAGCTATTATAGAAATGCCTAATTTATGCCTTATGAATATTATGAAGTAAAAGTAATTACTATACTTAATGAAATGAAGGTAAGCATGAAGGGGACCAGAGAGATTGAGATCTAAATAGATGATGTAAAGGTTTAGAAATTGGCTAATGTAAGGTATATTCCAAAATTTGATCAAAATCTTATTTCTTTGAGAAGATTGAATGGTTTGTGCTATGTTATCCTTATTAAAAATGAACGGACAGATAAATGTCACAAATTAAGAGATGGAGATCTTAAGAGGATGAGAGACAAAATGTAGCCTTTTGAAACTTGAAGGTGGGAGTATAGAAGAGACTTTGATTTGAGGATAGACATTATCAGCTCAATATATATTTTTGGTAGGGTTTGATTGGATGTTTATCATGGGTACAATGCATAGGCTACAAACATATTTATAACGTAGGAACATGCAACATCAGAGAGTGTATTTGCATGAAACACAACTATGGGGAGGTAAAGAGCACAACCATGTATATTTGAGCTAGAAGAAGATCTATAAAAATGTAGGGACAAATATAAGTGACCCGTGTCATTAATTTGGCTGTCGACAAACACAACTTGCCTTGGTAAAACTATCGGTGCCCGTGTAATCTCATTCTTATTTTGCCACTTTTTTTTTCATGTTATCTTATTGGTCCATAAAAGAAAATTTTAATGTGTTATATAGACACAAGTTCAAGAGTCAAGAGGAAGGATCCATTAGGATTATAACACTTATTATACTTATATTATTGCTTACATATATTTGAATATTCAAGAAACATAAGTGGTTAGAAACAAGATGTCATTATCATATTCTAATTATAGGTTGGAATAATAATACAAATCGGGACATAATTATTTCTTTTAAAATCCTATTATTCTTGACTTTCTTTCTTATTATTTTTAGTATTGTAACCAAGTCCAACATGTACTACATGACCTAAATTGAATGTGTTCCTTCCACTCAATTATGCTTGCCAAAAAAATCTAAATGTACATAAATTCAATATTAGTGCACCCAGAGTCCCACAAACAAATCACCTAATTAATTGATCTAAAGGTACATGTGTCTGACAAATAAGAGTCAAGGTTACAAAACTCATATCAAAATCGATATACATGTGCATGGTTTGTGGCCTTTGCAACCCTAGATACATCATACCCTTATCTATACAGATATTAAGTTATTAACATGAACAATTTTTGAAAGAGTATTACTAGACTTCTAACTAATATTTTACATCTTGTTTGTGATCTTCTTATAATACGTGTTTTTTGTATATATGAACTAATTACCATACAAACCTATTTTTTTTAATCAAATACTAAAATAACCCTTTCATTTAAACATTAGTCAAAATATCCCTTTGTTAGAAACGATGTTAGGTTATTCTAAAATACATCTAATGATCAAGCAGGTTATATTAAAATCCTTCCAGCATGTTCCAAAATTAAAGGCATTTATAGGTGTGGAATTTAGATAAACACGCCTGACCATTAGACATTTTTTATTAAAATGTTAGGCCTATATACATCTATCGGTTAGGCATATTTATGGATCCCTAAATATGAACCAATTTCCTTCATACTGACACCAACTTCATTTCTTTCTCTCACTCACTTCTTCTCAAACTCAACATATTTATTTTCAATTAGCTTTCAAACTCCAATTTCAAGCTTCTAAAAAATTACCTCTTTCATACCCCATCTGACTAAATTTGCACACTACTTTTCACCCTTACACTTTTATTCAATAATTTTAGGTAATGCTTTTAGTTTAGAATGATTTGTGTAGATATTTTGTTTAGATAACATTTCATAATTTTGTCTAACTTTTTGTCCAAAATTTGATAACATATGAACATATTCATACATGTGGCTTAATTTAGTTAAAGAGAGGTTATGTTTATTATTATTTATTTAAGTTTTTACTACTATCATTCTCTCTCTCTGTCACTCTCACTCTCTCTCTCTCTCTCTCTCTATCTATCTATCTATCTATCTATCTATCTATCTATCTATCCATATATATATATATATATATATATATATATATATATATATATATATATATATATATTTACTATGGTTGTAGATATGAATATTTGTTGAATATTATTACAAGAAATGTAATTTTTAGTCAATAAAAAACTAAATTTTGATATGTGTAGCCTATTAACATATGTTGGCTAGTACTATAATTTTTTTATGATGTTATAAAGTAAAATGTTATGATGAGATTAGTACATTTGTTGCAATTTATAGTAAAAATTAATTGTTGAAGATTCATAGCAAACCAAATAAGACATTCATGCAAAATGAATGAACTAGAGAATGTTTATATTTGCTTATCAAATGCATAAAATGTAATGTTTTCAATTACTCAATTTACTGTATTAAGAGAACTGCCTAACATGGATGCTAGCGACAACTTATTGGGTTGGTTACTATATTCTTGGGATGAAGAAAGGAAATAATTCAACATAGGAAGTAGATACATACATTTCGAAGTAGCTGACATATATTTACTTTTAGGAATTAGAATTTGTGACATTTCAATAAAGTTAGATACTAACTATGGACTTGGTGATTTTATAGAATTTATTTGTAAAGGTGTAAAACAGTATACATATATCTCCTGAAATGATAAAATGGATCATCGAAGCATCAGTTAGTTTTCAATTGAACCACACTGATAAAGAAGTTTTTATCAGGTTTATTGTATATATTTTGTGACATTTGTTTTTGCGATATAGTTCTAAGTGATGGTGTGTAAGTATGTTTATGAGTTTTAGATGATTTTGAACATCAACCAAATTATACATGGGTTAGTTGGTGTATGAGTTTTTAGTGGAAGAAGGCTTAAATGCATTTTACAAAAGCAATACAACACCAAAATTCTGGTTGTGTGGATATTCTCATGTCTTGAAGGTAATAAATCCAAAATGAATGTTTGTAAATATTTATGTTGTATATAATATATATATTGTTAAAGTCATATAATATATATATATATGACTTTAACAATGTGTCAAGTCTAGGCTATTAAGTATTTATTATTGTATGATCCCAAATATCTTGAATGAGTTTGTATCTCATATACAACCTGTCCATGGAGTCACCATATTAAGAAATGCACTAAAAGTAGTCGACGATAAAACAAATGTCACTTTATTAAGGTTTACTTCAAATGTAAATTTTCTAGAATCATACTTTTGTTTGTCGTTCTAATATAAAATTAGTGAAATTGTAATCATTTTATACTTGAAAACATAAAAATAATATATCAGTACATATTGTGTATCTAAAAATTTTTCAAACGTATAAAATATTGATCACAAATTTTGCTCTTGTTAGTCATATTTGTAAATATTTTCACACAGTCATGTCCAACACATACACATCTTAATATTAGAATATTCAATTTTTACAAATGTAAATATTTAGATTTATTTAGCTAACATTATATGTTAGTTATAAATGAAAATTATAACCCAAAATAATTAAATTTACTTCAGTACAATTTTAGCACATTAAATATAAACCATATCTCTACACACACACACAGAGACATAGTAAAACTTTATATAATGGTTCAACTTACAAAAGATATACATACTATGGGGTTAAAGTAATAGCATCACTATATACATCAAAAGGTTACTAAAGCTCAAACACCTAACTAAGAAAAGCTCATAACCATCACACTAAATCCACCAGTAGCCTTGTCAAGTCCCACTAATAACTATCACTCTCGAAGTTCACTTATCTTGATATGTCATATGTTCCCTCACATCATCCACAGAGAGTCTAGTCACTAATACTCTAGGGTAACCAAGGTGGATACTCAGAGGCAAGTTATGCCAAAACCTCCACTCATCATTAATCACCATCAACTCTCTAGTTATCCAATCATAACCTCTCATAAACACCTCACCCTCAACAAATCTCGAGTGTTGGTGCATCAAGATGGTGGAAAAACCAATGCAAAAAACTAGATGTAGCCAATGACTATAGCTTCGTTTTAGGTAGCGTCAACAGTAAATGATATGATCTAAAATGGAATGGGTCATATGACAAACTGCTCACAAACAAGTGACCTAGCTCATTGTATAACCATATGACATAAGTCCATAGATCTATATTAGGTGCCATGCATAGATAAGGTAGAGGGTATGTAATAGCAATGCGCTACATCTCACTACCTATAAATGAAAATAACGATTAAATCTTATCATCAAGGTTATTTTCGAAAGTATCTAAATTACAAAATATGTAAACTCTTCAACTAGTTAGAAAAATTATCATATTTAGCATAATAGATGCTAAAACCTAACCCTAACCCTAACCCTAACCTTAATAAATCATAATAAAAACTAACCCTAAACCTAATAAACCCTAATCCTAAACCTAGCTAACTATAATTAAACCCTAACAAATCCTATATTATTATTATTATTATTATTATTATTATTATTATTATTATTATTATTACTATTATTATTATTATACATAGTTATTTTGGCTAATTTAATTATTCACTTTTATTTCCTTGTTATTTTCTATGTATATTTAATCCTCATCAAATAAAAATTATTAACATGCAACTCTAATTGAAAGTTTCATTTAATGATATACATATGTAAAATATATTTTCATTTAATTATACGACATTTCCTAACATCCTAGTGTCCTATACTTATTAATGAAAATGTGTGTGTGTGTAGTTTTTATGATTGACATTACTAATATTTTTAAGTATTTTATTTCTCTTGGTAATTATGGTAATTAAGCACTACAATGATACATACATATATACATATATATATATATATATATATATAAGGCCAGCCAACACATTAATGTTAATAACACCAACAAATAACAACATTTTTTTACCAACACATTTAACAACAAAAAATAATATTTTTCAACAACAAACTATAATTTTTCAATAACAAACACTGCAACTTACTTCAACATGCATGCATTTATACAAAATAAAAGGATAAGATAGGGAAGAACAAAACCATACATTGGAGAATGAGTGATGGAGAGCAAGAAGAGCTATAGAGACCACCTGCAAACACAACATAGTAAGAAGGACCAAATGCTTTTATGGACAAGAGCAGGACATGCAATGGCATGAATGGCAGTGGCAGTGTTCAACTCGCACTATGTTGCATTTCTTAGAGTTGAGAGGTGCATAAGTAAATGAGTGGTGGTTGCCAGGATTTAAGAGGAGGAGGAGTAGTGGTGCACGGTGTGGTGGTGCAAAGGTTTGTAAGAGAACAAATAAAAGAGGGAAGGTGCTGAACGAACAAGAGTATGAAATTTTTGGCATGAAAACCGTTATTAAACAAGAAGTGGAAGATTAGTTTTTTTAATAATGGTTCTTGTAAGAACCGTTATCAAAATTTTTTTTAATAACAGTTCTCACAAGAATCGTTATTACAATAGCCATGTGAAATTTTTTTACAGCGGTTTTAATAATGGTTTTAACCTTTAACAGTTATCAAAACTTCCTCAACGATCCTATGCATTTATTTTCATGCTTTTTAGCAACATTTTCAAAAAAATCATTATTAATGTACCATTATTATTTTCCGTTTCCATAGTAGTGATGTAAGCAACACATACTTAGGCAATGAGATACTTTATGTTATCTATCAATACTCTTTTTTCCTTCTAGTATATTTACTCTAGAGCTTTTTTGATCTCAAAGTGGACTCCCTTTTAACATCACACTTCACAAATACCGATATGCATACCACAACCTAAAATAAGCTCTTACTATATCTTGTAATGTTCCATCCTCCCATTCATGTATTTTCTCCAACAACAAGAAATGATACCTCAATATACTTACTTCAAATTTTGCATTTCCATTATATTGAGGATGGAGTGCTTTCAGAAAAAGTATTCACTTTCTTAAAGGTTTTAAGCCTAAATAGTAGCATAGTACAAGATAGGAAGACTATAAGAAAAAAAAAACATAATGCAGAGGTGCCAAATTAGAATAATAACAAGTTAGCACCTTAAACTTACAAGAGAAAGAAACCTACAACACATGATGACAAACTCTTAATTGGAATATTATAATTTCTAAGAGCATTGATGATAATTTAATATGATCTCCAAACTAAAACTCCTAGATAACCCATCAAAGCCTAGGGTTGTCTGAGGTAATCCACCCTATATGCTTATATGAAGGTAATATCCATCTTCTAAAACAAAAACATATTTTGACACACTTGTTGTAATAAGGCTTATGGTGTAACGAAGTTGGACCCGGGTGGTCTCAAACTCAAGTTGTTTAATAAAAAAAGTCTAAAAATAAGGCTTGAACTTAGCTTATTTAAAAATGAGCTAAACTTTTAATGAGTCAAATTGAGCTAACTTATGAGATTTTGTAGTAAACGAGCTAAGCTTATGAACTTTTTCACTATAAACAAAGCTCAAGCCCAAACTCATCTTAATTAGGATCAACTCATTTATTAAATGACCCTAAGATTATTATTTGTAAGTAGCTAATTTAGTTAAATGAACTAATCGAGCCCATAAAGCTAACGAGTTGGCTTTGTTCACTTATAACCCTAACCCTCAATACTCCAATATAGAAACCACATCACCTAATCTACTACTAATGCACTTAGAAGATGGTGAGTGTAGCCTTCACTAGCATTTCTCAATTATTTTACCTCTCTCCTTTGTTTGTTTTTTATATATTCCCTTAATTGATGTATAGCTGCATATTTATCTTCTCCCAATGTTAGTCTTGATTTATGATACTTTTGTTATTTTTTATGTCAAATTACATATTACATTCAATTAGACTTTTGTTATTTTAATTAGGTCAATTTTTTTATCAATTATACCAATTATTAAATTTTACTTTCTAATTATACCTAATGTTTAAATGATTTTACTCACATTTAGATATAGTAACTTTTCTTAATGTAACTTTTCCAATTTAGCTAATCTTTACGGGGCTTTTACTCAAATTAGGTTGCGGACTAAGTTATAGTAAAAAAGTTATAATAAAGAAGTTAAATTTAAAAATTAACCTAATTGATACAAATATATATATATATATATATATATATATATATATATATATTTATATATATAATTAACCTTATTAAAAAAAATGTCTAGATGAACCTAATCTGTGATTCACTCTTTTATTCCCAAAAGTTATTTTGAGTATATGATGCTAATGCCTAATTCTTTATGTGGTTAATTTGATATCATTATTTTCAATTTTATTTATTCCTATATAATAAACATTACATGTTGAGACTTTTTCTTGCTCCTTTGATATCCTAAGATGCAGTATGGTTTAAACTTCTAATAAATATGAATGAATATAGTGAATTATCTACTATGAATGACTTTAATTTGATTCGTATATAATGTGTTTTCATATTGCATTTGATTCATGCACAATTTATGATCATATTTTGACTTATAGAGTTCTCTAGGTAGGGCTGTTAACGAGCGAGTTAAGCCGAGCCGGGGTAATCTTGGGCTCGGCTCATTTATTAAACGAGTCTAAAAATAAAGCTTGAGCTTGGCTTGTTTATAAATGAGTCAAGCTTTTAACGAGTTGAGCTTAACTTTTAACGAGCCAACTCCCAAACTTTGGTGGTAAATAAGGCCAACTCACGAGCTTTTACACTGTAAACGAGCCCAAGCCTAAATTTAGTATGCTCAAGCTTGGCTTGTTTAATAATCAAGGTGAGATCGAGTCTAATTTTTAAACTCGTTTAATAAGCGAGCCAAGCTGTGCTCAAAAGGCTTGCGAGCCGGCTTGGTTTTTCAACAGTCCTATCTCTAGGACCTTATGGTGACTTATTAAGTCTTACTTTGTTTTTATGATAGAGAATTGCCCTACTTTTCCAATTTTGAGAGCATGTTAAGATGTGGACTAATAGCTTATTTCACATTTTAGTAATTATTTATCCTTTCTTTATTACTGAATTGATTATGAATGTATATACAAATAATATAAACTAACATAAACTACAATGTTCTAAAAATAGTTCCATTAAATCACCTATAATCTAATATTGTTGGTGGATGGCGAGGAGTGTTTTATTCTTGTGCTAATGATGATGATTAATATTTTTGTTCTTTTTATTATTATTATTGTAGTGGTGGTGGTCAATGAGGAGTGTTTTGTTCCTATGCTAACGAAGATGATAATGATGATTAATATTACTGTTGTATTGTTGTTGTTGTTATTGTTGCTATTGTCTACTTCTTATTCTTATTCAACACCACCACCACTACCACCACCATCATCATAATATAAGGTTTATAATTCTTATGGTTTAGGGTTAGGGTTAAATATAAGGCTAGATTTAAGGTTTATGGCTTATGAATTAGAGCATAATCATATATATATATATATATATATATATATATATATATATATATATATATATATATATATATATATATATATATATATATACATACTTTGGTATTTGAGATGAAAATTGAGAAATAACTTAATTTGGTATAAAATAGATAATAATGGAGGCCAAAAAAAAATTCATTGTGAGAAAGAAGATAAGAATTGAACATGAAAGAAGTAATTGCGGAGGAGAGAAATGGAGACAAAGGAGCTTCGATCGAAGAAGAAGAAGAAAGTGTAAAAGATAGGGTTGTGTGAGGAGTTGTGATTAAAAGAAATACGCATGTTTGTTAGACGTGGAGTTAAACACTTACTTTAAAATAAGAATGTCACGTCCAACAATGAGACTTTTTTTTTAATATTTTAAATTTTCTAACGTTTATTGATATTTAAAGTTGACAGAAGGGATATTTGATTTTACTAAAACTCTTTAATTTTAGATGGGAAACTAAACACCGTCGGAAATAGAAGATTATTTTAGTTACTTTTTTAATTATTTTTTATCTTTGTCCAACTAAATTTAATTATTCTGGTAATTTGTTCGTTCATATTGTCACACGACGAAAATAAAAATAAAAATTGGCACAATAATCTCAGTACAGTGAGACTGTCAAGCGTCTGCCACAAAGAAATATTACCATATCCAATTGCACATATTTGGCAAGGGTACAAATTTGCAATCCATTTCAGCAGTTCCAATTCCATTCTATGCAAGCAAATTTGAGGCCATGAGTTATCTATGAAATCAACAAGCAGGCATATCGATACATTTGAGGGCTGGGAGCGAACGTACGGAACTTCCGCCGTCCGTTGATGGCAGCAATGGAGTTAGGAGAGTTGAAAGACGCGTCTGATTCGATGGCGACTGGCGAGTGATGATGAGTTGATAGGACAAAGCTGAGAATACCACCGACGAAAATGAAACCCGGTTCGTAAGTATTAATGTAGTATAATAAAATGGCAGCATACGGTACAAATTTAAGACTTAACCTGCTATGACCCAGTTCGTAAGTATTATATTATTAAAAAATAAATAAAAAAATTTAAATTGAAAATCTAATATCCAAAAGTAATTATATATTTACTGCTTCATCAAAAATCTCATCCTATATAACTTTAGAGGTAGCATAATTGATGCGAGTCTATAATACTATCTTTTTCAAACACAGGATGTAATGAAGAGGAGAAAATAATGCCATTTCTAACCATGTATGGATTTATTGATGCCCATATAAACCATGAGTTGATCATGGGACCTAGACCAATTAAAGATTTTGCTACCCATTTATTTGCCTTAACGCAATTGCTCCATTCTTTAGATCATGGCTTATATAACCCTGCAAAAGTAGCAAGGTACATTTTTATGAAGCAATATGTAATCAAGCAAAGGGACGTGACCGACGAGAGGACCGTCGAGAGTAAGGCCTTGTTTGATTTGAAGAAAATTTAGTGGAAAAAAAAATATAGAAGAAAGAAAATTGAAGAAATTAATTTTTTTTCTTTGTTTGGTTGTTAGAGAATTTTGTGGAAAATTGAATTTTTAGAAAATTTTTTTAGTGTTTAGTATATAAAAAAAATTTTTAAGAAAAATTAAATGTTATTATTTAAATATTTGTATATATTTAATTAAAATAAAATTATTATATTGATACATAAAAAATTACATAAAATTTCTAAAAAATATATAAAAATTCTATAAAATCAATACTAATTCTAAAATTTTTTTGAACTATTCTAAAATATTACTGTTAGATCATTTTATTTTATTTTTTAATTAATTATTGGGCTTTAGTTAAGAAATTAAAGACTAAATTTATTCTAACTTTAAATTTGTGTGAGCATTGTATTTGTAGGTATGTAGGCCAGCACTATTCAAAAAATCAATGAAGAAATATCGTGTAGCATGGTAGGCCTATTCTTTCCAGGTCAGCACTTGCTCTATTAGCTACAATTGAATACTACGGAATGGTGAAAACTCCAATGTAGTATATTTTTCCTTTTAACTTTTTTCTTCCTTATTTTCTTAAGAGTACATGTATAGAACTACACATTTAAATATTATATGTGAAGAAAAAACTTAATTTTTACAAGTCGAAGAACAAAAGCCTTCTTTTTCTATTATTATTATTATTTGGAGCAGAACATAAACCTTCCTTTATTTTACTCTTCCCTCGGCGGAAAAAGCATATATGTACACATGACATACACGCACCGATGGCTAGCATGCAACCTTACAACACATGATCCGGTGGATTCTCATACTGAAACGCAATGTAACAACACAACAAATACATATTATACATGAAAGTGCCGATGCTCTAGTACGTATCGACAAACTCCAACCTGCAGCGCCGCCCAAACCAGATTAACGAGTTCTTCCACTTCCGGTACCAGGAATATGATCTTTAACCTTATCCATCAACCCTTTCTTCTCACCCTCACAGGGCTCATGGCCTCCTCCTACATCGCTCCCAATTCCTGTTTTCGTACCCGAGGGAATAGTCGCCTCAGTCGTTTTGTCCCACTTAACACCACCGCTGCCGGTATCAGGCATCCCCGCAGTCCCCAACATACCAGTTCCATAGTCCGTGCCGCCGCCACCAACTCCAGTTCCGGCAGTACCAAAATCTCTCGTATGTTTCCTCTCCCCTGTACCATATTCACCTACACCAGTCTTACCACCAGTCAAATCAGTTCTACCTTTACCAGTTGTAGTGTACCCTTCCGTTACACCGCCTCCAGCGGTATGATAACCGTCGCCGCTGCTACCTAACAAATCTCCCATGGTTGTTCCACCACCTTCGGTATGACGGCCGCCACCAAAGCCAGCGTCATAACTGCCAGCTCCACCCGTACCACCTGTTAATCCGGAACCGTCATGACGGTCGCCACCACCACTAAGATACTGTTCGTCGAATCCACCAGTTGGGCGGTGCGGCTGCTGCTGCCCACCACCTTGAGTCATGCCGGCTGGCTGGTAGGTGGTGTTATAAGCTCCGGTTGAGCCTGGAGCTCCTAACGGATCGGCCGCTCCGGCAGCTCCGGTGGTACCTGGTGCTCCAAGGTTTTGAGTTGGGTGGATGAGATTCCCCTGCTCATCAACTTGGCTAGGATTGCGGTGCACTTGGCGTGATGTCATTTTGATTTCACAATAAAAGGAATTGCTAGTAACTTGTTGGATGGAGAAAAAAAAGAGTATGCAGAATATTGTGTAGTTTATCTTTTTAGAGCTTCCCTTGAAACGGTGTGTTTTTTGTGAATGAAATGATATCAGAAGTTCGGGTGGATATTTATAGACGTCGAACAAAGTGTGATCACATGCATGCAGCATATGTGCTTGGCTACCGTCAGAAAAATATCTAGAGTTGATACTCGTGCAAGGCTGCTCGATCGATCGCCACATCTCATGGCAGTTTTGGTACGTGGCCTCCCAAGATTTAATGATCGGCGCTCGAGCTGCCAAGTGTAGAAACTGTTGTTGGTCAATTATGTTTTGAGGGAGTCCTTTTCACTACTCCACATGCAGATAAGAAGATAATTGCAGATAAAATCTCATCTACTAACAGCTTCGGATAAACTTAATTTCTATCTGATTTCTTGGACTCTAGCTGCAACTACTGCTCCACATAACGCCGCCAAACAGAATTGGTTGCCGAATGCAAGCATTGACACATCACATGTACGTATATGTTTCATTTTCGGAGTAAAGAGTTGCGAAAACAAAAATGTTAACCTTATAACTAATTTAATTAAAACTTATTAACAATTATCTGATAAATATAATTCTAAATCTATACTCCCTTCATTTCATTAAAAAAGAACTTTAAATAATTTATATACTATTTTAGGAGGCAACAAATATACTCCTAATATTACGATTACACGTTTACACTACTACAGAAACGAAAAATAATAACGGAACATTAATAATAATGTTTTTAAAACTGTTGCTAAAGGCGTAAAGATTAATTCGCATGATCATTGAAGAAGTTTTGATAACAGTTATAGGTTAAAACCATTATAAAACCTCCCAAAAAAATTTTATATGGTTGTTTTAATAACGATTCTTGTAAGAACTTTTATTAAAACACCAATCTTTCGCCTCTTATTTCATTTAGGTCTTGTTTTTGTACCAAAAATTTCATACTCTTGTTTAGCTCCTTTTCTTTCTTACTCGTTCTCTTGTGAATCCTTGCACCACCACACCATACACCACCACTCTTCCTCCTCTCAACTCTATGCAACCACCATTAGTACTCTTGCGCACCTCTCAACTCCAGGCAATGCCACATTGTGCAAGCTGAACAATATAACTGCCAAGGCGTCGTTGCATGTCCTACTCTTATACATACAAGCATTTGGTCATTCTTACTCCGTCGTATTCATAGTGGTCGTCGCCTCTCCTTTTCCTCACCGCCACTCCTCTTGCTCAATGCCGCTCCTTCTTTTACATGTAGTTTTGTTCTTCCCTAGCTTATTCTATTATTATATATAAATGCATGCTTGTTGAAGCAAGTTTTTTTTGTTTGTTGTTGAATTTGTCGGTGTTATTAACATGAATGTGTTAGCCAACCTTACACATATATATACCATTATAGTGCTTAATTACTAAGAGAAAATAAAATACTTAAAAACATTAGTAATGTCACTCGTAAAAACTATACATATATATACCTTTTCATTAATAAGTATAGCATACTAGCATGTTAGGAAATGCCATATAATTAAATAAAAACATATTTTACATATGTACATCATTAAATGAAAATTTCAATTAGAGTTGCATGTTAATAATTTTTATTTGATGATTATTAAATAGACATGGAAAATAACAAAGAAATAAAAGTGAATGATTAAATTAGCCAAAATAATTGTGTGTAATAATAATAATAATAATAATAATAATAATAATAATAATATAGGATTTATTAGGGTTTAATTATAGTTAGCTAGGTTTAGGATTAAGGTTTATTAGGTTTAGGGTTATGGTTAATTTTTATTATGATTTATTAGGTTTAGGGTTAGGGTTAGGGTTTAGCGTCTATTATATTAAATATGATAATTAATATGTTATCTTATAACAAACTATTATATATATTATTATCAAATAAAATTTTAATAATATTATATTATTTCTCTTAACCTATATATATTATCTTATTAATATCTACTTGATTTTACTATGCCAAACTTGAATGATTAGATGATAGTTTGATCAACCTTGTTTGTTAAATAAATAAGTCAAGATTATGTCCATTTTAATTATGTCGAGTATAATAAGAGGAAGTTCAATTCAACTTAACTCATACACAAATCTAGTGGGAGTAAATGAAAGGACGGCATTATAAAATCTTAAACATCTTAAACATATAATAACAAAAGAATATAGAATATTTCGGTAATTTATCTTTTCTTGATATTGAAAGACACATTTATTTCAATAGAGAAATAAATAAAAATAAATTTAAGATTATAAGTTTTATGACAAGAATCTTTTGTGGGTATGTTGTTAGCTTTATATAGTTAGTTAAGATATGGTAGAATATATTTATAATTTTTCTAGCTAGTTGAAGAGTTTACAAATGTTATAATTTAGATCATTTTGAGAACAATCTTGATGATAAGATTTAGTGGTTGTTCTCATTTGTAGGTAATGAGATATCATGCATTACTATTATATACCCTCCACCATATCTATGCATAGCACTTGATGTAGATCTATGGACTCTTTTCATATGGTTATACAATGAGCTAGGTCACTTGGTTGTGAACATCTCATTGTATGACCCATTCTATTTCAGATTATATCACTTACTGCTGACCCTGCCTCATATGGAGCCATGGTCGTTAGCTACATCTAGTTTTTTTGCATTGGTTTTGTAATACCCTATTTTTTAGGAATGTTAATTATAAATTAATAATCATATGATTAGTTAAAATTATTATTTTAGGAGGTTTAGTATTAAAAGTGTTATTATTATTATTCGTATTATTATGATGTGTTAGATATAAAAATAATCAGGTTAAAAAGTTGATAGAAATCAACTATTTATTTTAATCCTAATTTTCACTCGTAAATCTTATCATAATTATTTTATTAATAACCGTGATTCGTAACTCAAAATGGTCTTTTGACATAGATGATAATTCAAATTTCATAATAAATAATTAGATTATTTCGTTTTAGCCTTTTCACGACAAATTAATAAATAAAATGGATTTAGTATTTAAATGGATGATAATATGATAATTATTGATCTTAAGGGAATTTTGATCATTTTGACCTAATGTACCCAAATGTGAATAATTGGACATAGGATGGCCTCAAACTTTTAATAGGTAGACCTTAGTGTTAACTTTGACCTTGTTTTGGACTATTGACCTGAAGGTTAATTTGGATAATTGGAAATAAAGGAAAAGTGAATAAGTATAGAAATGAGAATAAATGTGTAATGTGTGTTATTTGTGATCACCTTATAAAATTACTAATATGTAAAGTGGACGACCTCGAGTTTGGGAATGGTTTCTTTCTAGAGGTAGCTACCCTAGAGACGAGGTAGGAGTCCTCGATTTGTTTGGTTTTCTATTGTGTTGGTTGTTCCTCACTAAGGCCCTCGTTAGATGACCTACGAGCCCTATAGGGGGTATCACTACTTAAGAATTAGGTGTCCAAGGTGAGGAGGGTACTATGTGTCTCGTGCATCAATATGACTAGAGTGTTCTTATGCCTTTGGATTGGATGGTTGGAGGGTACTATGATGCCTTATTCACCGATATGACCGATGTACTATTATATCTCTGGATTATTACTATATCCCCTTCGAGTAAATAAAAATAGAAATGATATGATTTTATTGAAATGATTATTATTGGATATTGGATTGGTTTGGTAGTAGCCATTATGCCTACCTGTGATTTTGGTAGTAGCCATTGTGCCTACCTGTGGTTTTGGGTAGCAGTCGTTGTGCCTACTTGTGGTTTTGGTTGCAGCCTTTGTGCCTACCTGTGGATTCAGTAGCACCTGCTGTGCCTATATATGGTTTTGATAATAACTATTGTGCCTACCTGTGGTTTCAATAGTAGCCTTCGTGCCTACATGTGGTTTCAATAGCAGCCTTTGTGCCTACTTTTGTTGGTATTATGTCTATAAGCATACATGTGGTGTTATGCATTTTATTATACTATACCTATAAGTATACCTGTGATGTATGAATTTTATCATATTATACTTGTAAGTATACCTGTGACATTATGTATGTTGTTATCCTGTACCTATAAGTATACCTATGAGGTTATGGGTGTTATTATACTGTAACTGTAAGTATACCTATGATGTTATGTATTTGGTTATTATATTGTACCTGTAAGTATACCTGTGACATTATGTATGTTGTTATATTGTACCTGTAAGTATACCTGTGAAGTTATGGATTTTATTGTACTGTAACTGTAAGTATACCTGTGATGTTATGGATTTTATTATATTGCATCTATAAGTATACCTGTGATGATATAGATCTTATAATATTATACCTGTGATATTATGTAATTTGTTGGATTGATGTTGAGACATGAATTATGCTATAAAGGATTATAATCTTGGTGTAGAGTGGGTTTTGATTATTGCTTTAGAGAGCATCTAGGGAAGCTTAGTTGATAAGTGTTATTATACTCTAAATGAGCATGCATGAACAGTACATAGTTTAGTGATTATTGCTTACCTATTATGAGTATTATGTTAGATCATCTCTTGTATATCTTAATGTTTATACCATGTAATGTCATGATGCCTTATGTTTATTGTGGTAGGGTTTTCTTCTAATCATACTTTAGATAGTAACTCTGGGTAGTTCATTTGGTAAGTTCTGTTGTTTTAGATGAATGAACATGAGTAGTCTATAACTTAGATGGATTATCTAAATGATTGTTGTATCTCAATCCTCATATGTGTATATATATGTATTATACAATGTTAATTGTATGCCTTGCATGTGTTCTATGCTATTTTATCATATTAGTTTGGTATAAAGGGTTGCTTAGTACAGTAGTACTGAAGGGTTCACTTTTATGGGCCCTTACCTATTCAATGGGTACTGGAATTTGTAGGTCAGTTTCCAAGTCCATTTGAAAGCTACTAGTCACTTTTAAGAGTGGAGGAATATCCGGTGTCTCTTCTATTATCTAGTCTCTAATTGTTTTGGACTTTTTATGTCCTCTTGTAATTTCTCTCTTGAGTTTTGGTAGACTACTGATGTAGCTTTTAACTAGTATCGTACGCATCTATTATTCTCTATATTCTAACTTTTGTCATCATGTTATTTAAGTAAAGACATATTTTAGCCTTAGCACTTAGTATAAGAATGGTAGCGGATGCCAGACTTATACTGAGTGTGGTGGTAACACCCATTATGTTGTAATTAATGCTTCCACAAAATAAAAAATTTTAGTATTAAAAATGAGGGCGTTATAGGTTTGTCCTTCATACTAATGCACCACACCTAATATTTGTTGAGTGTGAGGTATTTGTAAGGAATTATGATCATAGAGCTAGAGAGTTGATGGTGATTGATGAAGAGTGGAGGTTTTGTCATAGCTTACCTTAGAGTATCCACCCCTATTACCCTAGAGTATTAGTGACTAGACTCTATGTTCATGATGTCAGGGAGCAAAAGACATATCAAGATTAGTGGACTTTGAGAATGATAGTTATTAGTCGAGCTCGACAAGGTGGAGTTAGTATGATGGTTATGAGTTTTTCTTAGTTAGGTGATTAGGCTTTAACAACATCTTGATGTATATAGTATTGCTATTGCTTTAACCCCATAGTATGTATATCTTGACTTAAGTTGAACCATTGTATAAAGTTTTGCAATGTATGTATGTATGTGTGTGTGTGTGTGTGTGTGTACACACAAATCATTGTAACACGTTTCCAAAAATATATCAATACACAAGTCACCCATACTTAGAAAGAGTTCATGTATCTATATTTATATACATACTGAATAGCACGATGCATTATACATTAATTCTTTCTAAGTATGAGTGGTTTGTGAATTATTTTTTATAATTGAATTGATTTGTAATAATTAATTTTTTATGACATACATCTAGATTGGAAAACTATGGATAGGAAATGGTTGTCTAGAAATCATTTGTCTAGAGAATGTAATGAAGAAGTGAAATTTTTTTTATCAAGTTTGCAGTTAAACATACTTAGGACTCTAGTATAATAGTCTATTCTTGTTTGAACCATGCTTATATTCAATGTCTCAACGCTGATGATTTGAGAGTCATTTGTTTGTGTATAGAATTGATACAAGTTACACTCATTGGATATGGCATGGTGAGACAGAGTCTAATTATGATAATGAGAAAGTTAGGAGGAAAAGTAGTGGATCATCATTTGAGAACTATGAGAGAGATTTGTTAGAAGATATCGCTCAAAAGGTTAAGAAAAATGTTCGAGATTACCTAAAAATATTCGAGGTTATTGAGTGGCTAGGAGAAACCTTTGTATGGTGATTGTAAGATATTTGCTAAATTATCCACTACTTTAATGTTGTATAACTTAAAAGCATGTAATAGATGGAGTGACAAGAGCATCACAGAATTAGTGACACTTGTAAAGGGTATGCTTCTTAATGATGATGTTCTACCCGATCGTACCTATAAAGCGAATAAGATTATTTCATCTATGGACATGAGTTATGAGAAGATACATGCATGCCCTAATGATTGCATATTATTTCGCAATGAAAATGCGTCTTTAGATAGTTATCCTAATCTCGAATGCAAAGCACCATGATACAAGAAGAACAAGGTGCCAGCTAAGGTGTTATGGTATTTTCCTATAATACTAAGATTCAAGCAGATGTTTAATGGTGTCTAAGATGCCAAGAACTTGAGATGGCATGCTGATGAGAAGATAGATGACGGGTTTCTTAGACATCCATTTGACTCTCCATAATAGATGACGATTGATGGTTTATTCCCTGAATTTGGCAAAGAAGTAAGAAACATGCATCTTACACTCTCTACGAATATAATGAATCCCCATAATCAAGGCACCTTTAGTATATGGCTGGTGATTTTGGTTATATACAATCTACCTCTGTGGCTCTACATGAAAAGCAAGTATATGATGTTTTTTTTTTACTTATTTCGAGGTCAAACCAACTAGGGAATGATATTGATGTGTATTTGGCACCTTTGATTGACGATTTAAAGATCTTGTGTGATATGGGTGTTGAAGTATTTGATGCATATAGTGAAGAAAATTTCACCTTGAGAGCAATATTATTTTGTACTACAAATGATTTTCCGGTGTATGGTAACTTGTTAGGTTATAGTGTGATAGGAAATTATGCATGCTCGATATGTAAAGAGAATACTTCATTTGTTCACCTAACACATGGCTAGAAGACTATTTTTCTTGGGTATGATAGATTTTACCGAAGAATCATCATTATCATAGGCAAAAAAAAGCTTTCAATGGCTTCCGAGAATAAGGGTAAGAACCAATTTGGTTAATGGGTCAACAAGTGTATTTGAAGATGAAACATTAGAGTTTAAGTTTGGGAAGAAGAATAAAGATAATCCTCCATTAATTGGGTGGAAGAAGATGTCTATATTCTTCGGCCTTCCTTATTGGGAATCTTTGTATATGAGACATGCCTTTGATGTGATGCATATCAAGAAAAATATATGTGATAATCTTGTTGATACATTACTTAATGGTCCATAAAAGGCTAAAGACGACATCAATTCTTAAATGGATATGGAAGAAATGGATATTAGACATGAACTGATGCCACGAGATAATGAAACAAGAACATATTTACCACCGGCGTGTCATACACTCTCCAAGAAAGAAAAAATTACATTTTGTAAATTCTTTAATAGGGTCAAGGTTCTGGAAGGTTATTCTTCAAATTTCAAAAGGCTCATGCCGATGAAAGAGTTGAAACTAATTAACATTAAGTCTCATGATTAAATATTTATCAGATAAAACATGTCTGCTTTGTTGGTTATTTAATGCAGCCTACTCCAAAGTTGTACATCTCGATAGTTTAAATTCCTTGAAAATAGGGATTGTGATTACTTTATACCAGCTTCAAATATACTTTTCACCCTCATTCTTTAAAATTATGGCACATCTAACGGTTCATGTAGTTTATGGGATAAAAGTGCTAGTCCCTATTCATAGGCACTAGATGTACCCCTTTGATCAGTTTATAAAGTTGATAAAAAGGTTACATGAAAAATCGATATTGGCCAGAAGGATGTATTATTGAGAGTTACCTTATAGAAGAGTCCATTGATTTTTTTTACGAAGTACTTGTCAAATGCTAAAGCTCTTGGTATTCCTAAGTCTTGATATGTAAGAAAAATCAAATGATAGGGTATTAGGGGCAAACAGCTTGGGCATGTAGACCATAACATGTTCCGTAAAGCTTATCTATATATATTACACAATAGTGATAATCTTTAGCCGTATATTGAAGAACATATTCTTTCTTTAAGGATTAAAAATCCATCAAAGACTGAGAAATGGATAATTGAGAAACATAATCTTTCATTTATTGATTGGCTAAGAGATCGCATCATTCCACTCACCGGACATTCTCCAACTTTAATTTCTGAAACCCTACATTAGTTGTCTCAAAAGCCCCATTAATAAGTTTTCTCATATACTAGTTATGTTATCAATGGTTACATTTTTTATACAAAACAACAAAATGAGAAGAGTAAAATGTAGAACAGTGGGGTGACTTTAGAGGCGGAGCCAATGTATGTTGTTAGTGCAAAAGAAAATAATCCGACCAATGTAGATATGAATTATTATGGTTTGATTGAATAGATATGGGAACTAGATTACACTGTATTTAAAATCCCTATATTCACTTGTAGATGGGTTGATAATAACTATAGGGTTAGATATGAATATGGAATCACATTATTAGATTTCAATAGGGCAGGGCATAAAAAAGACCATCTTCGCATCACAAGCAAAACAAGTACTCTTTGTCACTGATCCTGTTAATAATAGATGGTATGAAACGAACTCCAAATGGAGTTTAGTAAAAATTACACAAGAATCGCAAAAAAAAAACAACCGAACAGGAATAGGGATAGGGTGATCGGGACTGCCCGATCTAAATCCTCGAACTGAGAATAACAAAGCTGCCGGAAACCGACAAGAAACGATGCAAGATCGTAAGAATTAAGCTGATAGCTTTATTTCATATACTGAAATTGATTCGAGCCAAGTTCTCCTTCTTACATAAAGCTAGAAGCTTTATATAGGGCAGCAACTAGCTAGGGTTGATGGAAGTCGAACGTTGGGCAACGGTCGAGAAGGAGGAGCGGACAGAGTGGATTAATGGTGGATTTTCTCCATTGATGATGGTCAAAGAAGAAGGCGGGATTAGAGGAAGGGGACGACCAGGGAAGGGCTGCGTTTGGTCGAGACGTGAAGGGCGTTTTGACCGAACGGGCTAAGGTCATTGGTGCGGTGCGTATGGGCCTCGGTGTCCACTTTATTTGGGCTGAGTTTATGGCAACTTATTTGGGCTGAGGTTATGGTAGGAATAAGGTTGATGTGGGGGATTTGAAGATGGTTTAATGATGGATTAGGCAGATCCCACTTAACTAGCTACTTAATACCCTTATTACAAGATAAAACTAAATAAACAAAACAACGATAATAATAATAGTAGAATTTTGCTAATTGGGCGATAATGCCATTATTTTTGCTAATAATTTAAAACTCGAATATTTCTTCTCAGCAACATAATCCCGTTTCTTGATAGCAACAGTCTTGGGTCTTCTTCCCCGCTTTCTTGGTTAATTTTGCTTGATTATCCTGCAAAATAAGAATATAAAGATAATCAATTATTTTTAGAGGATTATTGATGTTGTGCCTTGTAAGGGTGCTGAGAGTATTTGGGGTTTCATCATCCTCCCCTTCTTGAAAAGGTTTTGTCACCGAAACCGAACCTCCATCATAAAAGGGAGATAGGTCAGAAACATTGAAAGTGTCACATATACTGCCATATTTTCCTGGAAGATCTATCTTATGAGCATTATCATTAATGCGTTCCAAGATGGTAAAGGGACCGTCGCCTCTTTGCGCGAGTTTGGATTTCCTTTGGGTAGGAAACCTTTCTTTTCATAAATGGGCCCACACAAGATCTCTTAGAGCTAATATAATCTTCTTGCGGTGTTTGTTTGTTGCGCTTGCTACCTGATGATTACGTTGGTGTATTTGTTTCTCCATTGACTCAAGTAATGATCTTATGGATTGCGCCCTTCTTTCTGCATCGAAGTTAGTATAATCGGTTATGGGTAAAAGGATAAGATCAAGTGGTGAAAGAGGATTAAACCCGTAGACAATTTCAAAGGGAGTCTTCTTGGTGGTGGAGTGGATGTTCTGATTGTATGCGAACTCCACATGTGGTAGGTGGAATTCCCAATGCTTAATGTTATTATCCAAGATAGTTCGAAGCATATTACCAAGAGTGCGATTTACCACTTCCTTAGGACTAGCTCGATATGCAGGTCTATTGGGAATGGAGGCTCCAGGTATGAAATCAATATGATGCTTGATTCCTCTAATTGGAGGTAACCCTTTTGGAATTTCTTCGGGAAAGAGCTCAGAGTACTCACTGAGTAGGGAGTGTACATTATCAGGCACAGAATCAAGCAGGGTGAAATCATGATGATAACATTCTTTACGCATGAGCATATAGATGGGTAACTTAGTGGAGAAGGCATAAGAGATGTCCCCTTTTCGGGCGAAAAAGTTACGTAGTGGTTTATTCTGGCCTTCCATGTTGGGTTTTGAGGTCTTATTTATCTCTTCCCTCATGCTTTTGAATTCGGCTTGAAGCTTGAGTTGATCATCATGGACTTGTTTGGGCGATAGCGGCATTAGAGTGATATTTTTGTCATCCTTGATAAGGGAGTAGCTATTTTTATACCCGTCATGTGTTACCTTCCTGTCAAACTGCCATGGCCTACCAAGTAAAACGTGACTAGCGTGCATGGGAATGACGTCGCATAATACCTCATCCGTATATTTCCCAATATGGATTGCAAGTAATACTTGCTTGTAGACCTTTACCTCACCCGTGTCATTGAGCCATTGTAGTTTGTAGGGTCGAGGGTGTTTCGTGGCTGTCAACCCTAATTTGGTAATTAGGCTAGCACTTGCGGCGTTAACACAACTACCACTATCAATGATCAAACTACATAACTTGTCACTTATTCGACATCTGGTATGGAAGATATTTTCACGTTGTATTCGCTCGTCATCAATTTTTGCATGTACGTTCAGGGCACGTCGTACGACGAGTAGTTCTCCCTCGGAAGCATATACCTCATCATAGCCAGGGTCACTATCATAGGAGTCAACATGAGTAGGGGAGTGGTCAGCAAGCTCATCATCCTCCGATTCAACCTCTCCTATTGGCCGAACCACCATCACCTTCCTATTGGGACATTCGGACGCGATATGACCATGCCCCAAGCATTTGAAGCATTTGATGTTTCTTGAACGTCCATTGCTGGAATTACTAACATGTTCCTTACCCTTTTCCTTAAGAGGGCTTGTCTTATTGTCGAATTGAACTCTTGGTCTTTCTTCACTTCTAGGAGGCTGCTTCCAGTTATGATTCTTTGAATGGCCAGATTGGAAGTTGGGTTGGGGTTTAAAGGTCCTGACCTTTTTGATCTATTTTTCAATTTTGATGGCTAAGTTAACAATTTCCTCGATATCCACATAGTGTTGGAGTTCAAGTTTATCAGCTATTTCTTTGTTAAGTCCACTAAGGAATCTAGCCATGGTCGCCTCTCTATCTTCGATTATGTTGGCCCGAATCATTGCGATTTCCATTTCCTTATAATATTCATCAACGCTTCTAGGGCCTTGGATGAGGTTTTGTAGTTTTTGGTAGAGTTCTCGATAGTAATAGCTAGGTACAAACCTGCGTCGTAATAGTCCTTTGAACTCGTTCCAATCTCTTACCGGTCTCTCGTGGTTTCGGCGCCGGTTAGTAATAAGCTGATCCCACCAATTAATGGCATAATCTGTGAACTCAACAATGGCGAGTTTAATCTTTTTTTCATCTGAGTGATTGTAGCAGTCAAAGACCAACTCTATTTTTCTTTCCCATTCCAAATATGCGTCGGGATCATTTTTTCCACTAAATGCTGGGATCGTTAATTTGATATTATTTAGGTTCCGGTCCTCCCGATCGTACCGTCTTGGATGTCGGTGAGGTCGATATCCCATTCTAGCATGTTCTTGGGCTGATGAGCCGTCGGACGAGAAAATATCTGGCTCGGGGTGGAAGTTCCTTGGATGTCTGTTTGGCTGGGGTGACTGGATAGGTTCCGGAGAATTGTTAATTGTCTGCTCGATCCGATCTAGTCTTTCTATTAGGGTACGTAGTTGTGCGGAAATAGGGTTTGGATTACTATCGGCTCCTTCCAACATGTGTCCTGATAATGCATGTCCGGTTCGTGAATTCATTTTAATTCATTTATCTATATTAAATTGTCACACGATCGATTGGTATTACTTACGTAATAGGTGATTAGAATGTTGGGCCTCTAGCCCGTGACTGTTCGATAGGGCGGGTTTCCGAGCTGGTGGCTTAAACAATATGGAATATCGAATCCCCACCTAATACCCGATATCTTGCCCCATTTCTTGATACCAAATTAATTTTGGTATCAAGTTCGGATCACTAGGGGAAAGGTATTCCAGAAGAAAGAAAAAAGAAAAAAAAATTAGATTTTTTTTTTAAAAAAAAAAGACGAACCAAAAAAAATAAATAAAATAAAATATCACGACAAAATTATGAAAATACAAAACAAAGGTCGACACCAGACAATCCAACTAGGGTACTGTTTGGACAAAGAAAAAAAAAGAAAAAAATTTAAAATAAAACACCAATCTGTCGAAATCGACACAGCAGGGAATTGCAAATCGACTCAAATCGAGATACTAGAAATCACCGATAGAAACTCAAAAGTGTGAAATCGATACTGGGAAGCAAAAAAACAGAGGATTAAAGACACGAATTTGATGCTGCAACGACAAAATTTCAAACAAAAAAATCAATGCTAAACATACCCAAATCTGAACGATTTTCGAACATAAAAAAATAAAATTGTAATCCAGAGATGAGCGAAGCAGATCGACGCTCTGATACCAGCTGAAACGAACTACAAATGGATTTTAGTAAAAATTACACAAGAATCGCGAAAAAAACAACCGAACAGGAATAGGGATAGGGTGATCGGGACTGCGCGATCTAAATCCTCGAACTGAGAATAACAAAGCTGCCGGAAACCGACAAGAAACGATGCAAGATCGTAAGAATTAAGCTGATAGCTTTATTTCATATACTGAAATTGATTCGAGCCAAGTTCTCCTTCTTACATAAAGCTAGAAGCTTTATATAGGGCAGCAACTAGCTAGGGTTGATGGAAGTCGAACGTTGGGCAACGGTCAAGAAGGAGGAGCGGACAGAGTGGATTAATGGTGGATTTTCTCCATTAATGATGGTCAAAGAAGAAGGCGGGATTAGAGGAAGGGGACGACCAGGGAAGGGCTGCGTTTGGTCGAGACGTGAAGGGCGTTTTGACTGAACGGGCTAAGGTCGTTGGTGCGGTGCGTATAGGCCTCAGTGTCCACTTTATTTGGGCTGAGTTTATGGCAACTTATTTGGGCTGAGGTTATGGTAGGAATAAGGTTGATGTGGGGGATTTGAAGATGGTTTAATGATGGATTAGGCAGATCCCACTTAACTAGCTGCTTAATACCCTTATTACAAGATAAAACTAAATAAACAAAACAACGATAATAATAATAGTAGAATTTTGCTAATTGGGCGATAATGCCATTACTTTTGCTAATAATTTAAAACTTGAATATTTCTTCTCAGCAACATAATCCCGTTTCTTGATAGCAACAGTCTTGGATCTTCTTCCCCTCTTTCTTGGTTAATTTTGCTTGATTATCCTGCAAAATAAGAATATAAAGATAATCAATTATTTTTAGAGGATTATTGATGTTGTGCTTGGTAAGGGTGCTGAGAGTATTTGGGGTTTCATCATGGTATGTGGTACTATCTATGAAGAAAAGAAATGCCAATGAATGTGATGATGAAAATGATGCCAATTGGGATAAAGAGTGTGCCTTATCTATGCAAATAACTCAATCATTGAACGATGATAACAATAATATTCATGAGGAGGAAATATACGTAAGGGATGATCATTGGGAAGTAATATAAATATATATATAGATCTTAAAACCAATCTAGAAACAAAGAAAAAAAAGGAAAAAAAAGGCGGTGAGGGTAATAATATTGTAACATATGATATGTGTACTTGTTTTTTAAATGCATATTTAGACCTTCCTTATTAAATATATATATAGATCTTAAAACCAATCTAGAAACAAAGAAAAAAAAGGAAAAAAAAGGCGGTGAGGGTAATAATATTGTAACATATGATATGTGTACTTGTTTTTTAAATGAATATTTAGACCTTCCTTATTAAATATGTATTGTGTCCAAAAATAATTTAATTCACAAGGATAATTACATAATATTCTAACATAATTTATTTATTGATATTTTGTAGAGATATGACCCATAAAAAAAGTTTATAGGGATAGTAGTGATGAATAAAGGAAGACAGGAACTACTATTATGAGAATCATCACAGACATGTAGAATAGGGGAGAACAAGTCGAGTTGGGATGGAATACTTATAATATTCCCATTGGCATGTATGCAGACATACATTTCACTCATAATGTGTAATCGTGTTCCTATTTTCTATAATAATTGGAAGTAGGTTCTGAAAGGTCATGTATGCAGACATACATTTCACTCATAATGTGTAATCGTGTTCCTATTTTCTATAATAATTGGAAGTAGGTTCTGAAAGGTCATAAAGAGCATACTTGGTAGGAAGTCACGGTAAATATGTTGTTTTGTTAAATCATTTTTGTATGTCAAATGCTTTTAATTTCAATACATTAATATTGGTATACATATATATGTCTTATTTCGTAGAGAGTGTTCACAATCTGGAGACGAGGAAGAAATGGCCTGTTAGACATTGCGGTGAGCTTCCAAGAACATTTAGGGCGTACTTGGCAAGTATAAAAATGTATAGAAAGAGGGATGGCTCTCTACACCCGAACCTACCCAAACATTATGGTTTCATTGATTAAGATAGTTGGAACCAATTTATTGTATATTGTCTTTCAAAGGATTTTGAGGTACATATGCTTATCACAATTAAACTTTTTGATTAGAAATATTTCATTGATATTTAAATAACCATGAGTTAATATTTTAGCTTATAAAATAGGAAAAAAGTACCAAAAATAAAGATATTGCTAAGCAGATTATATACTAACATAATATGGTTTGCCAAGGTTATGCAGGCCTAGAAGAAGAGTTAGTATGAGATTTTGATTTATCTATTTAAATGTTCAAATCTAATGTTATAATAATACTCTTATTGTAAGATTAATTTTTTTATTTACAGCTCATAGCCTAGGACTTGGATCCATGTACTTCAACCATCAATATTGGTATATTATAGAAGAAGGCTAGAGTAAAAAAATATGGATATCTTAATAAAAATGTAGAAGGTGTTTCCAAAAGAAATTATAAAAATGTAGATAACCCTAACCCTACTTAGTTTTCATTGAGAAAACTATTATATTATGTTTATTCCTACATGCTAAATTCAAATATATTGCATAAATTACATGACAAACTTGAAACGTTAGATTATGTGGAGGGTGTGGACCAATATAACATTGTGTCATTGGCTCCAGAAATTGTAGAACACCCAGAAGGCACATGGGTTTTGTATTAGGGGTTATGAGAACGAGCATGTGTGGTCGATCTCATAGTTCTCATAACACCAATGAGCAAGTGGCTATCTTACCCATAAATTAAACATGGCATTTGAATGGATGGCAACAATGGATCAAGAGTTGGCATTTATCAAATCTCAAAGGTATAAGCCATCCAATTCAGTTGAACATGATCAACTTCACCTACCTAATGTAAATAGCATTAGAGACATTTGGGAACCTGATGCACATCTTTCTTCTCTTCCTAAGGTAAGCCTTACAAACTATAAATTGTTATTAAATGTATTCAGTCTCATAAATAATTAATAATGTGCAATATTTTATTTTAGAGTTTATATAAATATGACTTATTAGTAAATAACCTTTCAACTATTTTGGCAAAAAGAATGGTGTGCATTAATTATAATACCCAAATGCAAACAGTTTATAGGTATAACTTGGCCCTAAATGCAAGGCTAGTAAGTATTGACACTCTAATCATTGGCAGTGCTCCCTTACTTTGTTATAAATAAGGCGATGAGGCAACCATAGTGCTGGAAGCTCATGGAAACTTCATTCCTTGGCTTGTGGATCAGATATGTTCCACTACTAAAGAAGTAATGACATTATCCACTATTATTAGACCTTATATGTTACTTTCATTGTTTATACCTTATTAATATATATATATATATATATATATATATATATGCGCATTATATTTTGTTTATTATTATATATTAAGGAACTAAAAAAGAAGAATGCTCATTATATTTCATTTATTATTATGAATTTAGAAATTAGAAAAGAAGAATGCTCCTAGGAGTAAGGAAAAGAAAGGTATTAGTAGGACGAGCAACACAAAAGAGGGCACTACTAAAGGAAAGAGAGCTTAAATCAGAAAAATCAGTTGTCTCAAAAAATATTCCATCTTTAGAGAAGAACCAACCACCAATAACTCTGGCTTTATTGTATTTCTATGCCCAAGACTACCTCAGTGACGATTATATTTGAATTGATAATAGTCCCGAGTATGTTGGGAGGGAAGACGCTACTTATATGATATCGGCAGTTGATATGAGTGACATTTATAGTCAGGAATAGATGTCAACCACTAGTTTTACCGTATATGTTATGTAAGTATTATTCGATATATTTGGTACTTGACTTAAGTACTAAGTGAATAATCAAAACTTGTGAATTTATAGTTTTTCAGCAGTGGATATGCATGAGGCTAGAAATACAATGATGATGAATGGATGAACTTAGAGACCAATGGGCCAAGTACGTGCACTCATACATTCTATATTAGGGATCTACATTCTAAAGTCATGTTTAGGTTTGTATTTCATTTACATCTTTTGGTCATATAGGTTATGATCTATGGACTTTTGAATTTGGAGTGTAGAGTTACCAAGTTGTGGTATATACACTAATTTTGAATCTTGAGTGTGCCCAATGTACTGAGACATACCAACTACAGATTGATTAAAAATATATAGTATCATTTGGGAGGAAGACATGCATGTATATATGAATTAATGTTGTTTTACATTGCAGATTTGGTAAATATTTGAACATACAACTGTGTATGTGGGCTACAACAAAACTACAAAAATATAAATAAAAAGCAGACAAGTTTTAATAATGGTTCTTACTTAAAACCATTATTATAAGAAGTTTTAATAACGGTTTTAAATAAGAACCATTATTAAAACCATAAACTCTTACTTTGTATGACATTTTTAATAACTTATTTCCCTAAAACCATTAATAAAAGATCCACTTAATGCTTATTTAATACTTCTTAGAGTTTAATAAATGAGTAATCAATGATCAAAATCCTAAATCAAGTGTGTTTTAACAATTATTTTTGATTGAAAACCGTTATTAAAAGTTCCATTTAATTCTTAGTTAATCCATAATAGGGTTTAATAAATACGTCATCAATGATTGAAATCCAAAATTGGTGATGTTTTAACAACGGTATATAATGACAATCGTTGTTAAAAGTTGCTTTTAATGCTCATTTAATAATAATAATTAGGGTTTAATAAATATATAATTAATGATTAAAACCTTAATTCATTAACATTTTAATAATGGTTTCGGGATAAGCCATTATCAAAATGTTATTTTTAACAATGATTGTTATGTACAAATTGTTATTAAAACCCAAGTTTACCCTAATTTTTACAGTTTTTTGTATATTTTTATTATAAGGGTTATCAATTGTTATTAAAGCTTTAATAATGGGTGATTAAATAATGGTTCAAAACTGTTATTAAACTTATAAAATAAGCGTTATTAAAACCCCTTTCTAAGATAATGCATGCTGGTTTATAGCCAAAATTGCTAGTGAAATAATTTGGTAAAAACAAATATCATTCCATCATTCAATAGATATGTAAAAGATGATGTAGTCATGTTGTGAGATTCCAATAAATGTGTATTACGTGTTGTAGCCAACATTATTTAGTGTTCGAACTTGAATGGATTATGGTATATTTAGCCTAGGTGATGCATCTTATATCTCCAACCAAGAGCATACAAACACCATAGTCAGGCTTAAATGTTTATCATCTCTAGGAAAGTTGTCAACTTCAGTCCTATAATTTTTATTCCAAAGGGATGGTCATGACATGTGAAAGATGGAAAAAGAAGCCTTAACTCAGTTAGTAGATTTTTTTTGTAGGTGTGAAGGCGATCACATGTACATCAGACAGAAATTACTTCCCTATGATTACATTAGCATTATTGTTTGCTCCTCTTGTTGAATATATATATGTATCTAATTTGGTATTTTATCTAGCTATGTATAAATTGAGGGACATCTAAGGCTATATTTTTCCTCTTATATCATCTTATCCTCATCTTATTTTTACAACTGATCATCAAATTAGTTAAGATCAAATCAGATTAGAAATTTTTTGATAATAATAAAAAAAAATGTAAAAATGATGGTAATGAAAGAAATACTAGTAATACTAATAGGAAAAATAATAAATATGGCATATATAATAGTAAAATATAAATAACAATGCATTGAAAATTTCTAATGAGATCGATTCAGATTAAATTAGATCAACAAAAATAAGCTCTATAGAATAAGCCCTTAATCTACTCCTTGACTGAACTTGTGGTCTTTTAGATTGAATCATCGGTGATGAAGTTGATGGTGTTTCCAGCATCCAAATGATGGTATGTGGTTTCATGCAAAAGAATAATATTATGATGCTAAAAAGACATGGTTATCTAGAAAATTTATTGAATGCAGCAACTATGAGAATAGTTGGTAAAAAATATGCGCACGATGTTATTAAAGAATGTGAATACCTTCTTAGAAAGAACTATCTCATTCATGGTCTAAGAAGGTCATACAAATTCTTCACATATAGTAGGGATGAAATACTATTTTTTATCATCCCTTTTATGTAAAGATACATATGTCCATTATAAGTCCATGCAATAAAACATATTTTCCTTTATCTATTCATTATGGATAGCAATTACATCTTCTTCTTTTATTACTCATTTGGAACATTGATTACATCTTCTCCACTTGTTATTCATTAATTACATGTAAAGGTTTCATCTTCCTCCTTGGTCTATTCATATTACATTATTGGTTTAGTTTTAAACAATAAAAAATTTGAAATCCTCCACCATCTCCTCCTATGCCTTCAACATTATTGGGCAATTGCAGTATGTAAATTTCAAGACTTCAGCTACAAGTGTAACTTTGAAATAAATGTTTGATTTCTTATTGATAGCGCTTTACTATAATTTTTCCAACATATTTTACAAACGGATATAGATGTACATATAGGGTAAAGTACATACAACCAATACTATATAAATGTTGGCAATAGTTTTAATAGTTGATGAACTTTTGTGGTTATTACTTTTACTCACATATATATTTTTTGATTAATACTTTTATTCATAGATATATATTTTTAAATAATTTTTGCCATAAATATATTTGTGGGTATAAATTTTACCAAAAGATATTTATCTATTAGAATTATCAATTATTCCCATCAAAAAAATAATATATGTTGGTAAGAATTTATCCACAAACTTTTATGTTGGTAGACTTTTTTTCCTACAAAAAAAAATGACTTATAGAAGCAGACAAGGCCACAATGGAATAAGTCACTTATTTTGTAATGTTTGCTATAAATAAATCTTGTGAAGACATCTTCTTCAATTTATAACCAACACATTTGCCAATTAAAAATATATGAATTAAAGTGGTGATATTTTATTTATGGAGATACTTGATAGATGTGAGATAGTGAAAACTATTTTTTTTGAATCTTCAATAATATATTTACATATTTATATATTTAATAAACATATAATTGGGTATAAAAAGTTTAACTAGAACAATAGTGGGAGAAATTGTACACACCCTTAAATTATTAAAATAACAAGAATTTATTACATTTCTAACAAAAAAAAGTTCATGTGTAGCCTTATTAGATTTACATTCTTATCTATTAGAAGAAAATTGTGAATTGTCTTTATAAATGAAAAAGTTGAAATGGCATAAAATCATACCCAATGTTGTCACCTTTGAACATAATGATCATACAATTAATCTTTTTGAGAAGATCTTGAAGGTTACATTCTTATTCTCTCTCCAAATAAATGCTTTCTTTAGGAATAACTTATTTATAAATGATCCCAACACATACCTCTCCACTAAATTTTCCCACATTTCTTTAAGATTCATCTCATCATAATTGTTGCATTTTATTTCAAGAGCAAGAGGCAACATGATGATACTTATTTGCATGCAAATTTGGATGGACCTAGTTCCAACAATGCCTTATCATTCAAGGTTATGTGCATTGCATGTTGAATATAAGAACATTCTTGATCATAATTTATCATATACCATAACACAATATAGATCTTCCAATATTCCATAGAACAATACCAAATCAATCTTCTAAGTTCTTAGCTACCCTTTAGATATCTACTTGTAATAACAATCTTACTCTTATTAAAAGTCGTACCCTATATTAGTATCTTTAATAACCTATAATCAGATACTTAGACATTGCATGACATATTGAATAAGTCTCCTTGCTGTTACAATCTTTATCTCTAGCAGGATAAATTTGATATGTCATTGCTCTACACGTAATAGCCCCAAATTTTACTCTTGATAAATTTCATTCAAAAGAAAAATGTGTTGAAGAAAAAGTATAGAATGGAGAATGTTACCACCACACTTAACTTAAGAGAGATGGATATCATTGATCTTATTCTAAATGCAAAGTTAAAAATTGTCCACCTAAAACTTAAACATCATCTATATCAAGAGAATAAACTCCCACTAGGAGATATATAGTGGTAGATAGAAATCAACGATTTCACCGAAAAAATAACCGTAGAGTTTAAAAACTTAGCAAATAAATAGAAAAATTATCTACGATTACGACATCCTTATAATTTTAACACAACACTTAACATTTCCAAAAATAGGTACAGAAAAATAAAAGAATTCCTTAAGAGAGAAGAACTTTAAGTGACCTAACTCTCTAAAAGCCCAAGTCTTCATCCCAACCATGTAACATTCAATCTCAAGCCTGCATGAGAGGTCCGATCCAACCTATCAGTGAATTGTTGTAGGGCTCATTTAATAAAGGCACTATTAATATGGGTCTAGTACTAAATAAATCAAAACTACTGGAATAATGAAGGATACATAATATAAATAAGGTCATGACAATCTTTAACATATTATACTCTTACATACATGTCATATACACAATATTCCACTCATCCAACCTCTCACACAATTTCACTAAATATATAAAGTATCTTTAATTATCTAATGAATAAGTATTGAGGAAAGTCATACATAAAATGACAAGAGGAAAACACATGGGATAACTTGAGTAAGGCAATGCTGAAATGGAATATCATAGTTATAAATATCAATGATGCACATGGGCACGTGTAATAATATAGAAGGTTAAGTGAGATATAAGATAAAGTACAATAAAAAATGTAGCTATGGATACATACTTATAAACACATGGATGGACATGGAAACAAATAAAGGTACGAGTGAATAACAAAACATGAACTCATATTGAGAAATAAAACTATCCAAAAAGATGGCATTCAAGACATAAGACCCCTTGCAATTAATATAGTAGAACATACGATAACAAAAGAAGAACCAATATCATATGGTATCATAATTGTAAGGAAAAAAATTAAGGGACATGCATAGAATATTAAGATAAAAAGTCCACAAATGAACGATAAAAATCAATTGTTGTATTTCATTATCATAATCACAACCACTTAATTATAATAACTTGAGAACGGAGACTCAAAGGAACCATAACTACTAATACTGTATTTGATCAATACTAGTCCTAGGTGAACCATACATAAGCGTAATTAGGCCACCAATAAATAGGGTACCTAATCACTTAAGAATCCATATCCCCTATAGGGATAAAATATATCGAAGCACTTATACAGTAAAATAGGGTCATTTGGAACCTTGTAAGGCATTCGGGATCATATAAGAGAAAAATAGCATAATTGTACCAAGTGAATACTAAACCTAAATGAGATAGCTAGTCTAAGTGATACAAGTCTCAACCCAAATTTTTTCACTTTAAGTGATTAATGTTTTGTTTAAGGAATTAACCAAACATGAATCATGCTTACATAATAACACTTAAATCACTTCCATTCACACAATGCAATTATGTTGTTAAATTCCAAGTGGCATTAAAGCCATGGAATTAAAGACAATAATCTCCAAGTGGTAATAAATATTAATATTCCAAGTGGCCATAAAGCCGAGCAATCCATGTGTTATTAAAGCCAAATATTCCAACTTGTATTAAATTCAATCATTCCAAGTGGCATTGAATCCTAACATAAGGGATCATATAATTTCAATCCATAATTCATCAATTATACAATTTCCACAACCAATTATAATTAAAACACATTAGAATATACTAACATATATTTGTATTGAAAATAACAACATCATAGATACATAAAAGTATCATACAAAACATGATATGCATGACATACATAAATTATATAAAGCATACCTATCACCTTCAACCTCAAGATGACATACATTACATAATTCTACTGTAAGCAAAGGTAAGTAGAGACTTACTAAGTTTCGAAGCTAGCTAAGTAAAATAAGAAAGAGAGGGAGATCACTGGCTCAATGATCCACAAGAATGCTTTCCTAAATCACCGATAGAAATAATATGACTATGTTAGAAAACTACATTATCACCAAATAATTTAAGTATTACAATTAAATCAAAAAAGAAAAATAGAAAAATACATTATCAACAAATAATTTAAGTATTACAACTAAATCAACAAAGAAAAACACAAATGGGGTTTTGAGGAAAACATATCCAAAATCAAAGACTTGAAAGTAAAGCTCCATTAAGAGTCAAATTTGAGTCTTAACCAAGTCAGGTCTATCAAAGATCACTTGGGGCATTTAAAGTTGATTTGAAAAGCCGAGGGAAGAACCATACAGGATAAGTTAATTTCATTGAAAATGACTTACTAATTAGGTTTTGCAACTAAAAACGACAAACTATCAAATTTCAAAGAACCAAATCAAACCAATAAGATAAAAACACAATAGGAATGATTTTAAATCAAAGTTGTAAATTGACTAAGTAAAATAAGCATAAAAAAATAAATTTCATTAAAAAAAATTAGGGAGCCTAGATGTGTATTGCAGTCCAACTAATTAACTTTGATTAGCTTAAATTGATAGCATAAAAATAGAAATAAGATAATTCTAGATAATCAATTTTTAACAAAAAAAATCTTAGAATAATCAAATTAAAATAATTGGTTGTTTTGAAAAAAAAATTAGGTTTTGGCCCAAAATGTGTATCTGGTCAAATTCTTGTTAAAATGTTTAAATTGATGGTTCGGAATGGAAATTGAACATATTATAATGTAAATTATTTATTTAATTTAATAAATTAACTCATGGACAATCTAATTTAAAATTGTAAAAATTTTGATATAAAATATAATTTCGTATGATTTCGCACACATTTCTAAAATTGACACTTCCGGCAAAAAATTACATAAATTTCAAAGCATATTGTATAATCAATGTATTCAAAATAACTTAATCGGATAAATTTAAACAATCAGGATATGAGTAGGTCAAAAATCTAATTTTCCAAAATTTAAATATATATCATACAATTAACCCATCCAATTCAACTATACATCACATAGATACATAATTAAACAACCAATTCAACTTGATTAAACCCAATATATTCAAACTCAATCAAATAGAGAAGTTACGGTTTTGATAATTTATACCAAAAAAAAGTTATAGATTGGAACGGGTGGAGACCACGGAAGAATTGTCTGAGGGCGACCATTGCTTGCCGACAATAGGCTAGGCTCATGGTGGTCAGATTTCTTTGGTACTACTATTGTCTTCCTGTGTTGCTCACTTGCTGATGTTGCTACTCCGCTTGATTGTTGTTGGCCTCAACGGCAATGATGAAGAACAAAGGAAATGGAAGAGAGAGAAGAGAAAAAGGAAAGGTGGGTGTAGGGTTGAACAACTTGGGTTTTGTTTTCCCTTACTAATTCAAGTACACATAAAAGGATACAAAATATTTTAAAAACAATAATGGATGATTTTATCTGAGACTCATTTAATGGAAATGATTTCATAAAGATTCAAAGGTAGAAAAGCTATTTAATGAATTTTGGAAAATCCTCAAAAGAAAATACCAATGAGTACAAAAATTCAAATTATTTACAAAAATACATAATACGATCTCAAAAAATATTTAAAGCTACCTCAAAAAAATAATCAAATAAAATTCTAATGAACTCATATTAAGTTAAATGATTCTTGAAAACAGTCCTCCTTAGACCAAAAGGGATAAAATGGAAGAAAAATTATTTTAGAAAGAAAGTCGTAAATAATTTGCAGAAATATTTAATTTAAAATTTTCTTAAGATTTTATCGACCCTATATAAACAAATAAGTTCAACGAAAGGAATATTTGATAAAGATAAAAATTAATAAAATGATTTTACTCTTCTAAATGGAATTTTATAATTTAAAAAATTTAATGAAATATAACTCAGAGACAAAGTCACAATTATAAAACAAATCTATAATAAAAAATGAATTTAAAATATTAAACAGAAACATGATAAAACATAAATATATTTTTAAACAAAAACTTAAATTATATGAATATAATTACAATCACAGTCATGAACGAATTTATCTAAAATAATCCATAACAACAAAGATTAACTAAATTATAATATGAAACTACTAACACTACATACAATATGAAAGCAACTTAAGTTTCACTGCTAATAAATGGAAACCAAAACATAAAAACTAAAAAATAAAATAAAAATCATACTACCTAATCAAGGTCACTAAGGTATACGAGATGCCCTATGTACTACCTATGAAAAAGACTTCTCTATCCAAACCTTATCATCATCATGATTGCAATTCTAGGTTTTTCTCAATCCTAGAAGAATGAAACTACTTAACTAAAATAGATTATAATTTATATCACATCATGTTATAACCAACTAGGTACACCTTAAAGTTTAGTAACCAACAAATCTTGTGAAGGTGGATTAGACTAATAGGGTAACTATCCCTTTAAAAATAGACTAAATACGAAATCCTAACATTTACAACACATACAATGCACTATTATCGTAAGTTATGCATGTAGAACAACAAACGGTCACATAAGGAGACATAAACACCGTAACAGATGACCAGATCACTTACACTATCCAATCGCACTTTCCCTCACAAGTTAATCTAGGTTTGAAAATTTCACTTGATATTTAAATAAAAACTGAATAGAACTCTTTAAACAATTTTGGATCCTTGAAAATCAAATTTGCAAAACTTAAAATATAATTTTATGAACCACAAACTATGATATTAACTTATAATAACCCCAAATTTTACTATTAAAAAAATTTGTTTAAAGAAAAATATGTGGAAACCAAAGTAGAGAGAGAGGATAGTTATCATCACACCTAACATAGCATAGATGCACATCATCTATCGTATGCTAGATGTAAGGTTAATACCTATCCAACTAAAACATAAACATCATCTGCAGCAAGAGAATAAACTCTCACAAGGAGATATCTAATGGTAGATAGAAATCAATGATTTATTTAATAAATAACCTTAGATTTAAAAAAACAACTATCAAAGTAATGGAAAACTAAAATTCAGTTACAACACCAAGAAAATTTCAATATAACACTTGAAATTTCAAAAAATAGGTGTAGAAAATTAAATAGATTAAGAGACAAGAACTTTGGGTAGTTTAACTCTCTTAAAGCCTAAGTCTTCAACCCAACCATGTAGAATTTGATCTAAAGTCTACACGAGAGGTCTTCTTCCCACCATTAGTGGATTAACACAAGACTCTTTCAACAAAGATAGTATCATTACAGGTTGAGTACTGAGTAAGTGCTCATGGATTCATACCTATAAATATATGGCTAGAACTAGTAATAGATAAGGGTACGAGTGTAAAATAAAGTAAAAACTCATCATAAGTAATTTGAATATCCTAAAATATAACATTTAACTTATAAGGCCCATTTGCAATTAGTATGGTAGATCATGCGATAACAAAAAGAAGAACCTGCATCATATTATAGCACAATTAGAAGGAAGACAACTAAGTGATGTGTGTATTATAATGAGATATAAATTGCATGAATGAACAAGAACAATCAATTATTTTATTCCATAATCATGATTACAACCATTTGATTATATTAACACGAGGATGGAGACTCAAAGGAACCATACCAACTATCTAGGGCGCAAACAATACTAGCTCTAACTGGATTGCCCAGGACTATAACCAGAAATTTGATAAATAGAATACCTAATCACTTAAGTATACATACTTCCTATAGGGCCAAAATATATTGAGACACCTATATATTAGAAGAGGGCCTCTCTAATATCTCTTAAGGAACTCAAGATAGCAGAAGGGAAAAATATTGGAATGGTACTAAGTATATACCAAACCTAACTCAAATAACTACTCCAAGTGATACAAGTCCTGACTCAAGATCTTTCACTTTGAGTGATCAATGTTTTATTAAAGAAATTAACCAATCGTGAATCAGGCTCACATAAGAATACTTAAATCACTTCTATCAACACAATGCAATTCCATTATTACCTTCCAAGTGTCATTAAAGCTATGCCATTAAAGCTAACAAATTCCATGCAGAATTAAACGAATATTTCAAGTGGCATTAAAGATGATCAATCAACCTAGCATTAAAGTTGAATATTCTGAGTGATAAAAAGTCAATCTATTAAATTAGCATTGAAGCCTAACATAAGGCATGATACAATTTCATTCCATACTTGTCCAATCATACAATTTTATAAAACTAATTATAATTGAAACACATCTAAACATGATAACGTATATTTATATTAAAATTTATAACCTCATATATGCATAAAAATATCATACAAGATATGATATGCATCACACACAAAAATCATATAAAGCATACCTATCATTTTCAACCTTAAGATGACATACATCACATTATTCCACCATAAGAAAAAAGTTAAGTCCAGACTTAGCTAGGTCTGAAGCTAGCTAAGATAAATAAGAAAGAGAGAGAGCACTAGCTCAAGGATCCACAAGAATTATTTCCTAGATCGCTGCTAGAATTCATAGGACGAGGTTAGGAAACTACCTTACCAACCATTAATTAGAGCACGACAATTAAATCAATAAAAAAAGTATAAATGTGCTTTCTTGTAAGACATATCTAAATTCTAACACTCTAGTGCAAAACTCCGCTAAGTTTCAACTTTGTGTCTTAACCAAATGGATTTCATCAAAGATCAATTGGGGTATTTCAAATTAATTTGGAAAACTAAGGGAACAACCATAGAGGATAAGTTAATTTTATATAAAAAAAAATGACTTACTATGTAGGTTTTGCAACCAAAAAGACAAACCAACTAATTTCAAAGAACTAATCCAAACCAATAAGAACAAAATAAAATTATAATGATTTTAAACCAAAGCTGTAAATCGACTAATTATAAAAAGCACAAACAAATCAATTTTATAAAACTATCTTCAAAAATTACGGAGTCTAGGTCTAATATGTACTTGAACCCATTTTTTCAATAACCTCAAATTAATAATTTAAAAATAAAGTTAAGATAATTCTAGATAAATCTAGATGATCAATTTGAAACGAAAAAAAAATCTTAAAAATGACCAACATAAGATAATATTTTTTTTTAATAAAAAAGGGTTTAGACTAGGAATGTAAATATGGTTAATTCTTGTTAAAATATTTAAATTGATGGTTCGAAATTTAAACTAAGCATATTACAATGTAAATTGGTTAATCAATTTAATAAATTGACTCATGAATCGATGTAATTCAAATCCGCTAGAATTTTAACAAAAATCTAATTCCGATTGATTTTATATAAACTTCTCAAATTGACACTTTCGAAATAATATAAAACACATTTCAAAGTATGTTGTATAATTAATTTATCCAAAATAGCTTAATCAGATGAATCTGAAAAATATAAATATAACTGGATTAAAATTTTAATTTTCTAAAATTCAAACCTATTTCATACAATTAACCCATCGAAATCAATCATATAACACTTATATACATAATTAAACAACTAATTTATATCAATTAAACCAAAAAAAATAGAAAATCAGTTGAATAAAAAATTTAGGGTTTGGATAATTTATATAAAACAATTGTTTTTGAATGGAACAAGTAAAGACTGGGGAAGTTTCATTAGAGGTTTACCATCGCGCACCGATAATCAACTGGGCTTGAGGTGGCCGGGATTCGCTGGTACCGTACCACTCATGTCTTCTTATGCTTCTCTTGTATCAAAAGGCGATACCCTCGCCCTCATGGCCCCCATGCCCGACCCGACATTAGTGGAGGAGGTAAATCACGGTGACTCAGCGGCCAAGCTCATGGTGGCTAGTCTGTGGTACCCACAAGGAGCCACCCCCACAAAGGAAGGTTGAAACTCCCACGCTGCGGCTGCCGCAAAACTCAAACCCAGGACCACTTGTATCAACTCCCATGCCTCATCCAACTGAGCTACGCCCATGCTGGCATCTTCTTATGCTTCTCGCTTGCTGGTGTTGCTACTTTTCTTGGCATGGACGATGTTGAGGGAAAGCGGAGGGAATGCTGATGCTGGTGTGGTTGAGGGGTAGGTGACGTGGTGGTGACGAGGCTGTGGCGTTGGAGATTGTAGGCATAGGTGCAGGGAGTAAGTTGGGGTTTGGGGCCGGGTTTGGTTTTGCACGGAGGAAATAAATGGGAAAGGAAGACGAGAAGAGAAAAGGAAAAGGTGGGGGGTTGACTAACTTAGGTCTTTTTTTTTACCAAATAAGCACATATGATAGGCTATAAAATATCTAAAAAATATTAATGGATGACTTTATATGAGACTCATATAACAAAAATTATTTTATAAAGATACGAAGATATAAAATTAATATAAAAACTATTTAATGGATTTCATAAAAGCTTTTAGAATAAAAAACTAATGAGTGCACAAATCCGTATTATATATAAAAATGTATAATACGACCTTAAAAAATATTTTAAATTACCTAGAAAAATAGTTAAAGCAAATTATAAGAAACTTAGATAAATTTAAATAATTTACAAAAAAAGGCCTTTCATAGACTAAAAAGGAAAAAATGAAAGAAAATTAATTTTCAAAAGAAAGTTATAAATAATTTACATAAATTTTTAATTTAAAATTTTCTAAAGTTTTTATCGACCTTGTAAAAATATATAAATTTAAAAAAAGGAACATTTGTTACGAATAAATATCATTAAAATAATTTTACTATTATAAAAGGAAGTTTATAATTTAAATAACTTATTGCATTAACAAAATATTAACTCCAAAATAAAGTCGTAATTACATGACAAAGTTATAATTAAAAATGAATTTAAAATATTATAAAGAAAAATGTCAACTCATAAAAATATTTTTATATAGAAATCAAAATCACATAAATATAATAAAAATTATGGTCTTGAATGAATTTATCTAGAATAATTCACAATGAAAATGATTAACTAAATTCTAATATGAATTTGAAATCGTTGACAAAACCATAAAATAAATTGAAATTAAATTAATAAAATGATTTCATCAAATTATGTTAATAAAATTATTAAGCTTAAAAAAATAAATTTTAAAAAAATGGAGTATTATATTATGGCTAAACTATATATAATACTAGCTCAATATATATCATCTTCAAAGGCAAACTAGATAAATTAGAGGAACTAATGAAATTTAGATTTTGAATTGAAACATATTTATTACCATTCAACCATGAATATAATAATTCAAGGATCATATTCTTAATTATTTCTCCTTTAAGCAAGAACTCCACATTATAGATCTAACACTCCTCTCTAAACCTCCCCATTGGAACTGGAGTTTACATGTATAATTCATAAGCATTTTATGGTGAAAGACTAGACTATGAGTTTTCTTGTTTGAGAGTAAAGACAACCAACTTCAATTAAGGACAAAGTATGAACTCTTCTAATATATGATGTTTAATGGTTACAATGAAATCTACCTCTATAAGATATCATAAGATTCTAAAAATAACAAAAGATATGAGAAATAAAAAATGATAGAACAATTCATAATCGTATGTAAACATGGGCTCTGCTAACCAACATTGGTCACCCATGTCCGCTAACATGGATTGTGCTGACCAAGATTGGTTTTTCAAATAGGGATAGCAATAGGGCAGATCGGGGATGAGGACTTCATCCCTATCCCCTAACCATATAAGAAAAACAATTTCTATATATGTCCTAATTCCCACAATGATCAAATTATCATATCTGGTCTGTGTAACACCCCCAAAATTCACTACTGAAAATTTTGTTTTATTAAAAGAAAATTAGCGAAAGAAAAATAATAAACGTGAATTTTGGAGATATTACCACCACACTTAGTACTAGACCGGTTCAATCATACCATTCTAGTATCAAGTACTAAGGCTAAAAGAGGAGAACACAATTTATAGGGAAACTCAACATATTTAAATCAGAGTAGCATACACAACACTTTACAATAATAAAAAATCCACCAGTGGTGGTTACAAATCAACAAATACATTGAAACCATAAATTTTGAAGGAGAAAGAGTACAACCCTAGGATATTTTGGATAGTACCTTACGCTCATTCCCGAGAGCCCACTTGAATAGCACCTGAAACGACCTACAAGAGACACTGCCCATTAAATAGGTAGGGACCCCACGAATGCAGCTCATCAGTACTACGGTACTGAGTAACCCTTTAAAAACATACTTAACAATAGGGCCGCAAAGCTACCCTGGTCATACTGGTGCGTAAAGCTAACTCATTATCCTACCGACAAGGAAACCTAATCCATAAGTATGCAAACCCCCTAACTAGGTCCGTAGAGCTAGATAGAGTAAAATATAAGGCATGGTTGGGGCATAAAGGCACACCAGCATATACGAGAATGACCGTGAGCTAAACCACGTCTTTAGGGTAGCGACCCCTAAAGAGCTACCATTCCCAATCTCGAGGTCTTTCACTTTAAGTATTAGTGTCTTAATTAAGGTGATCATAAAAGCACAACAATCCGATACTTATTCACTTTCAATCGTTTTGAGTCAAATTATAAAATTCCACAATCACAATCCCTAAAGAGATATTTCTTATTCAAATGGTTGTCCAAGGTAACATAGAAGAATCATTAAGGCCATCCTAATCTCATCTAATTCCGAATTAGAATTCGTTCTCGTGATACTTACTAATTATCGAATACTCTTATCTTGCTATTCAACGTTATTTGAGTCAAATTATAAAATTCCACAATCACAATGACATGTTAGATACAAATTATTCATTTACCCCTTACTTATATAATTTCTAAGTCATCCCTTCGTTACTTCACAAATTACCATATTACCCTCCTTGTTGTATAATTACTAATTTATCCCTTACTCGATTTTGGTTACCAAGTTATCTCCCATACTTATTAAGTCACTAATCCCCCTTCATAATTGTTACACTTAACATATTTTCCATTTAATTGGTTAGATTATCAACTTCCCCTTTTCCTTTATTATAATTAACAAATTACTCTTTAGTTGGTCAAATTACCAAATTAACCTTTTTCATTATCCTAATTACCAAATTACCCCTTTAGTTGGTTAAATTACCAAATTACCATTCTTTATTATCATAATTACCAAACTATCCTTCTCCATCATCAAAATCACCAAATTACCCTCTAGTCAGTTAAATTACTAAATTGCCCTTCTCTATGATCATAATTTACCAAACTACCCTTCTCCATTATCAAAATTACCAAATTACCATTTAGTTGGTTAAATTACCGAATTGTCCTTCTCCACTATCATAATTACCAAGTTACTCCTTTCCAATTTCCACTTTACCCCTTTTATTTACAAAATTACTATTTTTCCCTTTACTTTCGAATTTACCATTTTACCCCTTAACTTCCAAAAATTACCATAACACCATTTCACTTATAAAGTTTCTATTTTGTCCCTTTATGTCCAAGATTACCATTTTTCCCATTTAATTAAGAAATTACCATTTTACCCTTTACTTACAAGATTATCATTTTGCCCTTTAATTATGAAATTACCATTTTTCCCTTTAATTACAAAATCACCATTTTTCCCTTTAATTTTGAAATTACCATTTTGCCCTTTAATTATAAAATTACCATTTTACCCCTTACTCCCAAAATTACCATTTTACTTTTTATTCATAAAATTACTATTTTACCCCTTTACTTCCAAAAATTACCATTTTATCCTTCTACTTACAAATTTACCACTTTACCCTTACCTCCAAAATTACCATAATACCCCTTTTAATTACAAATTACCATTTTTCCCCTTATTACACCACTTATATTAAATTATCATCTCTACGTAAAATATTAATATTAATACCTCATCCACAACTATTATATTTAACATAATACCTATTAGCACCCACACATATTAGGCCATATTCTTCTACAAGATATATTACTAAAATACCCCTAAGGCTGACAAAATATTAACCATGCATTAAAGATCACAATAGCATAATACAACATGGATAATACTTAACATTTTTATTAATAATCAAACTCTTACCTTAAATAATATTTCCATACATAGCATATAATCTATCATGCTTCCTTTTTATCAATCAACACAAGAAACCACATATATTATATTAAACAACATATATAAAGCATAATAATATATTAAAAATCCTAATGTGCTAACATACGTTAATCCATGCATTTAAGTGGGATTTAATGGTTACCTTAATTTTTGCGAAAACGAACCTCACCGGTATTCCGGTTAAATATTTAAGTTTTGATTATCAAAACCAATACCTAAAAATAATATCAAGATTTATTATATTAGAAATAATAAAAATCAAAGTATAAGACTTTATAACACTTAATTAATCTAATGATTGAATTAAAATATTATTATACCTTAAAATTATTACCCAAATAAATCAAGAAATGCAGCAACTCATACTGCTCATGTGGCATGAGCTGCATGCAAAAAAATGAGGATAAAGGGCTTGAAGGTGGATGAAAGGAGGGAAAAATGGTTATTTTTGGGTTAGTGGTTTGGGAATAGGAAATAAGATGGATAGGGGAGGATTTAGGGCAAGGGAAGGGTACAGAGGTGGAGAGGGGGTGTTGGCGGTGGTCGGGGATGGGTTGATGGCGGCTAAGGGCGACGGCGGTGGCAGAAGCTAGGCTGCGAAGGGGGCTGCTGAGTTGAGTTGAGATGGAGGGGCTAAGAAGGAAGGAAAAGGGAGGGAGAAAATGAAGGCCTACAAGTGGTGGTTTTGGCCAAAGGAGGTATGGGGGTGGTAGAGGTGGTTGCAGGGGTTGGTTTGGTGGCTTAGGTGGCGATAGAGGCAGCAGAACAGCGGTGAATCAAGGTGGTGTAGGGTGGCTACCGAGAAGATAGAAAAAGAAGAGAAAATGAAGAGGGGAGGAAGAAGGAGGATGCAGGGTGGCTCGAGGGGTGTTGTGATGGTTCGGGGGTGAGGTAGAGGGTGGTAGGGGGTGGTGTAGGTGGCTGTTGAGGTGGTGGCAGTGAAAGAATGGTGGCGACGAAGCAAAACAGGGAAGATGAGGGAAGGAGAAGAAAGGGAGAGAAAAGAAGATCAGGGAATGCATATGGAGATTGAAAATGGCCGAATGGAACAGGAAGGGAAGAAGAAAAAGAAGAATGAGAGAAAGTAGGGGATAGGGTGGCTTGGTAGGACGGCAGCAGGGTGGTAGGGGAATGGCAATGATAGGGAGAGGGAGGAGAAGAGAGGGGTATGAAAAAGGAGAGGGAGAGGTTGTGGGGCTGAGATGGAGTAGAGAAATGGTAGGAGGGAGAGAGAGAGAGAGAGAGAGATCAATAGGGGGAGAGGGTTGCAGGTAGGGTGGCCAGAGATGGCGGGGGTGGTCAGATTTTTCACCGGGGAAAAAGGAAGAAGAAGAAAGAAAGAAGGGACAGGGGAGGTTGTGTGCATGCTAGGCCTGGTGAAGGGAGGAGAAGAGTGGGCCGGCTCGGTCGGGGGAGAAAGGAAAGAAAAGAAAGGAGGAGATGGGTCGGGCGACGCACGAGGGAGAAAGAGAGGGAGGAGAGGAAGCGGACAACCTATAAGATTTTTCCTTATTCTTTCTGCCTCCCGGACAACCTATAAGACCCATATCGGCACGCCGCCATTCTATTTGATATACTAAAAATCATGTCACATGCCAGTTGAGGTCAAATGCAAGGCATTTTGGGCCATAAAGACTATTCACCAAGGTTTGAAGGAAGTAGGTGAGCCGAGAATGCTTCTGAAATACCTCCAAACCATAATTTAGGAATTTGGCAAAAGAGGGAGTTATTAGGGGAATTAATTAAATAGATTATTTTATTAAAAACTAAGTGAATTTAATAAAGGAAAAACAAGGAGAAAATAATGAAGGAATTATTTAGGGAAAATTTGGACTTTTTACTAACTAACAAGGAAGTTAATGAAAACTTACCCAAAATAGCCTAATTAATCTAAAAAATGGATTTATTTATTTTTCTTAAAATAATTATTATTAAATTTAAATATATAACTTAATTATATAAATAAATAAAGACCAAATACCCCCTACCCAACAATTTTATCTTTTTCTTTTTCCTTTTTCCTTTCCTCCTTTCTTTCCTTTTTCCTTTTTCTCCTCTCCTTATTTTCCCTTCTCCTCCCCGATTGGGCCAGCCACCGCCCAAACGCCCCTTGTCCCATCTTGTGCCCCTAGGCCACATCGTCCACCTCCTTTTGCCGTTATGCCCGGCCGGACAACCTTTTCTTTCTTTTTTTTCTTTCCCTGGACCGCCCGGTCCACCCCGCCCTGTCTTCTTCTTCCTCATGTGGACTGCAACCCCTGACATGCAGTCCCGCGCCTGTCGACGGCCAAGGGTGGGGGGAAGAGGCAGGCTGGCCAGCGGCCCAAGGGAAGAAAAAGTAGAAGAAAGAAAGGAGAAAAAGGATAAGGAAAAGAGAAAAAGGAAAAAGAAAAGGGGAAAATGGGATAAAATAAAATAATTTAATTTATAAAATAATAAAATACAATATTTTTTGGTAATAAATTTATTTAATAATTTGATTTAATATAATTAAAATATAAGAGTTTAAAAAGGGTAATTTTAGTAAAATAATGATTTGGAAAATTATTTAAATAAAAATGGTATGATAAAATAAAAAAATATTTATTTTAATTTATTAAATATTTATATCCAATTTTATATACTCAAAAATCCATAAAATAATAAAATTAAATAGATTTAAAGGCTAATTTATCCCAAATAAAAGTCATTTATTAAATTATAGGCTTTTAAAATTTTGAGGGATTACAGATCCCTAATCTATTCTCCTATCCCTAATATATTTTCAAGCCTTGAAAATCGATCTGATCAATTCCTAAAATCGGACCCTATCCATCGATCCCCAATTCCATCTCCAATATCTAATCATATTTTTTTAACAATATACGTTTAATTTATATTATATTGTATATATAATATAAATAATTATAATATATATAAATTATGAGGGGCGGGTTTAGGGATAGAAACCCTAAATTTGTTCTAAAAAAATTATATGATAAGAATTTCTTAACCCAAATTCAATAGCTAGTTTTTTTTTCTAACTTGAATCCAAACGAAAAATTCCTAACAAAATTCAGAACTGTGTAAAAAATTGTCATCTGTATATGTTGGCCACTACTAGCGTCTCTTGATAGCCAACACCCTCAATATTAGCTGTTATTTTTCTCCCATGATCTTCATTCTTTGATCCAGTTAGTCACAATTGTGTTTCTAGAGCACTTCCGAGCTATGTTAATCTTGAATACCTCCTCTTAGTATTGATCCTTTCCAGGCAGCTTAATAGATTTATACCTTTTTCAAGGAGGAGACTTGTACATGGGATATTATGGTAGTAGTTCATGATAACAAAGATGGTAACAAACTACATTTGTTTGGATGGGGCGTCCCTCTGATGGGGTGGTGAAATTGAACATGGATGGTAGTGCTTTAACGAACCCAGCTTGTTCTCAGCTGGTGGGGCTGCTAGAGACCATTCAGGTTGTTGGTTATGTAATTTTGCCTCTAACTTGAGGCATGGGTCAATTTTATAAGCTAAATTGTGGGCTATCTAGAATGGATTAAAGAAATCTTATAACCAAGGTTACAACAAGGTTGTGGTTAACTATGATTCCTTCATTGTTTTGAAACTCATTAATGGTCATTCCCTTCATCATCATCCTTATTCAACTATTGTAGATGCATGTCAGAATCTGTTGAAGAATTTTGCATATAGTTGTGTGGTGCATGCATATCAAGAGTCTAACTTTGTTACTGACGGCTTGACTCATATGGGTCAAACTTTTCTTTATGGTATCTACCTCTTTGATGCCCCTCCCATGGAGATTAGAGAACTCTTATAGTTTGACTTGTTTGAAAGATGTACTTACCATTATGTTTCTTGTAATGTCTCGGTTTAACTTATTATGAATTTATCCCCCTTATAATAAAAAAAATAAATTAAATGCCTCTTACTTTGTCATCTACCATTCTAGATGCATCCATAGTCCATGCATATTATCCTTGATCTAAGAATATGCAAACAAGAAAGAAATAAAAGGAAAAAAATCCTCTCATCTCATTCTTTTTTTAAAGTTATTTATTATATAATACGAGCATATTTTGTGAGAACCGCTAGTATTTTATCCTTAGCCTTTATTTTTAAAATTTTATCATATAGTATAAAACGTAGCAGTGTTTTCGTAGCTATTAATATTTTTTTTATTCTATAGTTTTTCTTAACTCATTACATCTAGGTCATTGTAATAAAACACTGCTTAATCATTTGAACTTCTAACTATTTTTTGTAAGCAATTTCTTTAATTCTATAACTAAATTCTTTTGGTAGTATTAGTATTTTTAATATGAACCTTTTCATTTAGGATAGAATACTCGAGCACAAAAGTATTTAATTCACAAGGCGAAGAAGTTCTAATTGTATAAGAATGAAGTTATTATTAGAAAGTATTCTCCTGTGATATCTCACTTACATTTATGCTTTGTTTGTATCAAGGTAAATTAAGAAAAATATAAATATTAAAATTATTTTGTATAAGAAAAATAGAGGTAAGTAAGGATAAATAATTAAAAACATTGTTAGAATAATGTTAACCTGATCTTAATAAATTAGGGTGAATGTGATTTTAATTATATTTGAATAAGTTTTAAAATATTAAATCAGAAGGCACTTACATCCATTTATAAAATAAAGGCTGAAAAAGTATAAGGAGATTTTGGTCCAGTAAATTTAAATTTAACTTAAACTTTCTTTTCCCTCTATTACTCCCTAAAAATAGATAATAAAAAATAATAAAAGATAATAATAATTAACTTTGATTCCTCGGAATAAAATCTTAAAAAGCAAATAAAAACGCAAGTGACTTCATTTATCCCGAATCAAAAGTAGAATACCTATCATCATTCATGGATCGCTTCCGCTTGCTTTTTGTTTACGTGTTAGATAAAAGAAGGGTACACCTGCCCTGGCGTTTCCAGCTCCATAGCTTATCGGATACATTCATCCAGGCCTGCAGGAAGACAATTCCGAATTGCCATTTCGCACAAACAAGTTGCAGGCAGCGGCATAAAATCAATGCCAATCCATCCGTCAATCCCGAATCCAAAGGTGTCGGCAGACAAGACGCGAGAGAGCGCGCGTCATCCCCGGAAAAACTTGAAATCCGACGAATTAGCCAGTACCGATCTAATTTAATCTATCCATGATTGAAGATTTATCCGATAACATAAAATAAAAGTACTACTTTGTAAGATATTTTCCAGCAGACGTGGACACACTACATTTAACATAAAATTATTCTTGGGAGCACCGTAGACTACCACACGCTAATATGCAAACACAATTATTGCATTCTTCACTGAAATTGTACGTGGTCTCTATTGAATTTGGTTATTAACAAAATATAGAATATTATGTTAAAATATTTCTTATTTTTTTTATCTATAAATAATTATTTATATTATTATACTTTTTGCATAAAAAATATTATATAAATTATTATACGTTGGAATACATGACCTTCTTTAAGCATGAGTCTATCTTTCAATAGGAGGGAACCTACCGTTTTTTTTCGGAGGACGTCTATCATCCTTTTAAAGAAAGTTTATTCTCCTTTAAAAAGGGGTCAGTAGAAATATCTTCGTCTTATGAGAGAAAGAGAGTCTATCCTCCCACCCACAAAAAAATAACATATGTTTTCAAAGACTCGCTTCTGAGACGTATTTCTAGGGGTGATTAAATTTCTATATAAAAAAATTTGCTATAGAAAAGTTAAAATTTAATTTTTATTTTTTTAATTATATATATTACATATTTTATTAATTTATAATAATGATATAAGTATAATTTTAAGATTATTTTTATAATTTTTTTTAAAAAAGCATGTAAATTAGAAGAATAACTTTTTTTTTTGTATAAGAGTATTTTTAATTGCACTCGGAAACGAAGGTTTGATTCGGGAGCGTAATATACAAGGTAACAAGGGAGCGTAATATACAAATTGATCCATAGCCGACATTTCTCCGGTTACGTGCCATCTAGGCACCGCGCCAACGCAGGATCCAACTTAACGTGGCGACTCCAGACTTGTCTAGATACCACGTCTGACACCTTGTTACTTACGTACAATCCCTCCTATAAAAGGAGCTAGCACGCCATGCTGATCCCTAGACTACTACAATCAAACAAGTTGCAAGTCATTTAGCGCTTTGTACTGTCAAAAACTTCTTGTTTCGTTCTGTGTCTGCTCTGCTCGGCTAAGTGTGTGATAGAAAAATGTCAGGTATGAGGGATGAATATGGTAATCCAGTTAGGCAAACCGACGAGTATGGTAACTCAGTTAGGGAAACTCACGGCGGCACTATGGGTTCATATGGAACTACAGGAATCGATCCTACATCTGGATACGGGAACCGAGGGACTGGCACTGATGGCCGTGTAGGTGGTTTTGGCGGGGGTGGTCACGGAGCTGGCCATGCTGGTGGCGGACATATGCAGGAGCATCGTGTCGGTGGCGGCGGTACTGGTCTTGGTGGCATGCTTCAACGATCTGGAAGCTCTAGCTCTGTAAGTGATATGATATCTCATCTGCTTTTCCATTTTTCTTGATTACTTTTTGCTCGATTTCTAGTTGGCCATCTGTTGTATTAATTTAATTTTTACTGACCGGGAACTTAACTGTTATTCATGCAGTCGGACGACGATGGGCAAGGTGGAAGAAGGAAGAAAGGGATGGCGCAGAAGATCAAAGATAAGATATCAGGAGTCGGTGGTAAAGAGAGAGACCCGCGACACACTGGTACAAGGGGTCAAAATACCACATATGGACCGAGCCATGAAGATCAGTACTATGGGCAGGAGGGCTACGAGAAGAAAGGAACAATGGAGAAGATTAAAGAGAAGATACCAGGGGTAGGTGGTAAGCAAAAGGATCCGCACCACGCTCATACAAATCAACCGATGGGTCAGGAGACCACTTATGGTCAGCATAACCAACAGTATTATGGAACGGAGAGCCACGAGAAGAAAGGAATTATGGAAAAAATCAAAGAAGGAGTGGCTGGTAAAGAGAAGGATCCGCGGCACACTCCTAATAAGACTCTAGTTCATCAGCCAATGGGTCAGCAGGCCACACATGGTCAGCACCACGAAGAATATTATGGACAGGAAGGACGGGAGAAGAAAGGAATCATGGAGAAGATCAAAGAAAAGATTCCCGGCGGTGGCCACAGCCGTGACGTTTAATTTTAATATAATAGTTTCATCACTACATCATCATGCATTCCACGTATCGTTGTAGGCAGGCGAGTTTGTCGGCCGGCCGGGGATTCTTGACGTGCTACTAGTCCACTGCCTACTCTGTTTATCAGAGTCGGTTAAATAAATGGGGTAGAGTGGTGATACTTTACAAATTACGCATGTGTGGTAATGACTACCATCACCACCCCCAGGCCGTACATAGGCGGTTGAGTTTCTACTTGTTTGGTGGTGGTGATCGGATTATGATTGTTGTGGTGAGTTCCCAAGATCACGGATGCTGTCTTTCTCTGTTTTTCTGGGCGATTAATTATGTATAATACCAAAACTCGACACTATGGAAACTTGTCTGATCTTGACAACAGACAAAACATCTCTTCTGTACAATTCACTCCTGGACCTAATACTAAGTCGGAAAAACACTTCTTTTACCGCTTCTCTACTAACTCTTCTAGGCCGGACAACCTTAAAATGAAATAAGGCAAAGTTTCAGTTTTAACATAAATGATAAATCAGGGTTTTTGCTACTACTGCTCTTTTCAAACCAGCGCATCCACGTCTTCTTCTAGTTGTGACTACCATCCATTGTTGGAACTGCTCTGTTAGTTCTAGAATTTTTTTCTCACTCAATCATATGCTACGATTACCTTCCAGCATTGTGCTATACTAATTCACAGGTCACCATGAGATGAGAGAGTTTCATATGTTTGCTCAAAAACTCCACATCTATCATTTAGGATCACCCCATCCTACTAATTTGTCTCTGGTTAACAGTCCTCCTTGACATGCCTGCCACATAATCAGCTTGCGTTTTGGCACGACCTCGAGGTTTCAAACAACCGAGGGACACCTTCGTTTTGTCCCTCGTGGCTTGATCCTATCATATGTTGTTGCTGTACTGTATCTGCCTTGAACAGTGTGATCTGCAGTAGTAAGGGTATCAAGCTAAGAACCGTACCGACACACCCAAGAGTGATATTGTCTAGCTTGACAATCTGTTGGAGCTACCCTTTTATGTAGACACCATCAACCCATCGAATCCACAAAGGCTCTTTGTGCTCTGCAATCTGCCGTAAGTACCGATCTACCGATCTATGACAGCCTTCCATGTTGCGGAAAAAGGACCGGTTGATAGCGGAAAACTTTTTCCTTCCTTGTATGTGTGATTAAAATGGGCAAAACAAAGATAGCAGAAATAGAAAAATAAAGACACCAAATTTTACGTGGAAAACCCTTAAAGTTGAAAGGAAAAATCACGAATCTTCCACTATGATGATAATAGGATTATAAGTAATTCTTCTCTAGTATGAACTAGAGGCTCACTCAACTTCTTTATCCAAAAGATGATGGATTACAAAGGATGAACTCTCTAACCAACTAAGTGGTGGAACATTCAAACTTCGTTTGAGAAAATATGAGAACTTTTCTCAAGCACCTCATTTTTTGTAGTGGCTCACTTTCTCTCTTTTTGTAGAGGATTGCTTGCTTTGCTTGATGCTCTAAGCCTTCCCAAAGACCCCTATTTATAGGAGTAGAAGGGGGTAACCTAAGAGCCATAAGATGACTCTTGAATGCTCTCCCATAAATTTAAACTAATAAACATTGGTAACTTATATATAATAAAAGGCACTTGCCTTCTCAAATTCCCAAGAGTTACAAAGTATTAACCATCTTTGTAACTCATACATTGTAACTCATGCATCATCATTCCCACTATTATTTGGGAAACTCCTTTAATTGAAGAGGGACCCCAACATTCCACGTAGTCAAATCACAGACCCCTAACTCCCTAAGCCCCCTTCTTCCTTCCGTAAACATAGCCTATTCCAAGCCACCAATGCCCTGTTACTCGGTGTCTCCATTCCAGTGCAGACGAAAGTATGGAGGACCCTTTCAACATGTTTCGGCACCCTCTTAGGTAAGGAATATTTGTCCCCAAAAAGGGTGCACTCCCATCAACACTGAATTTAGGAGTTATAGACTTCCTGCGTAGCTAAGATGTTTGATGGTCTAACAATTTACTGTTTGAGCAATTTATCTATCGAAATTTTAGTGATGAAAGGCTAGAGGGTTTTGTAACGCCTCAAATTTCAAGTCCTTTTTTTAAACTACAGATTTTACATATGAGAAAACTCCGCTTTCAGCATGAGGTCGGTCATCTTACTATTCTTATGCTAAAGACAAGACTAAAACAACTCACAAGTAAGTCACCAAATAGATATGACAATAAAAGAAATATAATATAACAAGATTCTATTGTGGAGATTAACTTCCAAAAATATTATAAAAAAGAAAGAGACATCAGAGTCTGGTGTATCAGGATTTGTTTGTTACTAGTGTTCCTCACATTAGGTTTGTGGAAGGAGGGTGTTCCTTATGCATTACGATTAGCTGGCAAGAGAGTTGATTCGGATTCTTGATGTGTGTAGGGATAGGTTTGGATTATCATCAAGTTTTTCCCTAGATTATCCTTGTGAGTTGGATGAGATGGATGGGCCTTTTCATGACCTAGAATGAGAGCATAGGATCCTACATGAGGAGTCATTCCAATGGATGATATGAAAGATTTAGGTGTTTGATGTTGTCGTGGATATGAGCTTTAAAGGGTTTCGATGGTGATGACTAATTGTGATAGGTTTCAAGGTTTTGTTAGCATCCCTTGTTTAGGGTTGATGTTAGAAGGATGCTTGGAGTATTGATGACCTATCCTTGTTTTATAGGTAACCTTAGGGTAGTTAGATTTTATTTTTTTGCTTTAGGCCCTCTAGTTGTTGATGCTTGTAATCTTAAATGTTGTAAGACCTTCTATTATGTTATTAATGCAAGTGCTTCCTTTTTGACTTGTGTATGTGGTACATGCGCAACTCTTGTGGTAAGTGTTAGTGCTTTATCAATGGTGTTCGATTGAGGTATTGTTCTTGAGGGGGGGGGGGTGAGTGACCCAGCTTGCTAAAACCATTGTTTATGGGCATCCCGACAAGTTAGCTTTGTTTTGGTTGACTTAGGGGACGAAATATATTTTATAGTAGTAATATAACATCTCATCATTTATAAAAATCCTAATTAGGAAAATGATATTTATGTTTAATTAATTATAGAAATTATTTTAGGATATCTTGTGTTGGGATGTATTTTTATTATGTATTAATAATATGAGGAAATTAGATTATAATTTAATTGCATTATAATTTTTTCATACCCTGGATGTTTGGTTCCTCAATCATTTCTTAACCCTCACTTTAACCGTGACCCTAACTAATTGTTTTACCTTATTTGATTTGAGTAACTAGAACCATCAACTGAGCTCAAATTTTTCTAACAATGTTTAACCCAACACTAAACCTCTGTTTTACTCAACTTGCATATTTGATTTTTTTTCGTTTGTTTCCCTATATGCTTTGGTTCCCTCCTATTGCACATGCCTGCAGACATTCTTAATACTTCACTAACCCCTCAAAAATTTCCCTTGCACTCCATCGACTGCTTATACCCTCCCTTCCCTCACTTTTTTTTGCTATTGATCCAACCAAACTAAGTGCCTCTCCACTTCTAGCTCCAAAACTATCATCTGCAACCTTTTCCCCTTCTTTCTCCCTTCATTTTGTATGTGTTGTTCATGCCCAACCTATGATTTCCCTATAACCTCATGCTACCCACCATAGCCAGCTTTTGAGCCTCACTTTGATCCCACCTAGCAACATGCAAGTCTCATGTTTTGTATCATTAGCTACATGGGATTCGTGAGTTGAAAAGTGCTTTTCAACATGAAGATCTAGTGTTGGACCCTTCCTTCTACATGAACCATTAACATTGTTAGCCCCTATCTATGTGAATACCTCATGCTATAACCCCTTGGTTGTTGATGTTTCACATGTTAGCCCCTTTGGTGTGCAACCTAGCGCACCTTAGACATCTTGCCTTGGTCCTCCTTACATCTTGTAGGTATGGTTCTTATTTCTTGTTTAGTTGTTCTTAGTTGTCGATGATGTCTTGGTATTTTTTTGAGTTAGTCTCTAATATTTTGTTGGGTTTTGCTTAAGGAGGAATAGGAAGAATAATGGTGGCTAGGGTGTGTGGTTCTTGGTGTTAACTTGATGTTAGCATGGAATGGATTTAAATCCAACAATACTCTTAAGATGGCAGGACATGTATGTGAGCATGCTAGGGGTCTTAGAATAGAAGCATGCTAGGGTTTATTATACATAAATGTTGTGATTTTGTGATAGAAAATGAAAGAAAACATGCTTATGATATTCGATGTACAAAATGAGATTTTTATGAGATTATGATCTTAATGTAAAAGCATATATGTTTTACCATATTTAAATATGAAATGTTATGTATGTGATAGTAGCACTACAACAAACTGACACATTAACGACCAATTTAGCGTCCAATTTTTTTTTTGGTCGTTATTGACATATTATTAACGACCACCATTAAAAGTCGTTGTTATTGGTATATCTATTACGACTAATATAATTTTTGGTCGTTAATCATTAATTTATTGGTCGTTAAAATTATTTAAGTCTCATATATATATATATATATATATATATATATGTTTTAAAATTTTTAAAATCCAAAAAAAAATATGATGAAAAAAAAAACACTTAAACCCCCTCAAATCCTCAAATTTTCAAAAAAAAAAAAAAAAAAAAAAAAAAATCCCGCCCGAGCGCCCCAGCCCCTGCCTTATTTTCAGTTTTCCTGTGGAGCTTCGACCAAACAGCTCCTGGCTCCTGCCTTACCCCCGACCCCTTGCCCCTGCCGCACCACCACACCAGCCAAACACTTCCTGCTCTGCATCTTCGACCCAGGCCGCACCACCACTCCAGCCACCGCTGCTCGAGCACACCACCAGCCCTCCTCTCGTCGCCGTCATCCTCCAGCGCAGCAGCAGCGAGCATCAGCATCAGCAGCAGCCGCCAGCAACGCACGAAGGCAGCAGCGGTGCGGCACCACCCGTCAACCTCCGGCGCCGCTCGGCACTGTCGAGTGGTCTTTGGCCACCGGCGAAGCTCCAGCACCCCTCATCCTCTCCGATTTCGCAGCAATTCGTTTGGTATAAATACCCAAACCCTAACTTCAGTTTTGATTAATTTTGAATGAATTAACTTATAATAAGATAAATTAGTTGTTTAATTATATATAGATGTGCTGTATGAGTGATTTGGAATGGTTAATTGTATTAGTTGTAGTTGATTTGTAAAAATTGAATTTGTGACCCGGTTATATTCGGATTTGTCGGTTTTATCCGATTAAGCTATTTTAGATAAATTGAATTTACAATATGCTTTAAAATATATCTAATTTTATTTTAGAACTATCAATTTGAAAATTTTGTGCAAAATTAATCAAAATTGGATTCGTAGGTCAAAATTCTTGCGGATTTAAATTAAATTGTGTAATCAAGTTATTTTATTCAATTGTTTATATAATTTGCATTAGAGTATGTTTAATTTCATTGTCGATCCGTCAATTTAATTATTTAGCAAAATTTGAGCGGATTTGTAGTCCGAGCTAAAAAACCCTAATTATGTTAAATTGGATCTTTTCTTTATTGTTTTAATCAATTGAGTATACAATGTATGTTATCTTGATTGCCATGGCATAAGAATATGAGTTGTGGGTGTGTACAACTTAATGTGGTGGTATTGTTTTGGTTGGTCCACATAATATGTTTTACATCAACTTAAAACACTATAGTGACATGGATGTAATGTTTAGTATAGATAATATGTGACTAAGTTTGGCGTAAGCTTAAAAAATTGTCATTATATGGATAATATATATTGTGTCAGTAGAAACAAAGTTATAATTTGATAAGTTAGTGTAAGCTAGAACCTACTTTTGATAATGACTTTAATGTCATCTTAAAATAGTGTTGGTAACAATTATTTAAGGTCTAAGTTTTTGGGTATACGTATGATGAGGATGATATATGGAGGAATCAGTACAAATTAACTAAATTCTTAGGGGTGTATTAGGGATTTTACTACTATAAAGGGAATCCTTAAATCTTTTATTGTGATCTATGGATATTTTTTGCTTATGTGTCTTATAGTACGTATATATGAAAGCATGATAAATACAATTATTAAGGTCATGAGATAGATATGTCTTCTTCAAATATGAAATGTTTTTAAGTGTATATAGAGGTTATATCTTACTAAGTACCTTACTATACAGATGCATTTGTGGAGTTGTATTGACTTTGGCTTATTTGGAGGAGTAGTTAGTGATGTTTTTCAAGTTGTAAAATTTTTGTTGAAGCTTTTGATTGGGATAGTGATGATAGCCTAGGCTTGTTGAATTTTAATTTCCTTAACTACTTGCTCATTTATCTATGTTCTTTCTCTTCATTATATACAATTATATTCATCACTACCCTATCATTATCTTATTTATTAAAGGTTTTATTATTGTAAAATTTTAGATCTACTACACTTAGCCTTGCATGGGGCATTGAATTAGATGAATGATCACACCTCTCTTCATGTTTTATGCAGTAATTTCACCTCCATTCCCTTATTTTTCTTCCTCATGTATCATTAGAACAAAATTTTCAATTATGGGAAAAAGGTCTTGATGTGGTTTTATGAAAGTAAACGGAAGGTTGGATCGAAGATTGTATGAGAAACTATCACCCACGAATTAATGCAAAAGATACAAAGGTTGTATCTCATTTGGTACTACTTTCTCCCTGGCATGATCCATTCCCTTTAGGTTTTATGTTGTCTTCATAAATTATATAGCAATAGTCTTGGTGTATGATTACTCTATTTCTGTTTGCTATGCTGATTTGGTAAACCTGGAATTATTAGATGTTACGCCCGCCTCCACCCTAGGGCTGTTAACTGCCGGAAGAAGAAATGTGGACACAGCAATCAGGTTTGATTCTGCATCTTTGTTGTACTTGAGATATGTTGAGAATAAGTGCATGGGGTGTTTGAAATATATCTACTTGTTTTGTTGTTCTTTCTGCATATCCTGTCTTACATGTTTTTATCTTGGAAGTCTGAGCTACATGTACCAGGAGAAGAGTGTTTTTTTGATACTCTGCATATCTTTTCTAGCCAAAGTGGCTGTAGCTATATAAATCATTAGAAGTTAACTGGCCGGTCGTTGTGAACTTAGTCAGCAATCTTGCTTACCGAACTTCTCACATAGATAATTGTTCTTTTATTCTACTTTGTAGTATCTTGGCTAGTAAGGAATTTGGGAAGTTGGAGAGGAAATGTCATAAGAATTTAGTCATGTTAGATTTATGGATGTTTGTACTTACTGGTGGTGTATAATTTGTTATTGTTAGGCCTTTGTCATGTTTTTGAATTTTTTTTAAAAAAAAACTGGAAGTTAAATGTAAGTGAATCATTTAAGAATGACACAAAATTATTCTAGTTCTATGGATTATGCAATATTGTTAACTATCTATTGGCTCGTAGTAATCTACTAAATGTATTCATACAAATTTATTGTGGATGAACTGGAATATAATATAGTAAGCACTTATGGTTACAAGTAGAGGAAAAAGGACAATGATGTAAACAATCATATTTTTACATATCCAGTGAGCTAAATATAGAGACCATACCGAAGCAGGCTCCATTACCATTACGTTTTAGCCACAAACTCTCCAACCCTTAGATTTCTGAGACCACTAAATGTAATTTTGACCACCCAGCAGTCATAAAACACGTTGGCGGAGATGATTGAAAAAGTGAAATATCCTGCCTGTGCAAGCAATATATCTTGTAGCTCTTCTAGAACAACTGTTGTGGACAAAAATCATGTAGAAAAAGTATGGAAAGAAGAGAGGGGAGAAAAGAAAGATTTGGCCTAAGGAAATTGGCGGTATCAAAATTGCTCATTAAAACACAAGAAGAAATGACAAAGAATACTCATGTATAACGGAAAGGCAATATCACAGAAGGTTAGGAAAATGATCATAGAGGAAACCATTAATGGATCATTTTAACGCACTATAACTTAGTAACCAATCAAAATGTTTTCTTCATTTATTCAACAATAAAGAACATAAGGTGGGATGAGCAGAAGAATATAGCAGAAATGTATCGCACCAAATTACACTCAAGCAAATGGCATTAAGTCAAACCAACAAAAATATACAAGGAGAGAAAGAATAAATAAAACTAAGAAACCCAGAAAAATAACGCACGGACATTGCATTTTCTTTTTTATTTTTATTCCCTTCACTGGACAGTCCTCTATCAACAGGCAAGTGAAAACAATAATAATATTCAAAAAACTGCTGACTTACGTGGCTACTCCTATATCCTGTAAAGTTGGGTTCTTGAGCTGCTGGAAGTTCTTTTCTTGTTGTGGGTTCCCTCGCACCCCATGGTTGAGGATAGAGACTAAGGTAGAAAAAAACAATAGAAGAATAGGGAAAGGGGGAGGGGCTAGGAGATGCAGATATACAGAGAGAGAGCCGATTGCAGTAGGAGTGGAAGAATTAGCTTAATCAGTCAATTCCCCAAATCTGATTTTTCTAAAAATTGGAAAGTATCTTTCCAAATTAATAAAACTAAAAAATTGGAAAGCTGGACATTATAGTAATATTTTTCTAAGTTAATATGCAGAATTTCTAATTTCTAATAACAATAATAACTAAATGTGATGCTATTTAAAGGTCTTTAGTTTTGTTGCTTGTGCCCCAACCAATTCACAGAACAGAATAGGTTGTTGGTATTTAAGGGTCTTTAGTTTTGTTGCTTGTGCCCCAACCAATTCACAGAACAGAATAGGTTGTTGGTATTTAAGGGTATTTAGTTTTGTTCTATATATAATCAAAATTAGCCAAAAAATAGGCAATATGGCACCATGTGCATGAAAATTGAAATACAGCGGGATTTGGTCCAATAAAAGTTTGACCAGGGTACAAAGAAAGAGAAAATGAGAAGTAAAGGAAAAATGAATAAAGGTAATGATAATGCATGATTTAGGTGGTTGTAGTAGAGCACAATTAATAAGTTCGGATGTTATTGAATCATATTTATTTCCATTTTCATTATTTTCCTTGTATTTGGAGATTTCATTCTATATATCTGATTTCATGAATTGCTGTCATTGTTTATTATTCGGCGTAATGTTTTTCTTTTATTTTGATATCATATGTCATTGTTTATTTGATACTTATATTAATTATTATTTTTATATTTCTATTGTTGCAGATCCAGTTTATTTTGATAAATTTACCAATTTTATTGTATCCGATGGATAGAATGATTAATTCTTAAGCGGCTGCTAATCATGATATTTTTGTAATGCAACGACTTATTGTAGCTCTTTTGTAATATATTTATATTTGATCATAGCCGAAAATTGTATCGGACATTTGATACAAATTATTTGTATGAATATTTAGTTGAATGTTTAATTATAAACAGATATATAGAAAATTATATCTATTTCTTAGAATGAATATATATGTATGCAGGTACAGGATTTGAAAAGATCAAAATGGATTATATACATACATACAGGTACAAGTCTTGAGAAGATTGAAATGGATATATGTACACATACATGTACAGGTCTTCAAAAGATTGAAATGGATATATGTATATCCATATAGGTGTAGGGTTATAGATGAATATTGAAATGTTGATTATATATATTATTGAATATATAATTGTGTCATTTGCGACCAATAAATTATGTCGTAAATAATGAATGAATTTTAGTATTGACGGAAAAATTAGTCGTTATTGGTGTAATATTTTTTTTAATTATGATAAAAAAATTGGTCGTTAATATTATTTACGACAGTGTATTTTATTCGTCGTTATTATTTTTAACGACCAACATCATATATTATCGCTATTACTTTTAGCGACCAATGTCATAAGTTGTCGTTATTACTTTCAGCGACCAACATTTTGTTTCGTCGTTATTACCTTTAGCGACGAAAATTATACGCCGTTGCTATTGCATTAACGACCAACATAATATGTAGTCGTTATTGCTTTAGCGACCAAAAAATTTTAGTTGGTCGTTAAAGCCTTTAACGAGGGAGCAATAACGACCACTGACGACCAACAAAATTTTTGGTCGTTATTAGCTTTAGCGACCAAAATTTGGCCATTAACGACGAAATTTGTTGGTCGTTAAAAGCCTCATTTCTAGTAGTGTAGATAACATTGTGTAGAGCTTTGATGCATGTTAGGGATAGGGTTTGAATCGGACATCCTATCCTCCCAAACCATTTTCTATTCATGCCTTGTATTTCATTTCATTATTTGTATGTTATAGCTAATTTTAATATGAAGTATGATGGTATGAGAGCATGTTTTGGGTATGATTAAAATGATTGTTTATTTGTATGTTCTAGGGGTAAAAATTACATTTATATGCACCATGATTTTTGATTTATACCTTAAATCACATATGTATGATTTGCATGAAATCTATGTTATATTATATATGCATTGTAATACCCTATATATTCAATCTATAACGTGTGGAAATTCATATGATTGATGATGATTGGATGATATATTATCTTGATTGGAAATGTATTTTGGGTTTGATTTGTAATGGATTTGGAAAAGTTTGGAAAATAAGAAATAAACTAGTTTCCAGGCACACCAGTTGATTGGTTCTACATAATAATCAATGGGTCTATCATTTTCAGTTTCGATTTTGGTTCAGGGTAACTAGTTGCCTAGTATGGGAAATTGATTTACTTATGGACTTGATCTGTGGGATTTTAAAATTTGATTTTATGTGAAAAAACTTCTAATAATATGAAATCTTAGTAATTAACCTCTGAATTGTTTCTAAGTCATTTCTTTTTATGATTTTTACCATTAATTCGAACTTTTTCTTACTTCGAATGGATTTAGAGGCTAAAGTTGACAAGAAGAGGAAGATGACCACACACTTTGTTTCCTTCTTCCAATCTCTCTTCTGTACAAATATGGATGGATGATTTCCATTACATAAAATCACTAAAACTTCTATTGATTTGTTTCCCATGCCTATTTTTCCCTTTTCCCTTATTGTGTTCGGATATCCCTAAGGTACATTACCCTGGCATTTTTGAACCAACATCATTTGAGCCATGAGGGGAAATTTGGTTTATTTCTTGAGAAATTTGCCCAGATTTTCCCAAATTTGAACGTGATAATTAGGGTTTTGATTAGATACATCTCTCTCCTTCTTTGCCCATTAGATAGTAGGTATATTAGTAGCTGTAACTCTCATTTTCTCTCAACCACCAAATTCCCTCTATTTATCCTTCCCTTGTGTCTCCACTCCTTTCTCCTTCGTATACCCCATTTCTGACCATCTTCATCGCTTCTAATATTTCCTCTAAATCCTTCTTGTTTTACTCTTAAGAAAGATAGGGTTAGATTTAGGAAAAGATTGAGAACCTAGTTGCTTTTCTCTTAGTGTCAACTTTAGTGAGTTAATATCTCTTTTTCTCAATCTCGTGTTCATTTGGATTTGCATGATTTTCAAGAAGATTTTTTTAGTATAATATTTCTTTTAAGGTGTTCAAGGTTTGGGGCTTTTGAATTAAAGTTTTCGCCACTTGGTGTTTAAGATGTTTAAGGGAAGTTATTCTGGCATTGAGTGTGGAGTGAATGAGCATGTGGTTTTGTTTATACCTAATTTATGATTCTTCACATGACTACATGATAGTAGTAGTGTTGTGGTGAAGTATGTTTGTAGTTGTGTCATTTTGAGGAAATATGAGTTTTATGCACATGTTTGGTGAAATTGGGAAATGTAGCAAGAATAAGTAATTTAACCTAGTTATTCTCAGATTTACAATGTCTAAATAATATGGAGTTAGTATGGGTGGTAGTCGCGGTATGAATTGTATGTAGAAATGCATTGATCGACTAATTCGACTTACCCGATTGATAGGTTTGCTTGTGGAAAATTGTGGTTTATTCTTGTTTTAAACCCTGTGATTGGCTTGGTCGAATCAATTGATTGGTCTCTTGAACAACCAACTGATTTGATTGGTTTAAACAAGGTTGCTAGGATTTGGTTGTGGCAAACCAAACGACTAGTTTATTTAACAGATCAATCGATTTTGACTATAATGCTTATTTTACCTCATTTTTTTTAGCCTTGTAATGGTTTAAAACTTGATATCATGTTATGGTATGATTCTTAGAGGATAGAAATCCACTTCTAAGCATGAATTAATTAACTCAATCGCTGTATCAAATTGGCTAAGTTTTGATGGTACTACCACTAAGTGCCCTTGAAGGTCTATGATAGATAGTATGAAATGATTATGCAATTGTGGTGACTTGGTAAGATATGGGGCCTTGTTTGGTAGTTTTCTTGGTTAATAAAACACTACTCACTTAAAGTAGAAGAATCATGGGGCACTATATGGGTCTAGATTATCTGATCCTTGATTATTTATCGAGGGTTAGTCTACCCTTGGGCATTTTTGGTATTTACCTTTGGATAGGATCCAAGTAGATCTCGCTGTTGTCTCTACTCTTGATGTTGATGATGTAATAAGGGGTATCAATACTAAAGGGTTTGGTTACCTAGGTGGTTTATTTGGCTTCTACGGAACTTTAAGTTCCTTGGTGGTTCTCTTTGCTTCGACCGAACTTTATGTCCTTTGGTTATTGATTTGGCTTTCGTAGGTATTAAGAGACCATGGAGGATAATCGGGCCCATTACTTAGAAATGAAAGAAAGCATAAGAAATTAAGTTAACGATTATCTAATGTGATGATTCAGAATTAATGGTGAAGTAAAATGGACCTTAGAGTTATCTATTAGTTTACACCGTTGGTTTGCTATTTTGCATGGTCATACAATGCTATCTATTACTCATGAATGTTGTGATAAACATGATGGCTTATGAATTCCATACATGCGGAGTGGAGCATGATATTCCGTGAATTCCATGTCTATTGTTGAGTATGATACTATCTTCCTCCATGTGCACGAACATTTTACTACGAAAAGAAATCCATGTTCGTAAAGAACGTAAGTTGGTATGTAACTACATGAGCATGAACATGTGTACTAGAATGACCTATATGTCCTTCCTTGACCATATGTGCATACTAAACTGTAACACCCCAATTTTTACTATTGAAAAATTTTGTTTGCAGCTGAAATAACTAAGTAAAAATAGTGGGGGTCACTGCCGTGATCGACATAATTCTGGTTTATGCAACTATCCTTACATCAATCATAAGGCTAAAAGTTTTAAAGTGATACAATAAAATTAAAATCAAAAGTGCATTTATAATTCAAACACTGAGTTTGGAGTATTACTCCGAGTTTACAATACCAAAATACAAAAGGGGATACCGTGGATCAAGAGTCCAAAAAGGGGCATCCAGTTTAATACATAAATCGGATAACAGATACTCTTCATCCAACCCCAACACAAATGGAGTCACTCATCCCCACATAAGGCGTCATAGGCCACGAAACCATCTACCCGATCCTATGAAACTTGCACAAAAAATCCAGGGCCTTCTACTCGTGGGAATGAGCAGCACCCATAAAACGGGTGGTCAGTATGCTACGTATTGAGTAAGGGAACAATACTATCAAAATAAGAATTAAATTAGCACATGATTTCACATTAAATGATAAAGGAATTACAACCAAGTAAATGACCATCTCATAAGGCATATTACAATCCAGATCCTTCTATTAAGTATAGTCCATTTTCATTCTTTTATGTGCGATGAGTGCAGGGACCCCACTATTCTTAAACTGGTGGAACGGTCTGAAACTTCTCGGGGATAACACACTCAAACCACTATTCTATCCAGTGGAACATAGGTGATAATATATTCTCAAGGCAGAACGCTCCCGAGCCACTATTCTACACAGTGGAATGGGAATAAATAATCTCCTCGGGGCATAATGCTCCCAAGCCACTACTCTACCCAGTGGAATGGGAATAAATCACCATGGTTCTCACTCACGCATTCTTCCACTTTAAATAATTAATATATTTTCCCATAGGATGTAAAGGTACGTTTTATTTTACGATGAGTAGGCGCCCCACTATTCTCAACCGGTGGAACAGTTTGAAACTTCTCGGGGACAACACACCCGAGCCACTATTCTTTTCGGTGGAACAGAGATTAAAAACATTATCTCGAGGCAGAACACTCCCAAGCCACTATTCTACCCAGTGGAATGGGAATACATATATATAGATTTAAGAAAAATAATCCCATGGCCCTACTTACGTGCTCTTTCACTTTCAGTGATTAGTATCTTATTTAAGATTGATCCTCAAGCATAGAACATAGTCAAAAAGATATGCATAGAAAATAGATCTAAAACCTCGAGTCTTGTCAAACCCTAATTACACTTCCTTTAGTGTTCATTCTCCCATGTTGGTTGTTCCACTCACGTTTTATTATGACATCTCCCAAAATTTCCTCATTAGTATCACACCCCAAAAATCACAACCTAATTCCCATAAGTTTGATTTAGTAATCTCATCCCGATGTATATCTATTAATCAGTGAAGTATCCAAATCTAAATCCTATAAAATTGTCACAACAATTTATACAAAATGTTCATCATTGCTAATTCCCAATAGTTATTCTCTAATCCATGAAGATGGAATAATAATAATAACATCTCAAGATGACTTATCCCAAATTTACTATTAACCATTTATTATCCCCAAATTAACGATAATATCCCCATGATTTACTCAAGTTATTATTTTCATAATTTTAGGTCTCCTAACACATAAATTATCAAAACTTCCTTAATATCCCATAATGACCAGTTACCCTTTTAGCACAATTAACACCTTTCTTTGATACAAACTTATACCTTCCATTCATATTATTTCTTCCAAATCCCCATTTATTATCATACCTCATGAGAGAACTTAAGGACGTTTTCTCACAACTCATTCAACCCATATTTTATATCATTAAGTCAAAATTTTATAGTTATGGCATTCTCCTCATTCAACCCTGATTTTATACCATGAATATATTTCTACAAGTGTGATATTATCTTCATTCAACCATAGATATATTTCCACAAGTATGATATTAACAATACTCAACCCATATTTTATGCTATAAGATGCATTCTCACAAATGTGATATCATTTTCACAATCATAACATAATGGTATCTCTTACAACTCTTATATCCTTTCAACATAACATGCATAACATCACAAATTATCAATATTAACATACATCACATATTATAGCCGCAATATCATGTAAGACACATTTATTTGAACAAGAAAATATTATCAAAAGTCCTAAGCATTGAATAGTATCCTTACCAACTAGGACACCGGGCTCTAGGCACGCAAAATCCTAAACTTCCTCCTCCAAAGCTACTCGAAAACCACCTACAAAAAATAGAAAAATTATGGTTAGGCTCAAAGAGTTAAACCGAAGGGGAAAAATCAAGGTAAATAGGGTAGAAGTAGGTATAACCATAGACAAATGAGAGCTTGAGATGTGTGGATGTGTAGAGGAATGTGTCGTGGAGCTATGGTAGAAGTTTGGTGGTGTTTGGTTGAGGTTTGGAGGTGAAAATAGGGGTGCATAACCAAGAAAGAAGTTGAACTAGCAGGCGGTGCAAAATTTGCACGGCTGTGCAGCACCAGAGCACAACAGGTTGAGAGAAAAGGAAACGCATGGCCAAGCGGTGCAGAAGTTGCACGGCCGTGTAGAATCAAGCCGAGAGGAAAATTTTTGCACGGTTAGACCGTGTAGGGATTGCACGGCTATGCAGCAAGTGTTTTAAGCATTGCACGGCCCTGCATAGGTCGTGCACACTGCGGCACTACAACAAATGTGAGGGTGAAGGAGGGAAAAGAGGTGGCGATCAGCGGTGATGGTCGGCGACGGCGAAGGGGAAGGTTGGGGCTACCTTGGTGGTTGGTCCACTAGCCAAATGGCTGCAAGTGGTGGCCAACGTGGTGCACGGTGGTGGGAGATGGTTGTGCGGAAGCTAAAATAGGGATAGGAAGAGGAAGAAGAAAAAGAACAGGAGAAGAAGGGAAGGAGTAGGGTGAGGGAGCTTCGGTAATGGCTCTTAGGAACAAAATATTGGCAGAGTGAGGCAAACCAAAGAGAAATAGGGAGAGTGTGAGTGCATGTGTATTGTGTGGTATGTTTCGGGAAGAACAAAAAAGAATAGGGAGGAGGGTGGCATGCGATAGGGGACTGGTGATGGTGCAGATGCAAGTGGATGGTGGTGGTGATGGTTGCAGAGGATGGCTAGGGTAGGGTGGTAGCTGCAGGGTGAGGGTGGTGATGGTTGATTGAATTGTTACGTAAGGGTGGAAAGGATAAGGAGGCTATAGAGGGATAGAGTGTGTGTGATGGGAGAAAATGCAGAGATAAGGGTGCAGAAGGAGAAGAAGAAAAAGAAGAAAAGGGGAGGTGAGGTTATGGATGATGGAAGTCTATAGAGGGACAAGATGGGTGATGGCGGAAGTGGTGGTGCATGTTGCAAGTGCAACTTGCAGAAATGCAGCAAAGGGGCTGGCGGGAGAAGGAGGAGAAGGAAAGAAAAGAAAAGGAAAAAGGGAAAGAAAAGGAAAAAGGAAAAGAAAAGGAAAAGGAAAAGGAAAAAGGTTGAGGGGATTAGTTTAGGGTGATTTAGATTAGTTAAGGGTAGTTAGGATTAGTGAAAATTTTAGCGGATTTGATTTCGGGTTATGAATTTCGGTTTATCAAAGTTAAAGTTGTCAAAATCGATTGATGTTTCGGGATTAAGGATAGGTTAAGGTTAATATAGGATTTATTGAGATTAGCATTAGGTTAGGGCGCTAATGATGCTGAATTAACTTAAGCAAATTTTTGAGGTAATATATAAACTCCTAGGAAGAGGTAACTTGGCTTACCTAGTATGTCACCTGCTCGATCCCACGAGTAGAGGACCCTAAGCAGGTATTTGATGGGGGCCAGTAGTCGACTTTTTATGTGTTGAGGCATTGGGAATCCAAGTGTGGACTTCTAATGGATTGTTCTTTTTTTGGTCCTTGATAGACATAAGTTTTATAGCTTTTTCCTATTCACTGATTTGTCCCTTTTATGTATTTCAATTTGTGTTGGACCCAACGTGGTATTGTTTAAAGACCTTAACTCTTGCTACCTTTATGTTCTTTATTTTACGCACTTTATTCCTTGTGTTTTGTTTGTTTGGATATGTATCCTTGTATCTAGCATGGAACGAATGGTGGACGTCTATTTTATGTTAGGTGCAATGGTAACACCCCATTTTTTCTTATGAGTATTTTCGTATGTTTGCTTACGCAAATGTTTTAGAAAAAAAATGGTAGTGAGAAATGGGGGTGTTATATACATGCTTAGAGTTTTACATGTTTATTATGATAATACATAAAAAGGGAAAATATAGTTAATGGTTACGTTTTAGAAATTACCTTCATGATAAAGTGTTTTAAATTGTTGTGGAATGACGCTAATTTTAGTCTAATAAGATTGGATGTGAACAATAATTGGAATGAACAAGAAAATTGATACAATTGAAAAATTAATAACAAGACAACAATAAGGGAAAAATTAGAGATTTATTTGTGTAATTGTGTAACTACAAGTGGATTCAACAAATAAATAAAAAATATTACACATTCAATACTTCTTTAATCAAAGAGAACACAATAGAAGAGAAGAAGATTGCATGTTTGAATTATAAGCTAGGGTTTTATCACAACTCTTTTATATTAGATAAAACCCTATAGGGGAACACTACGTGTTTCGTAGAACACCAAAAAACAAAGATCATGTTTGGAAAACATGGGCCTTCTGTGTTAATTTATTTACTCTTAAATTTTTCCTAAAAATCAACCCAAAACATTCCATGGATAAACACGGTATATGTTCATAAACACAAGATCCCTATATTTTTCATAGAATCCCTATGCTAAGCTAACACTTCTCTAGCTACTTGCACGAACTAAAACCCTGTTATGTTGTGCATCAATTAATAGCCTATCAAAGCTCACAATTATCTACCTTCAAGTAGTATTTGTGATGCATGATATGGAAATTCCTCTATAAAAAACCCCTATATCAACAAAGGGCCTCATGACCTATGAACACCAAGCAAGTTCGAGAAACACTCAAACTTTCCCATGATTAGTGGATTTATTAGCATGTCATTTGGATTATCCAAATTATGCACTTTCTCCGACACAACTTTATCAAGAGAAATAATACATTGGATAAAGTGATACCTGATGTTGATGTGCTTTGTTTGATGATGGAAAAAATTATGATTCTTCACCAGAAAGATAGCACTCTAGCTATCACCATAAATGATGAGAGCAGCATGACCAAACTCCAGCTCGCATACTAAACCACCATGCCACACGACTTCTTGAAAAAACCCTAGTCATGGCCATATACTTAGCTTTGGTAATGGATAAGGACATCACCTCCTACAAGGAAGACCTTCGGATAATAGTTGAGCCACCAAGACAAAAATATAAATCCTTTGGTGGACTTCCTATTATCAAGGACTTCTATTATCAACTTATAGATCTCCCATATTCGAAACAAGTTGGTGCTTACCCTTTAAGTACTTCAAGACCCACTTTACTGCTTTCCAGTGATCCTTCCCTTGATTCTCTATATATCAACTTACAACACTAACAGCTTGAGCGATATCAGGCCGAGCACACACCATAGCATATATGATACAACCAACAACATTAAAATGGGGAACAATGGCCATGAACTCCTCTTCCTATTTAGATTTAGGGTAATCAAAAGCTGATAATTTGAAGTGAGTAGCTATGGAGTGCTCATCTACTTGGCATCCAACATATGAAACTTCTTAAGCACCTTATTCGCATAAGAATCTTTTGACAAGTACAAATGCTTTTGCTCATGATTTTGTATGATCTTCATGCCAAGGGTATTCTTTGTGGCTCCAAGATCCTTCATCTCAAACTCACTCTTTAACATTATCATCTCCATATCAACATCAGAAACATATTTTCCTTCCACAAGCATGTCATCAACATACAACAAAAGATACACAAGTGAGCCACCTTCCATCTCCTTTAAGTATACACATGCATCATACTCACTCCTCGAGAAACCATACTTAAGCATAAAATTATCTAACCATTTATACCACTATCTAGGAGACTACTTCAAACCGTACAATGACTTTTCCCATAGGCACACATGGTCACACATCCCCTCAACAACAAATCCACCAAGCTAACACATGTAAATCTTCACCTTACTCTCACCAAACAAAATACCTCATTATTGTAATGCCTTGAGTCGATAAGACCATGCTAGGGCTACCTTAGAGCACTTTCGAAGTGATTGGATGACCTTATAAATCAACATGATTCATTTCACCGCTCTTTGTCCTCACTCACCTGCTTCCTGAGATTTCCGAGGAGGGTCATCGATCCTAAAAATTGCTCTACAACCAGCATGCTTAATAATAGAGTTCTTAGGATAAAATCACCTCAACGATGGCATAACATGTTGATATAAGTATTCATATCAATTATTATAATAATCCACACATTTTTTTGGGTATTACATTCACCCCTACTCAAGAACGCAACGTCCTTGTTGTGCCCAACAATGACTATCGCAACGTCATCTAAGTTCAGTATGTGGTTGTAGTTTTACTCTGATACCATATTTAACACCCAAGTTGATACAACTATGTGGGGGCTATGTTGGATCACTTTCAGAATGATTGTTTGGCGTCGCATATCAACATGAGTCCTTTTAGAATATTTTGTCCTCACTTACACACTGTCCAAGAAATTTTTAGAAAATTTTGGAAACTTCCTAGTGACATAATAGGGTCTCGGCCCTATATAGAAACATTAATAATAACATTAATAATAATAATAATAATAAAATTAACAATAATAATAGTAATATAATAAAATTAAATAAATAAAGCTTGCATAATTACGGTTTAAGGGTTTAGGGTACCACATTGGGTTGATGGTGACCGGCGGCACCAACGATGGTGCACAATAGTGACAGCGGTGGTAGGAAAAAGAGAAGAAAAGAGAGATAATTGGGTGCTGGGAAAAGGAGAGGGAGAAAGAGGATGGGAGTTCTTAGGATAGAATCACCAATAATTCCTTTAAGACCCGTACGCTTAATTGTGGAGTTCTTAGGATAGAATCACCAAAAGGATGGTATACCATATTGATATAAGTAGCCATATTAATTCTTATAATACTCCACACATTGAGAGGTTTTACAGTTATAGTCCACGCCTAAAATCTGACTGAATCTACGTGTACCTAAATGAGCCTTGTACCTTATTCTCTAAACTCTTGGGCTACTATTTGAACTTATACTACAACTTACAATCAACTATCTTCATTTTCTTAGGTTCCTTCACAAGTTTCCATGTTTACTTATTCAATTAAAACTGCATCCTTTCCTCTATAGTAGCAAACCACTCATAATAGCCTTTGAGAATAGCATTGGCTCATGCACATCAACAACTATCTATACATTAGATAAGGACTGTCCAAACAAATACTCAAAACCATATTCGATTGGAGATCTAACAATCCTCCATTATTTCCCTGAAGCAATGCCTCTTTGCTCCATCTCTTGCTTAGATCCACCCACTTTAGAAACATTAGATTTATCATTAGGGTCTTTGATGTAGGAGTAAACACTTAAAAATTGGCTTTCATAATATGGAACCAATTATTCTTCATTTGTAAAGTATCTCCCGCAAAATTGAAAGACCAACGGATGGTTACGTAGCTAGAAACATACAAAACAAGCAACTAAGTGTCTACCTACATGTGCATGGCATGGCATGCATGGAATGGATGACCACGTGCATGAGGGGTTTATTGGAAGATTGGAATGAATTAATATTAATTTTTTCTAATTAATTAATTGAGTAGTAGATTTGGATAATAAGTAAAGCATAAAGTACCATAAAGTTAGAATAAAGTTAGCATAAAAGTAGCATAATATCTATTTTCTTGGAATATTTTGAGTTATGCTTTTAGCTAATGGTAGAATGGATATAAGCAGCCATAGAAGCCATGAGTATGAGATATTGAAGTTGAAAAAAAATATTAAAGTTGAATATAAGTGAATTATATGTGAGTTCGATTCAAGCTAATCAAATCTATGTGAACGATTTAGCTTGAAAGTTTTAATTTCTTCGTCTGTGTGAATTAGAGATTAATTCATATCCTTTCTCTTATCCATAAACCATATTTTTCCATCCATAATTGTCATCAAAACATCCCTCTAATTCGAAGCTAAGTGAATCCTAATTCGGTTAACACATTAGAAACCCTAAATAACCATTTGAAACCCTAAACCCGTCATCTAAACCAAACATCACCTTAACCCTTCTATTCGAACTAAACCCTAACCCTAAACCACGACCCCATCCTCCATCCAAACCCTAACATTCAAATCCTTATCATCATGAACATACCATTGTTGAATGCATATGCTAATTAGTTCACTCCATTCGAACCATCATCATTAACAAACCATCATCACCGAAATCACCATCATTTGGTTCGAATCAAATTCAACCTTAGTTCACCCTATTTGAAAGTTCTTACCACACATTCCAAATATTATCAACACAACCGAGCCATATTCTTATAAAATTGAGAATCCCATCCTCCCACACACATCAATTTTTGTATCAAAGCCATAAGTTGGTGGTATTGCAATCAAGATTCAATCTTTATTTCAAGATTCTTCAAGATTCATGAAGAAAGTGTTCCATATTCACAAATCTCCAAGAATTCATCAAAAAATACAAAAGGGCCGAGCACTTAAGGGCGTGTTTGGGAGAGTAGTATTTGGTTGATAAGGAGAAATATGAAGAACCAAGGAGAGGACTTGAGGGATATTCTCAAGACCTTGATGGATTTAATCAAGGAGGTAAAATTGCATGTGGGAAGAATAGAAGCTTCCCAAGCCCATGAGTCCCATGTGCAATCACAAAACCGAAGGGAACAAGTAGAGGAAGGGAAAGTGAGAAGCACACAAAACTAGGTGGAAGAAGAAGAAGAGAGCGTGGGAAATTACGTAAGGCGACATGACACTTCGAGGAAAACTTATGAAGACATGGAAAATGGAATCCAATTTGATCTTCCCGACATTGAAGGTAACCTCAACCCTGAATCTTTTCTAGAATGGTTGCAAATCATTGAATCTATTTTCGAGTATAAGGAAATTGATGATGAGAAATGGTGCCGAATAGTGATATTAAAGTTTAAAAAATTTGTTAGAGTGTGGTACAATAATTTAAAAAGGAGACGGGAGAGAGAAGAAAAATCAAAGATTAAGTCATGGGAAAAATTAAAGAAACATTTGAAGAAGAAATTTAAGCCTCGGGAATACGAGCAATAAAGTTTTATAAAAATAACTACGTTGAGGCAAGGGTTTGAAGACCTTGCTAAGTTAGCCATCAAGTCCGAGAAATAGTTGAAGAAGACAAAGCCACCAAGCAAGTCAACCAATGCTCCATATGGTTTGACTTTGAAGGGTGTGTCGAAGCCCCCAATTTCTTAATCCGCAAACCAAGACATTGCTAGAAGGTTCACTCATGAAGAAAAGGGTAAAGATAAAGGGTTGATAAGGTGAAAAAACAATGCTTCAAATGTAGAGGTTATGGCCATTTTTCTCAAGACTATTCAAACAAAAGGGCATTGACTTTGAAGGAGATAGCAAATATGGAGGCTTGTGAAGAGAATGAAGACCTTGATGAAGACTTCAAAGAGGAAAGTGATATCCCGGAGGATTCTTTGGAAGAAGGCCAAGTGGATTGCTATATGTTGCAAAGGGTGCTCCAAGTACAACCACAACCTTTACTTACTCAATAGGAGAAGATTTTCAAGGCCAAGTGTAGAGTTGGTGATAAAGTGTGTGAATTCATCATTGATAGTGGCTCATACACTAATGTTGCTAGTGAGAAGATGGTGAACAAGCTTAGTTTGAAGACCAAGGGTCATCCAAGACCATACTCACTCCAATGGCCAATGGCTCAATAAAGACAAAGGCTTAAGGGTAACCAAACAAAATCTTATTTATTTTATGATTGGAAATTATTTTGATGATTTTTTATGAGATATTTTGCCTATGGATGCTTGTCATATTTTGATGGGGAGGTTGTGGCAATTTGATAGGAATGTTGTGCATGACGGGTCCTTAATGTGTATGTGGTATGCAAGGGTCCGAAGAAGTTTAAGCTAAAACCTAATCTAGACAGGGAGGATTCGGGTTTTAGGAATGAAAAAGAAGAAAAAAAGAAGGTAGATGTTGAGTGTAGGAAGGGAAAACAGAAGAGTAGCATAGAGATGTTGATCCTTAAGGAGTGTGAGATGAATGAACCAATTAAAGATGAGGAGATTTGCTATGCATTAGTGGTAAAAGAGGTCCAACAAGGGAGAATGCTAATATGGATCCAAAATTACAACAAGTGTTGAAAGAGTATGCCGATGTTTTTCCGGAAGAGTTGCCAAGTGGGTTACCTCCTTTGAGAGGTATTGAGAATGCTATTGATATTATGCCAGGAGTTCCATTACCGAACAAGCCAGCTTATAGATGTAATCCGGAGGTGGCTAAGGAGCTACAGAAACAAATTCAAGAGTTGTTAGACCGAGGTTATATTTAAGAGAGTATGAGTCCATGCGGAGTTCTAGCTTTATTAGTGCCTAAGAAGGATGGTACGTGGAAGATGTGTATTGATTCGAGAGCAATCAACACCATCACAATCAAGTACAGATTTCTGATGCCAAGATTGGATTATATGTTAGATGAGTTGCATGGTTCAAAGGTGTTATTGAAGATTGATCTTAGAAGCGGCTACAATCAAATGAGAATAAGGGAATAGGACGAGTGGAATACAGCTTTCAAGATTAAGTACGGGTTCTATGAGTTGTTAGCGATGCCATTTGAGCTATGTAATGCACCAAGTTCCTTCATGAGGTTGATGACCGAGGTACTTAGACCCTTCCTTGGGGTCTTTGTTGTTGTTTATCTCGATGATATCTCGGTATATAGCAAGAGTAAGTTTGAGCACATATAACAATTGAAGAGGATATTTAACAAGCTTAGAGATGTGAAGCTCTATGGTAAGATGGAGAAGTGTGATTTCATGATGGAGAGGGTGAGTTTTCTTGGTTATATTGTGAGTGGAGATGATATTAGAGTTGATCCATCAAAGGTGGAAGCTATACAATCATGGCCTATTCCTACTAATGTCCACGAAGTTTGAAGTTTCCATGGGTTGGCCTCATTTTGTAGGTAGTTCATAAAAGACCTCTCTACCATTGTAGTGCCTATCACATAGTTAATGAAAAAAAGGAGATTTCGAATGGAATGATCAAGTGACAAGGGCTTTTGAAGACTTGAAGACAAAGCTATCAAATGCACTGATATTATCTTTACCTTGTTTCGATAAATTATTTGAAGTAACTTGTAATGCGAGTAGTGTAGGCAGTGGGGGTGTGCTTTCACAAGATAGGAAGCCGATAGCTTTCTTTAGTGAGAAGTTGAATGGCTCAAGACTCAATTATTCGACCTACAATAAAGAGTTCTATGCTACTGTGCGTTTTTTGGAGATGTGGAGTTATTACTTGCCACCCAAGCCTTTTATACTTCATTAAGATCATGAGAGTTTGAAGTATTTGCATGGTCAAAAGAAGGTGAGTCCAAGATATGATAAGTGGATAATCTTCTAATAGACATTTGTGTTCTCTACAAGACATGTGGATGGCAAAGAAAATGTCATGGTGGATGCATTATTAAGGAGGACCATGGTACTTACCATGATGGATGCAAAGCTTTTGGGGTTCAAGGTGTTGAAGAGTCAATATGCCATGGATGCTAATTTTGCTATGATCTTTGTATATTGCAAGAAACAAGGAAGTTATGGAGATTATGTTATTCAAGATGGGTTCTCATTCAAGCACAACAAATTGTGTGTACCAAAGACTTCAGTTCAAGACTTGCTAACCAAAGGGGTGCATGAAGGAGGAATTTTAAGACATTTTAGAGTTCACAAAACTTTGGAGTTACTCCAAGAACATTTCTATTGGTCAAGGATGAAAAAGGGAGTACAAACCATGGTTGCTAAGTGTGCTACGTGCTAAAAGAGAAAGAGTTTCTTCTACAAAGGGTTATATGTATGTTTACCTGTGCCTACTCAACCATGGAAAAGTGTTAGTATAGATTTTATTATGGCATTGCCTAAGACACAAAGAGGTAAGGATTCTATTATGGTTGTAGTGGATTGATTTTTCAAGATGACTCATTTTATTCCATATCACAAGACCAATGATGCTACTCATATTGCGGATCTGTATTTCAAAAATATTGTGAGGTTGCATGGAATTCCGAGGAGTATTGTTTCAGATAGAGATGTGAAGTTCTTAATTTATTTTTGGAAGACGTTATGACACATGCTAGGAACGAAACTTCTATTCAGCACATCACATCATCCTCAAATGGATGAACAAATCAAAGTTACTAATAGAACTTTAGGTACTTTACTAAGGGGATTGGTGAGTAAGAGTGCTAAGGACTGGGATTTAAAGTTAGCACATGCAGAGTTTACTTATAATCGAAGTTCTTCTACTACTACAAGCTCTAGTCTGTTTGAGATACTATATGGTACTAATCCATATGTGCCGATTGATATGGTGCCATTGAAGAAGGGTGAAGTGAATATTTATGATGCACAAGAGAGAGTGGATTTCTTTCAAAAACTTCATCAACAAATCAAGCACAATATTTATAAGGCAAATGAAGTGTACAAGACAATAGCAAACAAGCATAGGAGCTAACATGTTTTTCAACCGGGAGATTTAGCATGGTTACATTTGAGGAAGGAGAGATTTATTAATCTGAAAAGAACACAAACTTATGAAAAGGGTGTATGGTTCTTTAAAAGTACTTTGAAAGTTTGGAGAAAGTGCTTGTGAGCTAGATTTTCCATATTCATATGGTGGGGTGTCAAGGACATTCAACATTAGAGACATTAGCCCTTACTATGGCGATGTAAATTTGAGGGAAAATTCAAATCAACAAGGGGAGAATGATGTAGGATCAAACACTCAATAATTGGCTTTCATAATTATGGAACCAATTATTCTTCATTTGAAAATTATCTCCCACAAATTTTAAGACCAATGGATGGTTACGTTGCTAGAAACGTACCAAATAAGCTACTAAGTGTCTACCTGCATATGCATGGCATGTATGGAATGGATGACCACATGCATGGGGGTTTATTGGAAGCTTGGAAAGCAATGGTATTAATATTATCTAATTAATTAATTGAGTGGTAGAGTTGGATAATAGGTAAAACATAAAGTTAGCATAAAGTAGCATAAAGTTAGCATAAAAGTAGCATAATATCTTTTAACTTGGAATCTTTTAAATTATGCTTTTAGCTCATGCTAGAATGACTATAAACAACCATAGAAGGCACGAGTATGAGAGATTGAAGTTGAAGAGAAATATTGAAGTTGAATACAAGTGAATTATGTGTGAGTTCAATTCAAGTTAATCGAATATGTATAACGATTTAACTTGAAAGTTTTAATCTTTTCGTTTGTGTTAATTAGAGATTAATTCATATCCTTTTCTACTATCCATAAACCATATTTTTCCAGCCATAATTGTCATCAAAACATCCCTCTAATTCGAAGCTAAGTGAATCCTAATTCGGTTTACACATTAGAAACCCTAAATAACCATTTGAAACCCTAAACTCGTCATCTAAACCAAACATCACCTTAACCCTTCTATTCGAACTAAACCCTAACCCTAAACCACGACCCCATCCTCCATCCAAACCCTAACATTCAAATCCTTATCATCATCAACATACCATTGTTGAATGCATATGCTAATTAGTTCACTCCATTCGAACCATCATCATTAACAAACCATCATCACCGAAATCACCATCATTTGGTTCGAATCAAATTCAGCCTTAGTTCACCCTATTCGAAAGTTTTTACCACATATTCATCATTGTCAATATTTATTCTAAATATTTTTAACACAACTGAGCCATATTCTCATCAAACCCATCCTCCCACACGCATTAGTCTTTGTCATCTAAGCCAACCTTATCCTCCACTTGGTTTAAAGCACTATCCTACTCCACCTCCTTAGAGAAACCATCCTTAGATTCATCCTTCTAGAGGAACACAAACTAAGGTACCATCCTTGCTAATTAAAAACTTGGATGTAGCTGGATCCCATAACCTACACCCCTACACTCTAGATATAAAGATAAGAAAGATACACTTCTTAGCTCTTGGCTCAAGTTTACTAGCATTCAAATAAGCATAAGCAGGGAAACCAAATGTATGTAAATTAGAGTAATCATCTGTATTACCAAACCACAACTCCTCATGTGTCTTCAATTCAATTGACCGATTGGGTGGCCAGTTTACTAGGTTTTCTACCATGTGAGCAGCTTCGAGCCAAAACTTTATACCTCTCCCTCCTTGTGATGACATACAATAAGCACTATCCCAAAAAGGGGTTTTAATAACGGTTTTAAACCGTTATTGAATCGTCCGTTATTAAATCTTTAATAATGGTTCATAATAGTGCTAGTGTAGGTTGACTCTTCTCTGAAGAAGGAATTTTTTGTGGAGCAACTGATTTTTTAGATTTAGCTCTCTTTCCTTTAGCAGCGCCCGCTTTTGTGTTGCTCATTCTACTAGTACCTCACTTGGTTTTACTAGGAGGAGCAGTCTTCTTTTTTGATTCCTTAACTGATAATAATAAACGAAATATGTATTGAGCATATATATATGAAAAAGTTATAAATAGTGTAACTAATAAATAAGGTCTAATAATGATGTCGAATGTCATTACCTCTTTAGTAGTGAGACATATCTGATCCGTAGGCCAATGCACAAAGCTTCCATGAGCTTCTAGCACTATGGCTACCTCATCGCCCTCTTTATAACAAGGCAAGGGCACATTGCCAATGATTGGAGTGTCAATACTCATTGGCCTTGTATTTAGGGCTAAGTAATACCCGTGGATTGTTTTCGTTTGGGTACTATGACTGATGCATACCCTTCCTTTCATAAAAAGAGTTGAAAGGTCATTTGCTAACTTGCAAACCCTAAAATAAAATATTACACATTCTTAATTATTTATTACACTGAATACATTTAATAACAATTCATAGTGTGTAATTCTTACCTCGGCAAGAGAAGAAAGATATGCATCAACTTCACAACTATCTCTAACACTATTTACATGAGGTATGTGAAGCTGATCATGGTTGCCTGAATAAGATGGCTTATACCATTGAGATTTAATAAATGAAAACTCTTACTCCATTGTTGTCATCAGTTCAAATGCCATGTTCAATTTCTGGGTGAGGATGGCCACTTGCTCATTAGTGCAATGAGAAGCACGAGATAGACCATATACGCTCTGTAACACCCGGAGTCGACACGACCACATGGGGGCTGCCTTGAAGTGCTTTTTGGATTGATCGGCTGGCCCCACAGATCAACACGAATCCTTTCAGTACGCTTTGTCCTCACTCACGCACTTCCCGAGAAAATTTTAGAAAATTTCTGAAACTTCCCAGGAGGTCACCCATCCTAAAATTGCTCCACGGCCAACACGCTTAACTATGGAGTTCTTAGGATGGAATCACCAAAAGGATGGTATACCATGTTGATATAAGTAGCCAAATCAATCCTTATTACACTCTCCTCAATTTGGGGTATTACATTCACCCCCACTCAAAGAACGCAACATCCTCGTTGCGCCTCAACCAATGACTGTCTCAATACAGTTCATCCCAAGAATCGTTCCGCTAGGTGACTGACTGGCACATCCAAGTTCAGCTCACGGTCGCGGTTTCGCTCTGATACCATTTGTAACACCCCGAGTCGACACGACCACACGGGGGCTACCTTGAAGTGCTTTTTGGATTGATCGGCTGGCCCCACAGATCAACACGAATCCTTTCAGTACGCTTTGTCATCACTCACGCACTTCCCGAGAAAATTTTAGAAAATTTTTGAAACTTCCCAGGAGGCCACCCATCCTAAAATTGCTCCACGGCCAGCACGCTTAACTGTGGAGTTCTTAGGATGGAATCACCAAAAGGATGGTATACCATGTTGATATAAGTAGCCAAATCAATCCTTATTACACTCTTCTCAATTTGGGGTATTACACGCTCATTCTCTTAACTCCTAATCCAAGACAACTATGTCTTCCAGGGTGTTCTACAATTCTTGTAGCCTAGGACACAGTTGGTCCACCCCCTCCTCAGCATCTGACGTTTGAAGTTCTTCCTGTAATGTATGCAATATATGTAAATTTAGCTTATAGGAATAAGAATAATATAATAGTTTTCTAAAAGAAAACTAAGTAGAGTTTTAGATATCTACAAACTTACAATTTTTTTGGCAGCAACATCTACATCTTCAATAATATATCCATATTTTGTTGCTCTAGCCTTCTTCCATAATGTACCAATATTGATGGACAAAGGTACATGGATACAAGTCTTGGGATAGGAGCTATAAATCAAAAAATAATCTTAATTAAGAATATTATTATAAAAATCAAATTTTACATGTAAATATATAGTCACATGGTTATTTAAATACATGTAAATATACAAATCTCATACCAACTTCTCTTTAAGACCTGCATAGCCTTTGCGAGCCATATTATGCCGATATTTATTCTGCTTAGCAATCTCTTTATTTTTGGCAATTTTTTCCTATGTTACCAGCCAAAATATAGTCACATGGTTATTTAAATATTAAGCATAATATTGTTAATCAAAAATTTTAATCATTATCTAATAAATACCTTAAAATCTTCCGAAAGATGATATGCAATAAATTGGTTCCAACTTTCTTGATCGATGAAACCATATCGTTTGGGTGGGTTCTATAGTAGAGAACCATCCCTCTTTCTATACATTTTTCTACAAGCTAAGTATGACCTAAATGTTCTTAGACACTCCCCACAATGTCTAAGAAGCCATTTCTTCCTAGTCTCTAGGACATTGAAGACTCTCTACAAAATAAGATATATAGATGTATACCGGTGTTAATGTATTAATATTAATAACATTTGAAATACAAAAATGATTATATAAAATAGCATATTTACCATGATTTCTTGCCAAATATGCTCCTTATGACCATTTGGAACCTGCTTCTAATTATTATAGGAGATAGGAACATGGTTACGGGTAACAAGTGAAATGTACATCAAGAACATGTCTGCCCAAGGGCCAATGGGAAAATTAAACGTATTCCATCCCAACTCGACTAGTTCTCCTTTATTTCTCATGTCTGTGATGATTCTCATAATAGTAGGTCCTCTTTTCCCTTCTTCATCACTACTATCCCTATCAATTATTTTGTTGGCCATATCTCTACAAAAAATCAATAAATAAATTATGTTAAAATGTTATGTATTGACCATGATGTACCATTATATTATCGATAAAATAAATATCCTATCAGAAAGGTCAAAAAATGCATTTAAAAAAGCCAGCACACATATCATATGTTACCATAATATTACCCTCATTTCCTTCTTTTCCTTCTTTTTTCCCCTTGTGTTAGGATTGGTTTAAGGATCTGATACATATATTACTTCATGATGATCATCCCTGACATATATTTCCTCCTCATTAATTTTATTGTTATCATCGTTCAATAATTAAGTTGCTTAAACAGTTGAGACACACTCTTTATTCCAATTGGCATCATTTTCATCATCACATTCATTGGCATTTCTTTTCTTCGTAGATAGTACCACAGACCATCTGTTATCAGCAGGATCAGTGACATAGAATACTTGTGTCACTTGTGATGCTAAGATGAATGGGTCTTGTTTATGCCCTACCCTATTGAGATCTACTAGTATGAATCCATCTTTATATCTAACCCTATAGCTATTATCAACCCATCTGCAGCCGAATACAAGGACTTTAAATACAGTGTAAGCTAAATCCCATATAAGTTCAATCACACCATAATAATTCATATCTGTATAGGTTGGATTCTTGTCTTTCACACTAGCAACATGCATTGCCTCAACCACTAAAGTCACCCCACTATTCTGCATTGTACTCTTCTCATCTTGTTCTTTTGTATAAAAAGTGTAACCCTTGATCACATAACTGGTATATTAATAAAATTCATAACGAGGTTTCTGAGACAACCAATGCAGAGTTTTGAAAATTGAAGTTGGGGAATGTTCGATGAGTGGAATGATGCGATCTCTTATCCAATCGATAAAGGAAAGATTATGTTTATCGATTATCCATTTCTTAGTCTTTGATGGGATTTTCAATCTGTAAAGAAAGCATATGTTTTTCAATATATGTCTGAACATCATCACTGTTGTGCAATACATATAGATGTGCTTTACGGAACTTGTCAGGGTCTACACGCCCAAACCGTTTGCCCCTAATACCCTATCTGTCGATTTTGCCTACGTGTCGAGACTTAGGAATACCAAAAGCTTCAGCATTTGACAAGTACTTCGTGCAAAACTCAATTGTCTCTTCCACAATGTAACTCTCAACAATACATCCTTCTGGCCGATATCAATTCTTTACATAACCTTTTATCAACTTCATAAACCATTCAAAGGGGTACATCCAATGCCCATGAACAGGTCCTAGCATTTTTCATCTCATAAACTAAATGAACAGTTAGATGTACCACAATGTCAAGGAATGAGGGTGAAAAATACATTTCAAGCTAGCAAAAAGTAATCACAATCCCTCTTTGAAAGGCATCCAAACTATCAAGATGTATGACTTTAAAGTAGATGGCGTTAAAGAACCAACAAAGCCTCGTGATAGTAATTCGAATACGCTTTGGAAAAATTCCAGGTATAGCTATCGGCAACAAGTGCTGTATCAAAATATGACAATCATGAGACTTCATGTTAATTAATTTCAACTCTTTCATCGACACGAGCCTTTTGACATTTGAAGAATACCCTTCTGGAACTTTGACACTGTTAAAGAATTCGCAAAATAAAATTTTCTCTTTTCTTGTAAGAGTATGACACGCCGGTGGTAAATAGGTTCTTTTTTCATTGTCTCGTGGTGCCAGTTCCTGTCTAATACCCATTTCTTCCATATCCATCCGAGCATTGATGTCATTTTTAGTCTTGCGTGGAACATTAAGTAATGTACCCATAAGACTGTCACATATATTTTCTTAATATGCATCACATCAAGGGCATGTCTCACATACAGAGATTCCCAATAAGGAAGGTCGAAGAATATTGGCATCTTCTTCCACCTAACTGATGGAGGCTTATCTTTATTCTTCTTCCCAATATTGACACTCAAATGTTTCATCTTCAGCCACACTTGTTGACCCGTCAATCGGATTGGTGCCTTCCCTTCTTCTCGGAAGCTATTAAACACTTTTCTTTGACTATGATAATGATGATTCTTCGGCAAAAACCTACGATGCCGAAGGAACACAGTCTTCCGATCATGTATTAGCTGAACAAATGAAGTATTCTCCTCATATATCGGACATGCATAATGACCTTTCACACTATAACCTGACAAGTTTCCATACACCGGAAAATCATTTATAGTATAGAATAACATTGCTCTCAATGTAAAATTTTCTTCACTATATGCATCAAATACTTCAACACCCATGTCCTATAAGAACTTCAAATCATCAATCAAAGGTGCCAAATAAACATCAATATCATTCCCCAGTTGGTTTGGCCCTGAAAGAGTAAATACAATATCATATACTTGCATTTCATATAGAGCCACGGAGGTAGATTGTATATAACCAAAATCACCGGCCATAAACTATAGGTGCCTTGATTGTGCGGATTCATTCCATCCGTAGAAAGCACAAGGCGCACATTTCTTGCTTCTTTACCAAATTCAGGGAACAAGCCATCAATCGTCATCCATTGTGGAGAGTCAGACGGATGTTTGAGAAACTCGTCATCTATCTTGTCATTAGCATGCCATCTCAAGTTCTTGGCATCTTCAACATCATTAAACATATGTCTTAATCTTAGTATTATAGGAAAATACCATAACACCTTAGCGGACACCTTATTCATCTTGTATCATGGTGCTTTGCATTAAGGATTAGGACAACTATCCAAAGACACATTGTTATTGCGAAATAAAATACAATCATTAGGGCATGCATGTATCTTCTCATAACTCATGCCCATAGAGGAAAGAATCTTCTTCGCTTCATAGGTACGATTGAATAGAACGTTATCATTAGGAAGCATATCCTTTACAAGTGTCAATAATTCTGTGAAACTCTTATCAATCCATCCGTTACATGCTTTTAAGTTCTACAACCTTAAAGTAGCGGATAATCGAGTAAATATCTTACAATCACTGTACAAAGGTTTCTCCAAGTCATTCAATAACTTCTCAAACATTTTTAGATAATCCCAAACACTTTCCTCAACCTTTTGAGTCATCTCCTCTAACCAATGTCCGTTATAGTTCTCAAATGATGATGCACTACTGCCCCTCCGAATATCGTCATTATCATATTTAGACTATGTTTTACCATGCCATATCCAACAAGTGTAACTTGTATCAATTCCATACACAAAAAAATGATCTCTCAAATCATCAGCATTGACACGCTGAATATAAGCACAATTCAAAAAAGGAAAGACTATTCTACTAGATTCCCGAGCATGTTCAACTACAAACTTGATGAAAAACACCACTCCTTTATTATATTCTCTAGACAAACGATTTGCAGACAACCATTTTCGATCCATAGTTTTCCAATCTAGATGTATCCCACAAAAAAGTAATTATTATAAATCAATTGAATTATAAGTTTAAGAATTCACAAATCACTCATGCTTAGAAAGAATTAATTTCAAATGTATCATGCTATTCTGTTTATATATATACGAATCATGCTAACACGTTTCCAAAAAGATATTAATACTCAGACTACTCATACTTAGAAAGAGTTCATTTATATATATATATATATAGATACATACATACATACATACATACATACATACATACATAGAAAAACATTGTACAATGAATTAAATTACAAAGGATATACATACTACGGGATTAAAGCAATAGCAGAACTATATACATCAAAAGGTTGCTACAGCCCAAACACCTAAAAAAGAAAAACTCATAACCGTAAAACTAAATCCCTCGGTAGCCTCGTCGAGCCTGATTAATAACTATAACTCTCAAAGTCCACTCATCACGATATGTCATCTGATCCCTAACATCATCGCTATAGAGTCTAGTCACGGATACTCTAGGGTAACTGGGGTGGATACTCGGAGGCAAGCTATGACGAAACTTCCACTCATCATCAATAACCATCATCTCTCTCGATATCCTATCATACTCTCTAGTAAACACCTCACCGTCAATAAATCTCGGGTGTGGTGCATCACTGTGGTGGAAAAACCAATGCAAAAAAGTAGATGTATCCAACACCCATGGCTCTCTCTAAGGCAGGGTCAATAGTAGGTAATACGATCTGAAATGGAAGGGGTGATAGGATGAGTCACTCGCATACAACCGACCTAGCTCGTTGTATAACCATATGACATGAGTCTGTAGATCTGCATGTAGCGTCATGCATAGATATAGTGGAGGGTATGTCATCTCACTACCTACAAATGAGAACCACTAAATCTTATCATCAATGTTGTTCTCGAAAGGATCTAAATTACAGAATATGTAAACTGATCTTCAACTAGCTAGACAAATCATAAATATATTCTACCAGATCTTAACCAACTATATAAAGCTAACAACATCAAACTATTTAAAATAAGGACATATTCTTTTGTTATATATTTAACAAACCGGTTGAACATCAAACTATCATCAAATCGTTTAAGCTACACATAGTAAAATCAAGTAGATATTAATAATATATATAGGTTAAGTATAATAATATGATACTATTAAAAGTAGAGTTGAGAATAATGTATATAATAGTTTGTTATAAGAGCACATATTAAATATTATATTTAGTATAATAAACACTAAACCCAAACCCTAACCCTAAACCTCATAAAACCCTAATCCTAAATCTAGCTAACTATAAATAAACCCTCATCAATCCTATATTATTATTATTATTATTATTATTATTATTATTATTATTATTATTATTATTATTATTATTATTCCTCTCTATTTAATTTTTTACTTTTATATTTAGTATAATAAACGCTAAACCCTAACCCTAAACCTAACCCTAACCCAAACGCTAATAAATTATAATAAAAAATAACCCTAAACCTCATAAAACCCTAATTCTAGATCTAGCTAACTATAATTTAACCCTAATAAATCCTATATTATTATTATTATTATACATAATTATTCCTCTCTATTTAATTATTCACTTTTATATTTAGTATAATAAATGATAAACCCTAACCCTAACCCTAAAACTAACCCTAATAAATTATAATAAAAACTAACCCTAAACCTCATAAAATCCTAATTCTAAACCATACTAACTATAAATAAACCCTAATAAATCATATATTATTATTATTATTATTATTATTATTATTATTATTATTATTATACACAATTATTCCTATCTATTTAATTATTCACTTTTATATTTAGTATAATAAACGCTAAATCCTAACCCTAACCCTAATAAATTATAATAAAAACTAACCCTAAACCTAATAAACCCTAATCCTAAACCTAGCTAACTATAATTAAACCCTAATAAATCCTATATTATTATTGTTATTATTATTATTATTATTATTATTATTATTATTATTATTATTATTATTATACATAATTATTTCTCTCTATTTAATTATTCACTTTTATATATTCTTTATTTTCTATATCTATTTAATCCACAGTAAATAAAAATCATTAACATATGCATCTCTAATTGAAATTTTCATTTAATGATGTGCATACGTAAAATATATTTTCATTTCATTATATGACATTTCCTATATCTTATAGTGTCCTATACTTATTAATGAAAATGTGTGTATATATATCGTTTTTATAAGTGACATTACTAATAATTTGAAGTATTTTATTTCTGTAGCTTCATAATTAAGCACTCATGCATGTTATATATATATATATAAAGGTCTCAACCAACATATGCATATGTTAATATATAATAGTACCGTGACAAATTCAACAATGAACAACAACATTTTTCACCAACACATTCAATAACACATTTTTCAACAACAAACTACAATTTTTCAATAACAAACAACGCAACCCTGTATCAACATGCATGCATTTATATATATATATATATATATATATATATAGAAGAAGAGAAAAAGCTATGAGCGGAAGAACAAAAACATACGTAAAAGAAGCAACGGCGAGCAAGAAAACCGGCAACGAGCAAGAGGAGAGTAGCAACAACTTATGAACACGGCGGAGGAAGAAGGAAGAAGTGCTAGCTAGGTGTGGAAGAATAACAACACATGTAAAGCCGAGAATGGCAGAGGTGTGGTGTTGTAAGGAAGAGGAGAGTTGACAGTGCAAAAGAGAACAAGTGGTGGTTTCCCTAACTTGAGAGGAGCCGGAGTGGTGGTGCACGGTGTGGTGGTGCGAGGGTTTGCAAGAGAGGGAAGGTGCAGAGTCTAAAATTTTTAGCACAAAAGAGAACTGAACGAATAAAAAGGTGGAACGTGGGGTTTTAATAACGGTGCCTACAAGAACCATTATTAAAAGAAGTTTGAATAATAGTTATTACATGAACCGTTATTAAAACAAGTGAGGCTTTTGACAACGATTATTTTAGAAATTGTTATTAAAGGAGTTTCTAATAACGGTTTTCCATATACCATTATTAAAACTATCATAGAAATTTTAGCGTTGGGTTTTTAATAATGGTTTTGAACTATAACTGTTATCAAAGCTGTCCCGCACATTAATTTTCACGCGTTTGGTAGCGGCTTCCTAACCACCGTTATTAATGTCCTATTATTATTTCCCGTTTTCATAGTAGTGAAGCCTTCTCTAATAGGGTTATGTTCATCCACACAACAACGCCATTTTGTTGTGTTCTACCAACACAAGTGCGGTATCTCGCTATCCTAAGGTCCTAATAGAACTCAGTAAAACTTTGCTCAGCAAAATCCAAACCATTATCTATTTGAAGACACTTAACTTGCTTCCTAGTCTACTTTGCTATCAAGGTCTTCCAAAATTTTGAAAACACCAAACACATCATTCTTATGTTCTTATATATACATCCTTCTAGAGAAGTCATTAATAAATTTGAGCAAGTACTGTAAACCTTCTTTAGAAACCACTCTCATTAGACCCTATAATTTTGAATGGATATAATCAAGAGGTGCCCTCGTACTATACTTAGCTATTGAAAATTCAATCTACTTCTACATGCTAAACACATAGTGCTTGCATAATTTTATAGTACTTGTATTCTGTCTATCTAGTGTCCCCCACTTAAAGAGCTTAGTCAATCCCTAAAACTCATGTGTTATAATCTCATGTGTTAAAGTCTAATAACATTTGAGTCTGTCAACCTTATTAATGTCTCATCAGCTTTCCCTACAATAATGGAAACCACCAACTCATACATTTTCCCAACTCATTTTCCCTTCATTGCCACAAGAGGCCCTTTTGTAACTCTCAAGGGAACATTCCCAATCACACATTGGTACCCATTATAATTCAAGGAACTCAATGAGATGAGGTTCATGGTCATCTCCAGGACATGTAACATATTAGATAGTGTCCTGACTACACCATCATGCATATTCACTTTCACCTCCCTAATCCTAGCAACTTTGCAAGCAACATCATTTTCCATCAAGACAACTCCACCTTGAGTCACCTCATAAGTTTGAAACCAACTCTTGTTGGGAAAAATATGGTAAGAACACCTAGAGTCCAAGATCTACCTATCACTCGTCTTGGTATATGTATTAGGGGTCGTCAACACATTCACATCATTGTCATGATTGGCAATAGTCGCATTGTCTTTTGTATTCGATGACTCCCCAAACTTAGTATCGAGATTCTTTTTAAGACAAAACTTCTTAATATGTCCCTTCTTATGAAACCCATGGCATACCAAATTCTTATACTAATTCTTTGACTTAGATCTGTACTTCTTACATTGACCAAACCGCCACTCTTGGTCCTACCCTGGCTACAAGTCCCTAGCTACTTGAGTCCCTAGAAGTACCATTACCAGTTAACTAACTGTCAATCAACTCTCATTGTAACTGGGCACATTTAATATCCTCAAGGACCAACTCATCCTTCCCATACACAATAGTTTAAAAAAATGCTTAAAGCTTACATGAAAAAAACACAAAAGTATTATGGCCAAATCTTTTTTTTCTTTGGTAATTAATTAAAATTCACATTACTAAATGGAAATATAGATAAATCTTCACCATCCACCTTGAAATATATATATTTTTTATTCCATCACAATAGAAGCAAACTCATCCAAATAAAATTTTAAAGATTAACCATCACCTAATTTCAAGTTATGAAGCTGACTCTTCAATAATAGATGATTTGCTATGAACTTTGTCATATGCAATGATTCGAGCTTCAAACATAAGGTAAAAGCCGTTGATTCCTTTTCTACTTCCCCTAATACTTCATTAGACAAACATAGTTGTATGGGAGAGAGTACCTTTAGGTTTACCTCTTCAAATCTCTAACTATTCATCAATTCTGGCTTATTTGAATGGCCAAATAAAGATTTATCTATCCCTTTATAAAAAAAATACCCGCATCATCAATTTCCATAATCCAAAATTAATAGACCGATTGAAATTCTCAATATCAACACTAGTACATGAATCGGAATAAACAACAACGAGTATAGGATTGTTTAAAACTAAGACACCATCTATTCCATTGCCTGGTAAGAAAAAATATGGAGGGGTCATTTGGGAATTATAAGTGGTATGTATACAGGTCAGTTTTGTTTTGCAACCATCATGTATAACCTTAATGAGAAAGTTAAATAGTGGAGAAGTGTATACACGATAGTTATAGAGAACAACCATTGTGTATACTTTAACTATGATAGTACATTTTATGCCAGCTATACTATGTTGTTTTATTCTATAACATGGCATGTATACTCCTTTCCATATTAAAAAAAAGGAAAATTAGGGTATACACGATGGTTATAGAGAAAAACCACAGTTTATACTCTTACTATGATAGTACATTTTATGCCAACTATACTAGGTGGTTTTGTTCTATAACACATAATGTATTATCTAGTTTTTCGTTTCTTAATATGGAAAATAGTATACATGGCGGTTTTATCCTAGAATTATTGTGTATACCCTTTTCCCCTATGCATTTTAATTCATCATTCTTTAAATTAGAATCTTTTTCAACTTTTTATTTTACCTTTCTTACTAGTAAGAAACTAGATAGCTACAATTTGAAGTGAAGAACTCTAATACCGACTGTTGTTCTTCTCTCTTCTCTTCGCCGTAGTTCTTTCTCATTTTCCCTCTTCTTTATTTTACCAGTGCTGACCTTCTCTCTCTATTCTCATAGTATGTTCATTATTCTTTTGCTTTTCTCCTCTTTGCATTTTAAGCCTTTGTATAAAACTCTCAATTGTCTGAACTTTGCTTTTATCCTGCATATTTGAACTCTTCTATGTATATTTATATTACATATGGTGTTGTGGCATATATCCGTACAATATATGTTGTTAGTTTTTGAGTTGATATGTCTTATGGAGATGGAAAATTGTTTACTAGATATATTATCAAACTATTTTTCAAAATTGAGTATATAAACAAAATCGATTGTATTATAGAAATCATGATATTGTTACTAGTGTAAATGTTGTTGTGGTGTATATGTATTCCAGATATGTTGTTTGTTTTTTATTAACTTGGTTAATATTTTCTCATTCCCTATTTTTTTAGGGGCTAAATTTTACTTATTTCTCTTTATAGATCGTAAGTTGATACTTGTAAGCAGGTTGTCTAGAGAATATATCAAAGGTGTTCAAGACTTTGTTAAGATAGTCATTGAACATTCAAAATATCCTTTTTGAATATCTTACCCATGTATAGATTATGGAAACATAATATCAAGAGGGATAAATGAGATACAATGTTATCTCATTATATATAGAACTGATAAGAGTTATACTAGGTGTATATAGTATGGAGATTCACTTCTTATTGAACCTAGTGTTGTTGAGCACAATGATGTTGAAGCTATGGATGAATTTGCTTATACGGAGGGCCTAATCAACAATGTTGAAAAATATTTTAGAGACCATTCGAAAATATTTGAAAAGTAGGTCAATGATTAGGATACACCTTTTGTACAATAGTTGTACTAAATTTTCAAAATTATCTGCCATGTTATGACTGTAAAACTTGAATGAAATTAATGGATGGAGTGATAAAAGCTTCACTTCTCTTCTTGAGCTCTAGAAAGAGGTGCTTTTAGAGGAGAATGTGCTTTCTCCCCGTACTTATGAAGCAAAGAAGATTATATGCTCTATGGGTTTAAATTATGAAATGATTCATGCTTGTCCTAACTATTACATTTTTTTATCATAATGAACATACATCATTAGATAGTTATCCTCAGTGTTGAATGGCATGATTCAAGAGGAATAAGGTTCCTAATAAGGTGATTTGGTACTTTCAAATTATACCACAATTCTGATCCATGTTTTGTAATGAGGAAAATGTCGATAACTTTATATGGTATGTGAAAGGAAGGTCTTCTGATGACAAGCTTAGATATTTAGCACATTCTCCTAAATGGAAGATAATTAATTATGTATACTCTAAATTTGGTAGTGAATCTAGAAACCCATGAATTGCACTCTGTTTATATAGAATGAAACTTTTTAATGGAAATGCCAGCTATAGTTTATGGCTCGTTATTTTTGTGATCTACAATCTTCTCCATCATTATGAATGAAGAGGGAATGGGCGATGATATACTTAATTTTAGATAGTCCAAATCAATTAAGTAATGATATTATGTTTATTTGGATCTGCTTATTTAGGATTTAAAGTACATGTGGGATCACAGAGTTGAAGTAGTTAATGGATGGAACCAAGAATCTTACAACTTGAGATAGATGTGACTTTGTACCATAAATGATTTTCCTTCTTATGGTAATACTTTTGGTTATAGTGTTCATGAACACCATGATTGTCCTATTTGTGAAGATAACAAAAACTTTGTTTAGCTATCAAAGAGTACAAAGACTTATTTTCTTGGACATCCTAGATTCTTGCCTATGAATCATCATTATTGTAGATAAGGAAAAAGATTTTAATGGAAAAATTAAAGAAGCAAGATCTCTAAATCCTCTCATGGGATTTCAAGTATTTGAAAAAGTAAAAGACTTAAGTTTTCCTTTCTAAAAAAATAAGAAGAAGAAGAAAGTAGTTCCTTCAAGTAGGTGGAAGAAAAGGTCAATCTTCTTTGAGCTCCCATATAGAATAAATTGCACGTGTGTCATTGTCTTGATGTGATACATATCAAGAAGAATGTATCTGATTGTCTAATTGGAATACTTCTGAATGTGTCAAAAAAATTATCAAAGGATGGTATCAATGCATCTAAATGAATACGCTAGGGTAAAGAAGGGAAAGCTTGCCGAAGAACCTAGTATGTGCGTAGGCGGCACACAATTTAAACTCTCTTGTTGACAATTGTAGCATTAGTAAATAAGGATATCTTTCTATGCCGGGGATTGAGAATGATCACCTCTATTAAACTAGCTCATAAATAATAAAAATAAATTAATAAATAAAACTCTAAATCATATAAAATAAAAAAAAATAATAATAATACAATAACGGGGTTTTTTAAAGTAAAAAAGAATAAATAAAATAAAATAACAAAAATGATGGATAACTACAAATATGATAAACGTGCTAGGGAAATTAAATCATTTAATCATGAGAAAGAGATCGACTAAGTTGTAAGCCAAAAGTATGTCTATACACCTTATATTACTTCCCTAAAATAATTAAAAAGACACAGCACTAATATTAAATTCTATTAAATACTAGTAGTATAGTAGCAACAAGTGACTCTTATATTTACCTAGATTTAATGCATTAAGTACAAGTGGAATGATGTCAATCTAATTACCCAAACTAGTACAATAAACATGTTTAGTTGTATTTCTCTATTTTAACTCACATGTATCTAAATGCTCCACTACTCCGGTTAGAATCACAAAACTATTAGATGAATTGTTATCTAACCTAGCTGCAATTTATACATATAAATTATAGCATATTTATATGACAACCTAGTAGACATATAATCCTACATACTGTCACTATGAGGAAATCAGAACAAGGCATGCACCATATAAATCATACTTGATAGAACCATATATATAAATGATAGAAATTAAAATAGAGTCAAAGAACGATATCATAAAACAAACAAAAAATATCATATCTCAAATCATAATCGAGGGTTTCAATCTATTCCCCAACAATAAATAATTAGCTAGCCATAATAATCCAATTAATTACACAAAAATATATGTTAAAAATATAAATCAGAAATAGAGAAATAAATAACTGAAATTAATTATGGATGAAAGTTTGACAATTTATTGAGATAAAATTAATGAATTTCATCTTAAATAAATTTTCTAATATTTTTCTCTTTCCTTCCTTTCTTACCGGAGCTTATCTTTCTGTGTTGTCAAGCCTTTCCCTCTCCTCCTTTTTCTTTCTTCTTCTATAGCCGGCGGCTATTTATTTTTCTCTTTCTTTTTTTCCCCAGTGGATGGCTTCTACTTCTCTCTCCTTCGTATAAATGTTGCCACCTCTTTCCTGCTTCGTTGGCTCTTCTCTCCCTCTCTCTCTATCTCTTTCTTCTACCGCATAAGATGACTCAGACCTCCTGTCTTCTCTCTCTCTTTTTCTTTTTCTCTGGCACTGTGCATGTCACTGGCTCCCTTTTTTCTTGTTTTTTTTTCATCACTTCTTGTGTCTGGCTGCTGCTTTTCTACCTTGCAGTCTCTCTCTTGTAGGTCGCTCCTCTTCTCTGCCGTCTCCCTTTTTTCTTTTCTCGCTGGCTCCTTTTATTGATTGTGGTCCAAATTTTTTTATACTTTACCTATAAAATAAATTAGAAAAATGAATAAATAATCTTATACTTCAAAATCATTTATTTTATATCGTTTTAGCTCAAATAATAAAATATATAAGTTTATTATCACTTAAATACAAAATTATAATTATTCTCATATATTACTCAAATCAAAATACCAAAAACTAAGATTAAAAGAGTATAAAATATGTCAAAATATGAACTCATCATAACCAACTCAACAAATGGTAAGGTGCACAATATTTCTCTTTACTTGGTTTAATATGGTTACTTATCCCTAACAATTTTTCTTAATTTGAATAGGAGGGCTTGAGAAAGGACTATCTGGCCATTTCTTTTGACAAAGAAGGTCCGAATAACCTTTCAACACACACATTGGGCACTCAAGAGTATGGTGGTCCATGTAGGACATATAATTATGGGTTCAACCTATCTAAGGTATTTTGATGTCGGTCTAATTCTCGCCCTTTGAAGAACAAATTTGAATAGATGGAGAAAGAATTGGTGGCATTAAGATAATCAAAAGAGGCAATCGTTAGGAGGTTGAATAGTATATCATTATATTCCTAATGTCTAGTTCAGCCCTTCACATCTAGTGTCCCTAGTTGCTTTTTGGAAATTAATGAGGTAATATACTAAACTACACTCTATGTACTTGAATATTTTTTTTGTGGCCATAACTTGAATCTTTTGACTATTAATTATAGGGTTAGTATCCTTTTGACTTCCAAGTCATAAAAGATTGGCCTATTTGCAACACCCCAAGTCCATACGAATATGCGGGGCTACTTTGGAGCACTTTCAGATTGATTAGCTGGCCTCACGGATCAACAAAAGTCCTTTGAGCATGCTTGATCTTCACTCATGAACTTCTCAAGATATTTTCAAAAAAAAATTAGAAACTTCCCAAAAGGGTCATTTGTAACACCCTGAGTTGATATGACCCCACAGGGGCTATCCTAAAGCGCTTTTGGATATAAACACAAATCCTTTCAATGCTCTTTATCTTCACTCGCATACTTCTTGAGATCTTTTTAGAAAAAAATTTTAAAATTTCTAGGAGGGTCACCCATCCTAAAAGTTACTCCAAGGTAAGCACACTTATCTGTGGAGTTCTTAGGATGGAGCCACCAAAAGAATGGTATACCATGTTGATATAAGTACCATATCAATCATTATAATACTTTGCTCAATTTGGGGATATTACATTCACCTCCACTTAAGAACATAATGTCCTTATTGCATCTCATTATAGTTTCTCCCAAGTAACATCTCTCTAGGCAATTAGCTGGCTCATCTAAGTTTAGCTCACGGTTGTGGTTTTGCTCTAATACTATTTGTAACACCTGGAGTGGATACGATCATGCAGATGCTACCTTGAAGCGCTTTCAGATTGATTGGCTGACTTCACAGATCAACACCAATCTTTTTAGTGCGCTTTGTCTTCACTCACACACATCCCGAGATATTTTTTAAAAAATTACTGAAACTTCCCAAGAGGTTCATCCATTTTAAAAAAATACTCCATGGTAAACACCCTTAACTGTGGAGTTCTTAAGACGAAATCACAAAAAGGATGGTATACCATGTTGATATAAGTATACATATCAATCCTTATAACACTTCTATCAATTTTGGATTATTATACTATTGTAGCAAATACTACTACATTCATTGAGTTTGATTCAACCCTTCATACTTGGCGGGGGTTGATAAAATTTAGTTATCAATTCATAATGTCTTCAAGGAATACTTAATGGAGCCAATTGTAACACTCCAATTTTACCGCCTGAAAAATTTTCATTTTTGTGGAAGCATTAATTACTAAACTACTAGTTGTTACCGCCACAGTTAGCATAAGTCTAGCTTTCTTACCTTTCTTAAGCTAAGTGTTAAGGTTAAAACAAAACATAACCAGAATAAATCGGCAAAAATAAAAGTAATACATAATAAAGTTATGAATAAATTTCATAGTACAATAGTATAGCCAAAGAACACGGAGGGACATAAGAGTCCAAAGAAAAATCAATTGTAACAAAACCCGACACCCATAGGTACCACTCTGGTTTATCCTAACTCTTTAACCCAAAAACCTATTCTAAAAATAAAACCTCTTCCCAAGGACTCCACTTGTTGTGCCTGAGCTTATAAGCTTCATTCCATTCCATGACCCTCACATAATCATCTACAAAAGTAGTATCAATATGACTTTCTCGTACTGAGTAAATCACAATATATCACAAGAGGCAGCATACCCACATTTCATATAGTCACACAAAACTAAAAAACATACATAAGCATAAGGCATGAACCATTCAAACATTATTCATAGAGAAACATCTATCAATGTCCAATTCTCAACTCAATAGTAAAAAAAACAATCAACTTCTCATCATTTTAGAGTTCAAAGTTACATTCAATTAGTTAAATACATTCTATTCTTGGTGGTAGAGAACTAAGGCAACTATCAAAACAAAAATCTAAAACAATAACAGGGTAGAGCACTAGGTCATCTATCGAACATAAAAATCCAACAGAAACCAAGGTAGGGCACTAAGGCAACTACCTAATCAACAATCCATTACAATACCACGGTAGGGAACTAAGGTAACTACCGAACCATTGAATGACATGGAGTGCTTAACCTTCCTAAAGGTGGCATTTGTTTGTGTTCATTAGGGTTGTAACCCTATTATCCTATTATATTGTACTACTATAACTTGTAACTTGACCCTTACACATATGGAATAGTTACTCATCCCAGTACAGATCTACAGCCACAAGTGCAGGCTTAGCTGTCACATCCAACACCTCTTCAGGCCGAGAACTAGCTTAGAGAAGTTGGGTTTCATCACCTGTCTATGTTTAAGGGAGTTGAGGATCCGATAATGTTAGAGAGTTAGATAAGGGAGTTAGAGAAGATCTTTAGGGCTTGTGCCCGATGGAAAGAAGGTGGATGTTGGAACATTCTACCTGTGAGGGAAGGTAGATGAATGGTGGAGAGGATACTAGCTCCAAGTGGTTGAGTCTGTAGACACTTGGGAAGGATTTTTGATGACTTTGAGAGAACGGTGCTACCCTTTGCACGTGTATCGTGCGAAACATGTCAAGTTTTTTACCCTGAAACAGGGTAGCATGTTGGTTGAGGATTAATTCAGTAAGTTCACTGAGATTCTTACTTTTGAGCTAGAGATAGCTGGTAATGAAAAGGTGGTTGCTTATAGCTTTGAGTAAGGGTTGGACCTACACACACGAGAGCTTTTTGGAGGAGAGATTATGATAGATGTGCTTAGAGTCTATGAGACGACATGTGTCCTAGGAAAGTTCAAAGGAAAATTGATTGTAACAAAACCCAACACTTGTAGGTACAATTCCAGTTTGCCCTAACTCTTAAACCTAAAGGCCCAATATAAAAATGAACCTCTTCCTAAGCACTATAGGAAAAAGGGTCAATATCGATGATTTATATCATCAATATTAAGAACATGTTTGTCAGTAATATGTATTACCAACAATGATTCATCAGTACAAGTGGGTCGGTAATAAGCTTATTACCGATGATAATTTTATCGTTCGTATTAAGGCGTAATACCGACAATTTGTTCATCAGAGTTAGATGTAATACTGGCAATTAAGTATAATTGAGATTTTCTTTCCCTTTAATACCAATGTTATTGAATTTAAATTTAAAAAAATAATTGAATCTTCTAAACCTTATTATCAATGAAATTTTTTTTAATAGCGGTGATTTTCCTTCCTTAATACCAATAATAATAAAGTATTATGTCAAGCTATATTTACTATTAAAATACTCATTACGTACAATTTATCTTAAAAACAAATATTGTTATGTGAACATAATTACAATAATATTTACTAAATAATTGATTTTAAAGACAAATATTCTTACATAAACATATTTTACAACACAAACATATTGTTATTACATTTGACGTGTCAGTAGTATCATAAAACCTAAAAATCATCTTCATTATCTTCATCTTCATCTTCATCTTGATTAGATGGCTCCAAAGGTGGATGAACTTGAGCCCATTTAGCCATAAAAGCTCTCATTTGTCTTAATTCTTCCTCTTGATGCTCAAATGTTGCTTGTTGACGACCTATAATCTCGCTCATTTGTTTTTTATTTTGCTTTATTTGAGATTTCCATTGTTGCTCTTGAACAAAATCAGCATGCATCCAACTCGTGCAAGAAGCAATACGACTTGAGCCCTCCCCTGCAAGCTTTTATTCTACACCTTTTCTACGTCCTGTTTGACTACCTAAGACGTCCTAGAGTATCAGTTCTTCATTAATTTCAGGAGTTGTAGGACCATTAGAGCTACAAGAAGCCATTTGGGGTAAGGTCTCCTCTCATGTTTGTAACATGTTGTTCTGCACATATAAGTAAAAGTTGGACATATTATAAGAAATGCTAATAATATATGTTATAATTAATTATATATAAATAACTTACAAAATTCTCTTCAACATGGGGAGTGACCCATTTGTTAATCTTGAAATACATTTCTCTGTAGGTATCCATGTCAGGTAACAATTTTTTGTCTCTGGATTTTCCTGTACATAAGAGAAAAATTAATACATTACACAACATTACATGATAAAAAAAAATAAAGAACCAAAAACCCAAAAATACCTTCTTGTAATGATATCGTGACAATGATTGTGAATCATGAAAAGGAGTGGTTTGTGTTGCCCTATTAGCAGCATTTTTTTCTACCAAAGCCTTCACAAACAAAATAGTAATTTGCTCATGTTTTTATACGTAGTTTTATTCAATTTATATATCAATTTTTAATATTACCTTTACATCCTCCAAAATTCATAGATTGATACACCTTTGCCACACATCTGAGTCAAAAAAAAGAAGGCATGTAATTGTTGTCTTCCTACCAATCTTTCTTATGATCATATTTTCAATCTTTATATCAATAAGCTATCATTCGATCAAGACCTAATTCAATTCTAGGCCATGAAGGATTTTTCCTCCATGGAGCTAAATCAAAATAATTCTACGTATATACAAGTTAGAAATTATATAATTTTTATTTTATAATTTAATTAAAAAAGATAAAAAAAAATTAAAACTTTACCTCAACTTCTAGGAGAATCTTCACCTTATCTTCTAGAGGGACATGTGACCACCTCTTATAATACGGTTGTATTTTTGTCCCAATATTATTCCCAAGAAGTTTGATAAAATATTTACTATGTGGACCTATCACATTTAAAGTGTTTTCTTGAAAATCAAAATCCTCCTCAATTTTTTTTAACCTTTTCTGTCAAACTCCTCAAACACCATCCTATCCCTATTTCTTTCTTTGGCCTTCCTCCTAGGACCTAAAACATGCATATATAATTTTATCATTTAAATAATAAAATTCTTAAAGTAATAGTGAGGAAATCAAATATAATGGACCAAATTTTATACCTTCTGAGTTCCGACGCCCAGAGTGTAATCTACGACGATGTGACGGATCTCGTCCATCACCATCGCCACCATGACTTCAAGCAACAACATCATCCATATAGAACTTTGAAATATATCAAATACTTTGATATATATATATAAAATACATTATGATAATACACATAAATAAGCAAAATGCATAAAGATGATACACCTACAATTAGGGCCAAACGCGCTATAAAACATGCAGATCATAACTCAAATGGGACTATTGAAGAAGATGAGTTGGATGAACTTGATACTTCCTTATTGATTATCGTTATGCAAATTTGTTAAAACAAAAGCTAGTGTTTGAAATTTAGATCCCGAGTATGATAATCTTCATATTCAAAAGTCTTATCGTTCATATTTTTATTATAATTATGATCTTCAATATAGCGATTCCTACTAATATTAGGAGTTTCCAATGAATTAAATGAACTATTATCATTTATTGAACTTTTGGTTAATCTATATCATGCAGTTTCTATGTCAATATAAGATCAATTAATTTTTTATTTAATTCAACTGGTTAAAATATATAGTGTTAGACTGCTAGTTTATATATATGATAATTCTTTATATTGTTCTGCATATTTTCTCCTACCATTCGCTTTTATGAAAAGTAGAAACCAACACTGTCATTTACTTTAAATTTAGCCCAAAAATGGTATCTCTCCTTAGATTATTATGTATGGGTGGCTCATCTAGCCTATATTATTCAAACTCATGAAATGTTCTGACTTAAAACAATTATTTTGATGGATACAACATAATTTAAGATCCCATTACACTTTTACCTTGTACCATAGGCTCACTTTGTCTCCTTCCCCAATCTTCATTTCTCTCTTTTCTGCATATTAACTATAATGAGCTACAAGAATCCCATTTCCCTAACCTTGGGATTTACTATTTTGCTCATGTAATTTTTCTCATGGTAATACAAATATATTATCACTGTTGATTGGTATCATAATTAAAATATTCATAATATCATCCCGTATCGTTGATTGAGAGAGTGGTATCATAATTAAAATATTCCTCCTACCACTCTACCATTTCTATTCTAATATTCATAATTAAAATACTATCATAACATTTTTTTCGTTTAAAATTATTAGAGATTATTAATTATTAATCATCATCTAAAACATACTAATATTTTTTCTAATATAACATGCATAATAACAACTATATACATTATAATCTGATTATACACATAGTCTAACTATAATAATCTAATACCTCAATTATACAAAATCTAGTGAATCAATTCTACAAAACAAAAACAGAATAATCTAATAAACCAATCAAACCCTAACTACAATAATATAATTAAAAAATTATTTTAAATTAATTAATATACAAATTATTACCATAAAACAAAACAAATAATTAATAAATACACCAAACTAATACTGTAGGGTTGCTTGGCAGGGGACGACGGCGGAGCGATGGTGCTTTGGCGACAGCGCGATGGTGCTTTGGCGGCGGTGACTGCAATTATATGTAACAAATCATTATTAGCCATTTTTAAACCAAATAATTAATAATTAAGGATAATAAATTAGAAGTATACAAACCTTCAAAAATCACAAAAATAGAGAACAAAGATGAAGATTGAAAGGGCAAATGGCGGAAGGTTGTGGGGTTATACAAATAAGAGAAGAAGAAGTTGAAAGAAAACAACGACAAATGAAGAACTAGGGTCCGCATTTGGGATATATTTGATTCTTAATACCAACGAGTTTAATCGTCAGTATTAAGAGCTTTATCATGGGTATTAAGGCTAAATAATAGTGATGACGTTGTTTCACTTAGCCAAAAAAACTTTGACTCTTAATACTGACGATCTTTATCGTCGGTATGAAGGCTTTATCATCGGAATTAAGGCCAAATAAAATTGCCGACGTTGTTTCACTCAGCCAACAAAATGATAATCTTAATACCAACGATTTATCATCGGTATTAAGAAAGACAAAATTAAACAACGTCGTTGGCTTAGGAAGGGATTTTTTTTATTCTTAATACCGATGATATATTGTCGGTATTAAGCATTTATCGTCGGTAATAAATATTATATTATTACCCTATTCCTTGGCGATATATTTCCCTCCTATGTAGGTGGACGAATTTTCTTATTACCGATGATTTATCATTTATAATAAAATTTTCATTTTAATAAAAGTTTTTAGGGGGGAATTTTCCCTCTGTGGAATTTTGATAAAAGGATTTCTTAATACCGATGATAATTATCATTGATATTGAGAATTAAATCTTTAGTTTTTATTCTCCTGACATTTTTATAAAATTTTTGCGGGGAAAATTTTGACACCACTTAATACCAACGATATATATCATCAATATTAAGCATTTTTCTGCCTTTTTCGGATAAAAAAGTTTTCATCACCTGATCTAATAGCGATGATTAATCGTCACTAGTAAAGTCTAACACCGACAATAAAGTATCATCGATATTAAGATTTTCGGTGTTAGGCCTTTTTCTTGTAGTGATGGACTCCACTTGTCTTGCCCGAGCTTATAAGCTTTATGCCATTTCATGGCCCTCACATAGTCATTTGCAAAAGTAACATTTGTACAATTTCCTCTTATTGAGTAAATTACAATACCTTACAAGAGACATTATATCCACATTTCACATAGTTACACAACACCGAAAAGCATACATAAGTACAAGGCATGAACCATACAAACATTATTCATGGACAAAGATATATCAATGTCCAAGTCTCAACTCAATAGTAAAACATATGTATCCACTTCTCATCATTTTATAGTTCTTTAAGCACGCTTTCTTTACTTATTGTATGATGGGGTGTAATGTGGACATGCTACCTTTTAGGAGGTGTTGTGATTTATTCTCTACAAGAAAGTCGTACTGATACTTTCACTTTCAAAATTTCTTAGGTTTTTGGTGGCAACTTGGATTGAGTCAAGACATTTAAGGATAATCTAGTGTTGCTTGTTCTGGTTTGGTGTTTTGTTCTTGATGTTATTGTTGAGATGTCATGTTGTAAAACTCTTTGTGTATTGTACTTGAAATCTCTCTCCTTTGCTTATGTTGGTTTCTTTTGGTTTATGTCTCGGCCTTGTGTTAGGTGCTTACCACATCTAACCTTTGTGTTTGAGTTGCTTTTAGCCTTATAACCAACACACCTTTAGTATTGGTCATACCTCTTCATGCGTTGGTTGTGACTAAACATCCAATATTTTATATAATAGCTTCCACGAAAATGAAATATTTAAGCACTAAATTTTGGGGGAAGGGGGTCACACTCTCTCATAAGGTGTCATTTTTATTTTCAATATCTTTATCAATATTGATATAATCTTTCACCATAAAATATAATCAAATGTTTCATTCTATATAAACTAATATTTCACAATGAATGAATGGATCTTTCATTAATGTTGTACTTATTTTTCACTATAGTCGTATATATATTTCACTATTATTCTATTAAATTTACTAATCATAATATTTTTTTTATCATTATTGTAGATATCTTTTATCATTATTTTATTTAGTTGTCACCATTATACTTATTTTATTCTATTATTCTACTAAAACTTCATTTTTATTACATCAAAACTCATATTTTATTATTACTACAAATATATTTCACTATTATTCGATTAAAATCTCACAGACTATTTTTCCAGAAATTTTTTTTTATTCTTTTACCAAGATACAAAAATCTCACTCTAAGTATTTTTTGTCAAAAAAAAGATTAGTGTGAATATTTATTTGTAGAAAAAAATCATTAAAATTATTATAATATAATTTTTTTATTTATATTTCTTATAATCGTACGAATAGATATTTTAAATTTTTTTAATAAAAAATCATGACTACCGTCGTAAAAATATCGGTAGGTTGCACGTAGCATGGAGTTTGCGGTACTGTCGGTCCTACCGCAGAAAATGCCTCTCCTATGTACATTTACTACCATCAATCCCTTCCATCCCTCTTTCTTTACCTGTACAAGATATCTAAAAGAAGGGTACACGTGCCTTGAACTTACCAGCTCTTATCGGATACATTCATCCTGGTGTACAAGAAGACAAAAACGAAATGCCATTGTAAATAAGCAAGATGCAATGGAATAAAATCTTAGCCAATTTAGTAGGCCCCGAATCCAAATGGGTCGGTAGATTAGAAGCGGGGGAAGGTGCGTCGGCACAAGACAAACTAGAAACCCGACAAATTAGCCGTTACCACTCCAAGTTAAGTTATCCTTGGCCGACATTTTACCACCTGCGTGTCACCAAGCTACCGCGCCAACACAGGATCCAACTTAAACGTGGCAACCCCTAAATAGTCCTCACTCCACTTCTGACCCCTACTACTTGTTCGCTACGTACCTACAACCTGTCCTATAAAAGGAGAACACCATACCGATTAATCTATATACCAGCTGTGTACTGTCAGAGTTTAATTTGTTGTTCTTATTTCTGTTCTGTATTTTTGTTCAGCTAAGCGAGTGAGAGAAAAATGTCGGATATGAGGGATGAATATGGTAACCCAGTTAGGCAAACCGACGAGTATGGTAACCCGGTAGGCCAAACTCATGGTGGTACAATGGGTTCATATGGGACCCAAGGGACTGGCACTGATGGTCGTGTAGGTGGTGGTCACGGCGCTGCTCATGCTGGTGGTGGACATATGCAAGAGCATCGCGGCGGTGGCGGCGGCCAAACTGGCATTCTTCATCGATCTGGGAGCTCTAGCTCTAGCTCCGTAAGTGATCTTAATTCTGCGTCTATATATATATATATATATGTATATATATGTATGTATTTTTTTTTCTTTGGTTACTTTTTGCTCGATTTCAAGTTGGGTTGCTGCTGTATTAATTTTATTAACCGGGATGTACTTGATGGTAATGCATGCAGTCGGAGGATGACGAACAAGGTGGAAGGAGGAAGAAAGGAATGAAGCAGAAGATCAAAGAGAAGATACCCGGAGTCGGTGGTAAAGAGACGGATCCACACCACACTGGTACAATGGGTCAACAGACCGGTGCATATGGACAGATCCATGAACAAGAGTATTATGGGGAGGATCAGGGCTGCGAGAAGAAAGGAATAACCGAGAAGATAAAACAGAAGATACCAGGAATCGGTGGTAACGAGAAGGATCCGCGCCACACTCCTACAACTGTCGGTAATCAACCAATGGGTCAGCAGACAACTTATGGTCAGCAGCATCAGGGGGAGCATTGTGGACAGGAGGAGCACGAGAAGAAAGGAATCATGGACAAGATCAAAGAAAAGCTTCCCGGTGGTGGCCAAAGCCGTGAGGCTTAACTTCAATCCTTGTAGGCGGCCGAGTTTGCCGGCCGGCCGGCCGGGGATGCATGACGTGCTACTAGTCCACTGCCTTGTATATATTTATCAGTCGTTGAAATAAATGGGGCAAGATGGTCATACTTTACAAATTATGCATACGTAATATGATTGTGCTTTGGATAAATGTTATAGTACCCTCAGTGTTCATAGGAGATCGATCAATCAGTTGATCAGTTTTCTGTTCCGTGTTTAATAAAGTTCTACCAAATAGTACGCGAGTGTTGTTTACGAAAGTGTTTTACTCAGATTCCAGACATGCAGAAGAAATTTTAAATAGGTTTCTATTTTTTCTCAACTAGAAAATTCAACTGACACGGCACCGTTGATGACTAAATATTAGCAGATCAATGCATAGGATTGGACATGACATGATTGAGTTATATGGCAAAATCTTAAATATAAAGGAATTTATTTATGAATAGATCGATAAAACATTCCCAAACTCTTATTTGCAGCAAAATGCACCGGTTGACAAGTCGTTACTTACATTTCCACTTATATGACATAATTAGAAATTAAGGAATAACTAATAATCTTATGAATGTCTTTGACTCGGTGAAAATAATCAAGAATCAATCACCTAATAAACAAGTTCTCTCAAGTCTCTCACAAAAACAATAGATAACTAATTGACAAATAATCATCTTATATAGGGAGAAATCGATATATGGGGTTACGGTAGAAGTCGGCAAAAATAAGCGACTTCGAGGCGGTGTACAGTGTCGACGAACATGGACGTGTCATGTCACCATTGAGATGTTGACCTTCGGCTGTTTCAACTTTTCCTCCCTTTCACCACGGCAGAGCCGTGTTCGCTTTACTCTCTCTTAAAGTCCTTAAAAATCCTTCACTCATTCACACATAGCTACTTCATGTCCCGCAATACTTCAAATACGAATCATAAAGCATACAATTCTACCCCGACGAGTATTTGAAGACGCTAACACAACACACAAGATCATCATAAAATCCCTTCACCCTGAACAGTTTCATGCCATATGAAAACAGGTTAAGTTTGAGCCCTGCCCAAACTTGAACACAAGTGATGGCTCTGTTAGCACCCATCCGATAGATCATCCTGGAGTAACTACTCCTTGCTAAGACTCCTTGTTACAACGTAGCATCACATGATAACTCTCTAAGCCAGAGTAACTACTCCTTGTTACAACATAGCATCATAAGCTAACTCTCCAAGCCAAACAACATTGTCACACTCACCAAACATAGTCAAACACAATCTTAGAACCTTCAGGTACTATACAATAGTACACTAGTGCACCTTTGATTTTAGGATCGCAACCAAAATCATACAACATCAATAGAGTCAATCTACTAGTTAATATCCCATACTCCAGATGACCCATTCTATACTCTAATTACTTCAAAATACGATCCACACCTAGTCAGTATGGCTTCATAAGATTCACCACACATATAATCACAACACCCATATCTTGAGAAATATCAAGTTTAGTACCAACCACAAATTACATCAAACATTTCAAAGCTCTAGAGCATGTAATTGTGGCTATGGAAACCACATCAACATCTTTAGATTTCAACACATCTAAATTCTTCATCTTATTCACCTTAGACATGTCTTTTACTACAATAAGCATATCATATACACACAATAAAAAGATTAGCCAGTAAAGCATCACATATCAATATTGGCACCAAGAATGGCCTCTAAGTTTGACATTAGCTCCGACACACCAATATTATAATACCCTAAAATTTTTAACCTTTGTTTTTGAACATTTATTCTTTTAAGCAAAACCAAACCCTAAAACCTTTAATTATGTTCTTATTAACCTTTGAATCGTAACTCAGATTAATTCTTAGATAATTACTTTAATTATTTTTATCATTTTTCTTTTTATTAAAACTACCCTAAATAGGTTCTTTTTTTTAAAAAAAATATTTTCTTATCTAGGTACCCTAACCTTACCAAACTAAACCTAAAAGAAAATCCTAAACTACTATCCTACTCCTAGCCTAATATAGCCCTCTATTGTGCCAAATTTTCCTCCCTCAAACATCCCCCTATCTCCCTCCTATTCTCACTCACAGCAAACACCCCTTGTTCATAGCCTCAGCTCCCCTCTCTATCGAACCATCACACCACCCCATTGACTCTATAATACTCCAACTCCTTTTCCATTGTATTTATTTAGATTTCCCAATAAAACACCCTTACCATCTTCTTCCTTCTCCCATCCCTCCGCTTCCATTTTTTGAGTTAACCTACCACCACCCGACCATCTCCCCTCTTTTCTTTGTCTTCACCCTTCTCCTCACTCTACCCTAGTTTTCATTTATCCACCATCACCACCCTCAAAGCAATCATCTTTTTCTTCCATATCACTTCTTCATTTTCCCTCTATTGCCATTTGAACCTTGCCACTAGTATAATACCCTAAATTTTAGCTAACCCTAATCTAAAGTAAGTAATATCCTAACCTAATCTAATCTCAAAAAATAATTATTTCTATCTTACCTTAATTCTCTAATCCTAAATCTTAGCCTAACACTAATTTTTATTCTGAGTTATTAATATCTTTTCTAACCTAAATATAATCCCGGATAATCATTTAATTTAATTATCCTAATATCCTAACCTAAATTATTTTAACCTAAACCTAAATCTAAAGCCACATTTTTCTTTCTTTTCCTTTTCTCTTTTTCTTCTCCTTTCCCAATCTTATTTTATTATTTTCTCCCTGCTAGTCCTCACCTCACCTCACATTTCTTCTCATCTTCTCTCATTCTTGGGTGCACGTCTTTCATGCTAATCCTACCCATCTATCCCCCATAAACTCACCCTTCCTCAGTTCCAAGGTCAGGGTTGAAATTCTTACCCAATCACCTCCCATCTCCTCTCCCTTTTCTTATGTACATGTGTAAATATACACTATAAGATAAAGGCCGAACACCGACAATACTTTATCATCAGTGTTAGACCTTACTAGTGATGATTAATCATCACAATTAGATTAGGCAACAAAAACTTTTTTATCTGAGAAGAAAGTAGGAAAATGCTTAATACCGACAATATATATTATCGGTATTAAGTGGTGCCAAAATTTCTCACAAAAAAATTTATTAAAATGTCACAAGAATAAAATTGATGATTTATATCTTAATATCGATGACAAGTATCATTGGTATTAAGAAATCTATTTCATCAAAATTCTACGGAGGAAAACTTTCCCCAGAAACACTTTTGTTAAAATGAAATTTTTATTACCGATGATAAATCATGGGTAATAAAAAAAGATTTCATCCACCTAAATAGGAGGAAAATATGCAGCCAAGAAAAAGGGTAATGACGAAATATTTATTATCAACGACAAGTGCTTAATAACGATGATAAATCGTCATTATTAAGAATAAAAAAATTTCCCTTCCTAAGACAATGACATCGTTTAGTTTTGTCTTTCTTAATACTGATGATAAATCAATGGTATTAATATTATCAATTTTTTGGTTGAGTGAAACAACGTCATCTATTTTATTCAACCTTAATACCGACAACCTTTATTATCGGTATTAAGAGTCAAAGTTTTTTTTGGCTAAGTGGAAATGACGTCGTCTCTATTATTCGGCCCTAATACTAATGATAAAGCTCTTAATAGCGATGAGTAATACCAACGATTAAACTCATCGCTATTAAGAATCAAATATATCCCAAACACAGACCCTAGTTCTTCATTTGTCGTTATCTTCTTTCAACTTCTTCTTCTTTTATCTATATAACCCCACAAGCTTCCGCCATTTCTTCATCTTTGTTCTCTATTTTTGTGATTTTTGAAGTTTATTTATTTCCCTTAAATATTATTTGGTTTAAAACTGGCTAATAATTATTTGTTATATATAATTGTGTTCACCACACTCAGAACACCATCATGCCGCCAACGAAGCACCACTGCTCTACCACCGTCCCCTACCAAGAAACCCTACAGTATTAGTTTGGTGTATTTATTAATTGTTTATTTTTTATGGTAATAATTGTTATATTAATTAAATTGAAATAATTTTTTAATTATATTGTTGTGGTTAGGGTTTGATTGGTTTACTAGATTATTATGTTTTGGTTTTGTAGTATATTTTGTATAATTGAGATATTAGATTATTATAGTTAGATTATGTGTATAATTAGATTATAATGTATATATTTGTTATTATTATTATAGTTAGATTATGTGTATAATTAGATTATAATATATATAGTTGTTATTATGCATGTTATATTAGAAAAATTTTTAGTATGTGTCAAATGATAATTAATAATTAATAATCTCTAATAATTTTAAACAAAAAATAAATAAAAAATATGATAGTATTTTAATTATGAATATTTGAATAGAAAAGGTAGAGTAATAGGAGGAATATTTTAATTACAATACCACACTCCTAAATGGTGATACATTATGATATTATGAATATTTTAATTATGATACCAATCAACACTAACAATATATTTTGCATTACCATGAGCAAAATAGTACATCTCGAGGTTAGGGAAACGAGATTCTTGTAGGTCATTATAGTTAATATATAGAAAAAAGAGAAAGGAAGATTGGGGAAGGAGACAAAGTGAGCCTATGGTACGAGGTAAAAGGGTAATGGAATCCTAAATTTTGTGGTATTCATCAAACTATCTATTTTAAGTACAAAAATTTCATGAGTTTGAATAATATAGGCTAGATAAGATGTCCATACATAATAATCTAATGAGAGACATCATTTTTTTTTTTTTGCTAAATTTAAAGTAAATGACAGTGTCGGTTTCTGCTTTTCATAAAAGCGAATGGTAGGAGGAAATATGTAGAACAATATGAAGAATTACCATTTATATAAACCAACAGTGTAGCACTATATATTTTATCTAGTTAAATTAAATAAAAAATTAATTGACTTTATATTGACATAGAAACTGTGTAACACAAATTAATCAGAAGTTCAATAAATTATAATAGTTCATTTAATTCATTGGAAACTCCTAATATTAGTAGGAATTGATATATAGAAGATCATAATTATAATAAAAATGTGAGAAATAAGACTTTTGAATATGAAGATTATCATACTCAGGATCCAAATTTCAATCACTAGCTTGTGACTTAACAAATTTGCATAACGATAATCAATAAGGTAAAGAGCAAGTTAATCCAACTCATCTTCATTAACAACCCTATTTGAGTTATGATCTGCATGCTTTATAGCGTGTTTGGCCCTAATTGTATGGTTATCATATTTACACACTTTGTTTATTTATCCTATTTACACACTTTGATTTTCAAGCAAACACTTTAAATGTGATAGGTTTACATAGTAAATGGTTTATCAGATGTGTTGGGAATAAAATTGGAACAAAGAGCTTCTCAGAAGTTGAGGTAAAGTTTATTTTTTATCCTTTTTAATTAAATTATAAAATAAAAAATATATAATTTCTTACTTATGGTTTTATATATATGTAGAATTATTTTGATTTAGCTCTATGGAGGGAAAATACGTCATGGCCTAAAAATGAATTAGGTCCTAATGGAATGATGGCTGATTGATATAAAGATCCAAAATGAGATCATAAAAAAGATTGTCAGGAAGACAACAATTATAGGTCTTCTGTTTTTGACCCAGATGTGTGGCAAAGGTGTATCAATCTATGGAATTTGGAGGATATAAAGTTAATATTAAATTTTGGTACAAAAATTGAATAAAATTACATATAAAGAATATGAACAAATTACTATTTCATTCGTGAAGGCTTTAGTAGAAAAAAAAATTTGCTAATAAGGCAAAATAAATCACTCTTTCTTGTCATGGTATAGAATCATTGTCACAATATCGCTTCAAGAAGTTATTTTTAGGTTTTTTATTTTTTTATCATGTAATGTTGTGTAATGTATTAATTTTTATCTTATGTACAGGCTAATCCAGAGACAAAAAAATTGTTACCTAGCATAGAGACTTACAGAGAAATACATTCCAAGAATAACAAATGGGTCACTCCCTCAGCTGAAGAGAAATTTGTAAGTTAGTTATATGTAATTAATTATAATATATATTATTAAGATTTCTTATAATATATCTAACTTTTACTTAGATGTGCAGAACAACATGTTACAAAGACAAGAGGAAACCATGTCCCAAATGTCTTCTTATAACTCTAATGATCCTACACCTCCTAAAATTGATGAAGAATCGATACTCAAGGATGTCTTAGGTAGTCGCCCAAGGCATAGAAAAGGTGTAGGATGAAGGATTATAGGGGAGGGCTCAAGTCATGCTACTTCTTGAATGAGTTGGATGCATGCTGGTTTTGTTCAAGAACAATAATGAAAATCTTAAATAGAGCAAAATCAAAATACAAATGAGCGAGATTATAGCCCGCTAAGCACCATTTGAGCATTAAGAGGAAGAATTAAGACAAATGAGAGCTTTTATGGCTGCATGGGCTTAAGGTCATCTATCTCCAGAGCCATCTAATTAAGATGAACATGAAAATGAAAATGATGAAGATTATTTTTAGGTTTTATGATACTATTGACAGATCAAATGTAATAACAATATGTTTGTTTTGTAAAATATGTTTATATAACAATATTTGTCTTTAAAATAAATTATTTAGCAAATATTATCATAATTATGTTTATATAAAAATATTTAGCTTTAAGATAAGTTATCTATAATGAGTATTTTAATAGTAAATATAGCTCGAATAAATAATCTATTATCATTGGTATTAAGCCTTAACACCGATAATTTATCATGAGTATTGAGAAAGGAAAATCATCGCTATTAAGAAAAATTTGTCGATAATAAGGTTTAGAATTTTTTTTTTAAATTTAAATTCATTATTGTCAATATTAAACTTTAATATTGATGATCTATCAACAGTATTAAAGGTAAGAAAACTTTTGGTTATACTTATTCATCGGTATTATGTTTAACTCTGACAAAAAATCGTTGGTATTATGCCTTAATACCGATGATAATTGTATTATCGCTAATAAGCTTATTACCGATTCCACTTGTAACGACGATTTAATACCGATGAACATGTTCTTAATACTGAATTGTCAATATTGACCCATTTTCCTGTTGTGATAAGGCACATTTAATGTCTGTATCTACCCTTTCTCCCATTATTTTTCTATCAAAATATTACACCCCAAACATAGTTTCCCCCTACTTTTCCCCTCCTATCCGTCACCAAAACCTCCTAAGATCACCCCTACTAGCGAGCCTAACCGAGGCACCAACACCTCTACCGGTAGCATTTTCCATTACCTCACCCCTTACACTGGACACCATTTCCATTACCTCACCCCAAACACTGGCTAAAATCACCACAACCTACCCCAAAGGACCGACCAAACCAGTCGTTGGTTCCCCCATTCAATCAACCATTTTCACTAAACCAAACACATATTACCTACAGCAACAACCCCCGCAGCTCTCCACTACCTTTCAAGCATTCCTACCACAACCCACCACCTTACTTCAACCAAAACCACAGATCCTCATGCTTACTATTCACCCAAACCCGTTGTTTCCTCCTCCTCATTTCATCCCCTTCAACCAATCCTCTTTGTTGCACCCAAACTTGACCGAGATTCCTTCTAACCTCAGTTTAGTTTTTGCCACTCTTTCACTCTTTCATTACCGTAAAACCTTCCTAATTATATAATTAATTATAATTATATTTTGTTAATTTTTCTTAGGTGATACCTCATAGGCCTGGAAAGAAGTAGGATAGAATAAGTGTGCTTAGAGACGCAAGCCTTTTTGTGTTAAATACTTGCATGGCTATATGTATTATCATGATATAGTTATTATATGGTTAAATGTATTCTATTAATGATATGATATGATAATATGGATTATGTGATAGAAAGAGAGTATGATTAACAAAAGATGTTTTGATATGATGTTACTACACTAGGTTGTATTTTTATATATGAGATGTTACATGTTCAGTATGTAACAATATATATATATATATATATATGAGATTATTTTCATGCATTCAATTGCCAAAGTTAATTTTATTGCTATATTTAGTAATATTATTTTAAAAATATTATTAACACATAATTACCAAATTTGTTTATATAGGTTCTTGTATGACAATCTCTTAGGTCAAGAGGATGAGATATCTAATGTATATAGAGTTTTATGTCCTTAGGCTCTATCTGATATATATAACAATGAACATGTTGCATATGTACTCAAGGCAATGATGAAGACCCCTAATTACTTAATTTTTGCTCCATTTTCCTTTGTGTAGAGTAGAAGTTTGGTTTTATGGAAACTATTGTCAAGAAAAACATATTTGTTCAATTACATAGGAAAAAACCCTTAAAATGCCCTAAAAGTGTCATTGATAGCAAATATTTATTTCTTTAATAATATTTGTATTACTTATTACTCCATTCATTTCTTAAAGAAAGTATTTTTTTTAGCAATTAGTGTGTTATTTTAGGAGGCAATAAATATTTCTATTTTATTACAATATAACCCTTCATTAGAAATAACATAATAATTAATGCATAGAAGAAGAAACAAAGAAAAATATGGGTAAAAAAAGAAAGTATGCATTAGGTTATCTAAAAGAACTTTCTTTTTTAAACAAAATTTTCTTACCTAAAATGACTTTCTTTTATAGATGGAAGGATAACGTATTTATTAATTTATTTGGATTTTAATCAATTAACACATTCAATTCATAGTCAAGATAGAAGAAGGAAATGAGTAAGCTTAATCAACATCGGTGCACATAGAAAAATTATAGTTGTGTTGATTTTTATCCACGTTGATATTTCTTATTTAGTATGAAACTAATGCCATAAATTTTAATTATTGTTGTGTCCTCAACAAGATGATGCTATAAGTTGTGGATATTATTTAATGAGATTTATGGGGGACATTATTTTTAGAGAACGGAAGGCGCTTTAGTTTATATATGAATTAACAAGTCATTTAACTTAAAACTTCAAAAGCTAACCAAATAATTATCATTTTTATGGCTTTTAGAGTACTTATTCAAATGAGGAGATGGACCAAGTTAGAAAATAATAATTATACTTTATCATAGAATTTAAAAGATAAGTACTTTTGTAATGTGTAATATTGACAAAAGTGTATTTAAAAGTATAAAATTTTTGAGTTTTTCCCAAAAAAATATAAATGTTGTTGACTTTCACATAACGTTAGACATGTTTGGAATTGTTTCACTTAAAAAATAAAAGTTTTTAAAATATAAAATATAAGGTACAAAAGTGGATACTTTATTCTTATTAAGATATAATCATTCATACTTTTTTTCCATTAAAGAATAAATAAAAATTGACCAATATCACCTCAGAGTTAAAGATTTTAAAACACTATATCTTGATTTAAATAAAATCTAAACTTTTATATTTTTATGGAAACAAGCCCTAAACATTTATGGCTTTAAATACACTCTTATCAATCCTTTAACGTAGTAAAATTTGTAGACTTTGCATGTTGACATAATTTTTGATATTTTTTTTGGTAGAAATACACACTAAATATTGTGTGGTTCATCTAGTACTATATATATGTATGAATGTCCATTTATGTAAATAGATTTGTAAGCTTGGAGTACACAAGTGCTAATGCTTGTGTACAAGTATTGGGGAATTATATGTAGATTTATGTGTAGAAAATTAGTACGTAGGAATAAATTTTTGTAAGATGAATCCTCCATATAAGGACTTCTTAGGTAAATATCGGTGGACTTTGGGGAAAGAGAATACATGGTGACAATAAGGAAGAATCATAGTATAAATTTTATTAAGAGAACCATAGTATAAATTATCCTTCACAAGCCCTCCAAAAGTTATCTAGGTGGATTTATACCTTGGTTCTTTCTTATAATCACAATATATTCTTTAAGTTTAGATTTAGTTATTTTAGAGAAATTGCCATGTAAAATCTCCTGCTATATTTTTTGAACTAAATTTAAATTTTTTTTATGGGGATATATAAGATAGTGTTTTAAGACGATGACACATATGATGGTGCAAAACCGCCATCTATGGTAGATTTCATCCATCACCTATCAACTTATATGCAAAGGTGTATCAACAGATAGTGGAACAAACATGATAGTTCTTGATTTTTACCTTGAAATCCAAACAGAAGATATTAAAATTGGTATCCATTTTTTTCGCCATTAGAAATATAGATAGTGACTAAATAAGCATCATCAATATATAAAAGAGCAAGGGCAGAACTAAGATAAATTTAAGTAAAAAATCAATGCAGACGTATCAAAACCCCAACCTCATCCCCATCCAACTAGCCACCTTAGCCAAACAGCAAACCAAGTTCATTCAAACCGATAGCATCATCAATCCTTCCTACAGAACCAAACCCATGCTACGGGGTGGTTTACCTCTGATACGAAATTCAGAAGAATAGAAGGCACAGAATGTCGAATCATCAAAGAAAAAGGGAAGCTTTGTCTACATAGTTTTTGTGGACAATCTTGCAAAAGGAATTTAGGTAAAGGAGGTTAGGGAGGTGTTCGAATCGGTTGGGACAATGAGGGACTTGTTCATTAGTAGAAAGATAAGGAAAACGTCAAACATGCACTTTGGATTCATAAGGTTTGGCAGAGAATGGGGGTCTTGGAGGTGGTGAGGAGGATCAATAATATGCAACTCCATGGTATCTGGTTGCACGTACATAGGGCTCTGTTTGGGAGAGAGGAACGAGGACAAGTAAAGACGCAAAAAAAAGGATCTTAGATGCCAAAAGAGGGGGTTTGATTCCGGAGAAAAGGTGGATGGTCTACTGCTATAAGGGATAGTAGGACATTTGTTATGCTGGTCAAAGGTGATGGAAGAAATTGGTAGAGGGAGAAGAGACGTGTGGTGTCCATTTAAGTGGAGGACAGTGCGCGGGAATGGCTGGACAGGAGTGTGGTGGTTGAATCAACCTAACCTTCATACTAGACGTCATTATACCAAAGATAATGTAGGATTGGAGGTTTGTAACCAAGGTAAGAGATTTAGGAAGGTTTAAGTTTTTAATTACTTTTGAATCCCATGAAGATTGTGTAGTGGCTTTGGAGGAGGGTAGTTTGCTATGGGATTACTTCCCAATAGTGAGGAAATGGAGGGAGGACGATGCATGTGTCTTGAGGTGCACGTGGGTTGAGATTATAGGATTATCATTAACTACTTGGAGGGAGGAATTTTTGAGTTATATGGTAGCACCCTGGGGTAGGTGTGTTTGCTGGGAAGAAGAGGGTGATTATGGAGTTTCCATGGAGACAACAAGAATCCTTGTTGATGCTGCTTGCAAGGAGGAAATTCAAGAGGTATTGGAGCTGCAGGTGGGTGAGGCAATGGCAGTGATAATGGCAAAATAGGTAGGACAGAGTTATATTCCATGGCAAAATAGAATATGAGAGACTAGTGAAGGGTGTTCGGAATCTTCATCGGCCGGCGTTAATGTTGATCGGCGGTCAAACTAGGCATCCAAGGGAGAAGGGTGGTATGCATGTGCCTCGTTTTTTGCAAACATGCAGGGTGTAGAATGCAAAGGGGTTGAAGAGTCGGGGATCGAAGGAAAAGCGTGTAGGGAAGTGAAAGAGGCATGTGATAGGGAGGCAGGAGTAGGATTAACAAGGGAGATGTTTGGGAGGCTCGAAAATTTAGAAGGTGAGACTATTAGGAGTGGGGGAAGGGCTGCGAAGGGATAGAAGTGTGGACAGGTGGCTTCGATTATGCAGGGGGAAGAGTAGTTGTTTGGCATGCAGTGCCTAGGTGAGGTCATGGTAGCACAGATCAAAGGGAATGCAAAGGGGCAGCAAAAGGCGATTGGGCAAAATAAGGGAGTGGATCAGCAGAGAGGAGAGACCTTGGAACGTGGCACAAACTCTGGATGCAAGTCCATTATTAAAGAAAACGGGATAGGATTATTTGGTGGCGTGGACTCTCGAGGACAGTGGAGGAAGGTAAATTTAATAAGAAACATGAAGAGTTCGAATTTATTTTTTCTAGAGAAGGAAAAGGAGCAACATATGAAGGGGGAGTTTTTTCCTTTTAGAAATAATGAATAATGGGAAGGGAAGCAAGGATGGAGGAGCCAAAGGAATGCACCCAAGTATAGAAGGGGTAGAGTTGGAAGGAGAGAGTGTAGTAGCAAGATTATGAGGGCTATCCATTTTGGATAAAAAATAGTTGGGAGAATTCAAAGGAGAGGTATGGAAGGTCATCCAATAAGCACTCGGGGTAAGAGGTCGATGAGGATGTAGAGTCTACAAAAACAAAATTTGCATAAGTGGACCACAATCTTGAGGGAGAAAAGAGATTAATAAAGAAATGGAGGGGGAATGGAAAAAAGGAGGATGAAAACGTGGGAGCACTCATAGATAATGAGGAAGGTTTTGAAGTGGGTAATAAGAGGGGAGCAGGAAATACCATGGTGTCGGTAGAAGATATACCACCAGGGTTTGAAAGGGTGCAAGGATTTGAAAATACTCATAGACCCAAGCAGGTGGAGGAAGAGGCAGATCCAGTTACAGAAGAAGGAAGAATGGAGGAGGAAGAGGTAGATGAGGCGAGACAAACTTGGCAATTTGGTAAAAGGATCGGGCTATCATCTAGAGATGAGGGGAAATGTGTGGAAAAGTTGGTGCAGTTGAGAAGGAGTCAGAGGAAGATCCGGAAAAAGGCAATTGTAAAAGGATGCAATGGAGTTAGGGGAGATAGGAGTTTGTTTCAATAATTATAATTAGTTGGAATGTAAGGGGGATCGGTGCGCTAAGGATAATTTCTAAAATCTAGAGTTTGATAGCAAAGGAGAGCCCCTGGATTTGCAGTTTGGTTGAAACTAAACATCGTTCTCTAGAGAATTCATGGAAGAATATGGTCTGGAGAAGTGGGTCTGTTGAATAGAGAGACTCAGTTGCGCTTGGCAGAAGCGGAGGCTTAATATTAGGTTGGGATACATAGTTTTTTACGGTTAGTAGGTTTAGGAGCGGAGGGAAGTGGATCTTGGTTGAAGGCATTCTGGGACCTAGCAGGGTGGACTATGGGATCCTTCTTGTTTATGGACCCTCAGATCCAGGCAAGAGGAGAGTCTTATGGGACGAGCTTTAGGATGTGGGACAATAGTGTAGCAATCCTATGATAGTAATAGGGGACTTTAATGATGTTAGAAGCCAAAGTGAAAGAAAGGGAGGCTAGGTGGATCAAAATAGCATTCATCTATTTAATGATTGGATTGAAAATCTAGGCCTTATTGATTTTAAACCTTCAAATCTGAAGTTCTCTTGGCATAGGGCAGGTTTGGCTAGCCTGCTTGATAGATTCCTGATTAGCCCTTCTTGGTTAACTATGTTACTAGGACTATATTATTTTAGTATGGGTAGATCGCTCTCAGACCATAATCTAATTAGCCTATGTGTTAAATCCATCGGGTTTGGGCCGAAATCGTTCAGGATTTGGGATATGTGGTTTTCGCACCCCTAGTTCTGAGGGTTTGTTTTTGATTGCCAGTCGAAACTAGAAGGGATGTCTTGTTAGAATAGATTCAAGGAGATGAAAGGTTTGCTGAGAAAGTGGAATAAAGAGGTATTTGGTGAATTTGATTCAAAAATTAGTCATCTTGAAGAGTGAAGAAGATCAACGGGTCTGATAAGGATGGCTTGTGTAGTGAAGTAACTACAGCTAGAAGAGCAGCCTTGTAGTCTCAACTATGGAAATGGCATATAAGGAACAAATCTTACTAGTTGTAAGTGACCAGGGTTAGAGGATTCAAAGAGAGAGACAAAAATACAAAGTACTTCTATACAGTCGCGGCAGTGAGGAAGAAAAAAGCTACCATACTCAGGATAGTGAAGAAGGGTAAGGTAATTGTAGAGCCGTCAAAGCTTAAGAAGGTTATTACAGAGTATTTTAAAGATATGTATAGGCAAGTGGATCTACCAAAAGTTATTCTCTCAGCCGATGGGTTCCATACGCTATCTAGGGAGGAAAGAGTGGAGTTGGAGGAGATTCCTAGTAGGGAGGATGTTAGGAGAGCAGTGTGGTCTTGCGATCCTTCGAAAGCGCCTGGTTATAATGGGTACCACATAGGGTTCATTCGGAAGATATGGGGAACTATTGGGAGGAATTCACCAAATCTATTATGAAGTTTTTTCGATCAAGCATATTTTCGGTCACTCTAAATACAACTTTGAACACTTTGATCCCTAAAGTGGACGATGTAGAGGAGGTTAGCCAATTTTGTCATATCATCTTGGTAGGATATATTCATAAGGTGATAGAAAATATTCTTGCCCTTAGGTTGAAACAAGTGGTTGATAAACTGGTGAGTGATTTGCAGTCAGCTTTCATATGAGGAAGGATCATAGTAGATGGAGCGTTGATTGCTAACGAGGTTATTCAATGGGCAAAGGGGCGGAGTAGTTCGAAAGGAGTGATGATCAAGCTAGACTTTCAGAAGGCGTATGATAGTATTAAGTGGGATTTTATGGATAGCATAATGGGTATTATGGGCTTCCGTCTCAGATTTAGAGGATGGGTCAAGGAGTGTATCTTTACGGCAAGAATCTCGGTTCTTGTGAATGGCTCTCCTTCAGCACATTTTCAGATGGACAGGGGGTTGAGACAAAGCGATCCCATTTCACCTTTTCTTTGTGTGTTAGTAGTCGAGGCGTTTAATCAACTCATTAAGCGAGGAGTGGAAAAAATTCTTCTACAAGGGATCAGAGTGGGTAGGGATAACTTGGAAGTGACACATCTTCATTTCGTGGTTGATACAATGATCTTCTATGGAGATTCAATTGGTAACATCAAGAACTGGAAAAGGCTGATTGATCGCTTCTATTTATTATCGGGTCTTCAAGTCAATTTCAGCAAATCTCTTCTTATCAAGTGTAATACCCCAAATTTGAGCAGAGTGTTATAAGGATTAATTTGGCTACTTATATCAACATGGTATACCATCCTTTTGGTGATTCCGTCCTAAGAACTCCACAGTTAAGCGTGCTGGCCGTGGAGCAATTTTAGGATGGGTGACCTCCTTGGAAGTTTCGGAAATTTTCTGAAAGTTTCTTGGGAAGCACGTGAGTGAGGACAAAGCGTGCTAAAAGGACTCGTGTTGATTTGTGGGGCCATCCAATCAATCCGAAAGCACTCCAAGGTAGCCCCCGCGTGGTCGTGTCGACTCGGGGTGTTACATCAAGTTGGGTGTGGATGAGGCATTAAGAGGGAAGCTATAGAAATTATAGAGTGCAAAGTTGGATCATTTCCTATAATTTACCTTGGTTTACCATTGGGAGATAATGGAGGAAAGTTAGAAGTCTGGAAACCAGTGATTGAGAAGATAAAGCATAAGTTAGCTGGGTGGAAGGCAAAAGTTCTATCAAGAGTTAGAAGATTAGTCCTTATTAAGAGTGTGTTGAATAGTCTTCCGATGTATTATATGAGTTTGTTTAAAATGTCAAGAGGGGTCACAAAGGAAATCATAAGTATCTAGAGAAGCTTCTTTTGGAGTGAGAAAGGGGACAAGAAGGGGTTACCACTAGTCAAATGGAGTTTGATCTAAAGGCCCAAATCATTAGGAGAATGGGTGAGGGAGATATTGTCTTAAGAAACAATGCTCTTCTTTTCAAATGGTGGTGGAGATTCTGTACTGTGGAAGGTGCTTTATGAAAGAGAGTTATCTCCTCTATTCAATCGGGGGATAATTCAGGGTCTCTTGAGATTACTACTTCAAGGAGAATGTGGTCTCCATGGGTTGATATTGTTATAAATGGGAAAGGAAGTCCCACCCTGAGTACCGGAATAAAAATCAAGATTAAGGATGGTTATAGAGTCAGATTTTGGCATGATGATTGGACGAGGAAAGGTCCCTTGAGGAACCTTTTTCCTAGACTCTTTAGTATTTCAAAGCAGAAGAAGAAGAAGGTGGTAGAGATGGGAAAGTGGGATGGATCAAGGTGGGATTGGAACCTTGGATGGCGGAGGCAGCTTTTCGGATGGGAAGAAAACCAGGTGAAGCAACTGCAGGAAATGATCCACCAACATTATTTGAGAAAGGATGAGCGAGATTCAGTGGTTTGGGAGCACAAAGCCACTGGGTTTTTTTCAGTAAAATCATACTGTCAGGCACATTATCAGTCTTTCACCGGAAATGAGAGGATCCCTAAATCAATTAATCTAATGTGGAGCAGTTTAGCGCCTCCAAGGTTTAAGCTCACAACATGGTTCGCGATTCAATAGAAGCTCAACACGAAAGAAAGGCAAGCCAGATTGAGTATCATTGATATGGGGGACGCCATGTGTCCTCTATGTAATACCGAGTAGGAGATGATCAATCACCTCTTTTTGCATTATTCTGTGACAGGCAAGGTGTGGTATGGGATTTGCGATTGGGTGGGTTACTTCTAGGTTGCACCTAAGACAGTAAAAGACAAAACTATAGCTTGGATAGGAGCTTTCATCAAGGGATTGAGAGGGGAGATTTGGCAAGCGGCTTTCTTTACTATCTTGGGCACTATTTGGAAATTCATAAACAAAAAAGTGTTTGACAAGGTTGGTGTATGTAGCGTATGGATGCTTATGCTTATAAAAATGAGAGTCGGGTTCTGGATCAAAAACGGTAGGAATGAGTTCCCCTATCGGTCAAAGGAGGTAGTCCACAATGTTCAGGCACTGCTGAGATAGGAGGCCCATTTGTTTTATTTATTGGCTTTTATGTGTTTATCTCTATTGTGTAACATCAGTTATCAAAAAATATATATAAGAGAGCAATGGATAGTGATAGGCTCAGACTTGATTGAATTTTATGTCAAGAAAGCTCAAATATAATGAAGTTATGTAAGCATTCCCTAATCTTATTTGCTGCAAAACGCACAATCCTGTTGCAAAAGGTTAACTTACATTTCCATATCCAAATCTAGATTTTTTTTTTAAAAAAAAAAAAAAGGTAAAACTGCAATGATCTTTTAATGAATGCTTTCCTTGATTCTTTGTTTTGACAGAGACGTAAATATTTAACAGTATTGAGGCAAACAAAAATAATGCCTTCATTAAGCACTACTGCTGCTACTTCTTGCAAGGAGGAAGGGGAGAGCCACACAATCCAGGATTTCCCTCGAACCCAGATGCAGGTAACGTAGCATTATGAGGAGGAATCATCCCACGCAATCGGTTCCCTGAAACATCAAACACTTGCAACTGTGGCAATGCCATGACCTCTTTAGGGATCCTGCCAATAACTCCGTCTGCCGCCATCTTCACCACCGTCAACTGATTCAAATTCCCTATCGACTTGGGTATTCTTCCACCCAACTTATTATACGACAGTATCAACGACACGATAGACCTCATTGCAGTCTTGTTTCCGATATCATCGTCAATAGGACCAACAAGCCTATTCCCCGACACATCTATAGAGTCATAAGTCCCTATAGGATCTTCAATATTTTTGTCAAAAATCACATTCAAGTTCCCGGTGAACTTGTTTGAGTGGAGATCAAGATCTCCAAGGCGTGTGAGATTCTTAAACTCGGTAGGGATTGAGGAATGGAACCCATTGCTTGATAAATTAAGGAGTGCGAGATTCGTCATGTTGCCGATCCAAGAAGGCAATTTACCTGTCAGCTTATTGTTCGATAAATCAAGGTAACTCAACGAGATGGAAGCTAACCAACTTGGGAGCTCGCCTCTTAGTCCCGTGTCAGCTAAACCCAACTTCAGAAGATTCAATTTGGATAGCCAGGTTGGTATATTGACTAACGTGAGCGGATTGTGTGACAGATGGAGCTCTTGTAGTTGTTGTAGATTAGCAAGTTGATCCGGAATTTGACCGGAGAGCTGGTTCTGGGACAAGTCCAGTATCAAGAGATTGCTTAGGTTCCCTAGACTTGATGGAATTGTTCCGACGAAATGATTACTCGACAAGCCGAGCTCGGTCAGTGCTGAAAGCTTCCCTAAGCTTGCCGGAATTTCTCCTCCCAGTGTATTGTTGAATGCGTATAATCTCTGCAGCTTCTGAAGCCTGCCGATAGAAGGTGGTAAAGTGCCCTGTAGCCTGTTGTTATAAAGCCGACAGAATCCTAGCGACGATATTTTCCCAATGGATGGAGGAATGGAGCCACTAAGGTTGTTATCGTTGAGATAAAGCTCGTTCACCTGATTGAGATTACCAATTGAGGATGGGATACTCCCGGAGAGATGATTGGAAGACATGTCTAAATATTGGAGGTTTTTAAGGTTACCTATAGAAGATGGGATCGACCCGGAAAGTTCATTGGAATTAATGTCAAGATGAATCATCGAAACCATGTTCCCAATTGAAGATGGGATTGACCCAGATAACATATTCCCTGCTAAACCCAGCTCAGAGATGTTGGTATATGACTGGAAAAGAGAAGGGGGTATTGATCCCGTAATGAGATTATTACTGAGGTACATCTTATTTATCTTAACTAAGTTTTTTAGGGAGATAGGTATGGTACCGCTGAGCTTATTTAGATCGATAAACAGGTAATTTAGACGAGTAAGTTTGCCTAGCTCGGGCGGAATTGGACCAGTCAACTCCTTATTATTGCTAAGGTTCAAACGTTCGAGATAAGTAAGGTTACCAAGTAACGGAGACAGGGTACCTGTCATTGAGGTGTCGAGGGGAAAACCCTCGTCGTCCTCCAAAAGACCGGGACGTGCGACGGCGACGACGCGTCCGGTGGCTGAATCGCATGATATTCCTTTCCAAGAAGTGCAACAGTCGGTGGTGGATGACCACGTGCTGAGTAACCCAGATGGGTCGTCAGTGACCCTGCGTTTTTGGTCTAGTAAGGCTTTCTTGTCTATTGCATTGCAGGCTGCTATTGCAGGTTGTGAAAATGTGGGGAGGAAGAGGAGAAGAGAGAGTGAAAAGGAGAGACATGGAAGAGAAATAAGGTGATTGCTGAAGTTCGCCATTGGTTGTGATGGATGTAGCGGACGATGGAATGAGGAGCGAATAATGGGAAAGGTGGTATTTAAAGGGTTGGGGAGTGCAACAGTCTCTATTAATATGAGCATCTAAATTTGAACGTGGTCAAACGAAGACTGTATTGCCTGTTTTCCATTAATGGATTGTCAAATTATGAAACGGATAAGAATTATAAATTGGATGGCAAGTAGAAGCCAACGATGACCACTCCAGTCGTAAACGTACGTCTTCGCGTGCGTATCAATTAGTATCTTCATTCTATATTTTCCGTGGACCATACCCTAGCATACTGGTTATGATAACGGTGTCTAGTTTGCGTCGGTTTTAAGAATAGTAAAAAATCCAACCTGTACAAAGTTGGGTTGTATAGAAATATCAAAGAATTTGTCAATATTAATACTTGAGAATGTAGAGCTTTGTGCCGTGGTAGTCTATTGTCTTTAAGGCTCCATTTGATTCTAATAAAAGCTTAAAGAAAGAAAATTAAAATCAAAATACTTTCTTTTAAACTTTCTTTAAAGAAAACTAAATAACTAATATTTAATAATTTTATTCATCACTCTTTTTCTATCTCATTAATTTATATAAATTAAATACAAAATATTATTTTTCTCCTCATTTTCTTTCTTTTCTTTAAAACTTTCATAAAACTAAATGGAGCATAAAGCAAATTAGATTTTGATTATGATGCAATAGTTCAAAGCTGTTAATTCAAACTCTTGCATTTGAGGTTGAAAAAAAAGAAGTATAGAACAATTGCTCAAGACTAGAGGACAACAATTAAGCAATGATCTCTCTCTATCTCTCTCTCTCTCTCTCTCTCTCTCTCTCTCTCTCTCTTTACAAGAATTGAACATCTACCCCATATAAATAAACAGTGTGGAAAAGAAACCAAATGTCAACTAGTGATAAATGGAAGAGAAACTACTATCCAACATCAATGTACAACAGACAATGAATAGAAAATATGTAACCAATGTCTATCATCAAGGATAATGAAAAGACGAAGATGGTAACACCTCACTGTAATGAGTAATGAAAGAGAAGGTGTTATAATGACTATCCACAAATAAAATATAATAAATAATAAAACTACAATTGTCAATTAATGACTAACTAAAAGGGCTGATGTAACGGTTGATGTAATAACTAATGTAATGGCTATAATGAATGGAGAATAGTGAAAATATTTAAGTAACTAAACAAAGAAACCAAGTCTAAAAAAAATATTGGATCGGATCAAGTTACTTAGACCCAAACCTGAGTAATGGAGAGCTTTGTAATTTATTATAGTTACCCAATAGTTCATTCCCTACCCCTACATTGGGCACTTCCTCCCCTAGTTTCTAGTACAATTATCTCCCCCTCTACTTTACTAAAGTGTATTAAAAACATATTTCTAATTACATGGCATATACTCCTTATTATGGACAAAAATTATACTAAACAAAAGTGTATTTAAATGTATAAAAATACAAAATTTATTCCCATAAAAATATAAACGTTTCCAAACTACTGATAAAGGCATAAACGTTTAGATTTTATTCTCACTAAGGCATAAATATTTAAAAAACAAAAACAAAAAAGATATAAACATTTAGATATTTTTTTCATTAAGACATAAACGTTTAGCTTTTATTCTAATTAAGGAATAAATAAAAATTATTGTAATTTCCTAAAATTTAAAGTTTTTAAAATATTATACTTTAATGAGAAATTAAAAAAACATTTTATGATTTTGTGAAAACAAATCATAAACTATGCTTTTAAATGTGCTTTTGTTATTATGGAGAAAGATAAGGTGGGAAGTGACCAATAGCATAGTGGTTGTCATTCCACAATTTTGTGATTAATGCTTTGGAAGTGACCATTATGGTTGTCACCCTTTAATGATGTGTTTTATGACTCGGTAAATATTTCAAATAAAATTTTAGAAACTAATAAATGTAGTCTTAGTGACTAAAAATTCACTTTAAGTAGCTAAGGATACTATAATATTTCAGAGACAAAAAAAGGTAGTGATACTTTTTAATAAATATTTACATTTTGACGTTATAGGTGTAAGGCTACTTTCAATGTATAAGGAATTTATGTCTTGATGGTTCATAAAACTACTCTACATTGATAAGAAAACTAATGAAATTAATGATAATTCTAAGTTCTCACCATAAGTGTTAATTCTTATTAGATACACCACTACAAGAAATTGGTGCATTAAATGACCAATTTAGTGACCAAAATTTTTTTTAGTCGCTATTGATATATTATTAATGACTACCATTAAAATTTGTTGTTATTGGTATATCTATTGCGACCAATGTAATTTTTGGTTGCTAAAGGTGTTTAAGTCTCATATATATATTTATATTTTTTTATAGTGGAAAATTTTTAATAATTTTTATCTTTAGAATATATTTATGTCTATAAATTTATTTGTTTTTATGAAGTCAATAAGATCTTTGAAAAATTTTATATTTAAGGTTTTTGCTACTTCTTTATTATTTTTTTTATGTTTTTCCTATTTTCATTTACGGAGGACATTTTTAGAAATGTGTTAAATTATTATTAGTCACTTAAACTTGTATAAAAAGAAAAATTATTTCTTGGATGGTTACCCAACGGTTTTTATTAAATAAAATTTAGATAAAATTATCCTTTATCATATTTTAGATACGTAAAAAAATCAATCGACTAGCCCTCGGCCCCCTTTTCTTTCCTTCTCTCTCTTCTTTTCCCATTATTTTTTCCTACGCTAAGGCTCGACCCCCTACTTCCTTTCTCTTTTCCCTTTCCTGCTCCCTTCTCTGTGTGCATTCTTCAGCCACCACCACACCACCTCACCACTGCAACACGACCATCAGACGAAGGCAGCACGCAAGTGAGGCCGCAGCAACGGTGGTCGGATAAGTAGTGCGAGCAAGGAAGCAAAATGGGTCACTTGACCTTGACACCACCTCGACACCATCACTGACCACCTCCAGCGACTTCCTCCATCGATGGACGTTCCTCAGCCTTTGACAAAGCTCCAGTACCCTTTATCCGCCCTATTTTGGCTGATATTATTTGGTATAAATTATCCCAAACCCTAACTTTTGTTTTGATTAAATTTCTATGAATTAGCTTTGAGTAAGATAAATTATCTGCTGAATTGAGTATGTATGTGTTGTATGATTGATTTAGATGGGTTAATTATGTGGTATATGCTTGATTTCTGAAATTTGGAAATTTGACTTGGTTATGTGAGGATTGTTCAAAATTTCGATGAGTTAATTATGTGGCAATGGCCTTTCTCGATATATATGGGTATGGAATTTGGGAAAAGGTAGGTATTTTTCTTTCTTGTTAAATCTACTTTTCTTAAGCTAATTTGACACCCAAATTAAAAAATTCTGCATTGTTTACATGTATTCATAAGTTAGTACTGTAGCTCACAAATATTAGAAGGGTGTGGTTCAGAGTGAGTTAGAAATAGAACCTCTATCTAGATCTAGGAGATGAGCATAGATACTATTTAACTTTATTTTCCAATGCATGCCAAATATCTTTTTTTTAGAAAAAAATTCCATGGTGAAGAAACACTATCAGTTTATTCAAAGTATATCTTAATGAAGAGACACTATTATTTTTTGGTGGTAAAGAACTAATATCATCAGGCTATTAGATCCATCTACCAATGTTTTTGGACTCTCTTTTATTGAACTGCCTTTTCTTCCATGAAATTTAGAAAGTTTTCATCCAAATTTTTCTACTAGAACTAGAGATAAATCTATTTTGTTAGTTGTAACATCCAAATATTGCTTAATATTATGAAAGTAATATGCTATGAGCTTAACTTGGCGTTTTGCTTTTATAGTGATTATGGCTTGGGCCTTTATCCTGTATGGTTTATGGTGGATGAAATTTTTATAGTGATTTGCCTAGAGAAATGATTAACCATGATTTCCAAAATCTTCCAAGAATGTGGTGGAAATGGTTTGTGGTGAGAAGGACAAATCTTTCCCTATATTTAATAAAATAATAATTTATCAAAAAAATTATTTATATTTAACTATTGTTTGGTTATTGTCTTAAAGTAAGCTTTAGGTGTAACATATATCTATATATATATATATATATATATATATATATATATATATATATATATTCTCACACGTAGGTTTCAAGTATAATTGAAAATTAGTTTGTAGATGATCATGAAATATGTTTCATTAAGCTTATGTTATAGTATAGAATAGTTAACTATATTTTAGAGTAGCTAAACCCTATATATGGTCATCAGTTTTCTGTTAATGAGTAGTTGTTTTCCCTATAATATTTTTTCATCAATGAGTCATTGGTGTTTATTTTTAATAAAAGGTTTTACAAATAATGTATCATTGATTTTTTTTAACTATTTTTACAATCGTTATCTATCTCTAATATTTATGACAATTGGTACACTTCTCATATTTGATCTCATCTTTTGAGTTCCTATGCTATAACATTTCAAATTGGTATGCTTCTCTCATAAATGTAAAGTTAAGTTAAGGTTGGAATCTTGCTACATTAATCACGTTGTAACTCATTGTTTTTCCATTTTTTCATGCAGGTAAAATCATATATTCTTTAATGGTAATATTGTTACATCCATTTATAACATGTGAGTCATATATTTGTAAGTTTTCATGCTATCTCTTCCACACTTTACCATTAAGATTGGCATTTCGTGCATCACACGAGTGTAATACTAATGTACTCTAAGAGCATTATATAGATACATGTCAAATCTGAAAAATAAGATTATATTTTGAGTTGAGAATGTTTAAAGTAGTAGACACTATATTCTTTATTATTTTTGTATCTATGGTTTTGCTTTTCCTAGTAAATGTATTTCATTCTTATGTATCTATAGTTTTACTTTTTCTAGTAAATATATATGTTAAAGCTGTATATCCATTTCAAAGTTATGAAATAGGAAAGGCATAAAATATTAGAATGAAAATATAAACATTTTGAAAGGCCAATAATACTATTATGCCAAGTTAGGAAAGCACAAATGCCATAGATTCGTTGAAGCACCCTTGTGGTGTAGTTGTCCGTCCATCACATATAATCCTTAAAATTCATGCTTGCTTTTTTGAACGCTACGAGGATCCTAACTTTTAAACCTCCAAGGATATATAGATTTTTTTTATTAAAAAAATGCAGCGAAGCTGCTCATTACCTTCTTTTCTCTTTAGGGGGTGGGGGAGGGGTTTAGTATGCTAGATGTCTTTCCGATAACCATTTGAATATTATGCTTTCATTTACCTATAAGCTAGTATTACCTTACGTTCTCTCTTAAAAATTATATATACCTATCTCCAAACTCCTATGAATTTGAAAATCATGTCTATATATGACTGTTGTATGCATACAACTGTATCATATGCCTAAAATGTAGTGAATATTTTCAACTAAAGGATATCAAACTACTATAATAAAAAATAAATAAAAAATAGAAATGATAACAACCATTTTTTCAATCAACTTTTTGTATAACTATACAATAAAAATGATAATAACAATAGTAAAAAATGAATAGTTGGGGAACTACTATAAAGAATGAAGTAATTTAAAATAAATTTGAAAATCACTCGCACCCAAAATCGTCCTTAACAAAGATGACATAATCTCCCTAGTAACAATCATCATCATACACACACATATTTAGCTGAGATCACCATATCTTCTATTTCAAGCTAATGAGCTTATAAGCCCTAAGCATATAACAACAATACTATTGTATAATATAATCCTAAGGATCACATAAGAAAAATTAACCAGCATCTACTATGCAATATATATATACCAAAAAACTAACTAAAACAAATTAAACTACAATAACAATTTTAATGACAACAAAGCAATGATGAAAATAACATAGTGATAATTTCTTCTCTCGAAAAAATATAATCAAAGCATTTTTTTTCACTAGAGGTAAAACACCTCAAAACTATCACTGTATAGCACAAAGTCAACTAATTAAAGATATCACATATAAAAATAACTTTACTAATCATCATATACCAAAAAACATTAACTAATAAAATTGAAAACACTACTATAATAAGAACCTTGATAGTACATTACCTTAGCTGCCACTTTGTATATGAAGATCACAAATTTTTAACCCCTAAAAAACTACTATAATAAAATACTAAACCAAAAATAATGATAAAGATAAACAATCATCACAAAGATTCTACCAAATATTAAGATAAACCATATTGTTTGGCAAGATGACAGATTAGACGAAACCAAACACCCACAAATCCAAGTAATTGTTCACATTGACACCAAACCTGGAATACCAGACTGAGATAAACTAAATAAAAATATGATAATAATAATTCTTAACTCAAAGACCCTTATTGAACATCCACCAAATTTCTTAAACAATGGCTTTTGTTTCATTAATGACCCAATTACTAAAAAATTGTCCATCAATGCCGTTTTGGCCTTCTAATCCTTTAACTTCTGAAATCACTTTCATAATATAATAGTAGCTAATTAGTCTAATGAGATGAATTTAAAAAATAAAATTATATGAAAACTCTACTTACAGTTAAAAGAAATCACTACAAAATATACTTAATATCAAAAGAAAGCATTACCTTTATACTATCTAGTTCAATCTTATCAACCTTAGATAGAAGAACTCATATTCCAGTATGTGTAATAGAAAAAATAATTTTGTGAATGTAGGATATCGATCTAAACCTTTTAATCAATTGAAAAAAATAAAATTAAATAATCAATTCATTAATATATCTATACATGTATTACTTCAAGTCTTGCAATGTAAGATTGATTAACTTTGTTAATAGATAACTCCTTTCTTGGCTTTGAAGAGTTTCATAGCCACAAGTTTCCCTATAACACTTGCAACCATGAAGATATATAAACACATCATCATATTAGCACCATATAAAGTGATAGATAACAATTGTACCAATGAAAAATGCAAGCGAAAGGGCTCACCTTTATTGTTTGGTGTGATGTTTTTTTTTTCTTTTGATATAATATGTCATTGCTTATTTGATACTTATATTAATTATTATTTTTATATTTCTGTTGTTGTAGATTCAACTCATTTTGATAAGTTGACTAAGTCTATTAGATTTAGTAAATAGAACGATTAATTTTAAGATGGCTGCTTATCATGATATTTTTTTAATGCAAAGGCATCCTGTAACTCTTTTGTAATATATTTATATTTGATCAAATATTTTGTTGTACCATACATTTGATACAAACTATTTGTATGAATATTTAGTTGAATGTTTGTAGGCAAATATTTAGAAAATTATATTCATGTGTTAAAAGGGATATATATGCATACATGTATAGGGATCGAGAAGATTGAAATGGATATATATATAAGTGCAGGGCTTGAGAAAAATATTGAAATGCCAATTATATTCTTGAATATATAATTATGGCATTTGCGACTAATAAATTATGTCGCTAATGATAAATGAATTTTAGTAGTGAAGGAAAAATTGGTCGTTATTGGTGTGATAATACTTTATTTATTTAATTATAAAAAAAAGTTGTCGCTAATATTATTTATGATGGTGTATTTTATTTGTCGCTATTGTTTATAAGGACCAACATTATATCTTTTTGCTATTGCTTTTAGCAACCAACATTATAAACCGTTGTTATTGCTTTACTTTAGTGACCAAAAAATTTCAGTTGGTCGTTAAAGCCTTTAGTAAGGGAGCGATAACGACCACTGACGACCAACATTTTATTTGGTTGTTGTTGACATTAGCGACCAAAATTTGACCATTAACAACGAAAATTGTTGGTCATTAAAATTTTAGTTTGCTATAGGTAGGGCCGTTCATGTTATCCGATATCTGCTTATTTGATCTGATATCCGAAGCGATCCGATCCGATTTGTTTTTTTCAAATCAAATATCCGATCCGGTCAACGAAAAGTCAAACAAACCAAATATTCGATCCAACAAATACAAATAATATCCGATCCAAAGAAAAATATTTATACATTTTTTTATAATTTTTTATTTTATATATAATTGTATATAAATAAATTTATATGTGTCTGTGTATAATTTTTACTTACTTTATTTATTATTTGAGGAAAAAGTTAATTTAATTGAAATTATATTTTTAATACAATCCCTTTTTAGATATTTATAAAAATAAAAATAAAAATACTCTGCATACCAATAGACTTCATCTACTCCTTTCTTATTTTAGTTTTAACATTGGATATATGTTGAGTAAGTCGGATATTTGCTAAGCGAATCAGATATTTGCTCAGCATTCGCTCAACAAATCGGATAATATGAAATATATTTGTCATTTGGTAATTTTTTTATATTTGAAATTGTATTCGGGTAATATCAGATATATTTGATATCCGATGATATCCGATCCGAAAATTCAAATATCCGATCTTCTGGATATCCGAAGTTTCAAATCAAATATCAAATATCATTTTTAGATATCCGAAATTTCAAATATCCGACAATCAAATATCTGAAATATCGGATATTTGAACCGTGAACAGCCCTAGCTGTAGGGCACCCCCAATATATATAGGCAAACTAAATATGTCATAATCTATCACCTATGTACCTATTATATATATATATTTGCTAATGGTTTAGGCCAAAATTAGTTATAAGTTACCTTTTCTTTAAACTAATTTTTCCCTTTTCACGTCTTTTTTTTCCTATTTACACTTCTCAATGATATTTGAGATCCAACACTAATACATTTTACGCTACTTTATTTAACTCCTTCGATTTCCGTTTACCTTTTTTTCGGTTTCTAAAATATTTTTCATTACTTTATAAAAAATAATCACTATTTATATGATTAAAAGGTTACTCAATAAAACTAAAATTGTTTGTTTATTTTCCTCTTTTTGACGAATGATGTGAGAAAAAACATATAAATATACTAAATATGCTATCATGTATTTATGTTATAATTTATTATTAATGTAAATTTTTCTTACAATTTACATTTTCTTCAAACAATAAATTTTGTTTTTTCTCATTTTAAGCTTTTCTTTTAATTTGCTACAACAATAATGTTCAAAATACACCACTAGCATAGTTTTTTTTAATGATTTGTTTAACTTTATAATTGTGTGCGCCTATTATTTTAGTTTTTTCAACCGAAACATTTATGTTTTCATGAGCTATAAATATTTTTAGCCACAACAGTAGTCGTCACAAATAGTTTCCTTTGAAAAAAAATTGGAAGAAAATTATCTTACCAAATAAGTTAAGATGAAATTGACTTGTTTGATGTTACTTATCAAAAATAATTATTTAAAATAAGTATTTATTTAAAAAAAATAAAGTTAATTTTTTTAAATAAAAAATTATTTTAAATAATTATTTTTAATAAGTAGCTCTGAAAAAATACGAATCTTGATTAATACGTTAGCAATGACATCATCCCTCATTTCTATTTTTGTTGCCATTAAGGTTATCGTGGCGATTTATTGTCGCTGATTTTTATTCTACCATGACGACATGCTCGTCCTTCTCTTGCGATCTCTATAAGCCCATCTACCTCTTAATCCTTTTACCTCTTGGATGTTTTTTTGTCCAAAATTGGATTTTGAATCAAGTATTAATTCTTTTTCCTCTTAGTTATTTTGGTATGTTCTCATTTGAATCTTATTGGGTGAGGTTCTTTTCGAGGCAAATAATTGATTGTATAAAATCCCTAGCTAACGCCATTATACCTCAAATCATTTGAGCACAACGTGGGGATTTTGGAAGAGCACTTCTGTGTTTGCCGAATCGATCACTCTTTAGCCCAATTTCGCTGTAAAAACAGTATACATTGTTTTGTCGGTGTTTCTTCCCTTAGCTTATTCTAGCGACGTGATTGATGTACGTCAACGATGCAGGACGACCCCGCCGGCCGGAACGCTTTTGTTTTTCATCTCCGTATTTTTCTTCGTTCAGAAGGACACATAAAAGGATTTAGAGGTATATAAATTATATTTTTTGCTTCTCAAAACTATGCGGCGCCCGTAAAATATTAATATAGTATCTTTATATTTAAAAAAAATATTCTTTTATTAAATTTTATATAAAAAAATTATTTTAAAATATTAAAAATCTATTTTCTATTTTATCCTTACTTTTTTTTTAATTATATATACATCAAATATTTTATTATTTTTTAATAAAGAATATTAATATAAATTTAAAACTACTTTTATTACTTTATTAAAAAACATATAAAATGATAAAATAATTTTTTTATATGGAGAATATAATATATTTTAAATTATGTGCCAAAGTTTTTATTAATAATATTGTAAAGATAAATTAGATATTAAAACTGCACCGGCAGTTAGGAAAAAATGTTATACACCCAAATTAAAAACCACATTTTTTTTCAAATTATGTATATTAGTACACTAAATTTATTTTTTATACAAGCTAATAATAATACAAAATATAAGAAAATTAAGGCATAAGGGAGTATTTTTTTTTATAATAACAACAATAATAATGATGATGACAGAAATAATACTAATAATAATTTTATTGTATTTTTTATGCTATGATTTTTTTTATATTGTTATTAATTTATATTACTTAATGATCGATAAAAGATAAAATTAGTATAATAATATATGTATTTTTTTTTTTAAAAATGATTTTTTGTTTGGTTGTAGAATTTGAATGTATAGGTGTAATGTGGGCTCGTAAAATATGGAACGTGCTCTACTCGCCGGCAATTATCTTTTTCTGTGACGGCTAAGCGCCGGTGAAATTCGAACCACGGAACATAACAAAGCTGCACCTGCCCGGGGAGGAGGAAGCCGTTGCTGGTTTTGCCGATGATATCTGGATCTGCATGTGCTCTACTTGCTTGTTTTGTCTCGGTCCAATGATCAGGTTGCTCGAAGTCAGTCTTGACGTGCCGCTGTATGCGCTTTGCATTATGCGACTTTGAACTAATTGATTGTCCCTACCATCATCCAGATTTAGGATCCATTTCTAGATTATAATATATTAATACGTTTGTCCTCTTTTGCCGAGACTATATATATATATATATATATATGATGATTATGATGATGATGTCAGTTCATACGCAAACAAGAACTTAAATGCATCAAGCTTTTGCGGTCCCACCCATTATGCCACCATCGTCATTGTCATGGAGATTGTCGGTTGCAAAACAAGGTCTTACCCTCATGGAGTTCTCTGTTAACTACTAATGTTAATTGGTTTTGACTATCTAGATGAATTAATTAGAAAGGAATGAATGAAATCATAGGTATATAAAATAATAAAAATAATAGAGAATACTAATTATAAATTTAATCAATTAAAAACAAATCTCTAATCGAATTTCAATCACATTTACAATTACAAATCTCTAAAAACATATAGTACTGGGATTTTTTCAGTCAGGCGGTCTATCGGTGGAGCTGAATACGACATTGATAACTTTGATCCCTAAAGTGGATGATGCAGAGGAAGTTAGCCAGTTTCGACCGATCAGTTTGGTAGGCTGCATATACAAAGTGATAGCAAAGATCATTGCCCTTAGGTTGAAACAGGTAGTAGATAAATTGGTGAGTGATTCACAGTCAGCTTTCATAGGAGGGAGGAATATAGTTGACGGGGCTCTAATTGCAAATGAGGTGGTCTAGTGGGTTAAGGGTCAGAATAGGTCGAAGGGACAGATGGTCAAGCTGGATTTTCAGAAGGCTTATGATAGCATCAAGTGGGAGTTCGTGGAAAGGATAATGGGTATTATGAGCTTTGGTCCCAGATTCAGAAGGTGGGTGAAGGAGTGTATATCTACGGCAAGAGCCTCGATTCTTGTAAACGGGGTGCCTTCTGCCCCATTTAAAATGGGTAGGGGACTACGACAGGGTGATCCCATTTCACCTTTCCTGTTTGTCCTAGCTGTAGAAGCGTTCAACCGACTCATTAAAAGAGGAGTGGAAGCGGGTCTATTACATGGGATCAAGGTGGGAAGGGATAGTGTGGATGTCACCCATCTCCAGTTTGCAGATGACACGATGATTTTCTGTGGTGATTTGGCTGAAAACATCAGAAATTGGAAGCGTCTGGTTGATTGCTTTTACTTATTATCGGGCCTTCAAGTTAACTTTAGTAAGTCAGTCCTTATTGGATTGGGAGTCGACAAGGAAGCAGAAAAGGAAGCGGCAGATATCATGGGGTGCAAAGTTGGGTCTCTCCCTATTAGCTACCTTGGTTTTCCGCTAGGCGCTAACACAGGAAAGCAAGAAGCGTGGAAACCGGTGATCGAAAGGATAAGACAGAAGTTAGCAGGGTGGAAGGCAATAGTTCTTTCAAGAGCTAGAAGACTAGTGCTCACAAAAAGTGTGCTGAACAGCCTACCAATGTATTACATGAGTATTTTCAGAGTACCACAGGGGGTTGTGAAGAAGATCATAAGCATGCAAAGAAGATTCTTCTGGAGTGGGCAAGGGGAAAGAAAAGGGATACCGTTAGTCAAGTGGAGTGTGATCCAGAAGCCTAAAGATAAAGGGGGCTTAGGGGTGGGAGATATAGTGTTATGAAACAACGCTCTTCTATTTAAATGGTGGTGGAAATTTTGTACAGTGGAAGGGGCGTCTTAGAAGAGAGTTATCTCCTCTATACATAACGGGGTCAATGTAGGGTCTTTCGAGATTAATTCCTCTAGAAGAAGGTGGTCCCCTTGGGTTGATATAGTGGGAGCAGGGGAAAAAAGTCCGATGTTAAGATCCGGTTTGAAGATCATCATTGGGAATGGCAATAAAGTAAGATTCTGGCAGGATGATTGGACGAGGAAAGGCCCTTTGCGGAATATTTTCCCTAGATTGTTCACGATGTCAGAGCAACAGGAGAGCAAGGTGGCAGAGATGGGAGTGTGGGTGGGATCGAGGTGGGTATGGAACTTGAGATGGCGAAGGCAATTCTTCGGATGGGAAGATATTCGGGCAAGACAGCTGAAGGAGATGATTGACCAGCATGGTCTAAGGAAGGAAGATAATGACTCAGTGGCATGGGAACATGAGGACTCTGGAATGTATTCAGTGAGATCAGTCTGCCAGAGGCAATATCAGAGCTCTATGGGCAATGAGAGGATCACGGGAGTGGAGCATCTCATATGGAGAAATCTAGCACCTCAAAGATTTAAACTAATAGCTTGGTTCGCGGTACAACAGAAGCTCAACACAAAGGAAAGATTAGCTAGATTGAACATACTCAATCTAGGAGACGCCATATGCCCTATGTGTAATACTGAGCAGGAAACGCTCAATCACCTTTTCTTGCACTATGCTGTGACAGGCAAAGCATGATACGAGATCTGTGAATGGATAGGGTATTATTGGGTAACGTCCGAGACTGTGAAAGACAATGCTAGGGCTTGGTTTGGAGTGTCCAGCAAAGGTTTGAGAGGGGAGATTTGGCAAGCGGCCTTCTTTGCTATCCTAGGTACAATATGGGATTCCAGAAATAGGAAAGTATTTGAAAAGGTCGATGTTTGCAGAAAATGGATGATCATGCTCATAAAGATGCGTATTGGATTTTGGATCAGAAATGGTAGGAAAGAATTTCCCTATCGAGTAGAGGAGGTGGTCCATAATATCCAAGCGCCAATTTCTTAAGAGTTCTTATGTATTAAGCCCTTATGTTTATCTGGGATATGTAACATCAATTAATCAAAAAACATTTACAATTACAATATAATTTAATAAATTAATCTATTTTGTATTGAATTTATTTGTTATATAAAAAAAAGTAACAAAAAATTAACTATTAATCTCAACAACTAAAAGCCATGTTCTTGAGTTGATATGGAGATTGTTGGTTGCCCCTTGGCCCTTACTTTGGTCTGTATCAGGACTTTTTCGGGAGATGTTATTGATTGTGTGGAACGCTACATATATACTCATCAAAAGTTATATAATATATCCTACTATATTTTTGTTTTTTTTCTATAACAGACTCATTAGTCTTTTCACTCAAATAATAGTTCTAATAGAAGCATAATATTTGACTTTCGCAATCAATGGAGTGCTGGGATTAGGAGCGGAAGAGAGGTTAATCGGTGTAAGGCCTTTTTCATGGTTAAACTACCTCTAGTTAGGTTTTTGGTTAAATGAAAAAGGTGACTAGATAAAATATAATTTTAATTTTAGGTATATAACAAATGATAACAAATGGCTAGTTGGATGATAACTAATAGTTAGACTGTTAATTATATTTAATTTTAGGTAACTGAGTTGTAACAATGTCTAATAATGGTCATTTTTTTGGAAAAAATAACAAATGATTTCTAAAATTATGAAAATTTATGATACGGTATAAAATAATTTTAGAAACCTAAATAAGAAAAATGATTGGACATTGAAGTTTATTTGAAGCTTGATAGATAAAAAATCAAGCGAAAACAATAAAATTTAATAAGTCATGAAAATACGTTTATTAGCTAACACAATAAATGAATAATGAATGGTTCACATTGATAAAGATTTAACAACTTGAAAGGAATGAATGAATCACTAATGACTCGAAAGGATAGATGAACTCAAAAATATTTAAGGAATGATTTATGAGTTTTGAATGAATCAAAATGGGCGAAAATGATAAGATTTAAAAAAACTGCATAAAATAATTTTTTTTAATAAAATAATGAGGTGAATAACGAGAAGTTTGAATTTGCTACGAATGGATAGGAAATCAATAATACATTTTGTAGAAACATACTATACTACGAGTATGATATGATCAGATAATTAGAGTCTAATTATGTAAATAGGGTGAGTATTCCCATATATGTATCCGTACCCTATAAAAATATATGTTTCTTTATTTAAACAGGGTTCTACTAATACATTTATATTTATATTCATCGGATATATATTATCCGACAGATACTCCATTCACCCGCTGACGAAAATTATTTATCGGACAAATCCTTTACCTGATAAATAAACTCATTTAGAATTAAACTAAATTACAATGTTGACGTAAATATTATACTATATTTATTTTAAACTCAAAAATAAAAGGATAATTATATATTAAATAAATAAATATAGCTATGGATATAAGTATGAGTATCGGTTGGAATATAAGCATCCTTTATCCGTATCCATATCTAAATCAAGTAAGTAGTTTCTTCCATTTTCCATATATGTTGATATACATCTATTTAAATATCTATTAGATTTTAAGTAAAATTCACCTTCTTTGCATTTCTAGTATAGAAAAGGCGGGTATTACAATAAGTGTAAAAATAAGGCAGTAGCCATCTTCGGACACCATATCGGGGCTTAGGGCGGTCACCAAATATACAATTTCATCGCTATTGATTTGTGGGAGCGACAAGAAATACTACATTAGATAATTCAAACATATATGCATCTTGGTACAATGGCTACGTTTATTCTTTTATAACCATTTTTGGACGCTCTCAAAAAACATTTGTCTCCCATGTGGGATTGTCCGGAATTTTTTTACATCAAGGAAATTTTCGTGTGCGAATTATGATTAAGCTGTGAAAATTTGATGTAGATGTAGAACATGCGCCGTGCGCGGTCATATATATATAAACACTCATGATATCCCAAAAATATTATAAAAAAAAAAACTCTCAATTAATCAATGAATTTAAATCTTTTTTAATGTACACTTTCAAGAGATGTAATACTGACCACGTGGGAACCCATCCAAATACGTAGGTAAAACTGGAGATGTTATCAAGTGAACGAGATGTACCGCGTCAATTTTTTTAATGTGATGTATCGAGTTTCATATAATAAAATAAAGATGTTCTTATAATGGAATATGTAGCGTTGTGTGAATTTTAAAATTTTTTTAACTTAATAATTTTAGTTTTATATAAACTTTAGAGCAGTTTTATATAAAGAAGATAGTGTTTTTGAATAATAAAACGAATTTTTTTTCATAATTTTCTAACATGACGATTTTTTAGACACATCACTATTTACTTTAATATATAAAAATATTTGTTCCATTATATCAAATAACTCGATTTACTATACAAATGGTTTCTTTATTATACGAAAATAGTCTTAAATTTATAATAAAATTAAAATTATAAGCCAAAAATTTTAAATTTATACAAAATTATTCATTTTTATTATATAAAATTATTTCCTTTATTATATGAAAATAGGCGCACCACATTAGAAAAATGAGGTGGCGCACCATGATCGCCCAATAATTATTCATAAAATTACGACTTCACAACTATATAAAAAAAATTATATCTTCATGAATACTCTCTCAGAGTCTCCCTAAAAGCTTGTAGAGGTTTTGTTGGGAAAACAGGTCAAGGATGCCGTCAGAAAATAATAATAATAATAATAACAACAATAATAATAATCTGCACGTAGCACACATAAGGGAGTAATATATGAAATAGTCGTCTCGTAAGCCTTTTCTGTCGGCGTAGGATGGCTGAAAAAGGAAACAACCAATAATTTCAATGTTTTGACCATGCATGTCCAAATTGACCCGTGCTTAGCTCATATTTCATCTGCGTCTGCCTGCCGCTTGCATAAAATCCTTTATATACCAGCTTTCCTATGTGCCCTTTCTCATGGGAAATTTTTTTTTAGTTTATTTAGATAAAATTAATAGGATAAAAATTAAAATGATCCTAAAATATTTAGTTCCAAATATAAAATATTATATATATATATATATATATATATATATAATTATACTAATATGTACACCTAATTATACATAAATGTATAGGTAATATTCTCTATATGTATATATATATTGGGATACTAAAAAAAAATGGACTAAATACCAAATAGATTGACTAACTTTAATTACTTTGATCCAAATGGACCACCAACTATTTTTCTCCTTTCTCATTCCATCCATCATCCATTCCACGACCACAATCAACGGCAAGCAATCACCCTATTTCACATGTTTTCCTCTCTCTCCTCTAGATCTAAGTGACAAAAGCATATTTGAAGATATAAACATTTAGGATTTGTTATTATAAATGCATAACTATGTCTATATTCACCATAAATTTATAAATGTTTAAAATTTATTTCCATTAAAATATACATATTTTAAAAATACAAATTTTAAAATATAAATATTTAAACTTTATTTCTATTAAGGTATAAACTTTTAGATTTTTATCTCATTAAAACATCAACAGAAATTATTAGAATTGACTATAATTTCAAGATTTTAAAATACTATATCTTAATGGGAATAAAGTCCAAATATTTATACTTGTATGATAACAAACCCAAAATATTTACGCCAACTAAAAAATTAGGATATAGCTAACAATCCATCAGCATTATGGGAAAATAGACCTAAGGGAAAAACAACCCTTAATAGACGTAGATGTTTTCATATAATACATAATTTCTATTTTCAAAATTATTAGTAAATTAATTATTAGTTAGGAAAAAATAACAAAAAATGATGTCATACACTTTTATAGAAACTAATTTTAATAACAAAACATTAATAACGGTAAAACTAGTGATATAAGTGTGAAAATTTTGGGTGGAATTATTGAATAACAACTTTAATGAAAAACCGTTATCAAAATCTCAATTTTTTGAGACCGCGTCTAAGGCTTGGATTTTAATAACGGTTCTATAGATATAGCGTTATTAAAACTCTAGCATTATTACAACCAATCAAAGAGAAGCAAGGGAAGACAAATTCAAACACTATGCTCCTAGTGTTAGAAAACCTCATTTCTTATCCTTTAATGTTAGATTAGAAATAAGCCCTCCAAAATTTTCAACTTCCTAGCCGTCACCTCTAGTGACCCTCGGTCGCAAATGTTTTTCCTATCCTAGAGTTTTGCTTCTTTTCACATAGAAGAATGTTTCATGTTCTCATTCAACCTTTGGTTTGAAGGTTCGAAACCTAAATCTATGGTTGTAACATCCACAAGGAAACCTTGAACTATTGTTTTTTGCCTCAACATAAAGGAATAATAACTCCATTTGGTTGTTTACTAGATTTGTTCAAATCTATCATCCTCTATTCGATGGTTCCTGATGGGTCTTGTGTAGAAATCTTTTTTGATTTTTCTTATCTTAGATCTACAAGATTTTGGGGCTGAGTGTTTGATTTGCATAGTTTTTTTTTAGATATGGGTTGTCTTGTGTCATTGTCGTTGCTTGATGGTTAATGCCCGTTGTTCTTCATTAGCTCAAATCTCATATTTGAAATTTGAGTTGAGCATCGCTCTTGGAGGTGAACTTTTGTTCATGTAATAATTTTTAGCATTACTTGATTTGTGTTCATTTTTTTTTTAGTCAAAAAGTCTGGCTATTTCTTATATCAATTGTTACGTGTTTGATTTTTAATCTTGATTGCACCAATTTGGTTTTAGATATGTTTATCTGTGCTTATATATGTTTGAATTTTGGAATGAGAAATCAAGGAAAATTTGAGGCAATGGATTTGCTTAGTTTTTCATAGATTTTTTCTCAATGTTGCTTTGTTCATTGTTGTTATTAGGACTAAATATATGATTCAATAATGATGGAGTGTGTGTTATATAGTTTGATCGAGAACTACGAGGGTTTAACTCTATCATACTTCTTATTAGCATGATTTGTGACTCTATGTTTCGATAATGTTGTTTGATTCTATTTGGCTTTTAAAATTGTAGATATTTGATTTTTTTAAAATAATGGTTCTAGATAAAAACTTTTATTAAAGGTGAGTTTTAATAATAATTTTGGCTAGGAATCATTATTAAAAGTGATATTTTATAACGGTTCAAGCTAGGAACCACTATCAAAAGTCTACCATCAATATGTTTTTAGGGGATATTGATAATATTTTTGGAAACGTTATTCAAACTTTAATAGTGGGTGATTAATAATGGTTGAAAAATCATTATCTAACCCCAAAAATAAATATTATTAAAACCTATTTTTGCGGTAGTGATAGTAGAGGTACGGTGACAACATTAGCATCACAATAGGCTCCTTTTCACTAAAAACTCTCTATTATTGCAAACTTAGGCCTAAGCATTAATGATAGCATTTTCTATGATGTCTTATCATTATCACAAGTCTTTTATGAGAATAGATCAAGTTTCCTATGATGACTTCTCCTACTGTCAGTGGCGGAGCCAGACTTTCAATTTCATGGTGTCCCACTCCGTTGTATAACAACAATAATTATTATATTTATATATTTTATTAAATATAATTAAAAAATACTTAAATACATCACGCTTGAATATAAAATTTCATGGCTAAATATATAGTTTGTAGTTACCTTATCATAAACTGGAATGAAGTAATAACCATTAGGAGCACACTGGGTTCTTTCCTTCACCAACTGATCGACTGTTTGAAGCTCAACCTGGGTTAGGGAAAACAGTAACAGATAAGCCTATTTCCATGATAAATGTTATTTAATCAGAAATAGGGAACCTCGGAGAGGATGAGATGTAGTAAAACAAAAAGAGAGAGAGAGAGAGAAAATGAGGCAAGGAAAAGAAAATTACCAAGGTTCAAACATCAACAAAACACCGAAAACATCAAATCATTAATCCCGGTAATTCACGTGAATATCACCAAAATAAAGCTCTTCGCAAGACTCGAACACGTTAAACGTATTTACTTCCAAGATCAAAACCGTGTCACACTAAATATTTCAGACAAGCAAGAACATTAACATTATCAATACATTACGCTTGAATATAAAATTTTACATAGTTTCACAATACTATTCGTCGAGTTTTCATACTTTGAAATCGATCTACAATAATATCATTGCTAATAGAATTAAATACATCTCTTTCTATAAATGTTACTAAACAATCTTGAAGCCATTGATCACACATTTTATTCCTTGATGCAGTCTTGATGAAATTCATTGCAGAAAATACTCGTTCGACGCTTGCAGTTGCTACCGGTAAAATTAAGGCCAATTTCACAAGCCTATAGACGAAAGGATATGTCTTATGCTTCTTGGTTTGCACTAATTGTCTTGAAAGATCAACAAGCCCTTTCAAGCCATGAAACCTGCTATCTGATCGAACATTTCTAATATAATTCTCCAGTTGATTGTCTAACACCACAACATCAACATTAGAGAAATCATCAGGATAAAAAGTGGTCAACCTAATTAAAGATTGCTTGTTAAAAGCTTCAAATGATGACGAAGGATGCAAAAATGCAACACAACTCAACAATTCAGTGCTCGCCACATCAAACCTGCAATTAAGCTCCTTTAGCTGCAAGTCTATAACACTATAGAGACAATCATATTTATAATGATGTAGATTTGTGACGATTGGAGCTTGGCATGCTGATCTCTTCCCCTTAACATATTGCTCATTCATGTTGGGCACATCAATGTATCTCTTGTTACAAAATAAAACAACCTCATTCAAAATATCTTCCCATCCATCATCTCTCATATCTTGCAAACGTTCCTTAGCAATTTCAACAAGTGCTAAGGCATTCAAAATGTCTTGATCATTCTTTTGCAATGCTTGAGATAAATCACCTGTCACTCCCATAACATTTATCATCAAATTTAACATGAAAATGAAGTCAAAAGTTTGTAATCCAGATAATAAGAATGTAGCATCCCCATTTTTATCAAATGTCCTATCAGCTTCCAAGTCTTCAAGTACCTTGATTACAGGAGAGAACAAATTTTTGAGACTCAAAAATGTCCTTAAATGAGAACCCCAACGAGTATCACCAGCCCTTGCAAGAACAGATTCTTGGTTCAATCCCCGACCAGATTCTATCAAGCCTTCTTCTAATGCATCTGCTATGTAAGCAGCTTGTTTATCTCGAAGAGAATCTTGACGCTTATTGGAGGATCCAATAACATTCACAACCCGTGTAACATTGCTAAGAAAACAACTAACTTCATTGTGACATTTCACCACAGCAATAAGAGTCAATTGAAGTTGATGAGCAAAACAATGAACATAATAAGCACAAGGATTTTCATTCTGAATCAATGCTTTCAAACCACCAAATTCACCTCGCATATTACTAGCTCCATCATACCCTTGTCCTCGTACTTTTGATAAACATAATCCATACTGACTCAACATTGATTCAAGTGCACCCTTAAGTGATAAAGCAGTTGTATCTTTGACATGTACAATCCCAACAAACCTTTCCATAATAAAACCTCTATCATCAACATAACGCAAAACAACGGCCATTTGTTCTTTCTTTGCTATGTATCCTGCTTCATCCACTAATATGCCAAAAAAATCATCCCCAATTTCATTAACAATCTGATTAATTATTTCAGATGCAAATGCATAACTAATATCCTTCTGAATCTCAGGTGAAGTCATCTGATTATTCTTTGGAGCATTTCCTAACACAACTTTAGCTACAGCTTCATTATTATGCCTTAAAACCTCCAGCAAACGAAGAAAGTTACCTCGATTTAGAGAATCTTCTGACTCATCGTGTCCTCTAAATGCCATTCCCCCATCAAGAAGAAATCTTACAGCTTGAATAGATGCATCTAAACGGATAAGATAATCTGATTTGACTTGTTTCGATTGCTTTATGAAAGAGGCTTCAATGCTTTGCTTTTGTTTGATAAGATCTTCACATTTTTTAGTAGCATTAAAATGAGGACTATTAAAACTACCAACATGAACCTCAAACCTCTGTTTTTTATTCTAGTGTACAAATCCTTTTCCCACAAAATGATCACCGCCAGCTTCAGATTCGCTTTTAAACAAGTAATAGGGCAGACAAAATGCAGCATCTTTAGATATACTATATTCCAACCAATCATATTCATCAAACCAAGATGAGATAAATCGACGCTTTTTCCACCAATAACCTTTGTAGGAAAGCTGTGAGTACGAGGTTGACAAGGGCCTTTTAAAAGATACGCTCTTCTTACCTCATCTTGAATATTGGGATGAAAATCTGAAATCTTTTTTCTTAACCCAGGATCTGCTTCTAAAGTTTCCAAATCCACTTTATCTTCATTAGCGAATCTTAATTCTTGTGGTTGGCTTGAAGATGGGAGTGCTTGGTTTTCAGAAGTTGGTAATACAACTTGATTAACAGAATTAGATTCGTTGTAGCTATGCTTAGGCTGGATTGAAAAGTACCGTTGCATCCTAAATTAACACATGAAACAATGTAATGAATAAACTAAAGATTTTGATTTCTACAAACTAATTTTGATTTCTACCTAATTAGTAAGCCAATTTCTATTTTCTACATTAACAACATAAATTAGAATTTCTATAAACTAAAAAATTTAATCAAATAATAAAATAAATATAATCAATTAATATTTTAAACTGAAAATTAATTTAAAATTTACCTAATTACATACATAATTTAACAAAATAATATTTTACCTTCTAGTTGTCTGTTGACTGTTGACTATTGTCGACTGTGGTAGGCTGGTAGCAGACTGTCAGTGGCTGGCTCTTGGCTGCCTAGATCAGGAATTCAAGATGAGGAATTGAGGATCAGTTTTAATTTGAAGAAGGCAAGGCAAGGCAGGCAAGTATCAGAAAAACAATCAATTGCAACTTACAAGTCTGCAAAACAAAAGCAACAAGCCAAGCCAACAACCAATTTTAAGTTTAGTTTCCGATAATTTTAACTGAAGTCTGAACATATGTATAATACTAGATCGAGAGAAGAAATGCGAAAAACAATCCACATTAACAATCAACAACAAGTCTGCAAAAGCAAGCAGCAGAACAGATTCAACAGAACAGATGCAACTCCAATCTCCAACTACAAGTCGCAACATTCATGATTCATAATTTCATATGTATTATAATTTATACAATTAAAAATTGTAATTTACAACTTATACTAGATCATCGAGACTCGAGAGAACAAATGCGAGAAATAGAGAAAATGGACCAAAACGCAAGCCGCAACATTCAATCATTCTGATTTACAACAAGTCTGCTGTCTAATTTAGAGACTAATTTACAGAAGCAACTCCAATCTCCAACTACAAGTCGCAACATTCAATTTACAGAAGAAAATCCAATCTCCAACTGCAAGTCTGCAACATAATTTTCTACATTATATTTATACATAGTCACTCTGCTGCTTCTGCAGTAGAACAAAAGGCACAGCCACACACACTCACAGCCGCAGCCCGCAGAAACAACAAGCTAACAACCAAAACGCAAGCCGCAACATTCAATCATTCTGAATCATAATTTCATATCATATGTATTATAATTTATACAAATACAATTACAAATTGTAATTTACAATTTATACTAGTCTATGGAGATTGGAGACTCGCAGGGGCCAAATGCTGAAATGAGAATATGCGATTATCGGATTATGCGAGAAATTGAGAAAATGGACCTCCAACTTTCGGAGACCAGGCCACTCACAGTCACAGAGGTCGACAGAGGCAGCCGCTGCTCGCCTGGTCCTGCTCGCAGCTCGAGCTCGCTGAAACGTGGAAGAAGAAGAAGAAATTATGGCAGACTTGGCAGTGCCGCCGCCGCGGGCCGCGCCTGCGCCTGCATTCAAACTTCGGCGGCCAACAGCGAGCATAAAACGGTGAGCTGGAGAGTGGAGAAGCTTTGTTGCCGTCGCTCGTCGGCGTGTTGCGCGAGAGTCGAGAGAAGAGAAGGAGCTGGAGAGGGATGAAGTCGAACAGTCGAAGGCTGGAGAGGGTAAGGCTGTAAGGGTTTGGGGGGAAAACATCAAACGATGTGGAGAGGGTAAGGTCGTCAGGGTTTGGGGGGAAAATATATCAAAACGACGTCGTTTTGATGTCCCGAAAAAAATTAAAAACAGACGGACCACGGGACTTGAACCTGTGACATCCGTCGTTCGGGAAACGGGAACCACACGCACCTTACCACTCAGCCAAGTTCGTCGTCTGTATGGTGTCCTACACACATTGTATATATATTATACCTAAAAATAAGCAAAAATTATATATCCCAGCCAGGGCTCCGTGGTGTCCCGGGACACCATGCGGAAGCCCTGGCTCCGCCCCTGCCTACTGTCATACCCTATACTTCTTATAATATTTATATTCTTAGAATTATGTAGGGTTTGTTTCATTTATATTAGATTTTTTTATGCTTTCTATAAACAAATTATTTTACATTTTCTTAGATTAGTTTAAGGTTTATGTTTATTCAATTTATGTTGATATTTTTATATTTTTTATTACTGGTTTATGGTGTAGGGTTTAGGGTTCATTCTAATTTTTTTTAATGAGCGTTTTATTCATAGAAAAAATATGTCAATCCATCCAAAAAACTAGATAACTCATGGTTCTCAAATTACACACTAAACTAGGGGCAAACTATTAACAATCTTAACTAGTTGATCAAAGGAAATACTAGATGACAATGAAGCAACTTTAGTAGCCATTTCCATGGTGATGACACAAATGACTTACTATAAGATCATCCTCTAGTTCTTAAAAGTGTGAGTATGTATTTCCTTTCAAAGATGATATGTGGCAATTACAAACAATACTCTTAAAGCTTGTTTTCATATCTTCAATCCTATTCCTCTTTTTTCCATCCAAACTAAATTCTCCTACCATTGTGAGGTTGAATTCCCATCAACCATATTAGTGGCTATGTGTGGCCATACCACAGTTGAAAACAAACATTCGAAGAATAGGTGGTGGTGAGACTCATTGCCTATCTCACATAAGATGAATGTATACTGTATATTAAAGCTCATCATAGATATCCTATCTCTTATAAATAATTAACCATGAATTACAAGCCTTAGATGAAGTTTGTGTATGTGTGAACTCAATGGGTTCCAAACAATGTTGAACTATGGAACTCTTGAAGCTCTTTTCCAAATAAATTCATGAAAATTTGACATGTAGTAAGTACCTCCTCTAGTCCATGTCTGCTTTGCACTTGTATCTCAAAATTTCATTTGAAAGGTACTTCTCACTCTCATTAAAATTATAAGATTATAAGAAGTAATGGAAGGGATCTTGACCTCCCAAATATCACCACATTTATTATAGTAAGCATAAACCCAGTGAACCATTTATTCCATTTATTTTAGGTTATTTATATTTTTAGATCAATTTAGAGTTTATTTTAATTATCTTATGTTTTTAGTTTTTTTATTGCATTTTTAGATTGATTTAGGGCAATGCTGTAGGGGTTAGGGTTTAAGGATAGGGTTCATGGATTATGGTTAGGGATGGGAGGTGATGGTCTAGGTGTAGGTTTGAGGTTAAGGGGTTAGGGTTTAGGGTTTAGGGTTAGAGGTTATGATTTAGGACTTATGGTTTAGAGTCTAGGTTTAGGTTTAGTTTTAGGATGTAAGGTCCATGGTTTTGGGTTTTAGTGTTTTGTGTTTAAGGTTTGAGTTATGATTTGGGTTTAGGTAAGGTTAAGATTCATGGTGAAGGGTTCAAGGTTTAAGGTTTAGTGTTAGGTTTTCATGTTTAAGGATCTAGTTAGGGTTTAGGGTTTGAGGTTTGTTATGGTTTACTGTTTATGATTAGGGTTTAGGGTATATGGTTTAAGGCTTAGGGCTTAGGCTTGGAGTTAGGTTTTTGATTGGGTTTAGGATGGATATTTATTAAATTATGATTGTTGAATGAATATTGATTCAATGGCCAGAATTGTTTTTTAAGTTTGTATATAGACAACTCGAAAAATGAGAGAAAAACAACTCAAAGAAAGTACTCAGCCAAAATTCCCAACGATAACTCTACAAAATATCAAAGCCCCCGGAAATAATGGCGAAATTTGAGCCCCGGAGCATAGTAAGGCCATGTTGGACTAGATGCTCTCGGTTTTTCAAAAAATATTTGGATCTGCATGTGTTGTGCTTGTTAGCTTCCTCTTGGTCCATGGAACGTGTTGGAGTCTTTCTTGATGTGCCCCCGGTGTGTCCATTATTCATTATGCGACTTTGAACAAATTGATTGGCCCTAACAAGTAAGACAAGCGCCGCATCATCCATATTTAAGATCTAATAGATAAAAATACGTATGTCATGTTTTGTTGAGACTATTAATTATATCCATGCCTTGTAGTTTGGAACAACCATAGTACTAATAAAGATACGAATTCATACGCAAACATGATATTAAACGGAACGGCCTTTTGGGGTCCCAACATGCTGCCATCATCATCGTCGTCGCCGTCATTGTGATTGCTGGTTGCCAGTACTTAGCCATTATTTTGACCGTGTAGGGCTTCTTGGGGATCTGTTTATTGATTGGGTGGAACAATACCCTCGACATAATATAATTCATCCTACTATACTGTTAAATTTCTCTAACAGATTCATTAGTATTTTCACTTAATAATAATAATAATAATAATAATAATAATAAAAGTGCAGGTTATGATATTCCAAAATCCTACACAAAACTCTACGATCCGAGCATTTAAAACTTGCTAAATAAATTTTTCACAAGATGTAGTGCTCTACATGGATATGAACCGGTACATGTGGCCAAACTGTGACTTCACAGCCAAAAGAAATTTTACATCTCGTTTAATACTTTATCGTGGTAAAGTAAAAAAAGAAAAATGTAAAGATTTTATTGTAAAAATAGCATAAGGCTACCGCTCCGAAAGAAAGAAAACAAAATAGCGTTAATTAGTGTTCACGCAGCACACGTACGTATGATATGAGAGAGTAATATATCAAAGACTTTGTCTTGAGGATCCTTATCTGAAGCGCGGGATGGCTGATAAAAGAAACCCCCCTCCCCCTCCCCCCCCCCCCCCACACCAAAAAAATTTCAATGTTTTGACCAGCTCGGGTTGACGCATACTTTTCTTACTTTGTCCTTATTTCGGCCGTTTCTGCCTGCTGCCGCTTGCAAAAGATTCCTTTAAATACCAGCTTCCCAACGTCCTCTTCCTCATTCCCTCCCACGGCCACAATCAATGGCAATCTTTAGCAATCACCTTATTTCACTTTCTTCCCTCTCCCTCCTCCTCTTCTTCTCCGCCCTGTCACGATCTGCGGCAGCTGCGGCCACCTGCAATGCGGTCGACAGACAAGCCTTACTAGATCAAAAGCTCAGGATCACCGACGATCCATCGGGGTTACTCAGCACATGGTCGTCCTCTACCGACTGCTGCACATCCTGGGACGGAATAGCTTGCGATCCCTCAACCGGACGCGTAGTGAACCTCTCACGCTCCGGTCTATTAACCGTCGGCGGTGGCCCCCTCGATACCTCAATGACAGGGACTCTGTCCCCATTCCTCGGCAACCTTTCTTACCTCCAACTCTTAGACCTTAGCAATAATAAGGAGCTGACGGGTCCAATTCCATCCGAGCTAGGCAAACTTACCCGTTTAAATTACCTTTTTATCGATACTAATAAGCTCAGCGGTACCATACCTACCTCGTTGAAGAACTTACACGTGATCAAGAAGCTTTACCTCAGCGACAATCTCATTACCGGAGGTATACCCGCCTCTCTTTTCGAATCATATGCCAGCATTGCGGAGCTGGGTCTGTCGGGGAACAAGTTATCTGGGTCGATCCCATCTTCAATTGGGAGCATGGTTACAATGATCCATCTTGATATCAATTCCAATAAATTATCTGGGTCGATCCCATCCTCGATTGGTAACCTCAAAAACCTCCAATATCTAGACATGTCCTTGAATCAACTATCGGGTAGCATCCCGACTTCGGTGGGCAATCTCAATCAGTTGAGCCTGCTGTATCTCAACGATAACAAACTCGGTGGCTCCATTCCTTCGTCCATCGGAAAACTGTCGTCGCTGGCTTTCTTTCGGCTGTATAACAACAAGCTACAGGGCACTTTACCGACTTCTATCGGCGGGCTTGGGAAGCTCCAGAGGCTATACATAATGAACAATACAATCGGAGGAGAAATCCCGACGACGATGGGGAAACTTACTGCACTCACCGAGCTTTACTTGTCGGATAATCGGCTGACGGGCACAATTCCTTCGAGCCTAGGAAGCCTGAGCAATCTTCAGACGCTGGACTTGTCCGGGAACCAGCTTTCGGGTACGATACCGGCGGAACTCGGGAACGATAAGGTGCTGTCGACGATCGTGCTGGCGAGGAATCAATTGAGCGGAAGTATTCCTGAGGAGGTAATAGGTATGTCGCAGCTGCTAGTGTTTGATGTCTCGGACAATAGATTGAGTGGGATGATTCCTGCTCATAGTGCCGCGTTACCTGCTTCTGGGTTTGCTGGGAATCCCGGACTGTGTGGCTCTCCGCTGCCTGCTTGCAAGAATCAGTAGCCATAATTTACGTGTCCGATGTATCACAAGCAAAAGGGCATTCATGCAATAATCTTCGGAGTTGTTTTTTTATTTTTATTATATATATTGTGGACTTGGGATTGATATTGTAATAATGGCTTATGCGTATATAATTGTAAGGTTTGCAGTGAATAAGAGGAGCAAAAATTATATATTTCTCAGAATCAAATCAAAGTGGCTTCATCGCCTCGAGATATTTTTATTAAGTAACTTGGTTTCCCCATAGAGTTGTAGATTGGACGTTGATATGTACTTCAATCCTACGTGCAACAGGCATATATATATATTAAGCAGGGTCACTTCAGGTATAACGCCCAAAGCACCGTTGGCTTTCACAAATTTACATACGTAACCCAATGTCTTGTTCATATTATAAATTGCTTGCTGCGTACTCCACTTTTGAGTCACGAATTGCTTACTGTCATGTATCCAAGCTCCCCATTTGGCAATTAGCGAGTAGTACATTAGTCAGAGATTCTATTATTTTAGTTCGAATACCGGATAATATTTAATGTATATGTAAAGATATTTGATAACATTTACTAGCTAATAGTGATAATAATTATTCATAGTTTTTTTTTTAAAAAAAATCCGAAATAAATTTTTTTTAATACAAAAAGCTCATGACCAAATATTTGAATCAGGTGATCAAACATCTGATCTATTTCGCAAGTTCCAAAAGTTTCTATAAACCAATCTTTACGGGAGCAGAACTTATACTTTAAACAAAACAAATCTTAGCGAACTGTATCTGATAGTTACTTCGTTATAGACCTCCGTGAGCTGGACTTGATACCTTGCTGCATGCTTCGTGTTCTCAGGGACGGTTTTGAGTCATCCTCGACGCGTCTTTTTTCACAGGGGACGCGCGTTTAACGGCTTCGAGTCGTCTTTGATGTGCTGCTGCTGCTTCTGCTGCTGCGGAATGCATTATGCGACTTTAAAACATAAAAAATAAGACACCACTTGATCTAATAATATAATTCAAGTCTTTGCGTTGATCCGAATATCTTCGGGCGAGCTTATCCGAACCATGGAAGTTGTATATTACAAAAATTCAGTAACGTAGATAGGATCCAGATATATATGTGAGGAGGATGGTTTGATTATGAAATACTACTATTTATATATTAAACTTGTAACTTAGAATGTTTGACCAAATTATAATAAATATACCACTCCAGGAAAAGATGCTATTATCATCAATGTCCTGGCTATGGCTCTTCTTTCTTTTTGCCTGCTAAGATCATACATATTTATTTTTATTAAGTTAATACAAAACAAGCAACAGTTTTTCTTGTCAAAGTTTGACCTCCTTGAACGTGGCGCATATATAGTTCTTGCTTCAACCGACTTTGCTCTTCCCTGCATCTCCTTTATATACGGGCGCTCGGCTTTTCAAATTTTCACCTTCTCATTCCACACCATCCCTACCTACACCTCCGCCACATATGAAGACCTTCGGCCGTCACCCTTTTTCTCTTCCTGTCCTATGCATCTCTCTGTTCCTCCTTTTGCTTTCCGCATTTCCACAGCCCGCTACCTCCTGCAATGAAATCGACAAACAAGCCTTACTCGACCAAAAACGCAGGATCACCGACGATCCATCGCGCTTACTCGGCACATGGTCATCCTCTACCGACTGCTGCACTTCTTGGGAAGGCGTAGCCTGTGATCCCTCCAACGGACGCGTCGTCAACGTCTCGCGTTCCGGTCTGTCGTTCGACGACGAGGGCTTTCCCCTCGACACTTCGATGACCGGCACTCTGTCTCCTTTCCTCGGTGACATCTCTTACCTCCAGCTCTTAGACCTTAGTAATAATAAGGAGCTGACGGGACCCATTCCGCCTGAGCTTGGAAAACTCACTCGTTTGAATTACCTCTTTCTTGATACCAATAAGCTGAGTGGCAGAATACCCGTCTCGTTTCGAAAGTTCGTGAGTATTAAAAGACTCTACCTCGGGGATAATCTCATCACTGGCTCCATACCCGCATCACTCTTTCAATCGTATACCAACATTTCCGAGCTGGGTTTATCAGGGAATAAGTTGTCTGGGTCCATCCCTTGTACGATTGGGAACATGGTTACTATTATCCGTATTGATCTTAATTCCAATAACTTCTCTGGCTCCATACCCAGTTCCATCGGTAACCTCGGAAACCTCCAATATCTAGACATGTCCTCGAATCGGCTTTCCGGAAGTATCCCAAGTACTATTGGTAATCTCACTCAGGTCAACCTGTTGTATCTAAACGATAACAGACTCAGTGGCTCCCTTCCTTCTTCCATTGGGAAAATGTCGTCCCTGGTATTCTGTCGGCTATATAACAACAAGCTACACGGTACTCTACCTTCTTCCATCGGTGATCTTAAGAAGCTCCAGGCATTGTATGCCTCGAAAAATATGCTTGGGGGAGAGATTCCAGCAAGCTTAGGGAACCTTACTGCACTCAGACAGCTGCTCATGTCCGATAATCAGTTCGCCGGCTTCATTCCACCTAGTCTGGGAAGCCTTAGCAATCTTCAGTCGCTGGATTTGTCTCAGAACCACCTCTCCGGCCCAGTTCCTGAACAACTGGCTAACCTGCAGAACCTGCAAGATCTATATCTCTCAAACAACCCATTTGAGTTGGTCACTATACCATCTTGGCTGTCAGTATTGAATCTTTTCAGGTTGGGTTTGGCAAACACTGGGCTAAGAGGCGAGCTCCCCAGCGTCTTAGCTAAAACTACAATCGGTATCCTAGATCTATCAAACAATGCGCTGACAGGTGAGTTGCCTTCGTGGATTGGCAACATGACAGATCTCGCGCTTCTGAATCTGTCCAACAATAGGTTCCATTCAGCAATCCCTGTTGAGTTCAAGAAGCTCGCACGCCTAGCGGATCTTGATCTTCATTCAAACAATTTCACGGGGAACTTGAGTGTCATTTTTGACAAGGAAGTTGAATTTCCAATTGGGTATTATTACACCATCGACGTGTCGCATAACATGTTTGTTGGCCCCATCGATGACATTGGACACAAGGATGCACTGAGCTCTATGCAATCACTAATCCTGTCATATAACCAGCTGGGTGGAGCAATACCCAAGTCTATAGGAAATTTGACTGAGTTGAGGGTGCTGGAGATGGTGGACGATGGACTTACAGGGAGCATTCCGACGGAGCTTGGGAATGATGAGTTGTTGACGACGATTCGGCTTTCCAGGAACAGCCTGAGTGGGAGTATCCCAGAAGAGGTAATCAGTTTGCCACGGCTGCAAGTGTTCGATGTTTCATGGAATCAATTAAGTGGGATGATTCCTCCACATAATGTTACATTACCCGCCTCCGGTTTCGAGGGAAATCCTGGTTTGTGTGGTTCTCCACTTCCTCCTTGCAAATAGTAGCAGCAGTAACACATACACAACATATTACTGGTCAAAACCCAAAGAGGAATTTACTTAAGTACATAATTTTTGTTTCTTTTGTTGAAGTTTAACTGGTGTTCAAAATGTAATACTGTTTCGCGCATAGTATTGTATTGTTTGCCCCAAATAAGAGCGACTATAATGTCTTATATGTTGGAAGATGGTATTTAGTTTCCTCATCATTGACCTCCATCTATATATCTCTTCATCCTCTGTTTTCCCTCGTCCGTTCGCCATTTTACACCAAATTATGCATTCCTCTGAAATATAAATCGATAATTACAACACGGATGTCATTCTTGAAGTTTGTCCCATTAATAATCGATGTCCAGAGATTCATTAGGCAAGCCATGCTTTTCGTGGTCCATCACTATCCCTCAATTTCAGATCCCATGAGCCACCACTTTTTCACCTAAAATAATGGCAGCATCAGCTGCTGACAGACACTACAGAATTGAAAACAGAGCAGCTTCCATGAATATAAAAATCTGTGGCAAGCAATGCAACTGATGTGTTTCCCCTATGACAGTGACAACATGGGCTAGACCGGCTCAACATCTATAAAGGTTGATGATGAAGAGACTCCTAGTCCTAGAAACGTCATCAAATGCCAAAAATTACCATAGCTTTCCTCACTGAAATAAGTATATGACAAAATCCACCAAGTCAGATAGATCCGTGTTTCAAGAATTCCTAATATGGGAATCATATCCTTCTCGCAGAGTTCCAGCCTCAACCCGACAGGATATGCCATAAAGGAAGAAGAAATCACCACTATCTTCTAACATATGTCAAAACAAAACCCTTTTCAGAGATAAATGAGGGCGGAAAAGTACTGTTTCTTGACTTCAACAACTTGAACAGGTCTTCAGTTGGGTGCGGGAACATAAAAACTTCTTCAGCTTCGATCTTACATTCCTTGTCTTGCATCAACCTGCAGTGTGAAAAACTCCTAGCTGTTATATACAGAATTGATGCTAACAGTATGTTTGGATTAAGGTTAGATGAGGTTAATAGAAGTTAATCTATATATTAACCTTGTTCGACAAATTCTTATATTTGAGATTTAACCTAGGTTGGATTGGGTTAAATATTAACCTCATTTAACATCTATTCACCCTGAAACTGTTAACCTCCAAATCGGTGATTAAAGGAGGTTAAGGTTAATTTCTAAATGATTTTATAACAGTCGCCTAGTTTCACCTAATCTAAGTTAACCTTAACCTAACTTAAAATCACCTCAATCCAAATGCACCGTAAAGAAATATCAAAGATAATCTTAGCAGCACACACGCAGACCAATCCAAATTTCATGAAGGGCTATTGTCTGCCAGATAGGTACTATAAGTTTAAATCACACAGCTAACATGGATCTCATGGGTAGAGCTGGCAATCGGGCGGGTCGGGTCACTATCGGATCGGGTAACATAATAATCGGGTCATATCGGTTTCGGATAATTTCGGATCATTTTATCGGGTCGGGCTGGGTCGGGTTTGATTCGGATCAACTTAGTATCGGATAATCTCGGGTCATTCTAAGCTCTCGGGTCGGGTCTGGTTGAGATCGGATGGACTCGGATTCGGGTAAATTTGGGTTGTTCTAATTTCGGTTCGGGTTCGGATCGAGCTCGGTTGAGTTTCAATTATTATATTTTCGGGTCGAATTTAGATTGAATTTAGGTCATTTCATATTTGAGCCATGCTTGTGTCATTTTCTTTCTTTCTTTTTATTCCAAGATATTATTAAAAGCTAATTATTTTGAAATCATTTATTTTAATTTATCTTATTCAATTAAAAGTGAATTATTATATTAATTGTTTTGGGACCTTAGAATTTTTTATCACTATTTTATCTTTGGAGATGTATCTGACGTTTCAAATTTAAACTTTTTCAAATCGTATCACTTTTCTTTTTATGTTAAGGTATAACTTATAATTCAACTCCATTATTAGCTTGGTCATATTGAGTTCTAGTATTATTTTAAGTTTATATTATATTTATATCTTATACGTTCCTTACATGATATTATCTTATAATAGTCATTGATAATTGATAACAAATGAAGACTTCTAAGGTTGTACTTCTCATATTATTTTTAAAAGAGATTGATCACATCATATCAACATAATTTTAATAAATATGATAATAATAATAATAATAATAATACAAAAATAATGATAACAATAATAATAATAATCAATGAATATCAATTATGGCAAAAATAATAATAACAACATATTAGTTTTTTTATTATATATTTTGATTAGATCATATCAAGCTAAATAAGATAAAAATTAAATAAAGTAAGTAATAATGACTATTATTGACAAAAGACCAACTAATATTGACTTCTTACTATTTAACACTGTTGATGTAATAAAAAATATTAATCTTCAATTTTTATAATGAATAACTAACATTCTCACTTTAGATTTTTCCTACTTTTCTATGATGTTGTAGGTGCTATATTGCAAGGTATGGCCATATAGATACTAATATATAGTGTTCAAGGTTGCACTGTTATTATCTTATGGTACTAGATGGAATAATGGAATTGAACTAATATTTAAATGGCATAGTAGTGTTATTCTTTTTTTTCTCTACTTTTATTTCTATTGGTATCAATGGATATTGTATTTGTATATACATAAGTGATATAAATTTTATGAAAGTATATTGTTTCTAGATTTTGATGTAAGTGCTAGTATGGATTAGTTGCACATCTATATTATTTTATGTTTTATGAAGTTTTAAAAATTTTGAGTTATGGGTTAATGTTAATTTTTGGGCAGTACCAAGTTGAATCTTTATAGATTTATAATTTTTCAGATAATATCATATTTCGGATAAATAATGGATCGGGTCGGGTCATTTCGGATTTATAGTTTTTCGGGTTATATCGGGTTTCGGGTGAATAGCGGGTCGGGTCGGATTTATTTCGGGCTTATGATTTCTCGGGTTATATCGGATATCGGATATGTATCGGATTGGGTCGGATAGGTTTCGGGCATTTAATTACTCGGATAAAATCGGATCGGATTTCGAGCGGATCGAGTCGGTATTCGTCGGATTTTTCGGGTCGGGTCAACTTTTGCCGGCTCTACTCATGGGCATTGTTGCAACTTGCAGGGGAAAACTGCAATCAAAAGCAGATTGGAATGATGACATAAGAGTAAGCTCCGGGGAGAGGGATGATGTGATAAACACAAATGAACAAAGCAACCAACCTCGGTCCACAGTAGGTGTCGTCATGAAAATCAGAAAAGAAAATCTTGACGACAGGCAGCAAATTGATCTTCTGCATTCCTTCTAAACCACTTTGTGCAGTGTAACCAGAACAACACCAAGAATTGGGATTAAGTACAACTACTTGAAACAAGGGAATTTTCATCTTCAGATCTTTAACCACTGTGCGGAAAGACAGTTCATCTTTTGCACTCTCCATGATATGATTTGTAAACATTCTTTCTACAGTATATTTCCTGTTGACATTAAACCAAGGGGTGAGCTACTTACACTTACATTCATGATGCTCTTCATTCATAGGCAACATAGTGGATAGCATAAAAATTAAAAATGCAATGGAAATAAACATTAAGAAGCAAGCATGGAATCCAGGCAGAATGCACACAACTCGTAAATATCAAAAGTATCAATTTTTCTAGGCTCCCCACATCAGTGCTTAGGAAGTTCACAATTTATCAAAAAATCAGAGCAAACTAATTTCCACAAAAACCATGAAAAAGGATTATGATCTTACTCATGGCAGGTAGAACAATAACTCCCCATGTTCACTGGCAATCAGCATATTTAGAGCAATTTGAGCCTAATACTATGAGATGAAGCAGTGCTATCTCATTGAAATGGATTTTAATGTCCTAAGCAGCGAAAATTGTCGGAATAAGGATAAACAATCAACATATAACTACAGCATTTGATCCAAACTACAAAAACCACATAAATGCGTGATGTGCAAGTTTATGTTCATGTGCAAATATGGGTGTTTAAGGTAAGGTTCAGTAGGGCTGAAAACATTGATCCCCATGTTAGTCAATCACCTGAACAGGTCACTTGATGAACCAACTGGAAGAGAATTTGAGATGTAACATTTAAGCAGACGAATCCCACCATCTAGTGGCCCATAACCATTGGCACATGGATATGCTCCCAAAAATTTTGAGCATTGTGGGCATGTGAACTCAACCCATTTGATTTCTTTCGAAAGTGTTGATGAGGTAAACAAAAAAGTATTTCCAAGATAGCCATTGAGAAACAATTTTTGGTTATCCTGAAGACCAACAGATCCATCAGTTTCCTGGTTCTTTAAAGAATGCTCATGGCAACATCTATTCATAGATCCATCAGTGGCATCTGTTCCCAGGGACTCAAATGATGAGCTGCTTCCACATTCTGCAATCATCTCATGTTCCTTTCCAACAGTACAGCTTTCTATCTCATGCTCCAGTGCGTTTGGTTTGGAAGAATCATGCTCCACCTGACTTTCATTAGCAGAATAGACACTTCTTACATGGTTGGCACAAGAATTCTCAACAGTATCACAAGGATTGCTTATATTACATTTTTGGGAGGAAACCAGATCAGAAACCTGAGATCCTGCAAGGTCATCCTTACTGAGAATCACAGATGTAGTAGTTAACAGGGCCGTGCCTTCTGTACATGTGTAAGATTTCACATATTTACCAACGAGCTTCTCACTTATCCCACCAAAGGAGCAGCAGCAAGACCCAAACCAATTGTCGGCCGCTTCTCTCCAGTTGAAAGACGGCATATCCACAAAAGATCTGCCAACATGAGAAAATAAAAAGAAATTTAGATCATACACAAAAGGGCTGACTAATAGGGAATAATAGAAAGTGAGCCAATCACAGAACAACAGCCTGCAAATAATTAAAAACCTGAAACAACTGGCTCAAAGATGACAAATCAATCCCTAAAACTGGGTAAACAGAATGCTAAAAGTCCCCCTCGCAAAATTATTAGGATCAAACATCCTGCAGAAATAAAATAACTGATGTAGATGGATATAATTTACTTGTCACCGACTATACTTAGAAATCACCTTCGCATTGCATCAGAGAGAAAATTAAATACAAAAAGTAAAATCAATACATCATGACACTTGCACACCCAAACCATAGTTCATAGCTGTATACTCCCATATCATTTTCCAGATTATTGATACAACACGAATAAGCCATAGCCTCCAAGCAAAATTCTCTTCAGACTGCAATTCATAGATTCAGTTGCAGTTGACTTACACCTTTTTACGTGAGCAGAGTTTGAAAGAGATTTTAGCAGATTGGAGAGCCTCCAGAGGTTGACTGAGTCAAACTGAAACCAGTGATTTTAGTGCTCTGTAAACAGCATACTCAAAGATTGGTTTGAGTTGCGTCTGATGAGTATGTAAAACTGAAATGGAACGTTACGAAATTAGATTTTTTAGGCCACTTTTGTATATTTAAACCATTATGAGCTATGAATAACCTATTTTACCAAACATCTTCATACAATCTACTAATGTTGTGTCGACAAATAGTCTTATACAATCAACTATCTCCTACTGCAATCTGTTATCTTCTAGTTGCCAAAGAGAGCCTTAAAGCAATACCAAATCATGGGAAGGAATGAATGACATGACTTTGCGTCTCAAATACTCTTTCACATTGACCTCAAACCCTAATAAAGATAACAGAACACTAAAAACGCAAATGACATAGAAAGCTATGTACAATGTACGAGCAGTATAATGCTTAAAGCCCAATATTAACCATCATAGCGTGCATGACTCTATAGCTGTAGCCACCACAAAAGAGTACAGTTTTGGAGATACATATAAACTGTAACCAGCAGCTATTATCAAGCCTAGAAATTTATATCTAATATATATAGTGGAAGCAATACACATCAGAATCAACGCTAATGGCGATCTATCACCTGAAATGACATGGAAAAGGGAACCCTTCTGGCTTCTACAGCTATGCAATAATCAGACGAACATCCAAAGTCTTATAATAGAATTATCAACAGCCACAAAAACAAAATATGGCAAACAGGCGGTGTACTTTGAGCGGCAAGCATACCTAATAGGTCTCCTAGATAGCTTAAAGGAGCAATTTCTGCAGAAAAAATCCACCTCTTCCACTGCATTAAAAGTCTTGACATCTACTCCAGCACAAAACCAACAGACACGAGAAATCAGCCCAGACAAAACAACCATAACATAAACAATGTAAGGAACCCGTAACCAAAGTCAAACAAAATTTATTAGGCTTTCTTGACTCACCAGAATTCATTTCAAGCGGCTGCAAGCAGTCAGAATCCAAATTCAAGCTGCCAATTTTTTCATCCGAGTTGAGTTCGGAAATGAAATTCGAAACAATGGGGTGGTCAACGGGAAGAAGCAGAGCAATCTTGACCTCAATGTGATCATCCAAAGGCCTAACACTCAATGGGGATTCGAGGTCTACTAGAACCCTAGGCATGGGAACGACGAGTGATGGCGTGTCAAGGGTACGAGTTTCCTCTTCTTTCCAGGTTACGTGAATAGACGATTTCTCGAAATTTAGTTCGATATTTAGATCTTTGCATTGAGTGATCGGATTGAAGTGTGGCGTAAAGAGGAAAAGCTTCAGGATTGGAACGTGCGACTGAGTTTCCCAAGTGTACTGCCATTTTCTAGGGTTTTCAGACTCCATCCTTCCCAGCCCTCTGATTCTGATTCTCAGTCACTCTCGCTCGATGCAATATCGTATTTTCCTCGTTAAGCGATTCTCCGTTGCAATTCTTCTCCCGCCGTCCGCTCTATTCTGGACTCCAAACGGGCAATAGTCGAAGATTATGCTGCGACTGTGAGTGTTATTTGCTTAATCACGCAATTTGATCTAAAACTTAGTAATACTAATACCATACTAATTAATTACTACTTCCTCCGATTTAATTAAAGTGTGTGCGTGACTAGTAATTTAAAGAATAAATTTTAATCATTAATATTTATTAATATATATTAATAAATATTATAAAATTATTTTTTAATATAAATACAGTAATCATATTTTTATATTATAATGTAATAGTATCATTTAACAATTATGAATGGTTAAAGTTTTTTTTTTTTTTTTTTTTTGCAATAGATACACTTTATTATCATCTATAGCCGAATAGATTCTTAATTCTTTAATTAGTACTATTAGACGTATTTATACATCATATATTACTCGCGTTCTTTTTAACTCCTCTTTATATACAGACACACACACACACACTCTACATATATATACATTATCATTCTGGCTGAAGAAATTCGTAAACTTTATAATAAATATTACATTCATCGACCTTTCCAACAGTACAGCTTTCTATCGGTGATGCATAAGTCATAGCGTAGTTGCCTCGAACAGGAGCACGGCTTGGCTTAAATCCATGGAAACACTGTAAGAACAGAAATGACGCCACCGTCTTGTGTAACATAGATGCCTTGCTGGATACAGTAGCGTAAAGTAGTTTTTCTTCAATAGCCTATGTACAGCGTGGGAAACAGTCTAGGGAAGAAGAAAACCCAACAGCATACAGCGTTGGGTAACACACAAAGCCTTAAAACGCAAGGGTGGTTAATTTTTAAGATGCATGACGACGATAGCAATAAGGGTAGGCTCTATATTGTATATTTTGATCAACGGAACCCTGCTTCCGGATGGTAGTATAACATTTCCCTCCACATCATTTCCCTTACCATAGAATCCCCTAAATTCTCGTCAACATCAAGATGGATCGGGAACTGAGCAGGCGGGCACAATCCAGGATCATACAAGCCGGCCAGATACGGATGTTGGAGCGCTTCATGAACAGAAACCCTCTTCCGTGGATCGAACACAAGCATCCTCGTAAGCAAATCAATAGCTAAAGGATCCGCCCGAGGATAGAGGCAAGACAGAGGAGTTCCCTCAGACGAAGGTAATGATCGGACGTACTCTCTAGCCTTGGGATTGTCGATGAAATCGAGATGGGTTTCGTCATGTGGAGGAGTACCAAGCAGAGCGACGATCAGGTGGAGCTGGTTAAGACAATCCGTACCGGGAAAGATGGGTTCACGGCCGAGGATCTCGGCGAAAATGCAGCCTACGGACCAGATGTCGATGGATGTACCGTAGGAGTCGCAGCATAGGAGAAGCTCCGGTGCTCGGTACCAGCGTGTGACTACGTATTCGGTCATGAATTGCCCTTGGTCTTTGCCTGTCCGTGCCAAGCCGAAGTCGCATATCTTTAGGTCGCAGTTGGCGTTGACCAGGAGGTTCCCGGGTTTCAGGTCGCGGTGAAGGATGTTTGCTGAATGGAGATACTTGAGACCCCGAAGCAACTGGATTTTATTTGACAAACACAGCATACATATATACTCAATACATTTAACCACGGAAGCAGAAAGACGATGTGTGTGTGTGTGTGTGTAGATATAGATATATAGGCAGAAAGTACAGATAATTTAATGCATTTCGGACCTGAAAGAGGAAATACTTGGCATGGTCATCGGAAAGCGGTTGATCGGACTTGATAATACGATGAAGATCGGAATCCATGAGCTCATAAACCAAATAAACATCATCAAAACCCAACGTCGACCTCACCCTCCTACTACCACCAGCATCAGCAGTAGACAACATAACATCCTTTAATGCGATCACATTCTCATGACGGACGTGTCTCAACAGCTGCAGCTCTCTTAAAGTTCTCAGGGCATCGACCTTGTTATCGAATACATTACCGATCTTCTTAATCGCAACTTGCTCGTTGGTTTCCGTGTTATATGACGAACACACGATGCCGTAAGCCCCCCTGCCGATTGGTTTGATTGGTATGTACTTACTGTCTACCTCAAATGTTGCCTGCCACACCGTAAAACGATGCCTTCCTCCTGTCGTCGTACTGATGGGGTTCGGGGTCATCCTGTTTTGAGGCTCGGAAATGACTGCTGCCATGGTCGCCTCGTAGTAGTGGTGTATACTGATTGGTGTTCGCGCCTCGTGAGATAAAAGACTGCGATCAGGGGGGGGGGGGTACTACACTGATTATTGGTAATTAGGAGTAAACGAACAGGTAATTGGATCCTGTTCGCATAGTAGATCAAACGGATGCCGTATTATGCTGTAGCGAATAATGAAAGAAAAGAAGAAGAATATGATAGGATAAGAATTTGATTCTTACTTGTCGCAGACGAATACGGTATGTATGACGGCGTGTCCTGCTGGCGTTTGAGAGCAAGCCTCGGATGATATAAGGCGGTTTCAAAGGGACGGTGCTATTATTGTACTATCAATTCTCCTGTCCCCGTCCGCGGAATGAATAAGAGTAAGGACCGCAGCCGCTGGAAGGAAGTGGAGCAGAGAACTTGATCGGCTATTGGTGGAAGAAGAAGAAGAAGAAGAAGGGATTGAAATCCAGATGAAGGCCGAATTCATTGAACTTGATCGCTAAGCTGAATTTGCTTTCCAAAAATGGGAGATACGTATGTTTGGAAACCAGCAGAGACTTTATCATGTAGGTCAAGATTCAATGAATGAACGACTTTGATAATTTGAGAAGCGCGGCCGGCGGAATGATGGAGGAACAGTGGGAGATCGTGATGGATCGGGATGGATTAGTACAGATCTTTTGCTCGCGTGTGGCGATTCCGATGAGAGAAAGGGAGGGGGGGGGGAGGGGAGAAAATAGAAAGAGTTAGGGGAAGTGAGAAACGAAGGAAAGGGTGTGGAGGTATGGACGTACGGCTCACCGTGAGACGCCCCGCCCCTGCTGTCAACCAGCCGACTAGCGCTACAAAACAACGTTGGTTGGTTTGCTTCACCAACGGCCAGCAAGCTACCGCGGATTTAGATGAGATCGTATGTCGTTGAGCACTCCCGACTTTTCTCTTTTTGAATTTGGGAAATTTCACCGAAACTTTATCCTTTCCTCCTTTGTCTACGATTAGATTCATTCCACCGTCTTTCTGCAAATATCTTATCTAACCAAACTGTGCTGCGCTTTATTCTATTCTAGTGAATTTGAATGCGTAAGAGATGGAACACGTAAACGTGCCTAACTAATTGACTGGACCTTCCTACGGGGATTGCACCTGATTTGGAAACATTGCTTGTCTTCGCTGAAATTTATTGGGTAACCGGTGGTATTATTGTTAATAATGTTGGAAGCAATGGCGCAACGACGACGGTGGCTTGCGGTGCTACAGTTGATTTTTTTAGTATTCTACTCGGGTGGGTAGAAGAAATCTTTTTTGATTTTTATATCCTCTTGTCTAGGCTTTTGAGCTACGAACTTTGACTGTTTTGTATGGCATCAAAGTGGCTCGACTACTTTTTTTTTTTATCTTTTTTAAATTTACTGGTCTATTTAGCTTCTATATATTTATTTATTTATTTTAAACTGGTTAGTAAAAAAGATTCGTTCTTATTCAAATTTCAACAATTTTTTTGACTAGTATTAACGGGAAACTTTAGATCAGATAGTTTTTATTTTCATTGCTCGTTTCTTTAGTTATAAAAATGGTGTTTCGGCACCGATTGATTTATACTAAAAACTCGACTTTCATCTCTTTTTCTTTGAATTTTCGGCACCGATTGACTAGTATTAACGGGAAACTTTAGATCAGATATTTAATGGGAATTGACAGTTTTTATTTTCATTGGTCGTTTTCTTAGTTATAAAAATGGTGTTTCGGCACCATTTGATTTATACCAAAAGATAAACTTCCATATCTTTTATTTTTTTGAATTTTCACATTGATATTTTTGGACAATCGTTTCTATAATTTCCACTGATTTTTCAATCTTGAGTATACAAGAACGAAGCCAAGTTGTGTTAACTCTGGGGTGAGGCGGTACAGTGATTGCACCCTAATCTAGCCAAAATTTCACTTCAGGGCAACAAATTAGTTTGTGACACAACTCAAATTGATAAGTCTTTTTCGCCTCTTTTTTTTTTTGTTATACTACATTATTTTAACATTCTGAAGCGAAATTTTCTTTAGTATACATATTGTTTCTTTTTCTCCGGTGGTTGTTGTTTGATTTGTTAGAGCATTCAGTTTTGAATTATTGCTCCATTCATCTAAGTTAATTCATATCTAGTTTGAATTTGGTATTTGTAATTTGTTTTTGTTCAGATTAATTTGATTTACCATACTACTTGGTTATTCATTCAGTTCCGTTCCTCTATTGAAAAAAAAATAGAAAAAAATACAATTATTTTGTTATTTGATTTTGGATTTTGGTGTTTTGGAATTTTGTTTGCTACAAGAATTTATTTATTTTGTTTGACTTATATTTCACTATTGTATTGGTTAATTTCGACATTGTAGTATAGATCTGTAATACCCCTAAATTTACGAACCAAAAATTTTTATTTATGGAGTTTAGCGCGGAAGTTAAATAATAATAATGAAAGGTGTTGCCGCCACACTTGGTACAAGTCTGATTACCTTTACCATTCTCAAACTAAGTGTTGAGGTAAAAATCATTACTTTGCTTAGATGTAATACAAGATTATAAAATACAAAATAGAGAGAACAAAATAGATATAAGTGTTGTTCTAAGTAAAAACAATGTCAGCAGTTTACAAAACTCAAAGAGAGAAATACTAAAGGACACGGGCCTCCAAAACTAACCGAAAATAATATACCACCGAATAGCCCTAGGCTCTCAAACCAAACTATCAACTTTCATCTGAACTCAAAAATATGGGACGGTCCCTCTGGAGGGAAAAGAGATAGAGTATCAACCGCATGCATGTCAAGGGTGCGACGTGATTCAATAAGATACGGATAAGACACTAATCATGTAAAGTGAAAGATTGTTGAGCCGAGCCCAGACCGGTCCACCGGCTATAATAGTGGTGGACCGGTCTCCAGGGCAAATTGCTCCTGGCCACTATTATTTGCCGGTGGACCGGTCTGGCCCCGAATCACATGATGTTTCGGTGTAAGTGCTTAGTGTATTTCCCATGGTTTAACTTACTTACTTCGGTTTGTCGAGCACGAAATCCCCCACTATTATAGCCGGTGGACCGGAAGTATACACTCAGGGCAGAACGCTCCTGACCACTATTATTTGCCGGTGGACCGGTCTCCAGGGCACCCCGGCTCCTGGCCACTATTATTTGCCGGTGGACCGGTCTGGGCTCGGCTCAACAATCTTTCACTTTACATGATTAGTGTCTTATCCGTATCTTATTGAATCATGTCGCACCCTTGACATGCATGCGGTTGATACTCTATCTCTTTTCCCTCCAGAGGGACCGTCCCATATTTTGAGACTCGCACCTCTTCTCACACCCGACATCCATCCCCCGTAGACTTAGGTAAAGTAGCATATAGTAAGACACAAACCCCAAGGATATAGGCCATCCCAACATATATGATATCGCCTCTGCATGTTCTCATCCCTCTAGGGTTCCTCCTCAGATACCCTAATCGGACCTATGTGGCCCAACTCTTTCTTACTTACCCAAACGCTACGTTATTCTTTATCTCGCACCTCATTCTTTATTAGGAAATTCCCCAAGTGTATTTCTTTATCTCCCAAGTTCATATGTGACCAACAAAACCCTAGTTGGCCACTCAAACCCTAATCGACCACGCCAACCCTGGTTGGCTGCACCAAACCCTAGCACTTTACTTCTTCAACAAGTAACCTCCCTCCTTTAGAAAACCCATACTCATCCTTTATATAAGTGAATTCTCACTCTCAACCCCCTACTCCTTAGGCCATTAATATCACCGTGTAATCATTAATACCACCATACAACCCTAACATCACCATGCGAATCATAATACCACCATACCAACCATAATACCACTATACAAACCCTAATACCACCGTGCAATCATGATTACCACCATGCAACCATTAATACCACCATACAACATTAATACCACCACAAAATCGTAAATACCATCATATAAACCCTAATACCACCATGCGAACCCTAATACCACCGTTACAACCATAATACCACCATACAACATTAATACCACCATGAAATCACAAACACCATCATACAAACCCTAACACCGCCATGCGAACCCTAATGCCACCATACAACCATTATACCACCATACAACATTAATACCACCATAAAATCACAAATAACATCGTACCACATTAATACCCCATAAAATCACAATTACCCCCATCCAACATTAATACCTCCATAAAGTCACAATACCACCATACGAACCCAAATACCGCCATAAACCATTAATACCATTATGAAATCATTAGTACCAACATGCGAGCATTGATGCCACCATTCAAACCCTAATCCCACCATACAAACTTCAAGACCCCCATGATGGTTCCCAACTCATACTACCATTTATCCTAACATGCATGTCCTAGAGGGCCATAGCATAATACGTCGTAAACATCATACATATAAACGTCATGCTCATGTCATGGAAGTACAAACAACATACCTCAATCTCCAAGCTGCGCTACATATAAAACAAGTTATCCACAAATCATACAATACATGACATAGCATGGCATACACAACATTCAACACATCAATGTCACACATAGCATAAGGCCATTAGCATCGTCCTTACCTAAGGCGACGCCGGGCTTGGAGCACGCTCCTCTAACTCCTTAAGGCTTTGGTCGGGGTTACCTATAAAAGGGGAAAATGCTAAGTATTAGTTTCCCCTATAATTACTATCAAACCTCATTTTAGTTTAAGGTTAGGGTTTTTATTACTAAAAAGGGTTTTATACAAAAACTAGGGTTTTTACTTTAGAATTAGTATACTAAATATTAGTAGTTAAAATATGCTTATTTTTAATACCTATTGTTACACTTATATTATTAGCCCCATTAGCCCTATTCTTATAATAATAATGTTCATGTTAACTATAGAAAAATAATGGTAATAATAATAATAATAAAACTAATACTCATGACACTAATGTTTATAGTAAGAGAAACCCTAGCCTTTTTTTTTTTTTTTTTTAAGGCTAAGTCTATTAATGGTGTCATATTCAAAATAATATTATTATAAGGTCACAATATTACAAGTAACTATTCCTAAGGGTGATAATGACAATATTTGTATATTCTTGAATAATAAAAGGGTTTAAATGCTTTTGATTACAACAATAAGGTAGTGATAGTAGTAATAATAATAATAGCTGATAATAGTGTCATAGTAGTAGGGTTAGGGTTAATGTTAAATGGTATGGTAATAAGGTTCAAGTACTCTTCTTAGTTAACAACCAAATGATATTTACTAGGTTGAGTTAAGTAACATGGGTAAGACAAGGTAGTATTATTATTAACAATAGTGGTAAATGTGTTAAGTGTAATAACAGTAGTAATAATAATACTAATAATAATAATAATAATAATAATAATAATAATAGTAATAATAATAATAATAATAATAATAATAATAATAATAATAATAATAATAATAATAATAGTACAACCAATTAAGGCTAAGCAATACTAATAATAACCATAGTAAGGATAATAGAATAATAATAATAAAAATGTTAATACTAATACTTATAAAAACAAGACCAAAGTTAAGTATAATATACTTTAGGGTTTAAAAGAGATGTTAGTATTAGTAAGAAAACAAGAACATTAATAATAATAAGGACAATAATAATGGTAATAATAATAATACTAAGAATAATAATAATAATAATAAAAGTAATAATAATAATAAAAGTAATAATAATAATAGTAATAATAAGTATATTAGTATTAATATTAGTAGAAAATAGTAGCAGCTATATGAAAAGGGGGTTAGGGTTTGGATGGGTGGAGAACCACCTAGGGTCGGTGGTGGTCCGGCGGCGGCGCGTGGCGGCAACGGCGGCGGCGGTGGAGGAGGAAGAGAAGGGAAAAGATCAAGGTGGTGGTTAGATGGGAGGAGAAGAGAGGAAGTTTGAGGTGGGGGAAGAATCAGCAGGTGAAGGGGAGTGGAATGAGGGTGGTGGCGTGGCAAGGGGCGGCGGCGCGCGGCGGCGACGACGGCGGCCGAGGGTGGTGGAGAGAGGTGGAAGATGGGGGAGGAAGGAGGAGAGGGAGGCAAGGGAAATCGAAGGCAGGGGAGGGTAGAGGGAGGTCTGCTGGGAATTTTGGAGGGTGGAAGAGTGGCTGGTAGCGGCGGAGGAGGCGGCAGAAGGCGGCGCAAGGCGGCGGCGGGCTGGAAGGGTGGTTTTCGGGATAGGAACTTTGCACGACGAAGGAGGCACGTGCAGGGCAAGGCGGAGGGTGGTGGTGGTCTGGTTTCGTAGAGGGCGTTGCAAGGATGATAATGGTGGGGAGAGGTGGTTTCGGCGGTGGCTAGAGGCGGTAGAAAGGGTGTCTGTTCCGGCGGCGGCGGAACAGGGTTTCAGCAAGGCCCAACGGGAGGGCTTGCTGTGGCCGTTCGGGAGGGGGTATTTATAGGCCAGGGGGAAGGAAAACGACGAAGGGAGGGAGGTGGCACGCGGGGCAGGGGTGCAGGTGGCCGGCCGATGGCAGGCGGTGCAGGTCTGCCATGGCAGGCTGGGTCGGGGACAGGGAAGAAGAAAGGAAGGAGACGGCACGCGGACACAGGGAGAGAAGGACTTGGTCGGGCCGAAAAAAGAAAGAAAGCGACGGGAGAGAGGCAGGGAAGGACGATCGGGTTGGTGGCTGCCGGCGAAATCGACTTGCAGGTCGATTGCAGGTTGGGGGGGGGCAGGTCGAAGAAGAAGAAGATGGCAGGGTGGACCGGTGGTCCAGGGAAAAGAAAAGAGGAGGGGAACCGGCCGGTTCGGCGTGGTTTATTAAGTCCGCAAGTCGAACGCGGCGTTTCGACGTTATGGGCGACAAAGCGCCGCGTCGCGTTGCCCGTTTGGCAACGGCTATAAGGCCATTAATTGAGGCGCGGCGTTTCGACATTTATGAGGCTAAAACGCGGCGTATGGGGCGCGCAGCAGTTGGCGTCGCGCGACGCTGGGCCGCGGGCGGGAAGGAGGAAGGAGAGGCCAGGGCCTGGGCTCGCGCGAAGGGAGAGGGGAGGCGAGGGGTCTGGGCCGGTGGGCTGGCCCAGCCGGGGGAGAAGAAAGAAAAAAAAAAGAAGAGGAGGGAGAAAAAGGAAAAAGAGGGGAAAATAGGTAATAAATAGGATGGGAAAATTAAATAAAATAACTTATGGGTAAATTGGGGTATTTTTGGGTTGTTTATAATATTAATATTTATGAAATATTAAATAAATTCCTTTTTGCTTATTTTAAATTATTTTAGATAAATTTCCTTAACCTTCATGCTAATTAGAGAAACACCCAAATTTTTTTCCAATTAAATTCTTTATTATTTTCCTCTTAATATGCCTTAATTAACTCTCTAAATTTTAATAAATAAATTTATATAATTAATTTTCCTAATAATTCCTTATTTGACCATAATTTCGGAAATTAGGATTTTGGGATATTACATCTTCTCCTCGTGGGAATGAGCAGCACCGATGAAACAAGTGTTCAGTACGCTACGTATGGAGTAAGGTAACCATGTACTAAGGCCAATACATAAAAGCACATGATTAAAACATGATAGCATAACAACTTACAATCATTGAAATAAATAAATATTTAATCTTTGATCAATGTTTATTTCACACCATGCTTATTATCATTCCATGCGAGTGGGGAAACCCCACTATTATAGCCGGTGGACCAGAAACATACAGGGTATATGGATCCTGACCACTATTATTGCCGGTGGATCGGTCTGGCCCTGACTCTCATGGTGTTTCACTGTAATTACTTAGTGTATTTCCTATGTCTTAGCATAATTATGTTTGGTTTGTTGAGCACGGAATCCCCCACTATTATAGCCAGTGGACGAGAAACATACAAGGCATAAGCTCCTGACCACTATTATTGCTGATGGACCGGTCTCATATAGGGCATAAAGCTCCTAACCACTATTATTCACCGGTGGATGTGTCTGAGCCCGGCTCAACAATCTTCCACTTTACATGATTAATGTTTTACTGTGTCTTATTCAAAAAGTTTTGCCCTAGACATGCACGACTAATTCCCTCTATGATTATCCTCCAAAAGGATCCATCCCATATTATGATACTTCTGCACCTCCTAACTTGCCCCATCATCCTTTCCTCCTTACCTTAACTTACACTAGAAGTCTAACTCCTAAGTATGTGGGTCAAGGCCCACTACCTTACAACTCCAAGTCCACCCACTGCCTCACTCTAGGGTTTTATTCAAAAATCCTAATTTAGGCCTATGTGGCCCGTCCTATTCCACCTCACACAACCCAAATTATTTTAACACCCCATACATCATAACCCTTAAATTCAATCCCTCATCATTACGCTTTACTCCCCAAGTACACGTGTGATCATGAAACCCTAACTAACCACATCAAACCCTAATTGGCTACACTAAACCCTAGCTTCCTCATTTTCACATGTCACCCTTCCATTTCTCACCTTCCACTCCTTATTTTCCCATGCTAATCATTCTCATCCCTCACATGATAATTTCCATCCTCATCTCTCATCCTCATTTAATTCTCTTTTTACCACCTTCTCAGACTAGGGTTTTCTCCCAAACCCTAGTTCGCTTTCCTATGTACCCTTATACTGTCCCACGTACTATTTTTCACCCAAAACCTCTAAACACCCAAACAACTCTTCCGTTACCTTCCTTACACCCCAAGTCAACTTTTCATACATAAATTTTACTCCTATGCAGACCCTAATCTTCCCATGTAAACCTTCGAACTTTTTCATGCAAAGCACTAGACTTCTATGCAAACCCTAGATTCTCCCATGCAAAACCATAGATTCTCCCATGCACAACCATAGATTCTTCTATGCGAAATCCTAGATGCTCCCATGCACAACCATAGATTCTCCCATGCAAAACCATAGATTCTCCCACTGATGGATCATGAAATATTTAGGTCAAACCGCATCCCTTGGTCAACTTATTCCCCTTTGGTCAACTTACTTCCTCATTTTCCTTTTTCATCCTTTCATTTCATATCATCCCATTACATCCTAACATGCATGTCCTAAAGGGCCACAACACTTCACATCATAATCACAAATTATACATATTATACGCATGCCATAAAATAACACATGAACATACCTCAACTCCAAGCCACACTACACATAAAATAGTTATCACGATAAGTATAAGATACATAACACATCATGATACATGGCATACAAAGCATATAAGGCACATAACACTCATAAGGCCTTAACTACACCCTTACCTAATACGACACCGGTCTTGGAGCACGCTCCTATGGCTCTTTAGGGTTCTGAATGGTCTCACCTATAAGAGGGAAAAACTAAGGATTAGTTTTCCTCCTACCAAAATACTATTATTTCCTAATTTATTCTAAGGTTAGGGTTTTAGATAAAATAATAATATAATAATAGTAACACTAACTAAATACTAATTTTGCTAAGGATAAAAATAATAATAGTAATCTTGGAAAAGATGATAATGTAAGGTTTGAAGATTTTACCTTAATAAGAATAATGATACTAAAAATAATAATAATAATAATAATAATAATAATAATAATAATAATAATAATAATTAAATAATAGTAATATAATAAAATTAAATAAATACAGCTTGCATAATTAGGGTTTAAGGGTTGAGAGGGTTTAGGGTACCACCTTACCACCTTGGGTTAGTGGTGACTGGCAGCACTGACAGTAGTACACGACGGCGGCGACGGTGGTAGGAAAAAGAGAAGAAAAGAGAGATAGTTGAGTACTGGGAAAAGGAGAAGGAGAAAGAGGGTGGAAATTGGGGTGTTGATGGTTGCCTAGATGGAGAGGAGTGGAATAAAGGTGGTGGCACATGGCGGCGGTTGTGGTGGTCAAGAGTGGAGGAAAGAGAGAAAGAGAGGAGGAGAGAGAGGAAGGGGAAAAGAAGGGTAGGGGAGGTAGAGGAAAGTCTGCAGAGTAGCTTGGGAGGTGTAGGAGGCAGTGGTTACGGTGGAAGTGGTGGCTAATGGTGGTGCGAAGGGCGGCGGAGATGGAACAAATGGTTGGTTAAGAAGGTTACTTTGTACGGCCAGGGTGGTTCATGTAGGGCAAATCAAGGGTGGAGGGTGGTGTAGGGAGTGGTTCTGTGGGTGGTTCGAACGACGGCGTTGGGCGGCAACAATGACAATGGTGTCTGAAAGGGTGGTGGTGCAAAGGGGAAAAATTATGGGTTTCGGGAAAAACTCGACGCTAGGGCTGGTTATGGGGTTTTTATAGACCAATGGAGGGGGATAAGGTTAGAGAGGAGATAGGAGAATAGGGGAAGGTAGGCAGGAACTCTTAGGCCGGCAATGGTAGGCTGGCGCAGCTAAGTTTTGTGGCTGCCTACTATTGGCTCAGGAGAGGGAATGGCGCACGGGAAGAGAGGAATGTGGGTTGCGTCAAAGTGGCCGATGAATCGGTGAGGAAGAGAGGGAAAAATGGCCAGTCAATAGGGCGTGGTCAGTGATGGAAATACCAGTGCAGTTCGGGGAAGAAAATTTCTAGTTGCGACGGGATGGGGAAGAAGAATGAAGAAGGAGAAGCGGGCGTAGACCGGTGATCTAGAAGAAAAAAAAGAAAGAAAAGAGAAGGGGAAGGGCCGGACCGATCGGCTAGGAAAACAAATGAAATGCGTCGTACTAGGCCACGTTGAAGGAGAAGAAAGGAAAAGGGAAAATGGGTTGCTGGGCTGGCCCAAGTCAGGGAGGAGGAGGAAGAAAAAAGAAAAGAAGAAGAAGGAAAAAGGAAGAAAAAAGGAAAGAAAAGAAAGAAAGAAAGAAAAGGAAAAAGGAAAAAAGAAAAAAGAAAAATAGGTGGGTTGGGATATTTAGAATATTTTGGTATTTTGGGATATTTAAAAATAATAATACTTAAATAAAATAATATTTAATTCCCTTTTTAGGCTAATTTAGGATTTTAAAAAGATTTTTCCTAAATTCCATTTTAATTAGCAAATCATCCAAAATTTTCCTAATTAACATATTTATTATTTTCTCTTTGATTTTCCCTAATTAATTTCATTTTATTTTAATAAAAACAATTTATTTAATTAATTTTCCATAACAAATCCTTAATTAGCTATAATTCTTAAAATTAGGGTTTTGGGGTATTTCAAGTGACCTTTTATTTGTACTGGGTGTTTGGACAAAAAGTTATGTTATCTAGATAATGTTTTTACCCAAATACCTTTTGAACTCTTTGATCTATGGTATTTCTCAATTTGCAATGTATTACTGTAACCTAAGTTAATCTGCAAACTCGTATATGTAGGGCTGTAAATGAGCTGAGCCAGTTCGGTATTCAGCTCGGCTCAACTTGTTAAAAGCTCAGTTCGGCTCGTTCGTTTAGTTAAATGAGTCAAGCCTGAGACTCACTTTTTGGCTCATTTATTAAAGGAGCCGAGCTCGAGCTTGGAAAAGTGAGGCTCGGTTCATTTTTTGGCTTTGGTTTGTGAGCTTGGCTTGGCTTGTTCATTTAGTTAAATGAGTCGAGCATGAGCCTTATTTTAGGCTCATTTAGTTAAACGAGCCGAGCCTAAACCTAGGGGTATTCGACTTGGCTTGGCTCGTTTATAGCCCTACGTATATGTATTTATAAAAGCTTTGCTTATTTCTAATTACCTTATTTTTTATGAATGGTTTTAGCCTTTTGATCAATGTAAAGATGGTATGATAAAATAAATTTATGTCAATTATGGTGGAAACACCCCAATATTTTAATTATATGCTTTAGCTATAAATTAAAATAGTAGTAAATTTTGGGGTGTTATATGGTAAATATGGAACCAGTTTTCTAATGGATTTCTATGATAGGAATGGTATTATACATGAAGCTATTACCCCTTATACCCCTCAGCAAAATGGTGTAGCTGAAAAAAAAAAGAATAGAACACTAAAAAAATGATAAATGCTATGATGTTGAGTTTTGTTATGTCTGACCATATGTGGGGAGCGGAAGTTTTATCTACTTTCTATGTTTTTCCCTATAAGAGACTAGATAAAACTCCCTATGAATTATAGAAAGGTTTTGAACCTAACCTAACAATTTTAAAAGTGTGAGGGTGTCTTGCTAAGGTTGACTTACTAGAATTTAGAAGAACTAATGTGGGAACAAAGACTTTTAACTATACATTTATTCGATATGTTTAGAATAGTGATGCATATAGATTCTTGTTTTTGAATGATAATTCTATATGTGAATCTAGGAATGTAGAGCTTTTTGAGAATGTATTTTCCATGAAAAAGAATGCATGTGATATTGCTAGTTCCCCTAATGCTTCTTATGTGTCCTTATCTAGTGCTGAAAATGACAATGTGAATGAGCCTAGGAGAAGTAAACGATGAAGGATAGAAACTAGTTTTAAACCTTATTTTGTTACTGCTTTCCTAAGTGAAAATTATGATGTTGATATGATAAATGTGGACTTTATGTCTACTTATCTAATTGAAGAGGATCCAAAATACTATAGGGAATCTATAACTTCTATAGATGCTAGTTTCTGGAAAGAAGCAATTAACAATGAGTTAGAATCCATTAAGTCTAATCATACATGGGATTTCGTTAATTTACTTAAGGGTTATAAAAAAATTAGACGTAAATGGTTCTTCAAAAAGAAATTGAGAATTGCTAGAAACATTGATAAGTTTAAGACTAGATTAGTAGTTGTAGGCTACAAGCAAAAGAAAGACAATGACTTTTCGATACTTATTCTCTTGCAACTAAAATTACCACTATTCACTCTTTAGTTACCTTAACTACTATCTATGGACTTGTGGTCCATCAAATGGATATGAAAATAGTTTTGTAAATGGTTACCTAAAGGAGAAAATTTATATAAAGAAGCTTAAGGGTTGTGTGGTTCCGAGTCAAGAGAAAAAAGTGTATAGATTAAGAAAGTAATTGTATGGCTTTAAACAAGATCCTAACCAATGGTATGAAAATTTTAACCAAACCGTAATAAGTGATTGTTATGTTATGAATACATTTGATTCATGTGTTTATTCCAAAATGATTGGACATGAATGTGTGATTATCTACCTATATATAGATGACATGTAGATTCTTGGTACAAGTATGAATGTGCTCAATGAGACCAAATTATTTTTGTCTTCTCATTTTGAAATGAAAGATTCAGGGGAAGCTGATGTAATTCTTGGTATTAAAATGAGAAAATTTGAGAAAGGCTTTTCCTTGAGTCAGTCACATTATGTTGATAAAATATTAGAAAATTTTTGTTGTCATGATGAAATTCCTGTAAAAACTCCCTATAATCCTAGCATACATTTGAAAAAGAACTTAGATTCTAGTATTTCTCAAACTAAATTTGTTGAAATCATTGGTAGTGTGATGTTCCTCATGAACTACACTAGACTTGGCATAGTCTATGTTGTGAGCAAACTAAGTAGGTATATTTACAACCTAGGTAGTGATCATTGGATTACCCTTCGTCATTTGCTTTGATACCTTAAGGGTACTAAGAATTGGGGTTTACATTTTTGTGAATTCCTTGATGTGTTAGAGAGATTTATAGATGCTAACTAGGTCTCTTATAATTATGAAGTCAATTCCATTATTGGTTATGTGTTTACCTTAGGAGAAGGAGATGTGTCTTGAAAGTCTACTAAGAAAACTTGTATAGCTTGTTCCACCATTGAGTTAGAGTTTATTTCCCTTGATTTAGCTTGTCAAGAGGTAGATTGTTTGAGGGACTTATTGGCTAATGTGCATTTGTCGAGTGAGCTAAATGTACCGATTTCCTTACACTGTGATTCACAGACAACCATTTGTGTTGCTAAGAACACTATATATATTGGTAAGAAAAGATTTGTGAGACAAATTTTAGTGACAATATAATCTCTTTGAAGTTTGTTAGATCTAAGAGGAACTTAGCAGACCCTCTCACGAAGGGTATGACAAGGATAGTCATCCTTGAATTGTCAAGAGGGATGGGGCTTAAGCTTATGAGTTGAGGAAAATATGGTGGATACCACTTGTGGTCAAACAAAGCCATATGATTACTCTCTTGCACTACATTTCCATTCCTATGGCGTATGGTAGTGCGTTGTGATAGGTTGGGCTTATGCTTATAATGATTTCATAGCCCTATTCCTAGGTGGTCTTAGTGAGACAAACCTGATGAACTCATTGCTTGATACATATAAGATTGAGTATATTAATGTTCTTATTGATTCCACAACCAATTTTGGTGATGCTTATGAGAAGCATTTGATGGGTTCACTTAGGTAAGTATGAAGGTGGGACGCCTTCTATGAAATAATGAGGCTATTTTTTTAGAGCACTCATGAGTATTCAAGGTGCATGCATGGTTATGAAAAACAATTGTGTTATTATCGTAGAATTTGTAGAATTTAAGGCAAGACATGTGTTGTGGGGGTCATAATATAAGTTTGGGTAGTTCAAGATTCATTCACTCCCTAGATATGATTGTTGTCTCACTCACTATATATATATATATATATATATATATATATTCAATTCTCATGACATTGGTGCTTAAGTGCATTCCTTGGTTTACCAGATTTATTTTTGTTGTGTCTTCTTTCTATTTTGCCATTGGTTGAGGATTGTTGGAAGCATTGGCACAACAACAGTTGTTTGTTGTGCTATAGTTGATTTTTCACCATCCTACATTGGTGGGTAGAAGAAATTTTATTTGATTTTTATAAACTCTTACCTTTGGGTTGTTTGTGTAATGGACGGATGATTATTTTTGTCAAAATTTTGGGCCTTTGATTTTAATTTAATGTTATGATTTGATTTAGAATATACTTTGATTTGAAATTATGTTGGAAAATGAAGTTTATTGAGTTTTAGAGGCAAACCCTTTGACCAGTTCCATGAATCGATCGACTGGTTTATTGTTTTAGCCAAATTGGGTTCCTCGACCAAACCAATCTACTGGTTGGGGGAAACTGATTGACTAGTGGATGAACAGTCGACTAGTAGACCCAAATTGATTTGCTGATTTGTCGAGCTGGTCACGTTTTTTAATTTAATTTTTTTTGGAAAAATCACTTACACTAAAATGGAGCCTTACCATTTCATATAGATTGTCCCTAAGATATTCCTAACCCTCTTCATAATGTGTTTAATCCAAAATATTACCTCAATTTATTCTAGAGGTCGATTGAGACAAAGGAGGGAGAGAGATGACCTTAGCCATTATCTTTTTCCTGCTCTCTCTTTGCCCAATTCTAAGATCGATTGCTTTGACCTCAAGCATGCTTCTGAGCAATTGGAAGATTTCTTACACGCTGACCCCTCATTTCTTCATTCGTGAATTCTAATTTTGGCCTGATTGATCTTATTTGGGAAAAGGCCAGCAAATCCTAGATAAATCAGTCCATTTTGATCAAATTCAAAAGGTTAATAGTAGGGTGATGCGTGTACGGTTAGAGTTTTGGACTTGGATGGAGTTTATAGGGAGTAATCGATGAGGATGGAGTATGGAGGTTGATGATGGAGGAGGATTTTTGGTGGGAGGAGGTGGGAAAAGATAAAGTGGAAATAGAAGGATAAATTAATCTTTAAACCACATAGAAATAAAGATTAAGGGTTTGAGAACAAAACCGTTCACACAGATTTGGTTTTGTTTTCGAGACAAATCCACACAGAATTCGGGTTTTAAGCAATGCTTAAGGTTGTTCTTCTTATTCAAGTTGTGTGTTTCTACTCGGTTTCCTATGGTTTATATAGCCAAGGAACCAAGCATCTTCTCAAAAGATTACAAGCATATTTCCTTCCAAAAGCATTAATTCCCTTAAGACTAGCTAGTTAATAGTCAATTACTAACTGACTAAAAGTAAATAACAATAACTAGTACTTAAAAATAAACATTACACTAGCTAATAAACGTTGACTAAAAGGAAATAACAATAACTAGTACTTAAAAATAAACGTTACGCTAGCTAACAAACGTTGACTAAAAGTAAATAACAATAACTAGTATTTAAAAATAAACGTTACGCTAACTAACAAATGTTGACTAAAAGTAAATAACAATAACTAGTACTTAAAAATAAACGTTACGCTAGCTAACAAACGTTGCATGAAGCCATGCATACCCCATATTCATGCACCCTCTCTAAGTAGCATAACCGTCTTCCTCGGTGTTATGTTCTGTGACTCTGCTCCCGCATCATAGGGTTTTGAGTTGCCTTCCAAACCCTCTGTGTTTTCCTTTGATTGGTTGGTTATAAATAGCTCCAATCATCCCTATAATTAACTTTATTTTAGCCACCAAACTTCCCTAAGTTCTGTATTCTCCTTTCTTGTTTCCACCCTTCGATCCTTGCCAAGCTAACCTCTCACACTCTTCTAATCCTATCTCTAACCCTCTCTTGTTTCAATTATTAAGCAAGGTAGAGTTAGATTTTGGGAAAAGATTGAGTGGTCCAATTGAGCTTTTATCTATTTTATCTCCGTGATATGTTCTTATTTCATTATATTTTCTTTTCAAAATCTAATAAGGTTTTGATATAATACCTGAGTTAAGATTTTGGTTTTTAGGGTTTTAATAGTTAAAGTTTTCACAGATTTGAAAATTCTATTTTAAGGGGATTAAGCCTACATCAAGTAAGTTATTATTGCTTCTAAAATGTTTAGTAAGTGTCCCTGCATGTTAGTGATTATCTTTAGTTGATTTCTGCATGATGGCATGAAGAGGTATGGTTGTATATATGATTTGGATTCTTAAATGACGTGATATGAGTAAAAACCATAAAAAATGGGTAAAAATAGGCTATGATGATTCCATGTGGAGTAGTGCATGAAAAATTGGTTGGAAATATGTTAGATCATGTTGGTATATGTTTAGATGTGGTTAAAAATGATTTATATGAAAGAATCTACATGAAAGTTATGATTTGGTACTGTGTTACGGCAAGATGATTGACCAGTTAGGTCAAACAAATCGACTAGTTCCTAGAATAGTTGAATGGATGATTTAACCCATCGATACGTATGCTTGTGGAGACCTTGGTCTTGCTCTTTGCTTAAACCCATCGATTGGTTTGGTAAAATGAATCAACTAGTCAATGAATAATCAACTAGTTTATCCAAACCAATCGACCGATTTGAAGAGAGCATGGTCTGGTTGGGTCAAACCAATTGGTTGGTCAACCTAAATCGATCAATTGGTTGGTGTAATTGATCGACTGGTAGGGCCAGACCGATTTGACTGGCTTAATTAATTTGTTTCTTCTAATTTCAACCATGCTTTGAGATTATGATTGGTATTATATAATGGTTATTAATAGGATAAAATAAAAAAATTATCATGGACTATTGACCTAATTAAAATTTTAAAAGGGATCATGAATCATGGTATACTCAATGAGTAATAAAAAGGACTAAATGAGCATTCCACTTATGATAAGTGAGGCTAATTGAGAATAGAGTGTGGACTCAGCTTGGGATGGAAATGAATTTAATGGTGGATATGAGTTTAATTGGCCAAAGATAGATGGTAAACCTAGATGGTTGAGGAAAATGGAAATAAAAGGATTAATATGTTTTAATATGGGGATTTACCTTGTTTGCTTGTATGGGCCTTGTATGATCACCCATCCTTATGAATAAAATACTAATAATTTAAAATGAAAGAAATTTGGGTTCTGTATCGGTTTAGGTTACTTGATCATTAATTAGCTACCGGGGTTAGTATGCCTTTGAGTGTTTTGGTGCCTTTAGGCGGGATCTTGAGAGGTCTCAGTGTCTTACCTACTCTAAACACTGATAATGTACTAGGGGGTATTGATAATAAAGGGTCTGGTTACATAGGTGGTTGGCTTTGGCCCGGACCTATGTCTATATTGGTTAGCTTCGGCCTAGACTTATGTCCATTATGGTGAATGGCTTCGGCCTGGACTTATATCCACTTGGTGAATGGCTTCGGCCTAGACTTTATGTCCCTTTTTGGATAAGCTTCCATGGTATGTGAGACCATGGGGTAGTGTATAACCTATCGCTCGATGATAATGAAATATGGTTGGCAAATATTGGTTAATAATGATGAATGACAATCAGATGAATGGTTGACAACTAGTTATGAAATGGAAGTAATGATATGGTTAACCAAATGGTTAAAGTTAGTTTATGCACTTGATTAACTAGTTATGATATGGAATATTAATTGAGGTGATTGGCCTTTATCTTACATAGATAAATGGATGGCATATCTTAATATAATTGGATAAATGGAAATGACCCTAAGGGTTGTTGGATTATTCTATGCTAGCGCTCATGTGAAAGTGATATGATTTCCTAAGCATGATGTTTTTTCTATGATGGTATTGTATATGATAGCATGTGTTATGCACTCTTACTTATATGTATAGAGTCCTACCATGTGCATGTCATACATTATGATAAAATAGCGTACTTGTGTACATTGAGGGAGCAACTTAGCTTACTCAATACGTAGCGTACTGATATGCTCATTTGCTCGGTCTCCTGTTCATTCCCATGAGCAGAGGACAATGTGTAGGTTTTGGGGGATGGCTAGTAAAGAGCCTACTTCAATTGGGTCAGGGCTTGTGAGTAAGGACATTAAAAAGGTTTGGTGGGGTTCCTAGAGGACCATGGTATTGTTTTAGGCCTTATGCCTCAACCCATGATTTGTAATCTCGTACTTTTAATATGTATTTTCTAACTATTTTACCGGAACCCATTAGGGTTGTTTGATGTAAACAATTTTTTTGAAACCAATTCAATTAAATTGTTATTTGCACACTTTACTATTTTAGTGTTGGATGGTTTAGCCTTGTATCTGATATAGGGTAGGCGGCAGATATCTATCCTATGTTAAGTACGGCAGTAACACTCTATTTTTCCTAAGTATTTTCTACTTCTGCAATAGGTGATCCATTGTTTCAATAGTCCTAGCACAAATGCCACACTTAGTGGGAATATGTGAATTCCATTTGCTCAATCTGTCCTTGGTAGGAAGTCTTTTGTGGCAGACAAGCCAAGTAATAAAAGAGCAGCAAGGCATACCAAAGTGATTCTAGATATGGGAAGATCAATCCTTCTTATCCTCCCTATATCTCAGCACATCATAGGCTTTATGAATCATATATATGTCAGTCTAGTCTTCATGATACTTTTAAACGACCAAGAATGCTATGGACGAATAATAATAGTGGATTGCAAGTTGATTCGACCAAAAATTTTGCTTCAGGATAGCAAATCAGTTTGCAACACAACTGAATTGATAAGTCTTTTCGCTTCTAATTTTTCTTGTGTATATATACTGCCTTTTTTCAACAAATAATACTATTTATAATTTTTATGATAGAAAGGTAGAAAGCATTTGTCAACCTTTTAATCTTTTTCTCTTAATTGGATTTTATATTATTCATTTATAACTTCCTACCGGTTCCTCTTCATCCAACTCCTTTCATCTCTATCAGTCTTCTCCAGCTTCCTTATGCTCTATGAATACATCCTTCAAGTGATCCATGGCTATCATTCTTGGGGAATAGCAAATTGATTATATCATTACGTAGAATGGGTCTTTAAATTGTCAAACTCATTTACAAAAATTATTATTGATAAATTTATGCTACTACCTACCTTGTGTAGATTATGGAGATCAACAAAAGTTGTTGAACAACCACAGATTCCTAGGCAATAACGTCCCGTGTGATTTGGAGAAAATAGGGGCTAACCGAGGATAATCAATTCATTCATTTCATTCGGGGGCGGAATTTGTTAACTTCAACTACGTAAATTGGGGTTTGACTTGCACCTCCGTTCATCCCCATTAACATCATTTTTTGTTGAAGTCCAATTTTAAAGGCTAATGGAGGTGAACATAAAAACATAAATCATTTTTACACCTGACCAAATAAAAATGCTCCTAGCCTAATTTGTATCCAATTTAATACAAGAGACATATCTATTTAATACAAGGGTATAAATGTCATTTTTAAAAACATTCATTCACCTTAATTCAAATAAAAATTTTAAAATATTCACCTCGATTTATCCAAGTTAGGTTAATATTATCCAAATAATATTGTTTTACCTCCGATTTACCTCTATTACCTTTATCTAGGTTAATTTTTAATATTTACCTTCATCCCGGCTCACCTTAATCCAAACAGACTATGAAGAAATTGAATTGAAGATTTATTAAAATGGTGTTTAAATTGAGAACACAAATGAGGGTAATACTAATAGAGTTGAAATTTTCTTACAGTATTATCCAAAACTTTTATAAATAATACTTGTTGAAAGAGTATTTAAAATTTATTAGAACCATGTTAAAAGACTTATATAAAGAGTATTAAAAATTTATTTAAACAACACCTGAAATTTATATAAAAGTGTTGACTATTTTTTAATACAGTGTGGGGGGAAAAGGCTTTATAGAGTGTAGAAAATTTATTGTAACAATATTGAAAATTCATATAAAGAATGTTAGAGAGTCATTTGCACAATGTTAAAAAAAAGCTATTTGAACGATGCAGAAAAACTCATACAAGGAGTATTCAAAATTTCTTAGAATAATATTGAAAAATGTTATAACAAGCAATTGTTGGGACAAAGAAAATAGAATTTGGAAAGTCCCATGAAGTTGCACCTTTTCCTTTGTCATTTTAATAATGTGATTCCGTAGGAATAAAATCGTTTTCAAAGTAGAAGAGATTGATAATATCTATAGTCTCGTCTCAATGCGGGGGTGTTTGAATGGTGCTTCTTATCTGTCGGCAGACCTGGAAAAGAAAGCTTTCAAAACAAAAATTATGATCGGGTGGGATTTGGAACCACCCAATGCCGACTGGGGCAAAGCTCGATACTGACAGTTCGGGGTCAACAGATGGGTCTACTTCCGATGTAGGAGGACTTCTAAGAGTTCATGCCGGGAAATGAATAGGAGGGTTTGCCTGAAACATTGGACCCACGAATGGCCTCCGCGTAGAAACATGGGATTTAAGGGATGGGCTTCAACATGTTGATTTCCTTAGCATAAAAAAGATCATGTGGAATGTGATGCATCATTTCCGTTTATATCATCTTCTCACTAGTTCTTTGGACTCATTTTAGGTTGCATGTGTCCTTATATAGATTTTTTCTATGGTAAGGCTTGAGAGAAGAAAATAGGTGGCACGCAGATTCACCTCTTTTGGACATTTGATGCCTAATGAATTTATCTTTTTATATATTAGTCTAGCTTATGCTATTAGAATATACCATAAGGGAATAAGATTTTATAGACTTGTAAATTTTTTCGATTTAATATGTATATTATGCATTATAACAAAAAAAAACAAAGATAAATAATATACCTAAAATGAAAAACTTGAATATGTGTGGTCGTGGGTGTGGTAATTGGGTGTTCTTTCAACGTTGTAGGCAAAATAAATTCTATAATATATGAAGAAAAATATATAATTAAATTGGTATTCTTCTTAAAAGATATGAAATTGAGTAGTTTTATACATATTATAAAGCTTTTGGCCCATTAATTTTAGTTTTAAATAAATTTAATAATTTTTTTCGTATAATAAAATAAATAATTCCATTTTTGATTTGATGATTTTTTAGACATTTGTCCTTCCATGATTCATTATATGAAAACTTATACGAAGTTATTTACTTCATTATATGAAACTATTTGCTTCATCATAAAAAAATACTATTAGAATTATATAAAATTAAAATTGTTAAGACAAAAATTCTAAAGTTTATGTAAAATTATTCATTTTACTATATGAAGCCACTCACTTCATTATATGATAATAGGTGCACTAAATCAGGAAGGTGACATAGTGCATCAGACTCGTCCAATAATTATTTTTGGTGGTGAATGCCTATAAAAAAGGGAATGTGGAAGACAAATTAGTATGACATGACTCAACACTTATATAGAATAGTTAATTAATAAAAACATATACAGGATGATTTGGTGGAAATCATTGATAAGCGCGTGAAGATTTTTACATAGAAATATAGAATATCTTTTAATAACGGTTCAATACAAAAACCATTGACTTAAAAAATAACATCTATGTTTTGATAATGGTTATCATGTAACCATTATCAAAATGTTAAAAAAAAACAATGTTTTGATAATGGTTATCCTAACGACTGTTATTAAAACATCAAATATAGAAATGAAATTTGTCTACCCCGTTGTTTCCCTCTTCTCTAGTCATTATATGTTTCATATTTTATTTTCTCTCTTACTACTCTCTCTTGATCTTAATCCTCCTCATCCTCTTGTCGATTGATGGCCACCATTGTCTTCTTTTTACCTATCGACGATTACCTTGCTCCTCCTCTTTATTGTCGTCATTTTCTCTCTCTTACTTTCAACTAGTCCTGTAGCCACCATCCTCTTGTGCTCTCTGTCTCTTGCCACTTTACTACTCCCACCTTTGTGTTGTCTTGTGTTTCTTTACAACTCTAGTAGTCTCTTGTGTGCAAAAGTTAGTTCTTGCTCAACCCCTAATGCTTGTTCTTATTTTGAACGTCACACGCCATTTTCAAATTTAGCTAGGTAGTTATTTTTTTCCTTCTTATTTCATTATAAGTATATGCATTCATCGTATTTGGCTTGGTATTGCGTTTGTTCTTGCTTGTATGTGTAACATTCCCAAAATTCACTATTAAAAATTTTTATTTTATTAAAAGAGTTAGCGGAAGCAAAATAACAAAATTGTGAATTCTGGAGATATTACCGCCATACTTAGTACCAGACCGGTTCACTCATACCGTTCTAGTATGAAGTGCTAAGGTTGAAAGAGTAAAACATAATTTACAACCCAGACTTAAATCAGAGTAGCCTAATAAACCATTTATAAGGATAAAATCCACCAAGGGTGGTTACAAGAACGAAGATTACATTTAAAACAAGAGTTAAAAGGGAAAGAGCAAAACCCTATCAAATTTCGGACAATCCTTACGCTCTTTCCCATTGCCCACTTAAATAGCACCTAAAAAGGACCTGCAAGGGATACTGCCCATTGAATAGGCAAGGGCCCCATGAATGGAACCCTTCAATACCACGGTACTGAGTAACCCTTTAAAACACACTTAAAAGTAGGCCCGCAATGTAACATATGATACAAAAGTATATGCATATACAATGAGAATGCGTATATCATGATCACATACTTAACAAGTCCATCACAGATTAATAAGTCATAATATACAATCATACTTCTAGGCCTTAAGCCATTAGTCCATTATTATTCAATCATCTCGGATTATATATATATATCCATGTGAGTATGAGAACCCCACTATTATAGCCTGTGGACCAGAATACATACAGGGCAGAACGCTCCTGACCACTATTATTGTCGGTAGATCGGTTGCCAGGGTAGAACGCTCCTGACTACTATTATTCACCGGTGGACCGGTTCGGCCTCGACTTCACATGGTGTTCCACCATAAGTGATTAGTATTTTTCCATAATTTATTCAAATCCATGATTAGTTGTATTAAGTTCGGGACCCCCACTATTATAGTCGGTGGATCGTAATACATATATATATCATCCAGGGCAACATGCTCCCGGGCCACTATTATATCCGGTGGACCGATGCTCATTGACATCATCTAGGGGAAAACGCTTCAAGGCCACTATAATAACCAGTGGACCAGTACTCAATATCATAATTCAACTAGGCCTGGCTCATTAATCTTTCACTTTCATAATTAGTGTTTCTCCTTTTTAATCAGCACAACAATTTCATTTATTTGCCTTGGACCAAAGATCAAGATCCTGAGACACAAAGGTACACTGGTTATACTGGTACCTACAAGCTACAAAGTACCCTTCGACCATCAAACCAAGGACACAAAGGTGCCCTGGTTGTACTAGTGCATAATGCTATTCAGTACCCTACCGACAAGGACACCTAATCTATAAGTATGCATACCCTCTAAATAGGTCCGTAGAGCTAGATAGAGTAAGATATAGGGCTTGGATGGGGCATAAAGACACACCAGAAAATACTAGAATAATCATGGGCTAAACCACATCTTTAGGGTAGCGACCCCTCACTACTACGAAAACGGGAAATAATAACGGGACATTAATAACGGTAGTTCGAAAACCGTTGTCAAATGCGTGAAAATTTATGGGCGGGATAGTTTTGATAACGGTTATAGTAAAAACCGTTATTAAAAGGGCAATGTTAAAATTTACACGGATGTTTTAATAACGGTTCTTTCAAGAACCGTTATTAAAAGAGGTTTTAATAACGGTTCTTTCAGGAACCGTTATTAAAAGTCTGAAAGTTTTAATAACGGTTCCTAAGAGAACCGTTATTAAAAGATGTTTTAATAACGGTTCTTTCAGGAACCGTTATTAAAACCCCAAAATCAAACTTATATTTCATTCAATTCAGTTCTGTTTCGTGCCAAAATTTCCAGATTCTCTGCACCTTCGTTCACTTTCTCTCCTTCTCCTTGCAAACCCTCGCACTGCCAACTCTCCACCACGCCTCTGCCATTGCAAACCCTTGCACCGTCGTATTTGAATCCCTTGCCTCTCTCAACATTCTCACCATCATGTTTGTAGCTAGCTCACTTTATGTATGTGTTTGTTATTCCTCTCGTAACTTTTTATCTACTTATATAAATTCATGTCGCCAGGGTTTCGTTCGAAAATGTGTTGTTGAATGTGTTGGTTGAAAATTTTTCTGTTTGTTGTTGAATTTGTTGCGTTGTTGTTATATATTAACAAATACATGTGTTGGCCGAGACCTTTACATATTATTGTTGTATTTGTTTGTATGGAGAATATAGATTCAACATTATTTAGAGCTACAACCATAATAAGCAAAAGAGAAGACATTATTGAGGCTATTTAGAGCTAGATTCACCTCTCGTAACTTTGGAGGGTCATAACTTTTTCATGGGACCTCGGATTTAGGTGATCTAGGAGGCTATTTTGGGTATTTTTTTGAGATCTACAACGTGGCAAATCGGCAGAGCCGGTTTGGGCAATATCGGAGCCTAAAAAAAGGCTATTTTCGCCTCTAAATTGAGGTTTTTTTGTTATGTTTCTTATTTTTAGGGCATTTTCTTACTGTAATTATGCCAATTTCGTGTAATTAGGTACCTCCAAAGAGCTACTGGAACCAGATTTTCAAGACAAAGGAACTTAGATGATGATGATGAAATTCTAGTTTTTAAGGGTTCGAGTGAAGAAGACGAGCTACATGTTTGTATTTTGTCTATGTCTTTAAGTCTTCTTTGAAAACCTTAAAACATTTTGCTTTGGGGTGTAGAGCTACCAAGTTGTGGTATGCCTACTAATTTTGATTCTTGAGTATATATGTCCGGTGTATTAACAAGGGATCGATTGAAATTATGGTGTGATTGCAGATTTGTTATCAATTGATGTTGTTTTACAATGCAGATTTGTTATCAATTGATGTTGTTTTACAATGCAGATTTGTTATCAATTGATGTTGTTTTACAATGCAGATTTGTTATCAATTGATGTTGTTTTACAATGCAGATTTGGTAATTATTTGAACATACAAATGTGTATGTGGGCAGGAACAAAATTGCAAAAACTGCGAAAAAATAGGAGTTTTAATAACGGTTCTTATGAAACCCCGGTGTATTAACAGTTTTCATAAGAACCGTTATTAAAAATCCTGTTTTTAATAACGGTTTTAATAAGAACCGTTATTAAAACCTACGTTTTAATAACGGTTTTCATCATAACCGTTATTAAAACCTACGTTTTAATAACGGTTTTCATCATAACCGTTATTAAAACCTGGAGTTTTAATAACGGTTTTTACTTAAAAACCGTTATTAAAACTCCAGTTTTCGCACATATTCGCGGGTTTTTGTGTATTTTTCATAACGGTTATGAACCGTTATTAAAGATTTAATAACGGGCGATTCAATAACGGTTGAAAACCGTTATTAAAACTATAAAATAACCGTTATTAAAACCCCTTTCCGTGGTAGTGCCTAAAGAGCTACCATTCCTAATCTCGAGGTCTTTCACTTTAATTATTAGTGTCTTAATTAAGGTGATCACGAAAAGCACAATAATCAAATATTCATTCACTTTCAGTCGTTCTGATATCATTAAGTATTTCTTATTCAAACACTCATCCAGGACAACATAGAGGAATCATTAAGGCCATCATAACCTCATCCAATTATGACTTAGGATTCATCCTCGTGATACTCACTAAATATCATTATCTTATTATTCATGATTGCTTGAGTCTTATCACGAAACTCCATTATTCCATCAACATATTAGATATGAATTACTGATTTAACCCTTACTTGTATAATTATTAAGTCATCCATTCCCTACTTACTAATTTACCATATTACCCTTCAGGTTGCATAATTACCAAATTACCCCTTGCTCGGTTTAGGTTACTAAGTTATCTCCCATACTTATTAGGTCATCAATCACCCATCATAGTCGTTATGCTTATCATATTTCCATTTGGTTGGTTAGACTATCAATTTGCCCTTTTCCTTTGTTATAATCACCAAATTGCCCTTTTGTTGGTCAAATTACCAAATTACCCTTCTTTATTATTATAATTACCAAGTAACCCTTCTCTATTATCATAATTACCAAATTACCCTTCTCTTTTATTAAATTTGTCATTTTACCTTTATTTATACCGAATTACCATTTTACCCTTCTCTTTTATTAAATTATCGTTTTACCCTTATCTTTTATTAAATTATCATTTTACCCTTCCTTAAAACCAAGTTACCATTTTACCCTTCTCATTTCACCCTTCTTTTACACTAAGTTACCATTTTACCCTTCTCTTTTATTAAATTATCATTTTACCCCTCTCCCTTATCATAATTACCATTTTATCCTTCTCAATTATTATAATTACCATTTTACCCTTCTCCATTATTATAATTACCAAATTACCCTTTTCTATTATTATAATTACCATTTTACCCTTTACATCCAAAATTACCATTTTACCATTTTCATACAAAATTACTGTTTTACCCTTTTCCTTCAAAATTACCATTTTACCCCTTACTTCTAAAATTACCATAATACCCTTTTATTTATAAAATTACCATTTTACCTTTTACATACAATTACTGTTTTACCCCTTACTTCCAAAATTACCGTTTTACCCTTTACCTCTAAAATTACCATTTTACCCTTTACTTTTAAAATTACCATTTATCCCTTATTACAAATTACTATTTTGCCCTTCTCTTCCAAATTTACCATAATACCCTTTTATTACATCACTTTTATTAAAATTATCATCACCACATGAATATTAATATCACTACTCCATTCTAATTATCCAACTCCATAAACTATTATATTTTAATATAATACTCATTAGCACCCACATATAATATGCCACATCCTTGCACATGACATATTACTAAAATGCCCCTAGGGCTTATAATAATATTATTCATGCATTAATGATCACAATAACATAATACAACATGGATAGGTATTCAACATTTTCATTAATAACCAAACTCTTTCCTTAAGCAATATTTCCACACATAGCATATAAATTAACATGCTTTTCTTTTTATCCATCATATAAGCAACTACATATAATATATTAAACAATATATATATCATGCAAAATAACATATTAAAATCCTAATGTGCTAGCATATGTTTATCTATGCGTTTAAGTGGGGTTTAACGATTACCTTAATCCCACAAAAATCGAACCTTATCGGTATCCTGGTTAAAGGTTCAAGCTTTGATTTGCAAAACCAACAACTAAAAAAAATATCAATATTTATCATATTAGAAATAAGAAAACCCAAAAGCATAAGGTTTTATAAAACTTAATTAATGAAATACTTAACTTAAATATTATTATACCTTAAAATTATCAACCAAAATTAAACCAAGAATGCAGCAACTCATGCTACTCATGTAGGATGAGTTGCATGCAAAATAAGAGGGATAAGGGGTTCGAAATGATATGAAAAGGAGGAGGAAGTGGTATTTTTGGGTTAGGGTTTTGGGGCTAGGAAAGAAGGTAGATGGAGGGGGGTTTAGTGCAAGGGAAAGGTGCAAGGGTGAAGAGAGGGTGTAGATGGTGGTCGAGGATAGGTTGTTGGGGGCCAAGGGTGGTGGTGGTGGTGGCGTAGCCGTGAAGTAGGTTGCAAGAGTGGACGGTGCTAAGAAGGAAGGAAAAGGGAGGAGGAAAATGAAGGGCTGAGGGGGCTGGTTTCGGTAAAAGGAGGTATGGGGGTGGTAGAGGAGGTTGTAGGGAGTGGATTGGTGGTTTGGGTGGCGGTAGAGGTGGTGGGACGGTGGCGAATGGAGGGGTTGTAGGGAGGTTGTCGATAAGGGAGAGAAAGAAGGGAAAAGAAGAGGGGGGAAGAAGGGACTGCAGGGGCTCAAGGGGATATTGCGGTGGTATAGGGCTGAGGTAGAGGGTGGTAGAGAGTGGTGCAGGGGGTTAATGTGGTGGTGGAAGTGGCGGAGGGCAGCGGTGGTGCAAAATAGAGGGGGAAGAGATGTAGGGGAAGAAAATGGGGAGAAGAAGATCGGGGGTAAGCGACTCAAAAAATGGGGCAGAAAAGGGGCTCATGAGGAGAAGAAAAGGGAGAGGAAGAGACAGGGGGCAGGTGACCGGTCGGTGGTAGCGTGTAGGGTGGCAGGGAGAGGGAAGGGAAGAAGGGGAAAAGGGAAGCCATGTGTGATGGGCGTGCATGGTTGGTTTGGCCCAAAATGGTGGAAAAAAAGGACGGGAGAGAGATAGAGAGAGAGAGAGAGGGTGTAGTTATGCAGGTGGTGGCAGCGAGAGGCAACAGGTGGTGGCATACATGGTGTCAAGGTATGTCGGGCGTAGAAGATGAAGGAGAAAGAAAGAAAGTAAGGGAGCGGGTCGGCCTGGTCTTAGGTGAGAAAAGAAAAGAAAGAAGGGGTAGAGGTTAGGCTATGCGTGGGAGAAGGAGAGGAGGGAGGGGAGTGGGTCGGAGGCCCAAATGCATAGGAAAGGGCGAGGCAGGTCGGGTATATGTGGCCCGAAGGGAGGAAAAAGGGAAAAAGAAGGAAAGGAGGAAAAAGGAGAAATAGGAGAAAGAAAAGAAAAGGGGGGAAAAGGGAAATTAAAATAATTTAATTTATAAATAATAGAGTGTAATATTTTTGGATAATAAATTTATTTAATAATTTAATTTAATATAATCAAATATATAGGTTTAAAAAGGATACTTTTAGTAAATTGGTTTGGAAAATTATTTAAATAAAATGAGTATGATAAAATAATAAAATTTTTATTTTAATTTATTAAATATCCCTATCCAATTTTATATACTAAAAAATCCATAAAAAAATTAAATTAAATGAATTTATAAGCTAATTTATCTCAAATAAAAGTTATTTATTAATTTATAGGTTTTTAAAATTTTAGGGGATTACAGTATGATATAGGTTCACCTCTGTTGTTATGCCGTTATGCTTTTTGGCTATAAGTTAGGTCTCTCCCTCTATGAATATATGCATGTGTGTTCATATAATTTGCATGTTGTAGGTTGATGCCTTTGAATTATAGGGGAAAAAACTATAAATATATGCATTCATATTGATATAATTTGTCGTTGAAATTTTTTACGTAAAAGTTAATTTATTGATAAAGAAATGCTACTTGTATAGCGTAGATGTGCCTTTGATAAAATTTCTTGCATAAAAGAAACTAAAAATGTTCCCTTCACAATTTCATCCCCTTATACCTTACTTTACAATTTCCTCCCATGTTTCTCTACCTCCATTTCTACCTAGAATCTGGAGCACCCCTCTCTACTTTTCCAAGTAAATGGCTTTGATAATAAACTTCCACATAGCACCATCAGTGGTGAAAACCACCACTACCATTTAAACAGTAAAGCATTATTTTTAATCACCATACCATCAACACCCAAATCTGGCATTTGCTTCAATTTTTTAATGAACCTCCATTTGATCAAGGGCAGGATTTTCCTTTCCTCTCTTTAGGATCAAAAAACATTTCTTTGAATTCTAATAATTTCTTTGAAAAAAGCTTTAAGGATCTTAAAGAGGCTCATATAGTAAAGAGGCTGGCTATTGAGAACACTTTTAATTAGGACAAGTCTTCCTACCCTAGTGAGTGTTATCGCTTTCCATATCTTTAGCTGATCCCTCACTTCTTAAGGGGGGTGTTAAATACAAACCCACTTTAGTAAGTTGACACCCCATAAAATTTAAAAAAATATATAACTTTTTACACCTCTACCCTTCTACCCTTAACACATACTCCCTCTAACATTCTATCTTTTCTTTTCACACTTTATTTTCTCTACCTTTCTCAAAGTTAATATCACTGGAAAAAAATTTACACAAAAAATCAATGGATAATTATCTCACAAAAAATGAAATAGAAGAAATTATGGTAATTAATTTTTTTATCAAATTTGAAACCTATGGATGAACCACTAGGACAAAATGGCACAACTATGGGTGAACCATCCCTCGGTAGGATTGTGTGATGAGCGATTCACCCAAATATTTAGCTAATGCACGGGTGAACCACCAGTCCCAAGCAAATGGCCAATAGTCCACTCATCCGTAGCTAAAGCTAGCAGATGGGCAGCCCACCTATATCCTGCGTTTAGTAGCAGTCGGTCCACCCATAGCTTGATGTGTGTGACGGGCGGTCCACATATAGCTTGGCTAGTCAGTTTTTTTCCTTAGTTCCCTTATATATTTAATAATCTAAATTATTTTTAAATTTCATATGGAAAACCCAATTAATACCGATTAGATGAGTTTATTCTCAATGGATTATATTTGTAGTGATCGTGAGTCCCTAATTAAGTATGTTATTGACACCAAAAATCCACATAACATGATTTTCACTATAGAACGATCAAAACTGGGAAAGGTTTGGCTTCGTTGTGAGAGAGGTGGTATATACAGAAGACATTCATCAGTGAATTATGAAAGTGCACGATCTTCTGGGTCAAAATCATTTAATTGTAAATTTAGAATATCCGCGGTGGGGGAAGATTCCTCATAGTGGTTAAGAATTAAAGGTTGAATGTGGCATACACAACCTTAGTTTGGACAAGTTCAGACAAAGGCCCTCTTTTAAGCAATAGTTATAGCTAGCAGAATGAAAGGTGGTAGAGAAATTGGGTGCAATAAATGTGAAACTGATGGAGATCATTGACAAATTACAATGGGGTAATGGTGATATTACTGCAACAATTAGGATAAACTACTATGTAAGACACAAGTTTAGGGTGTAGAAGTTGGTCAGGCATACAGTTATAGGCCAGCTATTACATTTGATGGAAATTGGCGACTATTAATATTAGTATCGTAGGTATTTAGACTATGATATGATCATTGATATTATATTTGCACATCCTGATTTTGTTGCTCTTTTGCGTGCATTTTCATATGTCGTTTTCTTGGATTGTACATACAAAACCAATAGGTACAACATTACTTTCTTGGAATTTGTTGGTTTTTTATCTAGTGGTAGAAAATTTACCATTGCTTTAGCATTCATGGGAAGGGAAAGGAAGATAATTATCAATAGATGCTTGATAAGGTGAAGAGAATGATGGAGCCTTATAAAACAAATGTTGTCATCACTAACAGATAAGTGGGTGTAACAGAAGTAGTGCCTAAGATCTTTTCTAATGCAACCCCATCTTATGCAAATGGCATATGGGTAAGAATGTTCTCTCATATGCAAAAAAATAAAAATAATAATAATCAGGATCTACAACATCTGAAGAACATTTCATGATCCAATGGAAGAAGATTGTGAAGGCAACCACATTGCAGACATATGAGAATGAGCTTTTACTAATATACAATAGATGGGGCCAATTTTCTTATCTTATACAGTATGTCTATGAAACTTGGTTGAATCCTTATAGGGAGAGGTTTGTTTTCGTGTGGGTTTACCAGGAGCTTCACTTTAGTACTTATATGACTAATAGGTATAGTTTTATTATTGTGGATATTTTATTATTTAAATTACAATTATATAACCAACACTTATATTTTTAAGTATTAAATTTAGGGTGGAAAGTGAGCATTCAAGGCTGAAGAAATATATTACATCATCTCAGATGAGTTTTGATATATTATGGCCAAAGATTGATACATTGATGCGACTCCAAGTGAATGAGTTGAAGAAAGATCTGGAGTAGTCTTAGCCCATTATTCCTCATTACTCTACTTATAATTTAACACCCCTATTTTTAGTACTTCAAAATATCATTTTGCGGAAGTATTAATTAGCAAAGATAATGGGTGTTACCACTACACTTAGCATAGGTTTGGTTCCCTCACCTTTCTTATGCCAAGTGCTAAGGCTAAAACAATCCAAACTAAAATAAATCAGCAGAAATAAGAGAGATTACATAAATAAAGGTTACGAATAAGTATTTTCTATACAACAATGATAATCAAAATATACCTAGGGGACATAAGAGTCCAAAGATAAACCGATATAGCAAAAACTAGTACCCGTAGGTACAACTATGGTTTGTCCTAACTCGTAGAGCCGTATGCCCTTCTGAGAATGGAACCTCTTCCCAAGGGCTCCACTTATCTTGGCCACTCTTATAAGCTTCATGCCACTCCATGGCCTTCACATAGTCATCTATAAATGTAATATCAGTATGACTTCCTTGTACTGAGTAAATCACAATACCTCATAAGAGGCAACATACCCACATTGTACATAATCACGTAATGATCCAAAACATGCTCAAACACAAACACATGCCATAAAAATATATATTAAATCAAGGATCAATACATATATATAAATATTTACCATTAGAGTCTCATGTTCAACTACTCAACTAAGTCATGTCATTTCAAGGTACACAATAACCATATCAAAATCTATAGCCAAAACTAACTAATCAAATCAATTCTAATTAACATAGTAGGGCATTGAGGCAAATATTAAACCATAAATCTAATATATACCAAAAATTGAGGTAGGGCATTGAGACAACCATCAATCTAACATATACTAAAAATGAGGTAGGGCACTAAGGCAACTACAGAACCCAACAATACATACCAAGGCCATCAACAAGTATTCATTTATTATTTATATTAATCAAGGGGATGTAATTAACCTAAGGACACTAAGGTACACTTGGTCATATTAGTGCACGAAGGCAACACAATACCCATACTCTAGAATCCAAGGACAAAGTGGTATGCTTGGTCATATCGGTGCACTTATGCAACACAGTATCCTCCAACCTCGATCACCTAATCCTTAAGTATCGATACCTCTTATAGGACCCATAGGTCACCTATAGAGTAGATAAGAGCCTTGCTAGGGCATAGAGACACATCAGCAACCCAACTCAAATGAGGGATAACACCTCATCTCTAGGGTTGCTAACCTTAGAGAGCAACCATTCCTAAACTTGAGATCTTTTACTTTAAGTGTTAGTATTTTATGAGGTGACCATAAACATTTCATACTGTACAATCATTTCTATATCCATATTTAACCATTTTCCATTATTTCTAATTATTCAGATAAACCCTAAGGTCATTGGTCTATTTCAATGTTAAAATCAACAGTAAGGTCAATCTATAAAAATTCTAAGGCTATCCTATGTCCAGTTATTCACATTAGGAGCATTGGGTCGAAAGGGACCAAAATTCCCTCGAAACCCTAATTTCATCATTTTTATCAAATTTCATATCAAACATTATTACATGAAATTTGTCATAAAAATGCTAAAAGATAATTATTCACAATATTTGAGCATGTAAGTAATTTTAACAATTTAGAAATTAACTATATTTTCCACTTTTCATACATTTATTGAGTTTTGCCCTCAAAAACCCTAATAATGCATTCTTCACATTTCACACATTCCATGAAGCATATATATTAAGCATAATAGGACATTTAATAAGTTAATTATCATCATGGTACATGTAAGGAAAAATCTCTAACGCTAGAACATGCGAATAACAATTATCGTATTCTAACCCTAATCATGCATATATGTTTTTATGCTTTTTATACCAACCATAACTAACATGAAATTATAATCATGGAATACTTAGAATGGAATTTGAATCCTTACTTTACAAGAATATAAGCCTAGAAATACCCTATACATGCATACGTAAGCCATACAATATGCTATTCATGCATATACTTCACTTTCAATAATCGTATGTACCATTTATATAACATGTTATCATTTTATTATGCGTGTCATAATACTTGAAGAATATAAAACCATATCATGTTTATATCTCTAAAAAATCCTATCATACTCGCATATAAACTTTACCATCTTATGAGTGATTGGATTTACCTAAATCTAAGCTCACACAAAAGCACCAAAAACCATGTTCTTTGAGATCCTCAAATATTAACTTATAAATTTATATCTAATAATACATATTAGTATTTAATATAACATAAAATTAACTCAAAATTAATTAAAATAACTCAAGAACAATTAACCGGCTAAAATAAGGCAGCAAGGAAACTAACAAAAACTCACGAAGAAAGGAAGGAGAAACCGGCGGAAGTTGCCGAGAAGGAGAGGAGGGGCAACGGTGTTGTTTTGTTTTGTGTTTCTAGGGGGTAGGAACATTAGGAAATTCTGAAAAAAGGGTAGGGGCTTCAGAAAAGGAATGTGTAGCAAGGGGTTGAGTTTTGACACACATTGCCAAAGGGGAAGGAAGGGGATCAACAAGCTTAGCTGAAGGTGGGGTTATGGGATCGGCAAAAATTGTCGCAACTTGGGGAGTGGTTTTGATTGATTTTTTTTGTAGCTTGGGGGTGGGTTTGGTTGGTTTTTCTTTAGATTTGAGGTGGAGAATGGAATATCTTGCTGCTGCAAAGGGAAGGTAGGAATGATATAAGTTGGTGGTGGTGTGGAGCGGGTTTTGGTGGGGAGTTTCTGATGGGGTAAAAATGGTGAAAAATAATGGCAACAATGGGGGGGTTTATTGCTTGAGGGAGCTCGTGTGGGATTTTTTGGGGGTTAATTTATGAAACAAAAATGAAGGGTTGTAGGGGTTAAGAAGAGCATGGGGTGTAGGGAAAGGAGGAACAAAACAGGGAGAGCAAAACAAGGGGGAGGGAATTATGTATGGCAGGAGAGTGGAGTGAGGGATGATTGTACTAGGGAGAAAGGGTAGGATGAGTTTAGTAAATTTAGTTTAGGGTAGAGGTAAATTATTTAGGTAAGGATTTAGGGTAAAATATCTAGGTAAAAATTATTTGGTTACCGAAACAGGTTTATTTGACGAAACGGATAATAGTCATGATCCAAACCTAGGTTTAAATTTTAATACACATCCTCTAACATATTTTAGCCTAATTAACTTTTATAACTAATAAGACTTAATAATATTTCATATATTAACAATATATTTAATATCAAATATCCTTAAACAATGATGAAAATTAATACATTATAATTAGGGTTTCTAAAAATGGGGTATTATAAATAAATTATTATTCAAGGAGATCACATCTGTTGTATATCATTGAGCACTAGACTTGATTAAGGAGGAGAATGAGAGATCTTATTTGGTTGGTTCTGATCCTTTAAGATGTGGCTATTACTTCAAGTAAACACACGGTCTACCATGTGCACATGAGATATTTCAATATAAACGAGATAATCAACCTATTCTAGAATCGGTAGTTCATCAATTCTAGAAGAATTTTACCTTTGTTAGATAAGCTCCTACTATCCCATTGGTTACATGTGGTATTCCTAAAATGTGGTATTTGTCCCCTTAAGTCAGGAAGAAGCAATTGCATGTTTTCCATACAAAGCTCCTCCTAACTACCGATAGCCTAATTGCATTATTAGCATCTTGAAATGCAACGATTTTACACACTACATATCAGTATGTCATGTTTCTCATTTGAATAAAGTCTTCATTATACTATATTTAATAGGTAACCTTAAACTCTTTTATTTTTTCTTTAAATTTATGTAGATAACCTTAATGGAAGATGCAATGCTACCACCTATATCTAATAGGTGGTACCTTCATGCTGATCCTATTGTTCCTAGATAGGATGTGCCATATCTCAATCGTATTTGGCTTTACCGAAATGTGACAGTTATTAGACATGACCAAGGTGGTAACTTTGGTTGATGATTTTGTATTATGTTTGCGGTGTTATATTTGTTGTATATCATAGTATTAATCTTCATGTATTTATGAGACATGAATATTGTACCAAACATTTTTATTAACATGCATAAATTTTTGTTGTTCAAAGCTGATAAATAAACAAAAATAACTAAATACACTACTAAATCTCCTACTAATCATGACCATCACCATCAATGTGTTAGTCAGTATCCTCTTCACTAGAGGTAATTACTACTCCCCCAAAATCTAAGTGCAATTCTTTAAAATTTTCACATAATGTTTCTTTTTTTGATTAGTCCCCTCCTCTCTTATTTGAAATAGTACCGGTACTCACCCATCATCTCATTATGGATCTCTGCTTCTGTAGCGATGTAGTATGGATCAACTGGTCCTTTATCTACCATAAAATGGACTCTTGGGTGGGATCGAGATCAGAACCATGCAAGGAATCCATCAGAAGCATCATGCTGATAAACACATCAGCTAGCTTGGTGACTAAAGTTCAATGTATGATCTAGCTAGCTGTTCTACAATGCTTCACAACTAGAATAATCTACCTTAAACTTCTGCACCTTCACACTATGGTAGAATCTAATGGATGGTATAATAGGAGGTATGGGAATAAGCTAGGTGTAGCCAAATTGCCGTGCAACATAATCTAGCATGTACGAATCCACAATGTTCACATAGATGAGGCTGCCTTGAGATGATGACACCTCTTGCGATAATACCAAATTAGTGGTGAAGGGCATAAAATCAACCTGCAAATACATGAAAAATATTTTTAGAAAGAATTAGCAATAATTAAAAAATAAAAGAGAAAGGTAGTAAACCACTTGCACTACCTCTACTGTATCTAGATGCTTCCTATGACAAACAAGGCCCTCTAATGACTCCGGAGGACAAGTCTAATAGGAAGTGTCCCATCTCATTGCTCCAACATCCCGAGAATTTACAAATGAGTGGGAATAAGATCAACTAAAAAAGGAAAAATACTCGTATATCCACGCCTGTACATGTTCACAACAATATATGTAAATCTTACACATTGTAAGAAATAGATAATTAAATTAACAAATCAACATAAATTATTACATCTAATAAAGTCATACAACCACTTATTTTCCTGCACCCAACTCTAGATACGGCTCCAAGCTGTATGTAGAGATATGTTAATGTAGTGGCTCTAATTGACTGATAACATAAATTATCTAAATCGACAACTAATCATAACATTGACAATAAGGCACAGCTACTAGACTTGTCAACAAAAAGCATGCATGATAGTAAGTACCACAAATAGAGTTTGGCATAAGATTCGTCATCATCTATCTTCTCGCTCGTAATCTTATCCACAATGGCATCCAAAGTGATCGAGTTTTCCTTCAAATATATCCCCCTGACCACCATCTCATCTTCACCCTACATTTGTGTAAGTAAACTCACAGCATCATTATCACACAAGTATGTCTTACCCGCACATGCATAACCATGATAACTTAGGTGCATAATGAAACATACATCATGGAGGGTAATATTCATCTCATCAAATGGATGATAAAAACTATTAGTATCCAGATGCCACCATTCAAAAAAAGAAGATATCAATGGACAATTATGACAGCGAAAGTAACTATCACGAAGAGCTTTCAACCTTGTGTGGTTGACGAGATAATGGACATATCTATCTTTAGGAGTGAGACAAGGTAGCCTTGCAAGTACCTTTACCCTCGACTACACCTTTAACAATCCACGTGGTTCCTAGAAAAAATATCAAAAAAATGTTAGATAACATAAATTATAATAAAAAAATATTAATTGGTAAATAAATTTGTAAATATTACTTCATCTGAATTCCATATGGCGTATGCCACATAGCCTTTAAAGCTAGTAAGAAGATCATGAATCTCTAGACTACTGTCTGTAGGTCCAGCCAACTGCCAATTGTCATTGACCATTGATAATAAAGAAGATCCTGTTGCCCGGCTGAAGGTGCTAGTGCCAACATTGTAGTCATGCTCAAATGGCATATAACCGTTGTGAGACCTATGTGGCATTATCTCAGTACCACAATCTACTGTAACACATACTCTACCACTCATGGTCACAACTCTCTTGGGTACCCTGCTGCAGGAGCATCTTACCTAATCTCTTTACCCTTTCCTTTATTACCTACCAATTGCAATGTATAATTAAGATATCATTAATATATATTATACTAATTAATAGTTGAATATTGTACTAACTTAAATCAAATTGGGGTTTATGGTTGAGGGTTTGGGGTTGATGGTTGATATTTGAGGGTTTAGGGTTTAGGGTTCGGGTTTGGGTTAGGGTTAAGGTTAGGGTTTAGGATTTGGGTCAGGGATAGGGTTTATGCTTAGGATTTAAGGTTTATGGTTAGGGCTAGGGTTTGGGGTTAGGGTTTAGGGGTTAGAAATGATATTTGAGGATTTAGGGTTTGAGATTAGGGTTTTGTCTTCGGGTACAAGGCAAAGCAGGTAGAAAGACATGTCATTGCCGTATAAGGGAAGGGAGTTCATGGGTCAGTGATATGTAGGTGGAGGGGAAGCAATAGGTCGTTGACACGCTTAAGGGGGAGCATATAGCTCGGTAGTGCAAGGGAGTGAAAGGGGGTACTGGGCAGTCAACGTGTAGGAAGGGGAAAGCTACGGGGCTCTTGCTTGGAGCCTTGCAGCCTCAACGGGTGACTCACCTGTAGGTACCCATTCCATCGCACTCAAGTCACTCGTTTGTCCGCCTACACACGACTCACCCTTTGTCTCTCTCCCATTTCTTTTGTAGATTTTCAAACATAATCAAGCAAATACTGCAACCCAATCATGTTGGACATACACTTTATATATAAAATACATAAATAAATCTATTACTTACAATAAATAGTAGCAATGAGGATTAAGGGAGATGGATGGTTTTGGTAGAGAAAATGAAAGAAAGGAGGAACAAAAGAGAATGAGAGAGGAGGGAGATAGGTTGATACTTTTAGAAATGTAAAAAAAAGGAGGGGGTATAGGTGTGGGAGAAAAGAAAAATAGGTGTGTAATGAGAGGGAGTGCTTTTTTAACCACCATTTTCTGGGTCAGCATGCTCCTCAGATTACCTTCTAATGGAAGGCCTAGATATTTAATCAACATGCTACATATACGGTAGTTCGGAATACTTGCTGTAAAAGTCAATAACTCTGTATCGACACCCAAATTGATCAACTCAAACTTTAAGAAGTTAAAACCCAAGCTAGAGATAAGGTAAAACCAATCGAGTAGCCTTCTCTAGTTTTTAACAAAATCTTCCAACATTGAGAAAAAAACCAATGTATTGTCCCATACTAAAGGTGAGTCACCTCTAGCTAGCTATTGCCAATCTTAACTCCTTAGATCATATTAGAACCGGTACCTCTCTTAATCATCTGACTCAGACCTTTAGTGGCCAAGACAAAGACCATTCCACCAAACTCTTGCTCTACACCCTTCTAATCCACATATCCAAAACCCAAATATGCTTTGTTTCCACCAAACCCAGAATCCAAGGCTTCTCTCTAGCGACAATAACTTAGATGCTTCACACTTTACCCTTTGATCCAACCCCTCCGACAATCTAGTTGATAATGATGATGGAGAGACTTGTTACTTCCCACATCGCCCTTCCATCTTCTCGGTCCTTTTGGGAGTTCATCTGCCGAGCAACCCTTTGAATTCTTCTTACTGATGCCAAGCTTCTTAATATCTTCCCCAACTCCCATGATTTTATTGCCTCCACATAATTCTCTTCCTCTTCTTGGTTTTCAATTCGTGAGATCTTTGTCATCCATTTCTCCGACATCCATGTGGATCGTTGACGTAAAGGGGCCTACGACCCAATAAAAATTCCAAAACCTATTGGGGAGCTGGGCTCGCTGATCTCCAGTGAGGCTTTAAAACCTGGCTTCACAACCCCGGTCATTTGTACTTTACCGAAAGAGTCCTCACGTTCCTCGTGGGGAGTCCCGTGAGAATTATCCAAAGTTTATTAAGTGTATCTCGGAATCCGAAGAAGTCTCTGTCCTCCTGAAGCTTGAGAGACCTGCCTTGGGTACCGGATTAACTTCTTGGTCGAAAGTAAAACCCGTCGTGCACCTTTCTAACTTCTCCAACATTAAAGGTGGCTTCAATGCATCTTCTCTGTCATGCTTATCTGGCTTCTTTATGTTTTTAATTCCATTCTGATTTTTCTCCCCTTGTTCTTGATCTTACGTGGCGCTGACTCGTGTCCCCTACTCAAACAATTCCGGATCAGACTCATCCACGTTGGAAAAACTCCGTCTGGCTAGAGCTTACGTTGCCCACCTTTACCGGCTATATCACCACCGGTTGAGGATACAACCATTCACCCACCTACAGCTGCCAAGGGAGGAGGTTACTTCCCACTTCTTGAATGAATACTTGAAATTTCGTCACCCCTGCAGATAAGAATACCCGCTCCAAAACATCCCCAAAGCTGGAGGTGTCGATTAAGATTTTCACCAACTTTATAGATATTCCACTTCTCGTATCTGCATCACAACACATCCATCTTCCCCAAGGTTGAATAAGTCTTTCAATAACTTCTTTACACCAGGCAATCGGTGGTACTCCCCTGACCCCAATTCAAGTACATCTAGACCTATATGAATCCTCCAATCTCCACTTCCTAACCGTTGGGAAATGGTCAAAGAGAAAGCTGTCTTTTAGCAGTGCTTTCCAGCATTCCTCCTTCGATTCAAAGGTTAGAAGAAAGCGGTATCTCCGTAGATCACAAACTTTACTCATAGTGCTCTAGGAGTTCAGCAATTCTGGGACGACTAACCCCGGCTGATAGGGTTGTGTGGCTTCCATAACAGTACTTTTATCGAGCCTTTCGATCATGTCTTCCTTCAGTTCCACTGAAAGCTTCCTATTCTCCTGGTGTTTTATACTATGGTAGTGGGGTTGCACATTGGCTTTAGAGCCGCTGGTAGCTTCCACGTTCGTCCCTTTGTCTCTATAAGAAGCTTTCCATCTTTTTCCTCTTTCTTCTTCCAAAGACCTAAACTCCACACTTTTTCTAGTCTATACACACATACACACACATCCTCGTTTCCGCATCCGTATGCGACCTTGCTAGACAAAGCTACCCTGGCCAGATTATTTCAAATTCAAATATGATTTTGACTTGAAAATCTAAAATCTAAACTTCAAACAACAGAAATTTATCCAAACATAACTAATTTGATAATGAATTAATGATCCACTTCTAAATTGTCCCAACTTAAATGACTCAACCTAAAAGTAATTTAATTCGAAACCAATCTACAACTAAACATAAATCCAAACCTAGCTTAAACTAAAGTCAAATTCGATGTATAAAACTAATATTTTACTTTATATAAATTGTTACATAAACATCAATAAATTATAGAATTAATAAAATTTTGTGTAAAAGAATACGATAGCCAACCTACACAATAACAAATAAATTTAACATTATAAGATTTTATTCTCCTCACTTTATTTTCATATAATATTAACATAAAACAAATTATCATAGTAATTGCTATTATCATCATTATTATTATTATTATTATTATTATTATTATTATTATTATTATTATTATTATTATTATTATTATTATAGTTTTTATTATTATGATCATCATTATAAAGGAACTATAGTTATAAATATCATTATTTTAATTATGAATACAATATATGTTATTATAATCATAATAATAAAAGTTATATTTATAATAATAGTAATAATAATAAAATCAATTATAAATATAATAATAAATAATATTAATATATCATGATAGTCATAAAAATAATTATAATTATATTTTTTTTATAATAGTTACTAATATATTTATATTTATATTTATATTTATAATAATAATAATAATATATTTTTGCATATATTATGACAATAATTTGTATATGTAATTATTATTATTATTATAGTAAGGATACCAATAATTGACTCGGCCTTATATTTCATTTAATCAAACATAAACCCAATCCTTAAAACACGTCCAACAAATCTGAACCTAAGCAACTTGCATAACAACCAATTTTAGTAATACCTCGGCCCTACATTGATTGTAAGTAGTCACCTAAAACATTTTTAGGATTGATGACTAACCTCTTAAATTAACACAAGTCCTTTTAAATGTGTTTTGTCCCTACTAACATGCTTCTCAAGAGGGCACTCACCATTATAGTACTCCAAGTCAAGAATGTTTAATTATTAACATTGACATGTTTCCTAGAAAAAAGTTGTACTTTGTTGATATATGTATTCATATCAATCTATTTAAGTTTTCACCATCTACCATATAATTTCCACTCAAAGAACGCAACACCCTTGTTGCATTTCAATCACTAGAAATGCCAAACAATTCATACAAGTCAGGTTTGGGTCGAGTTAATTCAGGTTGCTATGCAATCGAGCCGAATTCATGTTTGGGTCTAATTTAAGTAATGGTGATTCATATTAGACTTGTATTGGATCAGGTCATTTTGGATTATGAGAATATCATGTTCGATTCAGGTCTAGCCCATTAGATTATTTCAGGTTAGGGTTCGATTTGGATCTACATACAGAGAGTTGGATCTGATTTAGGTTGGATGGATTCGGGTCTACAAACTCCTGATCATAACAAGTTTTGACCAAGTTAATTTAATTGAAAATTTATATTTAACTTGATTGTTATCAATTCAATATAATTAATGAAGTAAATTTTTTAATTTATTATTATGATTATCATAATAATTTTATCATAATATATGTAATGATGTAACAAATTTTTATCGTAAATTATGTAATAATAATAATAAATTATTTATAATATCATTATTATTATTTTTATAAATACAATTATAAATATTATTATATAATAATGATTTTTGTGATAATTATATTTATCATGTTAATTATAATAAATATTATTATTACCATAAATATTATTATCATCATCATCATAAAAGTCATCATCATTACCTGTAGAAATATAATAATCATTTTTATTAGTAGGAATATAAATATAATTTTACTATTGGTTTTATAATAATATATATTATAAATAATAATAATAATATTACTTAGTAGTAGTAGTAGTAGTAAGAGTCTACACACATGTCTATTTGGTGTGGAAGGTAATAAATGATTAATCTTCTACAATGCAAGATTTTTTATTTTGTGACTTGGGTAGAAAAATCTGATTCCAAGATGATGGAAATGTCAATTATGGTTATCATTGTACATTGATAGGTTAATATTGATCTAATACAAGATCAAATTAATTCAATAGAGAAATCACTTAGTTTTTTCTAGAGAATAATCTTCAACTTCTCAATAAAACTCTCACTTGATAAAGAAGAGAAAAGAGGCTTTAAGGGTTTCTCTTAATGTTGATTTTTACTCAATGATTGTCATCCATTATGAATGTACAAGCACACTATATATATATATAGACACACACACATACACATGCAGGCCTAACTTACTCTTTATTAACCAAGCCCATATAATTGGACTAATGAACAAAGATCAACTAGAATGCACACCTATATTACATCTATAATGACTACAATGACAAATTACAAACATTACAAAGTGTAAAATAAAATAACAAATCTAAACAAAACCCTAAGTATTTCATACATTGAATACACATATGTAATCAAGATTTATGTCTTTTAGCCTTATCTTCTATGAAAATTTGCTATCCTTGTAATGCCATTGCTTTTATACTAGATATCTTTTATGGATTGATCTTACAAACATATATAATGCCTACGAGAGTTACTTAACAAAATATTAGACATATTAGGATCTTTAAGAATAATTGGTACCATCTCCAATTATGCTAACTCTTGTTCTTCAATATTAGAATAATGAGATTGCAATGATCCTACATCATTTTCTCTTGTAAAGAAGAATTTTTTCTCAAATTAACATCACTATAGTAAGGAGACAAATCACCAATATTGAAAGTCCTAAAAACTTATCCATAGTGTTTAGGTAATTCTAATTTATAAGCATTATTCCAAATTTTCTTAAGATTTAAATTGGTCCATCAAATATTTGCATAAGTTTGGAAATCTTTCTTTCTTAAGTGTAATCAAACCAAATCTCCTGGTGAAAACACTTGTTGACTTTAATTTTTGTTTGCTTGAGTTTGGTATTTGGCATTAGATTTCTCAATGTTATTTTTTAATTTGTTCATGATTTTTTTCTTTTTAAAAGAATTAGATTCTTTCTTTAGCATCATAATTCTTAATATCTCCTTTTCTTAATGAAAATGTATCAATAGATAAATAAAGATTAACCTCATAGATAACTTCAAAGGGAATCGAATAAGTTGAACTAGCACTCCTACTATAAGCAAATTTAGCATGTATAAGTTTTATATCCTAATCTATAGTAAAGTTCATAAAGTTCTATTAATCACTTTAGTTTGACCATCCATTTGTGGATGATGAGATGTACAAGACAATAACTTATTACTGAACACATAATAAAGTGTCTTCCAAAAGTAGTTCAAAAATTTCACATCTATATCCTACACTATACTTTTGTAAACTCCATATAACTGTACTATCTCTTTGAAATATAAATCCGCTACTTGAGTTGCATCATTTGTTTTATTATAAGGTATGAAATGTGTCATTTTGGAAGACCTATTTACTACCACTATAATAGAATCATTTCTCCTTTGTGTCCTTGGTAACCTAAGATAAAATCCATACTAACACTATCCCATGCTTGATAGGAACTAGTAAAGGAGTATACAAACCTTTATAGAGAAACTTTTACTCTTTTGTAACTTGTACTAATTTTTATCATTCGTGGCTAGTAGGGATTTTATTGTAATATTTTCATGATTTTATGAACACCAAAATGACCACCTATACCCTCTAATGTACTTCTTTAACAAGTAAATCATGTACACTAGAACGAGGTATATACACCTTATTATGTTTGAAAAGAAATTCATCTTATAGCACATAATTACGACTACTATTATTGATGCAGGCGCATATGATGAATCTAATGAGTGTCATGTTCATATTAATCCTCAAGGTAAGGAAGATTTATCTTTTTTAATGTTGGAGCCTATCATGTTAAATATTCTTGATAATTCTTATATACTTGATATTGAAAAACATTCAAGTTGTTCTTGTAGGTATGTCACATATTTGCAAGAAGAAGATGTTCATACACTTTAATGTGTACAAGTATTCAAAGCATGCAAGACTATGACATACATGGGATGATACTTAACAACAAGAAGATATAGTGATGATATTTATTATTTGTATTAACTTGTTGTAAACCCTAACCCTAAGTGTATTTTATGTAAGTTAGGGTTTGATATAATTTCATGTATATATCTTAGTCAATTGTATAGTTTTGTAATATTAATCCTTAGTATCATTTAACCAATGATATTATGCTTTGGATTAAGGTTAATATGGGCTTAATTCAACCATGATTAATGGGCTAAATTAAGGAAAGGACTGGCTGGAAGCTTGACACTTCAAGCTGGAACTTCTTCCTATATAAACTCTTGTGCGCATCATTGTGAGGCAGAATTTGAATGAATAAAGCATATGATTTCTTTTTATCAAACTTTGAGCTACATTAGCTAAATTCTATCCTCTCTTTTTGGGTCGACATTAGGCAAGGGAAATCTGGGATACTACCTTCCTTAATCAATCTTCAAACATTTAGTACCATCCTTTTTAGGCACTAGTATTTTATTTTTGTTTTAATTTTAAGTTTTAGCTTTAACATTTAGTGTAAGTGGAGCTATGGTGTCTAATTGTACTAGATATAGCGGTAACGCCCTTATATATATTTAGTTTTCGTATTATTTTCTAAGTATTTTATGTTTTAAAAATGGGAGTGTTACAACAACAACAACAACAACAACAACAATATCTATTATCTAATATGGTTAATGCTAATATGATATTAAAATAAAGTGAGGAGAACATAGTCATACTATTTTGTTTTATTTGTTCCTATTTGGATTATATATTTTTATTTACACAAATTTTTATTAATAAGATGATTTATCAGTGTTTATGTATTAATTTATATGAGATAGCAGATTATCTTTATGGATAAAATTTGACTTTAGTTGGATGAAGTTTGAAATATATCCGGGTATGGTTCAAGTTCAAGTTGAGTTATTTTGGGTTGGATAAGCTTAGGTTAGATCATTAGCGGATTTTGTTCAGGTTCTTTTGTGGGTTGGGTTACTTCGATTTGGGTCCTTTCAAATACAAATGACTATCAAGTTAACTAAATTTGAGTTGTATTTGGATTGATTTGGGTTTAATTTTATAGGTCCAGATCGGGTTTTAGATCGAGTTATTCTAGTTAGATCAGTCAGATTGGATGGGCTTTTCCAGATCTATCAACCACAGACTATTTCATTACATTTCATTTCTAAAATTATCTTGGTACACGGTTGATTGACTCATCCAATTTAAAGTACCTCAACCCTACACTAACCTTGAGTAGTTATCTATAAAACATTTGAAAATTATGACTAAGGCCACGTATCAACACAAGTATTTTTGAGCATGTTTTATCTTTATTCATGCATTTTCTACAAAAAAAAAGAAGAAAAAATCAATAATGGATTTCCCAAAACAAAGGTGAGTATTATTGGTATAGGTTGTTATATTATAAGTTTGGCTCAACCAGAAATTTCTGGACCCAAATATAGCCCACAACCCACTTGCCTACCTCTAAATTTGATCCGAACTAGACAGCCATGACCCTTATAATTTATAGTTGGGAACGTAGGATGCCTCTGACTCTCTTCTTTACGCCACCTTATATCCGGATGTAATAGGGCTTATGAAAATAGGAGCCTGAAATTTTACTATTATATATACTTATAATAAAAAGTCAAATATCAAATAATGGTTGGTAGGACATCAATTTTAAAAGTGAAGCTCTTCTGTTCCATTCCTACCATCTTAGATATGAGCAGCAGCTTTGAGCAAGGAGATATTGAGGGTAGGTTAACACCAGACTAAACGAAGAAAAGGTGGGCGAGAGAAGGGAAGAATGGGGAGGAGGGGGGGGGGGGGGTGGGGGCAGCCAGCTGATAGGGACAAAATGTTCCCATAAACTCATTCTTTTGCGGATTGTCTCATGAACCTTTTATATATAAATAATATTATGCAACCCTGTAAAAGGGGGCTAAATTATTGATTTGGAATGTTGTTGTCCGGTGGATATATCGGCGTTGGATTATTGCCCGCTGGTGAATATAAAAGTGCAAAAAGATGCCGTAGCCATTCGGTCCCCCCCTCCCGGGTATCTTTTACCCTTTTAATGCGGAAAGGGTTATCTTTTCTACTTTCTTTTTCGTTCTGCCCCCGGTGACGAAGAGTTGCAGAGATATTTCGAAGGAACAAAAATTGTTGAAGTAAGAGAGTATTAAAGTTAATACTGGCAGTAAAGTAGTATTTATCGTCATTTTCCACCGGGGAAGTGAAGTGTCTTAGTTGGTGTAGATTTATTTACGGTTTAAATATTTAAAATATTGAATATTAAAAAATTTTAGATATTTAAAAATAATATTTAATATTTAATTTGAATGTTCAGATATTAAATAAAATCGATATTATCTAAATAAAATTTTAAATATAAAAAATTATCTGATCTAGTAAATAAATATCCAATTTATTCAACAAATATCTGACTTATTCAACAAATATTCTATGTTAAAACTAAAATTAAAGTTATTACATTATAAGATTTAATCAGATTCTATTAGATCTAAAAAGGAATTATTTTAAATATATAATTTCAACTAAATTAAATTTTGGCCAAAATACTAAATCAAGTAAGTAAAAATTATACACATATACATCTAAATTTATTTATATATAATTATATATAAAATAAAAAATTATAAAAAATATATATAAATATTTTTCTTTAGATCGATATTATTTATATTTGTCGGATCAGATATGTAATTTGTTTGACTTTTCATTGACCGAATCGGATATTTAATTTGAAAAAAAATCAGATCGATAATTTATTTTATATCAGATTGTTTCGGATAAGTAAATATTAGATAAAATAAATAATCCTAGTGTTGGGTCTAGTCTAGGAAAGAATTTTAGTTCTGAAACACAATTTTTCAATCATAACTTTTCAATATTTATAATAATGTTACTAGATTTTTTTTTTAAGGCCAGGATAAATTGTTGTATGGATCAAAATCTTGCACCATCGTTTCATTAATACCCCGCATCAAACCTCACCATCTATTACCATCTTCCTGAATCAAATCAAGCACCAATCATCGTGATCAATAATGAAACCAGCAATTTGTCTGTTTCATGAGCTGCTTTTCAACCCTTTTTTTTTTAAAAAAATTATATTATTTTTAATAAATTTATTTTTTAAATATAATAAAACAATTAATAGAAATAGTCAGCTGTCGACAAATATTGCTCTCTCACATATATCCTTAGAAGTTTGTTTGTAGTCATCATCTAGGAACATAGCCTTAAAAGTTTGTTTTTGGTCATCTCACTTTATAACATGAGATAAATTCGGGTTAGGTTACAACTCATTTGAGTCTGAATTGAGAGCTAAAAATATCTAGGTATTAACTTATCTACCTTAGTGTTTGAAAATTGTTTGATTTAATTTCTCTAGTTTGAGAGCGATGGGATGTAACTAATGTGATATCCTCATAAGACTAAAAAAAATTAAATAAATAAAACCAATGTTTGCTATAATTTGAGCTTTTTTCATATTATAGTTGATTTTAATCCAACAATTCATTCAAGTTAAAGTGTTAATTCATCTAATTTGGATAGTTCAGTCATAAGGAAATCCATAGCCATTTCTATCTCAGGCTTCCTTTGGATATAGTAATACTAAGAAGGATTTATCCTAAAAAGTAAATTTATAGACTTCTTTAGTTTACATATTTTGTTTGAATACTTTAAAATATAATTTATAAACTTCTTATGACTTTTGAAATTTAAATAAATTTATATTATTATCCAAATTATAAATTTGTACCTAAAAAAATTTAATATGAATCCTACTAAAAATCCTGCCATTTTTATTTTTGATAATCTCCATCCAAAAGAAGCCTTATTGTTCAATCTAGATCCACTTAATAACTTTGGAGAAAATTATTTCTTAAAAAAAAATTCTCATTTACATCCTCCTAGAAGTTCAAGGTTTTGCAAAGAGAAATTATGATATAATAGAGAAGGAGGAAGAGGATGCAATGTTGCATGGAGACATAAACAGAGATGAGAGAGAAATGTGAAAACATCAATTTCTAAATAGCTAGAACTTAGACAAAAGGATATACATATATCCTTAGTGAGGGAGTTTTGTTCATAGAAGATTTTAGATGAATGTGAAGTACATGAGAACATATTATTATTAACTATTTAATAAAACTAGAGTGTACTTAGCTTATAATTCAAACTAACATAATATATCTATTCAATATAACACGCAAAGAGCATCAAGAATAGAGATAATGTAGAGAAAAATATTTATGCTTACATGACATGACGTAGAGGCAATAAGGCAACTATATGTGTGTGTGTGTGCCAATATTATTATTAATTATTTTTACTTGAAGTAATAGTAGAAACAACTGATGGAGGAAGTAAAACTAACCCAAACCTCATATGTAACCCTAAAACGATGAAGTAAAGTTGATGATTAGATGTACATTAGAGTAAAGGAGGAAAAACCTGCCAACGAATCAACTCAACATGGTTTAGAAAATTGTAAGGCACATAATATGTCTCTTTACTTGGTTTAATATGGTTATTTATCCCTAACTATTTTTCTTACTTATAGGAAGCTTTGACAAAAAAGCTCGAATGACCTTTTAACAAATGCATTGGGTACTCAAGAGTATGGCGGCATATGTAGGACATATAATTATAAGTTCAACCTATCCAAGGTATTTAGATACCGCCATATTTCTCACCCTTCGAAGGAAAAATTTTAACAACTAGAGAAATAAGTGGCAGAGTTAAGGGAATCATAAGAGGCAATCCTTATAAGGTTGGATAGTATGACATCCTATTCAAAATGTCCAGTTTAACCCTCCATATCTAGTGTCTCTAGACCATCTTTGAAAATTAATGAGGTAATATACTAAACTATACTACACTCTATGTACTTGAATATATATATATATATAAAATATAATCTACATTTGACTTTGTGGCCATAACTTGGATTCTTTGACTATTAATTACAAGGTCACTATCCTTTTGACTTGGAAGTTATAAAGGATGTGCCTATTTTAGAAAATGCTACTTAATGGGGTTCTCAGTTCATAATGTATTAAAGTCATACTTAATGGAGCCATTGCTGGTTGGTGTTGCATATAATTGTGAAGAAGAGGATATGCCTGTAGTTTGCTTACTATCAAGGCAGTGGATTGGATGATCTAGTAAACTTATAATTATCAAGGTTGAGGTAATCTAAACCTTTTCAATTTTATATTACATTCTTGTCACTTAAGCGGTAATATACAATCTAATAATTATATTCCCACTATTTCTTACTTAATTAGGGTAGTCATATTATAGAAATAATTATTAGAAGAGGGAAAGAAAAGATATGGAGTATATATACACCCAAAAATCCTCTACCATAGAAACAATAATCAAGCGTTGTGACCTATCTCCTCAATTTAGGTTGTATTTGGACATGACACTATCTTTGGATGACAATTATTGTTGGATTCTTATTCCAACTAATTTTTACATGAAATCAGAATATATGAGTATCTAATTTGGATAGATGTAAGGAAATCCATAACCATTTTAATCTTAGGCTTCCTTTTGATATAGTAGTATTAGGAAGGATTTAGCCTAAAAAGAAAATTTATAAACCTCTTTAGTTTGCTTATTTGATTTGAATACTTTAAATTATAATTGTCAAACTACAAAAAACTTTCGAAAATTTTAATTTTGAATTCTTTAATCAAATTAATATTATTATCCAAAATTTAAATGTTTATCTAAACACATTTAAAAAGAATCATTTAAAAAAACCTACCATTTTCAAAAATTCTTTATTTTTGACAATCTCCATCTAAAAGAAACCTTATTGTTCAATCCAGAGCCACTCCATACCTTTGGAGAAAAAAATTTCTCAATTTTGTTTCATTCTTTAAATCCTCCTAGAAGTTCATGATTTTGTAAAGAGAAAAATTGTGATTGTAGAGAAGGAGGAGGAGGCAATGTTTCACGAAGATGGGATACAATACATAAATAGGGATGAGAGAGAAAAGTGGAAAGAGAAGGAGGAGGAGGAGGAGGAGGAGGCAATATTGCATGAAGATGGGATATGGATACATAAATGGGGATAAGAGAGAAAAGTAAAAATATCAATTTCTAAATAATTAGAACGTAGATGTAATACCCCAAATTTTATATAATTATAATTTAAAGTAATTAATATCTTAACTTAATTTTAATCTAAAGAAATTGATGTTCCAACTTTAACCTAATTCCTTAATTATAAATCTAAACCTAATCCAAATCTTTAGCCTAAGCAATTTATATTTTAACCTAATTCTAATTTTGGATGATTTGTATTTTAATCTTACTTTAATTCTCTATTAAATTTTTAACCTAATCCTAACCATAATTCCACAATTATATCCTTTTTTTTCTTTCTCCTTTTCTTCTCCTCTTACCTAATTTTTCTTCCCCTTCTACAGCCTTGCATGTACTTATTTCTTAGCCTAACCAAACTCCCCTTATCCATCTTCCTCAACTTTTGACCATCCCAGCCATCATCTCCCACAATCCATAGGATATGCCTATTGAAATATTTGCCAAATCTCTCCTCGCTAGTGCCTCACCTTAGCCATATGTGTCCTGCCTTTTTATTCTCCATTGATTCACCTAATTCATGTGCACCATGCATATATATGCCTCTCCCAAGCCCATCCTCATATATTGCCTCAACTAACTCCCTCACTCCCTCACTCCCTCCATTTCTATTGAGAAAAATAAGCCCAAAACACCCTTCCTTCTCCTCCTTCCTTTATTTCTTTGTTTTTTTTCATTACCCATCATCAACTCTATACACCACCACTGTCCACCAAACACCAACATTCCCTAAGAAAATGAACCTCCATAACCACCCCATCATTCCCCTTATCATCACCCAACCATATCTATGCTAATAACTTTGCTTTTCCTTTCTTTATCGTGATATAATTTGTTTTCATTGAAACGCATGACCGAGCACCCTCATACGCCCTAATTGTGCCACTCTCGCATGATCCACACATGGTTCATGTATAACCCATGTGCACCCTTTTTCCCTTTCCTGTGTGCACCTTGCACACCCCACCCATGTGTGTTCCAATCCCTCGACTATGCATCTATTGCATGCTATATCTGTGCCTCTCCTAGCACACCCATGCTCCACTCTATCACCACCATACTCTGACGCAGCCCGAGCTTCTTCATTTATTTTGATTATCCCTATTTCCATCATCTTTTACCTTAACTTTTCCTCAATTATACTATTTAGTTCTAATTATGTTTTATTTTTGATTTTGTAGTAATTTCATGGTGATCTAGGAGGAGATGAGTTAGACTTACGTGCTTAAAGACCAGTGCCCTTATTGATAAGGACACGTATTGTAGTTAGGACTTTTACGTGCAATGTATATTCTTGTACGTAGTATCCTATTTGGCAATGTTATTTAGTTCATTTTGATTATGATAATGCTATTACATTATATCTTGAAAGTGAGAGACATGTGAAAGTATCATTTTATATTTAGTTGGTTGGCATGAGTCTACATATATGGCATATATATATATATATATCTTTGGGTTATGTATTTCATATAAATATGGAAGGATGAAATGAATTAATATTAGGACTCATACGATCATTAGGAAAATGTGAGTGTTTGGTTATCATTAGGGAATCTCGGTCATTTAATGGAAACATAAAAATTAATCATTGCATGATAATATTTTAGGGTTTTATAAATTATTTCATAAGTAATGTGATCAAATGATGGTTGAGTAAGACAGAAGTTACCTTATACGAGGTTCTAAGGTCTTTGATGAGTGAAGGGTGTTTTGGTTAATAAGAGTTAAAATTAGTTTCGTGGTGATTTTAAAAGGGAAATAGACTTTAAATATGCTGAGTATTATACTTGAAATATTCAAGATAATGATAAGTATTATAATTAAAATAAAATGAGAGTTTATACTCACCTTATGAAATTAGGGTTTCTTAAGGAAATTAGAGACCTTTTTCTTAGGGAATATCTTGATAACCATGTGGTTATGCTTTATTTGTGTTTTGACTACGTGTTGTGCATATCTATATGAGTTTTATATGATGAAATAGATATAAGAAAATTTGAATAAGATACTAATCATTTAAAGTAAAAGATCACATAAGTTGAGCCAAAGTATATGTTGGGTCCATTCCATCAGATTATAATAGTGGCTCAGAAGCATTCTTCCCTAAGAGGTGCATCAGTCCATTCCACTATATTAAGAATAGTGGGACCTTAAACTAAACATGAATGATAATATAATTATGAGATAAGTAACTAATGGATAAGATATTAACCACTTAAAGTGAAAGGTTACTTGAGTCAAGAATGAGGTATTGTGCCTGCTACAGTGAATGATAATAGCAGCGCAAGTGTTTTTCCCTAAGAGGTGCTTGAAACTATTCCATTATTTTAATTATAGTGGCCAGGATCTTGTTTTCCTATTATATATTGGGTTTGTTCCATCATATGGTAATAGTGGCTCAAGTGTGTTCTACCCCGAAAGGTACTTTAGTTATCTCCATTGGATTAAGAATAATAGGGTCCCTAAACCTAATGTAAATAAAAGAATGGATCTTATTTATATATAATAATGAGTCATGAAATCAGTGTTTACCTTGCCTTGATTATTATTAACTCACATGTATTCTTTATCTCTTTTTGTATGCTTACTTTAGTTGTATTTTTATCTTACTAAATTTATAGCATACTAATTATCCTTTTCATAGGTTTTGCTCATTCCAATGAACAGATGACTCATATTCTTTTGTGTAGGTTAATGAGAAACATTTGGATGATTTTACTTCATTTGATGCATTATGTGTAGAGGAGTGATTTTTTTTTTACATTGGGATTAGGCATAGAGTCATGTTATCCAGTGGTTAGCTTTCACCTTTATACCCTTTTGGACTCTTAGTCCTATGGGATCCTATTTGTTGTATTTTTGTATTGTACTCAAATGTAATCTCCAAACTTTATCTATTCTTATGAAAGTTCTATTATTCTCTATTCATTGTGCTTTAAATCTTAACTATTTTGCCTTGTATTTAATGTAAGGATGATACAGTAAGCTATAATTATGTCTAGTACGATGGTAACACCCAACTAATTTGTTATTATGCTTCCGCTAAAAATAAAATTTTCAATTGTAAATTTTAGGGTGTTATAATATACAAAAGGATTATCTATATATTTGGGGGGGGATATAGGAAGAATACCCAATGAAAACTAACTCTCTTAGTTGGAATTGAGAACTTATACTCTTAGTTGAAAAAATACCTACGATAGGCAAGGGAAACTATTCTTAGTAGGTAGAGAAAACTACTGTAAGTTTTTCAATAAAGTATAATATTTGAATGTAAGAAATAAAAGGTGGCGGAATTTTTATAAATATTGTGTATTTAGATTTTAGGTTGGGAAACTACTGATAATAGGTGATAGAAACTACTTTTAGTAGGTGGAAAAAACTACTACAAAAATCTTAGAAACTATAGTATTTGAGTGATAAAAAAATAGTAGCATTTTGTAAATATTAGGTATTTATATTTTAGTTTAGGAAACTATCCACATTAGATGGTGGAAATTACCTCCAGTGTGTAGAGAAAACTATTGAAGTCTCTCAAGAAATTATAGTATTTGAGTGATAGGAAAAAGGTAGTGTTATTTTTATAAATATTAGATATTTATATTTCTATTTAGAAAAATATCTACAGTAGGTGGTGGAAACTACTATAAGTAGTTCAAAAAATTAGGGTAATTCTTAATTCTTACCATAAACGGGTGGTTACCACTAGATATACTCCCTATTGAGTGAAATACTTCTATAGGCCAATGTTCTTCTTGATTGCACCTTTGAGGCCAAGAAAGTTCTTTTCTCTATAATATTTAATTATAAAACATATATGCATGCATACCCTAATGATTTTATATTTTACTATAATAAAAATTCATCATTGAATTATTATTCTAAATGTCAAGCACCATGACATAATAAAGCAAATGTTCCATAAAAGGTGTTTTGATATTTTCAATAAGCTTAGAGAAGTGAAGAACTTAACATGACATACGACTAAGAGGATACATGATGGGAAGCTTAGTAATCCGATGTATTCTTTTTAGTGAAATTCCTTTGATCACATGATCTTTGATTTTTGTCATGGATCAAGGATCATATGTCTTAGACTATCTGCTAATTGAATGAGTCCTTTTAGTGGAAATGTGTTCTAATGTTTAGTTATCGTCCATCTTTATGTATGAAATAAAAATAATTGATGTTTTCCTTAATAATTTTAATCCTAATAAGTTGGATCATGCTTTAAATATTTATTTTAGTGCCTCTTATGTTGAAGCTTTTGTGAGATCATGGGCCAGAGAATTCGATGCACATTGACAAAATGATTTTAATGTAAGGGTAATGTTTTTCTTTACATGATTAATCTTTTATTAGCATATGATAATCTCCAAGGATATAATGTTTATGGACACTATGCATATCTTGTATGTGATAAGAGCACAAAATCCTATTAGCTAAAATGTATCAACAAAATTGTTTATATTAGACATTGTAAATTATTCTTTGCTAATCAATGTTATTAGAGGCAATGAAATCCCTTTAATGAGTGTTTTGAAGATAATTACCTCTTAGCTAGGCCTTTGAGGGGAAAAAAAGTTTTTAAAAAGGTGGAAAACCTGAATTTGGTGTTTTTAGTAAAAAGAATTCCAAAATAGTTCCTTCAAATGGTTGGAAGAAGAGGTCTATATTCTTATCTCAAACATCATATATTTTTGCCTCCTTACCATTGTTATTGAGAAGAACATATTTGATAGTATTGTTGGTATACTTCTACATGTTCCTTTTGAGGCAAAGAATTGATGCAATACCAAGAATAATTTGGTTCATATGGGTATGAAAAAGGAATTACTACTAGATGATGTAGGAAACCAAGCATTTATACATTTGGCATGTTATACTTTGTCCAAAAAGGAAAAACATATTTTTTCAAGTGTTTATGTGCAATTAAATTTATAAATAAGTATTCATCATATGATTCAAGCCTTTTTTTTCCATGAAAAGCTTGAAATTGGTAGGAATGAAATCTCACAATCATTATATTATTCTTCAAATTTTGGTACTATTGGGTATATTTTCTATTATGCTCTATTGAGTTTGTAATGCAACATCTATGTTGTATTTTTTTTCTTTAAAGATTTGTGTAGTAGTGATATTGATCTTGATCAATAGGAATCAATGCAATAGTTACTTGTTATTATGTTGTGTCAGCTTGAGATATATTTTCCACTATTGTTCTTTCTCATCATGGTTTAGTTGATAATATATTTGGTTAAGGAGGAAAAATTATGCAAATTGGTTCATAGTCATTGGATATATCCTTCAAGCATATGATAAAGTAAACAAAAAGCTTAAGTGAGGAATCCTAGTATACTCAAAGGGTGCATTGTTAAAGCTTACCTTATAGAAGAGGTACCTAAGTTGTGATGGGAATTCTCACCTAATGCTCATGCCATAGATATTCTGAGACCCAAAAATAATAGGATGCAGGAAAGAAGGGGTAAAGGATGTCGTGTGGTAGCTGTTTATGATTCAAACATGCTTGTGAAAGTTAATTTGTATGTCCTTCATAATACAAACGATGATGAACCCTATGTAAATGAACACATTGATAAGTTCAGGTTTTTGTATCCATTAAAAAGTGAAATGGATATTATACCAACATAATGGTTCATTTAAGCATTAGTTCATAAAGGAGATAATAAGGGATGATACTGACATGTTATACATATATATTAATCAATAGATACATTACCTCAAGTTTTATGATGCGCATATTATTTAATCAAGACGAATAATGATAAATAAATAAAATAATTTACAAAATAGTAGTGTGTCATTGGCATAGCTGTGGGCCATTGGAATAAAAAACATTGCATACTTCTAGTTTTAGAGACCAAACTCCGATATATATAAAAATGTTATACTATGGGTTCATTAAAGATATATGGGAATTAGATAATTCTAATTTTAATAACTTAAGAATTATATTTTTTTTAGTGCAAGTGTCTTGATGTATAGTAGGGTATATCATCTATATATCAAGGGTCATCTAGGTTTATCTTAATAATATTTGTTATAAGTGAGACCGATTCATGTTATATCACAAGTAATACAAATATTTCATGTTACCAATCTGGTAAATAAATTATTTTAAATTATAATATAATAAAAAAAGGTTAAAGTTATAAAGATAAGCAATATAATGTCATAAAAGGGTAATATGTTTTGTACCTTGAGATAACACCCTCTTCTAACCTTGGTTATCACATGGCTGATGAAATTTATCCTCAAGATGATCATGATGAAGTTTTTTTTTGTACCCAAAACATATTTGGTATATAAAGATAGTAAACGAAAAACTTAAATAAAGCATAAATAAAATGCTATGTAATATGTGCATATAAGTATTATCAAATAATTATATCATTTTCTCAAATGCATTTATCATTTTTTCATAAATTAATAGTTTGTGCTTTTTGGTAGGGAAATCATTGAGATTACATGGGAAATGAAGATTATTAATAATGAAAATGAGAATTGTGTGTAAGAAAATGGTAAGTTTAATTTGTATGATGTATTATATGATTTACTTTAATAAATATATGTATATTAGAATAAATACATCCATTTTTTTACCTCCATAAATTAATAACTACAGGTCTTTTGTAAATATAAACATGCCTATTCTGCAACAACTCTAGGAGAGCCTAGTTGAAAAAGATCGGTTTGATTTTATTTTTGTTGCATGATTTTGTTATTGAATATTATTAGTTAGGATTGTTGTAAATACTTATGTAAATTCCAAATTTGAATAATCTAAGCATTGAAACTTGTGTTGCTTGGTAACATTTGTATCATAGATGTGATTCCAAGCATTAAAAATTATGTATTTGTAATGGTTGTATTGAATATAATAATGGGATTAAAAAAACAAATAGATTTAATTTATGATGGTGGTTGTTATTATGAGACATCCTTTAAACATTAGTTTTATATAGAAAGATAGAGAAACATAACCACGGTCTTACAATCTACTATAATGGCAATTCAATAAAATATGTCATTGTATTGGACTCACAACACTGCATGTAAAATTCATGTCACTGTTCTTTCACTGTTACTAGAACATGAATTGGAATAAATGTTACCCCTAAAAATTACCATTGAAAAATTTTATTTTTATCATAAAATCATCTAACCATAAAAGTGGTTGTTACCATCATAATTGGTATAAGTCTGAGCCCAATCTATCCTTATACCAACTACAAGGCAAAATAGAAATAGGTGTAAACCATGATAAACATAGCAAGGTAGAATTTAATAATATAATAAGGTTAAATGTTTGTTAGTAAAGAAATATTGAAATAATCAAACATTGTTCAGCATAAATAAAATAATAAAACTAGAAAGATGGAGTGGATAATAGACGGATGTGACTCTCTCTAGGCCCTAACCCTAGACCATTATTTCATCACTCTACTTAGATCATATCACCATAAATAGCAAAGTCATCCACAGAATCCTTATTCACCTACACAGACTTAAGAGAGGACACTACTGATGAGAACGAGCATCACCCATAATAAGGGTGATTAGTATGCTATGTAATGAGTAAGATAATAATACAGTCAAGTAGGTTAAAGAAGTTAATGACACCACAACAAGAAATAAAATGTGCATAAGCTGTCATATCGATTCGTTATTTATTATATAGACTCAATATAATAGCACAATAAATAGTCAACTCATGAATTATATCTATGTGGGTTTAGGAACACCACTATTCTCACCTATGGACTAGTCAACAAGGTACAACCCCTGGTTAGAATGATCCTAATCACTATTCTCACCGGTGGATTGGTAACAAAGTACAATCCCAGGGTAGAACATTTTTGGCCACTATTCTCACTAGTTGACTGAAAACATGGTACAACCGGTCCCTATTGATGGGGTGTTTGACTGTTATTAATTAGTGTCTTTCCATAGGTTATTATTTGTCTAAAGTTTTTATTAATGAAGTTTGGGAACCTACTATTCTCACTGGTGGACCACTATATAAGGTAAAATTGGCCTCGACTTAAGTGATCTTTCATTTTAAGTGATTAGTACCTTATTCATTTCAGATACCACACACAACCATGCACAACTCAAGTATGACTCTTGCCCAACTGCCACCTCGGGCCTACCTTTTTCCTTTGGAAACCCTAGTTTCCTAATCACGGGTACATCCTTACCCCCTAATGATTCTTTATGTCCCTAATTTATCATATTTTCCCCATTTCTCATAGGTGATAAGAATTTTCCTCTAGAGTTACCCCTAAAACCCTAGTTTTTTCCTAATTGAACTAGCCTCTCCTCTACTACTTTGTTAGCCCTAATTTTTCACAATCAAATATATTTTACTATGCTTATTCGTTCCCTAAGTTTCATAGCTTAACTGATCCATTTCACATATATGATAATAACCTCCCAAAATGAACCCTTTTGAAACCTTAATTTCCCCATGGTAGTTATATTGTCTCCCACTTTTCCTACCTGACCATCAAATTTAGTACACAATCCCCAAATAACATGATTAACATCATAGTTCAGAGGTACAACCCAACTCCCCCATTTCTTACATGTGATAATGACCTACCCCTTGGATTTTGTACTACCATAAACCTTGGCTCCACCTACTTAGTAATCTCCCATCCCTTATCATCCAAGGACTCCCCCATTTATGTCAGGCTACCAAACAATGACCTTATTTTAGCCCATATCCATTTTTAGAAACCATCCCTCACTTAACCACCCCTAGACATAACTCGCATTTGGTTTGATCACCCTATTCACGGTCAACCCTCTCCATGCTATATTTACCCTAATCCACTTTTATATTTTCCATAGTTATTGGTTTACCACATTCCAAATGAAATTTGGCTAACTTTCACCCTAGGGTTTCCTCATATGCTTATTTTCACAATGTTAACCAAAATGGCCCTTGGTCTCAAAACCTTACCTATGTCTCATGGCCTCACTATAAGAAATTTCCAATATTTCAAAGCATGTAGTACCATATAATAGAATTACACATCAACACATGAACCATCACAATCATGTCCACACATATTCTTACCTTTAGTCCTTGCAAGTCAAGCTACACATACAACTCTAGACCATATAATATTTTATGTAGGTATTCACTTAGTACATAATAAAGTCACATTTTAGCAAAAACAAGTCCCTAACTATGACTGTATCCTTATTGAAATGGCTCAAGTCTCAAAGTAAGATTAACATACGCCTCCTCTCTAACTATCATTGGAAGAATACCTAGAAAAATGAAAATATCTGAGCTTAGGGTTAGCAAATTAATAATAATAATAATAATAATAATAATAATAATAATAATAATAATAAATTTAATCAAATGGAACTCAAAAGGGAGGAAGGGGAGTTGTGGTGACCAGCATGGATAAGAGAAGTGGAGTGGAACTTGGGGGTTAAGGGTGGTGTTAGCCCCTGGTAGGTTAGTAGAGGGAGGTAGGTTGTGGTAGGAAAAATAGCAACTGATGGTGGTGCAGCTGAGAGGACAGAGAAAGGAGGGGAGAAAGAGGTGGTTTGGGTTGGCTGCATAGATTGGGCACCTGTATAGGGTGGCTAAGGTGTAGTGGTGGCATGGAGGTGAGGTGTTGGTTGGTAGTGGTGCTAGTGTAAGATGGTGCAGGGTAAGCATGGCCTACACTTTTGTAGGTTCGGGGAGAAAAAAGAAGGTGAGAAGGAGAGAGAAAGGAGAAGTAGTGTGGGAAGAGGAGAGGAGCTTGGGGTATGCATGGCCTAGCTGCAACTGTGGTGATGGTTGGAGTAGGGATATAAATGGGGCTGATAATACCCGAAATCCGACTGATTTTACCCAATGGATATGGATATGGGTAATGATAAATGGATATGGATACGGATATGTGTAGGGGTTAAAAATACCCAGTAGGTTTGGGTACGGATACATGTAAGGAGTATCCATACCTATATCCATACCCATATTCGTATCCGTTTACCCATTATATATTTACTATTTTACCCTTAACTTTTTATATAAGAATAGTTTACAATTAAGAATTTAAATGGGTGACGGGTAATGGGTAACGGTTAACAAGTTTACCCGTTGGATAATGGATTATTTGTTGGTTATTTATAATTTATCGGGTAAATGGGTTATTCATTGGGTAACGGATATCCGTAGGGTACGGATATGGGTATATTAGTGAATATCCATTCAGGTATGGGTACGGATATGGTTATGGATTTTTTAGTCGGATTCGGGTATGGATATAGGGTACCCGATTCGAACTTGCCCCGTTTACATCCCTAGGTTGGAGGGTTGGAGCAAGGGGCAGAATAGGGATCAAATAGGGATAAGAGAGGGGAGGGGAATCGTTAGGGGGTATTTATAAGTTGGAGAGTGGGAATGAGGAGAAGGGGGAAGGAGAAAAGGATGAAAAGTCACAAAGGGAAGGAAGACGCGACGATAGCATGGTAGGGACAAATGTAGGGAGGTGTAGGTGTAGGGGGTATAGAGGGATCACGTAGTGGTCATCTAAGGGGGATCGTATAAGCACATGCCAGCATATATGGATAAGAAGGGAAAGAGATAGGGGAGGTTGGCTATGTTGTGGTGTTATAGAGGATGAAGATGGAAGGGTGGACAAGTAAGGTCTGTAGGCATGAGGTAGAAGATAGGGAGAACAAAAAGAAAAAAGAAAAGAAGGGAGGGAGAAAAAGTGAAAGAAAAATAAGGAGTGCTTGGGTCATTCACCTGGGGAGAAAGAAATGGGAGGAGGGGAGGATTGGGTTGGCCAGGGGGAAGGGAAGAAAGGAATGGAGGGAAGAGTGTGGGCTGGCTACAGCACAACCTAGGTGAGAAGGAAGGCAAAAAAGAAAAAGAAGGAAGAAAAGGAAAAAGGATAAAAAGAGAGAAAAAGAAAATAAAAAAGAGAAACAAAAATGAAAGGGAAAAAAAGAGAAAGTTGTGGAATTTTTAGGTTGGGGTTTTGGGTAATTTATTGGAAATTATATATAAACAAATAAAACTTGTTATAATTTGCCTATAATTTATTCTAGGTTAGATAATTAAAATAATTTCTTGGAATTGGGCTAAATAATAGATTTTAAATCTTATATTGTTATTATAGTTATTATTATTATTATATACATATATTTTATTTTATTCATTATTTTATTATTTATTTCTTTAAATTTTTTGAGGTATTAAAAGTATATGGTAGTTTAAAACTAAGACACCATGTATTTTATTGCCTATTATCACTATATATATAAAGGGAATTTTAGAATTTTAAGAAAGACGTATGCATGGTAGTTTTATTCTACAACCGTTGTGTATACTCTTAATGAGAAAGATAATTTTTTTGATAAGGTTATACACAGTGGTTCTATTTTAAAAATTCCTTCTATACTATTTTCAATATTTAAAAAGAAACGAAGATGAGAGTGTGCATAGTGGTTATAGAGCCAAATCGCCATGTATACCCTTACAAAGTTTTACAAGGTTATACAAGGTGGTTTTGTTCTTACCACCATTTCCCCTTTTTTTAATATAGAATATATTATACATGATAGTTTTAGAATCGCCTTGTATACTCTTTTCTTTATCATTCTCTAACATAAAATTACCTACATTTCATTTTACTTCAATTGCTAGTAAGGAACTAGACAACAACCGTTCAAAGTGAAAAACCTCTACTGCCAACAACTTTCCTTCTCTCTTATCTTCGCCATGATTCTTGCTCATTTTTCCTCTTTTTTAGTTTATTAGCGCTGACATTCTCTCTCTCCCTCTTCTCATAGGATGCTCATGATTCCTTTGTAAGTATCTATTTACAGTTTAAGCTTTTTGTATAAATATCTCTATTTTTTGAATTTTACTTGTGTCTTATATATTCGAACTCCTTCATGTATATTTATACTATATGTGATGTTGTGGCGTATATATTTATAATATATGTTGTTATTTTTTTATTTGATATGTCTTGTGTAGATGGAAATTTTTTTACTTGGTATATTATCAAACTATTTCTGAAAACAAAGTATATAAATGTTTCTGAAATAGATAGTATTGTAGAAATTGTGGTATGTTTACTAATGTAAATGTTGTTGTGGTGTATATGTATTTTTGGTACATTGGTTGTTCTTTTTTGAATTAGCTAATATTATTAGATTCCCCATTTTTTTTTTAATTTAGTGGCAAATTTTAATTATTCTTTTGTTATGGATGGTAAGTGAATAAATGCAAGTAGGTTGCTTAGAAGATATATAAACAGTTTTTAAGACTTTATTAAGATAATCATTTAATATTCAAAAGATCCTTTGCAAATATCTTACTTATGTGTAGATTGTGGAAATGCTATAAGAAGAGGGGAAAAATAGATAGGACATCATCCCATTATCTATAGAATTGATAAGAATTATACTAGGTGGATATGATATGGAAAATCACTTCTTAATGAACCTACTGTGGTTGAAAATGATAATGTTGACGCTGCAGCTAACTTTGCTTACATGGAGGACCTAGAAAAAAAATGCTCAATAAAATTTTAGAGACCATATGGAAATGTTTCAAAAGCTGGTCAATGATTTAGACAAGCCTCTATACAAAATTTTTACTAAATTTACAAAATAATCTACCATGTTACTAATGTACAACTTGAAGGCAGGTAATGGATGGAGTGATAAAAGCTTTACTTCTCTTCTTGAGCTCTTGAAAGAGATAATTTTAGAAGATAATGTGCTTTATCTCCTTACTTATGAATCGAAGAAGATTCTATGATCTATGGATTTGAATTATGAAAAAATTCATGCTTGTCCTAAAAATTGTGTTTTGTATTATAATGAATATACATTGTTAGATAGTTATCCTCAATGTCAAATGTCACGATGCAAGAGGTCTTAGGTTTCTAATAATGTTTTGTGGGAATTTCTAATTATATATGATTCTAACACATGTTTCGTAATAAGAAAATTCTTCTCAATGGAAGATGATGAATTATGTATACTCTTATTTTGATGAAAAATTATTTTATTTCGTGCATAAACGTTTATTTTTTATATTTTAACTATGTCACATCACATATTGCTTTAATTACTTCTTACCTATTGCTTACTTTTCTTTTTGATTTTGTATATAAATGTTCCTCTTTTATATTTTGACCATATCGCACTATATATTTCTTTAATTACTTCCTAATCAATAACTTTTGTTCATTGTTTAATGTATATATTCATGTCAACATGATACACATGCTCACGAGGTTGGAAAAACAAATAGAAGGGGGAGAATCTTTGATGCCCCAAAATTTGTAACTAAACATTTTGTTTTTAGTGGAAGCATAATATCAATATAGTTGCGTGTTCCACCATACTCGACCTATGTTTGGTTACCATACTATCCTTACATCAACTATAAGGAAAATAGTTAAGACTTAAAATATGATAATAAGAAAATAAGATCACTTTCATAAACTCATATAAGAGTTTGAAAGTTCACTTTGAGTATGATAACAAAAAAAGGGGATACATTGAAACTAAGAGCTCGAAAAGGTATCCAGATTAAAAGCAAAATCCAAATAATATGAATCTACATCAAATCATAGTAAATAAGAATAACTGCTTCACATTTAAAGCACCATCAATAGTGAAGTCATCTTAAGGACTCTCATCAACCTGCATAAAAAAACATCTGGATTATTTTTTTGTGAATATGAGCAACACCCATGATAAGGATTAATAATTTGCTACTTATTAAGCAAGGTAATGATAAATTCATCATAGGATCGTGCAAGTCATAATATCACAATAAGGGATAAATATTCATATAGATTAACACATGGTGGTACCAAATTATTTATCAATTTTAAGTTTCACAATAAAAATGGTATAATCAAGGCACATAATCTTATTTATGTTGAGTTTAGGAACCCTACTATTATGAACCGTTAAAATGGTAATAGTAGTATATAACCCCAACACACAAGGCTCCTAGCCACTATTCTCGTCTGGTTGAATGCATATGTATAACTGGTCCTAAGTTACTTGGTCTTTCACTTTAAGTGATTAGTATCTTATCGATGATTACAATCATTCTGATGATTTATCTCAAATTGAGTTTTGAGACTCCACTATTCTCAACTAGTGGAATGGTATCAATAATATATACCCCCAAAACATAAAGCTCCTGACTACTATTCTCTACTGATGTAATGGTATCAATAATATACAACCCTAGGGCATAAAATTGTTCACCACTATTCTTGCCTAGTAGAACACATAGTTATAATCGGTCCTAACAAATATGATCTTTCACTTTAAATGGTTAATACCTTATTCATCGTTATATATCTCAAGGCCATATGTAGATATACATATGTAAGGCACATAATCCTACTTAACCTAATTATCCAAAACACTTAAAGTATAACTATATGAAGATCAGAACATTCCTTAAGGAAAAAGACCACATTTTCCTTAAGAAACCTTTATCTTATGAGCATAAATTCTCCCATAATTCTCACTTATACACAAATTTTAGCGTACTATCCCAAAATATAATTATTATCAACACATCCAAATAATAAGGTCTAAATCTAATGTATTACACAAGCGATAACAATCCTATATCTAGAGTTATTATTCACAACCCCAACTAAACCCTAGTTTCACAAGTTAGGCATAACTTTTTCCATAAGACTTATGTAGTAACCAATTTTAATAAATATTCCTAAAATTCTAATATTAGCATCATATTAGGAAAAAAATAAGGTGTAACTCTAACATCTTTCACATATGATAATGACATGCCTCTGAGGTTATTATTCCGAATTTAAGCCATTTTCTCATTTTATTAGACGTAGCCCACTTATAATTACTCCAAAAATTCTACATGAAATACTTAGAACATTTTGAATCATTTAATGCATTATGATATCAAAGATTCCATATTTATCTCACATTGACCCGAATGCCCTTAAAGTTGTCAAACACCCATCTTTTCCCCAACAACCTTCTAAGTTTAATATCATTATTTTTTGACCCTTAATTTATTACATCACCATACATCTTAACTAGAATCTTTTCCCAATGACCATACTTTATCAAGTCCACATTACAATACCATAGATCATACTACCTTACTTAGGGTTTCAATATAATACTTATCATAACACTAACGTAGAAGTACATGCTTTCTCATTTTTACTCACTTTCCATCATATATTACCAACTTATCCCATCATAACATTAACAATATGACATTATCAATTCATGAAAACCAAACATGTGATTTCACACAAGGTAAACATATCACACCAAAAAGTTCCTAACAACTACATGGATCCTTACAAAAAGGAAATTGGTCTCTAAGTACATAAAAGCATAACTTGCCTCCACTGAAATCACCAAAAAAATTCCCTAAAGAAAAAGAATAATAGAAAAATATAACTTAAGCTTAAAACCAAGGAAACTATAAGGTAAAAGAAAATAACTAAGGATGGAAAATGGAGCAAAATAGAAGTAAACTAAGGCATGCAAGGATTAAGTGGGCTACGATAGATTTTGGCAATACTGAGAGGGGCAGCATGAGTGACTTACACTATTAGGAGAGGGGAGCATGAGCTCCTATAATTGAGGAGGGTATGAGAGCATGAATAGGTGGCATTAGTGTTGGTGGAGTGGCCTAGAATTGTGATGTTGGTGGTGGTGGGGTGGTGTGGAAGTGTGGCACTACTTAAGCTGGCTTAACGTGAGATTTTGATGCTACCAAGGGGAAGTAAAATGAGATGTTGATGCTGGGAAGGATGAGTAGTGTGGTATTTTATAAGTTACATAAAGATCTGTGGAATGAAAATATTGGACAAAGGTAGATGGTGATGGAATGATATGCAAATACAAATTGCAAGAGAGAAGAGGAGTTATGCAAAGCAATAAATGAAGTAATAAGAGAGATTTGAGGATATACATACCTATGGTTGTTCAAAAGGTAAGGAATGGGTTTATAGGAAGAAAAAAGGGTTGAGGCACTATTAGGGGAAAAATTTGAGGAAAAAGTCCAATGATAGAGAAATCCACAAGCTTATGGATTCGTTGTAGCTATCAAAGTCAATCCCACGAGGACTAAGGGTTAGTTATGAAAATTTATATTTTTGACTAGAAAAACCAATGATTAAGGTAAAAGAGAATAAAATTATAAAATTAAATAATAATATGAAATAAAATAAATAATTGGGTGGAATTTAATATAATAAAGGGCCAAGATTGTGTCTTCACCACAACTTCATTACTCAATGATGAATTATTTCAGCTATTAGTAATGGTTTAAACTAAAAAGTGTGAATTAGACTAAACTAATATAAAGCCCATTTAAAGTTATAAAAATCTTGCATAATTAATATCAATTACCTACTTCAGTGGAATTATGATTAAATTAAACCCATTAAGCTTCTTGTTAATCTAATTAATTTCCAAGGAATCTAGCATACTTTCATCATTCGAATTTTTTGCTTAATTTCTAGAGACCCAGTATTAATATTTACCTTTATATCCTTAAATTAATTACCTATGATTTCTTATTTGGTGATCAATCAAGTCAAAAAATTTCAATCACAAAGAATTAAGAATGAAGATTCAAAATTTTGTGGTTCAAATTCCCTACTTAATATCTAGAGGCTCGATAATAATATTCACCTCTATGTCCTTCAATTAATTACTATGATTGCTCATTTGGTGATCAATCAAGTCAAAAAATTTCAATCATAAGGAATTAAGTTTAAATATTCAAACTTTCATCAATAAAGTATAGTAATTTATCATCAATTACCAAAAAGTTAAGTTTCTCCCCAATCTCGGACAAAGAATATTCTCACGTATGATTGGGAATAGAGAACACATCAAATAAATATGTAATTTAATCATAGGAATAAAATAATTAAATAGAATAAGGAAATAACTAGTCTTTTGATTAATATCTTTAAGGTAGAGAGTTGTAATTCAATCATCCATAAGAAATCCTTTGTTTTCCTTCAACGCTTGAGTTTTAGATCTAAATATTGTTTGGAAACTAAGAGAAAGCTAAAAAGGGACCCAATAAACCCAAAGGTAAAATAAATATATATGGGTATTAAAAATTTGGAAAGAAATAAAGAATTTTTATAAATGTTATAATCGAACCACATTTGTGGCACGTGCTATCTTACTTAATTTGTACTTATTTAGACAATTTTTATTTTGATTGTAATTTTTTTTTCCAAACTCGGATTGACCTAATTAAAGTTGCATTGGAAAGATATTGAAGAGAAATATAATGTTGAACTTTTCAAGTTTTTCATATTCACAATGCATCTTGGTTTTAATTTTAGTTCTTTATAGATGTGCATCCATTTTCTTCTCTAACCATGTATTATAAATCTCGTTGTGGCTCAAAATCTTGTTTAACTTTGAAAAATCATCAAATATTTACATCTCAAGCCAATAGCTATATATAAGAATACAAACTACTGAAGTATCCTTGATCTGAACATTTTTCTACATCAAAAACTAATAAATTATGCTTGAAATACACTAAGATATTACATATTTTATAGATAATTGATGGTGGCAATGATAAATGTAAGAAAGGTATATTTAGGGGTGGAAGCTAAGTAGGGGTATTTTGGTTGGAAATATATGGATTCATGTAGAGAGAAAAGGGAAGAAGAGAAAGAAGAGAGACTAGAAGGAGAAGTGGAAAAAAGGAAAAAGAAAATTAGAATGAGAAAAAGGAGCAAAGAAGAAAATAAAATAAATTTAGGGTTAGGATTATAATTAGGTTATCATTTGAATTAAGGCATATGGTAAAATTTATTTATCACCTGTCCAGGATCAGTTTCAGGTTAAAAAAAATTAATTACCTAAAATGAGGATTAGGATTATGTTTAGATTTTGGATCAAAGAATTAAATTAAGGTAAAAATATCAATTTTTTGAGATTAGGTTTTGGTTAATGTAGTAATTAATTGGGATTAGGATTAGCTAAAATTGTTCGTACTACATCAGTTCTTCCTTAAAAAAGATTTCATCTCCAATGTTAACAAGTCAATGTTAGGGAAGAAGAGAAAAATGATGTAAGGGAAGGTTATATCAATAGTTAACTCTACAGAAGTTGACACCACACTACAAGGTACTACTTTAAAAGAGACAGAACCCCAAAACCTAACACACCTATATTAATAATATGGAGATGTGTATCATGAATTTCCTTCTTGGTCTCTCAAGTTGCCTCCTTTACTCTATGACAAATCAAGAGAATTTTCACAAATGGAACTGAACTTGTATGGATCCATCGTACCTTAGTGTTTAGAATTAGCTAGGGCACCTCTTTATTAGACAATGAATTGTCAATATTAATGTCATTGGGTCTGACCACATTAGAAGGATATAAAATGTACCTCTTTAGTTGGGAGATGTGAAAGAGATTGTGGACTCAAGCTAACTCTAATAGAAGTGCCAAGTGGTAAAAACCCTTGCCGACCCTATCAAACATCTTATAAGAACTAATATATATGTGGCTCAACTTACCCTTCCTACTAAACCTATTATCCCTTTGGTGGGTAAGACCATTAAGAGAACATTTTCTACCATCTCAAGTTCATTACTACGGTACCTTTGATTTGCATAGCTCCTTTGTTGACTTTGACTTGCCCTCATGTTGTTCGGGATCAACTAAATCTACTAAGTCATCTTTTAGTCATATCCTATCTAATTACCATAGTATTGCTAATGTCTCTCTGACACAAGATTATTCGACACTTACAGACATATAGTGCCTTAAAGGGTGTCATCCCTATACTATCTTGATAATTGTTACTATAAGAAAAGTCCACAAAGTGTAGAATATCTTCCTAACTTCCTCAAAATTCCAATACATAAATATGTAGCATGTCCTCGAGTCTCTGAATCTTTTTCTCAATATGCCTGTCTATAGCTAGGTGAAAGATGGTATTCATCCTCAACTCTATTACCTCTTTAAACTTTCCCTAGAGTTGCGAAAGGAATATTGAACCCCTATCAGAGAATATATTTATAGGTGTACCATGCCTTTTCACTACAAACCTCTTGTAAGCATTGGTCAATTGATCTATGTTTTTTGTTCACTTCATCAACACCAAAACTGCAAATTGAGTTTACCCATCGACAACAAACTAGATTGTTTCATATACACTACGAGTGCTCAGTAGTCTACTCACAAAATCCATAGAGATGGAGTCTCATTTCCACCTTAGAATGCTTAAAGGTAGGACCAATTGTGCAGGTATATGGTGCTCTATCTTGAAATTCTAAAACATCAGGCATCTCGACATATTCTCCACTACATCTCACTTCATATGAGGCTACCAATAAATCCCCTTGAGGTTTTTGTACAACTCATCCCCTCCTGGGTAAATGGAATATGGAGTACGATGACCATCCTCTAAAATCCAACACTTTAGATTGGCCCAACTCTAGGTGTATAGACCAACGACTCTTGCAGCAAATGTTGGCATCCTCATGAATCTAAAAACCTATATCTAGGTTCTCCTATATCTTTTGTTGAATTCTCTTGAGCCTAACTTCTCTAGGTTTTCCTGCTTAAATCTCCTAAAATACATTCAGCATAATGGTGAAGGCACTCATCTTAACCTCTAAATCACCCTACTTGATCAGCTCTATCTCCATCTCACCAAGCTCCTCAAGTAACCGATTATCCACCACCTAATAATTCAAGGATTTCAATGCCCTCCTACTCAAGTCATCTATAACAAAGTTAGCCTTACCCTCATGGTAGGTCAACTTGATATCATAGTCCTTCAAAAACTTCAATAATTTCTTCTGCATCATATTCAATTCCTTATGAGTAAATATAAATACTTGAGACTCTTATGATTAGAGAAGAATCTACAATACTTCCCATACATAGATTAACTATAAATCCTTAGCATGAAAACGACTGGGACCAACTCTAAAGAATGTATTGGTAGTTCTGCTCATGATGCTTCAACCAACAAGAAGTGTAAGCCACTACCTTACAATGATATATCAAATACAAAGTCCGTCTCATGCTTCGATGCATCAATGTAGACATCAAACCCATATGATTTTGATAATATAGCCAAAACTAGTGCCATAGTCATATGCCACTTTAACTCCCAAAATATGACCTCACTTAAATCATCCTAGTTAAACCTAGTAGTCTTATTCAGAAGGTTTGTCAAAGGATAAGATATATTTAAGATGTTCTATATAAAATTATTGTAATAGATTATCAAGTATAGGCAGATACAAACATCAGGAACACTAGTAGGTTCCTTATACTTGATGATTATCAAAATCATTGCTGAATCCATGTCAAATCCTCCTATTGAAGTGACACGAGTCAAAAATGAAAACTTAGGAAGCTAGAACTTGCACTAAGAGAGTTTGACATGAAACCTATTCTCTCTAAGGAGTGGCAATATATTATGAAGATGCTGTTCATGCTTCTCTCCACTATGAGACTATACCAAAATGTTGTTGATGAAGGACACCAAAATTTATCAAGGAATGGACATAATAGCCTTGTCATCAAGTTCATAAATATGGATGGTGCATTAATGATCTCAAAAGGCATCACCATGAACTCATAGTGCCCATACCATGTCCTGAAGGTCATCTTCATGATGTCTTCCTTGATGATGCTTAGATTATGATAACCTAATAATAATTTGAACTTCAAGAAAACTGAAACACCTCAAAGATGGTTAAATAGATTGTCGATCATTGGAAGCGTATATTGGCTCTTCATCGTAAGCTGGTTTAGACCCGATATTCTATATACAATTGAAAACTCCTATTCTTCTTCTTTACAAAGGGAATCATTTCTCCCTATGGAGACACACTAACTCCTCTAGCTATGACTTTAACTCTTGCAACTTCACCAGCACCATCTGGTCATATGCCTTCAAAATTATCTTGGATTTTGGTGTTGTTTTGATGGTGAATATATCTCACTTACTAGAAACAAACCCAATACCTTATCTAGAAACACATTAGAAAACTCCTGAGAAACTAAAATGTTCTACAGTGCTAACACATCCTTGATCTGCTCTTGAACACCACATAGATACATGGGGTAAATCCTTTACATCAATAAGTATAACATATGGGTTGATATGACCTTTATCATAGGCCTAGACTTGTATCTCCTATTGGAGTCCCTAGACCCTAAGTATCCTTTAATACAACTAGCTCCCAAGCACAATCTATCATGATTTGATACCTCCCTAACATTTCAATCCCAAAGATCACATGAAATTCCCATGGGTCTATCTCAATCAAGTATATTCAAAATTATACCTTCTCTATCTTTAAAGCCGCATCTGAGTAGAGTATAGTGTAATTTAATCTATCATATAAAGGCAAAACCACAGATATAGAGTTCCTTGTAGATGGATATAAAGTAACTCTAGCAATAAAAATGTTATATATGAATGATAAGTGTGAGCTTGTGACTCGTATTTGGTGTGTATAATAGCTTGGATTGGTGTGTGAAGTGTTTTAGAGGAATTTGGAGTAGAACTGTGAGTTGTACTGGAAATATATGATGATTTGACTTTATTCAAACTAGAATTTAGGAAAGTGTTAGACTTAGAAGTTTTATATCTTTTTGTTATCTTTCCAACTCATTAAGAATCAGCTTGATTGGAGGTTAAATGAAGAACTTGTGGTTGAAATACTGAAGATTATCAAAGCTAAAAAGAGACATGGAGGCCCGTTTTTGTGACAGTCTTGTATAGTATAAATACCATGCGATTAGAACCCTAATTAGTATAGCACCATCTTTTTCTATCCTCTTGGGGTCTCTTATCATTCCTTGCGAATTGAGTGATTTAGGTAAGTATTTCTTTAGTTCTCTTTGTAATTACAGTTACTTAGATAATTAAAATCATCTATTTCCTTAATCTGTGTTCTTGAATGTTCTTCTCTTCTTAATTCTTATTTGTTCTAAATGATTATAATTATATCTTGTTTTTTCAAATTGGTATCGATCCCCAAAAATAAGGATACATTTAAATCAAATAACACATGCATTGGTAATGAGAGGATGGAAAATGTACTAGTAACCACATCCAACTATTGATTAGCGTCTATCTAGATGATGACATTTAATCGCCCACTAAAATATCCTCCTTTGTGTTCCCCATGATGCCCTTTAGAACCCTCATTTTGTCCTCCTTCTTAAGGAAATAGGCAAGAGTGGTATTTTGAAAATAATCCTCACCAACCCCTGTAGATAAGTTCCATCCTAACTATTAAGTGTCATGATAGGGTAACTAAAAGATGTAAAACATTTTAGGATAAGTATTCCTAGTTTACTAGCATATATTACACATAAGCACATTATATGTTACATTGGCTACCCATTTTTTATTCCTCACAATCCAAAATTTTTAAAAGTTGATATTTTTAACGTATGAAATAGAATAATAAAATTAGATAGGGGATTGTTTGAAAACATAATTTTTGAAAACAAAATGTGGTAATCAAAACTAAATCTCGATATAAGTTTGGCTTACCATACTATCATTAGATCAACTATAAGTTAAAATAGTTAAGACTTAAAATATGATAAAAAAGAGAATAAGATCACTTTCATAAACTTATATAATAGTTTGGAGTTTAATTCAGAGTACAATATCAAAATACATAAAAAAAAGGATATGCTAAAACTAAGATTCCCAAAAGGTGTTGGAATAAAAAAAATCAGATTATATGACTCCATGTCCAACCCTGATACATAAGAATCCTTCCTCCAAAATTAAAACATCATAAGTAGCATAGTCATATAAATGATCCTCATCAACCTGCAAAAAAAAAAAAATCTAGATTATCTACTCATAGGAATGAGCAGCACCCATGGGAATGATAATCAATATGCTATGTATTAAATAAGGTAATAATAAACTGATAGTAGGATCTTACATGTCATAAGATCACAACAGGAAAAAAACACACATATAGATTAGCATATAGAGGTGCCAAATTATTTACCGACTTCAAGTCTCATAATGAAAATGGAATAATCAAGGTCCATAATCTTATTTATGTTTTATTTAGAAACCCCACTATTCTCAAATGATGGAAAGGTATCAATATCATATAACCCTAGGGTACAAGGCTCCTCACTACTATTCTTATTTGGTGGAATGGAAAATTATAATAGGTCCTAATTCATGTCATTATTTAATTTAAGTGATTAGTACTTTATCAATAATTACAATCATTTTAATGATTTATCTCAAATTGAGTTTAAGGGCCCCTATTATTTTCAACTAGTGGAACACTATGAATAATATGAAACCCTAGGGCATATAAATTATCGCCACCATTCTCTTTTGGTGGTATAGTATCAATAATTTACAGCCTTAGGGCATAAAGCTCCTATCCTAAATTTTCAGCTGATGGAACTAACAAGTACAACCAGTCCTACATGACTCATATGATTTTCACTTTAAATAATTAATATCTTATTCATGGTTATTTATCTCAAGGTCATCGTGATGAAATAAATATGGAAGGAAAAAAATATACCTTAACCTAATTATCCAAAGAACATAAAGCACAACCACATAAAGATTGAAATGTTCCCTAAGCAAAAAATGTTACATTTTTCTTAATAAACCTTAGTTTAACCTTATAAGCATAAATTCTCGCCTGATGCTAATTTATCCACCAACATTAGCACATATTTCTAAAATAATTTTATTATCAACATATCCAAAAATTAAGGTCTAAATTTGATGTCTTACAAATGCAAAGACAACCCTATATCTAGAATTACTATTCACAACCGCTACAAAACTCTACTTTTACAAGTTAGCCATAAGTTTTTCCATAAGATTCATGTAGTTACCAAGTTTAATATACATTCATAAAATTTCAATATTAATAACATATCTAAAAAAAATGGTGCAACTCTAACGCCTTTCATATATGATAATGACATGCCTTTAAGGTTATTATTCCTAATTTAAGTCATTTTCTCATTTTATTAAACATATGTTACTCATAATTGCTCTAAACATTCCACGTGAAATAACTAGCACATTTTAAATCATTTAATGCATTAAAATACTAAAGATCTTAAATTTATCCCACTCTGACCAAAATACCCTTAAGGATGTTAAAACATCCATATTTTTTGCAACCCTCTAAGTTCGATATCATTATTTTCTTACCCTCAATTTATTACAGCACCTTTCATCTTAAATTTTATCTTTTCTCACTAACCATATTTTATAAATTCCATTTACAATTGTAACACCTCCAAAAATCATTGTTGAATTTTTTTTATAATTAAAATAAATACAAGCACGGGGTGATACCGCCATGATCAATACAAGCTCGGCCCCCAGCTAGTCTCATACCAACCACAAAGCTAAGGATAATTTCATTCGAACATTAAACAACTTAAAATAGGGATAAATTTTTTTTGAAGTATTCATAACGAGAGAATCAAAGTGCATGGATAAAAGTCATTACAACTAAAAATGAGTTACATAATAAAAGTTCCCAAAAGGGGTAAAAGGTACAATACGATAAGATAAGCTGAAATAAGAGAAAACATAAGTAAATTGAGGTAAAAGTGAGTCAGGCCAATAACATTCCCGGGCCCCCCATATCAAGTCCAATGATCAACACACATCCCCACCTGACATATCCAATACATCATAGGCATCAAACACGGTACCACCTACCTGCATAAATTCAGAAGGGCTCTCTGCTCGTGGGAATGAGCAGCACCTATGAAACAGGTGATTAATACGCTACATACTGAGAAAGGTAACCATATAGGTAAGGCTGGAAAGGAAATAAACAAGGTATACAAAGCATAATTTAGGTTCATATCATCAGGCCAAACTTAGACTAATATTTTATCTTACACATTTCTTATATTAATTATGCATGAGTACAGGAACCTCACTATTATAGTCGATGGGCTGGAAACACTCCATAGGACATAAATCACCTAACCACTATTATAGTCGTGGACCGAAATCACTCCACAGGACAAGACGCACCTGCCCACTATTATAGTCGGTGGACTGAAAAATCAACCTCACTAGCCCCGACTCACATAGTGTTCCACTGTGATATTAATTTTGTGCGAGTACAAAACCCCACTATTATAGCCGGTGGAATGAAAACACTCTATAGGGTAGAGCGCACATGACCACTATTATAGTCGGTGGACTGAAAAATCAACCTCACTAGCTCCGACTCACATGGTGTTCAACTACAAGTAATTGGTATCTTTCCATGATTTATTAGCATGCAAATTTTGGTTTTTTGAGCTCAGAATCCCCCACTATCATAGCTAGTGGACCGAAAACACTCCATAGGGTAGAACGCACCTAACCACAATTATAGTCAATGGACAGGATATTACTCCATAGGACAAAATGCACCTGACCACTATTATAGCTAGTGGATTGAAAAAAAATATATCCTCACTGGGCCTTAGCTCGATAATCTTTCACTTTAAGTGTTTAGTGTTTTATTGTATCTTATTCCACAACCCCAATTAGACATGCATGACCCACTAGACTTCCTATGCTCACCCTTTTATTCTTAGCTTCCCGAAAGCCCTACCCCATATCTTAGGACTTCTACACCCTCTAGTACATCCAGACGTTCCTTCCCACTTTTTCCTAATTACCATTAATACCCAACTCTTAGGCCCCCTTTCTGTATCTATGAATCAACTCAATATCACTCTCTAAGGTTTTCCTCCGGAAAACCCTAATTTGGCTTATATGGTTCGACCTTCCTTCATCCCACACAACTCATGCTTCTTTGCCGCCAATTCATCACCTCACTTAATTCATCCCCAAGTACCCCACTTTACTTCCCATTTCACACATGTGGCCATAAAACCCTAGTTGGCCATCCCAAAACCCTAGTACCTCTATTTCCTCAAACGATGTCATCCCTTTATCTCTCTTACTTACCATCCCCTCTTCCACATGACACATATCCATCATAACCTATGACCCCAAGATTTCCTTCCCATATTTTTCCACTCACTATGAGGACCCAAAAATCTTCTTTGTTACCAAAAACCATCACTCCCCTCGAACCACACCCAAAATCACAATCTCACTATCCAAGTCCTACACGTGATCATAAAAACCCTAGCTCGCTACCCGAAACCATAGTACTTCTCCTTTCTTTTATGTCACTACCTCAACACCCAAATACCTTTATCTCACTTTGCTCACTTTTCCTCCATGCGATACCCCTCTCATTCTTGCTCACTTCTCTCACTTAGGGTTTCCTCCCAAAACCCTAGTCAAGTCTCTCATGCATCCTTACACCAACCCACGTACTATTTTTCACATATGGACTCCAATCACTCTAACAAGTCTTCCCTTACCTTACTTAACCCTCAAGTCAACTTTTTCCATGTAAAAGTCATACCCATGAAAAGGCTAACCATCCCATGTAAATCCTAGAATCCATATGCATGTTTTGGTCCATTCCCTTAATTTGTTCCCATCATTCCTTCTTTATCCACCCATAGGTCATAAGATATTTAGGCCGTCCTTACCATCCTCTAGTCAACTCACTTTCCTCACTTTTTTTCATTTCTCTCACAACCACATCACACTATTTGGGACTTCTTATCATACATGTCATAAGGTGTAATATTACATAAGCATATTTTATGAACAAGCAACAATACCACATTACACATATCATAAAATACTTACAACTTACCTTAGCTCCATGCTTAGCAAGCTGCGTTACAAGATCAAGATACATAATATATAAGGCACACACATCAAATCAACACACATAATACATTTTTCGCACACATTAGCCTTAACTATATTCTTACCTAAAATGACACTAGACTTGGAGCACGCTCCTACACTTCCTTAGGGTTTTGACTTGGTTTATATATAAAAGGAAAATACTAATATTAACTTCCCTCTTACCAACATTATCATTATTGCCTACTTTACCTTTATATAACCCAGTATTAGGGTTAATAATAATAATAGTAGCTTTTTAAGTAAAAATAAGGGTATTATTCTTCAAGTAGCTAATCATACTAATACTAGTCAAAATAGGTCTTGGTAGTTATATTGGTCTATGTTAAAGTATTATTAGCAATATTCATATTACTAAAGATAATAAATTTTAATAATAATAATAATAATAATGATAACCCGAATAATAATAATAATAATAATAATAATAATAATAATAATAATAATAATAATAATAATAATAATAATAATAATAATAATAATAATAATAATAATAATAATACTAATAATAATGATGATGATGATGATGATGATGATGATGATGATGATGATGATGATGATGATGATGTTGATGATGATGATGATGATGTTGATGATATTAACATTAATAAAATAAATAATAATTACATTAATTATATTTAAAAGTTAGGGAGGGTAGGGTACAACATAGGGGGTGGTGACTAGGTGATGCTAGTGGAGGAGGAAGTGGAGTTAGAGAGGTGGATTTTTAGGCTTAGAGAGGGAGAGTGAGAGGGTGGTTGGGGTGGTGGTAGATTCTCTAGGTTGAGAGGGTTAGTATAGTGGTGGTGGCACAACAAAATTGGCGGCGTAGGTGGTGGTTGCTGTGGTGGGCAAAGGTTGTGGAGGAGGAGGAAGGGTGAAGGAGAAGGAGGCCGGGAGAAAGGAAGATAGGGAGAGCTAGGGGAGGCTCTGCTGAGTATTTTAGGTGGTAGGAGAGGTGGTGGTTGTGATAGAGATAGTGGCGCATAGTGGCAAAAGGGTGGCGATGGGGGAGGATTAGCAAATTGGGGAGCCTATTTGGCATGACTGGATTGGCTTGTTTAGGGGAAATTAGAGGTGGCAGGTCATGTGGTTCGGTGGAGGGTGACACAGGGAGGAGTTTGGTAGGTGTTTTGGGCGGCGGTCCTAGGTAACGGCGGCGATGGAGGCATCTGAAGTGGCAGTGGTGCAAGGTAAGTTGGTTTTCTGGGGCAGTGAAAAGAAGGCTAATTGAGGTCTTGTAGGGGGTATTTATAGACCATTGGTGGAAGGATAAGACAAAGGAGGAAGAGGATAAGGGGGCCAGGTATGGCAGGTTTGCTGGCCAGCGGTGGAAAACCGGTACAAGCCTGTAATTTGCAGGTTTGGTTGGGTTGGGGAGGAGAAAAAGGAAGGGAAGAAAGGCACTCATGAGAGAGGTAGATGGTAGGTTGGGGTTAGAAAAGGAAAAGAAAAGGAAGAAGAGAGAGGGGGTAGTGCAACTAACAGTACGGTGGCAAAGTAGGGGGACAGTAGTGGCAGAGTTGCAGCTCTCATGTGGGAGGAATAAGAGGAAGAAGAAGGTTAGGTGGGTTTACCGACCAGTTTGGGGAAAAGAAAAAAGGAAAAAGAAAGAGGACTGGGTGGATGGGCGGGTGAGGAGAAAAAAAGAAATGAGGGTGCGGGTTGGGCCACGTAGAAGGAAGAGGGGGAAGGGGTTGGGCTGTGGGGGAAGGGCTGGCCCAATCTTGGGGAAGAAGGGAAAAAGAAAAAGGAGAAAGGAGAAAAAGGAAAGAAAAGGAAAAAGAAAGGAAAAAAGAAACAAAAAAGGAGAAAGGAAAAGGGCAAAATAGGTTAGTTGAGGTATTTAGAATATTTTGATATTTTTGAATATTTAAAATAATAATTTATAGTAAAATAATAATTAAATTCCATTTTTGTATTAATTTAGGATATTTTGGATAATTTTTCCTAAATTCTATTTTAGTTAGCAACACACCCTAATTTTCCCTAATTAAACTCCTTATTATTTTCCTCTTGATTTTGCCTTAGATTTTCCCCTTAATCTAATAAAAATAATTAATTTAATTAATTTTCCTAATAAATCCCTATTTTAACATAATTTTCTAAATTAGTGTTTTGGGGTATTTTAACAATACCATGGATCATGCTACCTCATTTAGGGCTTTCAAGGCACGACTTATCATAATAACATCGTATAATGTATGCTTTCTCTTCCTTATTCACTTTCCATCATATGCTACTGCATTATCACATTATAACATTAACAACATAAAATTATAAATATAATAAATTAAAAAATGTGATTTCACATAAGGTACACATATCACTCAAAAAGTTCCTAATTAGGACATATATCCTTACCAAAAAGACATCGTTATGTAACCATTTATAATCCTAAATTGCCTACTTTGAGACAATAAAAAAAATTACCAATGGAAAAAATAATACAAAACTATAACTCTAGGATTCATACACACATTCCCTTCACTTATCAAACTTGGAGAGATAGCCCAAAAGATTTGAAGGATAGGGTTGGAGATGACATAATAGTATTATTTAAATATTAGAAATGGATATGACTCTTTTTTTATTACCATATGATAATTTAATTATATGCATACTAACTATTTTATATTTAACATTGTAGTAAGGATTTAGTGTTGTAAAAAACCATACTAAACTTGTTAAGAGTAAAGCTGCAAAGTGGTTCATCTAATGGAAGTTGTGGATGTCTAAAATTAATATGCACACATTTGATGATACTATTATCTCCACACCTGCAGATATCTATAGGGATGTGATCATCCTCGATCAATAGAGAATTTTTTTTTATGGAGGACTTTAGAGGAGTATGAAGTACTAAGAATATATTATTATTAACTTTTTAATGTAACTAGAGTGTACTTAGCTTAAAATTGAACATAATCTATCTATTCAAAGTAGCAGTTGAATAGTGCTACGAGTATAGGAAAAATAATTTACGCTCACAAGATAAAACATAGAGGAAATAAGGTAACAAGTTAAAGAGAGAAGCCTTAGTGTGTGTATGTGGACACACAAACACACACACACACGCCCCTTATGATATAATATTGTTACTAAGAGCTTTTGTTATACCCCACACCTTTGTGTAATGGATGGATGATAAATTTTGACAAATCTTAGGCTTTTGATTTTAATTCAATGTTAATATTTGGTTTGGAATGAAATTTGATTTGAAGTCATGTTGGAAAATGAGGTGTATTGAGTTTTACAGGAAAACAATGGACTATTTCTAAGAACCGATCAACTAGTTTTTCATTTTAGTTAAATTAAGTTCCTCGACCAAACCGATTGACTGGTTTGATAAAATTGATCAATTAGTGGATGCACAGTCGACTGGTAGATCCAAACCAATTAACAGGTTTATTGATGTGGTCATATTTTTCTAGTTGGATTTATGTGAAAAATTCCTTACGCTAAAATAGAACCATACCAATTGATACCAATTGTCCTTAAAAGATTCCTAACCATTTTCATGATGTGTTTAACCTGAAATATTACCTCAATTTATTTTGGAGATCAATTGAGACACATAAGAGAGAGAGAGAGAGAGAGAGAGAGAGAGAGAGAGAGAGATGACCTCAACCAAATGTCTTCTTCCACCTCTCTCCTCTACCCGATTTTGAGATCAATTGCTTCAACCTCAAGTGTGCTTTTGAAAAGATGGAAGATTCCTTTCACATTAAACTCCCATTCCATCTTCCATGTATGTTTATTTTGGTCACCTTGACCTAATCTCCCTAGAGTCCCAAATTTAGCTCAAGAGACTAGGTTAGCAAATCCCAAGAAAATCCATCTGTTTTGACTAAATTTAAATGGTCGAGTTATCTTTCAGAACTCTTTGTGCTTCCCTTCAATTGGTTGGCTATAAATAGCTCCAACTCTCTATGTATTGCACTTTACTTAAACCACTAAAACTCCTCTGAGTTCTGCATTCTCTTCTCTTCTTCCACACTTTGAGCATTTGGCAATTTATTTGCACAGTCTCCTGATCCTACCTCTAGCTCTATCTTATTTTAATTATTAATAAAGGTACTATTAGATTTTAAAAAAAGATTGGGTAGTCTATTTGAGGGTTTGCCTATTTTTGTCCTAGTGGTATGTCCTTCTCTCTTTCTGTTTTCTTTTTCAAAATTTGATGAACTTTTGGTATAATACTTAAGTTAAGATTTTGGTTTCTAATTTTTTAAGAGTTGAGGTTTTTACAGACTTGAAAATTTTATTTTTAAGGGTATTTAGCCTACACCAAGTAAATAGTTCTTACTCTTACAATGTTAGCATGTATTCTTGAATGAAAGGTGATGGCTTTTATTGGATTATACATGATGGTATGAAGAAATGCAGCTGATGCATGATTTACATGTTTAAATGACATAAATTAAGAAAAGATCATGAAAATGGAGAAAATAGGCTATGATATTGTTATGGTAAGGAATTCATGATAATATGATTAGAAATACATAGGTTGATGTCGATACATGTTCTAATGTCAGTAGAAATGATTTTTACGCAATAATCGGCATGGAATTTGTGAATTAATGTTCTATTAGGGTAAACTAGTTGACCGATTAGGTCAAACCGATCAATTAGTTCCTAGAATAGTTGACTAGTTAACCTAACTCATCGAATGGTTTTCTAGTAGAGGCATTGGTCTTGCTCTTTATTTAAACTCATCGACTCGTTTGAAAAAATTGATAAACTGGTCTATGAACAATCGACTAATTTGCTCAAATCAATTGACCATTTTGAAGGAAGCATGGATTGGTTGAGTTGAACCGACTAACAGGTCAACCCAAACTGATTGAATAGTTGGCACAATTGATCATCTGGTTGAGCCAGACCGATGGGCTAGTTTGGCTAGTTTGCATGATTTATCGCTTTGTGGTTTGGTTATGTTTGGGACTATATCATGATTATTAATTGGATAAAATACAGATTTTAACATAGATTATTGACCTAACTGAAGGATTAAAATGGAGCATAACTTATGGCTTACATTGTGAGTAATGTAAAGGCTAAAGATGTAATTCACTTTTAATTAGTGATAAAATTGGAATACGAGTAATGGAAATCAGTAAGGGTATGGATTAAACCCTATGATGGATATAAAGCTCATCAGCTATGGATAATTGGTAAATCCACATGGTTGGAAAAATTGAAAATAAAAAGGATCAATATGGTTTAGTATGAGATTCACCTTGTTTACTTCTATGAGCCTTGTGTGATCACCCATCTTTATGAATAAAATATTAATCACTTAAAGTGAAATACATTCTAGTTGAGTATAGGTCTGGGCTACCCGATCCTTAGTTAGCTACCTGGGGTTAGTTTACCTTGGGGCATTTTTGGTGCCTTCGGGCTTTGCAATCAAGCGGGATCTTAAGACATGTTAGTGGCTTACCTACTCTAGACACTAATAATGTACTGTAGGGTAGCAATACTAAAGGATCTGGTTATCTAGGTGGTTGGTTTCGACATGAACTTATGTCTGTTGTGGTGATTGACTTTGGCCTGGACTTATGTCCACTTAATGATTGGCTTTGGATTAGAATTTATGTTCCTTTATGAATAGGCTTCCTTAGTATATGAGACCATAGGGTGGAGAGCAATCCATCACTCAATGATAATAAAATATGGCTGTTAAGTAAATCATTAATCAAATATAAATGATGATTAATAGAATGGCTAATATTTGGCAAGAATGGAAATAATGGTATAATTGGTCGAAAATGAGTAAAGCTGGTTATTACACTAGGGTAATGGTTGACCTGAATACTTGGTTATGAAATGGAATAATGATGGGTTAACTCACTTATTTATTATATGAATGAACTAATGGTATAACTTAATGGTTTAGGTTAATTGGGATTGACCCTAGAAGTTGTTTGTTTCTCCTTACAATTAAGTGTGTATATACTCATGTGAAAGGTTGTGAGTCTATGCATGAAGTATTCTACTTGTTGTAATTATGCATGACAGTACGGCTTCATGTACTTTTATCTTTATATATATATATATATATATATATATATATCTTTATCATGATGCACACTATAAACTATATTTATGCATGATAAACTGGTATACATGTATATATTGAAGGAGCAACTTGGCTTACTCAGTACTTACAGTACTAATATACTCATTTACTCAATCACCAACTCATTCCTATGAGTAGAGGACCTTGTGTAGGTTTTCGAGGATAGCTAGTAAAGGGTCTGCCTCTACTGGGTTGGAGTTGTGAGCGACAACATCTGGAAGGTCTTGGCGGGTTCCGTGGAGAATTGCGGTATTGTTTTGGGCCTCATTTCGCACCCCATGTTTTGTAACTTCATACTTTAATGCGCATTTTATAATGATTAGAAAAAAAATCCGTTGGGATCATTTGTCGTAAACATTTTGAAATCATTTCAATTAAATTATTATTTGCACACTCTGTTGTTTAGTGTTTTATTATTTTAGCCTTGTATCTGATATTGGGTAAGTAGTGGAAATCTAACTTATGTTAGGTATGGTGATAACATTCCATTTTCAAAAGTGTTTCATGCTTCTACAACATGTTTCTAACGACATTTTTCTATAAAAAATGGGAGTGTTATAGTTTTTACATCATGAAATAGGAGAAACAATTGATGGATGAAGTAGAGCTAACCCAAACCCATATGTATCCCTAGAGCAATTGAATGTTTGGATATACACTAGGGTAAATAAGGGAACACCTACTAATGAACCAACTTAATAGATGGTTGAGAAAATTATAAGCATAAACTATTTCTTCCTTACTTGGTTTAATATAGCTACTTATTCCTAATTATTATTTTTTACTTTAAGTAGGAAGGTTTGAGAAAGGACTATTCAATTGGTGCATTTGATAAAGAAGGTCTGAATGACTATTTAACACATCCATATTGGGCACTAAAGAGCATAGTGATAGATGTAGGACACATAATTAAGCGTCTAATGTATCTAATGTTTTTGATTGTTACCTTAGTTCTTTCCCTTCAAATGACAAATTTGAACAGATGGAGAACAAAGTGGCAACGTTAATTTAATCACAAGAGGTAATCTTTAGGAGGTTGATAGTATGTTATCCTATTCTCAATGTCTAGTTCAACCCTCTACATCTAGTGTCCCTAGATACTTTATGACAATTAATGAGGTAATATACTACACTACATTCTATGTTCTTGAATGTATTTTTTTTTATAAAAATATAGTCTACATTTGAATTTGTAGCCAGAACTTGACCATTTTTACTATTAGTTATAAGGTCAGTATGTTTATGACTTGCAAGTTATAGAGGATGGGCCTATTATGGCCAATGATACTACTTTCATTGGCTCCAATTCAACCCTTCATACTCGGCTATTGGGGGATAATAAATTTTGGGTATAAATTCATAATGTCTTTGGGATATACTTATTGGAACTAGTTCTTATTGGTATGGCATATAATCATGAAGAAGAGGATATACTCAAACTTTACTTACTAGTAGGTCAATATATTAGATGACTGAATATGCTTGTAATTATCAAAAATGCGATAATCCTAACTTTTCAATTTTAGATTGCATTTTTGTTACATAAGTGATAATATATAATATAATAATTACATTTTCCATTATTTCTTAATTAATTAGGGTGGTTATATCATAACAAGAATTATTAATAATAAGGAAAGAAAGGATATGGAGTATAAGGAATCCTAAAGAGCCTTAAGAGTGGACATAATAATCAAGCATCGTGACCTATCACCTCAATTGAGGTTATATTTGGACATGATGCTATCTTTAGACGATAATTATATTAGTATTCCTCTTCTAGAGGATTTTCACATGAATTCAAAAGATGTGAGTATTTGGATTGAGATAGAGGATATCATACATTTGTTACAAGGTGACATGTTACAATATCAACATATAATATGATATACAAGGTAATTTAAGTGTTAAAATTTATTTTAATTATTATTAGGAAATAATATTTTGATACCAAATATGTAATTTATTCTTTCATTGTCATAGGTTCTTAAGAGATAATTTATTATCAGATGTTTTGTAGCTTGTTTGGAGTTACTTATAAAAAGTAATTATCATAGATAATTACTTATTTTAGAAATTTTTAGCTTAAAAAATTTTCAAAAAAAGTAGTTATCATAGATAACTACTTTTGATAAGTAGTTCCAAACATGTGCTTGGATTATCAAATGTTTTGGATTGGTTATATGTATATAGATTTCTATGCTCAGACATGATATCCAATGAAAATGATAATATTGAACTTCCATATATGGTTAATGTGATGAAGATGACTCTATAGTCTCTCTTATTTGATCTATTTTCCTTTAACATGCATTGGGTATTAGTGATATTGCAGCCACCTTCAAGGACTACATATTAGATGGATTCAATTGATAAAAATCCTCATTCTGATCCAAAATCGCTTATTAAATGGTAAATATTTATGTATATGATGATATTAATTAGAATTATACACATGTACACGCAATGTTTTTTTTTATAATATATATATATATATATATATATATATATATATATATATATATAGACTACTATATTAATTAGGTCATTCAGGACTTATTTTGGACTATAAAAAAGGGAAGAGAGCCAATACCCTTTATGTCTTGAAAAATAATTAAGGTTTGTAGCCCTTATGCCATTAAGAATCATCGTAATTTAATTTTAAGTATTTAGTATGAGAAACTAATAAGATGTTATAATTTATATTTTTTCAATGTCCATGATAACAAGATAATATAAGTTGTGGATATAACTTCATGATAATCATTACTTAAAATATTTAATTACTTAAAAAAGATAAATTTATAAAATAAAGGTGATAATAAACATGACTATATAATGTATAAATATCATTTATTATATTATAAATATTATAGACAATCATAAGATTACTGGTACAAATAAATGAAATAAGAATATTATATGTACTTTATTTTTTGAAGTAAATAATAAAAATATTTATAATTTTTAAGCATATTATATTTGATTACTTAAAATATTTATAAATTTTACAAATAAAAATATTACATATTTATCATTTATTATCATTTGTTTGATTACTTAAAATAAGATAATTTTATAAAATAAAGGTAATCATAAATATGAATATACAATGTATAATTATCATTTATTACATAGTAAATATTAGAAAAAATTATAAGACTACTAGTATAGATAAATAAAATAAGAATATTATATGTGTTTTATTTTTACAAGTAAATAATATAGATATTTATAAGTTTTAACAATATTATATTTGATTACTTAAAATATTTATAAATTTTACAAGTAAAAATATTAGATATTTATCACTTATTATATTTATTTGAGTACTTAAAATATTTTGTTACTTAAAAAAGATAAATTTATAAAATAAAAGTGATCATAAACATGACTATATAATGTATAATTATCATTTATTATATTGTAAATATTAGAAATAATAATAATATTACTAGTACAGATAAATAAAATAAGAATATTATATGTGATTTATTTTTACAAGTAAATAATACAAATATTTATAAGTTTTAACAATATTATATTTGATTACCTAAAATATTTATAAAATTTACAAGTAAAGATATTAGATATTTATCATTTATTTGATTACTTGAAAAATGATAACTTTATAAAATAAATGTGATAATAAACAAGACTATACAATGCATAATTATCATTTATTACATTGTAAATATTATAGACAATCATAAGATTACTAGTACATATAAATGAAATAAGAATATTATATGTGCTTTATTTTTACAAGTAAATAATAAGTTTTAAAAATTTTATATTTGATTACTTAAAATATTTTTAAATTTTACAAGTAAAAATATTATATATTTATCATTTATTATATTTATTTTAGTACTTAAAATATTTGATTACTTAAGAAAAGATAATTTTATAAAATAAAGGTGATGATAAATATAACTATATAATTTATACAATATAATTATAATTTATTATATTTTAGATTGCTTTTAATAAAAAAAAACTAGTCCGGTCTAACTAGAACCGCCCCCCACATAACCCTTTTTCTTTCTTCTTCTCTTCTCTATTTCTTTTCTATTATTCTACGGCCTAAACATGTGCTCCCTCCCTTGTCTAGGGTCGCTCGACTTCCTGAGTCTTGACTTATAATGGTGTCATTTCTCTGCCATCGCTCGGCACCACCACCACACCACAACCGTCAGTCGACTATGCTGCTACACCACACCCCCACAATTGACACCCTTTTCCCTTTACTCGTTGTCGACAAAAGCTCATACCATCAGCAGCAATTGCGCCGTAGTTCGGCCACGTCCGGTAGACCCACCACTGCTGTTGCTCCAGTAATCCTTATCCCCTCCAATTTTGTAATAATTTGTTTGGTATAATTATCACAAACTCTAACTCTTATTTTGATTAGTTTCTTATGAATTAGCTTATGATAATTGAAATTGGTTATTGAATTATGTATATATATATATTGTAAGACCGATATGGAGTGTTTAATTGTAATATATATGTTTGAATTGTAAAAATTAGATTTGTGACCTAGTTATGTTCGGATTTATCAAATTCGTCCGATTAAGCTATTTTGGATAAATTGATTATACAATATACTTTGAAATGTACTTAATTTCATGTTGGTATTGTTAATTTGGGAAAATTGTATGAAATATATCGGAATTGGATTGTTAGATCAAAACTTTTGCAGATTTAAATTGGATTACATAATTGAGTTATTTTAGTAAATTGATTATACAACATGTTTTAGAATATGTCTAATTTTAAGTTTTAACCGTCAATTTAAATATTTAAATAAGATTTGACCAGATTTTTAGTTCAGGCTCAAAAATATTAATTATGTTAAATTGGATAATTCATTAATAGTTTTTAATCAGTTGAGTATACAATATGTTTTAGAATATGTCTAATTTCAATTTTGAATCGTCAATTTAAATATTTGAATAAGATTTGACTAAATTTACAGTTTGGGCTCAAAAATCCTAATTATGTTAAATTGGGTAATTTTGTAATAGTTTTTAATCAATTGATTATACAATATGTTCTAGAATATGTCTAATTTCAATTTTTAATCGTCAATTTAAATATTTAAATAAGATTTAACTAGATTTGCAGTTCAGAATTAAAAACCCTATGTATATTCAATTAGGTGATTTCATAATAGTTTTTAATCAATCGAGTATACAATATGTTTTAGAATATATCTAATTTCAATTTCAAATCGTCAATTTAAATATTTAAATAATATTTGACTAGATTTAAAGTTCAAGCTCAAAAACTCTAATTTTGTTAAATTAGGTAATTCCTTAATAGTTTTTAATCAATTGAGTATACAATATGTTTTAGAATATGTCTAATTTCAATTTTCAACCTTCAATTTAAATATATAAATAAGATTTAATTGAATTTGCAGTTCGGGTTCAAAAACTTTAATTATGTTAAATTGGGTAATTTCTTAATAGTTTTTAATCAATTAAGTATACAATATATTATAAAATAGACCTTATTTATGGCACGATGGTGTTAAGAGATAGTAATTTTCAGTTGGTAACAATTGTAATTATAATTTCATTAGGTAACTAGTAACCACTTTAATTACACTTTCAAAGTCTAAGTTTGTTTTTCTATTTGTTACAAACTTATAATCAGTATACTCTATGTAAATTAATATAATATTTCTTGTTTTAAAAATATGTATCAAAATTTGAAGTTGTGAGATTTTTTTTATTCTAAATGACATTGTATAGAATTCTTTAATGCCATACAATAATTTATTTATGTATACAGGTTCAACTACACAAGGCTGAAAGGATATGGAGGATGAACAAATTAATGCACCTCAAGAAGAGGAAGTAGATACGTATGATTTTATAGCTACCAATGGTATTAATTTTTTTTATATGATGTTAGTAATTATCATTGCTTGTGGGTTGATGATAAGCATCTTATATTTTTTTTTGTTTATAGTTATTGCTTGTTGGTTTACACATTCTTTAAAATTATAGATTGACATAATTCTTTTTATTGTTAAAAATTATAGTTGTTGATCTAGAAGAGGAATAATATGAATCACATAATCAAGTTCCAACTATAGCTTCAAATCTTGCTATAAATAAAGCTCCAATAAACATACATGATGATGCTAAATTATCGGTTGCAAAAGTTCTCGGCATATGGAAGAGATACTCTAAGGTTTAGGACAACTTTGATCAATTTAAAGATGAAGAGGGAGACAACAAGCTCTATGTAAGTACTATAAAAAAGTAAAGTATAGCCATAAGACACCTACAAGCTTGTGAAGAATACAAAAAATGACTTCACCAGATACCTTCACATCTAAATCTAGTGAGATTGTATTTGATCCAAAAGTTTATCATGAGATGTTGGCTGAGGTAATTTTGAGGCATGAGTATTCATTCTAATATATTAAACATTTGGGAGTTAGGAAACTTCATCAATATCTTAATCACCAAGTCAAATCTGTGTCTAGAAACACTATTAAGAAAGTTTTCCTAGAAAAGTATGCTGATTTAAAATTAACTCAAACACACTATTGGGGCAACCTCTAGCAAGGTATGTTTCAGTTGTGATATATGGGCAGCTTGCATATCTTGTGGGTATCTTACTCTAACAACTCACTATGTGGAGGATGATTAGAAGTTGAATTATAAAGTGTTGAGCTTTTTCCATTGCCCTCTTTCCCACACCGATCATGAAATCTATAACTTGTTGTATTTATTACTTAAAGAGTGGAGTATCGAGAAGAAGGTATTCATTATGATAGTGGATAATGCATTTAATATGAAAAACATAATTAGTCACTTGAAACCCATATTGCTTCAAAACTTAGTATGTGATGGGAAATACTTCTACATCAGATGTTCAGCTCATATCCTTAATTTGATAGTAATGGAAGGGTTGAAAAATATTTAAGGATGTGTGCTCAAAATTAAAGAGAATATGAAGTATATAGATGCTTTAGAAGGTAGGATAATCCTATTTTATGATTTTGCTACAAAATTGAATATATCAATTTCTAGGTAGTCGTGGCTAGATGTTGCTACAAGATAGAATTCTACATATCTTATACTTTGTAGAGTATTAGATTATCATCATATTTTAGATTTCTTTGGTAATGTTGAAGCTAATTAAAAGCTTTAAATTTTATTGAATGAGTGGAGTAAAGTGGAAAAGATTTATGAGTTGTTTGAACCTTTTTAAGAAATTATCTATCTAAGTATTCTTCTGCCAACTTATTTTTCTTAATTTTTGGAGGATTCGACTGAGATTGGAGAAAGCAGTGTTGTGTGATGATAATGATATTAGCAGAATGAGACTATAAATGATGTAAAATTTTAAAAAGTATTGGTTGCACTACAGTACCATTCTCTCTTTTGCTATAATTTTGGATCCATATTATAAGTTTGACTTTGTGAAGTTTGCCTTAGTAAAACTACATGGTAATAAGAAGGGTACAAAGTTCGTTAATGATGTTTACATCAAATTTGTTGAGCTATAAAAACACTATGAATATCATTGTCCCAATGCTCCAAATTCATTTGATCAAGGGACATCTATTAATAAAGAAGTAAACAAAGGAAATGATGAAATGAAGGTAAATCGAGCTATATCTCACCAAATATTTTTTTATCTTTATTACATGTTTATTTTTGTTATTACTAATTTCTTTTTACATTAAGTCTAATTATTATTATTTTCTTTCTTTAAAAAATTTAGGAATTTGATGCTTCTACTTCTGTTGGAGGTAGAGGTAAAAGCTATAAAAGCGAATTTGAGATGTATATCAAAAGTCAGCAGTTGGATAGTAAAATTTCATTCGATGTGCTCCAATTTTGGAAAAATAATTATAAACTTCTATAATTATTTATTCTATGGCTAAAGATATCCTTTCCATTCCTATTACTACTATTATATCTGAGTCAACCTTTAGCATGGGTGGTAGAATTTTAAATAAGTGGAGGAGTTTGTTGTTGTTAAAATATGTTGATGCTTTGGTAATTACTCGTAATTGGTTATACAGATATGATGGCAATAACATTAGTTGTTATGAATTTATATTTTTTTTATTTTATAATTGTTTTTATCAATGAATTTTGAAGATAATAATTTCATATATTTTTCTTTTGGTATTTAAAGAAATAGAAGAAGAAGAAGGTACTTATGTGGAGCCATTAAAGTTAACGAATAAAAATGATGAAATGGATTAAGGAGCTTAAAAATAGCGGTAAAAGTTTTAAATGCTTTTGCTTGTAAACATGGGCAATTGTCATCTTTTGTAGGTAAAAAAAATTAAATTTTTATTCAATCATGTCATTTGTTTCTATGTTGCAGATTTACCATACTTGGATAATCTTTATGTTGTTGGCCAACTACTTTCTACTGGTGTTGTTTTATTGCTATTATTGACGTTGTGTTACAACTTACAAGTGGCATATTCTTGGATTGCTGCTCTTGTTCCATTGCCTTGTTAGTTTTTCTACCATATTGTATGCAATGGACATTTTATGTGGAAGTTGTAATAGTTTGTAGGTGGTGTGTATGTTTGTGCCTTAAAGGTCATTTTGATATTTGTTTTTTTATTTGTAATTTTTTTTTATCTATATAGCCTAAGTTTATAACTTATGCATGAATTATGGATGTTATTGGAGAATTTCTTGGATCTTCTCATTTTGTTAAATTATTGTTGGGCATAGCTATTACTTGTTGGATTTTGTGGGTGATAAAGAGCACTACTATGCTCTTTTATTAATAGCTTCTTAAAATAGGTGGATCACTAGATGTAATAGTAGACTTTTTGAAAATTATTTTACAAGCTTACAACTGAATATTTACCTTTTTAATTTTAATTTTTTATTTGTCAATAATATATCTTATTTGTTAAGGAAGATGTTGGAAAATTTTAGAAGATATTGTAATTTGCCAAGTTAAATGAATTTGCTAATACATCAAATATTTCATTTTATTTTATATAAAAACATGGAGTATTGATCAAAATGATTCGAATAACATATTGACACTTGTTAGTTGTTAATTTGTTATACATGCCATGGATGATGGAATTAGAGAAAAAATATTTTTTTTACACCATAAGTAATAATATATAATATAATAAATCAATAATTATATGTATAAGTTCATTTGATATTATAGGACATATGTATGTTGACAAGTTATGAACTTATAAAAGTAGTTAGGTAAAGAAGATTAAAAATATTAAAAAATTATCTAATATACATCTTTACCACCAAAAATTTTCCAACTTGTTAACCTTGTAAGTATTAATTTTAATTTCATATAAGCATGTAATTAAAAATCTGTTCTTAATTGTTACTTGTTTATTAAATTATTATTATAACTTCTTAATGTTATATTTTTGTGTAGACAAATTTATTATGATATCATTAATAAATAAGAATGTCTAGAGTAAAAGTATAAAAAATAAGTATAATTTATAAAACACTTTATTTTTAAAAGTATTAAATGAATAATAAAATATGTGTAATTTATTATTATTATAATAGATTTTGATGTTTGGTTGAGTTGATATCACGTCAAATCGGATCGGATGAATGTCGGGTCGGGTCAATATTGGATTGAGTCGATGTTGGGTTGGGTCGACTTCTGGTTGGGTCAAAGGCGGGTCAGGTTAATATCAGGTCAGATCGCTATTAGGTCGGGTCTATGACGGGTCATGGGTTGGGAGCAGGTCAAGTCAAATCTAGGTTAGGTTAATTTTTATTGGGTTAGTGCAGGATCGGGTCAATGTTGGGTCAGGTTTGGATCGGGCCGAGTTGTTAAACTTTTTGAATTTTATTGGATCGGGTTTCGTTTGGATCGGGTCGGGTCGGGTCAACTTTTGCCACATCTGCGTACAATTATAGATTAGGCAATGGTTACAAATCCTTGTATATATCATTTTTCTAATTTATATTTATGTGTTTTTCTATATTAGTGTGTGGAAGTCTTCTTTGGTACTTCGTATGTTGACAAATAACAAATGCTATCATATCCTTTTTTTACTACCGTAAAAAGGTTGTTTTGTAGTGGTGTATGAATTAGAAAAATGGTCCAACATACCTATATATGAGAATTATAAATTATAAAATTAACTCTGTGTGTCTATATATGAAGTTATAAACTATAAAAATTGATTCTCTATATGTAAATAAAGTTCATAAAATTATAAAGTTTGTCCCATGTGCACCTTTTGAAGTGCATCGTCGGGTCTAAGATATAAGAATTATTAAACATCAAATAAATAAACTACCCATAATATCTCATAGCCGAGAAGTTTCTCAAACTATTCCTTTATACGCTTCATGGTCTAGTTTGGCCATATTACATGCGAAAGCCCCCGCCCCTCAAATTAGACCAGCGATGGCAATTTTCCCTGAAGGTTCGGAGTTCCGTCGGGGATCTTCGTTTGAGTTCGGGTTCGGGAAGAGAATTTAAAAATTGAATTCAGGTTCGAAGATTTTTAATGGAGATTTTTTCGGGGACTAGGTTGGGATGGATTTGGAGTCCCCATCCCCGAACCCGCCCCCAATAATTTATATATATATATATATATATATATATATATATATATATATATATATATATATATATATATATATATAATTTTTTTATAGAATATAAATTAAAATTATAATATAAAAAAAGGCTTGAGGATTGGGGATCGGATATAAAGTCGGGTTTTAGGGATCGGGTCGGATTTCAAGGTCGGGGAATAAATCGGGGATCGGTTCGGGTATGGGAATGGGATCCCCATAGGGATCGGGTTGGGGAATCCCCGATAAAAAAAATCGGGAATCGGATCGAATTTGGGGATTATTTTTCTTATCGGATTCGGGGATGGGGATGTCGTCCTCGTCCTCGATCCGCCCCATTGCCATCCCTAAATTAGAGCAATTTATCTGATCGATTATCTGATTTATGTTAAACAGTAATATTAGCGTTGTTAGTGTAGCTAGTTTGAGACTTAATTATACAAATAAACTTCATACATATTTGTATGTATATTTTATGGATGAAAATAATTTCCTTATTATGTCTTTAACACCTTCGTACAAACCACAACCTATCGAAAGTTATTGTTTAATTTAAACAATTTATACAGATGGATCAGATCATCTAGAGATAGTTTGGAAAAGCATCTATACTCCAACTCTAGCTTTTAAATCGAAACTTTTTAGAATTTGTACGAGCTTACTTACCTCGTTTTTTAATATAAAGTAAAATAGTAAACCACAACGACCAACGTCAATAACTTTCCCAAACCATCCATTATATATAAGTATAAATGGATTAAACTTTGATTAATTACAAGATTTGTAAGTGCGGAGTAAGTTAAGATGATGTTGTAAATTTTATATGATGTTGATACACGATATTCTTCAAATATTTTAAAATAAAGTATGAAACTGTACCTAAAAGTCTATGTCATTATTGTATACGAAATATTAAAAATCAATCTTCTTTTGATCTTGCATCATCCACTAATATGTGAAAGCGTACACAAGTGTAATTAGAAAAGAAGCAATATAATTCAGAGTGTTATAGTTCTAGTAACTTGGGTTCCACTTGAGGCTTTCTCGACCGATCATATTTATAATTATCTAATGTACACAGTTTCTTATAGTTATATATTTTCTGTTGTACTCGCATTTTGAGCTACCATATTCTATTACTAACTAGTATAGGTTTTGCCAATTATTATGATATCTTTGTACGAAAACTAGAACATGACCGAGGAACAAAAATATAGAACTTTTGGTACTTTAATTTTATTTATAAATACACGGGTTTATTATTACATGTTTGTATAGAAAAGTGTTAACAAAACATTTTATCAATTCCTAAGTCACTTTCTTTAATTTCATTCCGAAGCACTACTTTAAGCATATATATATATATATATATATTTGTTTCATTGTATTAATCTTTGCTATAGTTTAAATGGAAAGGAGTTAAATACTACCAAATATGAAGAAAAAAAACAATAGTAGAATCGAAAGGCAAATCAACGTGCATATTCAAACTGAAACAAAAAATAAAAATAAAAATCTTGTTAGTCATTCATCTGTGTCATTCCATGTTGTAAAACAAAGATCGAGAAGTTAATGATCCACTAATATGTGGCAATAAATATTTACAATGATGAGTGTCTTAAAAGCATTTCTCATCTTAAATTTCTTTCATTTTTGTCTTGGTGGGAAAAATAAAAAACTCACTTCGAAGTAAAAATGTATCCTTTATAGAAGATTACTAATTAGATTAGATTAGATTATATTTGGCTTTAATTTTATTAATGTTTAGCTTTATATTTGGCTATGGCTAGTATTTGGTTCAGGTTGTTGTTATTATTATTATTATTATTATTTCTGAACTTAGATCATTTTCGGTTTGATAGGTATAGATCTAGGTTGTTGTCAGGTTGGGCTAATTTTTTTAAACACTTTTGATTTAATTTTGTTATTCGTTTTGGGTAATCCATTTCGCATCAAACTTTTTCTAGTAACCCATTTCGCATCCATCAAACTTTTTCTAGTAAAATATCTATAATTAATCAGTAACTTGAAGTAAGCAATCTTCTTTTAGTTAGGTTATTCGATTCGGGCAATCGTATCATCCTTCTCTGGTATAATATCTATAAATAATCAATTAGTTGAAGTGACAATAATCTTTTTACATATTTATTTATTTATTTATTTTTTTAAGTTTCTATCTACTTTAATTTCCTGGGTTGACATTTATCCACAGGAAAGTAATCGAGTGAACTACGTTTTATATACGCAAACCGCAATGATTTACTTGGCCCAATCTCCCCGCCCAATTGTCGCATTATTCATGATCCTTCGCTATCTTTCACAAACTATATAATGTACCATGAAAAGCTACCTGACAGTACCCCATTACTGTTCAGATCGTATAATGATATAGTAAAATTTAATTTTGACCATAAAGGTTCGCATGTGGCATTGCATTGCTGCCCAAAATAAAGAATTCGTTCAACACAACAGAAGTCTGTGTAGCAGAAGATGATGGCCAAGTTAATAATGTGTGTATATGCCCCCACCGCCCACGCACACAGGCCAAATCTTCAAAGTGACTGCCGGCAATTAGCAAACAGAACAGCATGGTTTGGGCAAATACAGAAGATGCAGCGACAAGGATGAATTGCAAATTTAACTTCACTTGCTTATTATTCAAGACGTGACTCGGTGAACATGTGTTTGAAAACCTACCGAACTTGAAATTTTCTTTTGGCAAAAAAGATACTAAAGTAGTTCCTTTAGATGATTAAGGAAAAGGGTTCAATATTCTTCGGTTTTTCATATTAGAAAATTTTACTCTTAACTTTACCATGATAGTATGTGTAATATCCTGTAAATTTGATATTTATATAGTGTAGAATTCCTAAGTTTAATGAAGTTTCCATGATGCTTGATTTTAATTTGTAAAGGAATTGGAAAAGTCTGAAAATTTTAAGAAGAAATAAGTTTTTCTACCATACAAGTCAGATAGGTTCTACAAACCAATTGACTTATTTGTCATTTTAAGCAAGGGTTTTGGTTCATTCAAATCAATGATCTGGTTAGAAAAACTGATCGACTGATCTATAAAATAGTTGATTTATTGACTAAATAGATTGATCGATTTGTCGAGTTTTGTGATTTTCAAACCTGATTGTTATGGGAAATTCTTCGAACAATTTGTAACTTTGGTAATTCAACTATGATTTATTTTCTGAGTAATCTTTAACCTTTTTTATTATTTACCCCATCTTTAATTTTGTCTCAAAAGAATTCGAAGGTCCGATTTTGGTAGAAAGGGGGAGGATGAACTCATCCCCTTGTCTTCCTTTTCTTCTCTCCTTTGTGCAACCATGGATAGATGATCCATTCTAAATTGTTATGGCATGCTTGGGAGATATGTTTCCTATGCCAATCTGCCCATTTTCCTTCTAGCTATATTTTTTAGAAGACACCATTTGAGCCCTGAGAAGAAAGTTAACCCTTATTGATAAATTTGCTCAGTATGGTCCGATTTTGATTGGTAAAAGTAGGGTTTCGATCTATAGCACCTCTATTATTTAATTCTTAACCAATTATCTGTGTATAAATTGCCATAATCCTCTTTCTCCTTCACTTCCTTTCATCCATTGAGATACTCTGAGTTTTTCCACACTTGTGCTCCATTCTTCCTCATTTTGTGCCTCTATTTTAATTCATTTACCTCTTCAATCCTTCCTCTAACTCCTTATTTTTCCTTTAAGAAAACAAGTATTAGATTTGTAAATTTTTTAGGCTTTTAGTTGAGTGTTCTTAAAATTCTCTTGGAGTTAGTAAATTTTAAAATTTCCTTCTCATTTTGTACTTATTCAATTTATGAGATTTAAAAAAAGATTTTTGAGTCTTAATTTGAGAATGGAATCTTTCAGCTAAAGATTTTTCTCTTTGGTGTGGATTTTTACTAAGCTTTCAAGTAAGTCATTCTTACCTCTAAAATATGATATGGATGAGCATATGAGCTACAACAGGTTGTAAATTTTGAATCTTTGCATAATTAAGTAACACATGTCATAATCTCTTGGTATTTTGACAAAAGTACGATTTCATGAGAAAATATGGTTGATTCTTTATAAATGCAACGTGATGAGTATATAAGCATGTATAATCATTGTTTTCTATAATGGTAAGTTTATGGTTATGATGTGGTCAGATTTTAGAGCCTTACTCATATTTAAAATACCTAGAATGTCTTATCTATAAGGAAACTAATAGACTAGTTAAGCTAAATGATCAACTAGTTCTTAGAACAGTCAATTGGTTAGCCTAAATCTTTGATCGGTTTGTCTATGGTGGCTTCAGATTGCTCTTTGTTTGAATCCTTCAAGTGGCTGTGCCTGATCCATCAACTAATTGTTAGAACAATTGACTAGTTAGCTCAACCAATCAACTAGTTCCCTAGCGATAATTCTAGGTGGTCTTTGGTTAAACCCATTAACTGGTTTATCAAGATTGATTGAGTGACCGCATAATAGTCTACTAATTTGACCAATTGATCAACTTATTTTAAAAGAGAACTCTAGGGTTTGGCTAAGTCAAACTAATAGACTCATTTACCTAAACCAATCAGTTGGTTCAGTCAAAGAGTATTGTTTCTAGCTCTTTGGATCTTGGTATGGTTTAAGTTTTGATATTATGCTATGGTATGATTCCTTAATGATGAGAATACACATCTTGTGATGAATTAACTAACTTAGTGAATGGATTAATGGGATTATAATTCATGGTATTATCATTAAATGTCTTTGGAAGGTTTTAATGGGGAAAGTGGAGTAAATATACTATGATGCAATGCTTGAATAGTATATTCTAGTTTCTTGGCATAAATGGACTAACTTAATGGATAGGTTACACTTATCTAAATACTAATGGAATTCTTGTCACATGTTTTGGATGATAATGATGGCTAAGTTGGAATGATTATGTGGATGTGTTTCTTGGTTGTTATGTGGGCCTTATGAGATAAAATGACCTTGATACATCAAATACTAATCACTTAAAGAGAAAGGTGATCGAGTAGTACATGGGTCTAGATTATCTGATCATTGATTAGCTACCGGGCGTTAGTTTACCTTCGGGTATTTATGGTGACTTTGGATTGGATCCCAGTAGATCTTGATGCCTTACCTACTCTAAACACTACTAATGTACTAGGGGTATCGATACTAAAGGGTCTGATTACCTAGTTGGTTTATTTAGCCTCGGCCATACTTTATGTCCATTGATAGTTATTTAGCTTTGGCCAAAACTTATTATCCATGGGTAATTATTTAAATTTGGCCATTACTTTATATCCATTGGTGGTTACTTCGCTTTAGCTGGACTTATGTTCATTTGTGGTTACTTGGCTTTAACTAGACTTTATGTCCTTTAGTACTTCGCGTGACTTCCATAGTATTGACAGAACATAGGGAGATCATTTAACCCATTGCTCAAAAAGGAATAATGGCTTATAAATAAATAGCCTTATGAATTATATAACTTGGAATATGGATCTAGTGGGTGATTTATGTAAGTGGATTATATAAGCCCTATTGATTTGCTTGGATAACTTATTTACATGATTACATAATGTTACCCTTGGTGTGTAAATTGTGATGACAAGCATGATGACTTATTATTTGTCCATGTTGGTATAACATAAAATTCTGATGCACTCTATGACCATGATAACACATGTAAATCTAACTATATCGTGTATGCTTGATAAGGGTTTATAGCAAGATCTCTATATTAATCTTAGATTTGCATGCTCATGAATCTCATTAAGGAGGTAACTTAACTTATTCATTATATAGCATACTAATGTGCCTATTGTTCAGTCACTTGCTCAATCCTACTAGTAGAGGACCTTGTGCAAGTATATGAGGGTGGTCAGCAAACGGTTTACCTTGTGTTTAGGTTATGGGAAAATGAGCATGGATATCCAGAGATTCTTTTGTTGGTCTTGAGAGAAATGAGCTTTGGTTTTTCCCTATTGCTTATTGTGCTCTTGATGTATTTCAGAATTACTCATTTTTTTTATTTAAGAGGTTTTGGGTCTCGATGTGATCTTGTTTTGTAAACGATTGATTATGGTATCCCTATAATATACTTTATGCACTTTACTTTCTACCTAGGGTTTGGTTAGTTTTTTTAGCCTTGTATCTAACATGGGACGGTTGATGGACATCTATCATGTGTTAGGCATGGTGGTAACATTCAATTTTTTCATTAGTCTTTTTGGTATTTTTTTCTCTTTTGCATTATTGTAAAAAAAAATTTGGTAATGAAAAATGGGGTTTTACAGCATGCATATGAGAAGAATATATTTGATAGTGATATTGGTAGACTTCGAAATGTTCCTTTTAAAGCAAATGATGAGCTTAAATGGTGGGAAGGATTTGTTTCACATGGGTTTTAGAAAGGAATGATATCTAAAGGATGTCGAAGACTAAACTTTTATACCTCCAATGTGTTATTCTTTGTTCAAAAAAGAGAAAGTTTATTATTTTTAGTCCTTAGAGTCAAAGTTTTAGATAAGTATTCATCAAATATATCAAGCCTTGTGTATATGAAAGACTTGAAATTTGTGATAATAAAATCTAATGTTCATTTGATTTTTCTTCAAAATTTTGTACATATGGCTATACATTTTATTATGCCATATGTAATATTTAGTATCTAAAAACTTATTTTATTTAAAAATATTTTAAACTTAATTAGATTTAAAATGAATTTGAGAAAATATTGTTCAAATTGGAAAACTAGTCAACTAGTTGCCCTATGTTTTTATTTTCTTGTCCAACAAGACCAATCAACTGGTTAGCCATAACCATTCAATTAGTTCCACTTTAAAATATCCTTCGCATCTAATTTCATCTTCAAACTTGATCCAATGATGTTACAACTTTGTAATCTTTACATTTTTAGATCATGCATAAATTATAAGGGTTATCAGAATATTTTCACAATTTTTAGAATAACAACCTAACTAATTTTGCACTAAAGTAACTGTTTTTTCAAGGATCCTATGAACACTCCCTAAAGTCAGTTGTTCTCTTTCCTTTCTCTATTAGGAGATAGGTTTAGTAGTAGCTGATATTCTTACCATTCGTTCCTTCTACCCCTATACTTATCCTTTTTTGTCCCCTACACTCAAACTCTTATACTGCCCTAACTTGCCATCATGCCTCTTCTTCAATCAATTAAGCAACGAGTTAGCTCTTCTCTAATTTCTCCCTATACTTTTTGCACTGCCTCAACCTCATGAATCATATTTCATGACTTATTAAGCCTCATCACACTCACATGTCCTCTTGTTCATTTTTTTTAGCATTTGCTAAATTTAATGTCTCTTTCCTTCTCTCATTACCTTCCTTCTCATCTTTCTTTCTACTTTCCCCTATATGCAATCTTCCTTCCTATGTTTTCTTTCATTTAATTTATTTTTCTTGCTTCCAACCCTTTATTTTAATTCATTATTATTTTTCCTTAAAAATATCAAATTAAAGATTAGTGAATGTTAAGGAAAAATCCCCTATTCAACCTTCCTTAAGATCATCAAATCAAGTGAAGGGATTTGACTTATTTCCTTTTAATTTCTAACTTTCTTTCTTCTTTATTCTATGCTTAAAAAAATTATTACTTTTTGTATGTGAGTTCTTGTATTAAGGTGATCAAGGTGATCAAGGTGTGGGAGGGTATAATCTTCAATTATGTGGATATAATAGTTCGAATGGAGTTTGGATGAGATAATAAAGGCTTGGTGATGGTGAGTTTAAAGACTAAAAGTTCAAAAGTGATGCAAATAATATGATGGTGGTTCGAATTATGGTAGAAAAATGATGATGGTGATGATGATTCAATGGTGATGAATTAATGATGAATGTGATTCGAATATGATAAGATGATGATGATGAGGTTTTGAAAGTTAGGATTTGGATGATGTTTAGAGTCATGGTTTAGGGTTTGGTTTGAAGAAGAGGAAATAAGGTGGTGTATGGTTGGTATGGATTGTTAGGGTTTCAAATGAATATTGTAGGGTTTTAGTTTTGGTATACCGATTTAGGGTTTGTTTTAGCCATGAAATAGAGTAGGAATTTGATGGTAATTAGGGCAAGAAAATATGGATTAATAATAGTAGAAAAGATATGGATTAATCTCTAACTCACACACACGAAGAGATTATAACTTTCAAGCCAAATTGTTCACACATATTCAATTTTCTCGAGCTTGAACTCACACAGAATTCATTCAATGTTGATCTTCAACTTCAATTCTTCATTCCATAATCATAATACATGCCATATGCTCAACATTTGTGAATAATTTAACCTTGCTACCACTAACTAATGTATATTTCAAAACATTCCAAGCTAAAAGATATTATGCTACCTTTATGCAAACTTTATGCTAACTTTATTCTCCTACTTTATTACTTAATTAATAAATTATCTAAATAACTTAATAGTGCTCAAAAATCCTTCCAAAATCCTTCTTATGCACATGGTTACTCCCTCCTTGCATGATATGCATGAAATGTACAAATAGGCATGAATTATATCAATCATATAAACTTTAACATAAAGATTTAATGTGATTATATCATGATTTTTTTTTTCATAATTTAGTCCACTTGTTCTTGTATACTTCTCTTGATCATATTTTGTAGGTATTTCAAGAATATGGGATCAAAAGGAGCTAAAACACAATAGCTGGAACAAAACTGAAGCAAATGCGAGTGATCAAAGTATGAAAGGGATTAAAGACTTAAAATTACAAACATTATGAGATATGAATTTGGAAAAGAGTTGAACATGACAGTTGTATATATATATTTTTTCTCTTTCCAAGGCATCAAAAATCAAATCAATCCAAAGTCAAACAAAGAAGTTATAGCTAGAATACGAAACATGCACAAAGTTGAAGAATCGAAACGACGCTGCTATGTTGGTTTACACAGCCATATTGATGGGCAGTTACGTCTATATAAATATATTTTTCATTCATTTTGGAAGAGGAATAGATGGGATAAAAAGAAGGCCACTTAGAGAGAACAAAAGAGAGATCTAGGGTTACTTATTTGGCATCACCCAATCCAATCCCACTTCTAATTCATCCACAATCTTCCATCTCTTAATCTCAATTTCTTATTCTTGGTTGGACAGATAGAACAATGAATTCCTCATCTTGAATAAAGAGGTTATTATATTTTTCCTTTGGATTTTATTTATTTTTTTAAATTGATGCAATTCTCTATGTTTAAGATGTTGAGCTTAATCAAATCCATGATTGGCTAATTGATACCGAGGTGAAGGAAAATCCCCTAATTCAGATGTATTAAGAATCTGAACCCTGCCCAATCTAATTCTTTGTTATATGTGTTGTGCTAATGGTTTAATTGGAATAATAGAGAAAATTGATCACTTTTCTATTATTGTTTAGAGAAACTTGGCAAGATTCAAGAGATGAGTTGGAATGGGCTCCATTAGCATAACTAGAAATCAAGCCACAAAGTTAAGAGACGTTGGTTGGCTTCTACAACTAAAAACAAGGGAATATGATACATAATAATGCATTGCCTATTTTTACATTCATACTAGAGATAGATGAATCTTAATAGACAATTGGGTGTAGTGGCTTGAGAGAGCACTACATTGTATACTTTGTTTTGCATTCATGACAAAGTATTTTAATTTGGGATTTAGGGTAATTATTCAATCACATTGGGGTTGAGGGGATTAACCAGAATCTTAGCATTTTCTCTAACTGAATTTCACTCATTCTTATATTATAGTTGGATTTAGTTTGCGCATTTTTTTTCATTTAGAGTTAGACATCATCTGCCCCTATTGTTAGTCTAGACATAAGAGATATTTTTACTATTCCATTGCTCACTTCCTAGTCTTTGTGGGATTGACCTTGCATGCTACTTCAACATCGTGCACTTGTGGTTAGAAGTCATCATGCACATGCACGTAGATATTTAATTGTTTGTTTGTTACGTTTCGAGCAACATAACCATCTGTTGGTCTTCAAATTTGCTGGAGACATTTTCCAAATGAAGAATAATTGGTTCCATAATTATGAAAGCCAATTCTTTAGTATTTGCTGCTGCATCAATCTTAATTCCATATTCTTGTGTACCTTAGAGCTTTGGAAGTTAGGTAAACTGGCTAGAACCTTTAGAAGTATAATTGTGTGCTATAGGTATATGCTGTTTAATGTTTCAAGCATGATGCATATGTGTGTGCTTTTTCTTAATGTATAAGAGCATGTTCAACTATTTGGGTGTTTTAAGTATGATAAGTATGTTTTGAGAATGAAGGAGGCTTATTTTCTTGAGGATGAGGGTTAGAGCTTTTTACCTTGCAATTCAAGTACATCAATATATTTCCCATGTGATTGGCTATGTATCCATGCATTACTTATGTATATGTTTGAACTAATGTATGAAAATCCGTTAGCAGCAGGCTAGGGACTGGTTAGTTTTTATAGAGAAGTTTGATGTGGCTTATAGTATGATCCATGAATAAATTAGCTATTTAAGTCTTGGAAATTATAGTGTACATGTAGTTTTATTCAATAAAGTTCATGATTTTTGCTTAAGTGTAGATATGTTTTGGTTAGGGTAGAAATTCATGCTATAATTTTATTATATCCTTGTAAAACTAATCTATTTCACCCCCATTTTTACCAACTAAAAACTATCATTTTGAAACACGTATATGGAAGCTAAAATAAGAAATGAGGATGTTATTTCTACATATATCTTGAAGAGAGGTGTGTGTGTTCACCTAACCCATGGTAAATGTAAAGCTAGGTATGAAAATCTGACTACAATAAACCTCACCTATGCAAGGCAAAACTATTAGATTATAAAATCACAAATCAAGGCTACAAAAGCTGAAATAAAACCAACAAGGACCAAACCTAGAAGTCTTAACACATGTCAAAACATTAGAAGCACTAATCTCTAAATTAAACTCAAAGTTCTATAGATAACCCAACACATGCACCAAAACCAATGAAAAATAATTTATTTAAGAAAAATGTACTGATTAGACACTTCTAAATAAGAGTAAACAACATGCTCACATAAGCAGATCATACCAAGCATAAGATCATGCATGAAGGCATAGTATGACAATTGAAAACTTCATATCATGAATAACTCAAGAACAAGACATGATATACCATACAATACCATCAACCATCTTAGACTACCATTTATTAAAAAAATGAACAAACCACATAACAAAGGTAGTACACAACATTAACTATTGACACCTCATAATAAGGGAAGTACACAATAGTAAATACCAATGATGGCACCCTATGGTAACCATCCCAAACAAATAGTATTAAAAATTAGTAACTACTAATGGTGGTGTCCAATACTAACCATTCCAAACCAAATGTAGTACATAATGGTAACTACTAATGATTACAAAAAAAAACTAATCATCCCAAACCAATTTCTAGTTATTTACCCATATTTAGGTGATCACAACAAACCATTCTATTCAGATTTAAGAGGCATTATCATCTCAACCATGGAAAGCATCATGATATTCAACCAAATTAATTTATTCAGTTCTTATATAGTTAGTTAAGGAAGTACACAACTAATAGTCGTAAAACTAAAACTAGAGCTCTAAATCCTTAAGTATGCATACTCCTATAGGTTTTGTAATTTAACCTATGAAGTAGAAATGAACCCTCCAACTTGAAGCCCTTTTGTACTTAGGGGCCTAAATTAAGGCATGAGATACCTTCCCAATTAAAATTGTGTTTCAATTTAAGTGAGTAGTATTTTAATTCAACCAATAATCCTAAGATCCAACATAAAATCTAAATTAAGTCAGCAAGAACTTGATTACTCATGGATATAACAATCAAATATCCATGAAAGACTAAGGTTAGGTAACAAGACATGATCTTACAACACATATATAATTTATTTCCAACATATTCCTTTAATTCCAATTATTCAACAATCAACATAAAGTCAAATACTAATGGTGTGGTTAATGATTAAACCTAAGGTTGACTACATGTCAATCAAGGTATGCCTATTCTCGTTTAATCAACATTTATAAAAATTAACTATCCAGGATCATGCAATAAATGACACACTATCCAAACAACTTAATCCAAGTTAGTAAAGCTAAAATAATAAATATAGCCATAATTAACTAAAAATAATTGCTTTAAAATATCTCAAAATGCCTTAAAATAGTAAAGAATAAACTTTAAAGCCATATAAGATTGGACCAAAAGTGGAAAACCACTTAGAACACCAAAAAAAATCAAATAAGGGATTAAAAAAACTATTCATTAAAAATTCAAAGATAAAAATTGTTCATTTTTTTTCCAAAGTGACAACATTTAATTCCAAAATACCATATACGAGCCAAACAAGCCAATATATCAGATATATTTGAATAAGAAATCACAAAATTAGGTTATATGCTATTTAAAAAAGAATTATTATTTATTTTATAAGTTAATGATAAAAATAAAATTCGAAATTCAAATTGAAAATGACTCAAAAGATGATAGATGACCATAAGTGACTGAAAGTATCTCATAAAACAAAGTTGTGAGTGAATATCTAAATAATGGAATGAAATAATCCTAAAACACAACTAGGGTTTTAGTTTACTACCAAAGATGTAGTAAATATTTAAATTAAATAATTATCTCATTTTAATAATATTAAAAATATTTTTAAAAGTTGGGATATTACAAAATCAACTAGTTAAGACTAAAATTAGGCAAGTAGTTTACCAGTCAATTAGTTTTAACCTACCAATCAATTAATTAATTGGACTTTGAAGCCATTGGTCTCTACCCTCAATGAGTCAACTAAATGGACCAATAAACTCATTTTCTATACTAGTTGATTTGTTCCTCCCTTATTTTTATTCTCTTTTTTTTTTGTTTCCTAGAACAATTCATTAGTTTATAAGACTAGTTGACTGGTTGCATAGGACAAATATGTAGTTTATAAGGTTTAATCCTTACCCTAAAATTCACACATTTGTTTTATCTTTTGGGTGTTGAATTTTCTATTGGGGAGGAGTTAATGGTGTGTATTATGTTATGTGTGACTCTTCCACAAGTACTAAATAATGTCATTATATGGAACCCTTCAACAAGTATATAATAATAGATATAATATTGAGCAATACCCTTCCATATATATAGAATAGTGGATATAACATTGTGTGGGACCCTTCCATGAGTACATATAAGTTGATATAACATTATGTAAAACCCTTCTACTAGTACAAATTATGGATATAACATTGGTGGCACTTCCATGGGTATATAATAGTGGATATAAAATTAGAAATGATAGTAGAGTAATGATATAGATTCATGTTATAGATTAAAATTTTGTAACCTCATTCTTTAATTTTAAGCTTTACCCATATGGGTTATTGCACGCTTCCATATGTTGTATCATGAATCTTCTACCATTATTCTCAATGTTTTACAAGCTTATCCTTAAGTGCTTTGCTAGTGTTATGTCCTGTGTGTTGCATTTTGCCGCTATAGGGGATAATATCTTTACCCAGTATGTGATGTACTAATACTATGATTTATTTAAATAATTTTTAGAGGATTTTAATGATGTCTATGATAGCAAGGAATTTATGGAGTTATGTACTATGAATAGGGTGTAGAGTTATGGATTTTTAGTGGTTGAATCTCTAGTTCACTCCTTTTTTCCTTAGATATTTTAGAATCCTTTATCCCATGTAAATATTTCCCTTTCGTTCCACCTTTAGGTGTTTTATATCTAAAGAGTTGATCTCCTTGAACATCTCTCATTATCTATTTAGTTCTGTTTCTGCTACTATTTTGTTCCTATCTTGTGACTTCATTAGTAAAAGTATTAATCTTACCCTTGGTATAAGAATGGTACATAATACTAGACTTCTATTAATAGAAGTGGTCATATCCATACTTTATTATTTTTCTTCCACAAAAATAATTTTTTAAAACAAAGTTTTTTTTGTTCTACAAATTAGGATGGTATACTACATCAATGCTTTATTTTTATTCATAGATTTGTCTAGTAATATTAATACAGATTTGTTGAGCTCAATGTAATGACATCTTATAATTACATTATATCAGCTTGAGATGAATTTTCCACCATCATTATTTACCATCATGGTTTATTTAATAGTTCATTTGTTTAGTGAAGTCAAATTATATAGGTAGTTCATAGTCACTAGATGTATTCCTTTGGTGGTATAATGAAGTACTTAATAGGTAACTAAGGAATCCTAATAGGATTGAAGGGTGTATTATCAAAGGTTATCTTGTAGAGAAGGAATAATTTTTTTTTTTTTTGTAAATTCTACCCAAATTTCATTCCATAAGTAATATTGGACTTAGGCATAATAGAACACATGAAGATAAGGAGAAAAGGAGAGTGTATGACTGTCATTCAAGATTTTAACATGCTTGCAAAGAGTAATTTGTATTTCCTTCATTACATGGATGCTATATAACTCTATGTAAAAGAACGCATTGAAATTTTGAGGCCTTTGTATCCATACAAAAGTGAAAAATAAATAAGGTTAATACATTAGTTCATTTAAGCACTAGTTTAGAGCGGATATCCCAAGGGATCATTGTAGTACCTTTATTTTTTAACCCTAATTACCATATGTAAATATGACTAATTACTTAGTTATTAATACTCTAAACTAATTCATTTAATATATTCACTCAAAATTCATTTGTTTCTACTAAATTGTTAAATTGCATAAAATCCCATTTACATAATTAGATGATTTTAGTCGTTTTCACCTGTCTAAATTTTGTTTCAACTTTAAACCAAACTAGATACTAAATATTTTACTATAGTTAGGTTCCTAAAATTATTCCACGCATTTTCTTACATTTTTATAATTTTTAAGATACGTTTGTAATTTTTCCTTACAAATTTATATTTTCTATCATTTGTACCTATTTAATTAGCCTACAAATTTGTGAATTCCTAATCTGCCCTCTCATATATGATGTGATCCTTCCTTGGCTTGGGTGACCATATTTTTGGATTAGTTTAGTCTTTGAAATAAATCCTTATATAATTCATATTCTACCTAAAATAAAATCATTCCTACATTCCCATCAACCCCATTTCACTTCCATCACTATTTTCATTTAAGTGTATAAATGGCTAACCCCCGTCCACATTTCTTTTAGTCATATTCAATGTAACACCCCAACTTCATAACCCTAATTTTTTAGTTTTATATGGCATTTTGTAGAAGCTAACTAGGTAATGAAGGGTGCTACCATTACATCAAGGATAGGAGATATACAACCATTACCAAATCATATCGTGTACAATGGTAAAAAGCAGACTCATATCCCATGAGGTAAGTGTAGTTGTCACTTGACCCAAGTGATACTAGGTTCACAAAACTGTACAAAATCAAATACAATATCATCAAGATCTTACAAAGCATAACAACAAAAAAAAACAAAATATAATGCGGGATCTTAGGTATCCAAACCAGAAAGCATAATGAGCTAACTAGAGACTCAACACTCTTAACCCCACGTAAGAATGGAACAAGAACATGCACAGTAATTGAAAAAGTATGGTGTCGGTGCGATAGGCTTATTGAGCAAACACATCCAACTATAAATGATATCATACCCACATAATACATATTGTACATGCTGAAGAAGAGAAATATCAATAAGTCATGCTATTTGATAACCACATAGGGTAGCTTAAGAGCTAGAAACCTAAGGTAGAACTTAATATGAAATCTATTATAGCATAAGGGTATATATGGTATATATATGGAAGAGAAAGAAATCAATCAAATTCTAGAGAGAAATTGGGAAAAGTATCAAATTAACATGGATTTCCTATGCAGAACTCAAATCCTGACACATGGTCGTACAAGTGTTTTAAAGTAGTTACACTAGACACATGCCAATATTCATACATGGAAAATTATGTCCCATAACTAATGGACACATAGGTCAAAATCATAATTATACTTGTTGGGATAATGAATCATTACAAGGATCAACCTCGAAAGGGAATCAATAAATAAGAGCTTGGCTTCATTACATATGAACATCCATGCTAAAGAACTGGTATAAGGATGCCACATCTGCCTCTCATTTTCCTAGGTGATGATTCTTAAGATTAAACTATAATTAGACAATTAGTGGTTAAGGCGCAATGAGGGTGTTGGGTTACTAAGTTGTAGTGTATGTAATACATCAAAATTAGTGGTGGATAGAGAATGCTTAAAATGATTGATATGACTACCTATACCAACAAGATATACATTCTTTTTGGGAAAACCATTAGTAGAGAAATCCATAGTTAAGCATCACTGAATAGGAGTAATTTGAAGATAGATCACTTCATGTGATGTTCTTAGAATGTGTAAGTTGATAAAAAAACACACTAACAAAGACTTGTGTTGATTTATAGGGCTATTCATCAATCTTGAAAGTACTTTAGAGTAACTACCCATGACCCAAGTGAGGATAGGGTGTTATAGTTAATACTAAACATATGCCAAATTTCAAATATGAACAATCATGACCCATGAAAAATGAACATGTAAGTTAGAAGCACAATCATAACTGTCACAACAAGAAATCATTAAATATGGTTGTCATGATAAGGAATTAATAAATAGGAGCTCAACTCCACTATATGTGAACATCTATGCTGAGGGGTTGGTACACAAACAAAATATTAACCTCTAATGATCAACAAATGTGGTGATAAATTAGACACCTAATGGCCAGAATAATCAGCTCCTACCATGGTAGTCTCACCATAGGTGTCATAATTCTGTATAGACCCCGTAGGATTTTGAGGGACCTATAAGTAGAAAATTACTCAAACCCTTACACAACTAGTAACCTATATTGTTTTACAAAGACATAAAATGAAGGGTCTAGATGATCGTGTTTTAAATGACAAAACAAAACATATATCCTGTAGACTATATTTTGTAAGTTAACAGCAAACATATCCAGAAATGTAGCTCGGAGAACACATAATACACATATCACATTAGTTTTTATGGATAACACAAAACCACAAGGTATGGTCATAGATCACCTTTTACCATGGAAACCTATGATTCCAAAAGATCACCATGGGGTCAAAAGATACCTCAAAAGCCTTTAGGAATGTACAAAAAATTTACCAAAGGCTACAAGAAAATACTATTAGTTGGTAAAATAAATCTCCTCTTACGAAGTTAAAGTCTCAAATTGTAGAAATTTAAACTTATGTCAACAAGGCCCTATAGTCCAACCTAACACATTATTCATCTATTTAGTTATTCAATGACAAAAATACTCTTTCTAGGACTTGAAATCATATTCACAATTTCAAATATCCCAAAACTTAAAGAAAGAAAAAAAAAACCGTTCTTAAGATTAAGAAAAAAGAAGAAGAAAACTACAAAAGGCTAATGGACAAAAATAAAAGACATTTTAGTATTAGTTGCTAATAAATAGGGATACACACTAAAATTGAAAATTTCACTATTCATGGAAATTTATTATTTATTGGTGTGCTCTAATCGTAAGTGCACATTATCAAAGTATCAATCAAGGTATTATCCTGCAAGGGATAGGCAGTAATCAAAAGGATGGTGAGAATATATCTTTTGTCCAGACTAACATTAGGGAGTATATGATGTACAACTATAAATAAAAAGAAAATGTGCAAGAAAAATTCCACACTAAGATAAGAATAAGTGAATTCTAGATAAAGAGAAGGCTAAGGATCCCCTTAATCCCAATGCAATCAAATCTTATCTTAAATCCCAAATTCCAAATCAAAACACTTATTCATGAATGCTAGTCAAAGTATGTAATAAAATTCTCTCTCAAGCCACGACACCATATTTTCTATTTGAGACTAATTTATGTATAGTATGAATGTAAAAATAAGCAGTGCATTGTTAAATATCTATAATCCCTTTGTTAGCTTGTTGAGATAAAACCAATGTTTCTCGACCTTGTACTTTGATCTATAGTCATGCTAATAGAGCTTGCACCGACTCATCTCTCAAATATTTCTAGAGTTTCTCTAAACAATAATAGAAAAGAGATCAATATCCCTATTATGTGAATTAAAACATTAACAAACATCAAATCCAATGAAAATAATAAATTAGTGCTAATTAGTTAAATATGGAAACCCTAGAAACAAAAATAACTTTTCCCCTTTCTTAGCTAATGATAACCACCAATCCCCTTGATCCGAGGCTCGTAGTGTCGATCTTGGCCCATATGCCTTCCCATGATGATAACAATCACTCAATTGATGACTGAGTTGCAAAGAAATCACACGATGAGAAGGTCGTTGTAGATAATGTTGCCATTCAGAAGCCCATGCAAGGAGAATAATCTATTAATGTAAACAAGTCTAAATAGACCATTGGATATCTTGAGGATTTCATTCAAAACTGTGCCTTATCTTATTGGGATGCTTTGAAGGAATTTTAAATCCTAAAATGAGGATAACAAAATTATTGGAGCTTCAATAATGTGGATTTTGAATTTAAAGACTCAGACTTAGATCAGGATGTATACATATCAAAGCCTTAGTTTGTATTGAAAAAAAAAAGGAAAAGAAGATCTTGTGCAAACCATAGAACATGACTTTATTAATATTATTACTTAGTCAGTCAATAGGATTCCATTTTTTAAACAAAAGAATGCTAATAATACGAACCCTATAATATCTGATCAAGCTTATTCATGTGGGATATGGCTACTAAATTTTGTGATTTGGTTGTAAAGAGGATTATGACTTTTCCCTCTCATAAGCCAACCGGATCATTGCTAATCAGCAATTGCTAGCAAGGGAATTAGGATCAGAGTTCTATTCCACTTGAACAAGCATTAGTATGATGATTGTATGGATTTAGTTACCAAAACTACCCATTGGATATTATATTGAGGACATCCTCAATCATTTGGGAGGTTGAATGGTACCCAGATCAAGGTCTATTTTTTAATGTTCGAAGTGCGGTGGGGGAGGTTTTCACATTTGGTAGTGTAAGTGAACCTTGGTAAGCCTTTTGTGTCAAAGTTCCAAATTAGAAGATTGATCCAGCAAGTAGAGTATGAAGCAATTTAATTCATTTGCCTCCACTATAGATGCTATGGCCATAAGAAAGAGACTTGCACTAAGATAATTACACATAAATACAATAAAGACCAACCTCTAAACTTGGTTGAGAATAACTCACTACAAGAATAGGAGGAAGGTGTTGAGTATGGGTCTTAGATGATGGATCATTCCCACTTTAGTAGATGAAGGATACAAATATTGTGGTAGGGGAACTAAGTAAGAATCAAAAGAGAAGGAAATAAGCCTCTATGGATGTTGGGGAAGGAAAAACCAACTAACACTTGTGCTAATTATAAAACTGAGTAGTGGGGCTCAAGGTTTATAATGATTGATCAAAATTTGGAAAGACAACAAGTTGGCATGGAGGATATTGTAGGTGGATCAGAGGACTTATGAGATCAGTATAAGGAATAGTAGACTACTATGCCATGAGAAAAAGCACCAATTGTGGGGGGAAATGGTATCCATACATGCGTTAACATGAATCATGTGATTATTTCGATCCTTAGCTTTGAGGAGAGCCATTTCATGGGTAGTGATAGGGTAAAATCATTTAAGTGCAGCAATCATGTGAATGTTTTGAACAATAACATGGGTGATGATGGTATTATTTTTTAAGGGTTGGATCCATGAGACACACCTTCAGAAGAGGGATATATACCTCTTTCATCTCATTAAGTCTAGGTGGAAACGAATAACCAGGAATCATCATAAATCAAACTTGTGGTAGCCAAGTGAAGCTCGATGAAGTTGTTAATTTTCATAATGGTAGTGTTACTTTAGATAGTAAAGGGCCAAGGAAATAAAGAAGAGTTTGAATGGTGATACCATGAGTGGTAGGATGCGTCCTTCTAAGGGTAGTACAATTAAGTAATTCATTCTAGTTCTTTCTACTCTCACACTTTTGTCTCCCTGTAGATCCTATTATGGAACGTGAAGAGCCTAGCTAATGACAAGAGTCTCCACCATGTGAATAATTTGGTGCAAAGGTATAAACAATGAATAATGGTTTTTGCTAGAACCATGAATAAACGGCTATAGGGCCAGAAAGTATTAACTTCATGAGAGTTGGGTCTGCACCAATTGGTGTTGGAGTTTGATTGTTAGGTGGTCATTGATTTTATCAAAGGAGTCTTAGATTTTGTTTGCTAAAATTCAGGATTGATATGGAATGTTCGAAATTTTCCAAGAGGAGGCTTATGTTCTATTTATTCATGTGTTTCATTAAGCCAACAAGTGTGTAGATAGTTTGGCAACTACGACACTTGATTTTCCTTTAAGTTTCCATAGACTTTCCCCCTTTTATGATTGAACTTATTTTATATAATAATGCATCAGACATCTATTTTTACAGATTTTGTAATGCATAACTGGACATGATTCCTCCTTTTTTTTAAAAAAACATTAATACAACATAAATGATAATGAATTGAATTGGATAGGGTTCAGATTCTCAACACATCCGGATCAAGGGATCTCCCTTCATCTTAGCACAAATCAATTAGTGAATCATGGCATTGCTCAAGCACAACATCTTAAATAAAGAGAATTGTAAAAAATAAAATAATAAGAATACAGATGCAAAATTCTCATTATGTTACATTAGAAAATCATTGTTCAATTTATCCCCCTTATGATATAAAATTTGAGATCAAGGAAAATATTATGGATGAAATAGGGAATATGATTGGATGAAGGAAATAAAATAATAGAAAATCCTATATCATTATCTTATATTCCCAAATCATCACCATTTTCATCCTAAAGATTTATGCTCTCAAAATCCAAACAATGATAGACTTATATAGGTGTAGCCATACATCGATAAAGGCTATGTCAATTGACATAAGCACCATATTTTGAATAGTTTTGAAGGATTGCCTTTTGTGTGTCAACACAACCCACCCATTTTGGATGACACGACCCGTGTTGACTCTCATGTTGTGAGATTTTTGATAGTTTCGATCATGTAGTATATTTCAACTATAATTTCTTTATTTGACCTTTGACTAAGCTTAATTTTGATGTGTTGGAAAGAAAACAAAAGGATATACAAATTTTATGCTTAACACTTTTCCAAATTCAGAATGCATCATGATTGAAGTTGCATGTCTTTCCACTTTTGCACACTCTAACTACTTGTTATTTCTTATTTTTTGTTCTAGATGTTGTCTTTTAGCTCCTTTTGATCAAAATTTTCCCAAATACCTATGAAATATGATTAAGAGAAGCAAAAAAGAATAAGTGGACTAAATTATACAAAAATCATCTCATAATAACATTAAATACTTATGTCAAAGTGCTTCTTAACCAGCATAAATTATACCTATCATTCATCACTCGATAAGAATGTTATTTTGCATCGAGAATTTAAAATTTGGAAATAAATATTTATTACCAAGAATTTTTCTTCATTGAGATTCATTATTCATGTTTGGTCACTATTCTAAGGGCTAAAGTGGTCAAAGGATGTGGTCAACCTTTTACTATAAAACATACTATGGGCCTTTAAAGCATAAATATGTTTTTATAACTTTCATTAAACAAAATTATGATTAATATCAAATTAAATCCTACTTAGGTAAATTAAAGGTCATTAAACCATGCACACATTGAAATTTGTCAAGAACATGAAGAATGTGAAGAACAACTGAAGCTTCTAAAGTTTCAACAAAAAACTAGAGTAACACAATGCATTTGAATTAGAGCATGTTATATATGAACAATCATCTACAAATTATGGTATATCTCATGGTGTAATAAAAAACCTACCATTTATTCCCCTAAAATTGGGCTTCATCCTCCTATTTCCTTCTTCTATAGAGCATCTTTGGTCTACTAGTGTAGCTAACTTTTGGCCAAGTTTGTGCCTCCATTTAGACTACTTCCTTTTTTATTATTCTAGTTCTTTCTAATGGGTCTTTTTCCTTGTATGATTGGATACACTTACCATTTATATTTTCCTCAGTACTATGGCTTAGAATTTTGTGGATAATTATATGAAGTGATTAGATGTGTCCTTGAATTTCATATATTTTCATTGAAAAATGAGTATGTTAGCATGTATGGATCTCAACCCTTGTCATTTTACATGAGCTTTAGTTATTTAAATTTTATGTAAATATATCATTGTATATACCCTAAGTTATAAAATCTATATTGTGGATTTTGTTTGATTTAGGGGACATTTAAGTTGTAGGGATTTAGATCATATATTCACCCATTGGTATTTTGGGCATTATAATTTTGTTTATAAACTTAAGTGTGCCATTATGCTTTTTGGGTCTTTCATATAACATTTAATGCATGATATATTATGGTTTGAGTCTTTTTAGAGCAAGTTACAAATTTTAGAAGTTTTAAGGTGATTTTATGTGAATAAGGGAATTTCAGTCCTTATACTCTAACTTTAGAAATTTTGTGATCTAAGTGGATATCAGGTTAAGGCAATAAGTTTAAATGAGTAAGTGTGATAATTGAGTAGTGATTGATGAATGGACTTATAAGTTGTATATAAAATGGTTTATTAAGTTGATAAAGGATATTTTTGGTACATTAACTAATCTTAGTATTTTTACAATTGGTATCTATATTTAGTGTTCATCCTAGGAAAATAATTGGGTTAAGTGTAGGCCTTTTAGCATGAAATATACCATATTTAGTACTAATTAATTTTAGTTGACCTTAGGGGCTTTTAGTCATTTTATGCACCTTTAGATTATTTTAATTAATTTGTGCCTTACATGAGAACCCTAGTGTAATCTTGTCCATTGGTTGACTTGTGATCACTATAGACCCTTGATCAACTATTGATTATTGTTGATTGTTGACGTAAGTGTTGAGCATTAACCATTATCTTGAATAAATGGAATTCAATTAAAGTTGAGCCTTTCATGACATGTAGGTTTAGGTTTAACACCTTTATAATATTGCTTGGGATTTCATGCCTCATTTATAAAATTAGACCTTAATGACATGTTTTTAAGCCTTTGTGCTCTAAAGGTTGGGCCTTGATCCCTTAATAGACCAAGTGTATAAATATTGTCAATACATAATAACTAAATGGGTTTATGTTGGTAGAAATGATAAGTGTCATTCTATGGGCCTTGATTATTGTTGACTAAGTCCTTATTAAAATAATAATAACTAAAAGTGTAAAACTTTGAATTGGGACTAATAACACTTAAGGTAGCTACTCAGGTATAGGTTTGGTATTCACTTGTTATCATTATGAGAGATATGGGAGGTCCTTTCTTCCTTTATAGGATCCATGAGCCCTGTAGAGGTTTTGCATACTAAAGTGATTAGGTGGCCTATTATTTAGGGGTTTTGGTTGTGTGTACAAGCAATGTTGTAGAACTTAGCTAGTGAATTTGTACACTAGGTAGAAATGTTATAGATGAGAGGGTTGTTTGACTCTCCACCTGCAAGTTAATATAATTTACTAGTTGTGATAACGATAATGAATTATAATAATAAATGAAACTCATATATCCATATTTATAACAACCCAAATTTTACTACTAAAAATATTGTTTTATACCAGAAGCTTATAACCAAAATACTGGGTGTTTTACCATAATCGATGTGAGTCTGGCTTACTATACCCCTCTCACATCAATCACAAAGCTAAAACTATTAAAAGTAAAATAGAGTAAATAGAAATGAGAGTATCTTTATAAAATTAAATACAATTTTAGAGCTTAACTCTGAGTATAATAAAATACAAACAATAGAGATAGTATAGAGGTAAGAGTCTAAAACGTTTTCCGAATAAAACCTTTCCCCTGATAATATGACTCTACACCCATGCCATGATATAAAACATCACTTTACCTCATACAGAACATCATAGGCAGAAAAATCATCTAGTTGGTCCTCAATGACCTAGATAGAAGCATCAGGGTCATCTACTTATGGGAATGAACAACACCTATATAAAAGATGGTCAGTATGCTATGTACGGAGTAAGGTGGAAATACTATCGAGTTAGAGATACATTTAAGTACATACATTCATAATAGTGAATAGGTACACATGCGAAACACATAAAATATCACAAGATAAGTAATAAACCTAACCTTTTTATTAGATATAAATTTTTTTATTCTTTTATTTACGTTGAGTTTAGAGACCCCACTATTCTTAAATCGATAGAATAGTCTGAAGCACCTCACAGGGACAACACACCTGATACACTATTATTGTACATTGGAATGGATCTAACACCTCTTAGGACAAAACACTCTTGAGCCACTATTCTTAAACTGATGGATAAAGCACCTTTTAGGGATGACACACGTGAACCACTATTATAGTCCGGTGGAATGGACTAACACCTCGGTCCTAACTCATATACTCTTTCACTTTAAGTCATTATTATCTTATCTATTAGGTTAATTATCTCAAATCATATTATCTTTCTCATTGAGTTTAGGGCCTCAGGATTCTTAATCAGGTGGAAAGGATTGTTTCACCTCTTATAGCAAAACACTCCTAAGCCAGTAATATCGTTTGGTTGAATGGACCAATAAAATACCTCGGCTAAACTTACATGATCTTTCACTTTAAATGATTAATTTCTTGTTCATTATTTATTTGAAAAGTTAATAGCATATTTAAAGTAGATAAAACACATCACAAGGATCATAATGTCACTCTCTAGAGTTAAGACCCTTATATTCCCTCAAAACCCTAGTTTCACACTTTTTTCATAACTTTTATTTTGTTACACTATTGTCCAAAAAACTAGTCCCTATTCCTCAAACATTATTACTAAAATTTTAAGGCCTAACTCTAAGGTCATGCACATATGATAATAACCCTATCTCAATAGTTACTATTCTTATAGCTTATAAACGCTAATTTCATATATCCATCATAAATTTTCTTTAAGGGATTATAAAATTATCACACTCAATATAAATTCCCAAAACACTAATATTAACAATATACCCAAATTTCATGTTCTAACTCTATCATTTCGCACACGTGATAATAACCTTCCCGTTTTAGGATTAATATTCCTAAATCAAGCTATGTTCATACTTTATTACACTTAGGACATTCAAAAATTATCTAAAAAATTCATATAAATTCTTTATCATATTTTAAATAATACAACATATTAAAATACCATGATTCCCTTATCAAACCCATATTAACCAAATTTCTATTACCGATAACAAAGCCCCTTATTTCTTGTAAATCTTACATATATTGGATACAATATTTATCAATCCTCCATTTATCTCCATATATCTTATTATACTCATTTCACAATCATTATACCTTAATAAAACTATATTACAACCATATATCACACCAAAGGTTTCCACACGGAATATTATCATATGATATTGTAAAATCCTTAACTTTTCCATCATATAATATCAAATCTCATATCATAACATTAAATATAATTCATTTAAGCACATAATAAAAATAATAACATGGTATCACAAAACATCATGCATAATCCATACAAAAATGACTCTGACTTCTAAACACATTTATCCTATCCTACCTTTTCTGGAACCTCCAAAAAATCAACTAAGAAAAAAAATTAAATACCATTAGAATTAAACAAAATAATTAGGAAAAATCTAAAGTAATGTAGGGTAAAATAATGGAGGAAAATTGAAAAAACCAAATGAGTGATTTAGGAAAACTTTCTGTAATTAAGTGGAGAGGAACAATAAGTGTTGAGCCAAAGGGGTGGAAACGACACAAGATACCATTTTTAGGTAGTGATAAGTGACAAAAGGGGCTGAAGGGTAGAGGGAAGCAATAATGAGAGGCTAAATGGAAAGGGACAAAGCAACAACAATATGTGGCATTGTTAGGGGGCTACTAAAATGGGGTTAGCCAAAGTTGGAGTGTGGGCTGTAGTTGGTGTGGCCAAATGGTGGAGATGATGTTCATTTATTGGTGGTGTAAGCCCGTAACCAAGGAAAAAAAGAAAGAGGGAATATATGGTGAGTCTGTGTAGTGGATGGGGGTAGGAATGACTTATTTGTCTGATTCTATGGATGAGGGAAAGGCAAAGGTGACCGAAGGTGATGGAGGTGCTTCGGTTGGGCTTGCCAGTGGTGGGTTTCATAGTTGGTTTAGTGACAATAAGGAGGAGGGAAAGGTGAGGAAAAAAGGCTACAGTTATTGTGGTTTTTCGACAAAATATCAGAGGGGGCAGGTGTAATACCCAAAAATTTTAAAACTCTAAATTTGATTTATAATCATTTTAATTTAACCTAAATAGTTTTTATTTTTATTTAATTTTCTTAAATTAATTATAGGTAATTTTTTATATTACTAATCAAAAAAAGGAAAAGGAAAATCTAAACTATGTATATCCCTATTTCTAGGTAATATTCTGGTGATAGTAAAAGAGGAGGTGTAGGTCATGCATACTGTCATATATAGGGTTTTACTATATTGCAATATATGTCCTTGATGTACTGATGTGTGATGGTATGCATGAAATGATAAATAAATTTAGTATTGTATATGCATTTTTGGCTTGGCAATAGCAAAAGGTAAGAAAGTTGTGTAGTCATGACTGTGTTGATTCCAAGTGTTTGTGTATAATCATGTCCATGTTTTTTATGATATTACATGTGTGGAAAGTTGAAGAGTCATTCATATTAGGTATCCTGTGACTTAGGGATGGTAGAAGTAGGGATCCAATGACCTAGGAGTATTTTGGTTAATACTATAAAAAAGTGGAATGTTGGTTACATTAGGGTGTTAAGTGGAATATAATAGGTTAGGGATACTACATGTAATAATCGGGGTAAAAATAAAAGTACCTATGGTAAACATAGTATAGGGGAGAACGACCATAATGTGATTAGTAAAACTTAGGGGAAAATTATGATCATATGTGAGTAAAGTGAGATATAGGTACTAGGGAGTGGATATGAGGTTAGTGATGGAATCTTGGGAAGTCATGCAACTTTGTGAAATCATTTGAGCACTAAGGAAGAAGTTATGACCAAAAGATGAAATTAGAGTTTTGGGAGGCTGAGGAGTAACCTTAGGGGTAGGCTATTTATCACATGTACATGATGGGGGAGTTATAATTCAACATTAAAACATGATGTTAACCATAAAATTTTGGGAATATATACTAAATTTGGTAGTCATGAGGGGTAGAAGAAAGTAGTTATGGCTAAAATGATAAATTAGGGTTTTGGAGGGGGCCCGAATAGGTAAGTTATTATCACATATGTAAAAGGTAGGAGTTAAGGAATACTATTTGAGTTAAAGGTTAAAAATAAAATTCTATGCATGGGTATGGAATTTGAGGACTAGAGTAGCACCAGAGAAGAGACTACGCTAAACAGGAGAAAGTTACGGTTTTAGATGATGTGTGAATAGTAACCCTAGAGGATAGTTATTATCACATGTGTAAAATGTGTGTAATAGGCCATGACTCTTGAATATGTGGTTCCTAATAACATGTTGAGCTCTGTTGGGTAAATTGGGGACTAAAGGGGAACTGGAGGAGAGGATATGCTAGGGTTGTGAGATTAGGGTTTCTAATAGGAAACATGATAGTTTTGGGGTAGAAGTTGGGATAGTGCCTTACATGATTAGGTATACATGACTATGTGATGACCTTGAAATAAATAAAGCATAGATAATACAATAATCACTTAAAATAAAAGATCACTTGAGTTAGACCCAATTGTACCTACTGATCCACCGGCGAGAATAGTGGCCAGGAGCTTCTTATCCTGGAGTTGTACCTTATTACCGTTCCACTGGTGAGAATAGTGAGGTCCCAAACTCAAGTAAATTAAACCATTGAATGATAATAACTTTTGCTAAGACACTACCTACTTACACTAGAACACCACATAGGTCAGAACCGGTTGTACCTTGATCACCAATCCACCTGTGAGAATAGTGGCCAAGAGTTTTCTACCTTGGGGTCGTACTCTGATTACCATTTTACCTGTGATAATAGTGGACAAGAGTGTCCTACCCTAGAATTTGTACCTAATTACCGTCCCACCAATTGAGAATAGTGGGGTCCCTAAACCCAATGTGAATAAAATTATAAAATAGTTATCATTAGACTATTACCATATAATCGGAGAATATTAATAAGTCGTTAAGATCAACTTATGTGCTTGTCATCTCTTATTGTGGTGTTATGATTTTATGTGACCCTCTTCACTGTATTGTTACCTTACTTAGTATGTATCATACTAATCATCCTTATTATGGGTTTTCCTTATTCCTATAAGTAGACCCCTTCTAAGTCTGTGTAGGTAAATGAGGACTCACTAGATGAATTTGCTACATACAATGCTTTGATTAGGGCAGAGTGATATAGTTATATAACATTGGAGAGTTATGTTATCTAATTGTTGTTTTAAATTGGTTTTCCTCTTCGTTATTTTCATCTAAACACTTATTTATGTATTTCAATTCTACTTTGAAAATGAGCACCTAACTCTTATTTATGTTATGGAATGTACTTGTTTTATATTTAACATGGGTTATATTTTTTTTCCTTTGCCTTGTAATTGGTATAAGATTGGTTTGTGGCCAGACTTATACCGATTATGGCATTAACACATCTCTTATGTTTGAATAGTTCTTCTACTTAAATAAAAAATTTTACTAGTAAATTTTGGGAGTGTTACAGAAGGATATAGGTTAACGGTATTAAATGTGCCTTATATACACATAAATGCACATAGTAAAGGAGGGAAGATCGGCCAAAAATTTAACTCCAATCTGTGATCGTAGGAGTTGGGAGTGATGGGGTAGGGAGTGGCTTGGCAGGTGATGATGAGGTGATGGGGGTGTGGTAAGCATTTTCTAAGGAGAATGTTTCACGTAGGATGAAGTTGATAGAAAAGGAAAAAGAGAAGGGTCTACCGAAGGAAGAAAAATGAAAAATAAGAGAAAAAGGGAAATGAAAGAGATAAGATAATAGGTTTCTTTTTGGATTATCATTAAGTTAAGATATTTTAGGTTATGACATTAGGATAGTTTAATGATCGATCAAATGAATTAGGCCAAAATTTTAGGGTTAGAGGGTTAGGGTAAGGTGAAAATATTAATTTCTTGAGATTATGATTAGGTTACAAAGTAAATCACCAAGGATTAGGTTTAGGCAAATTTTGGAATAGTATAATATGTTTGTATTACATTATTCTATTCTTAATGACTGAATTGCCTTCTTTACAATTAAAATTTGTATGAAGCATGTTCCAATTCAGTTATTGCATGTTCTATTGCTTTATTTATATAGTCCTTGTGCATAATGTTTTCTCTTTAAGATAGTTGTGTTACTTAACATGAAGTGCATACTGATACTATACTTTTGTAGACATTGTGTATAGGTACTTGAGGATGACATTGTTGACTTTGAGGAGGTCCCTCAAGTGGACTGATTTGGGTTATATTTAGTGTTAGAGTATAGAGTTATAGCTAACTAGGGCACCACATGTTGTATACTATAAATTCTAGATATATTTTTTAACCTCTTCATCTCTTTCTACTTCCTATTTTTCTCTATTTATATGTATTGTATTATCTAGAACAAGTACTTTGTACACCTCGCTAATTTTTAATTTATTAAAGTTTCTTTTTTAATTTTCTATCTACTTCAGTAATTTGTTTAATTGTCACAAATTTTTTAGCCTTGCATTTAGTGGGAGAAAGATATGGTTCAAACATGTTTCTAGTATGACGGTAACACCTATTAAATTATGTTAACACTTAGATTTGAAAATAATTTTTTTAGTAGTAAATTTTAGGGATGTTACACTTGCCTACATATAACATTCACTTTAAATGTAGTCATTGATTTTGTTTCCAAATGATTACAACTCATGCAATAAATGGTAATCTTTTTAATAGTTTAGATGATAAAAGGTTGTAAAGAAAAAATAAGTTGGAAAGAATGCTTAATTTAGCTATATATAAGCTGGCTAATCTTCTAGATAATTCAACAAATGTAAAAAATAATCATATATATTTCATTACTCCTCATCAACTATTATTTTCATTCTTAGATCTTATATGCAAGCCAAGTTGTCTCCTATATTTTATAAACTTTAAACTATCATGACCTTTCATAAATATATGTACAATTTGGTACATTGTTATGTTATACTTCATCTAGCTGTCACCTTGTAGTACACTTTATTAGATAAATTAATAGTGTACTTTCTCATACTTACTGTCTAGCATGAAATATTAGATCTTATATTAAATGAATTGCCAATCGATTATCATAGAATATCTTTACTACACATTTAATTAGTTTATGTAGATATTATAAAAGCTACATCAATCAGGTGCACTCTTGTTCTACCATAGTTTTTGCTATGTACACAGCCTCTATACTTGATAAACATAATTTAAGTTGTCATTGTTGCACCTGGATATATCTCCTATTACCATGGTAAATATATGCCCGGCGATTGAATGGAAAAATAGGTACCCAACAAGTTCACATGGCACTTTTCCTATAAAATATATCAAACGAAAGAGTACTCTTAACGTACCTAAAAATTTATTGTACATCTTCTAGATATGATTTCTTTAGCTTTTACATGAATAGGATTATCATGCCAATTATATGTGATATATTAAGTCATGTCATAGTAAGGTATATTATACTACCTACTAACTACCCATGTTAGGATCCTCAATATTGTTTCTTTACACTAAGCAGAGACTAGCACTAACCACCATTGGTGTTGAAATTGGCTTGCAATCTAGCATTTCATGATTCTCTAATAGGACTTGAGCCTATTATGTTGATATAGGCATAAACCTTCCTTATTTTTATCAATCTCAAGTCTAAGAAAATGATTTAATTCTCCTAGCTTCTTCATTTGAAAATGTATAAACAAGTTACTTCTAGTTTTCCAAACCTCTTTACCACCATCTCTAATAATACTGATATATATCATCTATGCAAACAAGCACTTCTAAAAAATAACCTAAAATCTACTAGTGTCATTAAATATCCACTCAGTAAAAGAAAATAAAATAAAAAATTCCATTCCATATCATTGATTATTTCTTCAACCCATATAGAGCCTTCTCAACTTACACACATAAATTGGGTGGATTATGCTCTATAAAACCTTTAGCTACTCTATATATATCTCTCTATCTAACTTAAAATGTAAAAAAAAATGCGTTTTTAACATCTATCTACCAAATCCTCCAAGACTTACTTCATGTAACAGCTAACAACACTCACAAAATTATAATTTGGAAACTAGGTTAAATGTTTCATCATAGTCCAAACTATACTTTTATGAAAATCCATGACTTACTAAACAAGCCTTGTATCTTTTAACTGATCCATTGGGATAATTCTTCACCTTGTAAAACTAGTGTAATAATACATAGGTTATACTGTATCTAGTGATGACACTAACTCTCAAATTTCATTTTATTTTAGTTTTTTATCTATTCTTTGATAACATCTCTCCATTATTTTAAGTTAACCTTTCTTGCATACCTCATCATCTCTACCATGTAGTTATCTTCTAATAACGCCACATTTGCTTATTTAGGATCAGACTTACACAACTTGGTAAATCTCTTTGGTTGTAGTTCACTGACTTTATTTACTCCAACGTCTTCTATCTAGCTTGGTGCTTTATATTATAGAGGCCTAAAGTGTACTCTTATATACCACAAAATATTTCCTTTATAAGGAGATCTCACTATAGCTTGCTCATGTGATAGTTCAACACCAACCAATGTTTGTGGTAGTTAGGCTTCCTCAACTTGTAGTTACATTTCTATCTTCTTCTGCACTTACTCCTCTATCTCTTTAAAATTAGATAATAATATTTCTTTGGGATCACCATAATGATACCTTGTTAAACACCATAATCCTTAATGCATAACAAAACCATGTTGTTGGATCACAACATCTCTAACCTTTTCACTAACTACCATATCAAATGAATGTGCATCAAACTATTTTTTTTATTATTATCATCAAACCTGTTAAGCTCTTGATTAGGCAAAAATACATAACATATACATCCAAACACTCAAAATTAACTCACTAATTGTTTATGTCCTATAGTTTCTCAAATGATGAGATACCCAAGTCTTTCTTAAGATAACTACTTAGTGACATAAGTGGTTGCTTTCATACATTTCACATAAAATTCAGACGATACATTCTTAGCGTGCAATATACTCTTGCATGTTTCAACTTGATGTCAGTTCTTTCTTTCTATAATTCAATTTTTTTTTCAAGAATTCGAATAAGTCAATTATCTTCATACACTACATTTCTCTAGGAACATAATGAACTCTTTTCAAGTGTATTCTCCCATATTATCAATGCATACAAAAAGAATCATGCACCCAACTTTTTTCTCAACCACTTCTTTGAATTCTATGGACTTTGTTAGTACTTACGATCTTTTTTTCCTTAAAATATATCCACATATACCTCAAGAATTTATTAATGAATATAATAATGTATCTTTCTCTACTTATTGAGGGTTGCTTCACACCAAAAGAATTTGAATTCACCACCATTAATGACATCTTCACTCCATATCACGACTCTTTATATTGTAGTTGGTGAGCATTCTCATGATGATAATAAGAACAAAAAACATGATCTCTTATCCCTAAATTATCTTTTTATCTACTATCGCCTTCAAGTTGATGTAACCTATGTGCCCTAGCCTTACATGCCACAAATCTATTATCTCATTACTTCTTATCTTGTCTACATATTTCATCTATGTTGATATTACATAGATAAATTTGATTCATCATCCCTCCATAAGTAGTGAACTTGTAAGTTTTAGGTCGTGACACACCTTAAATTCTTTAAGCAAAGACATCAAGTAATTGTTTAAAAATTTTAATTATGATAGTGACGATAATTTTTTCCTGTAGCACTTATATGATAGACATAATCCACTTGTACTTGTTGCATACTAAATTAAGGAACAATATTGTCTTTTTGATGTGAGTAATAGACAACTTAGAATTATTTAGTGTGACAACAACTTGCTCTTCTTTGTATTTTGACATGTTTTGTAGCTTCTCCTTATCCATAGTCATGTAACCTAAAAAACTAGAATCAACAATCTAATTATCATTACAATCTATGAGTTTATCACTTACTACTACCAACACTATTTCTTTGCTATATCGCTAACTAGAGCCGGCAAAAGTTGACCCGACCCGCCCAACCCGACCCGACCCGAGCGAAACCCGACCCGTTACGACCCGCAAAATTTAGCAACCCGACCCGACCCAGACCCGACCCGACAATGACCCGACCCGGCACTGACCCGATAATAATCAACCCGACCCGATCCCAACCCACGACCCGTTATTGACCCGACCCGATAGCGACCCGGCCCGTCATTGACCCGACCCGTAATTGACCCGACCCGATAGTGACCCGACCCGTTATTGACCCGACCCGCTTTGACCCGACCCAACGTTGACCCGACCCGACAATCACCCGATCTGACTCAATATTAACCTGATCAGACATCAAAATATATTATAATAATAATAATAATAATAATAATAATAATAATAATAATAATAATAAATTACATATATTTTATTATTCATTTAAAGCTTTTAAAAAATATAGTATTTTATAAATTGTACTTATTTTTCATAATTTTACCCTAGCCATTCTTATTTACTAATGATATCCTAATAAGATATATTATTAATAAAAAAAAACCAAAATAAAAAAGACAAACATCCAGTTATAATCCTATAAAATGATTTTCAAAACGTGTTCATTACATCTACTAATCCATCTATTTGAAGAAACTCTTAATAGAAGAGTATAATAGTATCATTTATTAGTTATCAATTTATCACTTATCACCTACAAAATCCAACAAATAATAACTATACCTCGTATCAAGAGTATCTCACGTTACAACCCTAAATTTAAAGTTTTAGTTATATTTTTTCTTTTAATATTATTAATTTACTTTAAATATAATTTAGTATTCTACGTTCATCAATTTTAAATTTATAATATCTAATTATTTTTTTAATTATAATATTAATATTAATATTTTATATTATTTAATTTTTAATTTATATGAATATATATATAATAATTAATAATTAATGAAAATATATAAAATTATTATTTAATTTAAATTATGTTTAAAATAAATTATTATATTTTTTTTACTATAATAATAATAATTAATAAAAATAATAAAAATATAAATATAATAATGTTAATAAAATAAATACAACTAGAGAAATTAATAAGATAAATTATATAGAGAAATGAATATGAAAAAAAAGATAGAATAAATGATATAAAAATTATTGGATAAAAAAATAATACTTTTGCAAGTAATCAATTAAATATAATATACAATAAACATCTAATATTTTTACATGTAAAATTTATAAATGCTTAATGCAATCAAATATAATACTATCAAAACTTATAAATATCTTAATTATTTACCTTTGTAAAAATAAAACACATATAATATTCTTATTTCATTTATCTTTACTAGTGATCTTATGATTGTATTGTATCTAGTATATACAATGTAATAAATGATAATTATACATTGTATATTCTTGTTATACTCACCTGTATTTTATAAAATTATCTTTTTTTTAAGTAATCAAATATTTTAAGTAATCAATTAAATATAATATACGATAAACATCTAATATTTTTACTTTTAAAGTTTATAAATGTTTACAGAAATCAAATATAATATAATTAAAACTTATACATATCTTTATTATTTACCTTTGTAAAAATAAAACACATATAATACTCTTATTTCATTTATCTTTACTAGTGATCTTATGATTGTATTGTATCTACTATATATAATGTAATAAATGATAATTATACATTGTATATTCTTGTTATGCTCACCTTTATTTTATAAAATTATCTTTTTTTAAGTAATCAATTAAATATAATATACAATAAACATCTAATATTTTTACATGTAAAATTTATAAATGTTTAAAGCAATCAAGTATAATACTATCAAAACTTATAAATATCTTTATTATTTACCTTTGTAAAAATAAAACACATATAATATTCTTATTTCATTTATCTTTACTAGTGATCTTATGATTGTATTGTATCTAGTATATACAATGTAATAAATGATAATTATACATTGTATATTCTTGTTATGCTCACCTTTATTTTATAAAATTATCTTTTTTTAAGTAATCAAATATTTTAAGTAATCAATTAAATATAATATATGATAAACATCTAATATTTTTACTTTTAAAGTTTATAAATGTTTAAAGAAATCAAATATAATATAATTAAAACTTATACATATCTTTATTATTTACCTTTGTAAAAATAAAACATATATAATACTCTTATTTCATTTATCTTTACTAGTGATCTTATGATTGTATTGTATCTACTATATATAATGTAATAAATGATAATTATACATTGTATATTCTTGTTATGCTCACCTTTATTTTATAAAATTATCTTTTTTTAAGTAATCAAATATTTTAAGTAATCAATTAAATATAATATACGATAAACATCTAATATTTTTACTTTTAAAGTTTATAAATGTTTAAAGAAATCAAATATAATATAATTAAAACTTATACATATCTTTATTATTTACCTTTGTAAAAATAAAACACATATAATACTCTTATTTCATTTATCTTTACTAGTGATCTTATGATTGTATTGTATCTACTATATATAATGTAATAAATGATAATTATACATTTTATATTCTTGTTATGCTCACCTTTATTTTATAGAATTATCTTTTTTTAAGTAATCAATTAAATATAATATACGATAAACATCTAATATTTTTACTTTTAAAATTTATAAATGTTTAAAGCAATCAAGTATAATACTATCAAAACTTATAAATATCTTTATTATTTACCTTTGTAAAAATAAAACACATATAATATTCTTATTTTATCTATCTTTACTAGTGATCTTATGATTGTATATTTGTATTGTATCTAGTATATACAATGTAATAAATGATAATTATACATTGTATATTCTTGTTATGCTCACCTTTATTTTATAAAATTATCATTTTTTAAGTAATCAAATATTTTATGTAATCAATTAAATATAATATACAATAAACATCTAATATTTTTACATGTAAAATTTATAAATGTTTAAAGCAATCAAATATAATACTATCAAAAATTATAAATATCTTTATTATTTACCTTTGTAAAAATAAAACACATATAATACTCTTATATCATTTATCTTTACTAGTGATCTTATGATTGTATTGTATCTACTATATATAATGTAATAAATGATAATTATACATTGTATATTCTTGTTATGCTCACCTTTATTTTATAAAATTATCTTTTTTTAAGTAATCAAATATTTTAAGTAATCAATTAAATATAATATACAATAAACATCTAATATTTTTACATGTAAAATTGATAAATGTTTAAAGCAATCAAGTATAATACTATCAAAACTTATAAATATCTTTATTATTTACCTTTGTAAAAATAAAACACATATAATATTCTTATTTTATCTATCTTTACTAGTGATCTTATGATTGTATATTTGTATTGTATCTAGTATATACAATGTAATAAATGATAATTATACATTGTATATTCTTGTTATGCTCACCTTTATTTTATAAAATTATCCTTTTTTAAGTAATCAAATATTTTATGTAATCAATTAAATATAATATACAATAAACATCTAATATTTTTACATGTAAAATTTATAAATGTTTAAAGCAATCAAATATAATACTATCAAAAATTATAAATATCTTTATTATTTACCCTTGTAAAAATAAAACACATATAATACTCTTATATCATTTATCTTTACTAGTGATCTTATGATTGTATTGTATCTACTATATATAATGTAATAAATGATAATTATACATTGTATATTCTTGTTATGCTCACCTTTATTTTATAAAATTATCTTTTTTTAAGTAATCAAATATTTTAAGTAATCAATTAAATATAATATACAATAAACATCTAATATTTTTACATGTAAAATTTATAAATGTTTAAAGCAATCAAATATAATACTATTAAAACTTATAAATATCTTTATTATTTACCTTTGTATAAATAAAACACATATAATACTCTTATTTCATTTATCTTTAGTCTTTACTAATAATCTTATGATTTTATTGTATCTAATATATACAATGTAATAAATGATAATTATACATTGTTTATTCTTGTTATGCTCACCTTTATTTTATAAAATTATCTTTTTTTAAGTAATCAAATATTTTAACTAATTAATTAAATATAATATAATATAAACATCTAATATTTTTACTTTTAAAATTTATAAATGTTTAAAGAAATCAAATATAATACTATTAAACTTATGAATATCTTTATTATTTACCTTTGTAAAAATAAAACACATATAATATTCTTATTTCATTTATCTTTACTAGTAATCTTATAATTGTATTGTATCTAATATTTACAATGTTATAAATGATAATTATACATTATATATTCTTGTTATACTCACCTTTATTTTATAAAATTATCTTTTTTTAAGTAATCAATTAAATATAATATATGATAAACATCGAATACTTTTACATGTAAAATTTATAAATGTTTAAAGCAATCAAATATAATACTATTAAAACTTATAAATATCTTTATTATTTACCTTTGTAAAAATAAAACACATATAATACTCTTTTTTCATTTATCTTTACTAATAATCTTATGATTGTATCTAATATTTACAATGTAGTAAATGATAATTATACATTGTTTATTCTTGTTATGCTCATCTTTATTTTATAAAATTATCTTTTTTTAAGTAATCAAATATTTTAACTAATTAAGTAAATATAATATATTATAGATATCTAATATTTTTACTTTTAAAATTTATAAATATTTTAAGCAATCGAATATAATACTATTAAAACTTATAAATATTTGTATTATTTTCCTTTGTAAAAATAAAACACATATAATATTCTTATTTCATTTATCTTTACTAGTAATCTTATTATTGTATCTAATATATACAATGTAATAAATGATAATTAATTATACATTGTATAATATTGTTTTGATCATCTTTATTTTATAAAATTATCTTTTTTAAGTAATTAAATATTTTAAGTTATCAAATAAATTATAATCAATCAAAAATATCTTTGTTTGATTCAAAGCGCAACATTTTTTATTATTAAAATTTATAAATATCTTTACTATTTATTTGTGAAAATAAAGCGCATTTAATATTTTTAATTCTTTTATCTGCAATATTAATCTTATGATTGTCTGTCTCTAATATTTATGATTTATGAAATGATAATTACTTAGGCTCGAATATGAGTAAACCCGTCAAAACTCGACCCATTAAGTTAGCCCGTAACTAATTGAATTCAACCCGTCAAATTGTATGAAATGAGTCAAATGACCCTACCCATCAATTTAACTCGAAACAACTCGAACATAACTAACCTGTCATATTATATTATTACATGAAAATATGAAATGACCTGAACCGGCCGAAGCCACCTACTCACGTGAACTAGAAAATGACCCGAAACCAACCCGACCCTAGTCACCCTACCACCAATCAAGTTAACCCAAAATTATCCGAATCCGAGTTTTCTTAACTCGAATAGTCGGACCTAATCCGACTCGACAAATTAACCCGAAATGACCTGGAGGCCGGAACCGAAATGACCCGACCCGAAACCGACCCGACCCGACAATTGACCCGAAATGACCCGCAACCGAAATGACCCGACCCGACCCGCACCCGACCCGACAAATTGACCCGAAATGACCCGACCCGTTAATGACCCGACCCGACCCGCACCCGACCCGCCAAATTGATTGACCCGAAATGACCCGACCCGTTAGTGACCCGACCCGACCCGCACCCGACCCGCAATAGTCAAATGACCCGCTATGACCCGACCCGTTAATGACCCGACCCGCTATGACCCGACCCGAACCCGACCCGCCCGACCCGTTTGCCACCTCTATCGCTAACACATGATGTAACAATTTCCTCATCTTCATGTATATTAGGTTGGCCACCTTCATCTTGGTCATTGATGGTGCTAGACTCTTTTATAGCAACTAAAACTTGAAAAATAACATTTTTATTCACTCCCATTCTTGTCAATAGTAACAAAATTACCTTTTATCATTGGAGCTTTGTAGTATCAAGCAAAGTGAATCTTTTATCCACCATTATAAAATTTTTCATTTTTATGTTGATATTTTGTTCCTCTCCCTCATTTATGTAGTGAAGTTGCTTAGCTCTTCCTTGCTCTGAGCTTTAACCACCAAGATATCTTTACCAACTTTCAGATCCTATTTTTAAGCTTCTGTCTTTGCCTCTATATTTTGTAGTTGTCTTATCTTATCATAGTGCTATCATTCTAGAAACAGCCTTATCATCCTTGTTTAATAAGACTTTAGACATGTAATCATATAAAGCCTCTTAGGTAGCTAAGATCTTCTCTAATTTCATTAAAGTTAGTTCATTGGATCAATCTCTTATAAGCATAATTATCCCATTATACTAAGGATTTAGTCGATGGATAATAATTCTCCTTTATTTTTATTTGGTAATAGAGTTTATTTTAGTTTAATTTTGCAATCTCATTGCAAATAAATTTACTTAAAAAAAATCTAGCTTATTATCATGCATCCTTTTTTCATGGACATGAGATCATTCTTCAATAGTTACAATTTTGCAATACTTTTTCTTGTCAAAAGTGTTGCTATAGTATTCCAAGCTTTATTTGGCATCATTAAGTCCTTGATTTGGGGGAAAAACACATCTTCTATTGTAATAAACAACAAGAACATAACCTTCCCCCCTTTTAATTTCAACATCTTTTTTCTCCTCCTTTTAGTTGGTAGGATTGTATTTGTACCACCAAATACATTCCATATATTTTTTCCAATTATGTAGTACTTTATATCGATGTGTCATGCATCATAATTATTAATGTAAAGATTCTCAATTTAACTAGCAGAAGATAGATGAGATCTGCCATTGCAATTAGTTAATGTCAAATAATTAATCAATTTTACTTGGTCCCAAACCACCAAAGTTTATATTTTTAGGCTATGTATTGAAAAAGCCTCTTTGAACTTCTATATCTAATGACTTACTTTAATACAAAATGAAAGGTTTAAAGGGCGAGTGTTAGTTTTAATTAGTAAGAGAATTTATGAAATTTTACATAAAATGAACAAATCAGTTCCAACACCTCTTTGATTCTCCCTTCCCTTTTTCATGTTCTTTTATAAGTATGGAATTCTAACATCCCATATTTATTATAACACAGGTTATGTTGGTCGAGGGTAGTTGCCTATAGTATTTTCAAGATTGATAACTAAACACATAGATCAATACGTATCTTTTTTAGCATGCATTTTTCTCATTCACAATCTTCTCAAAAAACTTTGTAAAATAAACACGCTTAACTGTGGAATTATACAATGATAGATATTCCAACAAAAAAGGTATAACTTATTGACATAGATAGCCTTGTCAATCCTTTTAAACCTCCATTATCCACCACCAATTTAGGGTATTATATACAACCCACTCAAAGAACATAATGTCCTTAATGTGTTTCAACCACCCACCTTCTTATTACAATCCATCCACAAAAGCATATTGATAGATGGCTATCTAACTCATCTAAATTCAATTAGTGGTAGTGATTTTGTTTTGATATTATTTGTAACACCCTAATATATTGATATCTAGTAGTTACTTGGAAAAATTTTAGGATTGATGAATGACCCCACATACCAATATGAGTTTTCTTAGTGTGTTTTGTTCTCACTTGCATACATCTACTGAAACTTCTCCTAAGGTTATCCATCCTTTACCTATTTTAAGTCAAACATGCCTAACTATAAAGTTCTTCAAGGATAGACATTCCATGAAGAATGTATATGTTATTTATATATGTATTCTTGTCAAATCTTTTAGAATGCGCCATCTACCACTAATATGAGGTATTATATTTATAGAGAAAAAAAAAGCATGGTGGCAACTAAATAAAATAAATAGATTTCATAATAGCTATTTCCTTATTGTGATTCTTACCTACATTACATTCATACTAAATTTAGCCACGTTGTTTCCTAATCATTATAAATTATGTAAAAAATGGGTATTTTTTTCATTGTTAAGATAACAAAAGGTGGCAAAGCAAAAAAAAATGAATTAGAAAGAATGTGAACATGATTTAGTTATATATAGGTTGACTAAGCTTCTAGAGAATTCATTATATGAAGAGGTGGCACTCGAGTCAAGTCGGGTCATTTGTTGTTCATTTTCCTTTATGGATTGATTATGGGTTAGTTCTGTGGGTTGTGTTGTATCAAGTCGTGCCATTTTATTTGTTTGGTTCAAGTTTAAATCCTTGTAGATTTGAACTGTATTATATTAATTATCTGGGTAAAGTCGGATTAGGATAGGGTCGGGTTCACGTCATTTCGGGAAAGCTTAGCGGGTTGAATTTGTGTCCAGTTAGTTCATGTTAGGATGATTTCGGGGTTCGGGTTTATTTAATGGATTGGGTTAGCTTGGGTTTGGGTTAATTTGATTGGTTGGCTTGGGTTAGCTTAGATTCTGGTCGTTTCAGCTTAACTTGATGGATTATATATATATATAAGATTTTGATGGGTCGGATTGGGCTCAAACATACCTAATTTTGGAACAGATCACTTTAGGTTTGGGTCAAACCGAATATTGATAAAAAAAATTAATTTAACTCATTAACCTTATAAGAAAGCATTAAGTTTGACCGCATATAAACATGCAATTAAAAATTTTTATTAACCAATATTACATCTGTATTAAAAAGACTACCAGAATGACTTTCGAGGTTAAATTTTGACTATTAATTTCTCTCAAAATATTATATATCATGCTAGAAAAATATAATGATTATATTCGTATGTCAAAAATTATTTTTATAATATTATTTTTATATTTTTTCATTAATATATATATTAAAAGATATTAATAATCAAAATTTATCATCAAAATATGTAATGATAGTCTTTTTAATACGGAGGGAGTACTTGTTTATATAGTATTATGACTTTTTAATGTTGTACTTTTTGGCTGAAAAAAAATAGTGAAATTAAGATATGCAAATAAGGACATCTATGGTAAAAGTAAAAAATAAAAAAATAAAATTTATAAAGTAATATATTTTTTAAAAGATTTAAATAAATAATAAGATATGTGTAATTTATTATTAGCATAACTTGTTAAAATGAGATTTGATACTGTCGGATTAGGTTGCGATCAGACCAAGTTGATGTTGGATATCGCGTTAGTTTGGGCAACGAGTTAGGTTCAAATTAATGAATTTCTCGATTTTTATCGGAAAATATTTTATGTGGATCGAGTCAAATTGGTTCATTTTTTATTGGATCTAATTATAAGGTAAAAAATAATAATTTATATTTTAACAATATATAAGACAACATTTTCTTTTCCGGCCGTGGAAAAAGTTTACATTGGGTTATGAGAGCCCATTGTATCCTCTTTCAATCCGTTGTTAGGAGTAGGGATGACAATCTTTTTTGTCAGTTTGAGGTCCGTCGAGGATTTTTTGTTCGAATTCAGAGAGATATTTCAGTGATTGGGTTCAGCTAATTTTTTTTATATTATTCTATATATATATATATATATATTAAAATATATTATATAAAATAAGATCTAGTATCGGAGATAATGTTAGATTTTGAGTATCGGATTGGATTTTAAGGTTGAAAAATGAAATGTGGGAATAAAAAATAGTTTGAGAATCGGGTCAAATATGGGGATTTGATCCTTATAGAAATTGGTTCGGAGATTTTCATATTAGAATGGATTAAAAAAATTTATCTATTAGATTCAAAAATAAAAATAAGATCCATCCATTTCTCATGCGCTTTATTGTCATCCCTAGTTAGGAGGTCATTTTGTAAGAAGGAATGCATCCTGAGCGCCGCTAATAATTACCTAGTAACATAAAACAAATTGTCCCACCAGAAGGAACCCTTGACTCTTTGCAATAGGAGGCGTTGCACATTCTTGTAAGGAAAAGGGTAGGGGAAGGGAAAGGATAGACAAAAGGTGACAATTGAAAGAAAAAGGAAAAAGGATGATGAGCCTCTGCTCTGGGGCTATCTCACTCAAACAGTCTTTCTTTTAAAGGCTCCTTTAAGGTCACAATTGAGAGAGAGAGAGAGAGAGAGAGAGAACAAAGAGCCAAAACTAAATTAAAAAAGGGAAAGGTCTCGCAAAGCTAAGCTAAGCTATAGCTTAAAGCAAAGAGGGGGCTGAAGTGCGTTTCTTTTGTTCTTTCCTTGAATACAGTGAAAGTTCAAAGCTCGCTACATCCCCCTCAGCTCTTCTTATCATTTTGTTTTCTTAAATAAATACAAACTTTTTATAGTTAAGGGCTATAATCATTCTATCTTGGGATCTAAAAATCAATTTAAAAAAGAAGCATTAGTTATAATGGAGGACTCCACGAATTTCACGCACCATCATCATACCCATGATGGTGATGATGATGAATACTACGCTGCCACTCATGGATATTCATCAAACCAGCAACCTACCTACGGAGAAGCTTCTTCAGCGCCAAATCAGTGGAACCCAAGCTTCAGTGCTCTCCTGTATGTATATACATATATTGCTTCTTCCTTTTCATTGTTACTGTTATATATCCTGGTTAGATTCAAGAGTAGGTACCTTACTTGCTTGAAATTAAGGACCTCTTTCGTTGATTTTCTTCTTCTTCGTTATTTATTTATTTATTCATTTTTTTGAAAAAATGAAGAAGAAGAAGAAAGAAACAAAATCTGGCCTGCCTTACTACTCAAGTTGATGAGCAATTAACATATTCCTTTTTTCTATTCCCTCCCCCCCTCTCTTTTGGCATTATTTCTAGCCATTTGCTCGATCGGATAGGGATAATTTCCCATTGCGCGGGGCGCCCGTCATCTTGAAATTGGAGAATATTTAAGTTTACATGCTTTATGCTCTTCATTTTATATGCTAATTTTCATGCTGCAGGAACATTAATGGCAGCAATAACTACTTCCATAAATATGATTCGGAACAGAAGAATATCAATCACCCATCGTACCAAACAAACCTCTTAAACCTAACCAAATTTGCAGACGCCAGCCCTTTCCCCACTAATCTTATGTCACTGACTCAAAGCCCTACTTCCCGTACAACTCCGACCAGTAGAGCCGTACAAAACAATTGGCTGAGCAGCAGTAGTACGACTAGGAGTAGAGGATTACTAATGCAACTTCCGGCTAAAGAAGAGCCATACGAGAGTCCTTCTTCGGATGCCGACAGCAATACACTTGCAGCCTCGTTAAACATGTACAATAGCTTATTGTGTCATAGCACTGGAGGTATTTTGAACCAGCTTGGTCTATCGTCGCCTTCGATCTCGGGTACGAATTCCCTGCAGGGGTTGAATGTACAACAAGGCAGTACTACTCATGATCTTTTGGGTGTTAATTATGGTGGTGAGCAGCAGCAACAAATAATGTATGGTGCAGAAGCTGGTAATACTAGTGGGAAGGAGTCCATGTCTTGGTGTTATGGCGCCATGGACCATTTTCATGATTCAAGTGGCTCTGCATCATCATCAAATAATTCCAACAAGGTTAGTTTTCTGCCCTTTTTTTATTTATTTGGACCATATATATTATATATATATATATATATATATAGGTTAAATTAAAAGTTATTTTCTTTTTTTATGTCTTAAAGGCATTGCATTCAGCGAAAACTTATAAAAATAATATAAATATGCATTTTCATTCAGATATTTTTAAAATCTTAAGTTGATCATAGAATATCTAATACAATCTACGCAAAATGGAAAACCGGCTCAGATGTTGCGAAAGTCAGATACTAACAAGTGACAACTAGTGACCAAAATAATTAATCAGTGCCCGAGTACTATTATCATTATCATTATTATTATTGATGTTATTTTGATTTTTGTGGGTTTAATATGCACTTATCTTGGCAAATAAATAAATTTTGTAGGACATGCATATGGCCTAACTAGCAAAATATGCTACGTTGACTCTGGGTGCATGATTATATATATATATATATATATATATATATTAATTAACGGGGAAAATAAAAGAGAAAAGGTAATGAAAACACTCTATTTTAGTAAACCAACAGTGGCTGTTAATTAGCTCTTTGCCTCTTAATTAATATTCATTAGTAATATATCGCATAGTTTAATTACATGGGATGACTGGTAGTTCCTCCATCCTGATATATATAAACATCTGAAAAAGAAAGCTGCCCCAGTTGCCTATAAGGATGGGCCAAGAGTTTCCTTTCCAGCTTTTATCAAGCACAGTGCATATGATAAACTCGATTAAAGGGTTTTGACTGCTCTCAAAATATACACATACACATAGACCATTTTTTATTTTTTATTATTTTTACAAAATAAACTAAAATAAAATAACTTTCCTTTTTATTTTTTTCTTCTCTTTCTCGACTTGGGTCATGAAGACTACATCAGCTTTCAGTAACGGAGTAACGGGAACAAAGAGACCTAACATCTATTCTCAGCCATCAAAGTCATCTACAGCCAAGAGATCTCCGTTGAAGACTTCATGCCCGCCATTTAAGGTACATGAATTATAATTATTATAATTTAATATCAAATATATGCTAATTATATCTCGTACGAACTTCGATTTTTCAAGTCGGTCCTTTTTTTTATCATTATTTTATAAATACAATAAACGAAAAAAAAATAGTTGTAGCATAATTATGAAGTAATGTTTAATTAATATTTACATGTGCTATTGGGTTATGGAAAAAAATGAACTTAATTAGGTTAGAAAGGAGAAATTGGGAGACAGAATCGCAGCCCTTCACCAGATGGTCTCACCTTTTGGCAAGGTATATAATACTTATTTATATATAAATACATATACAAGTTCCCACCACCACTACTACCACCACTACCAGTATTAGCACTACCGCTTTCCTCCACTCACAGAATCCCACTCATATATTTTTATATCCTTTTCGCCATGCTTAGTTTCCTTTCTACATACACGCCGCCCTACCAATATTTTATGTACTGGGAATTGCAGACGGATACAGCATCTGTATTGACAGAGGCCATCGGGTATATTCAGTTTCTTCAAGATCAGATCCAAGTGAGTCATCACATCATGCATGGCTTTTAGTATTTAATTAATTATGACAAAAGAATAATTATAGAATCATACAATTATTGCTTCTATTATTTACGTTTCCCTTATTTTATTTAGCTGAAAGTAGAAGGGATAAAAAAAGAAAAGAAATGGTAGGTGTCATCTATATATATATTTGTTAATCTTGTTGTTTTGCAGACATTGTGCATGCCTAATGTCAAACCGCCACGAAACAAGCCCTGCACACCACATCAAACGGTATGATTATATATATATAAAAGTATGCTGTGAGCCTTGTAGCCCAACACGTTTACTATTTTTTTTAGTTTAAAAAAGAAAATTATATTAATAATTTGTACATTTAAAAAAATTAATATTAAAATTTTACTTGAACTTTTATTTTAAAGTGAAAAAATATTTAATACATAAACCATGAAAGAAAAAATGAAAGAGAAAAAAAAAGACTTTTTTTTTATTGTTTTAAAATTATTTTTTATATAAATATTTACTCTAAATTGACTTCTTCTTTTTTATGTGGAGAGAGAAACTCAATAATAAAGAAATGCCGCTAAAGATGACTCAAGGCTTCGTATGCCCTAAAAATTATGCCTTTCGTTCTCTTACAATATTATTAATATTATTATAGGTCTCCAATGAAGAAGATAATAAGGAAGAAGCGAAGCAGGATCTCATGAAGAGAAGAGGGTTATGCCTTGTGCCTTTATCGTGGACGTCATTTATAACACCTCATGATCAATTGGATACACCAAATCATCATTTATTTTGATTAATACATGTTTTATTAGCTATTTAGTCATGATGTTATACTCCTTGTGCCCATGAACTAAAAACAGATCAAGCAGGCATAATTTTATGTTTAATTTTCAGCTAGCATATCGAGCTCTTTCTCCATTCCAATTAAGATCAAGGAGGATATGGAAAGGATAAAGAGCTTGAAACTTCGTTTTTATCGAATGTCATGATGTGTGAGTTGAGCAATTAATTGATGATTTTAATATCTTTAACTTTCCTTGGATTTGTAATTGATAATTTTATTTTGGATTTGTAAGGTTTATACGTCAATGAGGTCATCTTAGTTTTCTACGGCAGGGGACTAGTAGATTTACAAAGCTGGGTATTGGTTTAGTAAGGACTTTGGGAAAAAGAAATGTACATACCTAATGATGCAATTTGTAGTCGGAAAGGCTTTCGGCATAGGGAGTTAAAGATGAGACCGGAGCACAGGAAATGAGCGTTGGGAGTTATTCAGAGTAAACATACAAAAAAAAAAGATAAAAGAAAAGGACTTGTTGCATAAGAAGTAGGGGTGTTTATGGCTGGTACGCCGGATATGATAAAAAAATTTTGGATAAGTATCCTATAAAAAGCTTCGGATATTTAGATTTTCAAATTTTACTACAAATTATACGCTAGATAAAAATTATATAATTAATGAGCTATAAATCAATACGTTTTAACTTGATTTGTTCCAAGTAGCATAGTAAAATGATAATAGCACATGATAATGATTTAATTTTAGTCTCAAGTCAAATAACATATATAATGTAAATAAACATATATAATGAAATATTATGAAAAGTATAATTTTTTGAAAATATATATGTATACAATTTATGTTATAAAATATTCAATTTGTTTGACCATTTTTTGATTAGCAAGGTTATTTAAATAGAAAAAAATCATATCGCTTATTGGATGTTTAGAATCAGATCGATTATAAAATTGAATTAGTTTATCAAATATTGAATTACATGAGCAACCCTAATAAGGAGTCACCAAGGACATGGAAAAGTCATATACAAGACTCAAAACAAAGAAAGAACATTAGGATTTGAGAATTCATTGATCTAGAGGGTGTTGTGATATGCAGACCAAGATGAGTGTTAGCAAGAATGATTTTGATACCTTCCATTTGCATCAATTAAATGCGAATAACTACTTTGAGTTTGAGAGTAAAAGCTTTGAATTTCATATGGGAATTTTAAACTCACTAGATGTATGGAGGGTTGATATAATAAATACTAGTGTTGAAGAATCATTTTCATGCAAGGGCAACTAAACAAAGAAGGAAAAAGGGGATGAAGCTACCTTGATAGTGTGCTTGATGGGCAAATCACTACCAATTTTCCTCCAAATGTGTTAGAGGAAGCATGCATGATGAGGCATTTGTTATGTTTTCTCCAAGGGATTTTCATAATCTCCATGGGGCACAGGATGAGTCTTATCATTTTTTGCTCTAGAATGGAAGCTGAATGGATTCTCTAGGAAATTGGCAACAAGGAATGATTGAATATGTTGGTATAAGAACTTAACTCATGTTTTTTGGGGAGGAGTGTTGAGTAGGTTTTTGAAAGGTTTTGGAATATAGAGTAGCATTTTCAAAGGCATTTATAAATACTTTTGGATTTGACTACTTCTTTATATTAGTAGGTTATCTCCAACGTAAACCCTGAAACCTAAAATCATGGTCTATCACTAGTCTACAAAATATAATAAACATGCACCCACATGTTCTCCTTAGCAAAACTAGATATCATGCCAACTCATCCATCAATTGTCGCTACTACCTGAAAGTGATATGCAATGACATTGACTCTTCTTGACTTTGGGCAACCTATTTCCTCGAATAAACAATCATAACTTTAATGTAATACCCCAAACTATTTCAACCTAACCCTTAAATATTAGCATAATTATTTTACTAACATTTGACATGTAAATCCAAATAATTTTTAAATAAATTTACCCTAATTTTTTTTCATTTATTTAAATCCACCATAGACCTAGATAAATTTATCCCCATTCCTTTACACAACCCAAATGCCCTTTTCTACACCTGCTCCCCTTTCCTCTTCAAATCCAACAACCTCTCTACCTACTCCCTTCATGTGTCATTTCCCCTCTCCCCTTCTAAACAAACAATCCCTTACATGCTCCCTTAAATTCCTTTCCCTTCCCAATCTAACCCCATATGCCTCTACCTCCTTACATTAACCCTTTGCCACTAGCTCCCTACACCTCTGTAACCCCTCACCACAAACAACCATTCCCCATCCCCAAGTTGATCGAATCACATATGCCCCAATTACTTGTATATACAAGCACCCTCTCCCATTCTTTAGTTGTTCAAACCTAGTCCTTATTCCCACTCCAATTCCCTATTTGTTTTCCTAGCTAAAATTAACTTGAGCCTTACCCTCTTTTATTCTCTCATCCCTAATCCTTCTTCTTCTTTCTTTTCTCTCTTCACTTTTCATCTGGTTCCACCCCCAGCGAAACCACATGACCAACATCCACTACCTTTTCTACACCTCCTCTTTTTTTTGGTTTAAAAATAACCCAGAGTCTTTACCTTATTTCTTCTATTCTCTTTCTCCATCTCTTTCCCTGTCTTTGTTTGTCCATACAATATCATTTAACATCATGTAAACCTTCCTTCCCAGCTACATCACTCCTCACTATAGCCCCCATCTAGCACCGACATCCACAATCATTGCCCTTGGCACTGTAACAACCAAATATATTTTCAATTTTTTTTAAAATTTTCCAATAAAGTCATCCATCCTAAAAATTACTCTATGGCTAGCACACTTAACCGTAGAGTTCTTAGGGTAAAATTACTAAAATGATGGTATACCATGTTGTTATAAGTAACCATATCACTCTTTATAATATTCTACTCAATTTGGGGGTATTGTAAGCACCCACAGTTGTTTCCATCCTTCCTACAATGCCATCCACTACCGTTGCTCCTTCCCAACCCGTGCCACCTCATCTTTCATCCTTCACCACCACTAGCCTACCTTAGGCTCCCCATGACAACAACAACTAGCCAACTCCACTGCCCTCACCTTCCTTGCACAACAAAAGGTAGCGACATCTCCTCCCGAGCCATAGCCACTCCCATCCCCATCAAGATGCCTTCATCACCACCTACCTTTCTCATTGCTGCCAACACTACCTTCGCACAGCCCTCACCTAGCTAACCAACTCCCCCTGAAACCTCCATGCACTACCCAACTCACACAACATGAGCAACATGAGATTCCCGTACAATTTTACTAGTTTGCAACATTAGGGGCATTTTGATAATTTTTCATTTAAGAAAAAAATTAGCAAAAATTATTATTTTATATTTAAATATTAATATGGTTAATTTAGTAGTATTTTTAAGTACAAAAATTTAATTAACAAAGCCTAATAAATTTTATTAGGTTACTAATATTTTATATTTTTTTACCAAAAATTAGGTTATCCCTATACTCTAATAAAATATAAGATATTGTTGGATATCACATTAAGGTTTCTGACATATAAATTTTATTAAGCATAATCGTTACATTGTAATTATTCGCCTAAAAGTGCTAGCAGAAAAATTTGGTAAAATGGAACATATTAATTTGTATAAATTATCATGCATATAAAAGTATGTTAAAATGGGTTTTGTGCCACAAATAAATTATTTATGTTATTTGTGTTTAATATAATAGGTTGAACATGCTTAGGCACATTTTTTAAAGCATAGTTATTACTATTATGTGCCCTAGGGGTAATATGGTCATTTAAGTGCATTATAATATTTATTCCATTAAGAAAGCCTAACATGTATTAATTATTATTAAGTATGGAGGTATGTGATTTGATATTTTAGAAACACTTGTTTTAGCTTTATTATTATCATTATTACTATTATTATTATTATTATTATTATTATTATTATTATTATTATTATTATTATTATATACCCTATGATTATTTTGGTCATTTTATGAGTATCATGATAATTATTCTAATAAGCATGCCTAATATGTGTTATTCATTATTGATCATGGGAATATATGATTAGATGTTCTAGAAATATATGCTAGGGTTTTTTGTGGTAAATCATTTACAAGGGTAAAATGATCATTTGGTGAGTCTGATAATTTATTTGCATGCTATATAATTTAATTATTATGTTTATCATTTTCATGATAAATAGATAAATAAAATGAAATTAGTATTTAAAATGGATTATAATGTGGTAATTATGACCTTAGGGGCATTTTAGTCACTTTTGACCTAGTGTGCCTAATATGAATAATTGGACATATGATGGCCTTAGTATATTGATAGGTTGACCTTAGTATCGAATTTAACTCTAACTTGAACCATTGACCTTAGAGTTGCATTGAATAATTGTATATAGAGGAAAAATGGTTAAGTATAGAATTAGAGTCATTGTGTAATATTTGATGTTTTTGTGATTACCTTCTTAAGATATTAATACTTAAAGTAGAAGACCTCTACTTAGAATGGTTACTCTCTAGGGTTAGCTACACTAGAGAAAAGGTCATAGTCCTTTATTTGTTTTGGTTCACTGGTGTGTTTTGTGCCCAATAAGGCCTTATTATACTCCATAAGCGACCTATAAATCCTATAAGGGGTGTCGATACTTAAGGATTAGGTATCCTTGATTGGAGGGTACTGTGTCGCCTTTTGTACCAATATGACTAGAGTGCTTTTATGTCACTAGGTTGGATGGTTGGGAGGGTGCTTTGATAACTTTTGTACTAGTATGACTGATGTACTTGCCTTTAGTTTATTATTGTATCCTCTTAAGTAAATAAAAAAAAATGATTACGATTTGATCAAAATGGTTATTGGGCAGGCTAGTAGTATCCTTTATGCATACCTATGATATTATGGATTTTATTGGTATTGAGTATTTTATCCCTACCTATGGTGAAATGGATATAACTAGTTTTAATATTGAGATATGAGATATATTGTGAAAGTTATGGTTATTGTGTTAAGATGGGTTCTAACCATTACTTCAGAAAGCATCTCATGTATACTTGGTCGATAAGTTTAATTATGTACTAAATGAAAGAGTATGAGGGGTATGTGGTTTTGATGATTATTGTATTTTGTTTATCGCATGCATATTTCAATATTATATACCATATTTTGTTGTGATTCCTTTTATTTGTTCTATGAGGAATTTTTATATTAATTTTGTATAATTGATTACTTAGTACCATAGTATTAACTAGTTTCATTTTATGATTTCCTACCTATTTAATGGGCATTCTTTACCTTACAAGAGTACGTTGAGCATTCAAACTGATAGCTTTTAGTAGAGGTTGAGAGTTAAGACTTTACGGGGTCACCCTATATCTTTTGATCCGTCTTCTCCTAGGACTCTTATGTTCCCTTCTATGTTTTTTCCCCTCATTAGATTGTAACTATTTGACTAATATTTTTTTTACTATAAGGATAATGTTATTCTATATTGAAATCTATATATTTGTTTTTATGGTTATTGTTAATTTAAGCAAAGTCACGTTTATGCTTAGCACTTAGTATAAGAATGGTAGAAGATGCTAGTCTTATTATTTGTATGGCGGTAACACCCACTAATTTTATAACTAATGCTTCCACAAAAGTAACTTTTTAAGTAGAAAATTTGGGAGTATTACACTTGAATCCATGCTTCAAGTGACATGGGGCCCTCCCAACCTATGTATGTGAAAGACACCCTAGAGTGGTGAATATAGTGGAATGAACTAAATTGACAAACTAAAAATTGACACATCAAATTTAGAGTTGTTCAAGCTAACTCAAGATGTGTTACTCTATATTCACTATTAAAAAGTCTTCCCTTCTGAATTTTAAAACTAAAAGTGTGTTTATTTTTTTTATCATTCCTCTCTTATTTTATAAACCTACAATCTCAATGACACTCTAGAATATAATTTACAACTTAGCCTTACTGTCCTATTTATGCTTATGCGTCTACAAGCTCAAAGACCTTTTTTATGAATGCTAGGCACACACAACCTCTTGTTATTGATTTTTTATTTTAAGAGTTGTGGTGGTGATTACAAGAATCTTAATTAATACAAGATATAAAGGTGTATCAATGAAGATTAAGATATAATCTTATCTAAGTTAAATGAGTAAGAATGCTTTTGAAAGAAATTTAATAGATGTACTTTCAAATGAAAGTAGTTGAAAATTAAATATAAGAGATAATAGTGAGTTGAATAGCAATTAATTAGGTCTCAAAAGATGTTTTTAATTCCGCCAAACAACTAGTACAAATACCTTGAGCTTATATTATATTTGTTAAGGTAAAAAGTCATTTTGTTGTTCTAAAAATTTTGAGGATTCAATTTTAACAAGTTGATTGGTCAAGGGTAATAATTGATCAATTACCCTAACATGTCACTAGGTTGGTTTATGTAATACCCTGAAGCTTACTACTAAAATGTTTTGTTTTACCAGAAACATAATAAATAAATAGCGGGTGTTTCCACCATACTCAACATAAGTATATCTTACCATACCGTCCTTATATCAAATACAAGGCAAAATAGTTATAAAATTATAAACATAATAAAATAGATAACAAGAAGAAATCATAAACATAGATAAAGGTTTGAATAGAATATTCAAAATAAATAAAAGGAATACATTGGACAAAGAGTTCCAAAAGGTATCCAGATCAAGCTAAGATCGGAATAATATGAACCTATGTTCCAATTGCCAAAGATAACATAGTTACTCCTCGAATTGAGCATCATACACAAAATAATCATCAATAGGTTCCTTAATGACTTGTAAAAAATTAATTGGGCCCTCTACTTGTAGAAATGAATAGAAACCATAAAAATGATGATTAAAATGCTATCTATTTAGTAAAGCAACAATACAATCGTAACAAGGCTACATAGAATACATATGGCTACATAACATAATAAATAAGCATATATGTTAGCATAATATGATCCAAGGTAATAACTAATTTCCAACACTCTTTATTATATATAGTAATAATATATATTCTTACTAATGTTGACTTCAAATACCCCACTATTTTTGATCTAGCAAAATAGACTAAAGCATCCCTCAAGACAAAGTGCTCCTAAACCTCTATTATTGTTTGAACGGACCCAACATATGTATGGGCAACATGATCCTAACCAATATTCCTAAGTTGGTTGAAGACTTTGAAGCACCTCTCAAAGAAAAATTTTCTTCAGGAAATATTATTATCTGGTGTAACGGACACAACACTTCAGTCCTAACTCTCCTAATCTTCCATTTTAAGTGATTAATTTTTTATTTAATTTTTTATTCTTATCTCAATATCATATTATTATATAAGTTGAGCCAAGAAACCCCACTATTATTATCTTATGGGCTGACCAGAACACTTCAATTCTAACTCATGTAATCTTCAATATTAAGTGCTTAGTGTCTTATTCATTATGGTATATTTTGAGGTCATCATGAAGACACAAATGAAGGTACGGAAATCACATAATCCATCTTAACATATTTATTAGAAACACATAACACAAAACCATGTGAATACCATTATATTTCCATAGAAAAATGACTATATCCCCCCTAAGGATCCCTAATTTTATAAGTTAAGTGTAACTTCTTCCCATTTTCTCTTTTAATCACCACTTTTGATACTCTTCATTAAAATATCATAATTGACAATATACAAAAAAATAAAGCTCTAACACCAAATTCTTACATATATGATAATAACTTACCTTTAAGATTAGTATTCATAATTCTCAAAATTCTAATTTCATAAATTAGCAATAACTTCTCCTATAAGACTTATGTAGACAAAAAATTTAATACACATTTCTAAAATGCCAATATTACAGATGTGTCCTAAAATTAAGGTATAACTCTAACATTTCACACACATGATAATAACTCTGCCTTTAGAGTTACCACCCCCAATTTAAGAAATTTTCTCTATTTATTGGACTTAGACCATAATCACTCTATACATGCCACACAATAGATTTTTCACACTTTAACTAATTACACATTAAAGTACCCAAGATTTCATATTTAAGCAATATTAACCAAATTGACCTTAAGATGACCAAAATATCCATATTTCACAAACACCTTAAGAGTCCACATATGAATGATTTTCAACCTCCACCCATATCCTCATGAAAAATACATAAACACAAATATATATAACTCATATCCTAATTTAGGTATCAATTTGTTCCAACCTTCATGGTTCACAAAATAAGCTTAACTAATCGATATGAACAATCATAAGCTTTCACAACTTTGCCACTTTTTCATCATATAACAACATTATCATAATAACATTATCCATATAGTAGTACAAAATATGATATTGTATATAGATATACAAATTACACATAAAAGTCCTAACTAAGACATATATCCTTACCAACATGTCTCTGATCTTTAAGGACAAATGACCTAGGAGTCCTCCTCTAATACCACTAGAAAATCACTTGTAATCTAAATATATAATAAGATTAGACTTGCGAAAAATAAACATATGGAAAATAACTAAAGAAAACTAAGGCAGAGAAGAGGGAGAAAAATGAATATAATCAAACAATTAGGAGATCTCATGCAAGGAGGTGTGCACAGTGGGTGGAGGGCACAATGGGTTGTGAGGAGATGACCAAGGGTAGCACGAGTTACGGAAGGATGTGCATGGATTGAGGATTCTATGTGTGAATGAGGGCATAGTTATGCTAGGAATGCACAATATTTGCCTTACAAAATAGAGTAGGGAAAATTAAAGAGGGGGAAAGACTCAATTTTTGGGATGATGATGGTTGGCAATGAAAGTGTTGGTGTATTGTAGATGGAATCAGTGGTTTGTGCGAGGTGAGAAGTGGCTAGTGGTGGTTATAGGTTAATAGGGCTCGTAAGAAGTTAATGGTGGCTAGGGTCGAAGGTGAAATATAGGGGAAATGATAGTGGCTTGGGTTGAAGTGTGATGGCAGAGATAAAGGAAGGAGAAGGAAGGAAGAAGGAAAAGGAGGGAAGGAGGTAAGACTCAGGAGATGGTGGTGAGTTGTATGGTGTTTTGTTGAAATGGATAGGGAAAGGAAAAGAAGAAGGAAAGTAAAAGGGGGATTAGGCTTCTTAATGAAAAAGAAAGGAAGGGAAATAAGGGAAGGGAATAAAAGAGGTGGCTATTTATAGGGAGAAATGAGGTAAAAGATTGGATTAGAGTTAGGGGTTCCAGATTATAGAGGGGCTTGGGTTGGCATGGCTTGGGTAGGTGGGTGTAGGGGGCTATTGCAAGCTATGAAAGGGTTAGTGGCAGGTTGTAGGTAGTGGGTTGGCTAGTACAGGCCGTATAAGGTGGTTAGTGGTAGGATACATGCATCGTTAGGTTGGGGAAGTGAAAGTAATGGGCTTGCATGGGGAAGGAGACATGCATAGCCCAAAGGAGAAAGAAAAAGGGATAGCTTGGTTGGCCAATTGGGAAGGAATGAGGGAAGAAAGAATAGAAAGAAAAAGTGTACAAAGGAAGGACAGGAAAACAAAGGAAAATGATAAAAAGAATTTTTTAGGTTTTAGATTAGGTTTATATTTAAGTTTAAAATTTAGATAATTTGGTAAAAATTAATCTTATAATCATTTGGGTCATGACCTCAAATTAGAATTAGGATTAGGTTAGAATATTAATTAATCAAGATTGAGATTAGATAAAATTTTGGAGTATTATATCACTAACCCCCTTAAAAGAGACATCATCCCCAAAGTCAACAAGTTAATGTTGGGAAAGATGAGAAAAAAGATGTAAGAAAAGATGGTCTTTGTAGTAAATTCTATAGGAGTTTATACTATGATACTTGGTATTACCCTTCATCCTAACACATTTTTGCTAAAGAGTTGAGGATGCATCTTGTGCATATCCTTCTCTGTCTCTCATGTCATCTCCTCCACTCCATGGTGACTTTTGTGTACATTTGCGAGTGGAATTGAACTTGTCTAAGTTTGTTGTACCTTGGTGTTTAGAATTTGCCAAGGCCTCTTCTCAAAAGACAATGGATCATTAAGATTTATTTCATTAGGTTAAATTATATGGGAAGGACTTGCAACATACTTCTTTATTTGTAAAATGTGGAAGACAATATGAACTCAAGAAAACTTTGGTGAGAATTCTAAATGATATACAATCTCACCAACAATGCCGAGAATCTCGTAAGGACTAATATTCTTTGACCTCAGCTTGCCATTCCTACCAAATATTTGCACCCCTTTAGTAGCCAACTGCCTTACCTTGTTCCAACAATACAAAATCCAATTCATGCAACGACACATCACTATAGACCTCAAACCTGTCTAATCTTGTTGTTAAAGTCAAAATAGATCTTATAATCAAATGTCACTTTAAATCCTAAAATGTTCTCTCACATGTATCATCCTACTAAAATATGCTCGTCTTCGTCAAAAGGTTTGTGAAGAAATCCTTAACAAAGAGCTTGTAGTACTAGGTCAAACCTAGGAAGCTACAAATCTTAGGAAAGCTAGTATAACACCCACAAATTTCACTCATGAAAGTTTCCATTCAAAAAAATATGTGGAAGCTAAAAAAAATGAAGAATGTTACTACCACATCTAATAAAAGATAGACACATCATGTACCTCATATTAGATGCAAGTGTAAAACATGTCTAACTAAAACTTAAAAATCATCTGTACCATGAGAATAAACTCTCAGAAGGTGATATCAAATGATAGATGGGAAGTGAAAATTTTCACTAAACAAAATTATCGCTAATAAAATTAGCAAAAAAAAAACTTAAGAAATAAGCCTTAATTTTAAAAACTTATCAACATAATAAGAAACTAAAACTTAGTCACAACACTATTAAAATTTTGATACAATACTTGAAATTTTCCAAAATATATACAACAAATAAGGATAGATCCCCGAGGGTTAAAGCTCCAAGTGACCTACTCCCTTAAAGACCAAATCTTTAACTGAATAATATTAATTGAACTAAAACTTGCACAAGAGGAATGCTCCCCACCATCAATAGACCATCACAAGACCCATTTAACCAAGGTAGTACACATACAGGTCCAATATTGAATAAATCAAAACTACCTAACTCATGGAAGGAAACATGATACACAAAGAAATATGGTAATCTCTAACTTACAATACTCATGCTCAAGTATAAATGTGATACACACATCATCCCACTCAGACAACAACTCATACGATTTCATGAAGTATATAACATAACATTAATTGTTCTCCAAATAGGTATCAAGGAAAGTCATACATGAAATGACAAGACCAAAATACACATGTGATAACTAGATTAGGGCATGCTAATATAAAATATCATAGTCATAATTACTAATTGTTTACCCGAGTACATGTAATAATAAGGTAAGAATAGGTGTCAAATGGTAGCACTATTGTAAGGAAGATAACTAAGCGACATGTATAAGATAATAAAATCTAAATTCCATGAATAAATAAGAATAATTGATTATTGTATCCCATTATTGTGATCACAACCATTTAATTATATTAAATTAAGGAAAAATACTTAAATAAATCATAATAACTAATCTAGTACATAAACGGTAATAGTCGTAGTTGGCCCGCACAAAAACTTAATAAGATCACAAAAAATAGGATGCCTAATCTCTTAAATATGCAGACCCCTATACAGCCAAAATATATTGAGACACCTATAGAGTATAAGAAGGCCTCTATGAACCTCGTAAGGCACTCAGGATCAAAAAAGATAAAAACACTAGAATGGTATTAAGTATATACCAAACCTATCTTCGATATCTACCCCAAGTGGTATAAGTCATGACTCAAGATCTTTCACTTTAAGTGATTAATGTTTAATTTAAGAATTTAACCAACCATAAATTATTTCCACATAACATCACTTAAATCATTTCTATCAATACAATACAAATTCATTATTACGTCCATTTTTATAGACATTATAGTCGATCGATTCCAAGTAGCATTAAAGGTGGTCAATCCCAAGTGAAGTTAAAGTCGAACAGTCCCTTGTGGCATTAAAGCCAAACAATCTAAGTGGTGTTAAATCCAATCATTTCCAAGTGGTGTTAAATATGATCCAATCCAATTCAAGTGGCATTAAAGTTAAATGATTCTAATTAGAATTAAAGTTGAATGATTCTATGTGGCATTAAAGCTAATTGATTCAATATAGCATTAAAGCTGAACCATTCCAAGTGGCATTCAAGCCTATCATAATCTCAATATAAAATCATGGCATACTATAAGTAAGGGTAAGTAGAGACTTACATAAGTCCAAAGCTATCTATCTATCTATCTATCTATATATATATATATATATATATATATATATATATATATATATATATATATATATATATATATATATCTTTAGAGAGAGAGAGAATCTATGATAATGCTTTCCTAAATTAATGATAGAAACCATAGGAATAGGTTAGGAAACTAATCGAAATATTGAATAATAAAAAACAAGTAAAATTTATCAATTTTAGATAATTGATCCAAATGATAAGTTAGAAACTCAATTTAATTGAATTTAAATCGAGGCAAATTGGTTAGTATGTGAAAGAATATAACATAACTAAATTTCATAAAACTTTTACCAAATATTAGGGTTTCAAGCCCAAAATACAAATTTAGAGAATTCTTATCTATTGATCCAAATTGAAGGTGTTAGTATGCAATTAAGGTTTCAAACTATTCTATAATATCAATTTCAGAAGAAGCAGTTACATAAACAACCAATTTCAAAATTTCATTTAAGAAACTAGGCTTTTAAACACTACTACGGAAACAGGAAATAATAACGAGACATTAATAACGGTGGTTCGAAAACCGTCGTCAAATGCGTGAAAATTAATGCGCGGAAAGTTTTAATAACGGTTTTAGGTAATAACCGTTATTAAAAGTGCAAGGTGAAATTTTGCACGGGAATTTTAATAACGGTTGACGTAAAACCGTTATTAAAACATGATTTAATAACGGTTCAAACAAGAACCGTTGTCAAAATTGGCAAGGTTTTAATAACGGTTCCTGTAAGAACCGTTATTAAAAGTTTCTTTTATTTCGTTCTCTTCTGTTTCGTGCCAAAAATTTCAGACTCTGCCACTTCCCTCTCGTACTCTCTTTCTCTTGCGAACCCTTGCACCACTGCTCCGGCTCCTCTGAATTAAGGGAAACCATCGCACCGCCATCTCTCCACCACCCCTTTGCCATTCTTGCGAACGTAGCCAACATTTGTACCTTCGTCATTGCCGTTCTCAACTTGTACGCCGTCGCTCCCTTTACGTATGTGTTTTTCTTCCTTCATTGCTTAATTTGTCTCTACTGATATGTATATATATATATATGCATTCCTGTTGCACCGAAGAGGTTGTGTTTGATGTGTTGTTCGAAAATCTGTTGTTTGATGTGTTGGTGAAAAATTTTGCTGTGGCCTTTTTTGATTGTGGCTGGCCGAGACCTTAATTTATATATATATAAATGTGTTTATAATCTATTTTATAAAAATATGTATTATTATTTTAAGAGAATCCACAAGCCTAAAATATATATTATTATCATAAGATATGTACGTTCTAAGTATAATATTAAGGTGTTTATATTTTTTTAGCACTCACATTATTATGCAGATCATGTGTATTTATATGCTTTTTTAATATATATTTTGTAAGACGTGCATTTATATTCCGTAAAATGTGTGTTTATATGTGTTCTATTATATGTATATATATTTATAATATATTTATATATAAGGTGTGTATATATAATCTAAAATAATTGTGGTTAGGGTTAGGGTTATGGTTAGCTATAGGTTTAGAATCATTATCTTATGAGGTTTAGTGTTATTTTTTATTATAATTTATTAGGGTTAATTATTGTTAGGGTTAGGGTTTATCGTTTATTATACTAAATATAAACTAGGGCTATAGGGAAAAATCCTAAGGATAAGGGTATTGTGCATGGGGAAAAGTTGAGGAGGTTGGTTGGGCATCGGTGTTGTGATAAAAATTAAATAAAGATGAATAATTGTGTATAATAATAATAATAATAATCATCATATAGGATTTATTAGGTTTTACTATATATATATATATATATATATATATATATATATATATATATATATTATCTTATTAATATCTACTTGATTTTACTATGCGTAGCTTGAATGATTTGATGATAGTTTGATGTTTAGCCAGTTTTTTAAATATATAACTAAAGATTATGTCCTTATTTTAAATAGTTTGATGTTGTTAGGTTTACATAGTTGGTTATGATCTGGTAGAATATATTTATAATTTGTCTAGCTAGTTGAAGATCAGTTTACATATTCTGTAATTTAGATCCTTTTGAGAACAACCTTGATGATAAGATTTAGTGCTTCTCATTTGTAGGTAGTGAGATGACATACCCTCCACTGTATTTTCATATGGCACCACATACAGATGTACGGAATCATGTGATATGGTTATATGATGAGCTATGTCATTTGTACGTGAGTAGCTCATCCTATCACCCCTTCCATTTCAGATCTTATCACCTTCTGTTGACCCTGCCTCAGATAGAGCCATGGGCATCGGCTACGTCTTTTCGATATTTTTCCATTATGTTTGGGTCAACCAATTGACTGGTTAGTTTGCTACCCTAGTAGTCTTAGCCTCGAGTTAGACACATTGACTGCTATAGCAAAACTGATTGACTAGCTCTCAAAATAGTTGACTAGTAAGGTTGATTGATCGACTAGTTCCCCAACACTAGGAAGGTTGATAGTGCCCTAACCGATCTATTAGTTTATGGAACCGATCTACTTGTCAGCGAGACCATCTACTGCTCTCAGCTTGTTTTGTTTTTCTTACCTATTTCTTCCCGAGTAAGATGTTTTGAGTTTTCTCATGCTTCGATAATGGCTTAAGATGCTAGTAGCCATGAATTTACTAGGAGTAATGAAGTTTAAATAGTGGATTATAGTCATTAAAGAGGAATTTAGTTTAGTTGACCAATGTTTTACCTTCATTTGGGCCTTTTTTATGACTATAAAATGAATAGATGATTAAATGACTAAAAATGGATTATTCCTATGGATAGTATTGAAGTAATGAATCAAAATAATGGAAAATAAACCTTTAATAACTTATATCATGGCCTTAAAATGAGAACCTTGTATGTGAAATGACATAGCAAATATAGAAGAAGATAGCATAAACATGTGGGGTAGCCTTGAGTTGACCTTATCTATAACCAATAACTTTCACTTAGTTGTTAAAATAAATGGATAAATAGTTATGAGTTAGGTTTGGACTCTATTTGACCTCTAATTAGACCTTCACCTTTAGCCTTAAGAAATTGATTGAAACATCTCTAAATGAATGGTAAAACTATGGATTAAGTAATGAACTATGACTTTAACCTTAGCATGACCTAAACTTGCATTATGAACAAAGGGAATAAATGAAAACTCAATTGTTGGCTTGGAAATTTATGGATGATATTAACATTATATAATTCCACCTTTTGGCATAATTGATCGAGTACTAAGATAATCACTTGAAGATACCTTAAATGGGAGAACTGAATGGTGTGAGAACCTTATATTGGTGTATTGAATTGAAAATGCTTATTCCTTTGTGTGATATTATTTTTGGGCCTTTATGTGGGCCAAGATTGATGTGAACCAGGTTTCTTTGGCATGAGTCAGGACTTTATGTCCACTTATTTGGTCTGACTTCCATTGTATTGAGAGACTGTAGTGAATAATCTCACCTATTGCTCAATAACTTTAGATAAAAGAATTATATACTCACATTTTTCTCACCATGGAGTAAAATAATTACATGTTCACCTATTTCTCAATAAATTGGAGTAAAATAATTATATGCGCACCTATTGCTCAATGATTTTGTAAAGGAATTATACTTTTACCTAACAAAAAATAATGAAAGCAATGAGATCCAAGGAGATAGTAATTAGCCTAATCTTATTGTTTGATTATGGTTATTTTATTAACGCAATAATTTCTTTGCTCTACAAGTACTTAAAGAGCTCATGCCTCACTAAAGTTATGAATATATAGTACAAATCACATTTACTTTCCTTAAATTCAATGTCGATAATATGTTTCTCTTGAATACCCATTGTGGTACATTTTTATGTTCCAGAATGTTTCCATGAATTATCGCATGATCTATTGCTCTTAAAAACATGACCTATTGAAGATTCTATGGTTGGGATGTCATATATGTAACCTTGATTTCCTATTACCTTTCATTTTATACTCTAAACACTGTTGGGTGGATAATCTAAGTAATCCATATTCATTAGGAAGACAACATGCATGTTAAAATCTGTATACCCTTATAAGCTGGCATGATTATAACGAAGCATTTTTTTCTTGGATCCAAATATATCTTGTATGACTTATGCGATTGTACATGAATGACATAGTAGGAAATTTGCATGCACATTTCGGTAAGTTGTACTTTGAGTATGTTGTGTCAGTCTTGTTTGTATAAGGATCTACATGATGGTGGTATATTAGTTAGCTCAATACGAATGCATATTGATGGGGTTGCTGTTGCAATCATTTGCTTAATCCCACAAGTAGAAGGTTTGATCTTAGCTTCCTGAGGACAACCAGTGAGTGGCCCATCCTCCTCTCAGCATAGTTGGGTTATTGAGCATAGGAATTCTTAGAGACTTGTCTTTGTGGTGCTTGAGTGAACAAGGAGTATCATGCCGAAATTGATTTATTTTAGTTAAGAATTTTCTTCCAATATTTCTTGTACGAATTTTGGGCCTATGTAGCCCTGGGTTGTAATCATTGATTTTTCTTATCTCCAAATGTTTTCTTGCGCTCTCTAGTTTTCTCTTGTGTTTAATTGGTTAGATACTTAGCCTTGTGTCTAATGTGAGGTAGGTGGTGAGACACCTATTTTATGTTAGATACAATGGTCCAAGCCATGTATGTTTTCTTTTCGATATTTTTCCATTAATGAATCATGACATATATGTTTGGTACTTGACGTAAGTACTAACTGTATATTAATCAAAACTTGGGATTTGTAGTTTTCACCGATGATTATGCACAAGGCCAGCAATACCATGTTGAAGAAATTGATGAAGTGAGAGAGCAATGGGCCAAGCATGTGCACTCATTCATTCGGTATTAGGTAGAGATCTATATATTCTACATGCATGTTCAGGTTTGTATTTTGTCTATGTCTGTAAGTCTTCTAAGCTAGATTTATGAACATTTTGCTTTGGGGTGTAGAGCTACCAAGTTGTGGTATGCCTACTAATTTTGATTCTTGAGTATATATGTCCGGTGTATTAACAAGGGATTGATTTAAATTATGGTGTGATTGCAGATTTGTTATCAATTGATGTTGTTTTACAATGTAGATTTAGTAATTATTTGAACATACAACTGTGTATGTGGGCAGGAACAAAACTGCAAAAACTATAAAAAAAAAAACTGGAGTTTTAATAACGGTTCTTATGAAAACCGTTATTAAAACCTACGTTTTAATAACGGTTTTCATCAGAATCGTTATTAAAAGCTCCTTTTTAACAATGGTTTTTAAGTAAAAACCGTTATTAAATATGAAGTTTACGCACATATTCGCGGGTTTTTGTGTATTTTTCATGACGGTTATGAACTGTTATTAAAGATTTAATAACGGGCGATTCAATAACGGTTGAAAACCGTTATTAAAACTATAAAATAACCGTTATTAAAACCCCTTTCCGTGGTAGTGAAACTCAAAATGCAATTCAATTGAATTTTAGTAATTTATCTTGATTGAGTGTTTAGAAATGTAATTAAACATATTTTATAGTATATTTCACAATCCATTGATTAAAAATAATAAAGGAAAATTCTAATTTAACACAATTAGGATTTTTAAGCCTAAAATAAAAATTCAGTCAAATCTTATAAGATTATATAAATTAACAGAACTATAATGAAACTAAATATATTCTAATGTAAATCAGGTCAAAATTCATTTAGGAAGTTATTCAACTTATAAATTAGTTATTTAAACCATTAAATTGGTTTTGTTAAACCAATTGGTCAATTTAGAAACCAATTGATATTTTAGTAAATTTAACCTATAATGTAGTTGAGCAAACCATCCAATCAGTTAAAGGGACTAGTTGGTCGATTTATTAGAAATGATTTGATATTTAAACTAAGACCAAATAACTTTTTCCATTATAATATTCTGTAATGAGCTACTTGGTTAATTTTCTAAATAGTTGATTGGTTGCTAGGATTTTTGAAAGGTTAAAGTCTTAGATTGAAAATGCAAACTAGTTTATTGGTTTAGAAATCAGTCAAATGGTTATGGATGGAACCAAAACTTAAACACTCTCTCTCTCTCTCTCTCTCTCTCTCTCTCTCTCTCTCTCTCTCTCTCTCTCTCTCTCTCTCTCTCTCTCTCTCTCTCTCTCTCTCTCTCTCTCTCTCTCATAAGTGTTAAGGAAGTTTAAATTCAACTAATAATTTACATCAAATAAACTCTAAGTAAAATTTTAAACATTCCAAACTTAAAACACAAATGGGTTTTTTCTCATTATCAACCTTACAAGATTAAAAATAAATCTCAAAAATTGAAATTTGTGAAGCTAAGTTTTTAAGCGTGTTGTATTGATATTCTCTTGTGCCTTATAATTTTATTACTCTTTTAAATATTTTCACTTCAAATGTTCTTTGAATGAGTGAGACATTATCATCCATGAAAAAGTGATATTTTATGTAAAATTAAACACATCATTGCTAAATTATTAAACACATTTTTAATCATCAAAACAAAGATGATAACATTGATTGGCTTCGGAGGTCAACAATATCCTATTATTTGATAATGACAAAAAAATTTCAAAATGAGTAAGTTATGGATATAAGAGATGAAATTTATGAAAATAATACCATATACCCTACAATTCATAACTTTTAGTGTGTATACAATATCCCTTACCATTCATAATTTTTAATCTATGGTTCATATTCACTCCACTTTGTGTCATCAATAAAAGGTGAGAATTTTCATATGAAAAAGAAAACAATGCCAACACTAAGGGATATCTTACCCTCAATTTTTTTGTTATAATAAATACGTGGTTTAGCCCACGATTATTCTGGTATTTGTTGGTGTACCTTTGTGCCCCAGCCAGGTCCTATATCTTACTCTATCTAGCTCTACAGACCTACCTAGGGGGTATGCATACTTATGGATTAGGTGTCCTTGTCTGAAATGCCCCAGAATTATTTATTTTGAGATATATTATTAAATAAGTATTTATTGGAAAATTAATTTAATTTATTTTTTATTTGGAATAAGAGGGATTTATTTAGGGCAAATTAATAGGAACTTATGAATATTTTTATAAAGGAAAAACTAGGATTTTTTTTAATTAAAAAGGAATTTAGGAAACATAATTTAAAAACCCTAAATTAGCCTAAAAAGAAAATTTAATATTATTTTAAATAAATGTTTTATTTTAGATACCTAAATTATTCAAATTTATTTATTTAAACCCAAAACCTTAAATTTTCCTTTTCCCTTTCCCCTTTTTCTTTTTCTTTCCTCCTTTTTCTTTCTTTCTTTTTTTTTTCTCACGTCGGTTGGGCCTGGCGCGGCCCAACCCAACTCTCTTCTCCTTTCTCTGCGGCCCAGCGCCGTTGCCCCCCTCATGTGGCATCCCAATGCTGCGTTTTGACTCGTTTCCGGTTCAGATGCTGCGTCTCATTTAATGACCAATTTAACCGGTGCAACCGGCCCGGTTCTCTCCCTTTTCTTTTACTTCCCGACCGACCGGTTCACCCCCTCCCTCCTTCCTTCTTCCTCCCTTCTCCTCCATCGACGCAGCCTGTAACTTCCGCCCCCGAAAATGGCGGTCCCGGCCACGAGGACTTTGACCGGCCGATTGACCCCTATTTTTCTCCCTCTTGACTCAAACATTGACTTGGCATGATCGATTATCCTCAACTCTCGCTCGTTCCCTCTCTTTTGCTTCGCGAAACTTCGACCCCGACCCAAACAATCGCCGGTCAATTTCTACCACCAGCCACCCAAACACTAGCAGCCAACACCATCCAGGCGACCCCCAAAACCCTAATAACCCATATAAACTCTATAAATAGCCTAGTTGTAGATGTTTTTGAAGCTTCTTCTTTCTCGAAACCCTAAGTGAGAACTGCCTGCCACCGCAACTTCAGACGCATCTTCTGACGCCGATAGCCAACCTCAGCTCCACCACATCATTCCAAATTATTCGTTGCAATTCCCTCTAGCTAACTAAGCCCTTCACATCCTTCGATTCTTCTTACACGAGCTTCCATAGCTGTACGAAATCTCTTGCCCATCTCGCAAAAATCTGTACCCCGCAACCTTTAAGTCGCCTTCCGCCACCACTGACGCCACTTCTATTGCCCCCTGAACCACCCAAAAACTCCCTCTAATTCTCCTCCACCGAGCCATAACTTTATTTTCTCTTTTCCCCTCCTCTTTCCCTCTTTTTCTTCATCTTTTGCCCTCTTAGACTCTTTTTACGGCCACCACCATGCACCACCACCGGTGTTGCCCATCCCTGCCGACTCAAGGTGAAACCGAAGACTTTCTTAGACCTTCCTTTATATTTATTTAAATTTTTATGATTATTTGATTATTATTATTATTGTTGTTATTATTTTATACTAAACCAAACCATTTTTTCAAATAATCTAAACCAAACTATATTAGAAGTTTATGGCTTATTTTGGTTCAATTTACCATTTTTACTTCTTAATTTTTAAAATTTAGTTACTTAACTTAAATCACTTTAATATTATTATTAAAATAAAAACTAATGAATAATCAATACTAAAATTTTATTTTTATAGTAATATCTAACATACTATAAAATTATATAGATATAGGTGGGTGTATTGTTTATTTATAAGGCATACTTGCAATTACAAGAAAATTTTAACAAAAATAAAATTCAAGTATTACACACTGTTGGGTTATAAGTTAGAATACATATACTAACAACATACTTATAAGTTAGAATCACATCAAACAGTGCTCACTTGCCATCTATGGTTTATAAACCCAAATTTAAAATTTAAATCATGACCAAAGCATTTAAAAAAATTATAAACAAAACCATAAGTTTTTAAATCATAAACCAAACCAAAAACATAAGTTTCTAAAACCATAAACAAAACTAAATAGTAGTTTTACAATTTTGTTCAATTTTGTTTATGACTTGAACTGTATTATATTCACCTCTAGGGATGATCACTTGTCCAAGAAGAGGGAGTACACGGTGATTAGGAATGGTCTTGGATTTCTCAATAAGGCCTTGATCAATTCCCTTACTTTGGAAGTGTAGGACATTGTGGCATTCCTTTTTTTACTCATGATTAATGTAGAGATCTAAAGAATAATAACCACACTGGAAATAAAATAGATCACAAAGAGGCTAAGGCGAGCAAAGAATACTCCTAAAGTGTCTAATAAGTTAAGGTAGCTAGGAACTACTCCAAACAACTCAATAATAATATAATAATACCTTAAAATAACCGAAAATAAAAAAAAATTACCTAGTAATTCTACCTAAAAAAATTGTAATACAACTTCAATCAATGATGCTAATATGTTTTACTTACACCAATTATCCCAATTAACACTTTTTGTGAACTTTGGTTTGATAAATAAGGATTTTGAAAGGGATAAAATAGGTTTGGTGGTGAAGAGTAGTCAAATGGTTAGGAAAAGTAAGTTTGAGAGTTTTTTCTAGGTTAAAAAGGAATTTATGGACTAGAATATCGGTTTAACAAACCTATCGATTGTTCTTATGAACTAGTTATTATGTTTGCAAAACCCATCAACTATTCTATTCTAATGTTGAAAATAAATAGAAACACACCCATTAGTTAGAGTCAAAGGAACACATCAATAGGCCCTTATGACTCTTCTACTTGTTTGAGAGACAATCAATTGGTCTCTTCAAGTGTTTAGAAATTAATTCAAGCATGAAAAAAGATTAAATGGTAGGATTAAGCATACACTTTATACTAGAAATGAAAATTTTAAACATGGTTCATTTATTCCATTTTAGAACCAAGCCATTACACAACAAGGCCATACAAACATAATTAAAATGGAGCATACATGCATCAAAACATCATAAATAAGTTTAAAAAGTGAGACAAATAATATGAATTGCATATATGACATCCCAAGTTCTCACCTAATGAGTATGAATCTTTCCTCATTGAGAAATTTTGTAAATATGTATCCACATTGATTTAAAGTATCCAAAAATTCCAAACTCATGTCCCTATTCTCAACATGGTCTCACATAAAGTTATGGCTTATTTTTTGTGCTTAGACTTATATTGTTGAAATAAGATTCTTAGTCAGACATATTACAGTAGTATTATCACATGTAATGGGAATATTATCAACTTTAAGTTCAAGATTACTTCATTAATGTTTCATCTAAGCCAACTGAGCATAATAACCTCCAAAAACTATATATTTTGCTCCTACCATAAATAATGTCACACTAGATTGTTTTTTATTATGCTAACTAATTAGTGCTTTTCCTAGAAATTTGCAAATCCCTAAAGTACTCTTCCTATCAAATTTGTAGCCCACAAATTCTACTTTTGAATATCCTATAAGGTCTAAAAGGTAGTATATTGGGTAAAATAATCCTAATTTATAAGTATTTCGTGCACAAAAACTTTGTTTGACTCATTGTTCCCATCCTATAAAATAATTTTCTATTTTTGTTTTTGCATCTTCGTTTTTTCAAAATATACACAAATGTACTTCATAATTTAATTTTTTTTTTCCTTATTTCTCCCTATCCTTATTTCAATACATATATAGCGCTGGTTATAAGTACCCAATAAACACATAAATATTGTCTTAATCATAATTAAATGAGATTCCTTGGTATTATATTAAAAATGAGTATAAAGGAAAGCACTAAACATGATCTTTGACCTAGATTCATAAGATAATGAAAGTGGTTCAATAATAATTTAATAGCACTTTTGATCAACTTGTTTACCGTACTATTCTAAATCAAGATTTGTAATTGTAGCCATGGGGTTGCTAAAAGGCTTACTTTCATTTATCCCAAAATTTTTAGGAACTCCTTAGTATACCTTTCCCTGTTAACAAAAATTACTTCCTTTATTTGTATGACTTTAAGTATCAAGACCTCAGCTGACTTCCCCATTATGCTCATTTAAATTCAATCCACATCATTTTAGAAAATTATTTATGTAAGGATAAATTAGTAGCATTGAATATGATGTCATCAACATAAATTTGAATAAATAATAACTCTATCATAGCTTTTGTAATAAATAAGTTTATTCCAATTTCCCATCTTTCAAAGTCCTTATCAATTAAAAACTTACTAAGATACTCATACTAAGCTCTAATAACTTGTTTTAGGCTATAGAGTGCCTTTGTTAGCTTATAGACATGGTTTAGCTTAGAGTCATCCTCAAAGCATGGAAGGTGTTTAAACTTGAAACACCTAGAAATTTTACTCTTAAGGGCTTGTTTGGTATAGGGGTAATAGAGGTGAAAAAATTTCCCCCTAATTTATGTCTTTTATATTAAGTATTTAATAATAATAAATACATTTTTAATAAAATACCCATTTTAGATCAAATTAAGATCTAAAATGGGTATTCATTAAAATAAAAATATTTAATTTTAAATAGATTATATAATATATATATATATATATATATATATATAATATGTTGGTAATTGTTTCACCTCTATTACCCTCACACCAAACAAGCACTAAAAGTTTTTGTCTTAAAGAAAAATATGCAAAAGACAAAATAGAAATTGAAAAATGTTACCACCACACCTAAGACAAATGTTCATAATTTATTTCATGCTAGATGAATAGTTAAAACCTATTCAACTAAAACATAAACATCATATATATGAAGAGAATGAACTCCCACAGGAGATATCAAATAGTAGAAGGAAAGAAAATAATTACTCTGAGCATATTCATCATTGATAAAACCAGCAAAAACCTGTTAAATAATTTTGGAGTTTAAAAACTTAGCAAGGTAAAGAAAAACTAAAATTTAGCAACAACACCATCAAAATTTTGATACAATGCTTGAAAATTTCTAAAATATATACAAAAAATAAAGATAAATTTATTTGGGGTAAGGCTCTAGGTTTCTTACTCTTAAAGTCTAAGTCTTCAACCCAATAACAACAATTAATCTCATGCCTACGTGAAAGGCTTACTCCCTGCCATTAGTGGATCATCATAGGACTCATTCAACTAATGTAGTATTAGTACAGATCTATTACTATGTAAATCAAAACTATTCATAGAGGGCACATGATACACACAAGGATATGCTAATCTTTAACTTACATTACTTATGCTTAAGTATACTTGTGATACACACACCATTCCACCCATACTACAACTCATATGATTTTATAAAGTATATAACATAACATTAATCGTACTTCCAATATTTATCAAGGAAATTTGGACAAGAAAAGAATATAGCAAATACACGTGCGATAACAAGAGTAGGGTATGCTAACATAGATTATCATAGTCATAATTATGAAAGGTATACATTAGTAAATGTGATAACATACACTAAAACATATGATCATGGAATCATGCTTATAAACACACAAATAGACATGGTAACACATAAGTAAGAGTGCATAACAAAACATAAACCTATGCTATTGAACACAACTATCTTACAAGATATCATTCTACAATTAAGACCTACATGCGATTAAAATATTTGATCATGCAATAATAAGTTAAGAACAAGAGTCATATGGTCACACAATTGTAAGGGATATAATTAAGTGACATTCCTAGGATAATGAAACATGAAGTCCATGAATGAATGAGAATAATCGCTTATTAATTTCCATTATTGTAATCACAACCATTTAATTGTTTTAACTTAAGGGCGTAGACTCAAATTTACCATAATAACTAATCTAGTACTCATATAGTAATAGCCTTCACTAGCCCACCCACAAACAAAACTAGTCCAAAAAATAATAGGATACCTAATCACTTATGTAATCCCCCGAAATTTTAAAAGCCTATAATTTAATAAATAAATTTTATTTGGGATAAATTAGCCTTTAAATCTATTTAATTTAATTATTTTATGGATTTTTTAATATATAATATTGGATATAAATATTTTAAAAATTAAAATAAATATTTTTTTATTTTATCATACCCTTTTTATTTAAATAATTTTCCAAACCATTATTTTACTAAAGTTATCGTTTTTAAACCCTTATATTTTAATTATATTAAATTAAATTATTAAATAAATCTATTACCCAAAAATATTATATTTTATTATTTTATAAATTAAATCATTTTATTTAATACCATTTTCCTTTTCTTTTTCCATTTCCCCTTTTTCCTTCTCCTTTTTCTTCATTTTCTCTTTTCTTTCTTTTTCCTTTTCTTTCCTTGGGCCGCTGGCTGGCCTAGCCTACCCCTTTCCCCCTACACATGGTCCGCTGGCCCATCTCTCCTCTCCTCCCTCTTCTTCTCCTTGGCGCCTGGGTCGTTGGCCCATTATCTTTCCTCCTTTGTGCGAGCCCAGCCACCCCCTTCTTTCCTTCCTTTCATCCTCAACCGAGCTGGCCCGCGTCTTCTTTCCCCCTCGGCCGGCTTACACGCCAGTCTCGCCCAGCCTTCCCCCTCCCCTTCTTCCTCTTTCTTTCTTCTTCCTTTTTCCCTGGAAAAAATCCCGACCACCCTACCATCTTCGCCACCCAACCTGCAACCCTCTCCCCCTACTGCTTCCCCTTATCTCTCTCTCTCTTTCTCTCATCGTTTTCCTGCACCATCCCGGCCCCACCATCTCTCCCTCCCCCCATGCCCTGCCATCCCTCTTCTTCTCCCTCTCCCTACCATGGGCCATTCCCCTACCACCCTACCGCCACCCCTCGAGCTCCCTATCCCCTCCCTTCTCTTCCTCTTCTTTTTCTTCCTCCTTCCCTGCCTCGTTCTGCATTTTTTTTCGAACTCCCCATGCATGCCCGACCCTCTTTTCTCTCCCTTTCCCCTCCTTCCCTCACCCTGCCTGTTTTTGCTTCGCCGCCTAGTTCTGCCACTTCCGCCGCCTCAACAGCTACCTGCACCACCCCTCGCCACCCTCTACCTTACCCCTAAATCATCACAACACCCATTGAGCCACCCTGTAGCCTCCTTCTTCCTCCTCTCTTATTTTTCTCTTCTTTCCCTCCCTTCTCGACAACCACCCTACACCGCCCATTCCTGCCGCGATTCCACCACCTATGCTACCACCTGAGCCACCACAATAACCCCTGCAACCCCCTCTACCACTCCCAGGCCTCCTTTTGCTGAAACCACCACCCACAAGCCCTCGTTTTCCCCTTACCTTTTCCCTCCTTCTCAACCTCCATCTCGACTCCCTCCTCGGCAGCACCACTTTGCAGCCTTGCTGCCACCATCTCCGCCGCCTTAGCTGCCTTCAACCCATCCCCAACCACCACCTACACCCCTCTCCACCTCTGCACCCTTCCTTTACCCTAAATCCTCCTCCAACCATCTTCTTTCCAAGCCCCAATCCACTGACCCAAAAATAACCATTTTTCCTCCTATCATCCACCTTCGAGCCCCTCCTCCTCATTTCTTTGCATGCAGCTCATGCTACATAAGTAGGATGAGCTGTTGCTTTTCTTAGTTTATTTATTTAATAAATTTTAAGGTATAATAATATTTTAATTCAAGTATTTGATTAATTAAGCATTATAAAGTTTTATACTTTGATTTTTATTATTTCTAATATAATAAATCTTGACATTATTTTTAGGTATTGCTTTTGATAATCAAAGCTTGAACATCTAACTGGAATACCGGTAAGGTTCATTTTTGCGGGAATCAAGGTAACCGTTAATCCCACTTAAACGCATGGATTAACATATGTTAGCACATTAGGATTTTTAATATATTATTATGCTTAATATATGCTATTTAATTATTAGCTCCAAACATAAGCTTCGTTTGATTATTAGCTAACTTTAATCATTGTAGCCCAAAGATGTTTTAGTCTAATGATTGATGTTAGCACATTAGGATTTTTAATATATATATATATATATATATATATATATATATATGTATGTATGTATGTATATATATATATATATATATATATATATATATATGGGTGCTAATAAGTATTATATTAAATATAAGAGTTGTGGATGAGGTATTAATATTAATATTTTATGCAGTAACGATAATTTGATATAAGTGGTGTACTAAAGGGAAAAATGGCAATTTTTAATTAAAAAGGGTATTATGGTAATTTTGGAGGCAAGGGTAAAATAGTAAATTTATAAGTAAAAGGATAAATTGGTAACTTTAGAGGTAAAGGATAAAATGGTAATTTTGAAAGTAAAAAGGGTAAAATGGTAATTTGTAAATGAAAAGGGGTAAATTGGTAATTTTGGAAGTAAGGGGTAAAATTGGTAATTTTAGAAGTAAAGGGGTAAATTGGTAATTTTGGAAGTAAGGGGTAAATTGGTAATTTTGGAAGTAAGGGGGCAAAATGGTAATTTTGTGCATAAAGGGTAAAATAGTAATTAAAGGGTAAATTAATAATTAAAGGGTAAATTACTAATTAAAGGGTAAATTAGTAATTTGTAATTAAATGGCAAAATGGTGATTTCATAATTAAAGGTCAAAATGGTAATTTTGTAATTAAAGGGCAAAATGGTAATTTCGTAATTAAAGGGGCAAATTGGTAATTTTGTGAATGAAAGGGTGTTATGGTAAATCTTGAATGTTAAGGGGTAAAATGGTGAATTTAAAAGTAAAAGGGTAAAATGGTAATTTTGTAAATAAAAGGGGTAAAGTGGAAATTGGAAAGGAGTAACTTGGTAATTATGATAATAGAGAAGGGTAATTTGGTAATTTAAATAACTAAAGGGTAATTTGGTAAATTTAATAATGGAGAAGGGTAGTTTGGTAATTATGATCATATAAAAGGGTAATTTGGTGATTTAACCAACTAGAGGGTAATTGGTAATTTTGGAAGTAAGGAGGTAAATTGGTAATTTTGGAAGTAAAGGGGCAAAATGGTAATTTTGTGAATAAAGGGTAAAATAGTAATTAAAGGGTAAATTAGTAATTTGTAATTAAAGGGAAAAATGGTAATTTCATAATTAAAGGTCAAAATGGTGATTTTGTAATTAAAGGGCAAATGGTAATTTCATAATTAAAGGGGCAAATTGGTAATTTTGTGAATGAAAGGGTGTTATGGTAAATCTTGAAAGTTGAGGGATAAAATGGTGAAGTTAAAAGTAAAAGGGTAAAATAGTAATTTTGTAAATAAAAGGGGTAAAATGGTAATTATGATAATAGAGAAGGGCAATTTGGTAATTTAAATAACTAAAGGGTAATTTGGTAAATTTAATAATAGAGAAGGGTAGTTTGGTAATTATGATCATAGAAAAGGGTAATTTGGTGATTTAACCAACTAGAGGGTAATTTGGTAATTTTGATAATGGAGAAGGGTAGTTTGGTAATTATGATAATAGATTATGGTAATTTGGTAATTAACCAAATAAAGGGATAATTTGGTAATTAGGATAATGAGGAAGGGTAATTTGGTAATTTGACCAACTCAAGGGCAATTTATTAATTATAATAAAGGGAAAAGGGCAAAGTGGTAATCTAACCAACCAAATGGAAAATATATTAAGTGTAACAGTTATGAAAGGGGATTAGTGACCTAATAAGTATGGGAGATAGCTTGGTAACTTAAATTGAGTAAAGGGTAACTTGGTAATTATGTAACAAGGAGGGTAATATGGTAATTTGTCAAGTAAGGAAGGGATAACTTAGAAATTATATAAGTAAGGGGTAAATGAGTAATTTGTACCTAACATGTCCTTGTGATTGTGGAATTTAATAATATAACGCTGAATAGCAAGCTAAGAGTATTTGATAATTAGTAAGTACCACGAGAACGAATTCTGATTTGGAATTAGATGAGATTAGGATGGCCTTAATGATTCTTCTGTGATACCTTGGATAACCGTTCGAATAAGAAAAATCTAACGATATCTAAACGATTGAAAGTGAATAATTATCTGATGATTGTGCTTTTGTGATCACCTTAATTAAGATACTAATACTTAAAATGAAAGACTTCGAGATAAGGAATAGTGGCTCTTTAGGGGCCGCTACCCTAAATACATGGTTTAGCCCACGATTATTCTGGTATTTGCTGGTGTACCTTTGTGCCCCAGCCAGGTCTTATATCTTACTCTATCTAGCTCTACAGACCTAGCTAGGGGGTATGCATACTTATGGATTAGGTGTCCTTGTCTGAAATGCCCAAGAATTATTTATTTTGAGATATATTATTAAATAAGGATTTATTGGAAAATTAATTTAATTTATTTTTTTATTTGGAATAAGAGGGATTTATTTAGGGCAAATTAATAGGAACTTATGAATATTTTTATAAAGGAAAAACTAGGCTTTTTGTTAATTAAAAAGGAATTTAGGAAAAATAATTTAAAAACCCTAAATTAGCCTAAAAAGAAAATTTAATATTATTTTAAATAAATGATTTATTTTAGATACCTAAATTATTCAAATTAATTTATTTAAACCCAAAACCTTAAATTTTCCTTTTCCCTTTCCCCTTTTTCTTTTTCTTTCCTCCTTTTTCTTTCTTTCTTTTTTTTTCTCATGCCGGTTGGGCCTGGCGTGACCCAACCCCCCTCTCTTCTCCTTTCTCTGCGGCCCAGCACCGTTGCCCCTTTCATACAACATCCCAATGCCGCGTTTTGACTCATTTCTGGTTGAGACACTGCGTCTCATTTAATGACTAATTTAACCAGCGCAACCAGCCCGGTTCTCTCCCTTTTCTTTTACTTCCCGGCCGACCGGTTCACCCCCTCCCTCCTTCCTTCTTCCTCCCTTCTCCTCTATTGACACAGCCTGCAACTTCTACCACTGAAAATGGCGGTCCCGGCCACGAGGACTTTGACCGGCCGATTCACCCCTATTTTTCTCCCTCTTGACTCAAACATTGACTTGGCATGATCGATTATCCTCAACTCTCGCTCGTTCCCTCTCTTTTGCGTCGCAAAACTTCGACCCCGACCCAAACAATCGCCTGTCAATTTCTGCCACCAGCCACCAAACCCTAGCAGCCAACACCATCCAGGCGACCCCCAAAACCCTAATAACCCATCTAAACTCTATAAATAGCCTAGTTGTAGATGTTTTTTAAGCTTCTTCTTTCCCGAAACCCTAAGTGAGAACTGCCCGCCACCGCAACTTCAGACTCATCTTCCGACGCCGATAGCCAACCTCAGCGCCACCACAACATTCCAAATTCTTCGTTGCAATTCCCTCTAGCTAACTAAACCCTTCACATCCTTTGATTCTTCTTACACGAGCTTCCATAGCTGTGCGAAATCTCTTGCCCATCTCGCAAAAATCTGTACCCCGCAACCTTTAAGCCGCCTTCCGCCACCACTGAAGCCACTTCTATTGCCCCCTAAACCACCCAAAAACTCCCTCTAATTCTCCTCCACAGAGCCATAACTTTATTTTCTCTTTTCCCCTCCTCCTTCCCTCTTTTTCTTCATCTTTTGCCCTCTTAGACTCTTTTTCCGGCCACCGCCGTGCACCACCGCCGGTGCCGCCCATCCCTGATGACTCAAGGTGAAACCTAAGACCTTCTTAGACGTTCCTTTATATTTATTTACATTTATTCTATTTTTATTCAAATTTTTATGATTATTTGATTATTATTTTTTTTTTGTTATTATTATTATTATTATTATTATTAGATGGAATATTAATGCTAAATTTTCTTTGCAGGGTAGAGAGTAGGAATAAAATAATTACGGTTATTAGTTTTGAATTTTAGGTATTATTTGAAATATTATATGTTTTATTACCATTCTTATTAATATTATTATTAACATTATTATTAGTATAATTATTTTTATTATTATCTTTAATTATTCTGGAAGGGCAGAGACCTAAATTATTTTATTATTATTCGCACATATGCTTTATAGTATTATTATTACTATTTTTATTATTATTAATAATGATATTATTATTATCTTTATTATTTTGAATATTATTATAAATAATATATGTTATTAATATTATTGAATAGTATTTCATTATTTAGGGGTAGGGTCGAAATCCTACTTTGTAATTTTTAAGGCTTTGATTATTATTATTATTAAGATTCTATTAATATTACTATTATTAGTAATATTTTGCTATTATTATTATTATTATTATTATTATTATTATTACCTTTAATAATTTTATTTTTGGTGAAGGGTAGAAACCCTTATATCACCTTTACTTTAAATTACAATAGTATTTTATTAGCATTTTAATAGTAATTGGTGTAGTTAATTAAAAACCAAGACTTAGGATAAGTTAGAAACTAATAGCATTTTAGGAGAGAAGCTAATTCTAGTATTTTTTTTCCCCCATAATAGGTGAGTCCAGTCAAATCCCTCAGGTGGAATAGAAGTGTGCACCAAGACCGGTGACCTTTTAGGTAAGGGGTGCTAAGGCCGTTTGTGGGTTTATATGCATTATGTGCTTCATATGCCATGTACACTATGTTATCATTATTGATTATGTTATATAAGATATGATGTGGAGTTCACGTATGATCTTGGGTTGTTATATGGCATGTGTTTTATTTGTATGTGATAATATGCGATGTGGCCTTAAGACATGCATGTTAGGGTTCGCACGATGTTATTAATATTGCACGGTATTAGGGTTTCATGTGATGATATTAATGTTGCATGGCAATATTAGGGTTGCATGGAAGTGTGGTACTTTGCATGGCAATATTAGGGTTGCATGGTAATATTAGGGTTACATGGAAGTGTGGTACGTTGCATGGTAGTATTAGGGTTGCATGGAAGTGTGGTATGTTGCATGGGAGTTAGGGTTTGCATGGAATGAAAATATTACAATATAACCTATGGAAAAGATACTAATAATTTAAAGTGAAAGAATACATGAGTCAAGACCAAGGTGTTGTTTTATACATATGTTCCATTCTATCAAGGAGAATAGGGGCTCGGAAGCTTTCAATCCTGAGAAGTTTATGTTTTCATATTTATTCTATAAGATGATAATAGTGGCTCAGGTGTGTTGTCCCTGAGAAGATGCTTCAGGTCGTTCCATCGGTTTAAGAATAGTGGGGTTCCCACACTCAAGGTATATAAAAGAATAAAAATAGATTATACTTAATAAAAAAATCTACATCATTATCTATATTATGAGATGTTTCATTTATCTGCTTGTATAACTATTATTTATTTTGAAAGCATGTGATCATTATATCCCTATTTTAATAATATTATTCCCTTACTTAGTACGTAGCGTACTAACTACTCATTTTATGGGTGTTTCTCATTCCCACAGGTAAGAAACCCTAATTCTTATATGCAGGTCTTAAAAGGCCTACTAGATGATTATGCTGCCTAAGATGCCTAATGTGGGGATGAGTGACTTCATCTGTATTAGGATTGGTTGAAAAGTAATGTTATTCGGTAGATGTATTTAACTGGATACCTTTTTGGACTCTTGATCCATAGTATTCCATCTTTTGTATTTTATATTGTAAATTAGAGTCAAACTCCAAACTCATCATTGTATTATAAATGTCTCTTTTATTTCTAATTTCCTTACATTACATTAAGTGTTTTTGCCTTGTGATTGATATAAGGATGATTGAATAAGCTAGCCTTATGTCAATTATGACAGTAACTTCCAATATTTTACATATTTACTTTCACTGTAAAATAAAAATTTTCAGTAGTAAAAATCAAAGTGTTACAACACTACTCTATCATGAATCGTCATGCCCAAGCCTCCATTGGTTATCGCTATTTTTTCTCCTTTTCCCTTTCCTTAGTTTCACATAGATTAAATTTTCTAATTCTAATTTTTTATATATTTTGACTTTTAAGTGATACCTAGATTTCTTAACATCAATCATTAGACTAAAACATCTTTGGGCTACAATGATTAAAGTTAGCTAATAATCAAGCGAAGCTTATGTTTGGAGCTAATAATTAAAAGTAGTTATCCATGATAATTACTTATTTTAGAACTTTTTCAGGCTAATAAATTTCTAGAATAAGTAATTATCATAGATAACTACTTTTGATAAGTAGCTCCAAACAAGCAACAAATTAAAGCTAAAACTATAGATTTGGTCAGGCACTCTGACCTGAAGTTTGCCACACATTGGTTTTGGTTGTTATGGTAATTAGTTTTTTTTGGGAAGGAAAACACAATATTGTTTTGTTTGGTATAGATAACGAACCATTCAAAGAACAAGACTTAGATTTATTTCCCGTTTATGGACAAATCATAGAATTCCAATTAGATATGTTGGTATAGGTTGCGGAAGTATTTGAAGAACAATGTTATTTTTTTAATTATTATGATGACCATATAACTTCTTGAAAAATGGTTTATTGATCTCAAATATTTTTTCACTCATATTGACAAAATTGTTGAGAATGACAGTAAAATAGGAAAAGTGAGTGGAGAGTTGGTATTTTATGTTTTATAATTTTGTGGTTGTTATAGCTTGGTGTAAAATGATAGGGGTGTTGTGGATAATAGGTGGATGTACAAAGTAAAGGATTTGGGAGGTTTGATGACAAGATTCTATGAGTATGTGTATTGTTTAATATAATTTATATTTAAATAGGGTTATTAAAAATATTATTATATTTTTTATAAAATGTAAGTATAAATCAACATTGGTGTATTTTTTACTTATAAATTTATTATATAAAATATAATTTTATTTTTCACAATATTATAGTTTTATTTCACCATTATTTTAATGTTTTATTTGTTATTTCTTTGAAAAACTAAATTTATTATGTTTTATTGTAATTGTGTTTATATTTTTTTATTATTATTTTTATTTATGTGCTTATATTTCATTAAAAAAATTATGATAAAAGTATATCAACATAAAAATTTAATTGTAGAAAAAATTATAATAAATATATATCTGTGTGTGTGCGTGTGTGTTTATAATGTTTCTAAAAGATTTTTTTTTTTTTTCAAAATACTAAAATTTTAATGATATCAGCATCTTATACTGTGCCACGCTAGAAATTACCGATGCTTCCAGATATTTCACGAGCACTCCAGATATTTCATCCTATTCCAGAGTCTGTTGAACTCAAGAAAAAGAAAACTCTGGAAATTTCTCTCTCGCCATTATATGTTATCGTACCCCTCATCTCAATCAACCATCAACGACATTCAAGAGTCTCATATAGTTGCGACTGAAGCCGTACAACCAAAATCACTAATCGACTTCCTAATTTCAATATAGCCAGCAATTCAAATATCAACAACTGCTAAGATGTCGCTAATTCCAAGCATTTTCGGCGGCCGACGAAGGAACATCTTCGATCCTTTCTCTCTCGATGTTTGGGATCCTTTCCAAGGATTTCCGTTCAACACCGACACGTCTCTCTCAACTACTTCAACCGGTGGCGAAACCTCTGCCTTTGTGAACGCGAGGATCGACTGGAAGGAGACACCGGAGGCACATGTATTCAAGGCTGATCTTCCGGGAGTGAAGAAGGAGGAGGTGAAGGTGGAGGTGGAAGACGGTAGGGTGTTGCAGATCAGTGGAGAGAGGAGCAGGGACAAAGAAGAGAAGAACGATCGGTGGCATAGAGTTGAGCGGAGTAGTGGGAGCTTTGTTAGGAAATTTAGATTGCCTGATAATGTGAAGATGGAGGAAGTGAAGGCTTCGATGGAAAATGGTGTGCTTACCGTAACTGTGCCCAAAGTTGAGGAGAGGAAGCCTGAGACGAAGTCGATCGCAATTTCTGGCTGATGGATCTATCCGGTCACAACATCATGTTATCCAGTGCTTAATTCTGTGTTCTTGTGATCAAAGTTCAAATGCTGATGTGGTTGCGTAACGAATTAATCGTGTGGTATCGTCTGATAATATTTTGGTGTGTATTTTAAACAACTAATTGTAGATTGTAATCACCTACGATTGTGAATTGCTTTGCTTATCAGCCACTTGTAATATTTCCATCTGTTCGGCTATGTAACATCTATCTTTGATACCGTTAATCTGATCTATCCTCAACTAAATATGTCCTAATCTCCTTGCACGGAAATATTTAGCGTACTATTAATCTCAACCGTGTTGATATTATATAATTTAAATGTTAGTTTTAATATTTAAAAAATATTAGCAAGTATTCACCATAATTTATTTTATTTGGATACTTATTTTGTTATCACTCTAATTTACTTTACTTTTGTCACCGTTAAATCGAATGGTAACTAGAATGATCGATAAAAAAAATTAAGCGTATTTTTTTCTTCATTTTAAAATATTTATTTTTATTGACCTTTACTTTTACCATCTAAAATTAATTTTTAATCTTGTAATACTATTGGCGACATTATTCTTAAAATTAAAGATAGATAATTGAGTTAATGGGTGAAGATTTAAGTAAATTTGTGTTATACATTAACATCCCTATCATTTTTAATTTTTTGATATTTACCTAATTAAATAAGTATTTTAAAATATTTACTTTAATTTATATTCATTTTCTTTAGTTTAGGTTATTTTTAATATTTATTTTTGTTTTGATTTATTCAAATTTAAATAATCTGTTAGTGTTATTTTAAATCTCAACTATATACTAAAAATTAGCTTTATGTATACGTTATAAAATTTAGTTTCCTTCGTAAATTAATGCTCTATTTATTTGAGTTTTTCCATTCCTCATAAAATTAAATTGTTTAATAGTTTTTCCATTCCATATAAAATTAAATTGTTTAAAGCTATAGCATATTCATAATCATCTAGAGAATGTTGGCTCACTAGATTTTGTTGTTGTAGGATTTTGGCTGCTATTTGATTTTAAATCTTACTAGATTTCTGTCTATTTGAGTTAAGTTTATTTTTTATGATAAATATTTAATGATAGACATGAATTATATTAATTATATAGACTTTAACGTAAAGATTTAATATGATTATATGATAATTTTTTTTATAATTTAGTTCACTTGTTCTTTTTTACTACTTTTATTTATACTTTGTAGGTATTTCGAGAATATAGGATCAAAAGGAGCTAAAATATAATAATTGGAGCAAAACGGAAGCAAACGTAAGTGTTCAAAGAATAAAAATGAATAAAGAATTAAAAATCTAAACATGATGTGATCTGAATTTGAAAAAGTGTTGAACCTAAAAGTTGTAGATATTTTTGTTATCTTTCCAATGCATCAAAAATCAGCTCAATCTAAAGTCAAACGAAGAAGTTGTGGCTGGAATATGAAACATGAACAAAGCTGAAGAATCAAAACAACACTGCCGTGTTGATTTATACGGCCGGGTAGAGGGGTAATTACATCTATATAAACTTATTTTTCGTTTAGTTTAGAAAAGGAACAAATGGAATAAAAAAACGGCGACTTTGAGAGCACTAAAGAAAGATCTAGGGTCACTTGTTTGGCATCACCCAATCCAATTCCACCTACAATTTATCAACAATATTCTATCTCTTGATCTCAATTTCTTGTTCCCAATCAAATAGATAGAACAGTAAATTTATCATCTTGAATAAATAGGTTATTGTACTTTTCCTATGAATTTTATTTATTTTTTTCAACTGATATAATTCTATATGTTTAAGATGTTGATCTTAATGAAAGCTATGATTGGCTAATTGATCTATGCCGAAGTGAAGGGAAATCCCCCGATCCGGATATGTTGAGAATCTGAACCCTACCTAATCTAATTCCTTGTCATATGTGTTGTGCTAATGATTTAATTAGAATAATAGCGAAAATTAATCACTTTTCTATTTTTATTTAGAGAAACCTGACGAGATTGGAGAGATGAGTTGGAGGGGGATCCTTTAGCATAGCTAGAAATCAAACCACAAAGTTGAGAGACGTTGGCTAGCTTCTATAACTAAACAAAGGAAATATGATACATAATAATGTGTTGTCTATTTTTGCATTTATATTAGAGATAGATGAGTTTTAATAGACTATAGGGTGTAGTGGCTCGAGAGAGTATTACACTACATATTTTAGTTGGCATTCATGACAAAGTGTTTTGATTTGAAATTTGGGGTAAATATTCAATCACATTGGAGTTAAGAGAATTGACGAAATCTTAACATTTTCTCTAATTGAATTTCACTTGTCCTTATATTATAGTTGGATTTAGTTTGCACATTTTCTTTTCGTTTAGAGTTAGATATCATCTGCCTCAACCATTAGACCAGACATAAGAGATATTTTTTTATCCCATTGCTCACTTCCTAGTCTCTGTTGGATCGACCTTGTATGCTACTTTAACACTGTACACTTGCGGTTAGAATTCATTAAGTTTTTGGTGCTGTTACCGAGGACTAGGCAATAAGTGACCTTACGATCTAAAAAATTTTCTTTACTTTAGACATTTGTGTTTCTATTTATATTATTTTGAATTTTATTTTATTTTATTTTTTATCCTTCTAAAGTTTGTTTGAGTAATTTTCTAACTTTGCATAGAATCTCTAGTGTATGACCCTCTCTTGTGGGGGTGAGTTAGAGCCATTTGGTCCAGAGATTGAGAGAACTTTCCATAGGTTGCTTAGATTGAATAGATGCACTAAAGGCATGGAAAACATCAGGAACCAACAAGATCTGAATCCACAAGACTTGCATCCTCCACAAGTGTTGAATCCAAATTTACAACACAATCCGCCTCTTCCACAAGCACTACTTCAAGTACAAGTATAAGCTCTAGTAGGTAGATCTCTTAAATTTATTCTAACCTAAATCTAGATGGTACATGTTCCAACATCAGACGTCTAACTGTGCAAGCACACAACTTTGAAATTAAACCAACCATTATTCAGATGATTCAAACAGTAGTTCAATTTGGAGGATTGCCAAACGATAGCCCAAATGCTTATATTGCTAATCTCCTTAAGATTTGTGATACTTTTGGGTAGAATGGGGTTTCTGATGATTCCATAAGGCTTAGGCTTTCACCCTTCTCTCCTGGGAATAAAGCTATTACATTCTTTGCCGATAGGATTAATTACTACGTGGAATGATATGGCTTGGCAATTTCTTGCTAAATTTTTTCCACCATAAAAACTGCTAAGATGAGAAATGATATTACTGATTTTATGAAATATGATCAAGAATCGTTATATGAATCATGGGAATGATTACAAGAATTACTCAGAAAATGTCCTCACCATGGTCTACCTATTTGGTTGTAGGTTCGGACTTTGTATAACGATTTGTTTTCTACTAATCATTCTATTCTTGATGCAATTGCAAGTGAGACAATCATAAACAAGACCCTAGAAGATACCTATGATTTTATGAAGGAGTTCATAACTAATAGTCATTAGTGGCATGCTGAGAAATTACCTAGTAGGAGTGTGGGCATCCATTTTATCAATATTGTCACTACTCTTTTGTCTTAATTAGATGATTTGACTAAACAAGTGGCTAACTTGAGTGCTTCTACTATATAGGTCTTGATTATAAGATGTGACTTATGTGGTGGACCTCACACTAACATTGAGTGCCAGGTGGGTAATCCTTTTGTGCAATCATCTGAGTAGGCTAATTTTTTTTCAAATTTTAGTAGGCCCAACAACAATCCGTACTCAAACACCTAAAATCTTGGTTGAGGGAATCACCCAATTTTTTTTTGGAGAAATCAAAACCCAATTCAGGCTCCAAGTCAAGTAAGACCAGCTCTAGGATATTAAACCACAACCCTTGAACAAAAACTAAGTTTGGAAGAACTACTTACTAAGTTTATAAACCATTGAGAGTCTAGATTCTAAAATCAAGAAACTTGAATGCAAAATTAGGAGGCTTCTTTGAAGAACTTGGAGGTGTAAGTAAGACAGCTGGAAAATATGATCTCCAAAATAGAGTAGGGAACCTTGCCTAGTAATACAGAAAGGAATCCATGAGAGGATGCAAAGGCAATCAGTTTGAGGAGTGGTAAAGAGTTCTCTGATATATCATCTCCAAGCTTGGAAGAAAAGGGTAAGAAAAAGGCAGTTGATGACAGCCTATAGAAATTTCTTATTCTTAAAAGGAGGTAAGAGATGACCCCACACCTAGTGAGGGTTCACATCATGAAGTAAAACTTTATCAACCTCGCATCCTATTTCCCCAAAGGTTGATACAACAGAAATTGGATACCCAATTTTCTAAGTTTCTTAAAATTTTAAAGAAATTACATATAAATATTCTATTTATTGATGCTTTAACCCAAATGCCTAGTTATGCTAAATTTTTAAAGGAGATTTTAGATAACAAAAGGAAACTAGAGGATTGAGAGATGGTTAGACTTAATGAGGAGTGTTATGCTATGCTCCAAAACAAACTATCCCCTAAGCTAAAAGTTGTAAGGAGTTTTACTATTCCTTACAATATGGGTAGTTTATATTTTGATAAGGTTCTTTGTGATCTTAGTGCAAGCATTAACCTCATGCCCTTTTCTACTTTTAGGAAGCTTGGATTAGGTGAACCAAAGGGCATGACCATATCTCTCCAATTGGCAGATCAATCAATCAAGTATCCACATGGTATTATTGAAGATTTGCTGGTAAAAGTTGACAAGTTCATCTTTCTTGTGGACTTTGTCATTCTAGAGATGGAAGAGGACCATAAGGTACCTCTAATTCTAGGGGGACCTTTTTTAGCCATAGATAGAACTCTTATTGATGTTTATGAGGGTAAACTAATTTCGAGGATTAATGACAAACAAATTATTTTTAATACATTTGATGGCATGAAACGGCCTCACGAAGATGATGCTTACTTAAGCATTGATTCAATTGATGAGTGTACTAGTGAGTATTTTCAAGTGAACAGATTAGATGACCCATTAGAAGCATGTCTCATGAATGGACTTTATGAGCATGAGGAAGATGAGAGCCTTACAAAAGTAATCCACTATTTAGAGGCGTCACCTTTGTATCCTAGATTTTTAAGGCCGCCACTTAGAGGCTTAGAGCATGATGAAATAAAAAAATTAAAACCTTCTATCGAAGATCCTCCTCAGCTTGAGCTCAAACCTCTCCCCTCTCATTTGAAATATGTGTTTTTAGATGATTCTACTTCTCTTATAGTGATTATTTCCTCTTATTTGAGTAGGTTGATGGAAGAGAAGCTAGTGAGGTGTTGAAGGAGAACAAATGAATTTTTTGGTGGACCATTATAGATTTAAAAGGAATCATTCCATCTATATGCATGCATAAAATTCTGATGGAGGAGGGTTGTAAGCCAGTGGTGCAACCTCAACGACTACTTAATCCCACGATGCAAGAAGTGATGAAAAAAGAGGTGATAAAATTACTCGATGCAGGCATAATTTATCCCATATCTAATAGTGTGTGGGTTAGTCCAGTAGAGGTGGTACCTAAAAAGAGAGGTATTATTGTTGTGGCTAATGAAAATAATGAATTGATCCCTATACGTACCGTAATAAGGTGGCGTATTTGTATGGATTATAGACAAGTAAATGATGCCACTAGAAAAGACCATTACCCTCTTCCCTTCATTAATCAAATGATAGAGAGACTAGTAGGCCACAAATTCTACTATTTTTTAGATGGGTATTTGGGTTACATACAAATTCTTATTATACCTGAGGATCAAGAGAAAACAACATCCATATGTCCTTATGGTATGTTTGCATACATGAGAATGCCTTTTAGATTGTGCAATGCTCTGGCTACTTTTCCGAGATGTATGATGGCAATTTTTCACTATATGGTAGAGGATTTCATGGATGATTTTTCCACATTTGGATGTTCTTTTGATGCATGCCTAAATAATTTGGATAATGTGTTGAAAAGATGTGAAGACACAAATTTAGTCCTTAACTAGGGAAAATATCATTTTATGGTGCAAGAGGGGATTGTTCTAGGCCACAAAATCTCTAATAAGGGGATTGAAGTTGAAAAGGTGAAAATTAAAGTAATTAAAAAACTTCCCCTCCCTCTACTGTTAAAGGTCTTAGAATTTTTTTGGGACATGCTGGCTTTTATCGAAGGTTCATTAAAGACTTCTCAAAAATAGCTAAGCCCCTATGTGAGTTGCTTGTTAAAGATGCTACTTTCATTTTTTCTGATGAGTGCTTGTATGCCCGTTGAAAGAAAAATTGATTAGTGCACCTATTATGGCATTTCCTTATTGGAATTTTCCCTTTAAATTAATGTGCGATGTAAGTGATTTTTCTGTTGGTGTTGTGCTAGGTCAAAGGAAAGATAAACGTCTTCAAATCATTTACTATGCTAGTAGAATTCTAAATTCTACAAAACAAAATTATGCTACTACTGAAACATAATTGTTGGCCATAGTATTTGCATTTGATAATTTCGTTCTTACTTGTTGAATAAAGTTATTGTTTACATTGACCACTCTGCATTAAAGTACTTTTTTGCTAAGAAGGATGCTAAGGTTAGGATAATAAGATGGATATTATTGCTCCAAGAGTTCGACTTAATGTTTAAAGATAAAAAGGGGAGTGAGAACAGTGTCACAGATCATCTCTCATGACTTCCTTAATCTATCATAGAAGAGCCAACCAATTCCATAAATAAAGAATTTTTAGATGAGCGCCTTTACAAAGTTCAAATCGCACCTACTCCATGGTATGCTGATATAGCCAACTTCTTGGTAGGTAACATCTTATCTACTCATCTTTCATATCACCACAGAAGAAAGTTTCTTTCTAAGGTAAAGTATTATTTTTGGGATGATCCGCATCTGTTCAGAATTTGTACTGATCAAGTAATTCAAAGGTGTGTGAATGATGAGGAGATTTATTCTATCCTAGAACATTGTTATGGTAAGGAGGTTGGAGGTCACTTTGGACTCACTAGGATTGCAGCTAAGATTTTACAATGTGGCTTTTATTGGCTTAATATTTTTAAGGATGCTCACACCTTTGTTTATGCTTGGGATAGGTGTCAAAGGACTGGGAATATATCCCAAAAACATAAATTACCCTTAAATAATATTATGATTTGTGAGTTGTTTGATGTTGGGGTATAGACTTCATGAGACCGTTCCCTTGACCTTTTGGTAATGAGTATATCCTTGTGGCTGTGGACTATGTGTGCAAGTGGGTAGAAACTGTGGCACTTCCCACGAATGATGCCAAGGTGGTTGTTAAATTCTTGAAACAAAATATTTTTACGCGATTTGGCACATCTAGAGCTATCATTAGCCATGGAGGGAAGCATTTTTGCGATCAATAATTTCAATCCCTCCTAGCTAAGCATGGATTCATGCATAAAGTGGGAAATCCCTACCATCCTCAAACAAGTGGTCAAGTCGAAGTAACCAATAGGGAGATTAAACGGATTTTGGAGAAAACCGTAAGTGTAACTCAAAAAGATTGGTTTATCATATTAAATAACATGCTTTAGGCTTATAGAATAGCGTACAAAACTCCAATTGTTATGTCCCCCTATTGTTTGGTGTATGGGAAGGCATGCCATCTCTCGGTTGAACTTAAACATAAAGCATATCAGGCATTAAAATTTCTAAATTTTAATTTGAGTGATGTAGGTAAGCATGGGAAACTTTAGCTAAATGAAATGAACGAGTTTTATTTTGATGCCTATGACAATGCAAATCTTTACAAAGAATTTACTAAGAAGTTACACGATAAGCATATTTCAAAGCGTGATTTGTTCAAGGGACAACAGGTGCTTCTCTTTAACTCTAGGTTGAGGCTTTTCTCTTGAAATTTGAAATCCCATTGGTCTGGCCCATTCCTAGTTGTAAACTTATATCCCTCTGGTGCGATGGAAATTTTGCATCTTGAAAAAGGAACATTCATGGTTAACGGTCAATGATTAAAACCATATAATGGTAGTGGTGTTGAACAACTCAAGACTGTTATTCTCTTAAAAAATAAAAATTAGACATGAGGGAGTCGAGCTAATGAATTTAAACAAGCGCTTCTTGGGAGACAACCAAAGTTTATGCTTTCATTTACCTCTTTTTTTCTTTTTCACTTTTGATTTTTATAGTTCATACTAACTCACAGATATTTTATGTTTATATTGCTCTAGGTGATGAAGTATCAAAGAGGATAATGTGGGTTCCAAAGAATAACAACAAAAAGAAGGAGAAAAATGAAGAAACGAAAAAAAAATCTAAATGTTGAAGTGTTAGGAGATTTTGGAATTTAAGAATTAATTGCAGATAACCCATATCCAAGGTTTATTCTCCATTTACAAAAATTTAGGCTTTTGATTTCCTAACCACAATTGTAGATTACTCGTAGCTCCAAAGTGATCCATAATTGGTGAGAGATGTTCTGCAATTGCTACACCACCACCCATTGAGTAAACATAGTCTATGAGTTCCTCTCTTCCCTTTTAACTTGTCAACACATTTGGAACAATGAGAATTATAAGCATGGAGGAGATATTGTAGGGTTACATTTTCCTTCCTTGTGTTTTTTGTATTATATTTATAATTATGTATTTCTAATGTTCCAAAAAAAATTGAATTGAAAAAAAAATGAAAATTTTGAAATTAGAAATTACAAAAAAAAAAGGAATAAAAGTGGAAAATGATCTTTTAATGATGATAATAGAAGGTTGTTTAGAATGAGGTCGCAATAAGTTGAGTTGACTTGTTGAGACCCCTTAACATTTTCTTGAAAATGATTTTTATTTTTTGAGCTTAAGTGTTTTGGTTGCATTCTTAAGGGATGAGTGTAATTATGTGCTAAAATTGAGGGTCATATGTGCATTGAGACTTTTTTTGTGGTTCATTATAGTGTAACTAATGTGGTGACTTGTTTTATGATTTAAAGGATTAAAACTAGCATTTTTTTTAACCTTGTGAGATTTTGAGCCTAAAAGACCGATTCATCAAAAAACAGTCTCAATATTTTTCTTATGTGTGATGTCCCACCATGGCTTGTGAAACTAAAACTCACAATGATTTTCTTTGAAATTACATATGACGTATGATACGCATTAAGATGATAGTGTAACACCCCCAAAATTCACTATTGAAAAATTTCGTTTAATTAAAAGAAAATTAGTAGAAGCAAATTAATAAACCGTGAACTTTGGGAGTATTACCGCCACTTTTAGTACCAGACCAGTTCACTCATACCGTTTCAGTACCAAGTGCTAAGGATAAAGGAGTAAAATACAATTTTACGAGAAATTAATCATTTAAAAATCAGAGAAGCGCAGTAAACACTATACAAGAAAAAATTTCAACAACGGTAGTTGCAAAATAACAAACACATTGAATTTAAAAGAGACAAATTAAAACCCTAAAATTTTTGGACAGTACCTTATGCTCTTTCCTGAGAGCCCACTTAAATAACACCTAAATACAACCTGCAAGGGGGTACTTCCCATTGAATAGGCAAGGGCCCCACGAAGGGAACCCTTCATTACTACGATACTGAGTAACCCTTTAAAAATGCGCTTAAAAACAGGCACGCAATGTTACACATGATATACTAGGATATTCGTACATAACGACACGTGTAAATATAACAATCAGATCCATACATTCACGTATTCAACCGGCCAATCAGATATTAATGGTGTATACGTAACATTCACCTTTGTCCATTCGCATACTTAACAAGTTAACCGAATATTAATAGGCCATAATGAATAATCGATACTTTAGGGCCTTAAGGCCATTAGTCCATCATTAATCAATCATCTCAGATTTTAAATGTCCATATGAGTGCGGGAGCCCCATTATTATAGCCGGTGGACCGGAAATATATATACAGGGGAAAACGCTCCTGGCCACTATTATTCGCCGGTGGACCGGTCTGGCCCCGACTCACAAGGTATTCCACTATAAGTGATTAGTATCTTTCCCATATCTTATCGATTTTATGTTTGGTTTGCTGAGCACGGAATCCCCCACTATTATAGCCGGTGGACCGAAAATATATACAAGGCAAAAAGCTCCTGGCCACTATTATTCACAGGTGGGTCGGTCTCCAGGGTACCCCGGCTCCTAGCCACTATTATTCGCCGGTGGACCGGTCTAGGCCCGGCTCAGCATCTTCCTCTTTAAGTGATTAGTGTTTTAAACGTATCTTATTCAAAAGTATTCCACCCTTGACATGCATGGCTAACTATATCCACACTTATCCTCCTAGGAGGGTCCGTCCCATATCTTGAGATTTCTGTACCTCCTAACTCGGTTTTCTCCAAAACCCTAACTCGGGCATATGTGGCCCATCCTTCTCTGTCGTACACATCTCGACTATTCCAACACCCTACACGTCACGACCCTTAGATCCAATCCTCACTTTCTACCCCACTCATTCTCTTTTACTTTTAATATTTTCTTTTTCTTTTTCCACCTTCTCACATTAGGGTTTCTTCCTAAACCCTAGTTTGGTCTCCTACGCACCCTTATACTGTCCCATGTACTATTTTTTGCCCGAAGCTCCCAGACACCCAAACGACACTTCTGTTACCTTCCTCACGTCCCAAGGAAACTTTTCATACGTAAAGTCTACCCCCATGCGGACTCTAACCATCCCATGCAAACCCTAGTTTGTCCCATACCTACATTAGCTAACTTACTTCCCCTTGGTCATCCTTCTCTCTCATTACTCTTTTGCATGCCTCCATTTTCGATTACCACATTAATTATCCTAGCATGCATGTCCCTAAGGGCCACAATCACATCACATCATAAAATATAGCATATCCATATCAGCACATACCAAAAGGGGCACATGAACACACCTTGGTTCCAAGCCATACCACACGTGAAACAATTAAAATAATAACATATAGATCTCGACATAAAAATTATACCGGGCATCCAAGGCATATAGGACATATAGCACACATTCGACTTTAGCTACACCCTTACTCGGTTTAGGTTACTGAGCTATCTTTCACATAAATTAGGCCACTAAACGCCTTTTATAATCGTTACACTTAATATATTTCCCATTTATTTGGTTAGATTATCAATTTACCCATTTCCTTTATTATAATCAACAAGTCACCCATTAGTTGGTCAAATTACCAAATTACCCCCATTCATTATCCTAATTACCAAATTACCCCTCTAGTTGGTTAAATTACCCAATTACCCTTTTATATGATCATAATTACTAAACTACCCTTCTCCTTTATTAAAATTAGCAAAATACCCTCTAGTCGGTTAAATTACCAAATTACCCCTCACATTTGTCATATTTATGATTTTACCCTTCTCCATTATTAAATTATCAAATTACCCTTTAGTTATTTAAATTATTATTTTTACCCTTCTCAATTATTATAATTACCAATTTACTCCCTTCCAATTTCCACTTTTACCCCTTTGATTTGCAAATTACCATTTTACCCCTTCACCCTCAAATTTACTATTTTACCCCTTAACTCCCAAAAATTACCATATCGCCCTTTTACTTATAAAATTTCCATTTATCCTTAATTATGAAATTACTATCTTACCTCTTTTAATTTCCAAATTACCATTCTGCCCCTTAATCACAAAATTACTATTTTACCCTTTAATTATAAAATTACAATTTTACCCTTTTATTACAAAATTACCAAATTATCCTTTTATTACAATTTACCAAATTGCCCTTTCATTACAAATTTACCAAATTGCCCTTTTATGATAAAATTTCCATTTTGCCCTTTTATTACAAAATTACAAATTTAACCTTTTATTATAAAATTACCATTTTGCCCTCTTCTTATAAAATTACCATTTTACCATTTAATCATAAATTACTATTTTAGCCTTTATTCACAAAATTACTTTTTTGCCCCTTTAATTACAAAATTGCCAATTTGCCCTTTTTGTTACAAAATTACCAAATTACCCTTTTATTTTAAAATTACCAAATTGCCCTTTTAATTCAAAATTACCAAATTGCCCTTTTAATTCAAAATTACCAATTTATCCTTTCACTTACAAATTTACCATCTTACCCCTTAGTACTCCACTTGTATTAAATTATTATTATAACTACATAAAATATTAACTTTAATCCCTCATCTTTAATTCTTATAATTAATGTAACATTATTAGCACCTATATATATTCTAGGCCATAATCGTGTACAAGATACTTTAATAAAATTCACTAAGGCTCACAAAATACTAATCACGCAATAAAGATCACAATACCATAATAAAACATGGATAATACTTAACATTTTCATTAATAACCAACTTCTACCTTAAACAATATCTCCAAACATGGCACATAATCTATCATACTTCCTTTTCATCAACCAACTCAAGAAAACATATATAATATACTAGACAACATATATCAAACATAATACACATTAAAAATGCCTAATGTGTTAACATACGGTAATCCATGCATTTAAGCGGGATTTAACGGTTACCTCGATTTTCACCAAAAATAAACCATATCGGTATCCCGGTTTAAGATTCAAGATTTGATTTATCAAAACCAATACCTAAAAATAATTCAAGACTTATTAGATTAGAAAAGATAAAAACCAAATCATAAGGCTTATAACACTTAATTAATCAAATAATTAAACTAAAATATTATTATACCTTAAAAATTATTAAACACTAAATCAAAGAGGGCAGTAGCTCATCCTGCTCATGCAGCATGAGCTGCAAGCAGAGAAAGAACAAGGAGGGGCTAGAAGGTGGCAAGGATGGAAGGAGGGAGAAGTGTTTTTGGGTTGGTGGTTTGGGGCTAGAAAAGAAGGTGGTTGGGGGAGGATTTGGGGCAAGGGAACAGTGCAGAAGTGGAGAGGGGGTATAGGTGGTTGTCGGGGATAGGTTGAAGGTGGATAAGGGCGGCGGAGGCGGCGGCAGCGAGGCTGCGAAGGTGGCGGCTGAAGTGGGTGTCAAGGTGGAAAGCTGGTGAGGAAGGAAAATGGGGAGGGAAAGTGAAGGCCTGTGGAGGACGGTTTTGGCCAAAGGAGGATTGGGGATGGTAGAGGGGGTTGCAGGGAGTAATTAGGTGGCGGAAGAAGCGGCAAATGGGGGCTGCATAGGGTGGTTGCCGAGAAGGGGTGAAAGGGAGAGAAAAAGAAGAGAAGAGGAAGAATGGGGTTGCGGGGTGGCTCGATGGGGACTGTGATGGTTTGAGGGTGAGGCAGAGGGTGGCAGGAGGTGGTGCAGGTGGTATGTGAGGCGGCGGAAGCGGCGGCGGCGAAACAAAAATAGGTGGAGAGAAGGGAGGAGAAGAAAGGGAGAAAGGAGAGGCTCGGGTAAGGTACATGGGCTCGAAAAAAATGCAGAGTGAGCCTGGAAGGAGGTATAAATAGGAGAGGAAGAGAAGGGAAGGGGTAGGGGCTTGAGGGGTGGTTGTAGGTGGTAGGGAAATGGAGGTTGCAGGGAGAGGGAGAAGGGGTATGGCAATGGCAGGGAGAGGGAGAGGGAGACAGGAATGGGCAGAGAAAACGACGTGAGGGAGAGAGAGAGAGAGAGGGTGACAGGGGAGTCAACGGGGGAGAGGGAGCTGCAGATCGGGCGGCAAAAATGGTGGAGGAAGGCCGGGATTATCGCCGATGATGGTGGAAGAAGAAAGAAAGAAGAAGGATTGGGGGCTGGGTGCTGGGCGTGCGACGGTAAGCGAACCGGCCAAAGGAAAGAAGGAGCCGACCCAGTCGAGGAAGAAAGAAAAGAAAAAGGAGGAGGCGGCCGGGCGACGCATAGGAAGGAGGGGAAGACTGGGCCGCAGGCCCATCGTGCCAGGGAAAGGAGGGCAGGCCACCGACGGCCCAAGGAAAAAAAGGGAGAAAGAAGGAAAAGAGAAAAAAGAGAAAGAGAAAAGGAAAAAAAAAAGAAAAGGGAAAATTGAATAAAATAATTTAATTGATAAAATAATAAAATAGAATAATTTTGGGTAATAAAATGATTTAATAATTTAATTTAATATAGTTAAAATATAAGGATTTAAAAGGAAAATTTTTAGCAAAATTATAATTTGAAAAATTATTTAAATAACAAGAGTATGATAAATAACAAAATGTTTATTTTAATTTATTAAAATATTTATACCAAATTTCATATACTCAAAAATCCATAAAATAATTAAATTAAAATTATTTAAAAGCTAATTTATCCAAAATAAAATTTATTTATTAAAATATAGGGTTTTAAAAATTCAGGGGATTACAGATAGAGACACGCTTTCTTTTCTTATAAAACCTACATTAACCAAATAGCCTAACCTTGAAATTTTATCCTTTGCTAACCCTTTTAAGCTTTTAGCTTATTTTGTTGATCTAACCATACTTGTAACCTTTATTTGTGTATCCCTACCTTAGTCTAGAGCTAGTGGGGTGATAAGTATATTAAAAACAAAGGCATGAGTATGGTGTATCTTAAGCATAGGGGGAAGTATAAAAGGTGAATGATTATGGTGAAAAAAAAAAGAAAAAAAATAGAATAAGAAATTTAGGTTTTTTTTTTCATGTTGAAGACGTTGGGACTATTGAAAAAAATGGAAGAGAAAAAAATATATAATGAAAAAGGTGAAAGAGACTTATATAGCTATTGTTGATCGCACCTCATTGGTTTTAGACTTTTAGCCCCAAAAAAAAAAGATGTCTTAACCTTCTTACCTTTGACCTCGTTACAACCTTAATAAGACCTCTTGATTATTGTGTGTTCTAAGTCTTTATAGTGGTGGAGAATTGAGAAGCATTGCAAACATATGGGTAATCATGTTTATGAGTGCAAGGACTTGAGAAAAATTTCAAAATTAATTCATATAAATAAATACAAGAAAGGAGTGTCCCAATACATAAAGTGAGGTTGCAAGTTTGAAACTTGAGTCTTGTACGAGTTTAGCTCATGGCTACCTGCAGCCCACGCAACATGGTATCCTTACATTATCCTCTTTGTATGATTTTGAACTCAACAATACATTTCCACTTCTTTACTAAGTATGCAACATGAATAATATTTTCAAAAATTATGTTTTTATATTTTGATGAATTTTGGGTTCTTGATAAGTTAATTTGATTTGGTGTGGTGTGAGTGTTTGAACAATCTTTACTAAGAAAGGGATATTACTTTTATCTATCACTTCTACTATGTGCTTTTATATGAGTTGGCTTCTTGAGGACTAGTAACAAGTTAAGCATGGGGTAGTTGATAAGCATGAATTATATGGACTTTAACATGAAGATTTAATGTGATTATATAATAATTTTTTTTATAATTTAGTCCACTTGTTCTTTTTCACTGCTCTTTTCCATATTTTGTAGGTATTTAAAGAATATAGGATCAAAAGGAGCTAAAACACAATATCTAGAACAAAACAAAAGCAAATGCGAGTGCTCAAAGTATGAAAAGGAATAAAGACTTAAAATCCAAACATAATGCGATCTGAATTTGGAAACGTGTTGAACATGAAAGTTGTATTTTTTTTGTTATCTTTCCAACTCATAAAAAATTAGCTCAATCCAAATTCAAATGAAGATGTTATAGTTGGAATACAAAACATACGCAAAGATGAAGAATTCAAATGACATTATCGTGTTGACTTACACAACCATTTTGATGGGCAATTACGTCTATATAAACTTATTTTTCATTTATTTTGGAAGAGGAACAAAAGAGATAAAAAGAAATTAAATTTGAGACCACTAAAGAGAGATCTAGGGTTACTTATTTGGCATTACCCAATCCAATCCTACCTCTAATTCATCCACAATCTTCCATCTCTTGATCTCAATTTCATATTCCTGGTCGAATAAATAGAATAGTAAATTTCTCATCTTGAATAAATAGGTTATTATATTTTTCCTTTGATTTTTTTTCAATTGATGCAAGTCTTTATATTTAAGATGTTGAGCTTAATGAAAGCTATGATTGGCTAATTGATCTATGCCTAGGTGAAGGAAAATCCCCTGATCCGGATGTGTTGAGAATCTAAACCTTGCCTAATCTAATTCCTTGTCATATTTGTTGGGCTAATGATTTAATTGGAATAATATATAAAATATTCAATTTTCTATTATTATTTAGAGAAACCCAGCAAGATTGGAGAGATGAGTTAAGAGTGAGCTCTATTAGCATGATTAGAAATCAAACCACAAAGTCAAGAGATGTTGGTTAGCTTCTAAAACTAAAAAGAGGGAATATGATATATAATAATGTATTGCCTATTTTTTCATTCATATTAGAGATAGATGATTCTTAATAGAAAATAGGGTGTAGTGGCTCAATAGAGCATTACACTACATACTTTGGTTGGCATTCATGACAAAGTATTTTGATTTGGGGTTTGGGGTAAATATTCAATCACATTGATGTTCAGGGAATTGACCAGAACCTTAGCATTTTCTCTAAGATAATTTCACTTGTTCTTATATTATAGTTGGATTTATTTTGCACATTTTCTTTTCATTTAGAGTTATAAATCATCTACCCCTACCGTTAATATAGACATAGGAGATCTTTTTATTATCCCATCGCTCACTTTCTAGTCTATGTGGGATCGACCTTACATGCTACTTTAACACTGTGCACTTGCAGTTAGAAGCCATCAATCGCCATTATTATTTTGATCAATAGCCAAATGGTCCTTTACAAAGATAAAAATTTTAGTACATTGTTCTTATCACTAGAGGCTTTTAAATTTTTAGTATAGATGTTATTTTGAGCTATCTAATTTGAAAATTCTTGTCTAAACATTTTTATTTTGGTATGAATTTGGTGAGGCATGTGATTAATATTATGAAGATAATCATTGATATCTCTACATTTATTATTTGTTGTGTCTACTTGATTATTATTGAATGGTATTAGACAACACACTTTATAGATGACTTTGTGGTTGCTATCCTACATTGAGTGTTTCTTCCTAAATTATTATGAGTTCTACATTTGTGTAATCAAACTACTTTCATATTTATTAATTATTTATAATACAATTGTGCATGCTTTATTTGAAGTTTTTGGATGATTGGGTTCATTCACTTCCTATGTTATACACAAATAGGAAAAAGAGGATCATAGCCTTAGTGTTTGAATTTTGCTTTAGTTTTTTCAACGTAGTGGCATCAAAGTTTAGTCATTAAATTTGGGGTGACTTGCATGTCATTTAGAATGGAGAATAAGGCTAGTGCCTCTTGGGTGATCATATTGAATTCAGAAAATTATTCTCACTAAACAAATTGTATGAAAGGAATCCTTTATGTAAAGGATTTGTATAATCCTCTTATATCTAAAGAGATATCAATTGGAAAAAATGACCTTTGAGAAAGAGTACCGAATATTATTTTTTTTTCTTTCCATCTAAATGTTTGATAGAGAAAAAAAAAGAATTATAGGAATTTCACCTATTTTGTATATTATGTATTTTGTTTAACCATGTAAGTATTTTAAGATCTCATGGTTAAAACGTAATATAAAGTGTTTAAACCTTAAATAATTTCACCATGTATTTAAGTTGTGTATGATGGCAAATAATTTCTTGTCAAATGTATTATACTTTAGTTTACCACCTTTTGATTTTTCACCAAAGTATGCTATAGGCTTTCTTTCTTTTGATGAAACTCCTTATATTCCTATTTCACTAGCATCACAATTTATTTCAAAGATCAAGTTAAAATTAGGTATGGATAATATAGAATCATTGTGCAACCTATTCTTGAGTGTGTCAAAGGATTTAGTGGCTTCATTTTTCCAATTAATTTATGTTATCATGAGTGGAGTAATAAGTGCGACCATAGTAGAGAAATATTTAATAAATTTCAAATAGACTCTTTTTATTTGGTGAATATCCTTAGGGATATACCATACTTGAATAGCTTGTATCTTAACAAGACCAATTTTAATATCCTCGCCACTAACAATATAACCAAGGAAAACTACACTCGAAAGCATAAAATCATAGTTTTTCATTTTTCTATCAAGTTTAGTTTCCTTAGCTTATAAAATAGTTCTCTTAGATGAACAAGATGATTATTTTCATTCTTACTATATAAAGTATGTCATATAAATAAACAACAATGATGTTACCGAGGAATGGATGGAGAATTTCATTCATTAATTTCAAGAAAGAACCTGGTACATTACACAATCCAAAAGGTATAGTAGTCCATTTATAAAGACCATACTTATCTTTAAAGGTTGTTTTCCATTCACCCCTCTTCCTAATTATCATTTGATGATAACTAATTATTAGGTCAATTTTAGAGAACACACATACACCACAAAGTTCATCAAACATGTCATCAATTTTAGGTATAGGAAAATGATACCTGATAGGTGTATTATTTACGATTCTAGAATCTATGCACATGTTCCAAGTACCATCTTTCTTAGAAACTAGCAAGGCAGGTAGACAACAAGAAATTATGCATTCTCTCACATAACCTTTGTTTACTAGCTATTTTATTTGTATTTGCAGTTGTTTAGCTTCTTCCGAGTTATATCTACATGCAAGTCTATTTAGTAAAGGCATTTTGGGGAGTAATTCTATAACATGTTTTATACCTCTAATAGATGGTACTCTATAAAGTAAGCCATCACGAAACACATATTTATGCTCATCAAGTAATCTAGTATGGTTTGAGCTATTAGAATTTTTATCCCTAATTTGATACTCTTTTACTACTTAGGAATAGAAAATACTCTCCTCCTCAATGTAATTAATTATATCTTTCTCATATAAAATAAGTTCTTTTTAATCTTGGTGAGTTACAAATAATCACATGGAGATGGTTTCAAATTATACGTCTTTTTGTCTTTAAGCAAACTATCACACCATCATGGATTGTATTTTTATCATATTGCATGGTATACCTAATAATATACCACAGGAATCCACATGCAATACAAATAAGACCTCATCTTGTAATCACTAATGCAAGGAAAAAAATTATGGTTTACTTAGTTACCTTTTTCCTTATTAGGCCATTGTAATGAATAAGGTTTAGGGTGATAAGTAATCACTAACTTTAGCTATTTAACCATATTTTTACTAAAAACATTAGCATATGAACCACTATTTATAATGACCCAACAAAATTTATCACCAAATATACACTTAGTTTAAAAAAAATATCCTTTTGTGTTGATTGATTGGCACATTGTATTTGTAATACTAGTTGAAGTGCAAAGTATGGATTACCGTCTTCTTCATGCATACTTAAAGTATCTTCATTAGACTTAGTTTCTAGGTCATCATTATCATTACATGGTTCCATGTCCACTATTTCATTTAATGCCAAAATTCATTGGTTATGATACTCTCTAGCAAAATGACCATATCTTCTACATTTAAAACATTGCTTACTAGACATCTGATTAACCTTACTATTAATCTTTTTATCTCGGTTAGGGTTTATCTTATTATCATTAGACAAATATGCATGTGTTCCAAATTTTGATGTAGATTCATTCAAATATGTTTTGGTTGGGAGAGATGCTAAAGCACATGGTTTTGGATAGGATTTGGACAACTTAATTTGATTTTCAAATTTTAGAGCTAACTTAGTCAAACCATCAAGGGAATTATAGGCAAAATATTTATACCTTATTTCAAATTAAGTCATTAAGGCCACCTAAGTATCTAGCACATTTTTATTCTTTTCATTCTTTTATGTCATGTAATAGTGACAGCCTTTAAAATTCTCTAGTGTACTCTTCTACACAAAGAACTTCTTGGCTGAGCGTAGTCAATTTGATATATATGTCTTGCTCATAATTTTTAAGGATAAATTTCTTTCTTAGGTATTTTTTTTCAATTTCTTCCATGTCAATTGTGGAGTTTGAAGGCTCCAGGGATAATCTACTATAATCAATTGGTAAGGTATCTTTAAAGTTGAATTTAAAGGTTCAAAGAATTTGGTTGAAGTTGCATTGCATCTGCAAGGCCAATTTCAAAAATTCAAAGATGTTTGATTAAAATTTTAATGTATCTTCCCACTTTAGGATTAAGGATTCAAGAAATGATTGGAGATGTGTTCAAGAAGTGTTGAAGATCACCTATTCATGAAGTATGATTCTTCAATATTGTATGGCCACTTGGACGACTAAGAGAAAGTAAGATCGATAAAGAAGGTTGGTAATTCAAATGAAGGAAAATCTAGCCTAGGAACCATGGTTTGATACCAAGATGATATGAATATTCAATGAGAATTGAAGATTCGAAACATAAAAGAAGGATATTAGATCATTGAGTTGAAGATTAGAAGGATAAGCTATAAATCTTCATATAAGATTGAATCAAGAACTCAAAACAAATTCTAAAATTTGAATGTATCACATAGAACATTCTCAAAGGATATTATCTAAGAATACAAAATGTAATTAATAGTTATTAACAACCACTTACAAAGAGATACAACCAAGTAATTCACTTAACTTAGATTTCATAATATGACCAATGTGTATACAATAGGTACCGACGCATGACTTATATGGGTAGCTACAACATTGTCACAACTAAATCTAATTAGTAAACTAATATGGTCATTGTCTTCTACTTGTTACAACTCATTTTGAGCATATAACAAGTATAAACATTTAGGCTAACTAGCACACCGAAGTCTAACTAGTTGTAAAAATCTAACACTAACATATATAGTATATAAGTTAAATAAAAATTATTAAAAAAAACCATAACTAATTATTACAGGGAAATAACTAATAAGAGTCCTATTATATAAAACAATAACGAGGTCTCCTTGACTTGTAAGTTTGAATTCCATGTATAATAACTTCCTTTGACTTATAACAACTTGTGACACACAAAATCTTTAGTATGTTAATATCTTTAAATGAATTAATCTTTTCATTTTAAATATGTTATATACCTATAAGAATAACATAAAGTGGATCATTAGGGTTAGAAATATTATTATCAAAGAGAAATAATGTGATCCACTGCATAACCAAGTATGATAAATCTTCCAAGCACAAATAGAAAAATAAAAATAAATAACCACTAAAATAACTTCAACGCATTAAAAAAAATGGAGGCACAATAGGAGGAAAAAAATGTCAACTTTACAATTTAACTAAAAATATAGATTTATTTATTTATATAAAAATAAATAAAAGATAGAGAGCACGAAATGCAGAGATGAAAATAAATGAATAAGGAGAAGGAGAGGAGCATAGGTCTTGGTTATAGGCTCTACAAAGCTTAAGAACACTTTGCAAAAATAATTAAAATGAAGAGATATATGGGAGAGGACAAGATGGAAAAATAAGAGAAAAGATAAATGAAAATAAATCAAGATAAATGGGGTATAAAAAGGGAATCAAAAAAATGCATCCAAAAAAAGGTAAGAGGTAGCCTATTAAACACTTGAATGACAAAGTATAAGATGGTTACATGTGTAAGGTGGTGGAGTGTATTTAGGTTGAATGAATTTACAAAAACTAAGCAATCCAACAAGTGATGGGGAGGTTCTAGTATGCAAGTCTATGGCCAAATTTATGCATGGGGAATGCAAGTCAAGAAGGTTGAGTGTAAGAAAAGCTAAAATGACATAACTAGCATATGATAAAATATATGAGAGTAGTTTTGGATAAAAGTTTGGGTAAAATAATATAAAAATGGTTAACTTGATACAAAATTGAATCATGGAAGTGTAGGGAAGGAATTTCAAGGATGACTATTAGTTTTGGAATTTATTGATTATTTTTAGTGGTGGAATAATCAATACAAAGGATAAAATTAAAAAAATAGCATTGATTATCATAAAATTATAAAAACTTATGGAAATTCTTAAAGTAATATTTAAAATTCAAATGTAAAATTTTATGAATTTAGAACAATTTTTGTTATATAACATATTAACCTAGCAAAGAACTAACAAGCTTACAAGGTAATTACAAAAATAAATGATAAAAATATTCCTAAAATCACAAAAAATTCCATGTCATCCTAATTACTCATTTAAAATCAAAATGTAAATTTTTAGAAATTTTAACATATATTTGATATGAGTTTTAGCTAGAATAGGATAATCATATATTTTGCATAAAAATTCAAAAGGGATATAAAACACAAATAAAATCAAACTAATTTTATTTTTAGATTTATATATCAAAATATTTAGGACCTAAATTAAATTTTACAAGAATATGTTTCAAGGTGTAATTTAAATTTCACATATATGAATTGCATTTCATTAGCAAAGTTCATTTAGCCACAAAAAAATACAATTATTACATAATCACCCAAAATAATCATGAATCCATAATATATCCTATAATTAGTTATGTAATTAATTACAAATAATTATAACCAGTGGAAATGGGGCATTACAAATTTCTCTAAGATGCCTTACCCATTAACAAATCTTCCAAAGAAGACCATGTTTCTAGTGGGATGAGAAGTGTAGTGGGACTTTTGAGGAGTGAAAGAGATGATTGGAAAAATCTCTAGTACCATTTTTCAATGCGAATCAAAGGGTTTTGAAGTGTATAGGGATGCTTCAAAGCATGGATTAGAATGTGTGCTAATACAACGGGGAAAGATAGTGGCTTATGCTTTATGATAGCTGAACCTACACAAGGAGAACTACCCAACTCATAATTTGGAGCTTGTCGTATTAGTATTCACATTGAAGATTTAGATGCATTATCTCTATAGTGTGTAGTGCAAGTTTTCGCTAACCATATAAGCCTCAAATATATTTTCACCTAGAGAGAGTTGAACTTGAGGCAACATAGATGGTTGGGGTTGGCTAAGGATTATGACCTAGAGTTTACCTTCCACAAGGGCAAGGTGAATGTGGTGGTATATGCTCTTAATCGGAAGGTGTCACATTCCTTGAGTAAAATCATATTGTTAGAAACATTACGTCAAAAGCTCAGTGAGATGGGTATTTATTTGATCATGACCTTTATCTTGAAGGTAAGGATGAGTGCCCTCACCATCATACCTTCCATATTTGATGAGATATAAGCTTGAAAAATTTGTGATGTAAAGCTCAAGAAGATTGAAATGGTATTGATAAGTGTTTATGGGGTTTCAGATCCATGATGATACTAGTATCAAATATAAAGGTAGGTGGTGTGCACCACAAAGATGTGAAGAGTTAAAGAGGAATATCCTTAGTGAGGGTCATTATGCTTATTATTCCATCCATCATAGGGGATAAGTTATATAAGAACCTAAAAAAGATGAATAAGAGGTTCCGTATGATGTGGGAGGTTGGAGAGTTCATTTTTACATGCCTGATTTGTTAGAAAGTCAAGATTGAACACAATAAGGTTAGGACAACCATTAGAAGTCCCAAAGTGGGAGTGAGATATTATTTCCATGGATTTTGTGATGGGTCATCCAAGAAATCATAGTGGGTTCGACTCAATCCAAGCCTTTCTTGATTAGTTAACTAAGATAGTAGTGTTTATATAAATGAAGTCAATTTAGAGCATACAACATATGGCTATTACTTATAGGAGGCACGTGGTGAGATTTCACTAGGTACCCAGAGATATTGTGTTGGATAGGGATTTGAGGTTCTTGTCGTACTTATAGAAACATTTATATGCCACTTTTAAAACAATGTTAAAGATGAGTACCACTTTTCTTCCAAGGACCATTTAAACCTTAGAGGAAATACTCCGTGTATGTGTGTTAGATTTTGTAGGTGGGAGGATAGTTTGGACTTGGTTGAGTTCTCCAATAACAATAACTACCATACTGGCATTGGGATGACAACTTCTAAGGCCATGTATGGAAGGAAGTGTAGTAGTCCTTTTTGTTAGAGTAATATGAAAGAGACGATTGTGGTGGTACTAGAGATGATTGAGGAGACTACAAGAGAGATCAAGTTGATCTATGATCATATGAAGGTTGTCAAAGATCATTTTAAAAGCTATGAAAAATTGAGGAGGATGATCAAAATTTATGAGGTAGGAAATATTGTCATTTTAAGCGCTCTCCTACGAAGGGAGTGATGAGGATTGGAAAGAAGAGAAAGATTACTTTGAGGTATGTTGGGACTTGTGAGATCTTGGAGTGAGTCATTGATAGTATTACCTATGGAGTTGTCACATGTGTAGATATTTCACACATCATCTAGCTAGAGATCATTGAGTTCGATGAGTCTTTCACTTACGAGGAGTGTCTAATGACCATTATGGACATAAAAACCCAAGAGGTGTGTATTACATTAGTTAAGGTTGTTTAGTTATGCCATAGAGTTGAGGAGGCTACTTAGGAGGTTGAGGAAAAGATTTATGCCATGTATCTCAATCTATTATGATAGATGTGCTGTTCTATTTGGTTCAATCCTTTTCTTTTAAGGGTAGTGACCCTTTATCAGTACTACTGTAATTGGAATGTGTGCATTATGGATAGTGATAACAAGGGTTTCCAGTTTATATTTTAGCTTTAGGGACGAATCTTATTTTAAGGGGAGAATGTTGTAATCCGTTATAAATTTAGGTATTAATTCTGGGTTAATTCATGTGTTATATTGTGCTCTAAGTATTTTTTTTTTATTGTGCTTTGAGGTGTGCCTTAAGTTGATCATTTAAGAGTTCTATGAAAGGGTTTGTATAATTCAAGAGACTTAGTTTTCCTAGTAAATTTTTCGATTGGTTGGGGCATATCAGTCAACTAGTTTATATTTTCACTAAATTTTAAAACTCGAAGAATGAACCAATAGGTCAGTGGCATACCAGTCCAGTGATTCCTTAAAACTGGTTATTTTCAGGCTTGAATGGTTTAATATCTCTTTCTCTTGGGGTAATTAACTTTAAAGACTTTTGATTAATCAGTTTATAACTCGTTTTCTAGGGGATTTTTGATCAATATCAGTCCTAATTAAAGCATTACCTTTGATTGAGGAGATAAATTTGTGGAAAAAGTAATCGGTGACTTTAGTGACTCTATTAACTTCCTCTTCCTTTTTCTCTATCTATTGCATGAAATCAGAACAAAAAAATTTGTTCTGGATTTTCCATGCCCGCTAAAGCTTTTATCTAATTAATATTTTGTCTCCTTTCCCCTTTGGTGCTAATGCTTTTGGTTTTGCATCACCCTAAAACTCTCCATCCTTCGTTATTTTAGCTTTTAGGAAAAATCCAACCTTTTATATCTCTAGAATCAGCCCTACTTGTTTAAATTTGAGCTTAGGGTTTGGGTTGTTAGTTCCATACCCTTATACCCTTTATTTTCCCTCAAATATTTACCTCATCACCCAACCCTAACCTCTCCTCTCTCTTTTTTCCTCAAGCCATCGAGTTCTCTTATCCACTCCAGCCTTCACACATCTTCTTCCTCTCTTCTAGTGCATTTCATTATAATATTTTCTCTTTACCAATCCTCTATCTAGCTCCCTTTTATTTTCCTTAAACAAATGGGAGTTAAATTTAGAAGAAGGTGAATATTTTACTCTTATTTCTTGATTCTCTTATTATTGTTATTATTATTATTATTATTATTGTGGAAATTTAGGTTTCTCTATTTTTTCATTAGTCTCTTAATTTTATTTTGTACTTAAAAAAATTATTATATAATATATAGTTTCATTTTTTACCATGATTATTTTTTTCCATTGTTGTGATTTTTATAGTAAAATCGATATAACCATTATCATATAAAATATTTTACCTATTTAGTTGTATTTTATTTGATTTTTTTTATCATATCTCATCATAATCGTTTTAATCATTTACACCTGTTATTTTTCTTAAGATGCTTGAGTTTTACTATAATTTTTTCATGATAAAAATATATCAATATAATTATTTATTTACAAAGGAAAATTATATATGTTGATATATTTTTATCATGAAAGAAATTATGATGAAACTCAAACACATTAATAAAACAATTTTAAATTATTAAATATATATATATATATATATATATATATATATATATAAACAACAACTGTAAATATTTATATTGATATATATATTTGATAATGTTACGAAAAGATTTTTTATTTTATATATATATATATATATAAACAACAACTGTAAATATTTATATTGATATATATATTTGATAATGTTACGAAAAGATTTTTAATTTTTTTTTATAAAATATTGCAAACATATTAATGATGTCAGCATCTTAAACTGTGTGTGTGCCCCAGCTAGAAATAAGCCCTCCTCGCCGATGCTTCCAGAAGGTGGGATGAAAGCTAAAACCATGATCGGATAATTCATCCTATCACTGAGTCTGTTGAGCTCAAGGAAAAGAAAACTCTAGAAATTTCTCTCCTACCATTATATATCTCTCGTGTCCCTCATCAGTCGACAACATTCAAGAGTCTCATCCAGCTTTCTACTTAAGCTCTACGACCAAAATCGCTAGTTGACCTGTTAATTTCAATCTCGCCAGCAATTTAAATACCAACATCTGCTACGATGTCGCTAATTCCAAGTATTTTCGGAGGCCGACGAAGGAACAGCTTCGATCCTTTCTCTCTCGATGTCTGGGATCCTTTCCAAGGATTTCCGTTCAACACCGACACGTCTCTGTTAACTACTTCAACCGGCGGCGAAACCTCTGCCTTTGTGAACGCGAGGATCGACTGGAAGGAGACACCGGAGGCACATGTATTCACGGCTGATCTTCCGGGAGTAAAGAAAGAGGAGGTGAAGGTGGAGGTGGAAGACGGTAGGGTGTTGCAGATCAGTGGAGAGAGGAGCAGGGACAAAGAAGAGAAGAAGGATCGGTGGCATAGAGTTGAGCGGAGTAGTGGGAGCTTTGTGAGGAAATTTAGATTGCCTGATAATGTGAAGACGGAGGAAGTGAAGGCCTCGATGGAAAATGGTGTGCTTACCGTTACTGTGCCCAAAGTCGAGGAGAGGAAGCCTGAGACGAAATCGATCGCAATTTCTGGCTGATGGATCTATCCGGTCACACCACCATTTCATCCAGTGCTTAATTCTGAGTTCTTGTGATCAAAGTTCAAATGCTGATGTGGTTGCGTAACGAATTAATCGTGTGTTATCGTTTGATAATATTTTGGTGTGTGTCTTAAACGACTAATTGTAGATTGTAATCACCTACGATTGTGAATTGCTATGCTTATTAGCCGCTTGTATTATTTCCATCATTTCGGCTATATAACATCTATATTTGATACCGGTCACCTGATTCAACCTCAATTAAATTTGTCCTATTTTCCTTGCACGGAAATATTTTGCGGTGGTCGGCGGTTAGTCCTGGGTTCAGTAACAGACATTATTAATTTTTAATCTCGAACATGTTGGTATTATATAATTTAAAAGTCAGTTTTAGTATTAAAAAAATACTAGAAATTCCGCAGAGACGAGCGGTTGGTGTGTGTCGGGGTCCCTCCTTAATTAAGGAGGTTTCCCATAATAATAATAATAATAATAATGGAGATGATGCATGTTTAAAAGAGTTACAAAGATAATTAATATTTTGGAATTCTTAAAAATTTGAGAAGTTAAGTATATTTTATTATGTATAAGTTACCAAAGTTCATTAGCTTAATTTAATAGGAGAACATTCAAGAGTCATCTTATGACCTTTGGGTTACTCCGTCTATCCTATAAATAGGAATCATTGGAAAGGTTTAAATCATCATGCAAAGCACCAATCCTCTTAAAAAAGAGAGAAAGTGAGAGCCACTATAAAAGTGAGGTACTTGAGAAAAGTTCTCATATTTTCTCAAGAGAAGTTTGAGTGTTGCACCACTTAGTTGGTGAGAGAGTTCATCCTTTGTAATCCATCATCTTTTAGGCAAAGAAGTTGAGTGAGCCTCTAGTTCATATTAGAGAAGAATTACTTGTAATCCTACTATCATCATAATAGAAGGTTCGTTATTTTTCCCTTCAACTTTAAGGGTTTTCTACATAAAAATTTGGTGTCTTTATTATTCTATTTCTGCTATTTTTGTTTTGCTCATTTTAATCATATAAGGAAGGAAAATGTTTTTCGCTATCAACTGGTCCTTTTTCTGCAACAGTGTGTTACTTCAAACGTCAATGATATTTTAAAAATTACTTTTATTATTTATACAATATAAAAACTTAGTTGCATTTATAAATTAACAACGCTCTGTTTGTTAGTTAATCCATGCCTAAAAAAATCTAACCGTTCAAGTCCGTAAGATACCTGTATATGTTGAATTTTCTTCTGTCAGCACATTATTTTACCTTTCAGAGATACTAGTCGTGTGCATGTGGATACTTGAAGACAAGTACTTCACCTGAGCTCTTGATTTTTATGTGTCCAATGTTGATCTTTGAGAGATAATAGTCTCATGTTGTTAACCATTTCAGAAATTGAAGAAAAAGATAAGAGGAGAAATAAGTGAGCTAGAAGGGGAAGAGCAACAAACTAAAAAGAAGAAGAATGTCAGTGAGAGAGAAAGAAGAGCGGCGTATCAGAGAGAGAGTGAGAGGAAGAGAGCGAGCCCTTTCATCGTGAAGGGTAGGGAATCGAGCTGGCAGTGAGCCCTCAGGCTCTGCTATCAGTGAGCCTATCTGATTAAAAAAGGCATGTTTTTTTTTTGAAAAAAATTATTTCAATTTGTGCCTTGATAAACCAACTAGCTGGCTAGGATTAGAACTACTCGACTAGTATGACCCTACTAGAAAAATAGTTTATGGTCTCGATGTTCCTCTCCTAGTGGGTTACTAGTCAGCTGATTTAGATCAAACAAGTCAACTAGATATACTATATAAACTCATTTGGCCAAAACCAGACAATTAATTTCTTTATTTTAGCTTGTATGTTTTATGTTATGGACCTAACTAGTTCCACTAGTTCTAGGGACTAGTATATTGGTATTTCAAGTTTATTTTGTGAGATTTTTGAAGGCTATTCTTAGTATTATGACCATAAATTTGACCATAGCCCTAGGTTTTGATCTAGACTTTGATTTTAAAATAAAAGAAAGGATAATTAGAAATAAATGATCATATGAAATGCACATGGTTTATTATTGGATATTTTATTTTCCCTTCATGTTATAAATTGGTTAAGTGATAATCTTATCATTTTTTAATAACCTTGAAAAGGAATGGTGAACAGTGTGTGATGTTATGTGGATATTTTGGATTGGTATGATATATGGACCTGGATTTGGGATGTGTTCTCAACATGTATATAATGAAACACTTCTCACTTAAAGAGGAAGATTATGGAGTACTATATGGGTCTGTATTATTTTATTCTTGATTAGTTATTGAAGGTTAGGTATAATAATTCGGTTTTTACTACTAAAAAATTTTCATTTTAAGCAAATCGTATAATCAAATAGTTGGGTACTACCGCCATAATTAATATAAGTCTGGCTTACCATACCATCCTTATATCAATCATAAGGCAAAACAACTAAGAATGTAAAACATGATAAACAGAAATTAAAGGAACTTTCATAAACATTAGATAAAAGTTTGAATATTTACTCCTAGTATAATAATCTAAAATACAAAAGAGATACTATGGATCTAAGAGTTCAAAAAGGTATTATGGTAGAACAATTATCCGAATAGCATGACTCTATGCCTATAGCCTTGATACCAAACTCACTCCTCCATTTATAACTCATCAAATGCTATAAACTCATCCAATTGATCAGCCTTGTCCCACATAAATACATATGGTTTGTCTACTCGTGGAAATAAGCAATACCCATAAAACGGAAAATCAGTGTACTATGTACTAAGTAAGGTAATAGTACAGTTGAGTTTAGGGATTCCACTATTCTTAATACACATAATACATGAATTCACATCAAAAAGTAAGTATACATACAATAATATAAATAGTGCCAGGTAAATAATTATTTCAAGTCTCGCTATATAAATATATCATATTCCAATCTTTTATTTACGTTGAGTTTAGGGACCTCCTATTCTTAAACCTATAGAATAGTTTGAAACACCTTTTAGGGACAAAATATTTGAGCCACTATTATTATTCAGTGGAACGGACTCAATACCTCTCAGAATAAAAATACTCATGAGCCACTATTATTATACCGGTAGAATGGTCTAAAGCACCTCTCAGATGTAACACACTTGAGCTACTATTATTATTTGGTGGAATGGACTCAACACCTTAGTCTTGACTCACATAGTCTTCCACTTTAAATGATTACTATCATTTCCATTAATACTTTATCTCTTAATTATACATTTTTTCATCGTGATTATGGGGACCCACTATTCTTAATCTAGTGGAACGAAATAAAGCACTTCTCAAAGACAACACACCTAAGCCACTAATATTATCTAGTATAATGGACTTATATAAACACCTCTACCTGACTCACATGATTTTTCACCTTAAATAATTAGTATCCTGTTAGATTTGATTGTTTATTCAAGATTATCATGCTAGACTCAAATAATTATACAAGACATAAATTTAATAATTCAATTATGACTGCATCATTATCCTCAATGTCGATATTACACTTAGGTAATTAAAATGCTCATATTCTTCCAAGGTCTGATAAATCCCAATAGTAACACATAAATCTCTAATATTCACTTGGACTAGATATCCTTAACCATTTACATAGATACCATATCCAACATTATACAAAAGCATACTTCTAGAATCTCATACTTAAGATTAGCATGTCATAGAACAAAATAAATCATATAACATGTCCAACTTAAAAGCACATACACATATAAATAAAGGCTTATCTATGATATATATCCTTACCAATAAAGATACTGGGCTCTATGAACGTAAATCCTATACCTCCTCCTTTGAGATCATCAGAAAACTACCTATGAAAAATAAGATAATACACGATTAGGATTGAAGATTATAATTGAGGAAAAAGTTAAGGTAAATGAGTGTTAAAATAAAAATAACTGAAGTCAAAGGGAATATTGAGTTGTGTGGAAGTGTGGTGGAAGGCATGGTGGTGCTATGATAAAATTTTAGTGGTATTTGGGTAAGGTTTGGGTGTGAAAAAGAGGGTACACAACCAAAAAGGTAAGGCTGCATGGGCATACATTAGGCGGTGCACACCCAGGCTAAGAGCTAAGAGCCTACATGGGCAGGTTGTGTAAAGAGGCATGACCATGGTCAAGCAACAAATTACGTAGTTAATAACAAACAAGGACACATAGGCATGCAGAGGCTATGAGCAAAACATATGAGTGTGTATGGGCAAACCGTGCTAGTCTTTACAGTCGTATAATAAGAAAAAATAGAGGTGCATGACTATGTGAGAGACCATGTTCCTAAAAAATGCAACAAACACTATGAAAGAAGAGGGGAAAACGGCAGTGGTTGATAGAAATGGTAGGCGACAATGAGGGAGAGTGATGGGGTGGTCTTGGTAGTTGATCCACCAAGCTTTGGGTAGTGCTTGGTAGTTGTAGTGGTGCAAAATGGTGACGGGGTGGCATGTGCATGAAAACATAGCAGCAGCCACATGAAGAAGGAGGAGGAGGAAAAGGAGGAGTAGAAGAAACAGAAGGAGGAGGAGGAGGAGGAGGAGAAGACGAAGAAGAAAGGGTGGCTCAACAAGTGGTGCTTGATAGAAATTTTTGGTAATAAATGGGGCAAACAAATAAGGGAGGAAAAGAGATGAGAGTTGTATATATATGTGTGTGCCTGGAGGCATGTGAAATGGAAGATGAAAGGGGTGATGATAGCAGCAACAACATGGGCATAAGGGAGTGGTAGTGACACGAGTGTGTGGAGCAAAATTCAACAAAGAGATGGGAGAGGATGGTTGAGAGTGATAGTTGAGAGTGATGTTGGAGTATTGGGTGGGAAAAAAATGGTAGGGACAACATAACAAAGGTAATAGCAGTTGATGATGATGATGGATGCCGCTGTAGAGGATTGTGATGGTTGTGATGATAATGGCAGCAACTGAGGGGAGTGAGGGTGATAGCTGTGTATTATAGGTTGTAAGAAAAAAAATAAGTCAAGTATTACGGTGTAGGAAGAAGGTAGGAAAAATGAAAAAGGAGAAAGAAAAGGAAAAAGAGAAAAGGATGGGATTAGTTTTTGATAAATTTTTTATTAGCTAAAATAGGTAGGATCAGTGATATAAATCTACCAAAATTAAGATCGTCACAAAATATAATTTATATGAGCCAAAGATTTATATTAGGTTAGGAATTAAGGAATTTATGTAAGGCTAAAATAAATTTTTCTCAATATCAGAATTGGATTAAGGTATTAATTATATGATATTAGGTTTAGGAAAAATTTAGGGTATTACATTAGTATACCTTTAGGTGTTTCATATTATCGTTTTCCTTCAACCAGGATCCTAGAGACCCATGTGTATTTCCTAATAAAGACATTAATGTTATATTAGTAGGTATTGCTACCAAAGGGTCTAGTAAAATAGATAGGTTATGTTGCTTTGACTAGAATATATGTCCGTTGGTGATTACTTGGTTTCAGCCAGACTTATGTCCATTTGGTTATTCATTTGACCATAAATAGTTCTCTACCATGAACAAAGGTCATGGTAGCAACACAAGGGTAAGTAGGTCCCTATCATGGGCATAACCTCCAAAGTGGAGAACTGATCCCAATATGGCTGTTTAGGTAATAACACAACACAGAACATAGACATACCCTCTAATATTGGAGCATTGTTCCTAATATGGGTGATTAAGCGATGACACCAAAAGTAGATAAGGCAATCCAAACCTCCATGTTTAGTTTTTAGACGATGACACCAAACACAAGGGATAAACCTATCCATCATGGTGTACCCTTTACATGAGCACCGGTGATAAGATGGTCGACTACATTATTATTCCTACTCCTGCATACCGACCACAACCTATTAGGACAGGAAGGTACTGAGTGAAAGGAGATGAAACTCCACCGGTCATGGCTATTCGAGTATTGATACCATGACAGTATGCTATAATATTATTCCCAATCTTGCATACCAGTCACAACCTCATAGTATGGGAAAGGTACTTAATGAAAGGAAATATAATATCATAAGACTTTGGGTGTTTAGAGATGACAACAAACTTAACCGAATTAAGGCCCAAAATAACATCATTTTTATTCTTATTAATTCTAGAGTAAACATGGTTGAAATCATAATTTAAATATTTTATTTTCATGGAGGTATCAACATCAAATGTCCAAAAGAACAACAATAATTAACAACAAACTAGGCAAAACACAGTTGGACTAGTTGATCAATCCCTATGACTAGTTGACTAGTCTGATTACACCAGACCTAAACAAAATAACACCAACGAACCAGTTGGCTAGTTGGTATCACTGATCGATTGTTCATAAGAAACAAGTTGATGGGTTTTGTTCAGTCACTTGATGGGTAGGTTGATGAGATCATGAGGTCACCAATTGATAGGTTTAATAAATCGATTGACTGCTTATGGGGATCAATCGACTGGTTTGCTAAGCCAATCGAATGATCTCGCAATCAAATGATCAAAATTTTCAAAATGTGTGATTGTTCATACAACCATTTGATGGGTTCAACTAACCGATCGACTAGTCTAAGTAAAATAACACCTAAACTTGTGATATACACACCAAAATTTACCATATTAATCCTAGTATACTTCTATGTCATAAAACATATAAAGAGATATATTGTCCACATAGAATCACATGGATACATGGTAATGTAGGTATTTAAACGAAATCATACTCAATTGCTAAATCATGCATAAAATTAGAGAAACCCACTAATGCTTAAATTTTAGGAATAAACTCTACTGCATACTCGAAGTCTAGAATATAATTATTCCATGCTCAACATAGATCACACCAAGAACACAGAACTGCAATAAGAAATAAAAACCTCATTAATATTAAAGACAAGAATGCTTTACCTTGAAGTAATTATTCTAGCTCAAAACTCCTAACTTAACAGCTATCTACAAAGACTTCAATTCTTAAAAGAATAAAGATTCAATACCATTAAAAATCCTTTTTAAAACTCCATTAAAATTAATGAAAATTAGAAAAAGAATAAAAATAGAACTCAACATTTTCTAAGAAACAAAATTCTAAGAAAAATGATGTTATAACTTTTAATATTTCTCAAACCTTAATCCTTCCTTACTTAAAATAAATAAGGGAGAGCTAAAGATAAGATTAGAAGAAGAAAAAAGAGATAATAAATTAACCAAGGAAGTAAGAAACTAAGAGAAATCTCTATTTTTTTTCTCAGCAGAGGGGAAACGGAAGAAAAACAGAGAATAATCAACACTTAGAAAATTTCACCAAGGGAAAGGAAGAAAAGATCAAGAACAACAGGTAAGAAATGAAAATGAATCAATAATAGAGGGTTTAGTAGATAGATATGGTCGAAATCCACAAGAGGAAGAGAGATAAAATTGGTATGATTGAGTGTAGAGAACCAAGGTGCAAGAGACGACATGATGGTATGAAGGATGATGAGTGTGGTTAGGGAGGGAACCATTTTAGAAGTTTGGTAAGTCATTATTGATGTGCTAGAATTCAAACACACAGCCCAGCTACCATAACAGAGAGATGAAAGTGATAGAAGAAAAAGAAGGTGATGTATGACTCAAAAAGTACTTTTTGGGGAAATTCAAAAAAATTAAATCATAAAATAATCTAAATAATATAAAAATAATTCAAAAACATCAAAATTTGATCATTAGCACAAATTCACTCTAATTAGTAATTTTCATAAACATTAGAAAGTGATTTGAATCAAAATCTTAAAAAGATCTGAAATTATAGGATAAATACTCATTCGGTTTGAACAAACTAGTAAACTAGTTCGTTAAGAATAAAATTTTCAATCTCTAAGCTTACTAGTTGATTGGTTAGGCAAAAAAAAATTATTAAATTTTTAAACCCTTTTCAAAACCAAAACTAATTTATTTTATATCATCATAATTTTAAATACATTTAGAACTATTTTTAGATGATAAAATAATAACAAAAGCCATTAATTTTGTTTTCAAAATTACAAAAAAAGAGAGGAAAGAATCAAGTTTAGAATGGATTAACCTTCCTTGGAATGATTTATAAAATTAAGAAATACTTTAGAAGGATTTTTCTTAAATTTACTTTATTTGTAACACTTAGTTTATGAAAAACAATGAAGAGCTAAAACTCAAGAATAAAGAAATATAAATAAAAAACAAATGTCTAACATTGAAGGGAGGGGAGTAGTTTGAATATGGGTATGTTTTGGGCTAGCTAGGAAGACAAAATGGAGAAGAGATGGGGTTGACATAATTTTTAGCTTAAGTTTAGATATTTACCTACTTTATTAACTTTAATGATTATTTTAATGGTAAATCATAAAATAAAAATAAAGAGAAAAGATATGAACAGTATAGATATTCCCTTGGGTTATAAAATAAATTTCCAACTTGATTTTATATATTTTAGGAGGATAGGATAAGTTTTAGATAGTTAGGATACACTTCCATTAGAGAAAAATGACTTTTAAAGGCTAATTATGCCTAAAATTGGAGAATTTTTCCTAAAAATGATAAAAAAAAAAATAAAAAAAATTAGAACCCATTTTTAATTCATATTTATCTTAAATATTACAAAATATGAGTATCTCTAAAGCCATGTAATGGTTTATTTGCTAAAACATTTATTTCAGGGTTTAAAATGCGAAGGTTTAAGAAAGGGGCAATGAAAAGTGTTATTTTATTAAAATCTCCATTTAAATTTTTGAAAAGGTATATGAGACTCATAAAACCTAAGGAGTTAAAACATGATGAAATTAGAATGATATGGAAGAAGTTATATGGTCGAAATTGTCTTAGAAGTTTTATGTAATTTAAAATTATAGGAATGGATAAGTGATCAAAATAGAACCTTTTAAAAATATAATGAGAGTTAAATGGATGTAAAAATGGTGAATTTAAAATAATATTTAAGAATAATAATAATACAAAGACACTTTAGAAAATAGGGGTATTATAATTTTAATACCACTGAAACTTACCAAGCTTCTTACAATGAAGATTTGAGAAAAAATTAACAATTTATAGCTTGTTTAGATTTACGTGTGAAAAGTAGTTATCTAAAATAATTATATATATTGGAAACTTTTTCAGCTAAAACTTTTCCAAAATAAGTAATTATCTTAGATAAATTTGATAAGTAACTCCAAATATATAGGCTTAATCTATGAACTAAGAAGGGTTGCTAGCAAAATGAAGGGACATAGCTAGGATAAGATTAAGAACGGTATAATCACCATCTTCTTCAATATTGAGGTTACTATCTCTACTATTTTTTGTTACTTCCAATATAGTTGTTTGATCTTCATGGGTATGATGAAAATTCACACCAACCTTTAAGCTAGTATGAGCATTCTACTATAAGAAGTTTTGCTTTGGTTTATTAGAGGTGCTTGTTTAGATTTTATAGACATTTAGCAAACGTGATCAATATTGACGAATTTACAATAAGATAATACATAAATATTACACATATATATTAAGAGATAAGACTTTGTAGTTTAACTAGATAAGTTTATCTGGCCTAGGTTTTTGAGGCTAAGGCCAAGAATTGTGTTTTTGAGAACAACAACTCGTGATGTGGATGTTTGGTTATTTTTCTAGTATAGACAGGAGATGGTATGATCTTCTTGTTGTTGTTTTCCGTCAATTAGATGAGATGACAAGGAGGATCCCAAGGTATTGATATATGATTGCCAATCAAGCGTATCTAGGACTTGGGTTGCTTTCTATGTGGAGATGGAGAGATTCATTTGGCTAAGCTATGTGTTTAAAAATCTTGAGCCAATTAGATTAGTTGGTTTAGATGTTGTTTTAATCCAATTTATAGAGTCTAAAGGTTTAAAAATGGTAAGTTTTCTAATTGTATAATACTATGAATAGGAGTTAGAAGTAGAGGTTATTTTAAAGGTAAGTAAGTGGGGTTTTGAACTTGTTTGTCAAACCGTGAGATTTGCAAACTGATGGTGTGTTATATGGATGTGTAGTCATTTTTGAGAAATATTTTTTTGATGTTATCTTATCATCCTTGTTTGGTACTCGTAGAGGTTTCAACTCAAGTAAGTTATCACTTGTAGACATCTTGATATTTTGCAATGATGGATGCGCAGGTTCAATCATTCACTTATTAGTTTGCCACTCATTGGTTTTTTTTCTTATTGTAGTAATGATGTTAATTTTTTGAAAGGAAAAATCAATATTTCTATATTTTTTGGTACATATCTCGAACCAATAAAAAAAAAGATTTAGATTTTCTCATTCAGGATAAATCATGGAATCCTATTTGGATATTTTGCATGGTTTGAGGAAGTATTTGAAGTAATTTATTCTTTTTTCATTGTTATGAGGACCATAGAAGTTCTTCTTGAAAAACGGTTTATTGATTTCGAATATTTTCTCTATAATTTTGAAGAAAATGTTAGTAATGGAGGTGAAAGTTGGAGAAGTGGGTGGAAAGTTGGTACTTTATGTTTTAGAATTTTGTGGTTGTTATAGTTCGATGTAGATTGATTGGGGGTGATGGTGGGAGTTATAGCGTGATATATGAAGTGACGGATTTAGTAGGTTTAATACCCTGTTTATAAGTATGTGTAATGTTTAATATAATTTTTTTAAAATAGAGTTATTAAGAAATAAAAAAGTAATAATATATCATTGTATTTCTTAATTTTTATATAATTAGATATCAATATTTGTATATTTTTTACTTAAAAAATTATTATATAAGATATTTTATATTTTTATATTTTTTACCACGATTATAGTTTTTTCTTTTGCCATTATTGTGATTTTTATAGTAAAATAGATTTAAGCATTATTATATAAAATAGTTTACCTATTTGGTTGTATTTTATTTGAATTTTTTATATCATATTTCACCATAATCGTTTTAATAATTTACGCTTGTTGTTTTTATTAAGATGTTTGAGTTTTACCACAACTTTTTCATGATAAAAATATATTAATATAAATATTTATTTACATAAAAAAATTATATATTGATATATTTTTATCATGAAAAAAATTATGGTAAAACTCAAGCACCTTAATAAAATAATTGTAAATTATTAAATATATATATAAACAACAACCGTAAATATTTATATTGATATGTATATATATTTGATAATGTTAATAAAAGATTTTTAATTTCTTTTATAAAATATTGCAAACATGATAATGATGTCAGCATCTTAAACTGTGCCCCAGCTAGAAATAGCCCTCCTCGCCGATGCTTCCAGAAGGTGGGATGAAAGCTAAAACCATGATCTCGACGAGACTGTCACGAGCGCTCCGGATAATTCATCCTATCACAAGAAAAAGAAAACTCTAGAAATTTCTCTCTTTCCAATATATAACACTCGTGCCCCTCATCAGTCGACAACATTCAAGAGTCTCATCCGACTTTCTACTTAAGCTCTACGACCAAAATAGCTAATCGACTTCCTAATTTCAATCTCGCCAGCAATTCAAATATCAACAACTGCTGAGATGTCGCTAATTCCAAGCATTTTCGGCGGCCGACGAAGGAACAGCTTCGATCCTTTCTCTCTCGATGTTTGGGATCCTTTCCAAGGATTTCCGTTCAACACCGACACGTCTCTCTTAACTAGTTCAACCGGTGGCGAAACCTCTGCCTTTGTGAACGCGAGGATCGACTGGAAGGAGACACCGGAGGCACATGTATTCAAGGCTGATCTTCCGGGATTGAAGAAAGAGGAGGTGAAGGTGGAGGTGGAAGATGGTAGGGTGTTGCAGATCAGTGGAGAGAGGAGCAGGGACAAAGAAGAGAAGAACGATCGGTGGCATAGAGTTGAGCGGAGTAGTGGGAGCTTTGTGAGGAAATTTAGATTGCCTGATAATGTGAAGATGGAGGAAGTGAAGGCTTCCATGGAAAATGGTGTGCTTACCGTTACTGTGCCCAAAGTCGAGGAGAGGAAGCCTGAGACGAAGTCGATCGCAATTTCTGGCTGATGGATCTATCCGGTGACAACATCATGTCATCCAGTGCTTAATTCTGTGTTCTTGACATCTTGTGATCAAAGTTCAAATGCTGATGTGGTTGCGTAAGGAATTAATCGTGTGTTATCGTTTGATAATATTTTGGTGTGTATCTTAAACGACTAATTGTAGATTGTAATCACCTACGATTGTGAATTGCTTTGCTTATCAGCCACTTGTAATATTTCCATCTGTTCGGCTATATAACATCTATCTTTGATACCGTTAATCTGATCTATCCTCAACTAAATATGTCCTAATCTCCTTGCACGGAAATATCTTGCGGTGGTCCGGAGTTAGTCATGGCCACCGTAGCAGAGATAAAGAGATATTTGTGTGTTGGTAAAATTTATATCCATAACTAAAAATATTATTCAAAAAATTATATCTGCTGTTAAATTTATTACCGATAAACATATATTGCTAGTTATATATATTTTAATCTATATAAAAGGATAAGTTATTATAGGTAAATATTATTATAAGTATTATGGACATTATTATTAATTTACTAACAAATAATATATATATACATATACGTGTATATATATATATATAATAATTTATTATTATATAAAATTAAGTACAGTATATACAATCGTCTGTTTAACTTAATTGTTAAAGGGGTATTGTTATATAGAAAACGTATTTTTATTCCGTGGAAAATAAATTTCAAAAGTGACTTTTACATCGGTAATTTTTGTCCAAAGTCACGATCAGCATCGGCGATTTTAGTCGAAATTGTGGATAATTTTCGGCAATTTTCACCAAAACTGGCCCAGGCCATCGGCATTTATTACCGAAATCAGGCCAAGACATCGGCAAAAACTGCCGATGCACCAAAATTTTGTTTTTTTTTTTCAATTTCGGCCGAAATATTTAAGTCAACATCCAAGCCATCGGCAATTATTGTCGAAACCAGGCCATACAATCGATAATAACTGCCGATGCAGCATATATATATATATATATATTTTTTTTTTAAATTCCGGCCGATAAATTCGACAATTTGTACCGATACCGGCTCAGGCTATCGGCAATTATTGTCGAAACCAGGCCAAGGCATCGGCACAAACTGCCGATGCACCAAATTTTTTTTTTTAAATTTCGACCAAAATTTAAAAAAAAAAAATTTGGTGCATCGGCAGTTTTTGCCGATGCCTTGGCTGCTGTAGAGATCAATCATGCTGGGTAAAATAGGTATTCACTGCACAAATATTTTCTGCACAGTAAATACCTATTTTCCAAATAACAAGTATGTTGTTAAAGTAATAATAGTGTTGTTGTAAAATATATGCAAATAACTTGTAACATATCCTGATATACGATGTATCTTTATTAGCACATCAAATACTATTTTTTTCATTCTCATCTTATTTAGTACTTCTAGCATCTTCGGCGTTTTAAATATTTTCTTTAATAATTATAAAAAAATATTATAATACCTTTATTTTTATTAAAAAATAATATAATATAGAAGTAAATATAATAATGGAGAATACTACTACTATATTTATTATAAGATAGATATCTTTCATCTATTTTTTAATAAGTGTAAGGGTTAAAAAAATTAACAAATTATGAAATAAACATTAAACTAAAAATCTTCGATAATAGAGTCGCACTATCAGTGAAATACATCCACCCCACAACCTTACCTCAAAGGTCGTTTCAAGGTTATTGAAAGAGAATTATATACAACAATCACATATAATTACTAATAAAAAATTCAACCACTTATATTCACATTAACAAATATATTATCAAAAGAATAAATTATGGTCTATTTATATAATTTACATAACATAACCAAAATATAAATAATACATGTCAACATATAAGATTATATTAACTTTAAGTTTAGAAGGTTTATTTAAGTTCTAAGCAATCGTAATATAAGAAGAATGAAAACTTTAGCTTTAGGATCCATTAATACATCTTTTTAGATTACATTTAAAAATTAAAAGACTACGTTATAGAGAATTAATGCAAATATATAATAATAAAAAATAAGTTAATTTTTTCAAAAATTACTCATACAATGTAGGTTTATAATCAAAAACATTACACTAGTCAATTTTAGAAAATTGATCTAAAGGAAAAGTTAAAATTCAGTTTAATTGATTTTTAAAATCAAAACTAAAGAAAAAAAAAATCAAATATAACACAATTTTAGTTATTATTCTTAAAAATTAGGGTTTTAAATCCCAAGATATAAATTCGGACAATTTAAATTAATTAATCTGAATTAAAGGTGTTCGAATAAAATTAAAGTTATTTCAAACAATTTTATAAAGTCAATGTCAAAAGAAACAACTATACAAATAAAAAATGTCATAAATTTATTTTGATAATGAGGGTTTTATGCTTAAAAATGTAATTTTGTTAAATTTTATTAATTATTAAATTGAATGTTTAAAATATAGTTAGGTCTATTTTATAATATATTGTATAATCAATTGATCAAAATTAATAAAGGATAAGTCTAAATTAATAAAATTAGGATTTTTTAAGTCCGAACTACAATTTCGATCAAATCATGCTAAAATATTTAAATTGATAGTTTAGAATTAAAATTAAACATATTTTAATACAAATTATATAATAAATTTAATAAAACAATTCATGAATATGTTTAATTTATATCTGTATAAGTTTTTCTCTAAAAATATAATTTCGATGGATTTTATATATTTCTTTTTTTTTTTAAATTGACACTTCCAATATAAAATTAATTACTTTTCAGAGTATATTGTTAAAACAATTGAATAAAATAACTTATTTATGCAATTAAATTTCAAAATGCAAAGGTTTTGAGGTAGAAATCTAATTTTGATTATTTTGGTTCAAAATTTTTAAATTGATAGTTCCAATATAAAATTGGATAAATTCAAAAATATATTATAAAATTATTTTATCAAAAATAACTTAATTAGATAAATCCAAATAATTCAAATATAACATCATTAAAATTTTAAATTTTACAAATCAACCATATACATTATAATTAATCACTTTAAATTACACATACAACATCTTGAGTTCCAAGCAGGGGCGGAGCCAATTTAGAGCAAACCATATACAACATAAGAGACGGAAAATATTTCTGGACAAGTGGTTAAAGAGTTGTAAAAAAAATTTAAGTATACTCTGGGGTCCTGGGTTCAAACCCCATTTTTGCCAAAAATTTTACCCTATTTTTTTTTTCTAATTTCACACTTCACATACTCACAGTGTCGTTGACTACTACTCGTTGGCTGACTTGCTCGGTTGCTCCTGGTTCGTTCCTCTTCCTTTCGATTTTCGTCCGTCTCCCTGACTCCCACTCTCTCCCGCTTGAGTCTCGACCCCAGGCTCCAGCAGACAAGTGCCGCTTACCCTACCCCGCCAGCCGCCGTGCCCGCTCGCTCAGGATTGCTGGCCGCCAGGCGTCAGGCACCCACCGCCCAATCGCACACGACACACGACACTGCGACGCTGTAACCTGCAGCCGCTGTTGACCTGCTGTCTTCCCTCACCATCGCCGGCTGTTCGAACTTCATCGGTTGATTGTTGTTGTCTGTCTCTGTCTCACTGTATGCTGCTCTGTTGTTTGTCTCAACTCTAAATAGAGGCAGTGAATTAGCCAACAGACAACACAACAACCCGCCCCGAGAGTTAGAGATCAGAGAGATTGAGATTTGAGAGGGTGAGGTTTTTAAAAAAAAAATTTATTTAAGATGAAATATAATATCCTTTTTTGTTAATTGAATTAGTTTGTATTTTTATTTCTAATTTTATTGTGAATATGTGAAATTGGAATAGTTTGTATTGAGATTTGTTAATTAGTTGATTATTGTATATTTTTGAATTAGGTTATGTTAATTTTGAATTAGTATGGTATGAATTATTATTGTGTAATGTTGATTTAGTTGAGTATGAGTATTTTTGTTAATTGAATTAGTTTGTATTTTTATTTCTAATTTTATTGTGAATATCTGAAATTGGAATAGTTTGTATTGAGATTTGTTAATTAGTTGATTATTGTATATTTTTTAATTAAGTTATGTTAATTTTGAATTAGTATGGTATGAATTATTATTGTGTAATGTTGATTTAGTTGAGTATAAGTATTTTTGTTAATTGAATTAGTTTGTATTTTTATTTCTAATTTTATTGTGAATATGTGAAACTGGAATAGTTTGTATTGAGATTTGTTAATTACATCTTGTATAATTGTGAATATGTGAAATTAGAATAGTTTGTATTTCTAATTAGTTGAGTATTTGTTCACTACATCTTGTATAATTGTATTGTTGTATTCATAATTACATATTTGATTTTATCAAATTAGCATGTGGAAATATCTTCAAAAGCGACCTAAAAACAAAGAACGAGCTAATGGGAACAATTCTAATCCAGTTCCTAGTCCTGTAATTCATGAACAAGTTTCTTCATATCTTCATCAATCTCAAGCTACACACCACAATTGGGTGGATTTAAATTTTCTGGAACTTGATCCAAGTCTGAGGAAAAAAATTTTCAGATTTCCATCCAAATCAGCAAGATGAGGTAAGGAGAGCTTATATTCGTCTTGGTCCTTTCCAACCTTATGCACATAATTTTCCAATTAAACTTATTGCCGGAAAAAATCGAAGATTTGTTGCATCTTGGTTTGATCAGTATGACTGGTTAGAATATAGTATAGCAAAAGATGCTGCTTTTTGCCTACCATGTTACTTGTTTAAACAAGAATTTGAAGCCGATGGTGATCATTTTGTGGGTCAAGGTTTTGGGGGCCGAAATAAAAAAGGATAGGCTTGAAGTTCATGTTGGTAATTGTGATAGTCCTCATAACAAAGCTGTGAAAAAATGTGATACTTTGATGAATCAAAAGTATGGCATTCAAGCTGCTCTATCAAAATAATCTGAAATAGTGAAATCTGAGTATCATATTCGTCTAGAAGCATCAGTCATTGCTATTAGATATCTTCTTCGACAAGGACTAGCATTTCGGGGGAGTGATGAATCAGATAGTTCAAAAAACTGAGGTAATTTTTATGAGCTCCCAAAAATATTACAAGAAGTTAATCCATCTCTGGCTAGTTTTATATTGAAAAATGCTCCGAGAAATAGCCAGATGACTTCTCCTAATGTTCAAAAAGATATTGCTTGTGCTTGTGCAACTGAAATAAGTAATGAGATTATTAAGGAGCTAGGGGATGATGTTTTTGGCATATTAATTGATGAATCTGGTGATATATCTGGGAAAGAACAAATGGTTGTTGTTGTACGTTGTGTGGATCGTAAGGGTTTTGTGATGGAAAGATTTATTGGTATTGCACATGTAGCTGATACAATTGCCATGTCACTCAAATCAACACTTGAGACAATGTTAGTGAAATATAAATTATGCATATCAAGAATACGAGGATAGGGCTATGATGGAGCAAGCAATATGAGAGGAGAATATGGTGGTTTAAAAACTTTGATTCATAATGAAAATAATTCAGCATATTATATTCATTGTTTTTCTCATCAGCTTCAGTTGGCACTCGTTGCAGTTGCAAGGTCTTATGAAGATGTTGATTGGTTGTTTTTTTATCATTACTAGTGTTGTTAATGTAATTGGATCATCTAACAAACGTCGAGATATGCTTCGAGATAAATGTGCTATTGAATTAGAAGAAGCATTTGATCTAGGCAAGATTGAACATGGGTGTGGATTGAATCAAGAATTAGCCCTTTCAAGGGCCGCAGATACTCATTGGGGGTCACATATTAAGTCTCTTTCAAGTTTAGTTAAGTTATTTTCTCCGGTTATTGAAGTACTTGATTTTTTGAAAAAAGATTCAAAAAGTAGACAGAAAGGTGAGGCTAGAGCTTTCAAAGATCTACTAATGTCCTTTGAGTGTGTTTTCATGTTACATTTGATGAGAAGGGTTCTAGGTATCACGAATGATTTATCTCAGATGTTGCAGAAGCGCGATCAAGACATTGTAAATGCCATGAGACTTATTCAACTTGCTAAACAATGCCTCCAAATGATGAGGGATGAAGGATGGGAAGATCTTATTGTTGAAGTTTCTTTATTTTGCCATGATAAAAATATTGTGATTGCAAATATGGATGATCGATATGTTAAGGAAAACAAATCACAACGGTTGGCTCCATTTCTTACAAATATGCATTATTACAAGTTTGATTGCTTCTACAACATATTAGACTTGCAATTAGAGGAGCTTGAATCATGTTTTGATGTGATAGGCAGTACGTAGTTGTCATGTGTAGCATGCTTGAATCCATCAGAGCTATTTTCTGCTTTTGACAAAGCTTCATTGATTAGGTTAACAAAGTTTTATCGTGAGGATTTTTCTAATGTTGATGTTGTGATACTGGATAATCAGCTTGAGAATTATATTTTGGATGTTCGATCTGATGAAAGATTTTCAGAATTAAAAGGACTTGATGACATCTCAAGGAAGTTAGTGGAAACAAAAAAGCACACTACATATCCTTTGGTTTATATGCTTGTGAAGCTGGCTTTGATTTTACCGGTAGCTACTGCAACTGTTGAAAGAGCTTTTTCAGCAATGAGTTTTATCAAAAACAAGTTGCGAAATCGTATGTGAGATGAATGGGTACATAATTTTCTAATGTCATATATAGAAAAATATGTATCTGATACCATTAGTAATGAGACTATTATAGCTTGGTTTCAAAATATGAAACCTCGACGAGTAAACTTGGGACCCCATGCATTTTATATCCTGGCTTCATCCCTGGGTTCAAGTGGACTACAACCATCATCCGACCCTTAACAGGCAATCAACTTAACTTGGATATGGTGGACTATGTACGACCATTTGCTAACCCATAAGTCCACAACGGCAATGAACATCAAAATCTTAATCCAAATTCATCATTTTGCACTTTATAGCAATCACATTTTATGAACGCTCGGCCACTTCCAAGAACATCATTATTCATATTAACAAATATGCCACCAAAGGGCTCTCAATCATTTGTCACTTTTCATTGTTAAGAACTTATGAACTTGTGAGCACACTAATAAGCTACACATCAAACATACCAATGAAAGAAATATTACTATTTACATCAAATTACTATTTACATTAATTCACTTATTAAAATTTCTTATTTAAAAATTTCAACTATCAATGGTCAAAGTGAACATAAAAAATTTAATTCTGACCCATTAAGGTCAAACTTATCTAAAACATCACGACTTTTACGGAAATGAGCATTTTATCTTTTTTTTTATTAAAATAACCCATGAACATTAATTAAGTACCAAACACTTTTATTATTAGTTAAAACTCACACCAAAGCCACAAAATGTTAAAATAAACACTTATAATTTATATTTTCACTCCAATATTTTTTTATAATTTATAAAATGAACAAAATACCCTTTATGTGCTTAAAAGCTCACTTTTCACATAAAATCCTAAATACATTTAATAATAACACCGAAATTTGCATACTTAACACATATAGCATAATATCACATATTACCTCATGCTTTCTACCAATATTCAAAGATCACAAGTGAAATGACCAAATTATCTCTAGGACTTACATAATTTTAAATAAGCATATCTAAAGCTAAACAAGTTCAAACCTTCACATGCCATGTATAAAATCTTAAGTACAAATCCTAATCAACATCATGGTAGACTCATAATATGTGAAAAATCTCAATAATGCATAAAAATAGCATTAAGGCTAAGAGTCCCTTTTGATCAAAATAATCCATTTTAAATGCACAATCTTATACATGCTAAAAGAAGTGAAATACACATAGTATCTTACTTTTTTGTTCAACACAAGAGTCTCACATAATGTACAAAACTCATGCCAACACAAAAACACATTTTTTGTGTCACAAAAATTACCTACATGCTTATTTACTAAACAAAAGGGTATATATACATATTAACATATAAACTATATCCACTAAAAGCTTAGGTAATTTACGTATAGCCAATCTCAAAGTGAGAAAGAAATAAAATGCTTTAAGCCCAATCCTTTCCTTTGGCATATTTCAAACACACAAATTTAAAGTTAGCAAAATCTTCTTTTCTCAAACCCAAAACTTAAGCAAAGATAATATCAACAACCTCTTTCCAAGAATAAGAATAAATGGAGGAGGAAATATAGTAATCTTCTTTTCTCAAACCCAAAACTTAAGCAAAAATAATATCAACAACCTCTTTCCAATAATAATAATAAATGGAGGAGGAAATATAGTCATAGAAAATTATTATTATTATTATTATTATTATTAACTATAGTAATAATATTCATAACATCAATAATATTATTAATATTAATGTTAATAATAATTATAATAATACCATCAATATTATTAATATTGCTAATAATAATAATAATAATAATAATAATTTTCATTATAATAATTATATTAATAATTATTATAATAATAATGATATTAATAATTGTGAGAATTGTATTAATAATATTAATTATTATAATAATTATCTTAATAATAATGATAATTATTATCTTTATAATAATAATAATAGAATTATAATTATTATATTTATTATAATTCTAATTATTATAATAATTAATCATAATTAAAAATATAATAATAATTATAACAATAATTATAATAATATAATTACCATAGAGATAATCATAATTATAATAATAATCATTATTGTAAATATTATTTGATATAATAATAATAATAATAATAATAATAATAATAATAATAATTATTATTATTATTATTATTATTATTATTATTATTATTTGATCTCTAGCTAGATGTCCTTCCAGGTACGTTTACCAGATCTTTTCTATGAATACCTATTTCCTTTGTTTTGAGCTACCTTTAGTAAGTTTATTTTTAAGGGGGTAGTTGATATAAGTATTAGTGTTAGTGTGTTTTCCTAGTGTAACACCCCCAAATTTACTACTGAAAAATTTCGTTTAATTTAAAAGAGTTTAGCGGAAACGAACAGATGAAAATATAAATTCGGGGACATTACCGCCACACTTAGTACCAGCTGGATTCACTTCTACTGACCCGATACTAAGTGCTAAGGCTAAATAAGAATAACATTAAACACAAGTCACTAATAAAGCATAAGTTATATGGAATCAGAGTGCGAAAGTCAAAAGTTACAATCCGAAGCATAGTTTAAAAGGACCAAATGTTAGAGGACATAATACAACGGAATAAAATAAAATACGATAATACAGAGAAACAAGACGGAGGATGCTCTCCTGCTACGTCACTCTCGACCCCCAAGCTAGGTCCAAACTCAACTTTCAGCCCCGTAGGCATCAAAGACATCGCCCCTACCTGTAAAACTCAGACGGTCTTCTGCTCGTGGGAATGAGCAACACCCATGAAACGGGTGATCAGTACGCTACGTACTGAGTAAGGTAACAGACGTGCTAAGACCCACATACACAGAGATACGTGACATAGAAGACATAGCTTGTAAATAATAAAGAATAACACAGATGAACAATGCTGGTTACGAATCAGGTAACTTTCTCATTATATCTCCGATAATTATAATCGATTCACATCATAGTCTTCATCAATCCATGTGAGTGCGGGAACCCCACTATTATAGCCAATGGAACGGTCACGAGGGCCATGCCCTGCCACTATTATAGCCGGTGGAACGGTCGCGAGGGTAATATACCCTGCCACTATTATTTGCCGGTGGATCGGTCTCGCCCCGACTCACAAGGTATTCCACTGTAAATATTAGTATCTTTCCATGTCTTATCACTTTTACGTTTGGTTTGTTGAGCACGAAATCCCCCACTATTATAGCCGGTGGAACGGTCACGAGGGTAAGATACCCTGCCACTATTATAGTCGGTGGACCGGTTTGGGTTCGGCTCAACATCTTTCTCTGTAAGTAATTAGTGTTTTAACATGTCTTATTTGGAAGAATATCACCCATGTCATGCATGGCTAGAGAGCCTCAACACATCACATCAAAACCGATGACATAGTCGTACTATCACGTACTAATGAGGACACATGCACACGACTCGATTCCAAGCCACGCCACACATGAAACAGTTAAGATAATGACATTTAAGACTACGCCACATAAATCATATAGAACATCCACGGCACATAGGACACATGTCACACATTCAGCCTTAGCTATATCCCTACTTGGTTTAGGTTACCGAGATATCTCCCGCGCTTATATTAGGGCACTAAACACCCTTTGTAATTATCATACTTATCACATTTCTCACATCGTAAACCCAAATCATGACCCTCAGACTCAACTCTCCCTCATACCTCACTCCTCCTCGTTTATTCTTATTATTTCATTTTTCTTTTTCCACCTTCTCAAATTAGGGTTTCCTTCTCAAACCCTAGGTACCCTTATATGACCCTACGTACTATTTTTCACCTCGAGCCTCCAGACTCCCAAACAGACTTTCCATTACTTTCCCCACGTCCCAAAGTAACTTTTCATACGTAAGGTTCGCCCCCATGCGGACCTTAACTTCCCCATGCAAACCCTATCATCTCCACCCTTCCAACTCTATCATTCCCATGCAAACCCTAGTTCTCCCATGCAAACTTATTTTCCCCCACACTTCTATTTATTTAATTCCCCTTTTTCTCATCATTTCACATATTACAGATTACCTAGGTCGTCCATACCTACGTTAACCAACGTACTTCTCCTTGGTTATCTTAATTGCTTGTTTTTCTCTTTCAAGTCCCCACTCCACAACACCTCATCAAATAACCTAGCATGCATGTCATAGGGGTCACCTCACATCACATCATATTTGTAGCATGCCATATTAGTACATACAGACAAGAGCACGAGAACATACCTCGGTTCCACGCTGCGCTACATAATAACACAGATAACATACATATTATAGCATACAACCGCACAAGGCATCCAAGACAGGTAAAACATGCAATACACACAGGTGGCATTAGTTACGTCCTTACCTAAATCGGCGCCGGGCTTGGAGCATGCTCCTACACCTCCTGGGGTTTGACCCGGTTCACCTATAAGGAAGAAATACTAAGGGTCAATCTCCTTCTACCCGAATTATCATAATTTCCTATCTTACCCCTATCCTGGTCTAGTACTATAATTAACATTAATAATAGTAGTTTATAATTAAAAAGGTGGGGTTATTATTATTCTCAAGGTAGTTAAGCAAATGACCACTAATCAAGACACGCCTTAGTAAAATCCATAGTTATCAAAGTAAAGGGTTTTAATATTACTAATAACAATATTATTAATAATACTACTAATAATAATAAGAATACTAATGATAATAAGAATGCTGCTAATAATAATAATAATGGTTATAATGATAATAATGATGATAATAATAATTGAAATTGCAGTAGTATAAGTGATAATAATAATAATGATGGTAATAATAATAATAATAACAACAACCATGATCATGATAATAATAATAATAATAACAATAATAACAATAATAATGATAATGATAATAATAATAATAATAATAATAATAATAATAATAATAATAATAATAATAATAATAGTGCAAATAGCAATAAGAATACTAAAAATAATAATATTAGAGATAACATAACGATGATAATGGTTAGAACAATAAACATAATAATACTAATACTAATAATAATGATAGTGAAAATGATGATGATAGCAATAACGATAGTAATGATAATAATAACAATAATGATAATGATAATAATAATAATAATAATAATAATAATAATTATTATTATTATTATTATAATAACAATAACAACAACAATGACAACGATAATACTAGTAGTAATGTAGATAATGATAATGAGAGTACTAAAAGTAATAGTATTAAATTATAATGATAATAAGGATATTAATGATGGTAATAGTAGTTAAAGTAATAAGTGTGGTAAATATAACAATAGTAATGATAACAACAACAACAACAACAACAACAACAACAATAATAATAATAATAATAATGCTGAGGGTAAGGGTAAGAGTAATAATAATAATAATAATGGCAACTACAACCACCATAACCATATTATTAATAATAATTATAATGATAATAATATTAATAGTGACAATACTAGTATTAATAAAACTACTAAAATAATAATAATAATAATAATAATAATAATAATAATAGAGATACTAAAGATGTTAGTCATAGTTAAAGTAACAAATATGATAATAATAATAATAATAATAATAATAATAATAATAATAATAATAATAACAATAATAATAGTGGTAATAGCTTAACAAGGTCTTATAGTTAATTAACACCATTAATTAAAGGTTGTTAGGGTAAGGTTGGGTCCTAGTAATAATAATAAGGGTGGTAGTATTAGTAATAATAATAATATAGTAATAATAATAATAGTGTTGATATTAATCATAATAACACTAATAATAGTAGTTAATAGTATTAAATCATTAATCACTTTTATTTTTTAAGATTTAGGGTTCAGGGAGTTGGGCAACCTGGCTGAGAGGTGGTGGCACCGGCGGCGGCTCGGTGGAGGCTGCGGCAGCGGTGGAGGAAGGGAAGAGAAGGGAAAAATGGAGGTGGAGGCTAGGGAGGGAAACTAGGAGAAAGGGGAGGTGTAGGGTGGTAGGGCAGGGTTCCCTGGTCGTTTTGGGGGGTGGTGGCTGTGCTGCAAGCGGCGGTATGGCTGGCGGCGGCGGCGCGAAAGTGGCGCAGGGCGGGAAGGGTCATTTTGGGGGAGGAATTTTCGCACGGCCAGGGCGGCACATGCGGCGTAAGGTAGGGAGGCTACGGGGGTTGGTTGTGTAAAGGGAGGTGCAGGGAAGATCGTGGTGGCAAGGGTAGGCGGCAAGGGTGGCTGACAGCGGAGCAAAGGCCGACTGAAGGTAGGGCGGCGCGCGACTTGCTCTATATGGATTCCCAGTTTTTGAACCCGATTAAGGCGGCCTTCAGGGCTATTTATAGGCCAAATTGAACGGAAAACGACAAGCTTCGAGGGGGGTTAGGGGGCTTAGGGGGCTTAGGGGGCTTAGGGTTAGGGTAGGTTGTCCGGCGTAGTTGGCCGGTGTACGGTCTGAAATTTACAAACCATAATTGCCTAGGAAATGGGGGATTTTCGTGCGGGAGGAGGGCTGTGCCGTTTGGTCACATCCATGGGGAAGTCAACGGGGGAGAAGAGGGGCGAAATGACCGGAGCTGGAGCTGTCGTTGCAGGCCTTTCTTTTCCGGCAGGATTTCGTGTTGCAGGCGGCGAATGACGACGGCACGGGGAAGAAGAAGAAGAAGAAGAGGCTGGATCGGCGGTCCAGTGGAAAAGAAAGAAGGAAAGAAAGGCGGCCCGAACCGGCCGAAAGAAAGGAGGGCGTGCACTGGGGAGCTGGGCGCGCAAGGGTGCTGGGCCAGCAGGCCGGCCCAAGTCGGGGGGGGGGAGAATAGAAAAAAAAAGAAGAGAAGGAAAGGAGAGAAAAGGAAAAAGAGGGAAAAAGGAGAGAAAGAAAAAGGACAAAGAAGGGAAATTAATGGTTGGCTTAATTAGTATAATTTGGGTAATTTGGGTTTTTTAATAAAATATAAATATTAATTTAATAATTAAATTCTCTTTTTAGGTTAATTTAGAGATTTTTGAAAGAGATTTCTTAAATTCCATTTTAAATTAACAAAACACTCTAATTTTCTCTCCAATTAAATTATTTATAAAGTTTATATTAATTTGAATTATTTTATCCTTCTTAATTTAAATAAGGTAATTTATTTATTTAATTTCCAAAATAAAATCCTTAATTAGCTTAAAATACCACCATTCCTCCCATTTAAAACACTTATAAATTTTCTTCTTGATTTACCCTAATTATTTCCCTCTTATTTTAATAAAAGTAAATTATTTGATTAACTTTCAACATCAAAACCTTATTTAATAATAGATAATAGAAATTAGGATTTTTGGGGCATTTCACCTAGCCACTTAGAGCATTTTAGGAGACTTTTAGGACAGAGTCTATTTTTAAGGGGATAGTAATGAAATACCCCAAAACCTAATTTTAATAATTATAGCTAATTAAGGATTTATTTTATAAATTTATTAAATAAATTATTTTTATTAAAATAAAAAGGAATTAATTAGGACTATTCAAGAAGAAAATAATAAATATTTTCATTAGAAATATTTTGGTATTTTAACTAATTAAGGATTTTATTTTGAAAATTAATTAAATTAATTATTTTATTTAAAATAAGAAGGTTAAAATAGTTCCAAATTAATATTAATTTTATAAATAATTTAATTGGAGAAAATTTAGGTGATTTACTAATTAAAATGGAATTTATAAAAAAAAATTAAAAATCCTAAATTAGCCTAAAAAGGGATTTAAATATTATTATTTTTAAATATTCCAAATATCTTAATTAATTTAATTGACCCTAATCTACCTATTTTTCTTTTTTCCTTTTTCCTTTTCCCTTTTTCCTTTTCTTTTCTTTTTCTTTCTTCATCTTCTGCTATTTCTTTTGTATCGGATTTACCCTCTTATGATTTATTACTTGTATTGCGTATTTTAAATGAAAATTTTATCGGTTGTAAGCTTATTTCTCTTTTGGATATGAATTACAATTCTCTACGTGTACTCTGATCTTTGGTATTATGATCTTTCTAGTTCTTTCACGAACTCTTAATTTAAGTTTAATATTAATATTTTCTTAGCCTTAGTACTTAGTACTGAAACGGTCGGAGTGAACCAGTTTGGTACTAAGTGTGGCGATAACATCCCCAGAATTCACAAGTTTTGAATTCTAAATTCTTCCATTTAAAAAAAAAAATTAGTGAATTTTGGGGTGTTACAAGTGGATTGAATCTAATCTGATCTGAAATTAAGGTGATGAAAATAGGGTCGAATATTGGAAATAAGTAATAATAATTGGCGTTATATATATATATATATACATACATAACTAAAAATATTATAAATATAAGAAGGATATTTTTTTAAATTTATGATTATATTTCCGATCCTATTTCCACGTACTAAATATATGAAACTTTTATTTTCAAGTTATTCTCAAGTTAATCCCATTAAATGCCAAACATGGGAATGAGACTAAATAAATCAATTTTTACTTCTTAATTTCTATTCCCATTTCCATTTACCAAACGGACCATTGAGGTAGTTCTTGTTAAGCATGTAAGTTTAACACAATCTGTGTCGGTCTTAATTCAAGCACAACATTCAACGTTGGTGTGTGGCTTCCTATGTCTTGGTGAGGCAAGTAAATGCAAATGTTGATGCAATCATTCTAGACTACAAAATCTTGATCAAATAATGGATTGCCTTATTTTGCTTAAGAAATAGGCAATAAAACTACGATCGTGGTGTTGCGGTATTAACATCATAAATGGTACATTATATATCGTAGTCCTTGTGGAGTAAATTTTTATTTTTATTTTACTATATACTTTAATTATTATTTATTGATCATTGAAATATAAATATTCAATAAATTAGTATTTTATATTATATTATAGGTATTTAAGTGAGTTATTATATGCTAAATAATCCTTAAAATAGTAGCATTAGTTGTAGTAGTAACAAAAATAATATAAATTGTATTAATACTACTTGCCATAATAATAGCAGTAATATAAACAATAATAATACAAGTGAAAATAACAATAGTACTAATTAATGTTCGTAGTAGTGGTAGTTGTTGTTGTTGTAGTAATAATTACAACAATAACACTTTTGATAATAATAGCAGTAGTAATAGTAACACCTAATAGGAAAAATAATAATACTATATTTGAATCATTGGATCGGCTGTATTATGGGTTCATATTATGATAAAGGTTGGGTAAAGTTTTGATTCATATATTTTCGAGTCATGCTAGGTCTTGATTATTTACCGGATCAGGTCCGATGGGTTTTAAGTTATAATTTTTTGGATTGTAATTTTTCAGCTGGATTGGGTTGGTTTTTACAATATATTTTGGATCGAATCGAATTTTTTTCATTCTAGTGATGGCCATAACTCTTATTCATTTTGCCCTAAAATTTATCTTTCCTTTTATTCCCATCACATTTCTTCCCTGCCACTCTATTGACTCCTTATTATTTTGTTATAAACTACCGCTTCAACTTGAGCCACATGAAGGAAGCATACCACCAAGACAACTATGTCGGTCACTAGAATTAAGTTTTAATGAAGTATTGAGCAAAATACCTGTCTAAATAATAACATCAATATAAATTTTACACTTCTAAGTAGCTATTTATTTAGTTTTATACAACACACTTACCCTAATTCCGGATAACATAAATCTCAGCTTCAAAGCTACTTTTCCTTCTCTCTATTACATTATTTACGTACATATAGATGTTATTAGGGGCGAATTGGAGGGGGGGGGGGAGACTAGTAGTAGTAGCGTCTGGTTCATTAGATCGATCGCGCTTTCTCGAACCAGGCTTACGTTGCACAAAGCAACACCACGCAAGCGAGAAAATTATTGATCACTTCATCTACACGCCTGCATCAATGGATTAGTGAAACTGTAAAGCTATAAGTCTATAAAATACTACTACTAGGCTTTAGCGTTGCGGGTTTCGATGGGGGAGCGGGACAGCTCGTCTTACCTACCGGCGACTACTATCGTCTTTCATACTCCACCTCCGACCCCCAGTCTACTCTAGAATTTTAAAGTCCGCATCGGAAGTTTTCGCTTGGGGAAAAATAAGTTAGAGACAAATGAAAACAGAAGAAGAAGAATGAGAGTATTAACTTTATTAGTAATATTATTACCAATTACTAATTAATATTAATTTTATTATTAATGTTCATATGAATAAATAGTATATTATTATTTTATGAATATTTCCATTAATCTATATTAATAAAATATTTATATTGTTAATATTATTATTATTATTATATGTGTTACTAATATAAATAATAACAATTTCATAGTAATAATAATATTATAATAATTTTCTGAATTATAATATAATGAAAAAATTATTGTTATTATTAAAAATATTAATAAATATGAAATATTAAGATTAATCATGAACTTATTATTAGTATTAATGAATTAATAATACTGCAACTAAAAATATTAATATTCATGATGATAATATTATTAACTTTATTAGTAATATTATTACCAATTACTAATTAATATTAATAATTAGCATATTATTATTTTATAAATATTGCCATTAATATATATTAATAAAAATATTAACAGTAAATTTAATAATATTAATATTATGATTATTAATGTGAATAATAATATAATAAAGAATATTATTACTTATGTTAACAATAACAATAATGTCATTAGTATTAGTATTAATAAACATTAATACCATTACTAAATTGTTATTTTTATCACTACTGATATGATTAAAAATAATATGCAAATTAATAATACAATTAAAATAACGATATTATTATTATTATTATTATTAATTTTTTAATTGAAGAATATTTAGAAAACAATGACATACATTTATATGAAAAACTCGGAAAACAAAATATAAGTTATTTTTTAATTTCTTCATAAAGCTGGAAAACTTTGTTTTCCTATCAAATAATAGAAAATAAAAGTTATGAACATATTTTCTAAATTTTTTATTAAAAAAAACAAAAAATGCTTTTCAAAAGAAAAAAAATGATGTTTTTAAAAAACTAAATGCATCCTAAGATTTTCAACCTTTTCCCCAAGCTAATTCTATTTTATTAGGAAAAAGGACCATGGGGTTTGATAAAAGGATTGAGAGAAGAAAAGAAAACCAAAATGATGAAGAAGGATGGAGGAGGATTTGAATGCTGAAGAACACAAGAGAGGATGTTCTTCAAATTCGAACAAGGTAGGAAGAAAATACACAAAACCCTAAGGATAATTTTGGTGGAAATAGAAAAATGGAATAGTAAAATGAAGTGAAATTAATCAGCCCATGGGGAAGGGGGGAAGGGGGAAAGAAGGCCTAAGTCCACTTGACTACACTAGAGCATAGAGAAGGACAGCTAGAAGTTTTTTAAATTTTGATTGGTTTAGGCTAAAGTTTTAAGAATGTGTTTTTAATTCTTCGTTAGTGTGTTTTTTTTCTTGAGCAAAAGTCCTTATTAGTTTACCATAAGATAATTGTGAGTCGGTCAAAGGGTCAAACTCAAACATGGTTTCAAATCATAATAGATAAGGTAAAATCATAATAGGGATAGACTTAGATTTTGAAGGCAAAATATCCCTTATATAAATAATGAAAAATGAAAATTTCCAATTTTATTTATTTAAATTAAATTAATCCATTTCAACACTTCTAAATCACATAAAATAATACACAAATAACAGATCTAATTTTTAATAAATTCATATTATGATTTTAGAAAGAAAAAAAAAGTAATACATAATAATTTTTACACCAAAGTAATACCTTCTTGAAAAAGACTACCATTGAAAATCTACTTGACTGCTTCTATAATATCTCTGCCGGCTATACACCGGCACCTTTGAAAAACAATGCACACATACTATGGCAGCCAGGGTTTTCGTAGGAAATTTATCAAGTGAACTCAAGTTAGTTTTTATAATTATAAATATAACACAGTTAATTATAATTATACTAGAGATATACCTAACATATTCTAAACATACCGTGGTTATTAATCTCTCATTTTTGTAGGGTGCGGTTGGCATAGGTGACATTATAGTTGAGGTCATGGAGTCCGCTGCTCTTCCCATATCTTGCGGGTTCGAAGAGGAGAACAGCCCTAGCTGGAAGTGATCCGCACTCCCCCACAGCCCCGGTCATCTTTTAGGGCTCGGTAAATGAAGTAAGTTAGCACTCTCTTTTTTCTTTTTGTCTTTTTTGTTGCTATGACGAATAATAAAGTACTCTCTCTTTGTAATAAAAAAAATGTTATTCTAATAATCTGTAATTTTTTAATAAACAAATAAAAATAGTTTTAACATCATTCATTGAAAAATAACAGAACGTGAGGATAAAAATAAAGAATAAATTTCAATTTTTAAGATATTTTTTTATTATATAAAATTTTAATAATTAAATGATTTTTTAAAGTTATAAATAGTTAGTTAATCACTGATATCCATTGTAGTCGGACAATGAATATGAAAGATCCACGGGTAGCTGTCCGGCATAGAGCGGACCTAGGCCCAAGAATACCAAACTAAATTATCTCAGGGCTATCCCTGAGACGCGATAAATACGTGGGAAAGTCAGGGGTTAAGCTCCAGTCCAAACAGCATTTAAAAGGAAAAATAGGCCCAGTCCAAATACGCGAGAAGCCCTGTCAGCCTTGAAAATCCTGCGCGCTTCCGGAAGGTCGGGGGCCCGCGAGCTAAACCAATGTATCGACGGAACTCTCAAGAGCGGTCCCGAAATTTCGTTTCCCAAAACCACAAATCTGTTGAACTCAAGAAAACTCGAGAAATGTCCTCTTGCTCTTATTTATTTCACGAATTCCTTCGTTTCTGCCATCGATTGATCGCAATCAAGAATCTCATACAGCCTTCAGCTAAAACTCTACGACCAAAAATCTGTGATCGACTCGCTCATTTCATTCTCGGCAGCAATTTAGAGATAAACAGCTAAACTGCTACGATGTCGCTAATTCCAAGAATCTTCGGCGGCCGACGCGACAGCAGCCTCGATCCTTTCTCCCTCGACGTTTGGGATCCTTTCCAAGGGTTTCCGTTCGGCACCGATACTTCTCTCTCCACTGCCTCAACCGGCGGCGAAACTTCTGCCTTCGCGAACGCGAGGATTGACTGGAAGGAGACGCCGGAAGCGCATGTATTTAAGGCTGATCTTCCAGGCGTGAAGAAAGACGAGGTGAAGGTGGAAGTGGAAGACGGTAGGGTGTTGCAGATCAGTGGAGAGCGAAGCAGGGAGAAAGAAGAGAAGAATGACCGGTGGCATAGAGTTGAGCGTAGTAGAGGGAGATTCATGAGGAAATTTAGATTGCCTGAGAATGTGAAGATGGAAGAAGTGAAGGCTTCGATGGAAAATGGTGTGCTCACGGTTACTGTGCCGAAAGTTGAAGTAAGGAAGCCTGAGGTGAAGTCGATTGCAATCTCCGGTTGATGAAACTACGCGATGAGGCCATCAATGTTATCCAGTGCTCGCTCGTGTCTTTTTTTCTTAAGCCAAATTGTTTGGGCGTGCGTTGCTGTGGTCAAGTGTCGGTGTGGTTGTTACTCTGTTTTGTGCACTGTACTTAGCTGCGCTACTGATTGTGTTGTGTGTTACTTTTTGGATAATGTTACGATGTGTATCCCAGTCAGGTAACTGTAATAAAATTAGCCTTCTGTGGAGATTTTGATAACAATCTGCGTTATAGGTCAGTTGCTTTCACTATATTTGATTTGATATCCCTTTCATCCGGTTCGACTTGTTTTCCCGGCCGTTCCGAACATAAGAATGTGGAAAGGTACGATTCGTACTGACTAGTCGGATTTCAGGCACTCAGAATTGTTTTTCTTACTTGGAATTCTGACAACTATAGAAGATAGGAGAATTTAGGAAGACGAGTAGTCGAGAGAGAGCGAAGGTTCAGACAAAATAGAAAATGTATTTCTATCTATCAAGATGTTCATCAGGTGCACGATCTATTTCTTGTTACACAGCGATTACGACTAATCCTCGTAAATTATTCAATCGATCAACATCGTAATTAAGGATTTTATATAACGGTATACGCTTCCGCAATGCAAATTCTGGTCAATTGTGATTAGAATAAAACCCATCAGGGATCTTATCTGATTATCTTCATTATAGCTCGAAATGACATCAAACTAATTTACACTTGACCCCCAGCCCTGATCCGCATGTTAATAGCTAAAGTAAGCATCGATTAGTTAATTGAAGGATGTGCTAATGAATGAATTGATAAGATCGTAACCGAAGATTTAATGGGCTATATGCCTGCTTTGTATTTCATTCTGGCATGATTGCGTTCTGTATCTGTGAGTCTTCTTGAGCTATTTCCTCTCTTTGGTAGAGGCTAGCAATCTCACAAAATTTTTTAGATTCTTCTCGTGTTGTGGGGATTTTGGTGGGGGGCAATACGTTTCTGTTGTGTACTGGGTTAGGCTTAGGGCTTGCTTGTTTCTTCTGCTTTGAGAACAGTATTTTTTGGTTATATATAATTGAAAGATGGATTGCATAAAGTTAAAATTCAGGAGACTCAAGGGATGAGTAAAATGAGGGTAGAAGGTCGGATGAAGGAAACTAAGATTAAATACTGACTATTATTTTTTAGGTATACAAGGTAATATGATTAAAGTCAAATTTTGGTGTGACCAATTGAAGCTTAGATCTTGCTTTGTACAATTATAGGGGATCCGTAAGGAACATCAATACTACAATATTGCAATACGTGATTGTACTATCTAACAATTTTATTCTCTTGCCTCTCCATCTTTTATTAATTTATTTCAATTGTCTCTCCATGTTTTATAAGTTTATTTTAAATTCAATTCTTAATTCTATACGGGCTATATTAAATTTATTCCACCTAATTAATTTTTTATCAATCACATCATAAATCATTTAAATTTTTATATTATTTAATCTTTACTTTATACCAATCTATATATATCCTAATTAATAATTTTATATAATTAATTTAAATTAAATAAAAGTTTATAAAATACTTTAAAGAATTTTTTTTAATTTGGATTTTTAAGATTGTTTAAAATTATTTATGATTTAAATAATTTTTAAAATAGCGATATAATTTGTTTTAGGTTTTATACTAATAATTAATAAAATATATAAAGCTAACAAAATATATTTTCTTATTATATAAATATTACAAATAAAAATACAAATATATTATAGGATTTTAATGATTGCTTCATCTAGTTCGACACAATAATATTCTAAATAAGTAAATAAATATAAAGTCTGTAAATATTAAAAAATAAAGTAATATAAGCACAAATTCTATTTATCAATAACAAATTGTTCGATATATTTTATCAAATTAGATCTAAGCTAATTGGTTGAACCATAATTTATAGTTTGAGTATCTCTTTAAATGCATGGATTTATATCCATTATTGGGCTATAATTATATTATTATTATTATAGTTAAAAATATTCGAACAAAAATTATCTAAATATGTATTTATTTCCTCATCGACAATCATATCATATAATATGATGCATGTATACATTATCTACTTTATTATCTTTATATCCTAAATGTGTAATAGATAGCAAATAAATGTAAATTATTATTGTAGCACTCCAAATATAAGTTTAACATATTTTCTAGTAGAATTTTAAAGATATTCATATAATTTTATATATAATTATTAAGGAAACAACATGGTTTTGATAAATGTTGGTGACTTTAGATATATATCATCTACTGAATAATATTTAAGATAATATTTTATGTTGTTCACCAAGTAATGAACATTTAACGTCCCTCCTTCATGATGGATAATTAGTATTGGTGAACAAGAAAAAATATTAAAAGCATTCTTTGATATAGAACATCTAAAAAAATAAATACATATCATATTAAAAAGATATTGGGATGCAATGACGTCTAGCATAATTGATAGGTTACCATGGTCTTTTCTATAAAACTTACTTTTTCATGCAATAGGGTAATTAATCCACTCTCAATGTATATAATCAATTTTTTTCATCCTTTCAGAAAATCAACATATTTTACTCATTTCAAGGAGGTATTGAATATCAACAACATTAGGCATTTTTAAGTATTGAGAACTAAATAATATATTCACAACCTAAATGAAGTACCTTAAGTAGTTCATCTATACAATTGTTGGACATTTCATATGCCAACATGTGTATCACTATAATGCATTTAACAAAATAAATCTCTATTCATATAAAAAAAAATATATATATATACAGATATGTTAAAATCGCCACATCAAGGGGGAAAAGTAGCAGGTCGAGTCGAGGATGGGGATTCCATCTCTAAATTTGGTAAGTAAAATAATTTGTTAACTTGTCCTAATTTTCAACCTATTCTTCATTCTCAATTTATTTTTCGACTTTATCGTAACATCCTTATTTTACTACTTAAAATTTTTATTTTGTGAAAGTGTTAAATATAATATTAATGGGTGTTACTGCTACATTTAGCATAATTTTAGTTTTCTTATCTTTCTTATGTCAAGTACTAGGCTCAAAAGAAGTTAGATCCAAAACAAAGTGGTGAAAATAGAGTAATAACATAACTATAAATTACGGATAAATATTTTCCATGCAACAATGATAATTATAATATAACAAGGGGCATAAGATTTTAAAGGAAAATCAATTATAACAAAAATTAGCACCCTAAAGGTACTATATTGGTTTGTCCTAACTCTTAGACCCTTAAGCCCATTTCGAGAATGGAACCTCTTCTCAAGGGTTCTATTTATCCTTATTACTCTTATATGTTTCGTACTACTCTATAGCTTTTATATAGTCATATACTAAAGTAGTATTAGTGTGACTTTTTCATATAAAGTAAATCACACTACCTTATAAGAGGTAGTATGCTCACATTCTACATAATCACACAACAATCTAAAAGCATGATCAAAGTACAAAACACATGTCATAACAATGCACGGTAATCATGGGATAATATATACCATAATAAAGTCTCATGCTCAACAACTAATCATATTTAACTAATTTACAATTTCTCAAAGTACACAATAGCCATGTAAAAATCTTCGACCAAAATTGACTAATAAAATCAATTCCAAAACTAAGGTAGGGCACTAAGGCATCTACCAAACCAAGTAGCGCACTGAGGTAATTACCAAACCAAAACCACAATAATCTAGTTAAATTCTTACATAATATTTACTTTTATTTTTAATTACTTGAGGAGGATATAATCAATCCGGAGACACTAAGGTACACCCTATTATATTGGTACACGAAGGCAATACATTACCCATACTCTAGAATCCATGAACACAATGGTATATCAAGTTATATTTGCAATGCTCTAAATTTTTATCTAATTCTAATCCCGATTAATTTATATTTTAACCTAATTCTAAGATCAAATAAGCAATAATTTATCTCATCTTAATTCCTTGGCCCTTAATTGAATCCTAATTTAAAATTTTTAGTCATTATATTATATTTTTAGCCTAACTCTAACATTGGACAATTGATAAATAAATTTTTTAGATTAATTTTCTAAAATTTAAACCTAAGCGTAAGCCTATTTCTAAACCCCAAATTTTATCTTTTCCTTTTTTTCTTTCAGCGTGCACCTTTAACCAGATCTATCGCACTTCTTTCTTTTGTTTTTCTTCCCCAACGTAGACGCCCATCCTAACCCACTTTTCCTTTTTCCTTGTCATCCTTCCCCTTCCCCCTTTCCCCATTTGGCCCAAACAACCCTTACTTATGCAAAGCACCTGTCACCTTCATCCTTTTTCCTTTTCCCCCTACACCTTTACATGACACCAACCACCTCTTAACCCTTTACAAAACCTACCCACCAACTTGCTTGCCTACAACCCTACCATTTTCATTCTCATCACTTGCCCCCTCACTCCCCTAAGCTCCATTTCCCCATGGATTTTTCCTTCCACCTCTCCTGACCATCCATGTATATACTTACACACATGCAGGCTTCTCTTCCCTTCTCCCCTCTCATTTACTTTCCTTCTTTTCTTGTTAGAGAACCCGGCTGAGGCTCCCTCAACCTCTCATGATTTGTTTATATTCTCTTGACCACACTATCACCCATCATTACCAAAACCACCACCTCTATTATTGCTTGTTGCCTCCATCTAAGCCCTTATCCCTTTTTCCTTCCCTTGCCAGCTCATCCTAGCACCACCACCAACACCCATGCCCTATTTCCTCCTCAACCATGCCCACACAACCCAACCATCCACCTCCTTTTTGCATCGATACCCGTTGCCACCAACACTATTGCTCAAGCTTCCTTCTTCTTCCTTATTTATGTATTTCCATCATTGCACCTCACTTAACCACCATCCATCTTATTATCATTATGCTTCATCCATCACCCAAGCCCTTCCTCCCTCTTTCCTCTTCCTTGCCTATTGCCACCTATTGCGTCATCATCGATAAAGCCCATTCCCTTCCTCTCATCCTTCCCTTCTACGCCTACCATTTCCAAGTCATTGATTACAACCCCCACCTTTTTCTACCTTCCACTTCTCTCCCCACTTACTTGTTAGCCACACCACTCCCAACCTCAATCGCCGCTTGTAGGCCACCACCATTGCCTAACCATCACCAACTAACACCAACTCCACCTCTTCCAACAACAAGCACCACCCTAACCCTCACCTCCCTTTGCCATATTATAGTTAAGGCTTTTATGTGCAAAATGTGCATATTCATTTGTGTATCATGCTTGAAAATATTATACGTAAAAATGTTTTTATGATAATGATGTTGTATGATATGTGGTGTTATATGTTGAACAAGTAAGGAAGATGGTAAAGTATGAGTTTGTGTATGTTGTTGGTTGAGATGAATCGAAATATATAATATTTATATGTAATTTTTTCTATTCATTATGATGGAAGGTGTTGGAGGTTTAAAAATCATTAATATTGGGACTTGTAATATTCTTGTGGAAAATGGCTATTTTAGTTGTTTGAGGCATATTTTGGTCAATATGGATTAAAAATGAAATATTGGTGTTTAATGTAATAATTGGTTCAAAATAGGTTAAGTATATTATATGGAATTTTTGGAGTGAAACATATATAGTTTAAAGTATAATAAATGAGAAAAGTGGTTTTAAATGGGAATAGTAATCCTAGGGGTGGATCATTATTATATATGTAAAATGTTGGAATTTGACGTTAAATTATATATATATATATATATATATATTGTTAATGTTTACATTTTAGGTGTGCATATTAAATTTAGTATTTATATGTGTCTTAAGGAAAAATTATGATTAATTTGTGAAATTAGTATTTTGTGGGAAAGGTGAATAGTAACCCTAAGGGTAGGATATTAGTATTTTTGTATATGATGCCAATAATAATATTTTGGGAACACATATTAAATTTGGTGATTGTATGGGTGTTGTGAAAAAAGTTATGATTGAATCATGAAATTAGAGTTTTATAGAAAATGTGAATAGTAACCCTAAAGTTAGGCAGTTATTACATACGTAAGTCATGCGATTTAGAAATTGATTTTTGAGTATATGACCAATAGCAATATTTTAAGACTGGATATGGAATTTGATGATAAAATGAGTACCAGGAAAGAAGTTATACTAGACTTGTAAAATTAGGATTTTTTAATGGAATATGGATTGTCCTTGGGAGGATATATTGGGGTATGTGCCTTGAATGGTTATATGTTTTTTTTTATGATTACCTTGGAATAAATAACCAAGAATAAGATATGATTCAATTATAGTGAAAGATCATATGACTCAAAATCGGTTGTACTTGTTCATTCTACTGGATTAAAATAGTGGTCAATAGCTTTATACCCTAGGGTTGTATTTATGATAGCGTTCCACTGGTTGAGAATAGTAGCTAGGAGCTTCATGCCCTAAGATTTTATTTATTGATAGTGTTCTACTGGTTAAGAATAGCGTGGTCCTTAAACTCCAATTAAATAAATCATTTGAATGATCATAATCATTGATAATATATTAATCAGTACTTAAAGTGAAATACTACATGAGACAGGACCAATTGTGTCTTTCTATTCTACTAAATGAGAATAGGGGCAAGGATATTTATGCCCTAGGGTTATATATTATGATATTGTTTTATGGTTTGAGAATAGTGACCAAAAGCATTTTGTCCTCGGGTTATATATTATTGATACCGTTCTACCGATTGAGAATAGTGGGCAGGAGTTTTATGCCCTAAGGTTGTATATTTATGATACCATTCTATTAGTTGAGAATAGTGGATCCCCTGAACTCAATGTGAATAAGATTATGGATATTGATCATACCATTAATATTGCAAGGCTTGGAAATCAATAAATGAGTCAACACCTATATGTTATTCTAATGCACATTTATCTCTTGTGTGATCTTATAACCTTGTGTGACATTTCTTTGATTGTATTGTTACCTTATTTTGGTACATGGCATTTTGATCATCATTTTCATGGGTTCTACTCATTCCTTTAAGCAAATCCTCTTTGTTTTGCAAGTGACTGGTGATTTCTATTCTTAATGTACTTACCTTTGGTGAGTGCACAATTAAAATTAGTATAGGATATGGTTATCTGGATATATCTATCTCTCTATGGGCTCTTGTCCTCTATTTTTATTATACATTTTCCTTTTCTTTATTTCATATGTTGTATCATAATGGAATCAATTTCTTTCTACACATGATTCCTACCTATGAGATTACTTTTGCATTGCACACGACTTAGACTAGGCATGAGACTGTGTCTTTTCTATGGGATGTGGTGTGATACCCTTACGTTTTATGTTTTAGCCTGCTTAATTAACTCTTTTAAACAAAATTTTTTAGTCTTAAAATTTGGGGATGTTACAATGTTGGTGCACATAGGCAATATAATATCCTTCAATCTTAGTCACCTAATCCTTAAGTATCAACACTTAAAAACAAAAGATTAACACCGATGATTAATTTTTAGTATGAGAAAATGGAAGGAAAATATATAATACCAATGATAAATATCGTCGATGTTTAGTAGCGCTAAAATTTCCCTCCTAAAATTGTTATTAAAATATTAGGAATATAAATACTTATGAGTTACTTCTTAATATCGATGATAATATCATCGGTAATAAGGAATATATTTCATCAAAATATCATGAAGGGATATTTGCCTCTAAGGGAAGGGGAGTGGGAATGAAGATCTTAATATTAATGATCTTTGTCTTAATATCGATGATCTACTATCAGTAATAAGTGTAATATTTGGTCAAAATAAATAAGAGGAAAAATTACCACCAAGGAATAGAGAGGAATTATAAATTGCTTAATAACCATGATTTGCTCTTAATACTGACGATTGATCGTTGATAATAAGGGTTTTAATTTTTTTTGTGCCACTTAAACATCGTCATCTAATTTAGTTCCCCTTAATAATAACAAATTTTTTACTTAATACCAACAATTATAATTGTCGGTATTAAGGGTCTATTATAATCCATTGCCCTCTTCCTATATGACTTCCATTTTCTCTCTTCATTGGCGAGAATATCCACCATTTTTTATTCTTCTATTTAAACTTTGTCTCCCATTTTTTTTAATTTTTTTAATCTAATATTTATTTCTTATATATTTTTGGTATAATATTATCTAATTATTATTTTATAGGTGTAATTCAGAGCACTATCATCATGCCACAGCCACCGGGCACTATAGATCCACCCCTAAGCACCACCACATTGTTAATTTGGTATAATTATTGTGCATTTGTTTGTTTTATGTTAATTTTTATATCTTATTTAAATTGAATCAGATACCTTGATAACTTAAATATTGTATGTGTTGGCGCCAGTAGTGTTGTGATCTAAAGTGGTGATCAAGATTACATGAGAGACTTCATTGTTGAAGATGGCAACATGGAATGAGAATGTTTGGATGGGGATAGTAAATGAGAATTTATTGATAGCGATAATATTTATGATTTTGTTTAGTAATTATTTAATAAGTTAAATTTTTGTACCAAATATAAGCCTAATCACAATTTTATGGTTAAAGATCATCTTGTCTTATTCCCCATAATTTTGACATGTTATACACTTTTTTTTATTTAAATGGATCATCATAATGTATAGTTTTTATATATCAAAATATTTGATAGTTTCTATATGGCTGATGTTGTCGCTCGAGGTCATGGTAGTGATGGCAATGGGTATGATCCATTGCATCCTCGCAACTATTCTTTGGGTCTTGGAACTCAGAAGGTATAAAATTTCGTTTATTATATTTATTTCATCACTATTAATTTTATAATTTTATTATTGTAATGATAAAATTTCTTACCAAAACATGTATGTGAACCTTTAATTGAGCTAAGTTTATTGTTTTAGAACCTTTGATCTAAAAGTATATGTCTAGAAGAGATTGGTATCCTTGAAAGACACATCTCCTACATGTTATGTAATCTTGAGATGGTTTTCCCTCCGACATTATTTGATGTCATGGTCCATCTAGTAGTACACTTGGTAGTAAAGGCAAGGATTGCAAGGCTAGTTAGATATCGATGGATGTATTCCATTGAAAGGTATACAAAAAAAATTATAATTTTTTTCTTTTAAGTTGTAATTGAAATTGTTTATGGTGAGAATTATTTTTTATTAGGTACTTGCATACCTTTAAGAAGTATATTAACAATAGAGCACATTCAGAAGGTTGTGTTGCTGAAGGTTACCTTGAAAATGAATGTATAACTCTTTTTTCAAGATATATGGATGACATTAACACACAATTCAATTTCAAAGATCATGATGACGATGACGATGACAACGACTACTATAAGAGACATATGAGAACTAAACTTGAGATATTTTCACCACTTGGTTGGCTGATAGGACAAGGTGTGCCGCACCATTTTACTTTTGAGGAGTGTTAACAAGTGCATTTATATGTTCTTTAGAATTGTGATGAGCTTGTAGAGTTCATAAAGTAAGCTCTAACTTACATGTATCTTTCCCTCAATTTTTTTTACATTTTTGGTTAGATTACTTGCATATCTTATGGTATGTCTTAAAAAAGGGAGCACAAGATGGAGCTAGAAAAAGAAAACCCTCGACATGTGGAACAAAGGCATAAGTCACAATTTACAAAATGGATAAATCATCATGTTTGTGATTTAATAAAATGGTTACCTTGACTTTATTTGTATTTTCTTATATAGGTGTGCAAACTGCATAAAGAATGACGCATCGATGATGATGTGTAAAATTTAGTTTGCTATCCATCTAGACTTATGAGGTGTTATTCTGAGAATATGGTAAATGGTTTTCATTTTCATACAAATGATTGATGTGATAATAGGAAACTCAAAATAGTGGAGTTATGGTTAAGGGAGATTATCATAGTTCTAATAAGGAATATGATGGCATGTGGAAAGACATTTTTAAATGTGATTGATTTGATGTGCATCATGATAGAGGCTATAAGATAAATGAATATAGGATGACTAGCATAAATAAGATGAGATCAATGAAAATGGATGAGCTATTTGCTTTAGAGTCACAAGTGATGCAAGTATGCTATGTATAAGATACCAAATATGCTAACTAGAAATATGTTATAAAGCAACCTAAAGATCTTTATGATATGCTAAACCAAGAGAGTAATGGAGAAAATATGGATGTGGATGAATATCAGCAAGAGGAGGTGAATGTTGAATCTCATATAGTTGGTGAAGGTGAAGTTAACAATTGTTTTGTCAATTCATTAGCTACAGATGATTTTGTAGTGGAAGGGGAAGCAAGTTTGGTGAAGTTGGTTATGGTTTCAAAGGAGAAGAGACAAAGAGACTTAGATGACGAATTTATTGATGATGGTGAAATTAAAGTTTCTAAGGGTTCAAGTGAAGAACAAGAGCTACATTCTGATTTTTTAGATCGATGAACTACTTATATGATTTAGTCTTAATTTGTTTTTCTTTTGATTTTTTAAAATAATTTTCCTTATTTGTTAGAAATAAAATATTTCATGTATTAGAAAACATGGAACATTTTTTTTAATGAGTTAGGTGTTTTGTTGTATATTTTCTGAACTGATTTGGTATGTTGCACATTTTTTCACACCTTTTATATGAAGCTTGTATTTTTAACCTTCAAGTATGTTTTTGTTAAAGTAGGGGAAGCCATAACTATTGGACAAACAAAGGATGGTTAGGTGTAGAGGAGCAAATAACAAGGTGGTGAAGGTAATCAGACATGTAGAAGCTAATAATATGGCAGGTAATGAAGGTAATTAAATTGGTTTATTTTTTATTTATATATATTGATTAAGATTAAAAAAACTTTTAGTCAAATAAGGAGAGTTAGGGAGGATAATAGAAGGATATAGTGGTAGAAGTAATCGTTGTCATACAAATGAAAGAGGTAAATAGATTTTCAAATATCATGTTATTTAATCTCCTTAATTTCTTTTCATGATTTTTTTAAAATGAAACTAAAAGTAATTACCATGTAGAGACAAATTGGCAGAGAACTTCAGATTTTGTTCATGAGTTTCCACAATCTACTACATTTCATCCCCAACACGTGGAAGATGCTAATATGATGGGTGATAAAGGTAATTAAATTGATTATACACTATATGATTATTATTAATTTTTTATTTATTAATATATTAATTCATGATAAAAGGACAAGGAGATTTGGGTAGGACAAGGGGAGGACATAACGATATAAGTAGTCGTTGTCGTACAAATGAAAGAGGTAAACATATTTTTGAATGTTGTGTTATTTAATCTTCTTAATTTTTATTCATGACTTTTTATTAAGTGTATATTTTTATGTTTGGAACTTAATATGTCGTGAATTTAAAAGTAATCACAATATGAAGTGGTGGATAAATTTAGATTGCATTCAACAAGTTCCCCATTCTACTATATTTCATCCTCAACATGTAGAAGATGCTCATATGATAGGTGATGAAGGTATTCAAATTTATTCTACAATATAATCTTATTCATTTTTTATTTATTAATTATTTGTAATGATTATGATAAAAAGGACTAGAAGAGTTGGGTATGACAAGAGGAGGACATAATAGTGGAAGCAATCATCATACAAATGAAGAGTTAAATAGATATATAATTTTAGGCCCATTTTGGTAGTGATATATTTGTATCATATGGTTTTTTTATTTGGTTAGTTAATTTTAGGATCATTTTGGTGTTTAATCAACATCATGAATCACCTTATTCTAACTATTTTTAAAGAACTCATTGACACTAGTAGCATTCAGTGTATACATTAATCCTCACCTTGCTTAATATAAGCATATAGGTGAGTACTCTATTACAATATAGTTGGATGAGGAGAGTTGGGGAATATATGTAGCATGAAAGCATCAAATTTGATTGAAACTAGTTCCCCAAATATGTACTTTGATCGCCAAGATTTTAGTGACAATGAATTTGAGAGACATAATCTACCAAAGGGTCAAGGTAAGTTATAGTTTGATACTAAAATCTCATCATTGACCTTCATATACGTCATTTACTTATGAGTTATGTGTCAATGTAGATACGAAACTCCAAATTGGTAAGAGGAAGGGAGTGAACAAGTTAACTTGAAGAATTGCAATGGCGTTAAATGCTAATGAACTTTTTGATCGATGTGAGATTAATGAAAGACCTCAAAACTACATTGTGAATGATGGAATTGAAAATAATGAGCAACAAACAAGGGGAAGTGACCATGTTTCAGCATACTTAGTAACTAATGGAACTATTAAGAATGGTGAAGGTATGTATCATAATTTTTCTGTTTAATAATATATTCCTACACAAATTACTCTCTTGTATTAATGTAATAGATGTGAGACTATAAGTATGTTATACAATTATATTTCAAATATCTAATTAATCGCTTGTTTGCTATCTTCATTTGGCATTAACTACAAGTAAGAAAACTAGAGGTCAAAGAGGAAAATATAAATCTTACATGGTCAACATAAAAATCAAAGGAAAACAATTGAAGTTGAAAATTTACATTTCTTATGGAATTAATAGAGCAATTGGAGAGAATGCTCGACATTTGTTAAATGAGTATGGTTGTATAGTGAGGAAAAAGGCTCTATTAACTGTTAAAAACTAGCAGACAACATTCACAGTGGTTGGTGATAGCATGTGGAAGGAGATACAAGTGAGAAGATATATATTTTAAGTTTTGTAAATGTTTTTTTTGTGGGAGTCTAACTATTATGATAAATTAATTGTGTTGTATTAGGATAAATTTGACATCTAGGAAGGTGGGAGTTATTTGAAATTGCAAGCTTTCATTGTCGATTCTATGTAACACTTATATAGACTGTGGAAAGCTTGTTTGTACTATTATTACAAGAGTGATAAATGTGGCCAAAATAGTGACAAACGCTTGAAGAATCTACCTCTTGATTTACCACTAGATCAATGGGAGTATTATGTAAAATGATTTGGTTTTGATTAATTTAAGATAGTATCTTTATTTAAGGTACATAATTGGGTTTTAGCTTGATTAAATATGTTAAAATTTAGCTTTTTTTAACATGTAGGTAATAGTGAAAGACATTAAAAAAATAAAAAATATAACAAGAGGTCTACACACACGACTAGTAACTTATCATTTGCAGAACAAGAAGATATATTGGTAATGGTTGACACATTAAGTTCATATTATCTAGTATTATGAATTGCATATTAATAACTATATTTTTTTTATTGTTGTAGATAAAAGAAAACAATAATGTTAAGCCATCAGTTGATATAATTTGGCTTTCCCAATACACACACAAAAATCAAGATGGGGTGCTTAAGTAGGGAGACAACCAATCAAATAATATACATATACGGTACAAAATGTTATTATCATACATGATTGTGTTTATCTAGTTAGTATAAAATGGTTGGTTTCATTTCATGCTTTATCTATAGGAAAAATTGAAGGATGTTGTTGCTACATTAGGTGACACTAATTCATAAGAGGAGATACTCTTGGAGGTGTTAGGTGATAGATTTGAATATTTCGATGGAAAATGGACTACAATATGTCCCTTCACTAAAGGAAGATAATAAATACAACAACAACAAATAATAGAGAAACAACAAGAGAAAAATCAACAACAAGATCAAAGGATCAAGGAGTTGGAGAAAGTGATTGAGGAAAGCCAAGAAAACAAATAGAAGTAATTTGAAAGATATAAAGACTAGCAGCAACGTGAAATGGAGGCTTTCAAACAACATATGCTAGAGCAATTTGCCACTTTAAAAATGTCCCTTCTCTTTAATGGAGGTAAATTCTTCGTACAAAAATCTGTCTTCTTATACCTTCAATAAGGAATTTGGATACCTTGGTTATTGAAATGTGAATACCATTACGAAGTTTGTTTTTTATGAGTCTTGGTCAAAATCATGTGTTCTTTACTCTAAAGGTGGTGATTGGATTGGAGTATATTCACTGTTTAAGTAATTTTTTATCCTAAAAATCATGTGTTATTTGTTGCAAAGTGATTTAACCTGTGGAAATCAACTGAAGAGCATCCTCCATGAGTGCTTGCTGTGTGATATATTGAAAATAATCTCTATTGTCTCTCGTTAGTAAGCAATCAAAATTATTTTAGAATGAAGTACCCCAATGAAGAGAAAAAAAAAAAGATGAAGTTCATGGTTGGATTGGTGGTTCTTCCCCACATTTAGTAAATTTTTCAACAATTTTTTCTTAGTGAAGAACCCATATAAAAATTTGAAACCAAACTACCAATTACCTCTAGAAGTACCTCTGGATAATCAAAGATGAATCTAAAATTTTTAATTGATGTAGGTTTTTAGTGTTTTCATTCATCAATTCAAGCTTAGCTTTTGCTCTCATCGTTGACCTTAGATTGCTTCTTGTAGATATGTAAATGAATCTACTCGAGTTTTTATTTTCATGGATTTTATGTCTTCTTATTTATAAAACTATTGAAAAATGAAGAAGACAAATTAGAGGATAGATTTTGGTTTGATTATATATATTTTTTACTTAAACTCTAGAACCTACGTGAAGGAAGAATCAATGGAGGAGGAGGAAGAAGATGGCGTTATAGAAAAAGAATCAAATTTAGAGTTGAGAAATAATTAGATAGCTAAGATAGATATATTAGGTTTTAATAAATATTTATGAGATAAATAATACTAACTGATTAGTGAAAATAATAATTTTTAACTTAATATTACATGTTAATAAGAGACTAGTGACCAATTTAGTTAGAAATGAATCTAGAGGGATCAAAAAGAATATTTTCTAAAATTAGAGGGGATAAAAATGAAAATTTTATTAATTCTAGGATCAAAGTAGAAAAAGATAATCTAGAGAGACCAAAACAATATTTTACTCTATCTCTTTTCTAACTACTAGGCAGCATTAGCTAAAAGAGAATGTATTAAGTAATTGGATATCTTTTTTAATGCTATTTTTTATGTTATTAACGACTTTTCTATATATGTTTTAATGCAGGTTGCGTGATAACCATTCAATATGGAAGACCAAACTTGTGGTTTACACTTAGAAGAACATTTCTGGCTATTAGTTTGAGGATTAATATGTAGGATGGTTATTCACAAACAATGTAATTTTTATTTAGATTGAACCTATGTGTTTTTGCCAAATATAAATTGAAATTGGTTCCTTATTGATATTATTTTAATATATATATATATATATATATATATATATATATATATATATATATATATGTTAAGAATCAATTTTATATATTTTGGTTTCATTGACTTAAGCATGACATGTTTATATGGCAGATTTATGGACATTGATTATAGGTTTCACAGGTCATTTATCGCAATGATGTTTAAACAAGTTATTATGTCATTGCAATTGTATGTTTTTGTAATGATAAAGATAGTTATTGAATTTTTAAGTTCAAATTTTGGCAATGACTTTATAATTGTAATTATGTATTTTTCATAGCAATAAAGATTGTTGCTGAAGTTTATTCAATTTTTTGTAGCTACAAATATTATTGTTGTAATGTGCTATTTTCTATTTGCAATGAATTTTTTTGTTGCTAATAACAATCTTTAGCAATGACATCAATTATTTCAAAAAAAGGGTTGATGAAGTAGATTAATATTTTTTTAATGATATAAGTCATTACTAATTATAGGTTTTTATAACGATGTAATTTGTTATCAAAGTATGACTATTTTTTTTTCAACGACAAAAGACATTACTAATTATAGGTTTCTCACAATGACATAGAATGTTGCCGAAGTAGGATCAATATTTTTCAATGACAAAAGTCATTGCCATATATATACACATGAAGTTAAGTGAAATGATGTATTGCAACACCATTTACTTGGCAACAATAATTTTTGTTGCATTTAATTATTTTTTGCAATGACCACTGTTGTTGGGTTTTTTTTTTTTTTTTTTTTTGCAAAGCCATGATATGAATGACCCTATAACAAAAACTATCATTGTGATATATTTTTTTTCAACGACTTTCTATCTTTAGTAACAAAATTCATCATTGCTAAAAATGGATTTTTGTTTGTAGTGTAACCTCTCTTCCTCCCTCCATTTTTCTCTCAAAACTTGGCACCACCAAACACAACCTTCTCCCCTCCCTTAGGCCCAAAACCAACACCCCTAGTAATATTCACCTTCCCCATAACCCTTTCCCTAACCATGCACATTCTCACCAAAACCACCACCACACGATCCAACATTCCCTCTGTTCCACCCCATTTTGATTTGCTATAAATTACCGCACCTCATCCTCCACCACTGGGCATAGATACTGTAGCCCTCCCTCACCCTTCGATAAAACCCTCTGAGTCACCACCCTTCCTTTGGCAAAGGTTGCATATCTTCCCACCCCTTGTTGAACCTATGATCATTGATCCCATTACCTTAGCTTCGATAGTTTTCACTGCAACACACCCTCACCTTTTGGCTCCTTTTTCTATTCTTCAAACCTTAGGAATAGAAGCGTGTGTCATTTATCCCCCTTTTCCTTGGTGCTGCATCCCTTTGATGCATGACATTGCTCCATTTCCCACCATTTCAGCACCTCTTGCTAGTTAAATTCCTAACCTTTTTCCCACTCATTTTTAATTAATTTTGGTTGTTGATTTGTTATATTAAAATAATAATATATGTGTTGTGTGTGTTGATGTAAGGGTTTTAAAGAGGCTGAGAGGAGACTAACATTGGGTAAGTCTTGCTTTAATTCTTTTCTTGGATAAGAGGTAACCACACCCTTCTACTAAGATGTGAAATCATGTGGTCACACATAAAAGTTGTTATGTGTTTAAGTTATGATTTATGCATGATTTTTGAAAGGATATATGTATGTATTATACGTCAAAGTTTTTAATTATGTATGAAAGTGTTATTAATAGGTGTGAAACAAAAAGCATGATATTAAATAATTAGCATGTATTCGACATGTTATTAAATAGAAGATATACATATATGTATTTTTTTGAATGGTTAACATATGTATGTCTAAGGTTTATTTAGGGTTTTAATCAAATCAAGACTATGATGTAAATGCCATGATAAGTGTACCATGATTATCTTTGCATGATAGATAGAGATTGATATAAAATGCATAAAATCATGCACACATAATTAGGGTTAGAATATGGTAATTATCATTCACATGTTCTAGGGTTGGAAATATTTCTTTACATTCACACCATAACATGAATTACCTAGAAACTGTTGTATCATGCTATAAATATGTATGTAGGTGTTGCATGAAATATATGATAGGTCAGAAATGCATGATTAAGGTTTGTGGATGTAACTTGCTAAATACATGAAAAATGGTAAATATAGTCAATTGCTAAATCATAGAGATTACCTATGTATTAAAATATTATAAATCATAATATTTTAGACTTTTCATAAAAATTTTCTCATAATAATAATTCTTGGTATAGAATTGGATAAAATAATGAAATTAGAGTTGTGAGGGCATTTTGGTCATTTTTTACCTGACGCACCTATTGTGAATAATTGAACATAAGATGGAATTTGAATTTTAATAAGTTAACCTTATTGTTGACTTTGAATTTGACATAGACCAATGACCTTAGAGTTTAATTTAATAATTGAAAATAAGGAAAATGGTTAAGTATGGAATGGGAATTATTATGCTATATGTGATCAAATCTAATGTACTAATACATAAAGTGGATTGAGTTTAGGAATGGTTTCTCTCTAGGGGTAGCTACCCTAGAGATAATATAGGAGCTCTTGATTTTTTTGGTTTGTTGGTGTATCATTGTGCCCCAGTAATACTCTAGTCTATTCAATAGATAACACATGGGCCTTATAGAAGGTATCAAAACTTAAGGATTAGTTGTCCTAGGTGTGGCAGGTATTATGTTGCTTGGGAAACCTATAATACCCTATTTGTTTGTGAAATTTTTAAATGAGAAATGATGGAATTTGTTGAAGTTTGATTTTGATTTGTAACTATAATTGAGTGTTGAGTAAAGCTAAATTTGATTAAGCTATGAAAATTTTATAATGTGGGTATTGGTAGACTAATCGACTGGTTCGTCATTCTAGCCAAATGGTTTTGCTTGACTAAACTAATATACTTGTTAGGGAATCAATCAACTCGTCTGTACAATAGTCGACTAGTAGGCCAAATCACTCGACTAGTTTGTCGAGCAGAGTACATGTTCGAAACTTAATTTTTCAAAAAAATTCCTTATACAAAAATGGAACCTTGATAACCCCATTATAAATTGTCGTTAAAGATGGTTAGCCTTCATTATCATGTATTTGGCTTAAAATTCTACCTTAAACTAATATGAGAAGTTTGATTGGGAAAATTATAGGGGAAGATGACCTAAGCTTTGTCTTCTTCCACCTCTCTCTTCTGCACACTTTTGGAATCATTGCTTTGATTGTAGACCTAATTCTACTTATTTGGGAGATTCCTCCTATAACGATTTTCCATTTCCCCTCTTATGTTTGGTATTTCAAAGCTAAATCAACCTACACCTCTCTAGAATCAATATTTTAGCTCTAGAATAGAAGTTAGGCAATCTTGGACAAATTCTAAGCATTCAACTCAAATTCAATGGTAAGAATTAGGGCTTTTGATTAGTGCCTAACGAAACTTGTGATTGTATTAATAATTTGGCTATAAATAGCCTTACTCGCCCCTTCTATTTACCTTTCTTTCAGCCACCAAATTAGTCCAACCCTCTCTTATTGTGAGATATTTCTCTTAAAATTTGAGGTTTAATTAGGTTCATTTCACTCTTCAGATTCATTCTTTAGCTCCTTCTTTTTTATCTTTAAGTAAGGAAGGGTTATATTTAGGAGAAAGTTGAGACACTTATTTTTAGCAGAAAATCCCCTCTATTTTCTCTTAGCTTAGCAAGTCATTTTCTTCTTTTAATTTGAGCTCTAATTTATGAAAGTATGTATTGAAAATTATGAAGCTTTGACCCTATTTTCAAGGTTCCAAAAGTTGAGGATTTTTACATGTTGAGTTTTCTTATTTGAGGAAAATTTTGCCTGCATCAAGTAAGTCATTCTTACTTTTGAAATGTGATTTGGGTTAAGCTTGGGTGTTATGAAATCTTTAAAGTTCTAATTTTATATTTTGGTATGAGTGTTTGGTTTTTAGATTTGGTACTAGAAGATTAAGCTATAAAATTTGTGATGAATGTGTGATTTTTAAGAAAAACTAGGTTGTGGTGATTAATTATGAAATATGGAATTGTAGTATGCTATAAAGTGTTAATGTGATGTGAGCCCATGTTTTAATTTGACATGGTAGAGATTTTAGGCATGATCTGTATAAAAATCCCAATTTTGTGCTGTTTGAGGGCAAACCAATCTATTGATTAGGTCCAACCAATCGACTGGTCCTTAAAATAGTCAATTTGTCGACCCAAACCATCGACTGGTAGGTCTACGGTGACCTTGGTCTTACTCTCTACTTAAACTCATTGATTGGTTTGGCAGAACTAATTAACTAGTCTATGAACAGTTAGTTAGTTTGTCCAACCCGATTGATCGATTTGAGGGAACTCAATGTTTAGCCAAGCCAAACGATTCTACTAGTTGTCTTGAACTGATCAACTGATTTGCCAAACTGATCGACCAGTGGGTACAACTGATTGATGAGTTAAGCCGAATCGATCCACTAGTTTAACAAGTTTGTGTAATCTTGGTTTCTTGACTCGTATATGCTTTGAGTTAGTGCCTAACACTATTATATGGCCATTTACTGAGTAAAGTACATCTGTTGACATGGATTAACAACCTAATGAATGGGTTAAATACATCATGATACATGATACTTAATGGTCATTGTAAAAGTCTTGATGGATAAACCCAAGGAATTATTTGATGGCTCAAAAAAGGAAATAAAATTTGAAAAATTTGTCTTAAGTGGATGAAGTTTGTGAATTCATTTATTATTAAATGAGCATTAATGTAAACTCCACACATAGTTGGGAATAGTAAGGCTTAATATAGAATGAGCATATGGATTTCTTGTTTGTGTGGGCCTTATGTGATCACGTAGCCTCAAGAATAATACATTAACCATGTAAAGAAAAAGAAAATCGAGATGTATATGGGTATGGGTCACCTGATCAGTGATTAGCTACCGGGGGTTAGTCTACCTTCAGACGCTATTGGTGCCTTTGGGCTTTGCCTTAGGGTGGGATCCTAGTAAATCACGGTGCCTTACCTCCTTTAGACACTGATGATGTACTAAGTGGTATCAATACTAAAGGGTCTGGTTACCTAGGTGGTTTTTTGGCTTTGGCCTGAACTTATGTCCATTGGTTGTTACTTGGCTTCGACTCAAACTTATATCCATTCGTGGTTACTTAGCTTTGGCATGGACTTTATGTCCTTTGATTTGGTTAGACTTTCATGGTATGTGAGACTATGGGGGGTGCACACTCCATTTCTTGATGATAAAAATAATAATAATGGGAATGAGTATTTGGATAATGATGGGAATAAGTATTTTAAACAAAACTATAGATAAAGAGGAAAATAGAGTAGAAGAAAAGAAAGGTTTATGTGAAAGATGTCCTATAGAGAACTTGCATGCATAGATGAATGTAACCTTACTATTAATTAAATTATTCTACTTGAAGCATGTATACCAGCATCCATGATGTAGTACTAAGGTGTTGAGCATGATTAGTTATATGTGGTACGAATTTTCTATGCCTAATATGATCATAATAGAACCTGCATCTGGTCTTTTTGAAGTATGTATGAAACTGTTCCTATGTCTTATATGCATGAGTATCTTGTGTGTTGGTAGCTTCATTGATCAGGTAACATGGATTACTCAGTATTAAGCATACTGATATGCCCATTTTCTTGGTCAACTACTTATTCCCATGAGTAGAGGGCCATGTGTAAGTTTTTGGGGAGAGCCAGTAGTTGGCCAATCTCATGTGAGACATGGGTTATGAGAGAGTAGACATCTAGAGACTTTTAGAGGTCCTTGATGGGCCAGAGTTTAGGTTTTCATTGTATTTGTTTTTTATGTAATTTTAACCCTATACTCTAGTTTAAATTTTCTTCCATGCATACTTGAATATTTTGGATTGCTAAGGTCTTGTACTTGGAAGTGTTTCTATTTATATCATCTAACCAGTTTTTGCACTCTCTGTTATTAGTTTACTCGATTTTGGTTTCTTATCCTTGTGTCTAACATGGGACGGGTAATTGGCATCCATATCATGTTAGGTATTATGGTAATTTTCCTAAATATTTATTAACTTTTCGATTCCATGAGGTTTTCAAAAGCAAAATTTTCAGTAGTGAAAAATAGGGGTGTTATAGGTTGGTATCAGAGCTTTGTTTAAAATTTATATATGCTCTTAATGTTTCTAGATGATACCATAGGTTGGTATTAGATTTATTTTCCAAATTTTTTTAAATGATTTCCCAAATCCTTTAAGCATTTAGTTAAAGTAAAGATTTTTCAAACCCAACATGTTTGTGAGTGAAAGTTGACTTGGGGAATGTGTTGTAGATAGCTTTCCAAATGAATTATGATGCTATTCTTAGTACTAAGTGATGAATTATTTCTAATTGTTCTTAGCCTTTAGGAATCAATGGCCTCTAACTACCATTACAAGTGTATCGAGGCATTCATGGAGACCTTTGGAGCCTACCTAAAAGGCCAGATTCGAGCACCACAACCACTGCTAGTGACAACACCTGCATGAATCTTGGAAGATTGGCTCAGGAGGGCCGGGCATCATCACCCACTGATCTTTAAGGGTCAGGAGGACCTTAACATTATGGAGACATAGGTTAGAGACATGGAGAAGAACTTCACCACATGTGATTGCCCTACAGGTAAGAGGGTTGATGTGGTAGTGTACTTAAGAACAAGTATGTTTTCCAAATCTTAGCTGCAATATAATTCTCTATTGGGCTTTCGCTACTGGTCGCAATCTAATAATGTCTTAAATTGAGCATACACTACCAAGGCACCAAAAGCATATAGTTGAGACTAAATTTGTCCTTCATAATGTTTAAACTTTTCATTTTCCATGTAGTTATCTATATCTTTGTGGGGAAGAGCATATGCTTGGTGGAAGAGCTTTCAAAATAGTGGCGGGGAGCCTATGTGTTGGAGATCACTCCTTGAGGCACTTCATGTCCATTTCTACCCTACTCATATCCGTATGAAGAAGTACAACGAGTTCATGGTCCTTAAGTAGGTAGGCATGATAATAGAGGAGTACTATATGGTTTAGTTTGCTCAAAAGTTGGAAGCTAATAACACAATGTAGGTCCACCATTTTAAGATTGGCATAGGAGTTAGATACCAAGAACTGCTAGTGAGAGTTACTGTGCTAGACATGGTGGGAATGTATAAGTAGGATTTAGAAGCTTCTCGAGTCATCCAAGCTAGGAGTGCCCAGATAGGAGGCAAAAGAAAATTTAAGGGTGAATAGTGTCTCAATGACAGGAAGAAGGCCTACTTTGGAGGAAGCATGCTACCTAAGTATGGTAGGAGTATGGGGTCAGTATCTTGAGTTGGAGGCCTCTCTGAGGGACGTGTCGAGGAGGGGCATTACCACTATAATAATTGCGGAGTAGATCACCCAGTAGTAGATTATGAAGGCAACAAGGTGACTTGCAATGGTTATGGTATGGTCAAACATCGAGCCTACTAATGTCACATCGAGGGGGTAGTGTTCCAAGAGGTCAGACACGAGCTTAGAGCATTGGATTTGTGTAGTAGCAACAATCATAGATTTTGAGGGTTCCTACATCACTAACTAGTGTCACCAGTTAAGCTTGTCAATCCAGAGTATAGAAGCCTCATACCTTGTAGAAAGGGTAGGGATCGTCTAGTGTTGTGGGCTTTCCTCTAGGAGGATGCCTGAATGTGATTAGCCAGACTAAGGTAGAGCTTCAGGGCTGTGTGGTGACCAATATGCTTGTTATCTCTACCTTTCCAATATGTGTATTATCCTTGAGGGATAGGATGGACTACTTTAGATTCTATAAAGTGATGACCTTGATGGTTAGTGAGATAGAATTTCCATTAGATCTCACAGAGCTCAAATTTTGTGACTTCGATGTAATTGTCGAAATGGATATGTTGGGGAAGTAACGAGAATTGATAGATAATGTGAATGAGTGAGTGATTCTATGAAGACCAAAGGGTGTTAGGATCTCATATAAGAAGTGTGAACCTTTTGTAAAGATTAGGTCGGTAATCATGATGAGCAACCTTTTAGGTAAAGGATATTCACTCTTCTTGTGTAGTGTTTGAGATATTGAAGTGGTTGAGATGCCATTGGAGTAGACTGCAGTGATCTGTGAGTATATTAACATACCCGTTCGAGATGTTGAGTTTACCATGGACATATTGCTAACGAAAAAACCAGTATCTTAAGCCCCATATTGTATGACACTTATGGAGATGAAAGAGTTCAAGGCCTAGTTGGAGGAGCTATTGGGGAAGGGTTACATCTGACCCAGTATATCACCGTGGGGATCATTAGTCCTGTTTGTGAAAAGGAAGGATGGGAGCTTGAGGTTGTACATCAATAATCCTTTGACAAGGACCGATGACCTATTCAACCAACTAAAGGGAGCTAAGGTATTCTCCAACATTTATCTTTAGTTAATTAATTGATGAGAGAAAAGTAGGACATTCCTAAGATTGTGTTTCAAACAAGATATGGCCATTATGAGTTCACAGTAATGCCTTTCGGACTCGCTAATGTGTAACAGCATTAATGTCCCTCATGAACCAGATTTTTTGACCATTCTTAGATTAGTTCGTTGTGATTTTCATCAACGACATCCTCATATACTCTGGTAATCGAGAGACACATGAGCAGCATTTAAGGTAAACTTTAGCATGGTTAAGACCACACCGATTGTATGTCAAACTTTCAAAGTGCAAGTTTTGGCTACACCAAGTAGCTTTTCTTGGACACATAACCTCGAAGGATGGAGTAATGGTGGATCCTTCCAAGATTTGAGCAGTTTTTGAATGGACAACACCAACTTTTGTCAAAAAGGTGTGCAAATGTTTGGGATTGGACAGTTACTATCGAAGCTTTGTTGCGGAATTTTCCAAGTTAGCTCGTCCGTAGACTAACCTACTGAAGAAGGCTATGTGATTTCAATTGGATGAGAGGTGCAATAGAGATTTCAAAGAGTTGAAGAAGTGTTTAACTACAACTCTAATGCTCACATTTTCAAGTGGGTCTGATAGTTTTGAAGTATACAACAATGCTTCTAAGCATGGGTTAGGTTGCATGTTGATATAGCATGGGAAAGTGGTAGTGTATGCATCTCAACAATTATAGCAACATGAACAGAACTACCCAACACAATACTTAGAGCTTTCCACAATAGTGTTTGCACTTAAGATCTATAGACACTATATGTATAAGGTTCATTACAAGTTATACACCGACCATAAGTGCCTCAAATACATCTTCACTTAGTGGGAGTTGAATTTGAGACAGTGCCGATGGTTAGAGTTGGTTAAGGATTAGGACCTAGAATTGACGTACCATAAGGGTAAGGCAAATGTATTGGTAGATGCACTTAGATGAAAGATGTCACATTCCTTAAACATAATGGTATTGTTTAATAAGCTATGCCAGAAGTTTAGGAATATGGAGGTTGAGCTGATCACCACTAGGAGTTTAGAGGCAAGGATGAGTGCACTCACCATCACTCCTTCAATCTTTGAGGAAATTTGATAAAATCAACTTGGTGATGTTAAGCTCGAATGGATCAAGGAAGGTATTAAAGAGGGTAGAGCCCAAGGGTTTCAACTCCACTAGGATGGTAGTGTCATATATTATGGTAAGTGGTATATGCCCCAGAGATATGCAGAGCTTAAGAGGAAGATTTTAGAGGTGGTTGAGTTTTTCATACAAAAATATAAAGAAAGTGTATTAGTTGCCTCAAATAAAGCAAGAGGTGGTTGAGTTTTTTACTTGATGCCTAACCTATCAAAAGGTCCAAATCAAGCACAAGAGGCCCGTAGGGTTGGTACAATCACTAGAAGTTTTAGAAGGAAAATGGGGCAACATATAGAAGGTCTTCATAATGGATCTTCCTAGGACCTATAATGGTTTCTATCCCATATAGGTTGTTGTGGATTGATTGAATAAGTTAGCAGTATTCATACCTATGAATACAACATGAAATATGGAACAGTTAGCTAACACATATCAGAAGTACTTGGTGCAGTTACATGGGGTCCCAAGGGATATTGTGTCAGACCAAGACTCTAGATGTTTTTTACAATTTTGGTAAAGGTTACAAGTTTCTTTTGGGACTTAGTTGAAAATGAGTACCACTTTTCACCTAGCCATAGATGGTCAACTAGAGTGGACTATTCAGACCTTGGAGGATATGCTTCAAGCATGTGTGTTAGATTTTAGGGGTAGTAGAAATTATCACCTAAACTTGACCGAGTTCTCCTAAAACAACAGTTACCATGCTAGCATCTAGATGGAACCTTTTGAAGCATTGTATAGGAGAAAGTGTAGTAGTCCTTTGTGATGGATTGATTTTAGCAAGACAATTATGTTGGGACCAAAAATGATTCAAGATCGGATGAGAGTAACACAAGACTGGTAGAAGAGCTATGCATATGTGAGAAAATGTATTGAGGGTTAGAAGGTGGGTGATAGAGTCCTTTTAAGGGCCTCTCCTATGAAGGGAGTTATAAGGTTTGATAAGAAGGTAAACTTAGCCCCAGGTACATTAGACCGTATAAGATTGTGGATCATATTGGCGAGGTTGCTTATTGTCTAGCCCTACCGATGAAATTATTGCGTGTACACAATGTCTTCCATATATCCCAACTTAGGAAGTATGTAGTGGATCATTCACATGTCATTCAATTGGAGTTGCTAGAACTTGACAAGTTATTAACATACGAAGAACAACCAGTAAGCATCCTAGATAAGAAGATTCAAGAGACACACACAATGAGTATCACTCTATTAAAGGTCCTTTGGTTATGGTATGGTGCCAAGAAGACCACTTAGGAGGCCGAGGAGGAGATTCGTGCAAAATAACTAGAGTTGTTCTCCTAATGTAATGTCTATGGTGTAGTCCTTTTTTTAAGGAGGTAGTACCCTTTTTCCCTTGTTAAATGTACCGCATGAGTTGTTGTGTGTTTAGTATATTCCTAGATCTTGATTAGTAGGCTTTGGGGACGCAACCTCTTTAAGAGGGTAGAGTTGTAATATTCCATCATTTTGTGAAGTTTTTGAATGAGAAACGATGGCATTTGTTGATGTTTGATTTCGATTTGGAGCCATAATTGAGTTTTAAAAAAAGTTAGATTTGAATAAGCTATGAAAGATTTATAACATGGGTTCAAGTGGACCGCTTGATTGGTTCCATGAATCGATTGACTAGTTTTTCATTCTAGCCAAATGGTTTTGCTTGACCAAACCAGTCGATTTCTTAGAAAACTGATTGATTGGTCTGTAGAATAGTTGACTTGTAGGCCAAATTGATCGACTGGTTTGTCTAGCTGAGTGCATGTTCAAAACTTAATTTTTTGGGAAAAATTATGATACAAAAATGGAACCTTGATTACTTCATTTCAAATTGTTCTTAAAGATTCTTTGCCTTCCTTATCATGCATTTGGCCCAAAATTCTACCTCAAACTAATATGAGAAGTTCGATTGGGACAATTAAGGGGGGAAGATGACCTCATCTTTGTCTTCTTACACCTCTCTCTTTTGCACACTTATGGAATCGTTGCTTCGATTCCAGACCTGATTTTGCTTAACTAGGAGATTCCTCCCACATTGATTTTTCATTTCTTCTCTTGTGTTTGTCATTTCTAGGCTAAATTGACATGTACCTCTCTAGAACCACCATTTCAACTCTAGAAGAGAGGTTAGGTAATCGTGGATGAAATATGGACATTCAACTCAAATTTGAGCGGTAGTAATTATGGATTTAATATGTGCTTGACCACACTTATGATTGTATCGATTTATTATCTATAAATAACCCTAATTGCTCCTTCTATTCACCTTTCTTTCAGCCACTGAATTAGTCTAACCCCCTCTGATAGTGTGATCTTTCCCTTAAAATTTGTAGCTTAGTTGGGTTCCTTTCACTCTTTAGATCCTTTATTTACCTTCTTCTTATTTATCTTTAAGCAAGGAAAGTTTAGATTTAAGAGAAATTTGAGACACTTGGTTTTAGTAGAATATACCCTCTATTTTCTCTTACCTTGGTAAGTCATTTTCTTCTTCTAATTCGAGATTTGATTTACAAAAGTATGCATTAAAATTTTTGAGGCTTTGACCCTATTTTTAAAGCTTTGAAAGTTGAGAATTTTTATAGGTTGAGTTTTCTTATTTGAAGAAGGTTTTACCTACATCAAGTAAGTCATTCTTACTTCTAAAATGTGACTTGGGTAAAGCTTGTGTGTTATGAAATCTTTAAAGTTTTGATTTTATATATTCATATGAGTGTTTGGTTTTTAGATTTGGTACTGGAACATTAAGTTATAAAATTTGAGATGAATGCATGATTTTTAGGCAAAACCAGTTTATGATGATTAATTGTGAAATATGTAATTGTTGTAAGCTAGAAAGTATTAATGTGATGTGAGCCCATGTTTTAATTTGGCATGATAGAGATTTTAGGTATAATATGCATGAAAATGCCTATTTTGTGCTATTTGAGGGCACACCGGTCAACTAGTCCTTAAAATAGTCGACTGGTCAACCCAAACCATCGACCGGTAGGTCTATGGTGACCTTAGTCTTGCTCTCTACTTAAACCCATTGATTGGTTTGGCAGAACTAATTGAATAGTCTATAAATAGTCGGTTAGTTTGCCCAAACCAATCTATCAGTTTGAAGAAACTCTAGGTTTAGCGGAGCCAAACCAATCAATTGCTGGGCCCAAACTGATTAACTGGTTTGCCAAACCGATCGAGTGGTTTGGCCAGTTTATGTAACCTTTGTTTCTCGGCTGGGATATGCTTTGAGATTGTGCCTAACATTGTTATATGACTATTTAATGAGTAAAACACCTCTGTTGACATGGATTAACAACCTAATGAATAAGTTAAATAAATCATGATGCATGATATACTCAATAGTCATTGTAAAAGTCTTGATGGATAAACCCTAGTAGTTATTTGATGGCTAAAAAAGGGAAATGAAATTCAGAAATATGTCCTAAGTGGATTAATCTCTTAAAATAGGTTATTATTAAATGAGCATTAATGGAAATTACACACATAATTGGGAATAGTAAAGGTTAATATGGAATGAGCATATGGATGTCTTATTTGTGTGGACCTTGTGTGATCATGTAACCTATTGAATAATACATTAATTATGTAAAGAAAAAGACAATGGAGTTATGTATGGGTCTAGTTTACCCAATCGTTGATTAGCTACTTGTGGTTAGTTTACCTTTGGGCATTATTGGTGCCTTCAAGTTTTGCCTTCGGGATGGGATCCTAGTAGATTTTGGTGCCTTACCTACTCTAGACACTTATGATGTACTAGGGAGTATCTATACTAAAGGGTTTGGTTACGTAGGTGTTTTTTGGCTTTGTCTTAGATTTATATCCATTTGTGGTCACTTGGATTTGGCCCAAACTTATGTCCATTGGTCTAGGTAAAAACATCATCCTGATAACATAACTCTTTACCCAAACATCTAGTATAAAAAAAGGTCACTCCTCCCTATACAATGCATCAAAGGCAACAAAATCATTTGAGTGGTCCTAAAAGACCTGTACCAAAGCATCTAGGTCCTTTTCTCTTCAGAATGAGCAGCATCCACACCCATAAAAATGATAGTTAATACACTACATACTAAGTAAGGTAACAATACTATCAAGTCAGGGGTATAATTAAAGACATACATTCATAATAGATGATAATTAAATATACAAAACACATATGATCTCACAAGGTAAATACTGATACATGCATCTTTATTAGATATAACCATTTTAATTCTTTTATTTATGTTGAGTTTAGAGACCTCACTATTCTTAAACCAGTGGAAAAGTCTAAAGCACATCTCATGGACAACACACATGAGCCACTATTATTATCCGGTAGAATGGATCCATCACCTCTCAATTAAGAATGCTCATAGCCACTATTCTTAAATTGACGGAATGATTTAAAGTAACTCTCAGGGATAACTCACCTAAGCCACTATTATCATCTAGTAGAACGGATCCAACACCTTGATCCTAACTCACGTACTCTTCCACTTTAAATCATTAATATCTTATCCATTAGGTTAGTTATCTCAATCCATATTCTTATTCACAATGAGTATAGGGCCCCACTATTTTTAATTTAGTAAAATGGGCTGAAGCACATATAAGGAAAACCACAACTGATTCACTATTATTTTACGGTGTAATGGACTCATAAAACACCTCTCAAGGTAAAAAGATCCTAAGCTACTATTCTTAAACTTATGGAACTGTCTAAAACACCTCTCAGGAATAACACAACTAAGCTATTATTATCATCTAGTAGAATAGATCCATAAACACTTTAGACTGACTCACGTGATCTTTCACTTTAAATGATTAATGTCTTATTCATGATTGATTCAAAGTTATATAACACATTTAAAGCAAGTAATCACATCATGAAGATCATAAGGTTATTCTCTAGAGTTACGATCCCTATATTTCCCCAAAACCCTAATTTCACACTTTATCATAACTCTTCTTTTGTTACTCCTTTAATCACCAAACTTAGTATCTTTTCCTAAAATATTATTATTATTATTATTATTATTATTATTATCAATATACTAGAATCTTGAGACATAACTCTAAGGTATTGCACATGTGATAATAACCCTATCCTAAAAGTTACTGTTCTCAAGGCTTATAAACCCTAATTTTACAGATCAATCATAACTTTTCATGTTAAGCTCAAACACTTATTAGAAATTTCCAAAACACTAATATTAACAACGTATTCAAATTTCATGGTCTAACTTTATCGTTTCATACATGTGATAATAATATTTTCTTTTTAAGGTTACTATTCCCAAATCAAACTATTTTCATACTTTATCAATATTTTGTCATTCACAGTTACTCCAAACACTTCATTTAGATTCCTTAGCACAATTTTGGATGATATAACACTTTAAAATACCATGATTTTCATATTTAACCCATATTGACCAAAACACCCTTATTGATAACAAAATCCTTACTTCATGTGAATTTTATGTGTTTAGTAACATTAATTTCAAATCCACATTTTTCTCCATAGAACTTATCATACTCATTTTACATTCATTACACCATTAATAAACCTATGATGCATCCATATTGCACACTGAGGGATTTGCCATATAAAATAACAATATCGCATGATCTTTACTTTCTTTCTATCATGTAATATCAACCGCTTATCATAGTATCAACAATCATATGTTAATTCACATAATCAAAATAACATGGTACAACACAATATCATGCATAACACTTAGCAATCAAAAATCCTAGACTACGATAAGTATCCTTACAAAAATGGCTCCGGTCTTTAAGCACACAAATCTTATTTCGCCTCTTCTAAAACCATGGGAAATTGACCTTAGAAATTATAATAAACCACATAATTAAGTAAATATTTAAGGAAATGGAAGGTTGAAGGAAGAGAGAAAACTAAACCAGATAAGGTGGTGTTTGGGGAAAAATTGGTGTAACCAAATAAAGGGGGAAATTGTGGTTTGTATTGTGGAATGAAGGATGAGAAATGACATAAGCTGCCATTACTAAGGGAGATATAATGGTGGTGGAGACTGATCAAGGGGGCTAGTGTTCGGTGGTAGGATTTTAAGGGTGGTGGTGTGATGTGGTTGGAGGTGACGAAGGGCTTTGGTTGTGATTGCTGATATATAAAAGGATGGTTGTGGTCAAGGTTGCCAAATAAGGAAGAAAGGCTTAAGATGTTTTGGCAGGTGTTAGGGCTCATGTTTGGCAAGGATGGTCGAAGGTGGTGATGGAGAAATGGTAAAGGTTGCTTGTGGTGGTATGGATGTCTCAATTTGGCTCACCGGTGGTGGCTTTTTAGGGCTATTTTTGCAACTACAAGGAGGTAGTGAAGGAGGGAAAAGGTGCTTTTTTTGTAAAACCAAAAGGGAGAGAAGAGAGGTGGTAGGGGAATTTAATGTTGGTCATGTATGTATACATGCACATGTAGAGGAGGGTGAGAGGTGCAACAACCGAAATGTTAGGATGTGTCATTCTATTAGAAGTAATTTTATAACTATCATATATATATATATATATAGTATATACTTGGATTCATTAGTTATAATTCTAACAAATAAATATTATAATATACTTCGATATATAAATACTTTTCGGGTTTTGAAGTAGAACGATATGATTATGATCTTGGCTAAGCCCGTTATATGAGGTGGTTTTGTGGAAATAAATTAGATAATCAATTAGAGAAGCTCGAGTACTTTTGGGTTAAGATTGATTGTATGCCCATGTCAAAGGTATGCCCAAATTATCATATTCTTATTATAATAGTGATATCCATATTTAGTTTAATTATTTTATCACCAATCATTTGAGATCTATACAGAGTAGCTAATCTATATATGCATTATCTCATGGTGTTATTTCACAATTATTTACGCTATTTGAAAAAATTAGAACCGTACATGCTAGATTGAGTGTCTTGTTATTTCAGAAATGCGCAAGCAATCCCTAAGGAACCTATCAACCTGAATGGAAACACCTATAGAGGTCATTCCCTAAAAAAACACATATTTTATTATGCACACATGTTTAGCTTATGGTTCTTAAGGTGTGAACACATACTAGGACCAAATGTTTTTGGACCATCAGCTCAATACCCATGGGTTTTGGTTCTTCACTATATGGATTGGTATGTTTCTATAACTCATAGGTATGTGTTGGCAACAATAGAGGAATATTTGGCTGAATATCCAAAAGATGAGTATGAAATTATAACAAAAAAAATGCCTTAATAAAGCATGAAAAACTCTTTGTCATTTCTATTGAAAATCTTGTGAATAATTTAGAATTTACTATAGTTGAGCGTGGGTTTGGACGGTTGCATAGTTCTTGATTGATTATTGTATGGTAGTATACTTTGATTTAAAATATTTATGTCAATTATATAATGTAGTTTTTTTATTTATTTCAAGATTAGAAAAATAACATCCAACCCACATTGAACATCGAGATGATTATGTTAAAAAATATGCAAATGAATCTAACTATCATAGGTCATATAATTAAGCTATCATTGTAATACCCCAATTTGAGCGGAGTGTTATAAGGATTGATCTGGTTACCTATATCAATATGGCATACCATTCTTTTGGTGATTCTTTCCTAAGAACTTCATAGTTAAGCATGCTGGTTCTAGAATAATTTTTTAGATGGGTGACCCTTGTGGAAAGTTTTGAAAAATTTCTAAAAATTTCTTAAGAAGTGCATAAGTAAGGAAAAAGTACGTTGAAAGGATTTGTGTTGATCTATGGGAAAAACCAATCAATCCAAAAGTACTCCAAGGTAGCCCCCATGTGGTCGTATTGACTCGGGGTGTTACAATCATGGTAGGTTAATAAGGGAATAAACACAGATCAATAATAATTCATCATGTGGATGTTTCAAAGGTCAGATATAGATAAACTAAGGAAACATTACAATAATTCTAGATAAAAGTTGAATCTGAAAGATAACAGGGAAATAAATACAAATTAACAAAAATTCATCATATAGATGTTTCAAAGGTCAGATACAAATAAACTAAGAAAAAATTATAATAATTCTAGATAAAATTTGAGTCCAAAGATAGAGAATAAACAAAAATCAATAAAAATTCATCATGGAGATGTTTCAAAGGTTAGATATATATAAACTAAGGAAAAATTACAACAATTCTAGATAAAAGTTGAATTCGAAGATTGATGATGTGGTTCCTACATGCAATCATGTACTAAAGAGCACCATTGTTGGTATCTTAAAGAATATAGTGTATTCTATGTTGAAACTCTTCTATCATAATATTTATTCCAATTTATATACAGTGGTAGGAATGGAAAATTGTTTAAGAGATATACCTATGAAAAGAATTATTATAAGAACTAGCATTGATATAATATTGATATGAAAAAAAATAATATAAAACATCCACATACTGATATGTAGGGACTCATGTCCTACAAAAACCATAAATTTATCTCATTTTTAGGACCTTTAATCACATGTTGTGCCACTAAAGGTAAGAATGAACTACACATAGTCAATGAGTAGTATGTAAATAATACACAATAACGGGTTGCAATAACATGACCAATATCCTGCATTTCTATCCAGTGTGACATTAGAGCTAGCCCTTCCTAGTGAGAAATAGTATTTACAAATTAATCAATGATTTCATATACAACCCATTCTCATACAACTATCATCTAGCTAGCATTGTGTGGGATAAGTTAGTATAGATTTGAACCATTGATCCTAATCTTCTGGTATAATATGTGATAATGATCTAAAACCATAGTTTTCATCTCCTCACACATTATATTATGTACTGATATACAAAACTATATGTTAATTCATTTACCTCACATATTAAAATTACAATTACCCTAGTGACGTAAATGCTGATTGCCATCCTCGAGCTCAACCTCACCCTTCACCTTGACATAGAGATAACCTACCTCAAACTTGTGTTGATCCCAAACAACATGACGATTATTGTTCTGTGTACTCATAAATAGATGGTTCCCTTATAGTGGAGTTCCTTGGGCATCCTCTATGTTGATGCATTAGTGGCTCTTAGAGAGGCATTCTCGATCTGAGGAATAACAATATTAAATATCTCTCTTGTTAACTAATTATGCATCACTAATGGCTGACCAATAACAAATTCCATTCAAATATAGAGTAAATGAGGTACAACCTTTGTTGGTTCCTGCGATGATAGTGGATTAATGCTTCTATCAATGTTGAGTTTCTTCTAGAATAGATGAATAGCTGACGGGGGGATTAACATGTAGTTATGGATATAGGTATTAATCTTGTGCATATACGGTAGCTTGTGTGTACGCCACATATAATATTCATATAATTCATCATCGATACCTATATTATTACTTCTTTAATACTATTTTTTTACTAACTCCATTACATATTAAATAACATGACATCTCAAATTGGTGTAAAATGCACTGGTAATAAAATGAGGTATATTGAACCGAGACCTCTTCAGAGATGCTTTGATCTTATCGTATTACGATCTTAGGAATGTGAGATTTTTTTTAATATGGTGTTGAAGCTGCCTCATGATATCTCTAGAAATATCTTCAAAGATCAATGAGTATTCAACCCTATTGACTAAAATCATTATATTATTTTATCAACTAAAAGAAGTAAAATAAATTATACTAGGAGATAAACTATAAATTATACCTATTCATTGTAATCTAATTGATATGAAACACGTCACTGAAGAAAGCATAAACGATTTTGTGTTTCTAGTGTTGTAACCTATTCATCTTTAGATACAAAAATTAGCTAGGCATGTTTTTGTAATCTTTCTCCAATAACACAATTCGTTCTTTGTATGTTTCTTCATTCATAACATATATCACATTTTTCCTTTGTAATATAAAACTATGTACGGATGATGAATGGTTAGATACTTTGTTACACCTATCCTCCATATTCTTATTTAGATGAAACCTATATAATAAATATTTCGACATGGGAAAAATACATCTATAACTGAAATTAAAGCAATTTCCCAATCGATAATAATGGTGGTTAGAAGCATAAACGAATCCATTAAGATTATCAACCTTTCAAGTACCCATAAATAATTCTCTTGCTTTTTGTACACACATGCAACATTGAAATTCAATTGTGTTGGTGTTAATATAATAATTTTAAGTAAGTACATTCCATATATATTCATTTTATATGTATAATCCATTTGTAAAATAAAAGAAAATGCATGTAAAATATTAACAGATAAAAGATGTACAAATAGATGCTTGCTTATTATATTTGATTTCGGCTATCTTCGGTGCCACTAAAAATAATAATTTTCAACCAACATACTCATAATATGCTATTATATTATCTGACCATCTATTTCTTCACACATAAGCTTCTGTCAAACATTATAATTATGCATTCTCATACTTACATTCCATTTAAACTATTTCTAAAGAAGCGGTATAATTTATTATGGCTTCACATTACCTATGATAAGTCCATCAATAAATTTGACTTTATTTTCTGTCAACCTACCCAGACCAACATGTCCTTGTTGATAATTTGCCAATTCGTGATTGTATGTCCCATTTCTAACTACCACTTTCCATCCTATTGTTTTCAACTCCAACAATCAAAAAGGGATAATCGATCTTCTTAGAACTTATATTACGTGCACCTTCACTAGCCATAGGTCCAGTACGCATGCATATTCTACATCTTTTACATCTTATAGAGGTTCTACCTGCTCTTATACTATTTTCTTTTCTAGAACATTTTATAATCAAAATTATCCTATGAATTCTACCCATTTGTTTAACCCATACTACGAGTTCTTCATGATAAAAGAATATTTGATCCATTATAAAATTTTCTAATAATTTTGGGTCTTAAGCATGTATTCATACATTCCATATCCTATAAAAGAATAGAGCATAATAATATGATAAGAAAAAAGTATTTATTTCATCTAACTAAATCTATCGATATAATTACACTAATAAAAAAAACTTATTTTACCTCTTTGTTCAAGTTGTAATTACTGTTTGGGTTGTATTTTCTCTATATATCTATCTCTTGTCGGGATTCTTAATCTATTATCATAGTTTGTTGGAGTTCTAAACCCATCATTGTAGTTTATCGAGGTTCTAAACTCATCGTAGCTTGAAGGAATTTCGAATTCATTGTTCATTGTAAATGTTCTTCTTTGAGGTCAATAGTTTTTTTTAGAAAATTTAAATCGGAAGCTATTCTGTTGTTGGACAAGTAAGGAGTAAAGTTGTTTTTTGAAAAATTTAAATTGGAAGCTAATTGGTGATATTTGTATGACTAAGGCTAAGAATGAAAGAAGCAAGTTTAAATAGATATTTAGACCGCACAAATAATATAGCAGTTTATTTGTTTCCGACAAGTCATTATACACTACCCATACTTGAGTTAAACTCATATTTATGTACTTATGTGCTACTTATGCATAGATAGAACTAACCATTAGGTATTTATTTGCTACACATACTCTACATTTATTTCTTAGGGAACTCAAATATTTGTCCTATATGAATTAATTATCGCTAAAATGTTTGCGATAGCAACAATGATGGAGGAACAAACACTCAAGAATTGACTTTCATAATTATAGAACCAATTATACTTCATTTCGAAAGTATCTTTCGCAAATTTAAAGACCAACGGATGATTACATTGCTCGAAATATAATCAACAAGTAACTAAGTGTCTACGTGCATGTGCATGGCATGCAAGGAGGGAGTGACCACGTGCATGGGGAGTTTATTGGCAGGCTTTTTGAGCATTGTTAGTAATTTAGCTAATTTATTAATTAAGTAGTAAAGTTGGATAATAAAATTAGCAAAAAGGTGCATAAAGTTAGTATAAAGGTAGCATAATATCTTTTAACTTGGAATCTTTTGAATTATGCTTTTAGCTAGTGGTAGAAAGGTTAAATTTTGCTATAAGTGTCGAGCATAGACAATGAAGAATTGAATTGAAGTTGAAGTTGAAGATCAACATTAAAGTTGAAAACAAGTGAATTCTATATGAGTTCAAACTCAAGTAAATTGAATATATGTGAATGGTTTAGCTTGAAAGTTTTAATCTCTTCGTCTGTGTGAATTAGAGATTAGTCCATATCTTTTCTGCTATTCTTAATCCATACTTTCCTACCATAATTACCACCAAAATCCTACTTTAATTCGTGGTTAATCCAAGCCCTAATTCTGTATATACAACCAAAGCTCTAACCCTTCCATTCGAAACCCTAATTTTCTATACCAACCAAACACAACCTTATTCATTATTTTTGAACCAAACCCTAACCCTAACCCTAAACCACGACTCTAACCATCATCCAAACCCTAACTTTCGAAACCAAACATCATCATCATACCATCATCTAATTCATATGCTAATTAGTTCACACCATTCGAACCATCATCATTGTTAAACCATCATCTCCGAATCATCATCATCATCACTCTTCTATCATATTCGAACCACCATCATCCTTATTACATTACTTTCGAAGCTTTAATTTCTTAATTCACCATCAACGAGCCTTTCTCATAATATCTCAACTTAGTTCAAACCTTAATCCCATATAATTGAGAATTGCACCCTCCCACACACATCAAACAACATCACTAAATATAATTGGTAAACAAAGGAGGTAGAGGGCAATGACAATAATTGCTGTTGGAATGCGAGGGAAAAATAGGTGTAGGGTAACATCAATAATTATCGATGGGAGTGGAGATAATATAAGGTTAAAAACGATAATAGTTGCTGATAGTGGATGAAGGTAAACAACAATAGTTGTCGGTGGTTGGGGGAAGACAACGATAATAATTGTCTGTAGTGGAAAAAAAATAATGACAACAATTACTTATAGCGGGTTGAACAATTTAAAAAAAATGTTTATCATCAAATAAAATTTTATTTTTCAAATAACAAAACCATAATCAAAACTAAGAATGATTGAGAAGTTATGGGGAGAGAGAGGGGGGGCAACGTAGGCATTTGGATGAGGATGACGCGTTGTATACAATAAAAAGTCTGACAATTTTGTACATCTTTTCGTCGGACAAAGAAGTGATGAAATATAAAAGCCACGTGAGACATGCTCGTAGAAAAATAGATTAACCACAATACAGCCTCTTCCGTCGTTGTTGTTAGAGTACTATTAATCCGTGATTTACCTTCCCCCAATCAAGGCCGTTGGGCGGGTTGGGGCCTGGGGGAGAGGAATTTAGCCTTTTGGTGCAAGAGTACTAATGTACTATTAATCCAATATCTTTTAAAATCGATAAAATCTCGAGTCTCGATGTTCGTAGAATCAATCCGGTTTTTCCTTATCCATTTGGTGTTTGCCCAATTGCGCCCAAACCCATAACCATAAACATTGATCGCACAGTCCCGTCAGCTCTCGTTAGTTATAACTGCCCCTCAGATGCGGAGCACGTGTACCAAAGGGCATCCGGTAGCTCCAAGTTTCCAACACCGGACGAATCTATTTTTTTTTTTCCTTCTTTATTTCCTTTGCCTTCAATGTGAAGGCATTCCATGCCTCTTCAGTCACTCCGTCTCCCTGTTCTTGTTCATCCTCCCGCACAAGAAAAATTCCTTCTCTCTCTGATTCCCTCCTTATTAGAAGAAATATTCTGACACTTTCTCCGATTCAAACTCTCCCTTTGCACGTTCGATTTCTCTCTTCCTTTTCTATCATATTCGTTCTCAGTATTCCTCTTACATCTCTTTCTTTGCCGTCACAATCGGTGGGAAAAAAATGGTAGCGCTGCAGGTACCAGTGACTTCTGGTATCAATTGCATCAACCAGTATACAAATTGTAATTTTATGAGGGCGAAGGATGTTTGCGTCCGGGGCGTTTTCAGTCACTGTGGACTCGCGGCTTTGAGGAGAACTAGTAACAATTGCACCGGTGGTGTTGTTAGAGTCGGTTGTTCTTTTAAGCACCGCCGTTCTTCGCGCGTCCGTGGTGGGAGAGTAAGGTGTAGCTTTGGTTCTATGGATGATAATGGTGATAAGATTGGGGAGAATTTCGATGAGAGTGGCGGTGTTGAATATGTGAATTCCACAATCACGGAGGCTGGTATTAATTAATTGTCGTCCTTCGTTGACGATTAATCTTCTCGCCCATTTTTATTCTGACTGATATGTTTTGGATTGCTGTTTTCCTGTCAGCCCTTTTCTTTTTCTCCCCCGAACTTGCTTGAGTGGACCTTGATATTTGACTGTAATATGAAGTTTCAGATGCATAATTGCTTAGTTTATGTGATCGGGATGGTAACGGTATCAGTTGCGATGCATTAATGATTGATTGCTTCCTCTAGTATAAGTCATAGGGTGACCCCCCCTATAATTGATATTTGTTCGTTATACAAGTTCGATCGAATTCTGCAAGTAGATATGAACTTTTAGTGCTTCACATTTTCTTGTCATCCTTGCGATATGGGATGGATGGAAGAGATTCCATTGTCATTGCGTTTCAATGTTGCATGATGATAGACGTTAGACACAGTGCTGGGATGGGGATGTTCCCGTGGGTCTGGTTCGTATTACTTCTACGAGGTGTAGTTCTTTAGACAGGTTTTTGTTTGTTGATTGCAAATAGTTTCTGGGAATCAAAATCTTGAGATTAATCATACCGCTGGTGCATTGATCTCTGGATTGTATTGATCTCTGGATTGAGCGATTTATTCATTTGAGGGAACACGTATACTGTTGTTTCTACTGATAGATTTTCCCTCTCTCTCTTCTGCCCAGTCATACGTTTAGGCAATACCTGTTTTCATTTTCAGTACCGTTGTTTTGTATTTAGCAATTACTGCTGTCAAATATTGTATTTTTCATTCTATGCTGCTGTACAGGGTAATCTGATTCCATTTCTAATGCAGTTGAAGTGAAAAATGGATCCGACGCTTTCTTGATAAAAATGAGGGATGGGAGGTACTTAAGATGTGTCTATAACCATCCGAGAGGAGGATATCCACCTGATTACCTTTCTCACCCAGCTATTGTGTTGAAGATGGAAGATGGGAGTGGGCTTCTTCTCCCAATAATTGTTTGTACGTTCTGATCATCTTGTTTGTTTCATCAGCAGATTATGTAGTAGAATTCTATTTGAACATATGTGTCATGTTATGACTCAATGTATTAATTTTTTTCTCAGTAGAGATGCCTAGTTTAATATTGATGGCTGCTCTACGCAATATTGAGATGGTATGCATCTCCTGCCTGTCTCTATGTTTAGTCTCTTGTTGCGAATCCCCTGCATGCCTGTCTAAGATAATTTGGCTACTCTCCATTTTTAAGTTGTCTTACTTATATGCACGTGCACGAGAAATGTTTTTCAGTCTAGGCCCACTGTGTACCAAACAATAAAGGTGATGATAGAGAGAATGGGATATATGGTATTCTTCTTATTCCAACATCTCTTCTTTTTTCTCGTGTTCAATTAATCTACCTTTGAACCTTCCCTGGTACTACTGTGCCTTATTCTGGTATATACCTTTCTCTAATTATAATCATAATATGTAGGTTAAAGTAGCTAGAGTGACTCGGAGAGTTCACGAAGCATATTTTGCTGAGCTATGTCTTGTAAAAGTAACATCCTTCTTTCCTCTGCGTATATGCACAGGACTCGTTTCAGTGTTTTATGAATTCTTTAAATGATGCATATTGTTCTGATGGTAGGTGGGAGATGAATCGGGGTGTCTTACTCTTGATCTTCGCCCTTCTGATGCCATAAACATTGCTGTCCTATGCAAGGTATGTTTTCCTAGATATTTCGATTCATATTCAGTTGAGTTTAAGCAAGGACATGTATGTTCACTACATGAAGTAAAATAATTTAGTTGTCTTTGATTAACAGTTTTAGCTTCTCGGCCTTAGCCTCATCGAGCAAGGCTAATAGTTAAACATTGCTTCATTGAGGCATATCTCCTATATTATTATTATTATTATTATTTTATATGTTAGATTATTTATTAGTTGCCATATTACTATTTATGTTTAGGAAGTGTTGTAATACTCATATGATTAAATATTGGTCCCGATACACAATATATTGATATTTATCATATTTGAGGTTAGCCAATACGCAAAATTGGCAACATGCGACGGTTTTAGAATTTCACATAATTATCGGCAATATATCGGTTATCAATCAATATTTGACAATATTTTACTGATATTTGTTGATATTTGCTAATATTTATCGTGAAACAAATAAAAAAAAATCACATTGTGACAACTATGGCATGTAAAATATCATTTGCAAAACTGCGACACCATGATCGCAACTGCGGTCGTATTGTTTGGTAATAACATAATAATTTGTTGTCCTAGATGAAATAATTGGTTGTCATGTAAGAGTAAATTCTTATAGTAACCTTAGGCTTGTAATTACCTATACCTTCAACACTCTATATCATCACCCTCCACTACCTTTGTTATCCTCGTGTACCATCATCACCCATCCATCCTCAACTGATCCTTAGGTTAAGCACCCACTTTTCTATATACTCACATGGGCTACAAGCATAAATGAGGAAAACGGGGACTCTTGAATAATGTTCCCTGAATTTCAGAGTTTTAGTTAGCGACAAGATTTGGGCCCACAACTTTTAGGAGCTGAGTTACTTGTGGGGGGAATGGTTAGTGAAAATGAAACCAACGGGTAAGAAAATTCTCAGTATTTTGATTAAGGTGATCTCATAAATAGGGATTTGAGGTTCTGTCCTCTCCCAAGCATTCATCAAAATGATTCCCCATGGCACTCCCCTTCCATGGCTTTTTTATTTTCAAAAGTAAAAGCTAAACCTCTAACTGATGACTGGGTACACAATAGAATGTGCCAACTGAGCAACTTAATGAAAAACTTACACCTATCCTACCCAAACACAGGCTTATTAATGCTCCCGAATTTTCACCATGTGCTTAAGATGAAGATAATGAATTAACTCGTTAATAGACTTGTTGGTTGCCAACTTAGTTCTCTAGTAACACTTACCACTCATTTGGATTGCCTATAAATAATAGAAATGGAAATCTATCTCTCTTTTAGAATTATCTTGTTTGATATATCCAAAAAATGAATAAATAAATTATAACCCTATCTTAAGGAAAATTCGGAGATGCAAATCTTATGGAATGAGATATGGATTTCTTTTTCCATTTCTAAGGAATTTCATACTAAATAAGATGTTGAAGTCATTCATGAAGAGCATGAATGACAATGCAATGTGCCGTGTGTATTTCGTCTCCATTATATTTAATAAGATCACTGGGCCTGCAAGGCTGAGGATGGCTGAACTATAGCCCCTCCTAAAAGAGCTTGCACAACATTGGTTTTGCTTGTATGTTGCTTTATATGACGATCTTTGGAAAGCAGAGTTTATAGGAGTAGATAATGCAGCATGTACTTGACTAAGCTAACCCAAACAACGGGACATACCTATGCCCCAAGATGGTATGTAACACCGGCATCAGTACAAGTCATCCTTCACCTTTGAAGTTGCTGCAGTTTAAGAAGTTTCTTCTTTGAATGAAAATCAGAAAAACTTATTTTCAGCAGGTCCTGTATCTTTTGTCCTTAGTTCAACGCTTATCGATCACAAGGTCATATTATAGATCAAAAAAAAATTGATATTGGCCTTGCTCCCAACCACAACATGCTTTAAGTTGTCCTCTGGAATTACATTGTATCACATTACCATTTCAGTACCAATTTTATCTAGCCCTTTTCTGCCAGCACGTCCGGCTGTTTGTGTGCATTCCTCGAATTCCTTGTGATGTAACTTCCTTTATGTATCAAAAAAAAAAAACTGTTCTAGTAGAAGAATGAGCCCCAAGTGCAAATTTCTCTGTTAGGAATAGAGCCTTTATCACACCGCAGAAAAGAACATTTTGGCAAGTTCCTTTAACAAGAATCCATCCCTTTAGGCATGTTAATGCTTTATCACATTCAACTCGAATTTCACTTTTTACCTTGCTAATTGTGAGGTTAGAAGTGAACTTGGCATCAGTTGATTTATTACAACGAATTTTTGATATACTAGATATGACCTCCACTAAACCGGTATGAAGAATTTATTACATGGCATCAAATGATAGCTTTATCTCCTTCCGTTTGGCCCGCCTCTACTAGGATTGTTCAATATATTTAACAAAACAATCCAATACTTTATTTAGAAAATTAAATAACCAATCTCGTTAATGAAAGTCAGTGTGTGACAGATCAGAAGTCTAATTCGACAATCAATGATAACATCCTATATGTATGATTTTGTATATTTCATACAAAATTAAGATCATTAATATTTTGTCTGCAATGTAAATTATTTCTGTAGTCACTGTTTTATGGTCTAGGCTCAAGTTTGTGATACAAGACCCAACAATACATGTAGAATTTTAAATTTAATAAAGTATAACTTTCATGTGAAAACTAGATATATATCTGAGTCAGCCCATATTTGATCTGTATTGGCAGATATTTGAAGTTTTGGTTATCTAATTCGTTGATCAGGAGTATCTGTTGTGAACACCCTCTAAAACTTCAGTTCGGAGCCTAATTTTAATTTGGAATGACTTGCTTAAACCTAGTCATCAATGAAATCTTTAAACCTGCCAACGTCTCTCTCTAATGGCTGTCTCCCTGGAGATGGCCCTCCTGTACAACTTCCATTCTCCTCGACTCTTTCATGGGATCAACATGAAGATTCTCCAAGTTAACAACAGCTAGGCATGCAATGTGCCCCGGTGCTACTGCTGACTGCGTTCAATCTTTTGCTTCTCTGTTCTTGAAGATGTGTCACTGTCTTCATCGTGATAGATAAATTTTTCAGGCATCTCAACTATGTTCTCTATAAACTTCTCGATAGCACCCATTCAGTTTTCCAGTGCCGATGGTCCCTTGATCTCTTCCCTTATAGCCCTCATCTTCCGCTATCTCTCCTTTTGAATGAGACTCGTATTCTCCTTGAATGCTTCAAATATTTTGTGTCATTTTTCCTCAGTTATGAACTGTACTATTACTGAACTTGATGGGAACATTTTTAGTGGAGATCTAAACTTTTCAAATAATGAGAAAAAGGTATTTTAAATTAATGGATGATCTCAATTGATAGTGATAGCCATGGAGCATTCATCAAAATCATTTCTCCTCTGCCATTCTTCTTCCATGGCCTATTTATTTATTGAAATAAAACAGACTGCTGACAAGCATAAAAGGATTCTCAAAGCTACCCAATGACTTAGCAAAGTTCCTTAAACAAAGGCTGGGTACACAATAGAATGTGCCAACTCAGCAACTCAATGAATGTCCTGCACTTACTTGCCTCTCCATTCCTTGATAATAGTCTTATCAAAATACTATCTCTGAAGTAGGAAAAATATGTATGCGGCACTGCAAACTCTTTTTGTTAATTTTTGCATGAAATATTTTGCCCCTGGCACCTATTCATTATGGATCATACTTTTCATTCTTGCTGCACTTGGACCATGGTGTGGGCCTGCTATGTTGTTGACTTCAATCGATTGCTGTCTGCTATAGTGCTTAGGCAATTGTCTATACAATGGAAATTACTGTTAATGGTTATATATTACTTTTTTCCGATATGACAACTTGAGGCAATTTTTTCCCCCTGTTAATTTGCAAGTACCTGTATTTAGAGGTGTCAGCCTCGATGTAGATGTTGCAGGACTCCATTTACTATATGAACATGCTACACTACTATTCTGATTGATCAGTCAAACGAGCTGCATCCTGAAACCTGCAACGGAGATAAGAAAGGAAACAATAGAAAAACTACAGTTGTTAAACCTGCAACGGACAATTCAAATGTTGAAGATTTAAAGAGTTCTTTTTCACTAGGATTTGTATATAGTTCATTTTGGAGTATCTAAAGAGCATGTGTTTGGGAGATATGGCCGTTAATGATTGGGTTGATTGCATTCGATGGTAGCAACCTTGTCTTATGCTCTGTATAATGTTTGCTTTTACCTGAAATACGCATGAAAACTTTTGTTTAATATGTCCGAGTTTCAAGTTCCAAAATTTTAGAACTGCTAAATGCCTTTTGAGAGGGCATATAAGCTTGAGAAATCTCCTGGCATTGAGCTATCTAGGGAATGTTGTGCAAACAACAGTCAATTAATTTTCTTAATGTTGTAGGCTTGTTATGGTAGGAAAAGAGGCATGTATGACTTTCTAATCACTGACCAGTGTGGTCTTATCTATCCATGGGATTTCTTGTTGAACTGTTCATATTAACTTAATTTTCAATGCCAAAGTTCTGGTTTGGGTATCTTTGATGAGCCTTGTAACAAGGCATGATTGACCCCTTATATTGTCGACCCTGCATAGTCTGATACAACTATTTTGCCAAAAAGCTTTGGTCTTCTGTTTGTATGAACTATGTCTTTCGTGAAGCTACTCAAGAAGGCTTCTGCTAACTTAGGGCCCGTTCTGTTTCATTTTTAGTTTTGAATTTCGTTTTCTTGGAACTAAAACCTGTTGATGGTCATTATGTTTTATATTTTCATCCATTCCAGGTTAGAAATTCAATCTTGCATGTGAAATAGAATAGCTTTCTTATTTATGTTTATTTTGATGATGTGCTGGTTTCTAAGCAACATTAAGCTTCAAGAACTTCATATTCTGCTTGCCTTTAAAATTCTCGAAGTTTTGAATTCTGTATCAAGGTACCTATACAAGTTAGCAAAAATTTGGCATACAGTGACGGCTTGAAGATTGTGGAATCAACCAATCTGCCCTTGCAGAATCCTCTTTCCAACGTCCTCTCATCTTCAGAGTTGGATAGGTAAATGATTACGTCCCATACCGAGACTTGTTGCATGTACATTCCCACTTGGAAATTGGTCAGGTTCAGCACTTGGTAGCGTTTGTTCCCCCCCCCCCCACCCGAGGGTGTGTGTGATGATGTGGAAGCTTTATTGGTCTTTATACTTCTGGTATTTTCTTCTTTGCTGAAGGGATTTGCCTGTTGGAATTTTTGTGATAACAGACCAGATGGCCAGCCCTGTCCTGAAAGTGAAGAGTTTATACTTCTTCGTAACATGTTGATTGCTGCCATTGAGGAGCGTTACCATGATGCAGGTGTGTTTAATGGTATCAATAAATTTGTGGAATACCATTCTTTTAAAGTGGTTAATTTCCTCTTATTGTCGCTATTTCTGGAGCATGGTTTTAAAAATTGGACCAAACTGGCGGGTCAGACCAGTCAGGTTACTGGCTAAATTTCATATACCGGTTTTCAGTATCTTAAAACCAGTGAAAATCGGTCTAAAACCGGCCGTAAAATCGGTGAATCGATCAAAAATCCAACTGGCCGAACTGGCCAAAAAACCGGTTAGAAGCTGATCAAATATATATATAGTTTAATTTTTTTATATATTTATATTTTTTGACTTAATATGTACCACCGGTCAACCATGAAACCAGTAAACCATTTATAATATTGGTTCGGTTCTTAAAGGTATGTTTTGAAGTTCCTGTGTGGTTCGCATCTCCTTACTGAAGAGTTGTCACTTCTTATACTGGGAAACGGATAGGCTGTATGCTCTGGTAACTTGAAGAGATCTGGTTGAGTGCTGTTTCCTCACAGATAGTGCTGTTTACTTTGGTGTCCTTGTTTCAATGCAGCTCAATGGAAGGATTTGCTCAATCAATTTAGAACTAAAAGGCAGAAGTGGACGTGACAGGTTATCCTTCTCTTACTGTACTTCTGTAGCCTACTTAGAAATAAAGAAAAAGGAAAGAATCGAGCCTCAATTGGTTTGTGCTTTCAGTTGGCTGATTTTCCGACCACTATATTTTATGGTTCATTCAGATGTCAGAAGCTGATATGCTACTTGGAAAATTGAAGCTTCTCACCCTCTGCACGTCCCGCTTGTTATCTATAGTTTGGTGTATCCAGATTTATTCTCTGCATATGCAAAATATAATAGCAACATTGTTATATCGCTCAAAGTTGTATATATGTTTGTACTTCACGGTGGTGAAAGACAATAGTTCTGGTCGGAGTGTTGTAACTTGTATGTACCTGAAGATGTATAAATAGAAAAGTTGTATATATTTTTATACGCCTGTTAGTACTTGTGTCTGAGGTGTTAGTACGACATCATTGCTAAAAGCGTTGGCGGTGGTTCATTAGATTTGAGTAAAATAGCTGGAATTTTCATGAGAATTGTCGTCTATGATTAAAGCTATAAGGTGATAATTAAGACAATACTGGATATCAACAAAAAAATATAACATATGAAATCCAAAAATTTGTACCTATAATAGTATTAAGTGACCATTGATGTTTTTAATTCCACCGCGCGAAGCAAAACATAGACTGTGATATAAATAAATTAATGCTTCTGATCCGCGAGTGTAATTGCGGATATTATTTGTCTTGTATACCATAGAAATAATGGAGACATTCAACAACCTTGTTTAGTAGGAAATAAAAACAATCCTATCACCGAAGATCCCTGTCTTGGTACATAACTGCATTAGCAAATTGTTAGTGTCATCTAGTAAGTCTCTTAAAGTTGACACGGAGTCAAACTAGATCCAATAATCTACTTTTGATGTTTGCATCTGTCAATTCTATACTATAAATATCTGTGCATAACTGTCTGTGATTAATGCCCCTCCATTCCAACTACTGATATTCCGCCCATAGGCAACTTTAACATCACTACCAAATCTTTTATTTTGACCGTCATCTCTCCTACTGTCATATGAAATGTATGCGTTTCTAGACGCCACATTTCAGCTAGTACTGTGATGAGGACCTCATCAAGCATCATGATATTATCTACAACTCTCCACAATAATTGTTGGAATTTTCGTATATTGCTTAGCAATTGGTTTGGGGTCCTGGGTATTATAGCCTTACAGTCATAGCAGCAAGTTGGCAGTTGGTCCCCAACTACCACAGCCACCTAGCTACTCCTGCATGCAGGGTCTTTTTGTTAGCTAGGCCGTTAGTTTTTTTTTTGTTCCTCGTCTTTCTTTTTTTCTAGTGTGCATTACCTAGCTATATATACCCATGCGTGCAACTCTTGTATTCTGCTCTCTCCAGCTGATGAAATGAAATAAAGAAGAAAAAATTTTCTTAATCTCAGTCACTCACTGAAGCAGCTATCCCCTCTATTTCCTTTTCCTTTTCTCACTTTTACAGTTAGCTGGATTTCCATCCATCTATCTTTTTCTATAGTAATATCGGTATTAACTTTTTATCCAAACCATACAATATATCATTAAAAGACATAATATATTAAGGTTTCATATCAAAAAATTATAAGAAATGGAAGAAAAAAATTACATAGCTTTATAAACAAGAACCTATTGATGCTAAATTTCGGACAATCAATGTCTTTGTTGTTTGTATCAATATAGATAGGTCTTCAGCCCCCAGCAAAATACCAGGAATGGGATCCATGAAGCTATATGACACCAACCATATAGAAGACATAAAAATAATATGAGTAAATCAATATGTATACACAAAATGAGTAAAATATGGCAATCAAATGATTGTAATAACGAAATACCCAATGTGGTTAGATAACTAACACAATTAATATGAGAGTTTAGTACTATATAATTTAAATTATTCAACTACTTGCACTTAAAAAAATATATAATATACAATGCAACAACAATCTATTGAAGGCTATAAGCATAGGGATTTACAACATCGTCGACTGGGTTTTGTAATGCACTTGGATGATTTTGTTCGTCTCTTCTATTAACATCACATTATGACTATTATGCTCATTTCTTCCACAAGCCATGCATCTTTGTACCCTCCTTCCCTACTCTTGATCCATTTCATTAGGCCTTTTATGTCTTTCATGTATGCCTTTGCCTTTTAACTAAGACTCATTTGGTATCATGGTATGCCAATAAGAAGACTCACAATAACCTTCATCAGGGATAAGATGGAATATTGATGCATAACTCTTTTGAATAGTTGTGTGTTTGATACCATGTCCTAACATAGCGGCTGCCATCAAATCTATGATAGAAATAATATGGCAATAAATGGGAGCATGAAATCTTGTATAATTGCCATTTTTGGTAAGAATACAACTTTGGATATTAACAAATTGTTTATGACTTCCTTTTCTATAATTGACATTGGTTTTATGATACATAATTTCAACATAAAAGTATCTCTACTTAGTATGTTATGTCACAACTCAATGTCCATAAGCTTTCTCCGAATTCCTAATAATTACTCTTTTAATTGCTAGGGTAAAATGTTTTTCCTCACTAATGTATTTATTCATTTAATTTCTTTTGTTGACAAACCAACTATTTACTAGATAGAAGGTCATTTGTGCAAGGGTGGTAATGCGAAGTTACTTTGCATCTTTCAACACACTAGTTAGTGATTCCAAAAAGCTTGTAGTCATCACACCAAAATGCATACCATCATCATGCTCCCATGCTCCTTTGTGGGATCTAACGTATTAAGTCATTCATAAGCTTCCTTGCTGGCCTTTTTCAATGATTCGATCCAACTAATCCACTTTCAAAGTTGATGGTGGGTCCCAATCCTCTACAATATGTTGCCCATGGACTTATCATTTTTTATGGCCATGGGAACAAAATCAAATGGCACAAATAATATCGATGTGCTCCATGTGGTTTACACCGACCTTCACTTTGCATTTCTTATATTATAACCTTATGCCAATCAGAGATGAAATACAAGTACTTGTTGTATTTAACTTTTCATCAAATGATGTTTATGAACCAACCTCAATTGTTGCCATTCTTTAAATAAACAACAAAAAATGCCAGTTGAAATATATGATTATCTTCATCAATACCCACTGCAATAAGCAACACATTATTGTGCTTACCGTAAAAGTATATGGCATCTATAGAGATCACTAGACAACACCACATATAACTCTCAATGCTTTACCCAAATGTCCAAAATATCCTCTTGAAAATTGCTACATTAGGATCATCGGTATATACAACTTCTAATTCAACACTAGAACTAGGATTAACTTTATTCATCTAAAAAATTCATCTTAAAACTCAGAAACAAGACTCATTTAACTCCCCGTATATTTTATTTATTACCTTTTGTTTTTCCACCCATGTATTCCTATAAGATGTCATAAATACCTACGTTAATGTTATGTGTTCAATGTTTTTACACTTATAAACAATTAGGTTGTTATTAGGCCTTTAATCTCTGTCGCTATAAAACTTAATGTCAAATTCAAATTATCATGATTTGATTTCTTGAGGAGACACTAATGAAACTCATTGTATGATATGATCTTCATCCTCTTCAAAAAATCATTTATAGTGCATTCTCACAACCTCCAACCACATCTATCACAATATGCCTTAAATCTTGTCTTCGATGATCGATTTGTCTTATAGGTTTGCTTCACCAAAAGTAAGTAGTGTTTAACATTATACACTAACTCATATTTTAAATAAAATATTTAGTCAACTTAAAAACCTTGTATAGAGATTAAAGTTGATGCTACCCACTACGACTCTACACCAATAATAACATGTTCAACATTTTTCAGATCAATAAAATTAGGGGTGCACACTTCCACAACTCTTGACATGCTTCTGTATCTAATCTAGGTAAGTTTTCTTTTGACAACAACTCTTCTTCTAACATGTCTTCTATGTAATTAAAATCAATTCTCGAATCAATCATCATAGTTGTCTCATTAAAAAGTTCATATCCATTCTTAGTTTTGAACATGTTCCTAACTCTAGCTTTTACTATAACACTATGTGTGTTTATAGATGCATTTTCATTTCCTTATTCTTCAACATCAACACCTATTTCACCAAATTCCTTTGTATCCATTGTATTATCAATATGTGCAGTAGAATATTAACGTTGAATTAGTGAAAATTCTCTCACACACTTATGGCTTGTTTGGAGTTACTTATCACAAGTAGTTATCTATGATAACTACTTATTTTAGAAATTTTGTAGGCTAAAAAGGTTTTAAAATAAGTGATTATCATGGATAACTAATTTTGATAAGTAACTCCAAATATAGGATTAATATTCCATGTTGTATGAATAATTTGTGTATTGAAATTTTTATTGCTCAATACAAAAACTCTTGACAGAACCAAATGCCAAATGACATGGTTGGAGCCTAGCTGATTAATCTCTATGGACATTTGCACAAATCTCCTAATATTATTGAGTCTATCATCATTTTCAATGACCCATCATTATCTATAACATGAAAAGACTTTTACCCACTATCTCATTCCAATATATCCCAAATATCTTAAATGAATATGTATCCTCAATACAATATGTCTATGAAGGCACCATCTTCATGAATTTGCTAAATGTAGCAGATGATGAAACAAATGTAACTTTATTTGACTTCCCTTTGAATGTAAGTTATCCGAACCCATACTTTTGTTTACCGTTTCAATATAAAGTCAGTGAAATTTTACTCATCTTATTCTCGAAAACATAAAAATAATATACTATTATATTATGTGCATCTACAAAGTGTATACATCACACATTTTAATCAAGGGTCGCAAAATATTGATCATAATTTTTTCTTTTATTATTCATATTTGCAACATTTAAAAAATAAATAAATTATATCACAATTTTTATAACTCTTCTATTCAACAAAGTTTTCACATGGTCATATCCAACACATGCACATTTTAACAACATAAGTTCCAATTTTTATAAATATAATTAAACATAAAAATTTAATTTTAGTTCGCACCATCATTATTTATAATTCTAAATAGAAAATATAACCTACAAAAACTAAAAAATAGTCCAGAACAATTTTAGCAAATTAAATGTAAAATAAAATTAGAGAAAATTTTGGCACAATTATATGTAGAATACAAAAGTAAGAACAATATATATTATACATAACAGTTGTGCTAGATTTCATAATAAAATACATGCCAAAAAAATTAAAAAATAAAATATATATTATAGCATAATTATATGTAATCTAAAAAATATTATAATTATTAAGAAAAATAAGCTAAAAAAATCATATCTTATAGATATAAAATTTGAGATGGAAATTGAGAGACAATCAAAATTGGTACAAAATAGGAGAGAAATGAGGCCATATAAAGATCTAATTGCAACAAAGAAAAGGAAAAAATGAAGAGAAGAGACTAAGAGTTGAAGAGAGATTGAGAGAAATGGAGGCAATAAAAATCCAAGATGAAGAGTGAGAAGTGAGAAATGTAGGATTTTGGTTGGTATTTATTTAACAAAACATGCCCAATGGTCTCGCATGTATTGGGGGAAAAATTATTTAAAGAAACACAACTGATGAATAAATGTGTTTATGTTGAATTCCACGTAAAAAAACATTTTTTAGTAAAAAAACCTTGTTGGGATTTTAATGAAACATAAATACTCATTAGGTGTGTTTCATTTGAATGAAAAAATGTATTTGTTAATGAGGTTATTTTGGTTAACTTTTAACTAGGAAATATATTTTACTATTTGCTAAGTATAAAAAGGTTACTTTAGTATTTATTTATGTTCATGATACATTGATTTTGAACATCCATTCAACTTTATTATAAGATTAAATTTAATAAAATGTCAATTGATGTGCAACAACTTTTCAATGCTCCAAGTGATGCATCACATGAATTCAACAATTTTAGCATAAACCCTACAATATTAGAGATAAGAAAATTCCTTATTTATATGTATGATGACAAATGACTCTTTGACTATATTATATTTGTTTTCTGTAGATCTAAATATTTGATTATTATTAGTTTTGGAAAATTTTGGACTCCTTCCTATATGATAAAGCTCATTTTTTAACCAAGGTTATTTTTTTTATTAATGACCTAGCTTTAGAAAGGCTAAACATCAGCTAAAAAGGTGACATGGGAATGTGAGTAACTATGAGAAAATTTGAGATTTGAATATTGTAGAGGTGAGAGAGAGAGAGAAGCATAAAATTTTTTTTGTTATTCTCTTCAGTACATGTTTCTTCATTTTAAAGATCCAAAGTCATTCACTATTAGATCTTTTTGATTTTTTGACACAAGCTTTTTAGGATACCAATCTTGATTCAAAATGGTGAAGATTTCATTTCAAGCTCTCCAAGTTAAGTGTTTGTTGGTATTTTAGTGGGTGTTTTTGTTTAGGTCAGTTTTATAATGGTTTTGATTTTGCTTCACTTGAGGGGTCCATTATGCTTGGTTTTGGCTAAACATTAGTGAGATTTTTATTAACATCTTTTTGTTTATTATGTAAAGGGATCAGTATTTTGTGGTCTATAGATTAATCTTTGGATATGTTTATAGGAGCTTTGTTTTAGGGTTACAAACTTTTCTCTTTAAATGTTGCAATAGTTTTCTAGTAGTGTTATTTTAGGTTGATGATTTTAATATCCATTTAGTACTTGAATAATAGACTTTGTATCTTATATTTCTCATATGTAAAATTTCCTATGTGCACCGAAGTACCCCATGGTTATTTACCTTTTGTATTGGAAGGATTTTTCACATAAATCATATGTGATTAATTTGTTATTGTTTCTATTTTATGTTCAGTGTTATTGACCTATTCCTCCTTTTCCCTATCAAAGTGGTATCAAAGTATAAGATGGGGGATAATACAAGTAAGATGGTTTCTTTCAATGTGTCTAATTACTATCAATGGAAGTATAAAATAAAAGATCTCTTGTATGTGAAAAGTTTGCATATATTGATTTTTGCTAAGAATAAACCAATAGATAAAATTAAAGATGATTGGAAATTTGATAATGAACAAGTGTGTGCTTTATTCAGTAATAGGTCAAGGGAAATGTTAAAAACAACATTGTGAATGAGACAAATGCAAATACACTAAGGGATAAAATAGAAAATTTGTATGCCTCAAATACTAAGAGTAATAAATTATATCTCTTAAAGCAATTGATGAATTTGAGATACAAAGATGTTTTTTTTCTTTGGTTTCTGATCATTTGAATGAATTCCAAGGTATGTTAAATCAAATTTTAGGTATGGATGTAATGTTTGAAAATGAGGTTCAAGCATTATGACTCTTCAATACTCTATAGAATTCTTGGGAAATATTTTGGGTCTCACTTACTAACTCTGCCCAAATGGCGAGGTGACCATAGAGCTTGTTAAAGTGGAGTTCTAAATGATGAGACGAGAAGGAATCAAAAGTCACCCTCACAATTAGATGTTTCATTTTCTAAAAATAAGGGGAGAAGTAAGAGAAAAATTTAAAATGGTAGAGATAATAACTGTGGTAAGTCAAGAGGCAAGTACAAGAATATTAAATGCTATTATTATGGCAAAATGAGGCATATCAAGAAGTACTGCTAAATGCAGAAGAGAGATAACAAGAATCCGTAGCAAGAAAGAAATGATAATGATGATAATGATCATGTTTATATTAACACATCTGATGATATTCTCATTATTATCGATGGGAATTTTTTGAATCTTCTGAATTATAAGACGAGTTTAGATATTGATAGTGGCACTTCATAACATGTTACCTCTAAAAAGGAATTCTTTACTTCTTATACTCCTATTGAGTTTGGAATTTCAAAGATGGGTAATAATGGCTTTTCTAATTTGATTATCATAGGAGATGTATGCTTGGAGACTAAGCTTGTTCTCAAGGATGTTCAACACGCACCAGATATTTTCCTAAATTTGATTATAGCTAGAAAAATTGATGATAAATTTTTCTACAATAACTTTGGTTTAGGGTAATGCAAGATGACCATAGGTAATCTGGTTATGGCTCGAGGAAAAAAATGTACTAACTTGTATTTTATATAAGATTTGATTTATAGTGATCATATGAATGTAGTGGGAAACAAGGATGTATCTGTGTTGTGGTACATGAGTCTTAGTCACATAAGTGAGAAATAAATTAACAACTTGGCAAAGAAGAATTTTCTCTTTGGTTTGTAATCCACCAAATTAAAGAAGTGCTTTCATTGTATGGCAGGCAAATAATATAGGGTTTCCTTTTATAAGGGCCATCCTTCAAGAAGAGCCAATGTTCTTGAATTAGTGCATTCAAATATTTATGGTCCCACCAAGGTAAAATCTCTTAGTGGTACGCTCTACTTTTTCACTTATATTGATTATGTTTCTAGAAAGCTTTAGGTTTATGATTGAAATTTAAAGATGAAGTATTTGAGAAGTTTAAACACTTTCATGCCTATGTTGAAAGAAATACTAGTAAGAAGTTGAAATGCATTCATACTAATAATTGTTGTGAGTATTGTGGTGAGCTTGATAGGTATTACATTTAGGAGGGTTATAGGCACTAGAAGACTCCTCAATTGAATGTTTTGGCAGAGAAGATGAATAGAAATCTTATTGAAAGAGTTAGATGTATGCTTTTAGAGGCAAAGTTACTTAAGTCTTGTTAGGGTGAAGCGTTACTTACAACTACACATGTGATTAATTTGAGTGTTGTAGTTGCTTTGAATGGTAATGTTCCCAATAGATTTTGGTTTAGAAGGGATGTCTCATATGATCATTTGTGTGATTTTGGCTGCAAAATATATGTTCATGTTCTCGATGATGAATAGTTAAAGTTGGACCTAAAGACTTGTCAGTATATCTTTTTGGGTTATGGACATGATGAATTTATCTAGAGTTTGTTTGATCTTTTACCTTAAAAAAGAAAAGAAAAATGGCTAGTGTAAAGTAGATATATAGTGTTCGTTGAAGACCATACCATTATTGACATTAAAAAATTTGAGGTGAGTAGAGTTAAGAGTGGTGATCAACTGAAAAATATGGATACAGTGAAGATACAACTGACACATAATCTTATTGATTGTGGAGTAAATGGTGATATATATGAGCATGAGGCTCATGATGAGCAACAACATAATGGTGATAATTATTCCAGCAGATAATGTTGTAGGCGATCACTAAGAAGCTCATGCAAATGAACTAGTAGCTCCACCGAGGAGGTCCACCAGAGATCATAGACTTTCTTCTAGATACTCTTCACAAGAGTATGTGCTTTTGATTTATGGGGGAGATCTTGAGTCTTATGAAGAAGTTGTAGAATGTGGAGACAAATATAGATGGCTTGAAGCAATGAAAGATGAGATACAATCTTTATATGCCAACCATAACTTTGAGCTAGTGAAGTTGCTTAAGGGTAATTAAGAGAGCTTTGAAGAATCATTGGGTCTACAAGTTGAAGAAAAAGAAGCATTCTTGAGTCCCATGATACAAAGATAAGTTGGTAGTCAAAGGCTTTAAGCAAAAGAAATGTGTTGAATTTAGGGAAATCTTTTCTCCTATTGTGAAAATTTCTTCGATCCAAGTTGTGCTAGGCTTAGCTACTTATCTTGATTTAGAGATTGCGTAGATGGATGTAAAGAATAATTTCTTGAATGGTGAACTGCAAAAAGAGATTTACATGGAGCAACCAAAGGTTTTTCAAGTGAAAGGTAAGGAATACCATGCCCACAAGCTTAAGAAGAGTCTATATGGATTGAAAAGGGTACCGAGATAGTGGTACAAGAAGTTTGAATTTGTCATCAAACAACATGGCTATAAGAAGACTACTTCAAATCACTTTGTTTTTATATATAAATTTAATGACCATGGTTTCATTATTTTATTCCTCTATGTTGATGAGTTTTTGCGAAGTAAATTCTTATCATTTGAGAAAACAGAGCTAAGAAGTTATAGCTATACCAAGAGAAATACATTGAAAATATACCTCATAAATTTAATATAGACAATACCAAGGTCGTGGACACTCCACTTGCACCTCACTTGAAGTTGATCTCTAACCAATGCCCCTCCTATGAAGTAGAGAAACAAGTGATGAAGAGAATTTCTTATTCATCTATTGTAGGTAGTTTGATGTATGCTATGGTGTATACAAGATTTTATATTTCTCGTGCAATTAGAGTTTTTAGTAGGCTCACTACTAACTCGAGTAGAGAACATTATAATGAAGTAAAGTGGATATTTAGATATCTTTATGGAACTTCTTGTTTGTGATTATCTTGGAAGTGATGAGCCATTTAGGAAGGGATATACTAATTCATATATGGCTAGGGATGGTGACTCGAGGAAATATACTTTAGGTAATTTAATCACTTTTGTGGGGGAGTAGTGTCATGACAGTCTAAACTTTAGAAATGTGTTACTTTGTTGACTACCAAAGCAATGTTCATTTCTATAACCGAAGTTAGCAAGGAGTTGCTATGGATAAAGAAATTTCTTTAAGAGATTGATTTTGTTCAAGACAGATATGTGCTCCTTTGTGACAACCAAAACATAATATATCTTGGTAAGAATCCTACGTTCCTTGCTAGATTAAAACACTTTGATACATGATATCATTGGATATGTGATGTTTTGGATGCTAAGTTGCTAGAGGTTGAGAAGATATACACTAATGATAATGGCTGATATGTTGACAAAAACCTTACCAATATGGAAGTTTAAGGTTTGTTATATGATTTCTGAGATGATGATCACCTCCATATAGTTAGGAGGGGGAGAATTTGTTGGGGCATTTGGGCTCCTTCTTATATGGTAAAGCCCATTTTTTAACAATGTTATTTTTATCATTTTTATTAATGACCTAAATTTTAAAAGGATAAACATCATTTGAAAAGTTGATATGGGAAGGTGAGTAATTGTGAGAAAAATTGAGATTTTAAACTGATACGTGAGAGAGAGAGAGAGAGAGAGAGAGAGAGAGAGAGAGAGAGAAGTATAATAATTCTACCATTATTCCCGTTAGCACAAGTTTAACCAATTCAAAAATCCCTAATAGTTCACTGTTGGATCTTTCTGAGTTTTTGAATCAATCTTTCTAGGATACCAATATTAATTCTAAATAGTGGAGATTAGATTTTGATCTCTTTAGTTTAGGTTTTGTTGGTATTTAGTGGTCATTTGTTTTAGGTTAGTTTTATATTAGTTTTGATTTTAGTTTTTTATCGAGTGGCCTATTATGTGTGGTTTTGGATGAAAAATGGTGACATTTTTGTTAACGTATTTCTATTGATTAATGTAAAAGGGATTTTTGTTTTTTTGGTATGTAAGTTTACCTTTAGATGTGTTTATAGTAGCTCTATTTTAAGGTGGTAAACCTTTCTCTTTAGGTGTTGCAATTGTTGTCTAGTTTTGTTATTTTGGGTTGATGATTGTAATATTCGGGTAACACTTGAATACTAGACTTTGTATCTTAGATTTATCATAGTGAAAGCTTTCTAAGTGGAATTAAGTATCCCATGGTTATTTTCCTTTTATATTGGGAGTATTTTTCCATTTAAGTTGTATGTCATTGAGTTTTTATTATTTTTATTTTGTGGTTGGTTTTGTTGGCCCATTATCCATTTGCCTCGTCAGTTAATGTTTGTATTTTAGGATATATTTTTAGTCATCTTACTCCTTTTATACCTTATATTGGTTTTTCAGACTTTTCTTTCACGACTTTGGAGATCCATTTTACTTTAATATCCACTATTTGGTTGGAATGGTATAAGATAGTAGTTGGAGAAGGGAAAAAGGTCATTTTAAGATACATTAGAACATGAAAATTATCATGAAATGAAGTATTAGTTAAAATAAGAAAGATATTCATTACTTGTAATTGGTTATTTCTAAGTCTCTTAAGCTTCTTGTTACCTCTATAAAGATGACAATCGCAAGGGGCTGAGATGTGATCTAAATCACCCATGCTTAACTCAACTGATCATTTCCACAAATATACTAGAGGCAAATAATAGGATATTGACTGGTGTTATTTTTCATCCATTTGAAGAGTTAGTTAAGAAAGAGCTTAAATGGGTTCCAGCTATATGTATATGTTAATTTTCAGTTCTAATGATTGATGTAGTAGCTACCTAGCATCATTTTTTTTAAGTTGTGGGTTATGTTGTCAACTCAAAATTAGCTATGAGTTGGTTTTTGTCTTAAATTGGTTAATAATTGTAACAAAGTTGATTAATTGAGTACTTAGTGTTTGTTTTGTTTTGTATGTGTGTGCATTTTGTTGTGGGTGTGTAGTGGCCAGTAGGATATAGCATTGCCATTACTATTAGTTAATGATAGGAGAACTAATTTCATATATTATAATTCATGGTCTTTGACCTAATTATGATGATAGAAAAAGTATATGTTCCTTTTACATAATTAGATCTAATTCTATAGTTAACAGATGTCTAGTTTTTTTTCTAACTATTCTTTCATGGGAACATCACATACACTTTCTTTTTAGAATTATATTTGTAATATGATGCAAAAATTTCCTATCATCTAGGTGGATAATAATCTTCTTAGAAATTGTACAATTATGAGAAATTGTAAGAATAATGAATGAATATTTGCGGGAGAAAAAATCGGAGAATTTTATTGAGTATGGATAATAAGAGAGAATTTGGGAGCTTGCATTGCCAATTTTTTGTGTGTTTCATCTCACTTTACAAATGGTTAGAAGAGTTCATTTTATGCCCTCCCTCATCCTCAGCCAAAAAACTCAACTATCATTTGGTTATCTGACTTATGCATCTTTTTTATCTAACATCATTTATAGCTTGAAAAACTTACAACTTAATGGTTGACTCTATGAGTTTACTCCTATAAACCTATAGACTACCATATCAATGAAACATTAAATTCCTTATATTAATAAATTTTCTAACCATTCCCTAATTTTGCTTATGTCTTCTCCTTTAGTTTTGGATTGACTGACTTAACCAGATGCTTCCATAATTTGGTCTTTAGTTGTCGTCCTTGGTGTGTTGCCTTGGCTGATGCAACCTAGCTAACACCTCTAGCTAATGCTACCTATTTGATGCCACTTAGTTGGCGCCACTTGGTTGAAATCCTTAGAAATGGTCCTCAAGTTGAGGAACCACAACATTTCCCCTCTTCTGAGACATAGGAAGGGCTTTACCTAGCTTTAGTGCAACATATTTCATGCTTACTTTTGGGAAAGGGCTTTATTAATATAGTTTATGATACCTAACAAACTTGCATCTCTTCTAGCACATCTTTTATCTAATGATACCTGACTTGGATATCCTTGGATCTTGTGTGGAAATTGATATTCTTGCTGATATAGATGGCACTCTATGAATCACTGAATATAAAAAACTTAATGTGCTTTATTTCAATCTCCCTAAACAAACTATCCATACACAACATTACCTTACACCCCTTAATCATGGCTATGCACTTTGCCTCAGTTGTAAATAGAGGTACACAATTCTACAGCTAAGATTGTCATGAGATAGCTCTCCCACAAAAGGTAAACAAGAATCTTATTGTTAATCAACTTATATCTACATCTTCTTCAATATCTAAGTTGATATGAGCCACTAAAGCTATATCAACCCTAAAAAAATAAAGCCTCGTCCTAGAAATCCCTTGTAAATACTCTAATATCCACTTCACTGCTTCCCAATGATCTTTGTTGGGGTTGAATATGAATCATTTGACCATGTTGAAGGTAAATGTAATGAAGAACCTTGCACACTTCCTATGGCTGATGCATATAGAATATGGCTAGTCTTCTTCCTCTCACCTTCATCTTTTGGATAATATTCCTTGCTTAATTTAACTTGGGGGATCAAGAAGACAACTAAATGGCTTTGCTTTGTCCATATTTAATCTCTTGAGTACCTTCTCTATATGTTTCTCTTGAGCTCACCATAATTTACCTTGGCCTTGGTTGTGCATGCCATGTATACCTAGGATCTTCTTGGCATGGCCCTAGTCTTTCATTTCAAAAACTTAGGCAAGTATTCTCTTAACTTTGAAATCCTATGCTAATCCTGGCACACTATCAACATGACATCCATGTATAAAAATAGAAGGATGAAGTTGTTGGACCCAAACCTTTGCATAAATAGATAGTGGTCTACTAATATCTTCTTATACTATTATCAAGCCATTAATGACTTGAAATTCATGTACCAATTCCTTGATACCTTATTTAGTCCATATGAGCTCTTCATTATCTTACACACCATACCCTCTTTGATATTTTTCTCAAATCCCTTTGGTTGTTCCATGTATACATCCTCCTTGAGGTCTCCATGTAGGAAATTTGCCTTGATGTCAAGTTGTTTCACCTCTATATCTAAAGTAGCATTTAGTCCTAAAATCCAAAAGATAGCACCAGAGAGAAAATATCATCATACTTAACCCTTTATCTCTAGCCTTGACCGCCAACCTTTCCTTATACCTCAGCTTAGTTTTACCCTCCTTATATATGATTTTGAAAACCCACTTATTCTTCGAGACATTTTTCCCCTCGACCTCTCCATAATCATGTAAGTGTTGTTCTTTTGAATGGACCTTATCTCTTCCTTTGTGAGCATTTCTAAAGGCCTCATCATAGCGTAGGGGCTCTCCACTATTTGAGAGTAACACATAGTCCATTGCAAGGTACTTATTAGTTGGTCTCAATCTTCTTATGGATCTTCAGGTGCATTGAACTCTTAAGGTTATACTAGCATGGTCTCACAATCTTCACTCTCTATTGCCATAGCATAGTTTCTTGCCATCTCTTTTTCAAATTTAAAATGTGCTTTAGCCACCCCTCACAGGTCAATCTTTCTTGTCAAGCCTTTTACCTTGAAATAATTTCTAGATTATGCAAGATCATCAATGTAGGCCTATAAAATCCCATATTCAATGAATTCTTTGATGTTATACTCCTCAAACAACATAAAAAACCCTACTTTGTTGACCTTCTTAGCTATTAGGTCATATAGCTTGCAGTAGAAATTTTCTTCACCATATGTGATGAACATGCACTAATGAGCATTCTTATATATATTTGTTCTCTCATTTCTTGGTATGTGGATGAATTCCTAGAACCCAAATATCTTCATATAGTTGTAACCCACATCTCTACCAAGCCACACTCCATTAGCTCCATCACCTTTGAGAGGACTTGATAGAGATAAGTTGATCAGGTGACAAGTTATCTATAAAGCTTCCTTCTAAAATGATCTTGGAAGCTTGGCATGTGAGAGTAAGCACCTTACCCTCTCCATCAATGTGTGGTTCATCCATTATACTACCCCATTATAATGAGGGATTTTTGGAATGGTATGCTCATGTCAGATTCTATGAGCCTTATAGGATTCTTCAAATCAGCTATGTATTTGCCTCCATTATTCATCTGAATAAACTTCAACTTCCTCCCAGTATCGTGCTTTACATTTGTATGAAGGACCTTGAAGCTAATCAAAACTTGATCATTGGTCTTCATGGGATATACCTAAAGCATCCTAGAGAAGTTATTGATGAATCTCACAAAGTATGATGATCGACACATTTCCTTCACCTTCATCAGAAAAAATATGTCCTAGAAGAAACAATTAAGTTTTCATGTTGATTATATGTTAAAACCATTTATAAAGTGGGATTATTTTTTCTTGACCATGATATAGTGAGTGCATTAACCAACCTTACTCCCCAGTATCTCTAGTAGAGTGTCATGGTTGGTGAGAAGATTTATCCCCTTCTTATTCATATGGTTGAGTTTATGATGCCAAATATCATTGGAGTTTTACATAAGGTTCACCTTAGCTAATGGATAAATTTTCTTAAGTTTGATATAGTGAGAAAAACTTGCTCCCTAGCCACTACCATGAACCCCTTTGTCAACTTCCAAATTCCTCTTCCAAAATGACTCATGTATACCTCATCATTGAGCTTCCTAGCCGAGATGAGGCACATCCTCAAGTTTGAAATATGTTTTACTTCCTTGAGTTGTAAAGTGAAACCCAATATTGTATTTAGATGTATAATCCCTATATCGAATATCTTTGAGATGCCATCATTACCTGTACACACTTCATCAAAGTATTTAGATGGCTAAGAGGAGAATAATTTCTTATGTGGGGTAATGTGGTAGGACGCACTGGTGTTTGCTACCTAGTTATCATCAACACATGAACATTATGAGAAGATCCGGAAGCAAGTAGCCATTAAGTATTGGCCATTGGAGGAGATGCATGGGTTATGTGTGCCTACAGGTAGGAATTGAAGGAAGGAGGTGCTAGGGCACATAGAGGGGTTTTTTTCCTGGAATATGGGACATTTTTAAAGGGAGTGATCTCTGGTGCGACACCATTGGCATCTCCCTAAAAAATGTATGGATCCAAGAATAGAACATTGAGATACATATTTGTTTGAGAAGTCGTGGATGAATGTGGGTGGATGTGGCATGGACAATAGCAAGCGTAGAGGTTATGATTGGTTGGGATTTGATGACAATCACTCATTGAATGAGTTTCTCCATAAGATCAAGAAAGGATATGGGATCATCTCTTGCATTGACTACATCGATGATTCTCTGATAATTAGAAGGCAAGCTTTTCAACACCTTACCAGTAATATCTTTAGGTTTCATTGAGTGACCCAAGAGAGCCAATTCATCGGTGTAATCTTTGTTGGAGTTCATGAAGTCAGTGATAGATTGAGGACCTTTGGTGATGCTTCAAAATTATGCCTTGAGTTGCTTGATGTGGCCATGGGAAGCTATGGAATTTGTGCGTGCGAAAGTATCCTAGAGCTCCTGAGATGTTTTTATGAGGGACACAATATGAAAAATACTATGATCCATGGTACCAATAAGTATGCCATACAGGAGACGATCTTGACGCATCTATGTAAGATAGGCTGAGTCTGTAGGAGTAGATGATTTTGAAGGGAGAGCAGGTGTTCGTGGGAGAAAGAATCCATCAAGAAATTCAAAAAGACCATAGCCAACCGGGATATCCTCAATTTGGAGTTTCTAAGAGAGATAATTTGTGGAATTAAGTTTGATGATGATAGGAAGAGAAACAGTGATTAAGGGGGTGCTTGGATCAACATCATTAAGAATAAGATTGTTGCTAGCCGTTAGTCAAGAAGGAGAGAATAATAGAGGGAAAAAATTGTTAGGAACTTTTTGGAGGCAAGAATGAGGAAGTAGCAGGAAAAAAAATTGATCGAACCTTGCTCTTGATATTGTATAGATGAATAAAGTTATTAATAATTTGCTTTTTGGAATTCCATGTAAGTAGGAGTATAACCCAAGAAGATGATGTGACCTATTGTCGAGGTAAAATCATCTTTGTTACCAACCCAATCTGTATCAAATAATGCTTGAAGATCAAGAGGAGATTCCTTGTAGATGGTGATCCCTTTGTCCAATGTCCCAACAAGATACCGAAGAAGTCTCTTCAAAGCTACCCAAAAATTAGTACGTGGTTGATGCATGAATTGAGATGATTTGTTAACACCAAAGGCTACATCAGGCCTGGTAAGTGTGAGATATTGAAGACTTCCAACAACAGCATAATAATCAGATGGATTATCACTCAAAGTACTAGAGAGAAGCGAAAGAGAAGAATCGGTGACTATTAGAGATAGAACAAGCTTGGCTCCTAGCATGGCAGTATAAGCAAGTAATTCTATGATATACCTCTTCTAACTTAAAAAGAGTCATTGCATGGTGGGAACCACCCACCTCAACATCCAAAAAATAAGAGAGAGATCCAAGGTCGGGAGCAAATTGTTGAGCTAGCTACTTGACAAAACTATCCAACACACTTGAAACAAGTCCAGTTAATACAATATCATCAACATAAACAATCAAATATACAGGAGAAGCATGATGATGATAGATTAACAGAGAAGCATCTACAACCAATATTTTGAAACTATGACCTTTTAGAAATAATGTCAACATTGTATACCAGGCTCTTGGGGCTTGTTTGAGACCATAAATGGCTTTGCGTAATTGAAAAATGAAGCTAAAAAAAGTAGCATATTCAAAACCTGGTGGTTGCACCATAAAAACCTACTCATTGAGAGTGCCATGTAGAAATGCATTATTAATGTCAAGTTGTCAAAGGGACTATTTGCTTATAATGGATAGACTTAAAAGAGTACGAATTATGGTAGGTTTAACTACTAGACTGAAGGTATCAGTGTAATCAATTCTAGTGCGTTGTTGAAATCCTTTTGCTATAAGACGAGCACGATAGCACTCAATAGTACCATCTGGTTAATATTTGATATAAAATACCCACTTGCACTTCACAAGATTTCAGCCCAAAGTAGGAGGCATTAACACCCACGTGCCTAGTTTTTTTAGAGATCTTGAATCTCCTCAAGCATAGCATGATGCCAAAGTGGATCTTTAAGAGCTATGGCAAAAAAGGTGGGTTGGGTAGGCCATGATTATGTGGTGGTCAAGTATACATATTTAGGATTGGATTTATATATGTTATTTTTGGAGTGTGTAGTGATGGTGTGGAAAGGTGGTGGCAGATAGGAAGTTGGACTAGCACTTGAAGTAGAATTTGTTAATGATGGTTGGTTGCTAGTATTCATGGGTAATGAGGTGGACATAGAAAACAATGGTGATAATGGAGATGTGATGGACTACTCACTATTATTCATAACATCTTCAACAGGACCTTGAGGAGAAGGTGGTAACATAGGCAACGAGATGGGACACCAATGGTCGAGACTAGGATAGGAATTAGAAGGAGGAGTGGATGAGAGTAATGGATATGGAAATCTTCTACAAATCGCATATGGCAATAAATATATATTTTGTTATTAGTGGGATCAAGACAATAATAGGAACTTTGATAGGAGGAGTAACCAACAAAAATACAAGGGAAGGACCGAGAGATGAGTGAGAAAAGTAAAGCCTTAACCAAGGATAACACAGACAACCAAAACTCTATAGTTTATGATAATTTGGTGGTGTACCAAAATAACAATGATTCAGTGATTTATTTGAGATGGATGGAGTGGGTATGCGATTTATAAGATAAGTGGTAGTTGTAAATGCAAAGGACCAAAATTTGAGAGGAAGATGTGCACGCAAGAGAATGGAGAAACTAGTTTCTACAATATGACAATGCCGACATTAAGCATAATAATTATGTAATAGAGTATGGGGAGGTGATTTGAGATGAGAAATGCCATTAATGGTGAGAAAATTATGAAGAGTAACGCATTGTCCACCATTATCATATTACATTGGTTTGATTTGTTTTACAAAGTGTTTTTCAACTAGCGCCTTGAATCGTATGAATATATCCTTAGTCTCGGATTTATATTTAAGTGGATAAAACTAGATATATTTGGTGAAGTGGTCAACAAAAATGACATAATACTTGAAACCATCAAGAGAATATATTGGTGAGGTCCATAAATCAGTGTAAAGAAGATCAAGTGGAGAAGTAGAAATTAAACTATTTTGATGAAAAGGAAGTTTGTGACTTTTATTACATTGATATGCATTGAAATTAAAGGAAAAACTCTTTGGTGATGGAGCAACATTGAGATTGAAAGAATTAATTAAGGACTTTAGAATAGGTAAAGCCAGATGACCTAAATGATGACGCCAATCAATGAAAAAAGTTTTTTGAAGAGAGAACGCACCGATGGATGATAATAAAGACCACTCATATATACCATTCCTAGTTGGTCCCGTAAGTCGGTCCTTCACAAGAAAAGAATCAGAAGAGAACTCAATTAGTAAATTATTGTTGGAACAAAATTTAGATGTGGAGATGAGATTACGTTTCATGCTAGGAACACAGAAAACATTTGAAAGAGTAAAGGGTTTAGAGTTGGTAGAAAAAGAAAAAGAACCTGTGTGGGTGATGGGAAGCCCGAACCCATCACCAATGACAATTTCTTCTGTGACATCATAAGGTTGATGAAGAGACCAATTTGCAAAATCTTGTGTGACATGATGAGAAGCTCTGGAATCAATTAGCCATTGAGTATTATCCATTGGAGGAGTTGCATGGGCTATGTGTGCCTGCGGGTTGGAATTAAAGGAAGGAGGTGCTGAGGCTTATAGAGGGGTGTTTTTCTCGGAAGATGGGACATTTTTGAAGGGAGTGACCTTTGGTACGAAACCATTGGCATCTCCCTAAAAAATGTATGGATCTAGGATTAGAATGATGAGAGACATATCTATTCAAGGGCTTGGTATACTAGTTTGATTTTGTGGAGCCGTGGATGGAGGTGGGTGGATGTGGCGTGGGGAAATAGTAGACATAGAGCTTATGATTGGTTGGGATTTGATGATAAGCTCTCACTGAATGAGATTCTCCATAAGATCAAGAAAGTAGATGGAATCATCTTTTACATTGACTACATCAATGATTCTCTGATAATTAGAATCCAAGCTTTCTAGCACCTTATCAATAATATCTTCAGGTTTCATTGAGTGAACCAAGAGAGCCAATTGATCGGTGTAAGCTTTGTTGGAGTTCATGAAGTCATTGATAGATTGAGGGCCTTTAGTGATGCTTTGAAATTGTGCCTTAAGTTTCTTGTTGTGGCCACAGGAAGCACTGGCATATGTGCGTGTGAGAGTATCCCAGAGTTCTTGAGATGTTTTTGTGAGGGGCACAATATGAACAATACTCTAATCCAAGGCACCAGTAAGTATGTGTTGGGAAATATCCGTGATTACCTCAGTTTTGAGATCTAAAATAAAATCTTCAAAACTAAGAATACAAGCACTATACAGAATAATAACAAATCAAAGAAGAATTTATCAAACTTGAATATTTATTGCTATCCTTTCAAGCTATACAAGAATCAAGAACACTCTCCCCGTGTTTTTATTCTTACCAATTAATCGAGAACAACCCTCTTGATTAATTCACTCAATGCCGAAACCCCGTTTCAATTGAGAATTTCCTAGATCTACTCTTTAGATCTATCGCACACCCTCGGGCTGTATTGTGCATATGCCTCACTTTGCATATCTCTCTACTCTAAACAAAAGAGCCTTTAAATAGGCTTCAGAAAAAACCTAGAACTAAATGTGAAACGTTACAAACCTGAGGATTAAAAACAACCATAAAGTTTGGTAAAAGTAACGGACGAAAACAATCAATACCTTTAATAAAAGGCCTTAAATGTCAATTAATACTCTAATTGACTATACCATCCGTTTCATAAGGACCAATTAAACATTTGTCATAAATGTATTAATTGACCATAAACCCTCCTTAAGTTACGCACACAATCCTCCACTCTAGGTCCTTCCTAACCTCCATCACATTGGCTTGAACCCCGGTTTGAAAACCAACAGTATGTCATACAAGAGATGATCTTGACGCATCCATGTGAGATAGGCTGAGTCTGTGGGAGTAGATGATTCTGAAGGGAGGGTAGGTGTCGGCAGGGGGAAATGAGCCATCAAGAAATTCAAAAAGACCATAGCCAACCAGGATAGCCTCGATTTGGAGTTTCCAGGAGAGATAATTTGTGGAATTAAGTTTGATGATGTTAGGAAGAGAAACAATGATTAAGGGGGTGCTTGGATCAACATCATCAAGAATAAGATTGTTGCTAGCCATGAGTCAAGAAGGAGAGAATAACAGAGGGAAAAAATTTGTTAGGAACTTGTTGGAGGCTAGAAGGAGGAAGTAGTAGAAGAAAAAAAATTAAAATTGATGGAACCTTGCTCTTGATATCATATAGATGAATAAAGGTATTCATAATTTTAAGATCTAATATACAATATATATAGATACAATTAATGAAAGATAATAGGAACAACTTTGACTTTTAATAACAGTTTAATTAAGAATAGTCAAATAATTAGTTGCAACAACTAGCATTAGACTAGCTTATAAGACTTCTTATCCTTATCATAATATTAATTAATGAACAAGTAATATAAATAATTAAAGTGGTCAACTAATAGTAATAATAATATTATTAATAATTTTAGCTAAATAATAGTAATGAGAAATTCGAAGGGAGAGAAAAGGATAAAAAAAAAAATGGAGCAACATTTGCAGAATTCCTTCGCGTCTCCTTATGCTACCCACGCCCCAATCTATTGCCCATCTATATTTTTCCTATTTGAACTTTCCCCGAGCTAGTCCGTTGTTTTCTTAACTAACCTCTCTAATAAACCCCGCACTTCAGGCTCCTTAGTATTGGTTCGACATGATTGTAATTTGTCGTTAATGTCGTTTAGTAGTCAAAATGTTCGGCAAGCCATTAATCCTTTAATACGGAAAGTATTTTGAAAGCACAAACACGATACAGCTAAAATCAACTGATTAGTATGAATGAATCATCCATTTAGTCAATTGACGGGATTGGATACAGTATCTATTATAGCCATAATAGCATACGTATGCACCTTTCCCCGTCCGAAGCACCCCTTCTGCCCATGAATGGACATATAATATAATCGCATATATGCCCGGTGGAATTAATGGCGCAGCGGAGCATGTATTTTCTCGGTATCAATTTAAAAAAAATTATTAAAATTACACTTGCTTATTTTATAAAAATTATTTAATATTTAGATAATAAAAAATGAAGGATAAAAAATATGTTAATTTTTCTAAAATATTTTTTAATATAAATATTTACTTCTAAAATAAATCTCTCATTGATATTAAGGGAGTATTCAATTTATTAGGATTTAATAACATAGTAACCAGTCCGAAAGAAATCGTGCAGAGGTGACTAGTGTTGTACGAAGGCGGGACAAGACAAAAAAAAAAAAAAATTAAAAATGCCATCCCTTGAAAATTAAAAAACTACCACAGAAAAAAAATGGCAAAAAATCATTATATATATATATATATATGGGGCAGGTCTTAAGCATTTTGGGGCCCTAGTCGGTCAACCAAAAAATGAAAAACAAAAATGGTAGTATGTCACCTAGTAGAATTTGAAAAAAATTTTTTGTAGTCCATTTAGATGAAATTAATAAGATAAAAATTAAAATGATTCTAAAGTATTTAGTTCTAAGAATAAAATATTATATATATATAATTATACTAATATGTACACCTAATTATATATAAATGTACAAGTAATATTCTCTATATGTACATGTATATTAGGATACAAAAAAAAATAGATTAAATACCAAATAGATTGACTAACTTTAATTACTTTGATCCAAATGGACTACCAACTATTTTTTTCGTAGAATTTTGTAATTATTCTAAAATATATGCAATATATATCTCTTTATAGTATTAGGGTCCTAAAAATTTTGACTCTCTAGACCCATACCTAGTTGGTCTTGCCTTTGGGTTGGGTATATATATATATATATATATATATATATATATATATATATATATATATATATTCTACTTAAATTTTATTACATGCAATCCAAAATTATAGACGCAATGCAAAAACCTTAAGGGGAAAATTTTTTTCTAGAGTCACTATCTAAAGCAAACAAGATAGCATCCACGGCACACCAACAGACCGTCTAAACATCCGATATGCTATCAATTAGGGATGACAATTTTTTCCGCGGATTTGGGACTCCGTTGGAGATTTTTCGTTCGAGTTCGAGTTTGGGGAGAGAATTCGGGGATCGGGTTCGGGGATTCTTAACGGAAATTTTTTCGGGGATGGATTTGGGGTCCCCATCCCCCAACCCGCCCCGAAATATTTTTTATATATATTTTTATATAATTATATATATAATATATATAATTTTTTTATAGAATATAAATTTAAAATATAATATAAAAAAATAGTTTGAAGATCGGAGATCGGATATAGAGTCGGGTTTCGGGGATCGGATCGGATTTTAAGAACGAAAAATAAATCGGAAATAGAAAATAGATCGGGGATAGGATCGGTATGGGGATTTGATCCCTGCGGGGATCGAGTCGGAAAATCCTCGATAAAAAAAATATCAAAAATAAGATCAAATTTTAAGATTATTTTTCTTATTAGATTCGAGAATTCTGCCCCGTTGCCATCCCTACTACCAAGTAGCCGCCGGCAACAAAACATATTTAGTTGTAGGGAAATATGTATCTGTCGTCTGCTACACACTGCCGTTTCCCATTTGGTAACAATCCTCTAGACGTCTCCGTGCTTAAAAGTTAAAAGCCAGCGAAAGGGAGTATCATACCTCTAACATCAATTATTTTTATTCCTTTCTAATTTTACTCTAAAACCTTTAGAGTAACACCCAACAAGTGGAGAAGCCGTATTGATTACTAAATTTCAATCCACCACTCATTGACATATTCATCTTTCCCATTTGTCAATTGAAAGCTTTGTATATTAAAGATTAAATATAATTCTGGCATAAAAGTAGAGCTTTCCGTAATTATATTTTGTGGGTACTACGCTAAAATCTTTATCTTCATATAATAGTTTGTTTATCTTCATACAATAGTATATTTATCTAATTATATTCTGAAATAGTATTTTTATATTTAACTTTATACAATATCTTATTTTACTAGTATACCTGTGTTGCCTTCGTTAGAATTTTTGGATGTATATCATAGTATATTTATATATATGTCGTATTTGTATACATCTATAACAGTATATTTATATTTATTTTCATATAATTATAGTATATTACAATATTTTATAAAGTTATTTTATAGTTTATATTAGTATCCTAGATTTTAATGGCAACATACTAGTATCTTTATTTGCATAAAGTAGTACCTTTATAATCGCAAATTAAACTATGTCATCGGATACATCATGCTAAAGGTGTATCCGATAGCAGTATTATAAATAAGCGAAACTTTCTATCAGCTTTATTTTATTTTATTTTAAACAAGTATGTTTTTAATTTGGTCTTTTTTAAAAAAAAAAGTTACACTATAATAATTATGATATTTTTCTATACAATGAAAGTAGTAAAACACACTACCACGGAAAGGGGTTTTAATAACGGTTATTTTATAGTTTTAATAACGGTTTTCAACCGTTATTGAATCGCCCGTTATTAAATCTTTAATAACGGTTCATAACCGTCATGAAAAATACACAAAAACCCGCGAATATGTGCGCAAACTTCATATTTAATAACGGTTTTTAAGTAAAAACCGTTATTAAAACTCCAGTTTTTAATAACGGTTCTGATGAAAACCGTTATTAAAACGTAGGTTTTAATAACGGTTCTTATGAAAACCGTTATTAAAAAGTGGAGTTTTAATAACGGTTTTAGAAGAACCGTTATTAAAACCTACATTTTAATAACGGTTTTCATCAGAACCGTTATTAAAATAAGGTTTTAATAACGGTTTTTATAAGAACCGTTATTAAAACTCCACCTTTTTTTTTGCAGTTTTGTTCCTGCCCACATACACAGTTACCAAATCTGTATGTTAAAACAATTACCAAATCTGCAATGTAAAACAACATCAATTCATACCAAATCTGCAATCACACCATAATTTCAATCAATCTATAATTGGTATGCATGTCTCAATACACCAACTATACTTGCAATAAAATTAGTGGGCATACCACAACTTGGTAGCTCTACACCCCAAAGTAAAGAGTTCACATATCTAGGCTGGTAGACGAAATACAAACCTAAAAATGCATGGCTTGGATCTATGTTGATCAATCTATTCTAGACTATAAGATCCATTGCTCGTTTTCTTCACTTGAACCCTTAAAAACTTCAATTTCATCATCATCATCATCTAAGTTCCTTTGTCTCGAACATCTTCAAATTTGGAGGTACCTAAAGCTCTTATCTCATCCATAATTATAATAGAGGATAAAGAGATAAACAATAGAGGAAAAACAATTCTGATAAAAGTAAAAACTAAAATAAATGAAAACATGTATTACCCTACATACAAAATAATACAAAGGTAGGCAAAATATGTTACCACTATAATCAAGAGGTTATATAACACCATCATACCCTAAATTAGAGGTTCAATTTGTAAAAAGGCCCTAAAAAGGTTGTATCACAAAAAATCCTAAATTTAGAGGCCAAAACGGCCTTTTTTGGGGTCTGATATTGCCCAAACTGGCTCCGCCGCTTTGCCACGTCGTAGATCTCGAAAAAATACCCAAAATAGCCTCCTAGATCACCTAAATCCGAGGTCGCATGAAAAAGTTATGACCCTCCAAAGTTTACAGTTGAATCTAGCTCTAAATAACCTCAATAATGTCTTCTCTTTTGTTTATTATGGTTGTAGCTCTAAATAATGTTGAATCTATATTCTCCATACAAACAAATACAACAATAATATGTAAAGCTCTCGGCCAACACATGCATTTGTTAATATATAACAATAACGTAACAAATTCAACAACAAACAGCAAAATTTTCAGCCAACACATTCAACAACACATTTTCGAACGAAACCCTGGCGACATGCATTTATATAAGTAGATAAAAAGTTACGAGAGGAAGAACAAACACGACGGTCAGAATGTTGAGAGAGGCAAGGACTTCAAACACGACGGAGGATGAAGGTGCAAGTGCCAGCTAGCTTCGGAACAATGGCAGAGGTGTGGCGGTGCGAGGGTTTCCTTTACTTGAGAGGAGCCTGGTGGTGCGAGTTGGCGGTGCGAGGGTTTGTAAGGAGAAGGAAGGAGAGCAAGAGAACGAAAGTGCAGAGAGTCTGAAAATTTTGGCACGAAACAGAACCGAGCGAGAAATAAAAGTTTGATTTTGGGGTTTTAATAACGGTTCCTAAGAGAACCGTTATTAAAACATCTTTTCATAACGGTTCCTGAGAGAACCGTTATTAAAACATCTTTTAATAACGGTTCCTGGAAGAACCGTCATTAAAAGCTTCTGACTTTTGACAACGGTTCTAATATGAACGGTTATTAAATCCTCTTTTAATAACGGTTTATATAAAACCGTTATTAAAACATCCGTCCAAATTTTAACGTTGCCCTTTTAATAACGGTTTTTAACTAGAACCGTTATCAAAACTTCCCGCCGATTAATTTTCACGCGTTTGACAACGGTTTTCGAACTACCGTTATTAATGTCCCGTTATTATTTCCCGTGTTTGTAGTAGTGACATAAATATAAATATGGCGAATATCAACACTAGAATGGTGAAATAAAGTTGTAGCTATGGTTAAACACTACTACAATTATAGTGAAAGATAATCACAACATTGTTTGATATATCATTAAATAATAATGATGAAAGATAAGATAAAAATAGTGAGAGATCAATATAATAATGGTAAATATCAACAATTCTAAACGTATAATATTGCTAATAATAATGGTGAAAGATTAATTTAATAGTTAAAAAATAGTAGTGATAAGGGAGATGGCACAACAACATTAATGAAACATAAATGCAAAAATGATAAAACATTGATGGGCAAAGATCGGGATAACAATGGTGAAATATCAATAATAATCATGATGAAACATTAAAATTAATAATTATATAGACATTAAATATAATAGCAATTATAGTGAAACATCATTAGTAAATTTTTTTTTTTCCAAAAATAGAGTTATGGTAAACCATGAAGCAAAGTCACAATCTAAGAGTTGAACATGCCTTATCAAAGTTGCAGGCATGATCTCATAGCTTCTACAAGGTGGACCTTTCCAAATAAGCACAAGCTTATCCACAAATATCTCTTCTATTACGAAGAACGCTAGATCATGAAACTTATCCTATAAATATATTTTTATTTATTTACATCATGCTTTATAGAAAAAGTTTCTAAATTGAATCTCATTTAAGTGAAGTGTTGGATCCACAATTAAATCTATGCATCCCTAAGATTGGTTTTTTTTAATAAATATATCTAAATTTAGGTTAATTTTTGATAGAGTGAATAGATTCATCTTCTCCTTAACAAAGAGAAATTTTACCATTTGACTATATCCATAATTTTCATTTTCTAAAGGAAGAAAGCTATAGTAAAGTATCACACTAACATTTGTAAAATATGACTAAATATTAGTAGTAATAATGATAAAACATCGACAGTAATAATAGTAAAAACATATGTACTAATAATGGGGAAACATTAATAATAATAATAATAATAATTGTGGTAAAACAACAACTCTATGGTGAAATCAATTTCGTAATAAAACATTACAACAATAGTAAAATATAACTATAATTATGGTGAAACACGTAACAATATTTTATATAATATTTTCTTAAGGAAGAAGTGTATCAATATGAGTCTTTATGTATTAAAAAAATTCTAAGAAAAATGATGGTATAAGATTTTTTTTTCTTTTATATATATATATATATATATATATATATATATATAGTCTAAGCTAAAGATAAATAATCTAATCTATAAAATCTAAAACAAATGAAAATTTGGTCATTTTTATATAATTGTCACCATATAAATCCATAGTATATTGCTCTTCCAAGAAAGTATGGCTTTGCTCACCAAAAAGGTCACCAATTACTTTGAGTATTGTAATATCCCATTACTAACTAGCCATAATTATATAAAATCATATATAAGTGTGTTATTTCATGTGTACGTAATTAATTACATAAATAGTTATAGAATATTTTATAGCTTCAAGATTATTTTATGTGATTCAATAGTAATTATGATTTTGTGATTATATGTACTTTACTTATAAAATATTATTTATATCTATGAACTTTTAAGTTACACTGTGTAAAATATTATTGTAAAAAAATTATTTGGGTCTTAAATGGGTTGAAATATGAATCTAGAACTTTTGCTTTAAGTTTATTTGTATTTATTATCCCTTTTAAATTATATATTCTATACATGTAATTGAGGTATGTTGGCTAAAACTCATATAAAATGTCTATTAAAAACTCTAAAAAAAATAATATTATATTTAGGTTGTAAATGAGTAAATAGGCCGATCTAAAAAATTTTACAATTTTAGGAATGGTTTTAATATCTATTTTTGTAATTATCTTGCAAACTTGTTAATTCACCATCAAGTTAATATTTTATATACCAAACCTTGTTTTAAACTCATAAAAATTTACATATGACTTTATGATAGTTATTCAAGCTTTCCATAAACGTTCATAATTTTATGAGCTAAGTTGATATGTTTCTTAATTTTAGCATCTTTATTTATCTTTCTACCACTAAAAATAATCTATAAATCCTAAAATTATTGTTAACCCATGAAATTCTTACCCTATATTTTCATGATCAAAATTTACATCAATTTGACCATTGTCTCATTCATTCAACTAAATTTTAAGTCAAAATCACTTCCTTATATTTTCTATATATGTTAATTTTATTATTTTGGCTTTTCTTGCGCCTGAATTTATTCACTTACCTTCCCCATGATTGAAGTTAACTCCTCTAACCTTAGACATGCATACCATTACCTCCTCCATCCTTTGGTCAATTGCTTGGTTTTCATAACTCCTTTCAACCTAAATACGCTCAATCACCTTATACTTTATCATCTAAGTATGTAACAAGCTACATTTACCCCTCTCTTAGCCACATTGTTTTTTGGTTACTTCCTCCTTTATTTATATCCCATTCTGTTGCCTTGTTTTTTTTTCTTTTTATCTTCTCTCCTTTGTTCCCCTTATATTCTCCCACTTTTCTCTTCATTGTGGTTATTTTTGCTAAGGGTTCTTGAGCATTGTTGAGCCTAATTGAAACCCACACATCTTTTATCTCCATTCTATTTGTTGGTTTTTCTTCTCTTGATCCCTTATCTAGCCTTGTTATATATTTTTAAAAATAAGAGTGTTATATTTGGGAGAAAAATTGAAGAGTTCCCTTCTCCCTTTTTTTATTGTGGTACATAAATCCTTGTTAAGTATAACTCTCATCCTTTTGATTTTGATTATTTTATTATCTTGTTATTTTTAAATTGCTATATTCTAATTATTTTTGTTAGGTTTTGTGTTTTTAAGGAGAAGGAAGAATAAGTGGGAGCTAGGTCTTGTGGTGCTTCCTTATTCCTATTTTTGCTATTTTATTTGGGAATGAGATAACCTATATACTCATACTAAATATATAAAAATCATATGATGTCATGTTTGAGATTTTTTATGTTATGCTTAAGTGCAATTTATATTTTTTTGTAGACTTATGAAAAATATATACACTATGTATTGTTATTAATTTATCTAATTATGTGACCATATGATCTTTATGCAAGAGCATGTTAAATTTATGTATTTTTTTATATAAATATATGATAACATGGGTTGTTTATGGTAAAATAATTATGCATGTTATGTGAGGGTGGCTCAAACAAGCGTATTGTTTTTTTTAAGACATTCTATTATATATATATATTTATCTTACCATTAGATTCCTCACTTGTTTTACTTAAAGTTTGATATATAATATGTAAAGATTTGATTATATGTAGGCATAGCTATAAGTGATTTAAGTTTTGTATACTTTAGGAGTATTTTTATCTTTTAATTTTAAATTTATAAGTTTTCAGCATGTATGCCTACAATGTGTTATATTTTTTTGAGCATGAAAATCATGTAAAAAAGGTATGCTAGATATACATCATTAGGGTTTTATGTATCAAATGGGCTTAATTATGTTTTAGTATCATTTTATCACTTCTAAAATTTTTTAGAATTATAACTTTATATTAGAGTGCCTATTTTATGACTCATCATGCCTAAAAGCGTAAATAATTTGACTAGCATAGTTCTAATGAATTCCTAGATTGACCTTACTATTGACTCTTGACATGTAGCTTAGATCATTTACCTTAAGATTAACTTGAATAATTGAGAATAAAGGAAAAATGGTTAAGTATGGAATGTGAATTGTTGTGTATTGTGTGATACTTTATGATCACTTTATAAAGATATTAATTTTTAAAGTGGAAATCTTCGAGATTTGGGAATGGTTACTATTTAGAGTTAGTTACCCTTGATTTGGTTTGGTGGTTTCATTAGATGCCTTAACATTCCAACTAAGTCCTTAGCCTACTATATAGGCAACATACAGACCCTATAAGGGGTATTAATACTTAAGGAGTAGGTATCGTAGGATAGAATGGTATTATTTTTCCTTATTGCACCAATATAACTGGAGTACTGTGCATATCTAGGTTACAAGTTGGAAGGATTATGTTGCCTCAGTGCACTAACATGACCGGGTGTACTTTATATGTCTTTGGGTTATTAGTGTATCCTATTGAATAATTAAAAATGGAAGCAATTTTTGTATAAGGATTTAAATGGATCATTGTGGGTTGTTGGTTTGATAGTTGTTTCCATGTAATACTTTATTTTGGTATGTTGGTTTGATAGTTGCCTCCGTTTACTATTTGGATTTGGTATATTGGTTAGTAATTATCTTAGTGATTTCCTTATGTTATGAGTGATATAGATGTGGTTGTTGGAAAAGGCCTTATAAATGATTTGGTTTATTTCCCCGTCTAGTGATATCCTTGGTATAAATGGATTAATGAAATAGTCATAATATGATTAAGTTTGAAGTAATTTAATGAGCATGTGACATATGGTGTGATATTAATTATGGCTTGAATGTGGCACTTAACTATGATATTTGCATTTTGACATGTTATGCCATGATCATTTGTGTTTTACCCTATGTACTGCATGTGATAGTTACATGTTTAGTGTTGTGTAGTGATTTACTTGGTACCATTACATTGATGCATTCTATTTTATGGTATCTTGCCTATTCAATAGGAAATCTTTACTTTACAAGAGTACTTTGAGGGTATAAATTAATGGCTTTTTGTAGGGGTTGAAAGTTTATACTAACCATTTTTTTCTCTAACATCTTTTGATCCATATATCCCTTGGATTCTTATGTTTCCTTCTATATTTCTTTCTCTTGTTAGTTGTAACTCTTTTATCTTATCTTCCATTATCATAACATTTCAGTATTGTAATAAAATCTTAATCCACTTTTTACCAATTTTGTTCTTAATTTAAGCAAATAAACGTTTTAATATTAGCACTTAGTGTAAATAAGTTAGATAAACCAGACTTATAATATGTGTGGTGGTAACATCCTATGTTTTAAATAATTTAGCTTCTATAATCGACTATTTTTAAAGAAATGTTCAAGTGCTAAAAATGGAAGTGTTACGAGCATAGTGTATATGGTGAAACTATATACCTATTTTCTTTAACATACTACAATTTTGTACAAAATATTTTGTGTTTTGCTTAATTAATTAATAATTAGTGAATCATATTTGACAATTTTTGAATATATAAATAAGTGTCATATTTTTTTTTTACTTAAATGGATTTTAGTTTACCTACTTACATATATAAGATACATATTTAGTGAATTTTGTATTTTGTTTCCTTACTAAACATTATCTTATTTAATGTATAGTATACAATAACATTATTTATTAGATGAAAATTAGTGTGAATATAATGAATTCTAGTGCTTATTGTATAAGTAAAAAGATTATGTATACAAAAAATATTACGAATATAATTTATTATTTAACTTATTAAAATGAACTAATCTAAAAATTTTCTATCTTTTACTCCTACCATTAAAATAACTGTTAAATATCAATAAGGTATATATATAATTAGGACAGGAATATTGAGGGTCAAAATTATATATTGAATTTTACTTATGAAATAAAAAATAGGGCCCTGCTTGTCTTCTTCATTTACCAAACATAGATGAGCCAATAATTAATTGTTCAAAAAATTAGACCAATAGTGCATTATGGTCTTTTAGGATTGTAAACGAATAAAACTAGCTGACTAGTCAATTTAACTTGCTTCATTAAGAACCCATTTATTTGGTTAAATAAGATAAGTTTAAATCTTATTTAAAAGCTCCCTTAATAAATAAGTTAAGCTCAAGTTAGGATTGACCTAACGCATTTGTTTATGAGTTGGCTTGTTTATATAGGCTCATGAACTAGCTCATTTATAGACTCATTTACGTAGCATTTTTAAAAAGAGCGTACAAACAAATTGATTCAACCTCAAATTTAAGTGGATTGATTGGTTTATTTGTCTTAAACGAGTCGAGCCACACATGGGTTATGTATGAGTAAGGTTCAAGCCCTGAAAAACTTAAACGAGCAAAGCTCGATAAAAGGGGAGGCTAGGTTCGACTGATGTATAGCACTACGGTCTTCTTCTCTGAAAAGGGTCATATTCCATCTATGATTACATACACTGTATCATCAATTAATATATGATGTCACCAAATACCTTGTGTTCACGGCATATCTGAATGGCACATAGAGATTTTAATTTTTTATTTAACTTAATTTAACTTTAATTAGGATCCTTAAAAATAAATAAAAATTATACCATTAAATTTCTAAGAATTTATAGTGACCAATTTTGGTATGCTTTTAACACACAAAAAATATATTATATAAAATATTTTTAATGTTTCACCATTATTATAATATTTTAATGTAAAATTAATTTTGACCATTGCTATACTTATATTTTATCAATATTATGTTTGTGTTTTATCACTATTACCTCCATATTTTACCACGACAGTTTTCTTTTTTCATCATATAGTTTTGCGTTAGTTGTGATTTCTTTGAGAAAATTAACTTGGCATATTTTACTATAATTATCTACTTATTTTACCACTATTATCTTATGTTTCATCATTTATATATGCTTCTATTTCAACAACTAATATATTCTATTATATTTTAACCAACTATGTAAAGCTAACAACATACCCACATAAGATATACATCATAAAACTTATAATCTTGAATTAATTTTTATTTATTTTTCTATTGATATGAATGTGGCTTTTAATATCAAGAAAAGATAAATTACCGAACTCATCATTTTATTTATTACCATAAGACAAATTTTAATGAGTTAAGTTAAATCAAACTTTATCTTGTTATACTTGATATGTTTAAAATAAGGACATAATCTTATCTTATATATATTTAATATCTCATCTTATTCTACAAGTTACTATCTAAGCTTAGAATATAATTAATAGAGATCCCTATCATAAACTTGAAAAAAATTCAATAATAAGCAAAATAGTATATAAGTAGGTGTTAAAATCAACATAATTCATATAGAACGTCCTTAGTATATATAGAATGATGAGTCAAAATAAACCTAAATTATAATTTACTATTAAAAAAATTGTTGATCATAGGAGCAATTTGAATTAGCTATTCTTGTTTTTAATAATATTATTATTATTATTTTATTTTTGTTTTTATTTATATAAAAACTATATGTCTATAAGTCAGAAACCAGCAACCAAAAACCAGAGACCAAACACAAGTACGAGGGTACGACACAACGTGCGGTTCAGCAGCAGAGAGGAAATATTTAGCATGCAGCGTTATGAATAAACATATGTACACGGGTCCGATATGGGCCCCAATTTGATGTTAGCCCTTGATTTGCCCAGCGGACAAATCATGCACAACTCAACTATGACTTATGAGTAGGGACGGAACGTATAATGACTTTCTCTAACCATCGCTCCCTACGTCATTCTTTCAATGGGTCCTTCCGCTGCCCAGAAGCAATCATGCACAATCATTATGACTCTTGAGTAGCGACGGAACGTGTAATGCTAAAATATATAATGCACACAGTAACAAGACATATACACCAAAACCGGCTCAAAACTTTTTAAAAAAAAGTGCCACGAAAGTCTTTTCTAAACACCACAAGTGCTAACCTGGTACGCAAATGCGTGCCCGTGCGGGCGTAGCATAATTGGTTGAGGCATGATACGTGATTCAATGGTATTCGGGTTTGATTTCGTCGGGGGATAAGCTGTAATGTGAAAGTTTTAATTCTCCGTTTGTAGGGGTGGTTCCTTGCAGACGTCCTGACTCCGAACCTGTCATGAACTCAGCCGCTGAATCACCGTAATTTACCACCTCCGTGATGATTGGCGGGCCGGTTGGCGGAAGCCCTGGGGACAAGGAAATCGCCTTTTGGCTCAATGGTACACAAATGCGTTGTGGTCACTTGTCGTATCTCAACTAACTTACGTCTCAGTTAGTCAGATACACTATTTGTGAATGCAATGCCGGGCCAGCAGCAACATAATGGGGTGAAAACTATTTTCCTATAAAAAAATTTTAAAAACTATATATATATATATATAATATTTAAGTGTTGAAAATAAAATAAATATACCTTTGCATATGTATATTTTATGTTACAAAACTATACTATTTAAATATTAATAATAATTTTTATATTTAATATTAAAAAAACTATAATAAATAATAAAATTAAAAAACTAACGGTTCTCGATTCTCCTGCAACGTATTTAGTGTGGGTGCGTGTGTTTATAGTTAATAAAATTTATTTTAATACTATACTTATATATTTTATTAGAAAATAACAGAATAATAGTTTACAAATAAAAAAAAATAAGGCTAAAAATATAAGTTAGATATTAGTTTTCCTAAAATGACAACTTTTTTTTAAACAAGGATCGAATCGTTAAAAAATAAGGCTAGAAATAGAAGTTAGACATTATTTGGACAGACAATATCCAATTACCGCCGGCAAACCCTCTACTCTTCCTCCCAACAAATAATCCCCCCCCCCCGTCAGACCCAACCCAACCCAAACAAAGTCCTTCCCCAATCTCGTCTCAGAAATGAACTCCTCTCTGGCAAACAGCTTCCCCTCACTATCGTCACTCTTCTCTGCCTATGCTTCAATAACAGCCACCTTCACTCTCTTCAAACAGTTCGTCCCTCCGCAAATTCGTGCTTATCTCTACAACACCATAGTAAAGTGTTTCAGCTCTTCAGCTTCCCCCTCGTCGGTCACCCTTATAATCCAAAATTGCCACGACGACGGCTACGGTAGTAACTACATGTTCATGGCTTGCGAGACTTACCTCTGCAACAAACTAAGAGACAGGTTCGATCGGCTTAAAGTCATCACGTCGTTCGATCAGAACCTAGACTTCATGTTAGACGACGAGCTCACATTCGTCGACGAATACGATGGGGTCGAGCTAAGGTGGAAGTACAATTGCCCTACCAACAACGACAACAAACCTGATCCAAACAGGCGCTATTTTGAGCTCACATTCCCCAAGGATCACAGAGCTAAGATCATCGACACCTACGTTCCGACAATACTCAGAACGGTCAAAGCCTTCCAGAACGAGAAGAGAATCTTGAATCTTTGGACCGTGAAAGGCAGTAAATGGGACCGTGTTAACCTCGAGCATCCGTTTACGTTCGAGAAATTAGCTATGGATCCCGTCGAGAAGAAGGTGATTATCGACGATCTGGATCGGTTCGTACGGAGGAGAGAGTTTTACAAGAGAGTAGGCAGGGCATGGAAGAGGGGCTACTTACTGTACGGTCCCCCGGGGACAGGGAAGTCGAGCGTGGTGGCTGCTATTGCTAATTATCTCAGGTTTGATGTTTATGACCTGCAGCTTGCTTCGGTGACCGATGATGCAATGCTGAGGGGCCTTATGCTGGGAATTAAAAATAAATCGATAATGCTTATCGAGGATATTGATTGTAGCATCGGTCTTCCTTCCCGTCCTTCGATTGACAGTACCGTTGAAAATGAAGAAGACGACGCCGTCAAGAGCAGCGCTAAGACGAGAAAGGTTAGTACTTCCCGCTGCTTTCCTGCCCTAGATTAGCAGCGGTAATAATTCAATTACCCATATGTTACGTCTTCGTTTTGAATGGAGTAAATTTTTTTTCTTTTCTGGACATTAATATCTTACATCTCGTCGTCCGAGGAGGAGGTACTAGGAATGAAAAAAATAATCTTTTGGTACGGTCTATTGTCATTGAAATAATTCTTCCTTTTTTTTATATACAAAAAAAAATCTGAAATTGATGTTTTAGTAAAAATATTTTTTTTAATTACTTAGACTATCCACAACGGCGCAGCAAAAAATTTATCGCGCCCATTGCGTCGACGCAACGAACTACAGCAGTGGCGCAACAGGCTCAATAACTTACATCGGGCGCAACTTTCTGCGCCGACGCAAAAAAAATTTATACGGTATATTCTTAATATTTTAACAACAAATAATAATAACTTTACAATAATTTTTTCATTATTTGATCAATAAAAATAAAAATAAAAATTATCAATATTTTCTGCCAAGTGTCAATATTTTATTTGTTAGTTAGATTTTTTTGGATAATTTATTATCCTCATTATTATCTTCATTTTTTTTAAATAATGGATTTTAGAATCTATAAATAGATTGCCTCCATATCATATTTTTCACAGCATCTTCCATCTCTCATTATTATTGTTGTCATTATTGTTATTGTTATTATTATTAATTAGCTATAAATCTATTTTAATGCCTCTTTTTTTTTTAAAAAAAAGAGAGACTAAATTACTCTTATTTAGTTACTATTACTGTTATTATTAATGTTATTAGTTATAATTTTATTTATGTTACTCTTATTTGGTTATTGTTATTATTGTAGTTGTTGTTATCTACTAAAAATTTATTTAGTTACTCTTATCTAGTTATTATTATTATTATTATTATTATTATTAGTCTTATTAATTAATATTTATTAATAATAATAACTATCTAGTTAAAAATTTATTTAGTTACTTTTATCTAGTTATTTTTATTGTTATTATTAGTCTTATTAATTAATATTTATGTTAGTATATTTAATTTCTATTGTCATTGTTTTTATTATTGTATAATTAATAGTCTTATTAGTCTTATTAAAATGTTTTTTGTTATTGTATTTTTAGTTGTATTCTTGCACCATCTTTAAATTATTGATGTTTTTCAATTATGTAATTTCAATTTTTAGAGAATCATTGCTCTACTTTGATTATGTAATTTCATATTTTGGTGTACTCATTGTTGTTGTATCAGTAAAATATTTTATGTTGTACTCTTTTAATTAAAAATATGAATTTTTATTAAAATAAAAACTTATATATATTTTAGTCGTTGACGGTATTTAAGAAATTGTTTAAACATTTAAAATGTAAAATAAAATTTAATTACGCCAAAACAACATAAGTTAAAAATATTAAAATATTAATTTTTATTTTAATATTTAATATTAGTATTATACAAATATTATAAAAAGATAATTAATTTTGTAATTAATTAAAATGATAAAAATATATTAATATATGTAAAAAAAATTATATCATTTTATTAAATTTAAAAAATTATTTTTTTAATAATAGAAATTAGTATTTAATTAATAATATTATTAATTAAATAAATATTTTAGTTGTTTATATTGGGATATAGATTGATAAGATAGTATATTTTAATATTATATTATTGTGTTTTTGTTGTGGAGTTAAAGTTTAAAAGATGCAAAAAAATTATTTTTTAATTTTAAAAGATGTATTGATTTTTTTTTTATTCCTTTGTTGTGGATGCTCTTAGATATAAAAATCACAGAATAAAATATTTTATTTTTCCCACCGATCCCTATTTCTCACCTAATCGAATCGGCAATTACTTAATTAGTAGCAGCAATCGACTCGATAATCGAATTTCTGAATTTATCTCCAATATATGATGCAGATATCACTATCAGCGTTACTAAACTTCATCGACGGCATATGGTCAAGCTGCGGACATGAGAGAATCATCGTATTCACTACGAATCATAAAGACAGGCTCGATCCAGCTTTGTTAAGGCCCGGCCGTATGGACGTCCACATCAACATGTCGTATTTGAACATGCCTGCCTTTAAGATTCTGGTTTCTAATTACCTACTCATCCAAGACCATCTGCTCTTTCGAGAAGTCGACAAGCTAATCCAACAGGGCGTGCGAGTGACTCCGGCGCAGATTGCCGAGGAGCTGATGAAGAGCGAGGACGCCGATCTTGCGCTTCAAGGGATTGTTGCGCTTCTAACAGCGAAGAAGAACGACCCCGCCCAGGAGCGCGATGGTGTCGAGAAGGGTAGTGGCTATCAAGAACCGACTGCGAATGGTGCGGAAAAATTTCACGATAAAAAGGATGATGATGTGGAGAAGGAGGAGAAGAAGAAGAAATAATTTGGTACCAAGTTCTTACGCCTCTCATGATGGATAATTTGTACGGTAGCAGTATTTAATTTGTAAGAGTACAATCATTAGTGTATGAGATAATTTAGGGATGGAAGACTGGCATATCGGTCTTTTAGTTCTCTACCGATCAAGTTCAGGTAATTCATTATTAAGGCTAGGCGTCTGCTTTAGTGAGTGAAGTTATTGTCAGTTTTTCTATTATGAAAAAGAAAAGAAATATATATATGAAGCAGCTCTGGACTGGACCTGTTGTTGTATACTACCTACTACTATTTTTCCCAATAGCTTTCTCTTGGTCTCACTTTCTCATATCTAAATCTATATGTAGTGGATTTAGTAAATAAATAGATCCTAAATAAGTCCCGTAATTTTTAATTAAAAAAATTAATAATCTATGTAAATATAAATATATTTATATTTTATATAACTTAATATGCATTCTTTTATTAAAAAAATCCTCTAAGAAAAAAATAAATATTTTAAAATAGTTACATCAACTTTTCAAATGATATTTTAATGTTTTTAGAATACAATATTATATATATTACTTATAAAGTAAATATATATAAAAAAAATTATAAAAATGAATAAGAAGGTGAAATAAACACTATAAAATAATTCACTTATACCAACAGAGCATTATCTGTTGGCAAAAGCCACTTTTTTGTTGGCAAAATTTTTACCAACAGATATTTTTCTGTGACAAAACTGTGGGTAAAAACTCAGTACTTAAAAGTTTTGCCCACAGATAAATATGATCTGTTAGGAATAATTAATAATGCCCACATATATTTATCTGTTAGTAAAACTTATACCCACAATTATATCTGTAGGTAAAAGTATTAACAACAAAACGATATCTGTGACTAAAACTATTGTCCACAAAACGATATCTGTGACTAAAAGTATTACCCACAAAATGATATTTGTGACTAAAATTATTATCCACAAAACAATATATATTGCTAAAACTATTACCAACATATATATATATATATATATATATATATATATATATATATATATATATATATATATATATATATAATCTATTCGTAAAACAATAATGATGTCAATAATACCTGTTGTTGTAATATTTACCTGTAATAATAACTTATCCTTATATACAATTAAGTACACCATACATAATCACTAGTGTTTAGTATATTTGTCAAAGTGATAATATAGTCTTATAGGTACAATACTATAAATACAACTTGTAACATACACTGACATACAAGACATCTTTATTAACACATCAAACACCATCATCTTCATTATCATTCTGTTCAACATCTCCAACGACTTCAACACCTTCAACATTCTCTTTGATAATCATCAAGATGTATTCCCTAAGAAAATGTGCAAGTAACTTAATTAGATTAATACAAATTCATACCCAAAAGCTAAATAAAGGAAGTTTTAAAATTTTCTCAAAAATAATAAGAGTCCATAATTAAGAGGGAGAGTAGGTGCGAGCAAAATCAAGTATTTGGAAGAAAACTTAAAATGGCAAAATGGCTCTCTAATCAGTATTATTCCGGAAAAGCATTCTCACTAGTTTTAGAACTTTATCACAAAATGGTAAAATAAAAAGGAAAATTAAAAATTAAATGGAATTTGAGTTTTTATTTACATGTAATAATGTAGAAGCTCGTGCAGCTTGTAACCTTGATTAGGTAATCAGAGTTCACATAGCATGCATATTTCAATTATCAACCGATTTCAATGTTTGCAAATTATACTCTTAGAAACATAAATTAGAAGTTCAAAACCCCAATATTCTATAGGTCTTTTGGAAGTAATCTACTGCAATTGTATATGAGGGTTGTGATGGTATGTACATCTACAAGATTCACATTCGAGTGTTACTTTAGTCTTGGAAATATTAATTACAAAATAATATCTTCTAGGGTGAGCAACAATGAATAGCTTCAAGCCTTACAATTTAAGCTTTTTGGTTTTTGACATGGTAGGGTCGATCTATTCAACAAGTTGATCTATTCAATAAGTTCAAATCTTCAGAGCTCCCATTTATACTATTCCAAGATGTGTGGTTTCTAGAACTGGTATAAGCAAGCCCATGTCTTACACCCAAACAAAGTATTCACGTACAAAAGAATATTGAAAGTATAAAATCATCAATTAAGCCAAACCCAACAACTTATACTTTTAGGTTCATTAGTTCAAATACATAGCCTAAGAAAGGCAGCATGTGACTACTTATCACCTAAAAGAGAAACATCCCAAATGAATCCTCCCTTTAGGTGTACTCTAGTTAAACTTAAATATAATTGATATAATAGTTTGTCTAACAATTGCCCTTAGGCATTTGTCAAGACTTTAATTTCTTTTCCTAAATGGTGTAATTAGATAACTAATTGTACATACATGCACTAGTTAGCATTATTAAATGTCAATGTTCTTTCTATTTTTAATGTCTTAACATAGCCACCTATTAGACTTTATGTCATTCAAGGAACAAAAATATAGAAGTAGGTCAAATGATATCACAGTAATAATTAATCATAGTATACAGATCATTATGACAACATTGTTGGAATTACTTTAAGAATGGAACCTCTATGGCCATTTAATCAATTAAATGAATATGATCATCCATGTGATCAAGACACTCAAAGTTAATTAATAATAATTATAATAATGATAGTAATGATAAAAATAGTAATGGCAGTAATAAAAAAAACTATCAATTATGACACTAACATTAGTAAAAGAATAATAATAGCGCATTGAATCTTTTTCAAATCAAATCAATTCAACAAAAATGAGACGAAGAGAACATAACTATAGGAAGCATTGATGCGTAGACAAAGCATGCAAAAGTATTGCCTATGAAGTAGCTTCTTTGATTACGAGCATTAACTAGTTTCCACATAGGTCTCTAATTTTCCGATAATGCATGAGCATGACAATTAATGGCTTTTATGTAAGTCCAAGTGAAAAGAGATTCTAACAGCTTATAAGCTCCACTGGAATTTCATCCTAAAACCACACACTTATGACAAAGTCATCCTATTATTTTTTCATTTTTTTGTTCATATAGGATGAATTACATGTACGTTTCAACTTCTTAACACTCCCACTTACATGTGAGTCCCTCTTATGATTGGCAATTCATGAAAGGACACAACCTCTTCATAGTGACTACATCAAGGTTGCTCGGAAACTGGTTTTAAAGATCAAGGCCACAACCTCTTCTAAACAAATCCGAACAATCAATTTTAGCCAAAAGAATCACAATGTTGACCAATTCTAGAAAATTACTTTAGAAACTAGGGTTTTAAGTCCAAAACATAATTTAGTCAAATCTTATTAATTTCTTCAAATTCAATGTTTAGAAATACAATTAGACATATTGTATAATCAATTTAAGAAAATAAGCCAATGATCAATCAAATTTCAAAACTGCAAGAGTTTTGACCAAGAATTTTGATTTCTATCGATTCTGGACAAATTTCTCAAATTAACACTTTCAACCTGCAATTAAATACATTTCAAAGCATCTTACATAATCAATTGGTAAAAATTGCTTAAAATCAGACGAAGCAGAGCTATACCGATAAATCCTGGTTATAAATCCAAATTTCATAAATCAACCATATACAACACAATCAACCCATCCAAATCAATCATCTAACTCATATATACATAATCTAACAACCAATTTAGCTTATCATAAGCTAATTCCCAAATTCGGATAAAACCCGCAAGAATTTTGATCTAAGAATCCAATTCCGATTAATTTCGCACAAAATTTTTAAATTGATACTTCTAACATGAAATTAGATACATTTTAAAGTATAATGTAAATTCAATTTATCTAAAATAGCTTAATCGGATAAAACTGACAAATCCGCATATAAATGCATGCATGTTGCTACAGGGTTTCATTTGTTTGTTATTGAAAGATTGTGGTTTGTCGTTCGAAAATGTGTTGTTGAATGTGTTGGCTGAAAATTTTGCTGTTTGTTGTTGAATTTGTTGCGTTATTGTTATATATTAACAAATGCATGTGTTGGCCGAGACCTTTACATATATATATATATATAATATGAATGTGAGTGTAGAATTATATACATTTTCACTCATAAAAACTATACACACACACACACACACACACACACACACACACACATTTTCATTAATAAGTATAGGAGACTAGCAATAAGATATAGGAAATGTCATATAATGAAATGCAAATATATTTTACATATGCATATGTTAATGATTTCTATTTGATGAGGATTAAATAGATATAAAGAATAAGGAATATATAAAAGTGAATAATTAAATAGAGAGAAATAATTGTGTATGATGATAATAATAATAATAATAATAATAATAATAATAATAATAATAATAATAATAATAATTAATAATAATATGATTTATATATTATGCTTTAATTACATTTAGCTAGGTTTAGGGATTAGGGTTTTTTTTGTGGTTTAGGGTAAGGTTTAATTATAATAAATTATGGTTAATTAGCTAGGGTTAGGGTTAGGGTTTATCGTTTATTATGGTTAATTATGGTTAATTAGGGTTAGGGTTAGGGTTAGTATTAATATCTTTTTGGAAACGTGTTAGCATGATTCGTATATATATATAGAATAGCATGATACATTTGAGATTAATTCTTTCTAAGTATGATTCGTATCGATAATATAATGGTACATTATTATGCTCAATACATAACATTCTAACATAATTTATTTATTTATTTTTTGTAGAGATATGGCCAACAAAAACATTGATAGGGATAGCAGTGATGAAGAAGGGAAGAGAGGACCTACGATTATGAGAATTATCATAGAAATGAGGAATAGAGGAGAAGTAGTCGAGTTGGGATGGAATACTTACAATCTTCCGATCGGCTCTTACGCAGATATGTTCTTGACCTACATTTCACTTGTGACTCGTAACCGTATTCCTATCTCCTATAATAATTGGAAGCAGGTTCCACAGGGTCATAAGGAGCATATTTGGCAGGAAATCACGGTAAATATGCTATTTTATGTAATCATTTTTGTATGTCAAATGTTATTAATTTTATTACATTAACATCGGTATACATCTACATGTCTTATTTTGCAGAAAGTGTTCAATGTCCCAGAGAGTAGGAAGAAATGGCTTCTTAGACATTGTGGGGAGCGTCTAAGAACCTTTAGGTCATATTTAGCTCGTAGAAAAATGTATAGAAAGAGGGATGGTTCTTTACGACAGAACCCACCCAAACGATATGGTTTCATCGATCAAGAAAGTTGGAACTAATTCATTGCTTATCGTCTTATGGGGGATTTTAAGGTACTTGTTAGATAACAATTAAACTTTTTGTATCAATCCCAGTATTATGCTTAATATTGAAATAACCATGTCATTATGTTTTGGCTTGTCATATAGGAAAAAAGTACCCAAAATAAAGAGATTTCCAAGCAAAATAAATACCGGCATAATATGGCTCGCAAAGGCTATGCGGGCCTTGAAGAGGAGTTGGTATGCATTTTGTGATTATCTATTTACATGTAAATATTGAATTTTATAATAATATTCTTAATTAAGAATATTTTTTGATTTGTAGCTCCTAGCCCAAGACTTGGACCCATGTACCTCGTCCATCAATATTGGTACATTATGGAAGAAGGCTAGAGCAACAAGAGATGGATATGTTAATGAATATGTTGATGTTGCAGCCAAAAAAATTGTAAGTTTGTAGATATCTAGAACCCTACTTAGTTTTCTTTTAGAAAACTATTATATTATGTTTATTCCTATAAGCTAAATTTACAGGACGAACTTGAAACGTCAGAAGGTGAGGAGGTGGACCAATATATGATGCACTGTCGTATGCACAACAAATTTAATAAATAAATCCTAATTCCCAAATACGTAGTATATGGCAAGAAGGAGTCGAACCCACAAGGAATGGTATATAATCAATAATTCCGTAATCGATGTTAAAACCCCGGTTATGCAATAACATACAATTCTATCATCAATATCTAAACTATGGATAAATAATAAAACATTGTACTCACTAATTAATGAATAAGGACAGGAAGGTATTGATTATGGAATTAGGATATCAAATAATCATGGAGAAAAGAATGATTCCAAATGATTTAATGTTGACATGTAGAAACTCATATTAATTCATTTCTTTGCTTTCTCTCAATTCTAATAAATTGAATAAGCTCTCAATTTATCCCTAACCAATTAATAACCTAGGTTAAGAATGCTAGATTCAATTAATGGCAGCATTATGAATGGAAAGCAGCCAACTATGACCATAATCACATAAGCTCGGATCATGCAATCATACGAATTAATAGACAAGGTTAATAATTAATCTTTTGCTACTCTGGCAACGTTAATTAACAATTACGTATTAATTCCGTTATCCTAGCGTAGATTAAGATCTAAACTAGATAGGTGATTAGTCTAATTAGTTTAAATTCTTAATCTATGATGCGAGATCATTCAATTCCGTCCATCAATTCAATTAAATTTCATTTAGAGTCATGAATTCAAATTATGTTATCATATCCAAAACCCTAATTCCGTCATCAAATCCTCTTATCTTATACTATCTACATAATTGCAATAACGCACAATTAAATGCAAAAATCTATAATTAACAACAATGCTTACAAATAAATTAACAATGAAACACCAAACATAAGAAAAATAATAATGCAACAAAGAGAATTGATTTGCATTCAATCAAAAATCAAAACTTGCAATTAAAAGAGGAATGGAGAAGAACTTATCAAATTGAATTCCAGATTGTTGATTGTTCAATTGAATACAATAGAGAGAAAGATAATTGGAATTAGAAATTACATGTGGTATCTAGAGAGTATAGAGAGAAAGAGATAATCCCATTCTCGAACTCCCCCGAACCACTTTTTTGAATGTTCAAACTTTAGAAATATATCGAGGAAACGTTGCGCGAACGGTTACAGAATTTGAGAAAAACACGGTCCGTATTAGAAAACACGGGACCCTCGTGTTTTTCCTTGAACTCTCGGCCAAATGCTGAATTTTAAATGCTGAAATTTTGTGTGCTGATAGAAAAACACGGGCCGTGTTTAGGAAACATGGGGGGGCCGTGTTTAGGAAACACGGGGGGGCCGTGTTTCTTGTTCCTTCATTATTTCTTCATGAAATTTCAACACAATCTTCCCTTTGATATATATTCTTTATTTATAGTCTTTTATTCCATTGATTCTATATCTCTTGATGTGTTCTTTGTTGCCTTTTCTCTTTCCATCGATTTCTCCTTTGAATTTATTCATTTTTATCTTTTCCTACAAAATCTATCCAAAAGAGAAAAACTCGAGAAAATATTACATGTTATAAAAGTAATGAGGAATAAATGACATTTTTACTTAGCAAAATAACATATAAATCTCATCTATCAATATAGCATTGTGTCCCAGGCTACAGGAATTGTAGAACACCCTGGAAGACACAAGGGCCTTGGATTGGGTGTTACAAGAACGAGTATATGTGGTCGATCTCGTGGTTCTCGTAGCACTAATGAGCAAATCGCCATCCTCACCCAAAAATTGAACGTGGCATTTGAATGGATGGCAACAATGGAGCAAGAGTTGTCATTTATTAAATCTCAAGGGTATAAGCCATCCGATTCAGTAGACCATGATCAACTTCACATACCTAATGTAAATAGCGTCAGAGATAGTTGTGAAGCTGATGCATTTCTTTCTACTCTTCCTGAGGTAAGCATTACAAACTATGAATTGTTATTAAATGTATTCGGTGTAATAAATTATTAATAATGTGTAATATTTTTGTTTAGGGTTTGCATAAATGTGACTTATTAGCGAATGCCCTTTCAACAATTTTGGCGAAAGGAAGGGTCCGCATCAGTCACAGTACCGAAACGCAGACAATCCACGGGTACAATTTAGCCCTAAATACAAGGCTGGTGAGTATTGACACTCCAATCATTGGCAGTGCACACTTGCCTTGTTATAAAGAGGGCGATGAGGCAACCACAGTACTAGAAGCTTATGGAAGCTTCGTGGCTTGGCCTGCGGATCAAATACGTCTCACTACTAAAGAGGTATTGACATTTGACATCTTCATTAGACCTTGTTTAGTAGTTACACTATTCATACGTTTTTCATGTATATATTTATATGCTCAATATATATTTTGTTTAATATTATCAATTAAGGAATAAAAAAAGAAGACTGCTTCTGCTAGTAAAACCAAGAGAGGTACTAGCAGAACGAGCAACACAAAACAGGGCGCTGCCAAAGGAAAGAGAGCTAAATTTAAAAAATCAGTTACCCCACAAAAGATTCCTTCTTCATATCAGCAAAGCCAACCTCCACCAGCATTAGCTTTATTATTTTTTTATGCCCAAAACTACCTCAGGGACAATTTTATTTTCATTGATTGTCGTCCTGAGTATGTTGGGAGGGACGATGCTACTTACATGGTATCGACGGCTGACATAAGCGACATTTATAATCAAGAATGGATGTCAACCATAAGTGTCACCGTCTATGTCACGTAAGTATTATTTCATTTTGAGATTTTAGTACCCTTAACTTATACAATTGAAATTTTTATGACCTCTTATATGAGTTATTAGTTATTAACAAATATGCATTGTTTTTGTTGTCCATAGGTTGGTAGCTACTCGAGCTGCGATGGAGGGAATGCTGTCCTCTATTGTGTTTGTGTGCCCATACTACATAGCTGACGGTATTACAATAAGAGAGGGTAGGCACATAAACTATTTAGCGGATCGTATTTTGATTGAGGGACACAACAAGCTCTATCTCATTCCTCACCTCGCAACGGAACATTGGATTTTGTACGCCGTCCGACCTGATCTTAATAAAGTCTATGTGTTTGATTCCCTTCGAACCTATGACGTGCCTTTTGAAGTCGCTCGTCGTGGTGGGAAGGAATTTATCGACATATTAGTATACTTTTCACTTCTTACTTCATTAGCTTATTTATACATATATTCGCCTAGCTTTCATTATTTGAGGTATATATGCGTACTTACAATATTGTGTATCCAACTCTATTTATTAGGGCACTACGGACAGCGTATCAAAGGAGAGGTGGGAATGGTGTCCCAGACCCAAAGAATGTTCAATACGAGCCTGTTATAGTAAGTAGTAAGGCTACTATTTTATATTTTATTTTAATTAAAATTAATATCTAATAGTTAGAGAGCTAACTGAATTTATTTGACAGTGTCCACAACAGCAAAACGACAAAGATTGTGGATACTATGTATGTAGAGCAATGGATCTGATAGTCCAAAATGGATCGATCAACATAGATCCAAGCCATGTATGTTTTCTTTTCGATATTTTTCCATTAATGAATCATGACATATATGTTTGGTACTTGACGTAAGTGCTAACTGTATATTAATCAAAACTTGGGATTTGTAGTTTTTCACCGATGATTATGCACAAGGCCAGCAATACAATGTTGAAGAAATTGATGAAGTGAGAGAGCAATGGGCCAAGCATGTGCACTCATTCATTCGGTATTAGGTAGAGATCTATATATTCTACATGCATGTTCAGGTTTGTATTTTGTCTATGTCTTTAAGTCTTCTAAGCTAGATTTATGAACATTTTGCTTTGGGGTGTAGAGCTACCAAGTTGTGGTATGCCTACTAATTTTGATTCTTGAGTATATATATCCGGTGTATTAACAAGGGATTGATTGAAATTATGGTGTGATTGCAGATTTGTTATCAATTGATGTTGTTTTACAATGCAGATTTGGTAATTATTTGAACATACAACTGTGTATGTGGGCAGGAACAAAACTGCAAAAAAAAAACTGGAGTTTTAATAACGGTTTTCATCAGAACCGTTATTAAATATGAAATTTACGCACATATTCGTGGGTTTTTGTGTATTTTTCATGACGGTTATGAACCGTTATTAAAGATTTAATAACGGGTGATTCAATAACGGTTGAAAACTCCAGTTTTTTTTTTTTTTTTTGCAGTTTTGTTCCTGCCCACATACACAGTTGTACGTTATTAAATATGAAGTTTACGCACATATTCGCGGGTTTTTGTGTATTTTTCATGACGGTTATGAACCGTTATTAAAGATTTAATAACGGGTGATTCAATAACGGTTGAAAACCGTTATTAAAACTATAAAATAATCGTTATTAAAACCCCTTTCCGTGGTAGTGTAGGTTAGTCTAATTAATCATGTGGATGGATTAATGCTACTATGATTAGTAATAATGATTGTAATGTTACTGAAATTAGTCTGTAATTAATGAAATTTTAGGCTTTGAATCTGGCCTAGAGGATAAGAAAATCACATGCAAAAACACTGAAGATTTGTTGTGGTGGTAGTGAAGGGCATGGCAGGGCAGGGCAGGGGTGTCCTATTTTGGGAGAGAGGGTTAGGGAGGTTAGTTTGAGGTAGGCAAATTTTACAGGTTAGTTTGAGAAGGCTGGAACCATTTTTTTTTTAATTCCTTACATCAAATTGTAACTAATCTCAATTTTTTATATTTGAATGACAGATTTTGGAATAAAAGATCGAAGTTGGATGCAATTTTTTTTCCAACTTCATGAAGGTATTGGTTAATGATGATTTTTATTGTAGTTTAAATGATTGGGGAAGGTTTCTTTTCAAACTTGTGTAAGGTTCAATTTATGGAATTGTCAAATTTCAAATCTTTTTATTTTTTTTTCATTCTCATATTGTATAACTAAATGAATGTGTATTTGATTAGTATGTTTTTTTCTTTTGTTGAAACATGCATGCCTTTAGATGGAAATTAGATGGTTTAGGGTTTAGTGGGTTTGGGTTTGTAGGGTTTAGGGTTTAGGGTTAGGGTTCATGGTTTAGGATTTAGAGGGTTTGGGGGTTTGGGTTTAGGGTTTAGGGTTTGGGTTTAGGGTTTAGGATTTAGAGGGTTTACGGTTTGGGGTTTATGGTTTAGGGTTTGGGGTTTAGGGTTTAGAGGGTTTAGGGTTTAGGGTTTAGAGGGTTTAGGGTTTAGGGTGTAGGTTTTAGAGGGTTTAGGGTTTAGGATTTAAAGGGTTTGGGGAGTTTAGGGTTTAGAGGGTTAGGGTTTAGGGTGTAGGGTTTAGGATTTATGATTTAGAGGGTTTAGGGTTTGGGGTTTAGGGTTTAGAAGGTTTAGGGTTTAGTGTTTAGGGTTTAGAGGGTTTAGGGTTTATGGTTTAGGGTTTAGGGGGTTTAGGGTTTAGGGTTTAGAGGTTTATGGTTTAGGGTTTAGGGTTTAGGGTTTAGAGGGTTTAGGGTTTAGGGTTTAGAGGTTTAGGGTGTAGGGTTTGGAGGGTTTAGGGTTTAGGGTTTAGGGTTTAGAGGGTTTAGGGTTTGGGGTTTGGGGTTTAGGGTTTAGGGTTTATGGTTTAGAGGGTTTAGGGTTTAGGATTTAGAGGGTTTAGGGTGTAGGTTTTAGAGGGTTTAGGGTTTAGGATTTAAAGGGTTTTGGGGGTTTAGGGTTTAGAGGGTTTAGAAGGTTTAGGGTTTAGGGTTTAGGGTGTAGGGTTTATGATTTATGATTTAGAGGGTTTAGGGTTTAGGGTTTAGGGTTTAGAGGTTTATAGGGTTTAGAGGGTTTAGGGTTTAGGGTTTAGAGGGTTTAGGGTTTAGGGGGTTTAGGGTTTATAGGGTTTAGAGTTTAGGGTTTAGAGGTTTAGGGTTTAGGGTTTAGGGTTTAGGGTTTAGGGTTTAGAGGGTTTAGGGTGTAGGTTTTAGAGGGTTTAGGGTTTAGGATTTAAAGGGTTTTGGGGGTTTAGAGGGTTTAGGGTTTAGGGTTTAGAGGGTTTAGGGTTTATGATTTAGAGGGTTTAGGGTTTAGGGTTTAGGGTTTAGGGTTTAGGGTTTAGGGTTTAGAGGTTTATAGGGTTTAGGGTTTAGAGGGTTTAGGGTTTAGGGGGTTTAGGGTTTAGGGTTTAGGGTTTAGAGGGTTTAGGGTTTAGAGGTTTGGATATTTTGTTTGGATATAGGTTTGGGTTAGTTTTTTGGTTTGGTATTAATAAAATCTTGAATGTTGATTTAATTTTGATCTATAGTTGAGATTAGTTCTTATATTTGTATATTAATAAAAGTTTGCATGTAAACCTCACCCTATATATATATATATATGTATATGTATATGTGTGTGTATGCGCGCACGCGTGTGTATATATGGAACTTAAACATTTTTAGCGACTAATAAATTAATAATTAATAATTAAAAATTATATTAGTCGCAATAGATATACCAATAATGACGACTTTTAATAGTGATCGTTAATAATATATCAATAACGACAAAAAAAATGGTCATTAATGCACCAGTTTATTGTAGTGTTAAATAAATAAATTCAAAGAAGAAAATATTTGTTACAAATAAATTGTTAAAATGATTTTACTAATTTAAAGAGATTTTATAATAAAAAATAATTTATTTTTGCTAATGAAATATAACTCCATAATAAAGTCGTAATCACACAACGAAGTTATAATTGGAAACAAATTTAAAATATTAAAATAAAAACACACAATGAAATTGGAAATATATTTTAAATAAAAACCATATAGCTTGTGGAAAAATAAATAAAATATCAAAATAATAATTAAAAGAAATTGAAAAATATATAAATCAAATTCTAAGGAACTATAAAAAATTTAAATAATTTTCGTAAATGGAAATATATTTTAAATAGAAACGAAGATCATATGAATTTAATAAAAGTCATAATTGTGAATGAATTTTTCTAGAATAATCTACAACGACAAATGATTAAATAAATTCCAATATGAATTTGAAATAATCAATAAAATTGTAAAACCAATCACAAATAAAATAATTAAACATTTTCATTAAATTTCATTAATAAAGTCATTGAGTTTAAGGAAATTGAATTTAAAAAATACGAGGTATTACAATAATTATATAAATAACTATAATAATATTCGGCCTAAGAAGATCTAACAACCATGGGTACACCGCCGCCTAGACCCTCATCGCATTGATCGAGTAGCAAGACTCCCATCATATAGGTCATTCGAAGTCTGACTTGACTGATTATTACCTTTATTATAATATTTATTATTATAATTCAAATAATAATGAGAGTTACTATAATTATTAATCATTATTATAATTATAACTTTTATTATTTTAAGAATAATTATTATTATTTTAATTATCATAGTTATGTTACAATAATATTAACAATAATTATAATGATACTTATAAATATGGTTATATATTATATTATTATTATTTCATATAAAAATTAGCAATTATCATAATAAGAGAAGTATCTCATGTATAAGAGGAATGAATCTATTATGCCACGAGATATAATAATAGTTGAAACATTTGTTTTCCTTATATACTAATACCAATAGATATATGAGTAGGTATTAGTTTTGTTGGTACAATGTTACTAATACCCACAGATATAAAAGTAGGCAAAAGATCTATTGGCATAACATACTATTACCAACAGATAAAAATTTTCTGTAGGAAAAACTTTCTTCATTGCCCATAAAAAAATATCTGTTGGTATTAGTAACTTTTGTCAACCAAAAAAAAATTAGTGACTAAATTTCTGTTGGCACAAGTCATAAATTTTGTAGTGAAAATTATGATAATGATAACAAACATAATATTAGTATTTATTTACACCCCCACACACATATATATTAAACGGATCTAGCGAGTCATATTTGGGTATGAAACTACTAAATCTAGACTTATTTAGGTACATATGGAACCAGAACTGACTCAAACCCATCGAATCCAAAAATTATGGACCCAGACCTACTAAAAATGAGGAGGGTCTAGCTAGTCTATGTCGAGTCTGGGATCCATTGCCATCCCTAGGTGGATGCGAAGAATCCGACTACTTATTTGAGGACAATATTGGAATTTGGGGAAACAACTATCAACAATACTAATGTTGCATGGGGACGGAAACGGAAAAATAAAAATAAAAAAATACAAAATGTTGTTTTTAAAAATTAGAAAGGAGGAATGACAAGAAATGATAAACAAAAAAAATTATATATGTCTATATATACACAAATTATATATATTTTAAAAAATATATATTAAATCTATTATAATTAAGAGAGAAAAAAAAAATTAAAACCACTATCTACCTGTGTTGATGTAGACCATTAATAAATATTTTTAATAAATAAATAAATAAATAAAATAATCAGACTCTTTAGGTATCAATTTTGATATTGAAACATTTTTGGGATAGAAAAAGATAAGGGTTTGTTTCCGAGGCAGGAAACGTCACTCGTCTCCTGTTTGCATGCTTCATGGCATAATACCTCATCTATTACTAGCTAGCAATCCTCTTATATATATATATATATATATATATTCTGTTAAGAACTTTCTATTATATGATGTGGAAGATTGTAACACCTCCAAAATTTACTCCTGAAATTTTTTTTGAAAGAATAAAGCGGAAGCTAAAATAGAATCTGGGGAATATTACCGCCACATCCAACACAAGATACCATCTATCTCATGCTAGATACAAGGGTAAAACTTGTCAAATAAAATTTCAACCAATATCTATGCAGTGAAGATAAACTCCCACAAGGAGATATCCATAGGCAGATGGCAAGTGAATATTTTCACTAAATAAAATCATCGCTGAATGAATCAGCGGAACCTATAAAATAAATCCGAACTTTAAAAGCATATCAGAGTATGAGGAATTAAAAGTCAATTACAACACCCCTCAAATTTTAAATACAACCCTTGAAAACTTCCAAAAATAAATACAATCAAACAAGAAAATTTTTGATGGATCAAATTCAGGATTGCCTACTCTCTCAAGTCAAGTCTTCCACCCAAATACAATATACGAACTCAAACCTGCACAAGAGGTCTGCTCACCACCATCAATGGATCATCACAGGACCCATTCAACTAAGGTAGCATCAGTACGGGTTTAGTACTGAGTAAATCAAGACTACCCAACTCATGGAAGGAAACATGAAACACATAAGATATGAAAGACTCTAGCTTACAATTCTCATGCTCAATTATACATGTATTACATACAATAGAATATAGGGTCACGGAATCATACTTATGAGTACATTACTAGACATGATGGCACATAAGATACAAGTGTATAAGAAATCACGATCACATGCTAATTAACACCAATCCAACAATTTAATAATAATCATTATTACATCCAATTTTATTTATTTACGATGAGTTCAAGGACCCCACTATTCTTAAACCAGTGGAACGGTCTAAATGACCTCTCGGGGACAACACACCCTAGCCACTATTATCATCTGGTGGAATGGACCCTACACCTCTCAGGGCAAAACGATCATGAGCCACTATTCTTAACCGGTGGAATGACTTGAATCACCTCTCAGGGATAGGACACTTGAGCTACTATTATCATCGAGTGGAACGGACCCTAAACCTAGTCCTGACTCACGTAATCTTCTACTTTAAATTATTATTGTCTTATTCATTACTTATCTCATATCATATTTTTATTCACAGTGAGTATAGGGCCCCACTATTCTTAATCCGGTGGAACGGACTGAAGCACCTCTTAGGGACAGGACACTTGAGCCACTATTATCGTCCAGTGGAACAGACTCTACACTTGTCAGGGCAAAAAAATGCTGTTGAGCCACTATTCTGAACCGGTGGAACGGTTTGAATCACCTCTCAGGGACAACACACCTGAGCCACTATTATCGTCCGGTGGAACGGACCCTACACCTCGGCCCAACTCACGTGATCTTCCACTTTGAATTATTAGTATCTTATTCAAGGATTTTAACCAACCATAAATCAGGCCCACATGAATAATTCCATAACATAAAGTTATAACATAGGATATCATATAATTTCAATCCATACTCAACCCGTCACATACTCAAATGCATACCATATTCAAGTGTCATATTAACACACATTTGTATTGAGGCTATAAATTCGTACATATATGCAATTACCACACAGAACACAACATACACTTGACATGATTAAATAATCGATAGGTATACTTATCACCTTCCACTTCAAGTATACATACATCCAAATTCCGCCATAATTAAAGGTAAGTAATGACTTACCTAAATCGGAAGCTAGCTAAGAAAATTGAGAAAGAGAGAGAGCTATCGAGAGCTCGACAATCCATGATAAAGTTTTCCTAGATCGCCGATAGAAATTGAAAACTAGGTTAGAAGCTATTTTATCAATCAATGATTCACATATTATAATTAAATCCATATAATGGGACACAAACAATCTTTCTTGGAATACGTGTCCATAACCTAGGACTCAAGAGCATAGCTCTATTAAGATTTAAGATTAAATATCAACCAAATCAGATTTAACACTTATCATTTGGGACATTTCAAATTAATTTGGAAAGCCTGATAAAGAATAATCAATTAAAAGTTAATTTATCGAAAATGACTTATTCATTAGGTTTTACAACTAAATAGGTAAACCAACCATTTGCATAGAACCAAATCCAAACCGATTAGATTAAAACATAATTCAAATGATTTAAAACCCAAAGACAGAAATCAATTAGATAAAAGACACATCGCACAATTAATTTTATAAAACCATATCCGGCAAATCAGGGTTTTTAATGCTTGAGCTACAAACCGACTAATTAACTTTTATTATCTCAAATTGATAGCTTAAGAGTACGATTAAACTGATTTTAAATAAATCTAGATAATCAATTTCAACAAAAGAATCTTCCGATTAGCCAATTCAAGATGATCCGTTTTTAAAATTAGGGTTTTAAAGCTCACGACACAAACTCAGGTAATTCAAATCAATTAATTCCAATTAAAGGTATTTGAATGCAATTAGGATTATTTCAACTATTTCTATAAATTTAATTTTTGAAAAATAGTTATACATATGATCAATTTCATAATTTCACTTGAAATCTAGGGTTTTAGGCCCGAAAATACAATTCGGTTGAATTATATTAATTTATTTAAATTAAATGTTTAGAAATGCAATTAGACATATTTTATAACATATCATATAATCAATTTCCCCAAACCAATAAAAGAAATACCCAATTTAATATAATTAGGGTTTTTGAGCCCGGAATACAAATCCGATCAATTCTCACTAAAATATATAAATTAATGGTTCAGAATTATAATTAAATGTATTCTAATGTAAATTATAAAACCAATTGACTAAAACAACCCGATTACTCAATCCAATTTAGTCCCGCAAGAGTTTTGACCTAAAACTCGAATTCCGATTAATTGCGCAAAATTTTCCCAAATCAACACTTCCGATATGAAATTAAATACGTTTCAAATGATATTATAAAATTAATTGAGCGGAACGACTCAATTATGCGACCCAATTTCATTTCACACGAATTTTGACCTAGGAATCAAATTTTGATTAATTCCGAATAAATTTCTCAAATTGACGGTTCCGACATGAAATTAGATACATTTTAAAACTTATTTTATAATTAATTTATCCAAAATCACCAAATCGGGCGAATCCAAAAAATTCGGGCATAACCGGCCAAATATTTGATTTTCACAAATCATTCAAATATACTACAATCAACCACTCTAAATCAATCATACAACATATATATACATAATCAAACAAACAATTTAGCTTTTCATAAGCTAATTCATACTCAAATAATCAAATCAATGTTAGGGTTTTCAGAAATTTGTACCAAACGAAAATCAACAAATCGGAACAAGGGAAGGCCAAAGAAGCTTCGCCGAAGGTCGGGGATAGCTCGCCGGCCATCACCCGAGCTCATCATGGCCAGACGGCGGCACGACCAACGCGGCTCCTTGTTGCTGCGGTCTACTGCTGCTGCTCCTACGCTGCTTCGGCTGCTGCTGCGACGTCAGTTGCAGGTTGTGGCCGGCAGTGGCTGGCGAGGTCGGCTGGCATGAGGGAGCTGGGAGAAGGAGGCAGCAGGGGCTGGGTGCAGAGAGCAGGGGAGTCGGGAAAAGGAAAGAGAAGAGAAGAGAGAGAAGAGAGAAAAGGAAAAGAAGAGGGGGGTCGGGGGCATCGGTTGGTTTTTTTTTAATTACAAATACAAGTATAAAATAAAATACTAAATATCTAAAATTATTATTGGAAGATTTTATCTAAAATTTATTCAACGAAAATCATTTCGGAAGGATCTGAAGGCTTAAAATTGATAAAAGAGCTATATAAAGAATTTCGGAAACATTTTCAGAAGAATTTACCAACGAACGCAAATATCTATATTATTTACGGAAATACATTATAAGACCCCGAAATAATATTTAAAAACATATAAGAAAATATTTAAGTCAAATTCTAATAAACCGAGACTAATTTTAATAATTTCCGAAATTAGTTTTCGGCAAACTAAAAAGCGTAAAACGGAAGAAAATTAATTTTGGAAAGGAATTCATAAATAAGCTCCAAAAACCTTTTTAATTTAAAATTTCCCGAAAATATTAATGATTTTTGGAAACGAATAAATTTAAAGTTGGAAATATTTTCTACGAATAAAATCATTAAAATAAATTTAACTATTTAAAAAGAAATTCTATAATTTAAATAATATATTTCGTTAACGAAATATAACTCTAAAATAAAGTCGTAATCACATGACGAGGTTATAATCGAGAACGAATATTAAAATTCAAAATACGAGAAAGAACGAAAATACATATTTTTAACCGAAAAATCGAAATCATAAGAATATAATAAAATCTGGTCGTGAACGAATTTATCTAGAATGGTTCGCAACAACAACGATTAATTAAATTCAAATATGAAGTCGAAATTGTCGATAAATCCATAAAATAAATCAAAATTAAAATAATTAAATGTTTACATCAAATTACGCTAATAAAATCATTAAGCTTAATAAAATTATATTTTAAAAATACGGGGTATTACAAAGATAATGGAGGATTATTCTTTCACAATACCTTTCTGTCTTGTTTCTTGGGTAGAAGTTGCGTCCCATAATGATGGAGATGTCGATTAAGAATTTTAGTCTTTATTGATACCTTGATATTTTGATGTTGATCTACACTAAGATCAACTCAATTATAAAGAAAAATATCAAGTTTTCTCTAGAGAACAATTCTTCAACTCTTAAGAAAATTCTCACCTGAAGATGAAGGAAAGAAGATTTGAAAATTCTCTATCTGATTCTTATTAATTGCCAACTCTATTAGAATGTACAAAGTACCATTACTTACATATGCATACATATATAGACCGAGTTTATCCTTTACTAACCTACCTCAACCAACTGGCCTAATTAATAAAGACTATCTACTGCATGCCCATATTATATATATAATGGCTAAGATTACAAGTTACAAACATTACAAAGTATACATAAAATAATAAAGTTACACAAAACCCTAATCATGTAATATATTAAATAATCATATGCAATCAAGATTTGTATTTTGTAGCATTATTTTCCATGCAAATTTGTAGCCCTTGTAATCATAATGTACTAGGAATGATCAACGAGGTTACTGGGTGGTGAAGCAAGCAATGCTGAAACTTACTTGCCTTTCTCCGATGTGTAAGCATGATTATATCTATGCCAACAATTTAGAGCAAGATGTCCAGGTTTGTTACATATTTGACAGATTGGTTTCTCTTTACCTATTTCAGTGGTGATAGAGCGAGAGTTTCTGGAAGTAAAACCATTCTTAGGACCTCCAGAATAGTGAGTTTGATGATTTTGATTTGAAGGAAATTTTATTTAACGTGACTGACTGGAATGGTTGTAGTTGCTTTACCTTCTTCCTTGTCCACAACATGATCCAAAATTCCCTCTATTAGCGACATAAGCACTGTAAATCGCTGACTGCTGCTGAGCTTGCTCATCTGCCTTGATTCTATTTTCTTCATTGTACAACATCTCTAATAGCAACTCAACAGTTAAAGAATTTTCAATAGACAAGTGAGTATTCAGGGCAGAGAAAAAATTGTTGAACCTTGATTCCAACCCACTTAATATACATTAAAGTAGTTATTCCTCAGAGATAGAGGTACCAGTGCTTGCCAAAATATCAGCTATTGCATGCTTGCTTTCAACATAATCAAGAACCAAAAGTGTACCTTGCTTGAGCCTATGCTAGAGCTCGGATTTTAAGTGCATGATCTGAGCTTTAGAACTCGACTGGAAAATGTTGCTCAAGATAGACTATGCTTTCTGAGTTGTTTGTGCTCTTGTTATATAACTGAGTACCTGTTCCGAGAGTGTACCCTTTAACCACAGTAGGACAATTCTGTCCTTAAATGCCCACAATTCAAACTCGGGATTAATCTTACATGTTCTGTCAGTGGAATCGGTGCTAGCTCGAAGAAATTTTTGTAGTTCCTGATTTTCATTTTTAACGAGGTATTCAAGACCGAAGGCCTCCAGAGTAGATTTAACTTAGGATGTCCATATGGGGAAGTTTTCTTTATCTCGATCCAATTTAATTGAAAGAGAGGGAAGAGCAATGGATGTATTTGTTTTAGAGGTTTGCTATGTGCAAAGGAAAACTAGCTGTATTAGCTTCATTCGATGCATTGGTTTCGGTGGCCTTTTTTTTTTTTTTTTTTTTTTTCCGGTTTGTTGATGTTAGTCTAATACTTCAATACCATAAACGAACCTGTAATTTGATAGGAATTCTTTAGTTAGCCACTACGTGGAATCTACCTTTATTTATAATGAGAAATTACAACTAAAATAGATAGTATAGGAGAAATAATAGGAGACAATAGAGGAGTTTATAGCTGGTAGATAAATAATAGCAATATAGCTCCTAAAATAAGGGAAGCAGTCCCGTTTTAATATGATATCCTTGATAGTAACTAAAAGACCGATATACTAGTCTTCAATCCAAAAATTATCTCATACACTAATGGTTGTACTCTTAAATATTATACTACTACCATACAAATTATCCATCAAGAGATGCAGGAGAACTCAGTACTAAAATATTTCTTCTCCTCCTTCTACTTAACTTCATCATCCTTTTTATCGTATAATTTTTCCACACCATTCGCACTCGGCTCTTCATGGCCACTACACTTCTCGACACCATCGCGCTCTTGGGTGGGGTTGTTCATCTTCGTTGTTAGAAGCGCAAGATCGTCATCCTTGCTCCTTATTAGCTCCTCTGCAATATGCGTTGGAGTCACTTGCACACCCTGTTGGATTAGCTTGTCGACTTCTCCGAAGAGCGGATGGTCTTGGATGAATAGGTAATTAGAAGCTAGGATCTTAAAGGCAGGCATGTTCAAATACGACATCTTAATGTGCATGTCCATACAGCCGGGCTGTAACAAAGTCGGATCAAGCCTGTCTTTGTGATTCGTAGTGAATACGATGATTCTCTCACCTCCGCAGCTTGACCATATGCCATCGATGAAGTTGTTCAGTAATCCTGATAGTGGTATCTGCATCATATATTAGAGATAAATTTAGAAATTCAATAATAGAGTCTATTGTTGGTGTTAATTAAGTAATTGCTTATTTGATTAAGTGTGTGATAGGGATCGCTAGAAAAAAATGATTTTATTCTGTGATTTTTATATCTATTATTTTTAAAAAATAAATTTTTTTCTTTCTAAAATACCCATTTTAGTTTTTTTTTATAAAAAAGAATTATTTTAATGGAAATAGACCATATAAAAAAAAATTATTTTTTTCAAGTGCTCTCTCAACCATGCAATAAGGTCATCCATAACACGACTATGGTGCCTGAGTTACCTTAGCTTCAGGCCATGCTATTCCATGATATCGGAAAAATGACAGCGTACAAACAGGCCTTACTCATATTCATATATTGAACTATTTAACTACAAGGTTTAACTACCAGTCTATTTGGATGGAGGTTAAATGAGATTAGGTTAATAAAGGTTAAATGATATAAATTAATCTAGGTTAGGGGAATCGAGGTGAATATTAGTGTCTCAGTTCTTGTGACTGGGTCCCCTTTCTCCCCCCCCCCATTTAGTATGGGTAGGGGGCTTAGACAAGGGGATCCTATTTCTCCTTTCTTGTTTGTGTTAGTGGTGGAGGCGTTTAATCAGCTTATCAGAATAGGGGTCGACAAGGGTTTGATTCATGGCTTAAGAGTGGGGAGGCAAAGGTGTGAAGTCACTCACCTCCAGTTTACTGATGATACGATGATCTTCTGTGGGGAGTCTATGGAGAATATCAAGAATTGGCACTACAACAAACTGGTGCATTAACGACCAATTTAGCGACCAAATTTTTTTTTTGTCGTTATTGATATATTATTAACGACCATTGTCAAAAGTTGTCGTTGATGGTATATCTATTACGACTAATATAATTTTTGGTCGTTAATCATTAATTTATTGGTCGTTAAAAATATTTAAGTTCTATATATATATATATATATATATATATATATATATATATTTTATAATAAATTTTTTCAAATCTCTAAAATCCAAAAAAAAAACCACTTAATTGCCCCAACTCCTTAAAAAAAAAAAAACCCAAAATTTCACCTCCCGCGCACCCTATACTTATGTTTCGGCCAAAAAACAAAACACCCCAAAATTTCACCTCCCGCGCACGGCGCACCTGTACCCATTGTTTTATTTCTACATACAAGTCCCTCCCTGACCCTTGCTCGACGTCCATTCCCCTGCCCTGGCATTCTCCTTCTCGAAGGCTTCATCCCAGACTGCACCACCACGCAAGCCGCCGCCGGTCGAGCAGACAACACACAGTTGTTGTTTCTCCTCGTCGTCGTCGTCCAATACAGCAGCAGTGGAGCAGCAGCAGCAGCCACCAGCAACACACGAGGACACCCACGGCGCGCCACCGCCCGCCCGCTTCCAGTGCCGCTCGTCACCGGCGAAGCTCCAGCACCCCTCACTCCCTCCAATTTCGCTGCAATACGTTTGGTATAAATGCTCAAACCCTAACTTATGTTTTGATTAATTTTAAATGAATTAGCTTATGATAAGATAATTTAGTTGTTTAATTGTATATATATATGTGTTGTATGAATGATTTAGAATGGTTAATTGTATTGGTTATGGTTGATTTGTGAAAATTGGATTTGTGACCCAGCTATATCCGGATATGTCGGTTTTATCCGATTTAGCTATTTTAGATAAATTGAATTTACACTATCCTTTAATATGTATCTAATTTCATGTTAGAACTATCAATTTGAAATTTTTGTGCAAAATTAATCGGAATTGGATTCTTAGGTCAAAATTCTTGCGGATTTAAATTGGATTGTGTAATCGAGTTATTTTATTCAATTGATTATATAATTTGCATTAGATTATGTTTAATTTCATTTTCGACATGTCAATTTAAATATTTTAACAAGATTTGACCGGATTTATAGTCCAGGCTAAAAAACCATATTTATGTTAAATTGGATGTTTCGTTTATTGTTTTAATCAATTGAGTATATGATAGATGCTATCTTGAAAGTAAAATATTAGGAAGGGTTTTGATGGGTGGTGGTGCTGAAGTTTTTCTTCATTACTTTATATTGTTATATAATCTCTTTTTTATGTCCTTACTACAAGAAATTTGATTTTTAGCAACAAAAAAAGTCGTTGCTAAAAATATTTTTAGCAACAATATTATATTTTCAGTAACGGCAAGCCTTCGTAGTATATCATAGCGTAACTAAAGGTTTCAGCAACGATTTGTGCCGTTGCTAAAAAAGATGTTTTTAGCTACGATTTATTATCGTTACTAAAAAAAGATGTTTTTTAGCAACGATTTGTTGCCGTTGCTAAAAAAAGATGTTTTTAGCAACGATTTGTTGCCGTTGCTAAAAAAAGATGTTTTTAGCAACGATTTGCTATCCTTGCTAAAAAAAAAGCTATTTTTAGCAACACTTTGTTGTCGTTGCTAAAAAAAAGATGTTTTTAGCAACAATAACTTTGTGGCTAAAGAGGATTTTCTTGTCATAAATGATCATCATGAATTTTGAAGCTTTACTATTTTTCACAACAACATTTTTGTTGCAAAAAAAAAATCTCTTATATTTTGCAATAACCATTTTATTGAACAAATATTTTATTTTTTGTAACAATCTATTCATTGCCATTGATATACTATTTTCTGCAACAACCTTTTTGTTTGTCAATACTGTATTTTCCAACGTCTATTTTGTTGCCAATAATCTACTAATTTCTACAATAACTATTTTGTTGATAATAATTTATTATAATTATATGTTATTTTTGGCAATGACATCATTGCTAATGATAAGACATTATTACAATAATAATATATAAAACATCACCTTACAACCTATTATATCCATAATAAACTTTAATTCTACTTATACTAATTAAATACAAACACCAATAGCAAATTGAATTTGATCATCATTGTAAGATACATAATTCATCAATTGTACAATCATTTGTCTAATACAATTGTCAAAAATCAAGGTATTAATCAAAATATCCAAAAAGACATCACCATGGTCATCCAGTCTTCTTGTCAAAGCACCAAGGAATCTAAAGCTAGTATACAAAGAACATAATCAAGAGAGATAAGTTTTAAAGCACTTTCCAAGGTAAATTCTTCATGTTATGTATTGTCTTCTAGTGTAAACATTCAAATCTGATTTTTCTACTTTTCCTATCATTTCATGCTAAAATAAAAGGCTAGAACTAGGTAGAAGTTAGTGCAAAAGATTTGGGATATATATTGCCAAGTAAGGGTTGAATTTAAGGACTTTTGGATATCAAAATTGATGCTTTGCTCCAGAATATAATGGAAATTCAATACATAAAATGAGAATGAAGTTAGCTAAGTTTTCATAGGTTTATATGCACCGTAAAAGCACTTTCTTCATGTTTCTGCACTAGTTTTGCAATAAATGTACATGTCTGAATTTTCAAATGTGAAATGAACTTATTTTTAATTTTAAAAATGAGTAGACATTGAGTAGACCAAGGAATCCATTATATAAAGAACACAATCAACTGAGATAAGTTTAGAGAAGTTTTTAAGCACTTTCAAAGGTAAGTTCTTCATGTTATTTATGGTTTTCTGCTATAAACATTCAGATCTAATGTTTCTACTTTTCCTGTCATTTTATGCTGAAATTAAAGTCTAGAACTAGCAAAAGTTAGTGCAAAATGATTTGATTATATATTGCTAGGTTAGGGTTGATTTGAAGGCATTTCAGACGTCAAAATTGATGCTTTGATTTAGAATATAATGGAAATTTAATGCATAAAATGAGAATGAAGTAAGCTAAGGTTTCATAGGTTTTTATGCACCATTTGTTCTATTTCTACACTAGTTTTACAATTTGCAGGTCTAAATTTTCATATCTGAAATGGGCTTATTTTTACTTTTAAAAATGAGCACAATCCTTGATTACACAAGGGAATTCAGTATACAAAGAATGCAACCAAGTGAGATAAGTTTGGACAAGTTTTTAAGTAGTTTTGAAGGTAAATTCTTCATGTTATTTAATATTTTCTACTGTAAAAATTCGGTTCTAATTTTTCTGCTTTTCCTGTCATTTTATGCTGAAATTCAAGTCTAGAACTAGGCAGAAGTTAGTGCAAAACCTCACTTGGTGGTTGGTGAAAAAGCATCCACTACCTTTTGTAATGTTAGTTAAAGTATGTTTCCTTTCCTAGGGATACCTAGTGAAGTAGTAATTATTAAAAATTATATATTTATATACTTTTACCTTTTGATCAAAAGAAAAAGAAAAAAGGGATCCAAGCTGACCTATCAAATTATATGACTAGTTTCATTTCATTCTTACCAACTTATTACTCTCAATAGGCTAAATGAAGTTATGTAGATATTCTATGCTACCGTCATTTCATGCTTATCATTTGTAGGAAGTTCATTAGGATGTAAGGTTATGTCGTTCATATATCTTCTATGTTCATAAATAATCATAATGATTGAAAATACATTGTCTAATATATCTTCTAGGATTTGAGGTTTGGTTTAGGGTTAGGATATAGGAAAATTCTATTCTTGATATCTTAGATAACGTTTTTATGTTTTTCAATCTCATTTTGATAAATTGGTAATTACGTATGACCTACTGCAATTTGAGTCACGAATAGAGAAGTTAGGATGACAATTGGGTATCAAAATCATGTTTAATCATCCTTGAGTTAGGATATGAAGCTAAAAGTTGAATCATTTTATAGTTAACTATATAGCTATGGACAGTGCACATATAATCTGTTTTTTTCCTGCTTGTTAGACCTGATTTTTTTTCTCTGTAGACTTAGAATACCTTCTTTTAAAAATTATGAATCTTTATAATAAGTAAAAAGAGGTTAGAAATGTGTAGGTAAAATTGAGTTGAGCTAAAATTATTTTTATGAGCTTCTACTGGTATGAATCTATTTTTTAATTCAATTTTAGTTCAGATTTTAGATCTAATGTTTAGCCATTATGCTAGCTAATTACATGTTCACAGACCTAAAATATAATGGATATTTTAGTATAGCTAATGAAAAATAAATTTAGCTAAGTTTCTATAGGTTTTATGTACTATAGAAGTGTTGTCTTGACATTTTCGTACTAATTTTGCTGAAAATGTATAGATTTGATTTCAGACCTAAATTTTTGATGATTTTTACATTATAAAAATGACAATACACCTGTAATATAATTGGGGATATAGTACACAAAGTGCATAAAAAGTGCTGAATCAAGTTAGAGTAGTTTGGTTAAGTTCATAAGCACTTTCGGATATGATTCCTTCATCTTTGAGACTGATTTCTACAACAATTTTACAAATCTGATTTCTGATATAAAATCAGCTTGTTTTCACCTTATAAACATGTTTAGAGACCTATCATATGATTAAGAATTCAGTATATTAAAAGTATAATCAAGTGGCATAAGTTTAGAGGAGGGGTTTAAGCATTTTTGGAGATAGCAATTTCAAGTTTTGAGTTGATTCCTGCAGTCAAACTTTTAGGTCTGGGTTTTTTTATACATCACTTTTTTTGCATGATATGAAGGCTGAAACATGGCATAAGTGGTGGAAAAAATTACCGGACATATATGATTAAGTTTGGTTTGAATTTAAGATCATTTGGACATTAAAATCTCTATTTTCGCATGTATATCAAGCAAGCTATTTTTTTATAAACTTCTAATGGCATGAACCTATTTTTTTTTTATTTGATTTCAGTTCAAATTTCATATCTATTATTTAATGAGTTGTCATTTTATTAAGGTAAGTTATGAGCTTGTGTTAGTATGGATATTTTTTTAGTTCAATTTCAGTTCAGATTTTATATCTAATATTTGGCCATTATGCTAGCGAATTACATGTTCAAAGACTTGAAATATAAGAGAAATTCTAGTATAGCCAATGAAGAATAAAGTTAGCTAAGTTTTTATAGGTTTTTATGCACCGTAGAAGCGTTGTCTAGACGTTTTTCTACTATTTTGCTGAAAATATACAGATCTGATTTCAGACTTGAAATTTAGATGATTTCCACATTATAAAAATGATAATAGAACTGTAATATTATTAGGAATGCATCATACAAAGTGCTGAATCAAGTAAGATTAGTTTGGCTAAGTTTATAAGCACTTTCGGAGGTGATTCCTTCATGTTTGGGACTGATTTCTACAACAACTTTACAAATCTGATTTCTGATCTAAAATAAACTTGTTTTCACCTTATAAACTTGTTTAAAGACCTGTCATATGATTGATAATTCAGTACATTAAAATCATAATCAAGTGGCATAAGTTTAGAGCAGGGGTTTAAGCATTTTTAGAGATAACGTCTTCAAGTTTTGAGTTAATTTCTGCAGTGAAACTTTCAGGTCTGATTTTTTTTTATGTCACCTTTTTTGCATGATATGAAGGCTAAAACATGGCATAAGTTGTGGAAAAAAAGTACTAGACATATATGGCTAAGTTTGGATTGAATTTAAGGTCATTTAGGCATTGAAATCTTTGTTTTCGCATGTGATTCAAGTGAGCTATTTTTTTATGAGCTTCTATTGGTATGAATCTTTGTTTTTCCTTAATTCAATTTCAGTTTAGATTTTAGATCTATTTTTTAATGAGTTGTCATTTTAAGTTCTTGTTTCAGCATGTGGTCTGCAGATAAATGATGTTGGGCTATGTATTCAAAGAAACATGGAAATTCGGAACTTAAACAAGACTGCAAAATTTGAAAACAAATAAAGAAAATAAAGCATGCACAATGAGGATATATTAAAGAAAACTCATCATCCCTGGTATTCAAATAAGCAAAAGAGAGGGTAAAAGATTATAAATTACCTTAATAATATCTCCTCCAAATAAGTTCATAATAAGTTCTTGTTTCAGCATGTGGTCTGCAGATAAATGATGTTGGGCTATGTATTCAAAGAAACATGGAAATTCGGAACTTAAACAAGACTGCAAAATTTGAAAACAAATAAAGAAAATAAAGCATGCACAATGAGGATATATTAAAGAAAACTCATCATCCCTGGTATTCAATAAGCAAAAGAGAGGGTAAAAGATTATAAATTACCTTAATAATATCTTCTCCAAATGGGGACAAAGCTGCCTCTCTCTCTCCCTCCCTCTCTATGAACAGAACCCTCCCAATTTGGTTTCCACCGGAACATACTTTGTGACTGAAATAACTCTTCTCTTAACAGCTGGTAGCTAATTGAGAGAAAAAAAAGGGGTTTTGAGTTCTCCAGCTGCACAAGCAACAACAATAAATAGCAAATTTTAATTTTGTCCCTCTTTTTTATTTGAACGCCGAGCGTGTTAAGGAAACAATAGCATGCATATATGCATGTAATTAATTATTTCTTTTAATAGAATTACTAGCCTTGAATTATTGTTATGATCTAGTGCATATTTAATTTGAGAAGCGGTTGACTATTCTTGTTTGTCAATAGATCTTGTTTTAAGATGATAAGTTTTATATGACTTCAGTTGGTGATATCAGTGGTCTGATATTGGTTTTTTCACTTTATGTACCTTTTAGGTAATTTGAAGTGGGTTCCGTATGGCATATAATGTCTTTTACTAAAAGTTATTCATCTGGCATATATTCAGAAAATTTTATCCGGGTTATTATTTTTCTGGCACTGAGGTCTTGGATTTTATGATATAATGGGATATTTGGTTTGCTTCTCTATTGATAAATAAGAGCAAACACCTCCCAGGTAATACAACAGTAATCTAATATTAGGAAGTATGGGGTGGAGGAAGCTTAGTAGACCTATTCATATTATCTGCTTCCAAATTCCTGTATTTTCAAGTGTTGAGCAGGGCCCACGTAAGCATCATAGTCTTTGAAGCTGTAAGCTTATTGCTATCTGGAGGCATGTATGTCGGCAGACAAAACATGATGGTTGCTACTATGTTTATTATATTATTCAGGTTTATATAATCTTTTTTTTTATTTACTTAGTTAGGAAGAAGGTTGAAATAGAGCAATAATTCAAGGGCAATGAATAAAACCATTAATAGAAAGTAGTATTCACTTGCCTTAAATAGGGTAATAATAAAATTGCCCTATTATAGATGATCTAATAGAGCAATTGAAAATTTCTTAATTGATTCTAACAAATAGTGTAATATAAAATATCCCCTATTAGATCCAATCTAATAGGGCAATGAATAAAAATTCTCTTATTTAATCATAATAAATAGTATAATAATATTTTAATAAATTTGATAGGATGCATCAGTGGATATGTTTCTTTTTATTGCATACCGATGACCTTTGAAGGGAAGAAAGTAAATTCATTTTAAGTCCGGGCAATTCATTTTTTCTCTATTTATCATGTTTTGGAGGGTAAGACTTTATGCTCCTAATTTCAACCGTTTTTGCTGCAACCACCACTTCCTCCACCAATGCACAACCTTCTTCCAGCTCAAATTGTGGTGGCTATATATATCTTGGGTTGAAGAGTAATGATATACTCTTGTTTTTATTATTTGGCATAATGTTTTTTTCTTTATTATTTTGATATCATATGTCATTGTTTATTTGATACTTATATTAATTATTATTTTTATATTTCTATTGTTGCAGATCCAGTTTATTTTGATAAACTTATCAAGTCTATTGTGTCTGATGGATAGAATGATTAATTCTTATGCGGCTGTTAATCATGATATTTTTGTAATGCAACGACATATTGTAGCTCTTTTGTAATATATTTATATTTGATCATAGCCGAAAATTGTACCGTACATTTGATACAAGTTATTTGTATGAATATTTAATTATAAACAGATATTTAGAAAATTATATCCATATGTTAGAATGGATATATATGTATGCAGGTACAGGATTTGAGAAGATCAAAATGGATATATATGCATGCATACAGGTACAAGTCTTGAGAAGATTGAAATGGATATATGTATGCATACATGTACAGGTTTTGAAAAGATTGAAATGGATATATGTATATCCATATAGGTGTAGGGTTATAGATGAATATTGAAATGTTGATTGTATATATTATTGAATATATAATTATGCCATTTGCGACCAATAAATTATGTCACAAATGATGAATGAATTTTAGTATTGACGGAAAAATTGGTCGTTAATATTATTTATGACAGTGTATTTTATTCGTCGTTATTATTTTTAGCGACCAACATCATACGTTATCGCTATTACTTTTAGCAACCAATATTATAAGTTGTCGCTATTACTTTCAGCGACCAACACTTTGCGTTGTCGTTATTACCTTTAGCGACCAAAATTATACGCCGTTGTTATTGCGTTAGCGACCAACATAATATGTAGTCGTTATTACTTTAACGACCAAAAAATTTCAGTTGGTCGTTAAAGCCTTTAACGAGGGAGCAATAACGACCACTGACGACCAATAAATTTTTTGGTCGTTATTAGCTTTAGCAACCAAAATTTGCCCATTAGCGACGAAATTTGTTGGTCGTTAAAAGCCTCATTTCTGGTAGTGTGGAGGAGACTGATTAATTGTTTTTATTTGCTCTTAGGTCTCGGGGTTAGTTTTACTAAAACAGAACTCACAAGACTTGGTGTGGATGAGCAGTTCTAGAGGGAGGCGGAAGACATATTGAGTGGTGTCATAGGTAAGCTTCCTACCATTTATCTTGGCCTTCATTTATGAGCAAATGGGGGCAACAGAAAGACTTGAAAACCGGTGATCGATAAAGTGAAACATCGGCTAGCAAGGTGGAAATCGAAGGTCCTTTTTGGAGTAGGAAGATTGGTTCTGATCAAGAGTGTTCTTAATAGCATTCCATGTATTATTTGAGTCTTTTCAGGATTCCAAAAGGGGTTGCTAAATAAATTATTAGTATACAGCATAACTTCTTCTGGAGTAATACGGGGGACAGGAAAAATCTGCCTTTAGTTAAGTGGAGTGTGATTTAGAAAGCTAAGTCTTTGGGAGGACTTGGAGTGGGGGATTTAGTCATGAAGAATAATGTTTTATTGTTAAAATGGTGGTGGAGGTACTATACTGTTAATGGTGCGTCATGGAAGGAATTTATGTCCTCAATTCATTACTTGGACCAGTCTAGGGGTATTCACAACTTGGGTATTCAGCGAGGATAGACTCTATGGGCAGATATTATCAAGTTGGGAAGATTGAATCCTATCCTGAAATAGGGCTTGTCAGTTTCTCTAGGTAATGGGAGAAATGTTAGTTTCTAGTACGATGACTGGATAGGAATAGGAGCGCTAAAAACCTTATTTCCAAGACTCTTTACAGTATCAGGACAACAGGAAGAAAAGATAGCTGGTATGGGGAGGTGGGATGGATTGCAGTGGACCTGGACTCTCAACATGATTTGGATCGGCTTAGCCCCTTGAGGGTTGAGCTTATATACTAGTTTGCGGTTCAGTAGAGGCTCAATATAAGAGACAGATTGGCTATGCTTCAAATTGTGGATCCAAGGGAGACAGGGTGTCCTTTTTGTAAGGCGGAGCAAGAATCGGTGAATCATGTATTTCTTCATTGCATTGTGACGGGAAGCATTTGGTATGAGATTAGTGGTTGGCTGGGTTTCTCATGGGTGATGCCAAATTCTATTGAAGAGCATGCTTCTACTTGGCTAGGAGTTAGAAGAATCAATTTGAGGGGAGATATTTGGCATACAATTTTTTTTTTTACTATAATAGGAGCTATTTGGGAGTTTAGGAACAAAACTGTTTCGATAAGTACCAAGTGTGCGTTAGATGGCTAATTTTTCTCATTAAAGTTAGAATAGACTCTTGGATTAGATTTAGTAGGAGGGACTTCCCCTATAGAATTGAGAAAGTGGTTCATAATGTTCATGCTTTATTATGAGTTTGGTCTAGCCTTGAAGACCTTGGTTGTTATCTTACTTATCAATTTTTTTATTTGGATGATTATTAGATTAACCTAGGTGAATATATATAACCTTGTTTGGATTGAGGTTAACTTATATGAATATAGCTTGATAGATAGGACAAAATGTCTTTCAAAGTTTAACCTTAACTTTCATTAATATCCAATTTGGAGGTTAACAACTTTGTGGTGAATCAAAGTTAAATAAGGTTATTATTTAACCTAACCCAACCTAAATTAAATATAAAAAGAGGTTACTAAATGAGATTAATGTAAACTTTAATATTCATTAACTTCCATTAACTTTTATTAATCTCCATCCAAACATCCTATACAAAAACTACAAGAAGGTTGCCCCTTACTCTGTTCCCTTATAGGTATAGTCAGGGCTGCAGGGAACAAGGGGCTCAATCAAAGCTGGTAAAGGCCCTCGCGACAGGGAAGTAGAACTATCCTTTCATAAAGTAATGAAATCTATTAGAATAGATAATAGACTATGACTATGTTATGTCTGGGATCCCTATTACCTCCACTTCTGAAGAGATGTAAGCTATTAGTGTCCCAAAAAAAAAAGAATTATTACATTTAAAACTAAAATGTAAGATATGGATAATTTTTCCATCTTTATTATTAACACAACTAGTCCATGGTAGGAAAGCAACAGGAAGCACTAACCTTGCTGGTCTTGATGCTACTTTTGACGGCGTTGTCCTCTTCATTTTCATTAGTATTGCTAATCAAAGAATGGGAAGGAAGACCCATGCTGCATTCATTATCCTCGATAACAAGTATCGATTTATTTTCAATTTACAGCACAAGGTCCCTCATCATAGCATCATCGGTCACGGAAGCAAGCTACATGTCACGGTCTGAATCTTCCCGTAGAGTCTTGTGTGGCACTCGCTTAGTCACAATCCTTGTGTGAAGCTAAGTTAAGTTAGCCTAACCCAAATTAATGGCAAAATAATAGTGTGTGTAGTATGGAATACAAGAAAATTAGGAAGAAGGAATCTTTATATTATAAGAGAAGGTGTTTGAAGGTAGAGAGATCACAAGACTTGAGAGTTCTTGGATGGTTTGGAGCAAATGAGGTCCTCTCCTTTTATAGTTGAGTATGCACTCCACCTCTTCAAATAAAAGACTCTAGACCTTTCAGTAACTACATCTTCCATAACCTTTGAGTCTAGAATATTCCACCATATTCCCTTACCTTTCCCTATGTACAAAAACACTCTCCTTTCTTCCACTTTATTCTATAATATTTCATACATCTCTAGGATTCTCTAGAACCTTCTAGGATAAATTCTAGAGTGTAGTAGACTTCTCTAAGTATACTTAGCCATATTGAGCCTCCGGAAAGGCTCTACCTTTATCCGAAACCTTCCGGTGAGCTTCAAACTTATCACCGTGTGACATGCAAGTCATAAACATCAAACCTTAGATAATTAGCCATAGTAGCCACCACGCTGGACTTCCCTATCCCTCGGGGACTGTACAGTAAGTATCCCCTTTTCCATGCCTTGCCCACTTTCTTGTAAAACTCTCTCCTCCATACGAACCGATCCAGATCGCCGATAATCACCTTCTTCTCCATGGGATCCATAAGTAATTTGTCGAATGTAAACGGATGCTCGAGGTTAACATGATCCCAATCACCGCCCCTCAAGGTCCAAAGATTTAAGATTTTCTTCTCATTCTGGATGGCTTCAACCGTACTGAGTATTGTTGGAAGGTAGGTTTCGATGATCTTAGTTCTTTGATCCTTGAGGAATGTGAGTTCAAAATACCGCCTGTTTGGATCGGGTTTGTTGTCGTTGTTGTTGGTTGGGCAATTGTACTTCCAAGTTAGCTCGACCCCTTCATATTAGTCGACGAATTCGAGCTCGCTATCTAACTGAAATTCTAATTTCTGATCAAATTACATCATGACTTTAAGCCGATTGAACCTGTCTCTTAGTTTGTTGCGGTGGTAAGTCTCGCAAGCCATGAACACGTAGTTAGTACAGTAGCCATTGTGGTGGCTTTTTCGGATTATAAGGGTGAACGATGAAGCGGAAGCTGAGGAGCCGAAAAACTTTTCTATGGTGTGTAGAGATAAGTACGAAGCTACTGAGGGACGAGCTGATAAAATGCTTGTTGGAAGAGAGGGCATTGGAGTATTTAGGATTAGGAGACGGAGATCTTCAAGAGGTAGCTCCACAGGCACGCGAAAAGCAAACAGTAAGTCTGACATATGCCACCGGGTAGAAAAATCAATGAAAAAATCGACATTTTCCTTGGGAGCTAAAGGATGATGATAGGAAAACTAACGTCTGCCACGTGAGTGTGAGCAAAATCATCCTCCCATCACACCCATTGTCGTGTTACTTGTGTGCCTCTCTAACGCTTGCTTTCCGCTCTGAGTCTAGACGAAACTTCCCGAGTCAGTGGGGTAGCTGTAAAAAAAGGCTTTTGTTATGTGCTTAAGGTATTATTACTGCCGCTAAAGTAATAATAGTATTAGGGAATAATAATCAAATGTTGTAATATTACATTGTCGGAGCATTTTGAATGCCCTGTAAATTTCTAACTTAAGGTATGCGTCCATGCTCTGCCTTCTTTATCTTTCATTTACTTATGGTCTTATTTAGGTTTCAATTTAGGAGATAACATGCTCTGGTGAACATAAAATGTTCTACCTTAATTTTGTTGTATTCAAAAAAATTTAATATATCGCTCACACCATTGCAAATAAAATACTAATTTGAGACAAAAAAACAATGATATTAATTCAATTGTCAGTATATATTTAAAAGAGCGATAGGCTTTTTTTCTTTAATACTTGCTTGTAAAAGGTAGCTTTAGTATATATTTTCTAAAAGGTTGTCCTTTATTGACCCCAATTCCCGTTCAATTGTCAAATGGGAAAGTTGATCTTGTTAGGATGCTTCGGAGGAAAGGCAGTCCTTCGACGCCCATTCTAAAAGAAGACATCTTTTATATTTCTGAAGTCTTCTTTTAAAAGTTTCCGGACGAGATCTTTACCGATAGATTGATGTATTAATATTTTATGTCACTAAGTTCAATTTTCCTTTATATGGTTGCATGGTTTGTGTGTATGTTACTGCTATTCTCACTTTGCATTCGCACACTTTTGCCATTTGGCCTTGTACCGATGAAATTACTTATAATTAAATTCAATATGATATGCTGAAATAAAAGATATTGAAATTTAATAGTACTACATTAATTTGATAATTACTGGACCACTACACTCCCTTACAGTGTAGGATTCAGCGAGACAAGTTACTAAGAATGTGGCAAATCAAGAGCTAAAAACAAATTTAGACCCACATGCGGGACCGTGTATATATATAGATATATACAACCCAAGGCTAGACGTATGCTTTAGTGACTGAATTTGTTGCCAGTTTTTCTTTTAAGGAAAAAAAAAAAGAAAAAAAAAGGGCGAAGTAGTTCGAGACTAGACCTATTGTTGTATAGAACCTACTAAGAGCTTTCTCTTAGTTCTCACTTTCTCATATCGAAAAGTGCCGATATCATTCAATCTTCCCATTTCCTCACACGTACGAGGCACCACATAGGCAAATACCCTATAGCCAGCGAGCTGTTGATAGACTAGCCTCTCGCCACCTTTAGTATAAGGCGGATGCGAAGAATCCGACCACTTATTTGAGGTCAATACTGGAATTTGGGGAAGGAGCCATCGACGGAATACCTCATCTCTCACTACTTAGGAGTCCTCTCTCGGTCTTTTTTTTTTAAATATATATACAGGGTGAATGTTTCATACACACTATTTTTAAAATATATGTATAGAAATCAATCATAACCATTAGATTAGTATTTGATCAACGGTTAAGATTTAGTACAAAACTAACCTAAATTTATTTTAATCTCAGCCCTTAAATTTTTTAGATCAAATGGTTATTAAGAGTTCCTACATTTGTAATTTAAATTTTTGTATAAGAACCTAAATCTATACATACATACATACATACATACATATATATATATATATATATATATATATATGTATATATATATGTATATATATATATATATATATATATGTATATATATATATATGGGAAGGGTCACATACAAACTTTTATTAATATGCAAATATAAGAAACAATCTCATCTATTAGATTAAAATTTAATTAACATTTAAGATTTTATTAATACCAAACAAAAAAACTAACCCAAACCTCGAAAACCATAAACTACATAAACCCTAGACCCAAAACCATTTAAATCATCAACCCCAAACCCTCTAAACTCTCAACCTTAAAGCCCAAACATCTAAACCCTAAACTGCAAACCCTAACCCCAAACAGCAAACCCTCTAAACCCCAAACCCTAAACCCTAAACCCTAAACCCCCTAAACCCCAACCACTAAACCCTCTAAAACCAAAACCCTAAACCCTAAACCCCAAACCCTCTAAACCCCAAACCCCAAACCCTAAACCCTCTACACATTAAACCATGAACCCTGAACCTTAAACCCTAAACACAAAACCCTCTAAACCCTAAACCCTAAGACCCTAAGACCTAAACCCCAAACCCCAAACCCTAAACCCTCTAAAACAAAAACCCTAAACCCCAAACCCTCTAAACCCTCTAAACTCTAAACCCAAAACCCAAAACCATAAACCCTTAACCACAAAACCTCTAAACCCTAAACTCCAAACCTTCAAAACCCTAAACCCCAAACCCCAAACCCTAAACTCTCAAATCCCTAATCCCCAACACCTCTAAACCCTGAACCTAAACCCCAAACCCTCTAAACACCAAAACCTCTAAACCTTAAACTCTAAACCCCAAACCCTAAAACCTAAACCCTAAACCCCAAACCCCCTAAACCCTAAACCATGAACCAACAAACCATTAACCCTTAACCCCTAGACCCTAAACCCCAAACCCTAAACCCTAAACCATAAACCCCAAACCCTCTAAACCCCAAACCCCAAACCCTAAATCCAAAACCCCAAACCCTCTAAAACCAAACCCTAAACCCTCTAAAACTAAACCATAAACCCCAAACCCTCTAATCCATAAACCCTAAACCCTAAACCCTCTAAACCCTCTAAACCATAAACCCCAAACCCTCTAAACCCTCTATGCCCTAAACCATATAAACCTTATAAAGCCTAATCCCCAAACCCTACAAAACCAAACCCCAAACCCACTAAACCCTAAACCATCTAATTTCCATCTAAAGGCATGCATGTTTTAACAAAAGAAAAAAAAACATACTAATCAAATATACATTTATTTAATTATACAATATGAGAATGAAAAAAAAAATCCTCCATGATTTGTAATTTGATAATTCCTTAAATTAAACCTTATGCAAGTTTGAAAAGAAACCTTCCACTATCATCTAAACTACAACAAAAAGCATCATTAACCAATACCTTCATGAAGTTGAAAAAAAAAAATACATCCAACTCTGGTCTTTCATTGCAAAATCTATCATTTACATATAAAAAATTCACATTAGTTATAATTTGAAGTAAGGAATTAAAAAAAATATTGGTTCCAGCCCTCTCAAACTAACCTGCAAAATTTGCCTCCCTCAAACTAACCTTCCTAACCCTCTCTCCCAAAGTAGGACACCCCTCCCTGCCCTACCCTGCACCACCACCCACTACCCCGGAAAGGCGTTTTAATAACGGTTATTTTATAGTTTTAATCACGGTTTTAAACTGTTATTAAACTGTCCATTATTAAATCTTTAATAACGGTTCCTAACCGTTATAAAAAATATAAAAAAAAACCCGCCAATATGAGCATAAACTGTATATTTAATAACGATTTTTAAGAAACAACCGTTGTTAAAAAAGGGTTTTAATAACGGTTACTACAAAAACCGTTGTTAAAACATCATCGAATTAGGGTTTTAGACATTGATTACGCATTTATTAAACCCTAATACGTATTAAATGAGCATAAATTTGAAATTAAATATACATTTTTAATAACGGTTCTTATGAAAATTGTTATTAAAACCTAGGTCTTTTTTAAACGTTTTTTGCAGTTTTGTTCCTACCCACATACACAGTTGTATGTTTAAATAATTACCAAATCTGCATTGTAAAACAACATCAATTCATAACAAATCTACAATCACACCATAATTTTAATCAATCTCTAAGTAATATGCATGTCTTAATACACCGGACATATATACTCAAGAATCAAAATTAGTAGGCATACCACAACTTGGTAGCTCTACACCTCAAAGTAAAAAGTTCATAAATCTAGCCTAGAAGACTGAAAGACATAGACAAAATATAAACCTTAACATGCATGTAGAATATATAGATCTCTACCTAATACCGAATGAATGAGTGCACATGCTTGACCCATTGGTCTCTAACTTCATCAATTTCATCAACATTGTATTGCTGGCCTCGTGCATAGTCATCGGTGAAAAACTACAACACCCAAGTTTCGATTAATATACATTTAGCACTTACGTCAAGTACCAAACATATATGTCATGATTCATTAATGGAAAAATATCGAAAAGAAAACATACATGGCTTGGATCTATGTTGACCGATCTGTTCTGGACTATCAGATCCATTTCTCTACATACATAGTATCCACAATCATTGTTGTTTTGCTATTGTGGACACTGGCAAATGAATTTAGTTGGCTCTCTAACTATTAGATATTAATTTGAATTAAAATAAAATACAAAATAATTATCTTCCTACTTACTATGACAGGCTCGTATTGAATATTCTTTGGGTCTGGGACACCATTCCCACCTCTCCTTTGATACGATGTCCATAGTGCCCTAATAAATAGAGTTGGATACACAATATTGTAAGTATGTATATATACCTCAAATAATGAAAGCTAGTAGAATATATGTATAAATAAGCTAATGAAGTAAGAAGTGAAAAGTATACTAACATATCGATAAATTCCTTCCCACCACAATGAGCGACTTAAAAAAGCATGTCATAGGTTCGAAGGGAATTAAACACATAGACTTTATTATGATCAGGGCAGACGGCGTACAAAACCCAATGTTCAGTTGTGAGGTGAGGAATGAGATAGAGCTTGTTGTGTCTCTCAATCAAAATGTGATCCGCTAAATACTTTATGTGCCTACCCTCTCTTATTATACTACCGTCAGCTATGTAGTATGAGCACACAAACACAATAGAGGACATCATTCCCTCCATCACAGCGTGATTAGCTACCAACCTATGGAAGATAAAAATAATGCATATTTGTTAATAACTAATAACTCATATAAGAGGTCATAAAAATTCCAATTGTACAAGTTAAGAGTACTAAAATCTCAAAATGAAATAATACTTACGTGACATAGACGGCGACACTCATGGTTGACATCCATTCTTGATTATAAATGTCGCTTATGTCAACTGTCGATACCATGTAAGTAGCATCGTCCCTTCCAACATACTTAGGACGACAATAAATGAAAATATAATTGTCCCTAAGGTAGTTTTGGGCATAAAAATACAATAAAGCTATTGCTGGTGGAGGTTGGCTTTTCTGATCTGAAGAAGGAATCATTTGTGGAGCAACTAATTTTTTAGATTTAGCTCTCTTTCCTTTAGCAACGCCCTCTTTTATGTTGCTCGTTCTGCTAGTACCTCTCTTGTTTTTACTAGCAGGAGCAGTCTTCTTTTTTTATTCCTTTTTTGATTCCTTAATTGATAATATTAAACAAAATATGTATTGAGCATATAAATATATATATGAAAAAGGTATGAATAGTGTAACTAATAAACAAGGTCTAATGAAGATGTTGAATGTCAATACCTCTTCTGTAGTGAGACGTATTTGATCCGCAGGCCAAGCCACGAAGCTTCCATGAGCTTCTAGTATTATGGTTGCCTCATCGCCCTCTTTATAACAAGGCAAGTGCACACTGCCAATGATTGGAGCGTCAATACTCACCGGCCTTGTATTTAGGGCTAAATTGTACCCGTGGATTCTTTGCGTTTGGGTACTGTGACTGATGCAGACCCTTCCTTTCCCTAAAAGTGTTGAAATGTCATTCGCTAATAAGTCACATTTATGCAAACCCTAAAAAAAATATTACACATTATTAATTATTTATTACACCGAATAAATTTAATAATAATTCATAGTTTGTAATGTTTACCTCGGGAAGAGTAGAAAGACGTGCATCAGCTTCACAACTATCTCTGATGCTATTTACATTAGGTATGTGTAGCTGATCATGGTCTACTGAATTAGATGGCTTATACCCTTGAGATTTAATAAATGACAACTCTTGCTCCACTGTTGCCATCCATTCAAATGCCATGTTCAATTTCTGGGTAAGGATGGCGACTTGCTCATTAGTGCTACGAGAACCACGAGATCGATCGCATATGCTCATTCTCGTAACACCTAATCCAAAGCCCCTGTGTCTTCTAGGGTGTTCTACAATTCCTGTAGCCTGGGACACAATACTATATTGGTCCACCCCCTCCTCACCATCTGACGTTTCAAGTTCGTCCTGTAATGTATATAATATATGTAAATTTAACTTATAGGAATAAGCATAATATAATAGTTTTCTAAAAGAAAACTAAGTAGGGTTCTAGATATCTACAAACTTACAATTTTTTTGGCTGCAACATCTACATATTCATTAATATATCAATCTCTTGTTGCTCTAGCCTTCTTCCATAATGTACCAATATTGATGGACGAGGTACATGGGTCCAAGTTTTGGGCTAGGAGCTACAAATCAAAAAATATTCTTAATTAAGAATATTATTATAAACTTTGACATTTACATGTAAATAGATAAATCACAAAATGCATACCAACTCCTCTTCAAGGCCCACATAGCCTTTGTGAGCTATATTATGCCAGTATTTATTTTGCTTCGCAATCTCTTTATTTTGGATACTTTTTTCCTATGTGACAAGCCAAAACATAGTGACATGGTTATTTCAATATTAAGCATAATACTGGGATCGATACAAAAAGTTTAATTATTATCTAACAAGTACCTTAAAATCCCTCGTAAGACGATATGCAATAAATTGGTTCCAACTTTCTTGATCGATGAAACTGTATCATTTGGGTGGGTTCTGCCGTAGAGAACCATCCCTCTTTCTATACATTTTCCTACAAGCTAAATATAACCTAAATGTTCTTAGACGCTCCCCACAATGTCTAAGAAGCCATTTCTTCCTACTCTCTGGGACATTGAACACTCTCTGCAAAATAAGACATGTAGATGTATACCGATGTTAATGTAATAAAATTAATAACATTTGACATACAAAAATGATTACATAAAATAACATATTTACCATGATTTCCTGCCAAATATGCTGCTTATGACCCTTTGGAACCTGCTTCCAATTATTATAGGAGATAGGAACACGGTTACGGGTCACAAGTGAAATGTAAGTCAAGAACATGTCTGCGTAAGGGCTAATGGGAAGATTGTAAATATTTCATCCCAACTCGACTAATTCTCCTCTATTCCTCATGTCTGTGATGATTCTCATAATCATAAGTCCTCTTTTTCCTTCTTCATCACTGTTGTCCCTATCAATGTTTTTGTTGGCTATATCTCTACAATAAATAAATTATGTTAGAATGTTATGTATTGAGCATAATGTACCATTATATTATCGATACGAATCATGCTTAGAAAGAATTAATCTCAAATGTATCATGTTATTTTATATATATACGAATCATGCTAACATGTTTCTAAAAAGATATTAATACTAACCCTAACCCTAACCCTAATTAACCATAATTAATCATAATAAACGATAAACCCTAACCCTAACTCTAGCTAATTAACCATAATTTATTATAATAAAACCTAACCCTAAACCTCATAAAACCCTAATCCCTAAACCTAGCTAACTGTAATTAAACCATAATATATAAATCATATTATTATTATTATCATACACAATTATTTCTCTCTATATAATTATTCACTTTTATATATTCCTTATTTTTTATATCTATTTAATCCTCATCAAATAGCAATCATTAACATATGCATCTCTAATTGAAATTTTCATTTAATGATGTGCATATGTAAAATATATTTTCATTTCATTATATGACATTTCCTATATCTTATTGCTAGCGTCCTATACTTATTAATGAAAATGTGTGTATATATATATAGTTTTTATGAGTGAAAATGTATATAATTCTACACTCATATATCATATTATATATATATGTAAAGGTCTCGGCCAACACATGCATTTGTTAATGTATAATAATAACGCAACAAATTCAACAACGAACAGCAACATTTTCAACCAACACATTCAACAACACATTTTCAAACGACAAACCACAATCTTTTAATAACAAACAAACGAAACCCTGTAGCAACATGCATGCATTTATATATATATAAGTAGATAAAAATTTACGAGAGGAAGAACAAATACATCCATAAAGTGAGCTAGCTACAAACACGAGGGCGAGCAAGTTGAGAGAGGTAAGGGCTTCAAACACGACGGAGGATGAAGGTACAAGTGCTGGCTAGCTGATAATGGCAGAGGCGTGGTGGAGAGTTGGTGGTGCGAGGATTTTCCTTACTTGAGAGGAGCAGGAGTGGTGGTGCACGGTGTGGTGGTGCAAGGGTTTACAAGGAGAAGGAGAGTAAGAGAATGAAGGTGCAGAGAGTCTGAAACTTTTGGCACAAAACAGAACTGAGCGAAATAAAAGTTTGATTTTGGAGTTTCAATGACGGTTCTCTCAGGAACTGTTATTAAACCTTCAGACTTTTAACAATGGTTCTAGTATGAACCGTTATTAAAACTTCTTTTAACAACAATTTTACTTGAACCGTTATTAAAACATCTGTGCAAATTTTAACGTTGCCCTTTTAATAACGGTTTTGAACTATAACTGTTATCAAAACTGTCCCGCGCATTAATTTTCACGCGTTTGACAACGGTTTTCGAACCACCGTTATTAATGTCCCATTATTATTTTTCGTTTTCGTAGTAGTGACCACCACAAATCTTCAGTGTTTTTGTATGTGATTTTCTTATCCTCCAGGCCAGATTTAAAGCCTAAAATTTCATTAACTAAAGACTAATTTTAGTAACATTACAATTCTTATTACTAATCACAGTAGTATTAATCCATCCACATAATTAATTAGACTAACCTACAACCACCAAACAATCAGCATTGATAATTAATCCATCCACAACATAATGCAACATTCCCGACATACAATCAGCATTGATAATCAGAGTATCAACATTGCCATAAAAAAAATGATTACAAAAAACATATGAGAACCAACAAAATAGAATCAAAATTCACAAACCTTAATCTACTGATCCTTGTCGAATCCAGCTGAAGGCTAACCCGTCCCTTTGCTACTGCACATCGGCAGAATAATAATAAAATGAGATAAAAAATGAAGATAGGCACAAAATTAGGAAATTCACTTACTACAATTGTCGCTGTCTACCAGATCTGTTCACACACAACACAAAATTTCTTCACACGACAATGGAGACAGGAATAGTGATGCATAGATATAGGCAGCGTAGAGAGAAAAGGCAAGACACTTCGAAGACAATGGAAGGAAGCGAAAGAGAGATGCAAACGAAGAAGGAATGATGGATTTATGTACAGTGACAAATGGCGATGGATAAGGAGAGATTGTGATGGATAAAGAGAGGTGGAGGAATGAAGATGCTGAGATGTGGCTTCGAGTGATAGATTGACGGAGATGGAGATATGTAGAGCTAAATCTGGCGAAGGAGAGCAAGTGAAGGCGACGAAGAGAGCGAGCAGATGGCAATGGCGTGAGTATCAACGGAGAGGCGAACACTAGAAATACGAGCAGGGAGGAAGAAGGTCGGCTTGGGAACGACATGAACAAACCAGATAAATGGGAGAAAGGAAGCACATTCACAGGCCTCACGATATTTGTGTATGAGATCTAATGGTCCATATATTCTTAATCCAACGGGTATAAATTGTTTCTACATTTGTACAATAAAAAATTTTGTACATGATACTCTTTCTATATATATATAAAGTTAAAAGCTTTGTATTATATGAGGTAGAAGATAATAGAGGATATTCTTCTACAATGGAGTATCTTCTTATCTTGTTTCTTGGATAGACGTTACGTTCCAAAATGATGGAAATATCGATTAGGAATTGTAGTCTTTGTTGATAGCTTGCTATTTTAATGTTGATATATACCAAGATTAATTAAATTCTAAAGAGAAATCATCAAGTTTTTTCTAGAGAATAATTCTTCAACTTCCAAAATAATTCTCACTTGAAGAGGAAGGAATGGAGATTTGAAAATTCTCTATTTGATTCTTATTAATTTCTAACTCTATTAGAATGTACAAGGAAACATTACATATGTATATACACACATGTAGGCCTAATTTACCCTTTAATAACCAAGCCCAACCAACCAGCCTAATTAATAAAAATTAACTAGTGCACACCTATATTACACATATAATGGCAGCAATTACAAGTTACAAACATTACAAAGTATACATAGAATAATAAAGCTACACAAAATCCTAATCATGTAATACATTAAATAATCATATGTAATCAAGATTTGTGTCTTGTAGCCTTGTTTTTCATTCAACTTTGTAGCCCTTGTAATACCATTGTTTTGTACACTAGATATCCTTGGCAGATTGTTCTTATAAGCATATGTAATACAAGCAAGAATTACTTAATAAAATATTAGAAGTATTAGGATCTTCAAGAAAAATTGGCACCATCTCTAAGTATGCTAACTCTTCATCTTCAATAGTAGAAGAGAGAGATTGAGATGCTTCTACATCATTATTTCCTTGTAAATAAGAATTGATGATTGGTAATCCGTAAGCACACAATTTCTTTATAGCATGTTAAAGTCATATCCCTAGGGAATTCGTAATCAATTACCGAATTTTATTATTTTAGCTACTTAGATCATTATAAAGTGAGAATATGGAAGTAAATGATAAAATGGCTAATAAATTGTTGATTCAAAAACTATAGATGTAAATCTTAGGATTGAACTTTGGTCTTGTTTTCGGTATTCAAAAATAAATTGATAATATGTTGTAATATAGTTCAACATTACTATGAACAATTGATCAATTTTGATTCACTAACCTCTTTCAATGTCTCGGAACGTACCTAATCTAATTCATTAACTACTTTTGTAACTAATAGTTTAGATTAAATCCATGAAATACCACCGATTAAATAGTCCCTAAGAATCAATTGTCTTCTCTCGTGATCAATTGAATTCCTATTTGTATATTGATTTTCTAACATTAATTTTAGCCTTTCAGTTATAGTCTATATCTATATCTATATCTATATCTATATATATATATATATATCCATTTCTTTTGCCGCGTGATACCATATATATATATACGCCATTTCTTTGTCGTCTTCTGTATTAGCTCTTGAGAGGGGTAAGTGTATCTGCCCGTCTATATCCCGAGATATATATATATAATCATATTTTATCAACCTTGACTTATATCAATAATTTCTAGCATACGAAACAACCTGTATGAACCATACATACAACATATAATTTAACTCATTATATTCATACCAAATAAAGCCTAGTATAATCCTAGAAAAGATAATTCCTCACTCATAATTTGAAGGAAACATAGAAAATAAATGTAATTGAAATGCATATTGCTGATATAATAAATTAATGGAAAAGAGAACGAAAAGATCAAACTGTAGATTGAAGATAAAAATAAGGATCAACAGAGTTGAGATACACCCTTCACTAATCTTGATTGAAGAACAAAAATTGCATAAGAATCAAAAATTAATTAGAAGGAGTTGTTTTTTCTTAAGAATAATACAGAGAATTAAGCCTTTTCCCCCTAATAGTATTGTCCCTCCTTCCTTTTATACTTCATTCTATTCGACGCAGAAAAGAGTGGAAGAACATGGGAGAAATCTTGTGATGTGACTAATAACCATTGGTTATACAGCCGTGCAAAGTTGCACTGGCTAGCTATGTAGTTTTCAACTCTTGGCATAATACTCATACACGGTTATACAAGGGTGTACTGTGGTCATGTGAGGAAATGTGATGCGGAGTGTTGTTCGATAGTTGTACGACTGTGCAATGTTGTACTAGTTGGTCATGCAACTTTCATACTATTGGCATAATGATGATTTAGAGTTTCACAACTATGTATCTTGTTGTGCTGCAGCCGTGCAACACCCATTTCTTCCTCTTGTTGCTTCCTTTGCTTCTCTTTTCAACTCTTTGACCCTCTTTACTTCTCTAAAGACATGTGAGGTTGATTATCTTCATTCAATTCCTTTAATACTTGATTATTTTCTTGGTTCCATGCATCATTTCCTTATATCTTTGTGTTTGTGTGAAATTTCTAGAAAACCATTATCAAGAAAGTAGTAAAAATAATAATATGCCAAACATGACTATAGAAGTAGAGTTCCACGACTGTGCATCTTGTTGTGCTCTAGCTGTATAACACCCATATTTTCTTAATCTTGCTTCCTTTACTTCTCTTTTCAGCTCTTTGACCCTCTTTACTTCTCCAAAGATATGTGAGGTTGATTATCTTCATTAAATTCCTTCCATATTTGATTATTTTCTTGGTTACATGCATCATTTCCTTGGATCTTTGTGTTTGTGTGAAATTTCTTGAAAGCCATTATCATGAAAGTAGTAACAAAATAATATGCCAAACATGACTACATCAATGAGGGGAAAGATGGATAAAAATATAGAAAAAGTTAAATTAATCAACTCCCTCATGCTTACTCGTTGCTTGTCCTCAAGTAAAACTCCAAACAACAAAAAGGGAAAGAAAGATAGAAGGGAATGGGAACAAAGCCTTAGATGATGTTACGTACTACACAAGCAAGTTAAACAATCACTAGATCGGCCCATATTGCGAGTATTAATAGTAAGAAAATGAACATAATGTTGTGAATACTCCTAAATCTTGATTTAGCTCCTCAATCCTGACTCCTAAATCAGTATTAGTATATCACTCTAAGAAGGTTGAGGATTGTACAGATGCTCATGCTTATAAGATAAGGATCAATAGAGAAGTAGACTTCCTCACTTTAGGTAAGTATGGGTGCTCTATGCTTATGTGTATTAGTTTTTCTCAAAATTATCTCTACTGGTCATGATAGACCATAGGCTTTTATGTACTCTCATTCTCCTCCACGTAAAGACGCTATGTAATAAAAAAAATCATAAGGTCATAGTAAAAGTTTAATGGGGATAGGGTAAAAGGTAGTATAATTCTAGGATTGTAGTTAAAGGTCTAAAAAAGTTAGAGCAATAGCAAGATAAATATTTCTTAGAATCTGAGATCCATAATATGTCATCATACCCCAAAATATACCAACCAAGACCTTCGCCATCAATTCAACCCTTCCTACTTGAATTATAAGATTAAAATGATCACATCTCAATGTCAACACTCTTCTTCTTCTTCTTCTTCTTCTCTCTCTCTCTCTCTCTCTCTCTCTTATATGTCTTTCTTATTTCTCTTTTTTTTTAAATTAAAAAATGAAAGAGAGATGAAGATAATAAAAAGAATGAGGCTACATTTCTGGTCAATTTCTCAACATGAAAATCTACTAACTCTTTTCTTTTTTTTACACTCACATGCTTATCCTTGGGGTTCCTACTTTCAAATGAATTAAAGAGGTATCGCCCTTAGTTTTTAGACAAGGATTGGGTAATAACTCAGAAATATGGCCACCAATGTAGGTTTTTAATTGAATAATTAGGTTTTAAGCTCAAAGAGGTTAAGCAAATGGATTAAATGTTATTTTGTAGGTTATTTGGTTTATGTAGCTAAGAAAAGAAAACTTGTGCCATAATCATCTTAATGTATACATAAGTCATATGTGACCTAGAAGAGAATTCATGCAAGTTCTAGTTTCACACATCAAGGGAGAATACACACAATCAATAATGAATAAGAGCATATAAATGATGGACAATCTATAAGGCTCAAGATCTCACTAGTTCTTTTACTACTAACTCTAGTTCTTATTTCTTCGTCTAGATTGGTAAATCAATGACAATGAATCTCTAGAGTGCTAAAGTAATAAATGGTTTGAGAGTCTATCAATTAGAGAGTTCATGCTTAAAAATTTTCAAAACCTTTTTCTTCATACTTGCTCGCAATATATAGGTCTCACTAGTGTATGATCAAGTTATGTAGAAAGTTATATCAAAATTCCATCATTAACGTATCTGTAACACCTCCAAAATTTACACATTTTTTTAAAACCAATACTTCTAAAATTAAAATTGTAAATTTGGGGGATGATACTGCCACACTTACTACCAGACCGATTCACTCCTACCGTTCCAGTACCAAGTGCTAAGGCTAAGAAAACAACTTATAACATTAATAGATAATTCAAATTTATAAATGCGGGAATCATGTATGCATGAGTCTTTATACAATCCAAAATACGAAAGTTAGTTTTTCAAGAAAAGGAAATAACTATAATCATAAAATTGTTCTGAAGTGCTCAACATAATTAAAAGAAAATAGGGATAAAAATTTCGATGGAAAACCGGCCACGCCACTCCGGAACTGATTAGGCCCAATCTTCACTCGGCCCCATTTGATGTCCCATAGACATCTATCACATCAAAATAAACGTCTCCTACCTGCAGCAAGTTAGATGGGCCTTCTACTCATGGGAATGAGCAACACCCATGAAAGGGGTGATTAGTACGCTACGTACTGAGTAAGGTAACCGAGCACTAAGGCCAACACATAATAGCACATAAAGAATGCAGAATAATAATAAATGAATATGACCATTTAGGTAAAAGTATAAAGACCCAAATATAATCCAATTCAATTACTTAATTAATCTCTGATCAGAAATCGATTCACACCATACTTATTATCAAATTCATGCGAGTATGGAAGCCCCCACTATTATAGCCAGTGGATCGGAGGCACATAGGGTACCATACCCTAACCACTATTATAGCCGGTGGATTGGAGACACATAGGACTATGCTTCCTAACTACTATTCCTAACCGGTGGATTGGTTGGCCCCGGCTCGCATGGTGTTCCACTGTAAGTAATTAGTATCTTTTAGTCATTTTAGCAAAACTATGGTTTATGTTTGTTGAGTTCGAGAACCCCCACTATAATAACCGGTGGATCAGTTTACGCATAGAGCATCCTGCTCTAACCACTATTATAACCGGTGGATCAGTCACACATAGGGTAAAAACCCTAACCACTATTCCGAACCGGTGGATTGGTTGGTCCCGTCTCAACGATCTTTCACTTTAAATAATTAATATCTTAAGTATCTTATTCACAAGCATTGACCTAGGCATGCATGAATAACTTCATGCACACCCTAGCTCCCATGCAACCCTAGCTCCACATAAACTACACTTCTATGCAACCCTAACTCCATCATATGAACATGAATTCCCTGCAAACCCTAATACCATGCAACATCAATACCACCATGCGAACCCTAATATCGCCATACGAACCCTAACACCATGCGGCATTAATACCATTGTGCAAAACCCTAACACCATGCAACGTTAATACCCCCCATACAAAACCCTAACACCATGCAATATTAATACTCCCATATAAAACCTTAACACCGTGCAATATTAAATACCCACTACAAAACCCTAACACCATGCAATATTAAATTCCCCCCCCCCATCATTATTTTTCACCCCTAACATGCATGTCTTAAGGCCACAATACATATCATCACATATACATAATATACATGCCATATAACAACACAAGAACATGTTTAAACTCCACATCATATCATATACGACATAATTAATAATGATAAACATAGAATATATATCATGTGAAGCACATAATGTATATAAGCACACAAAAGGCCTTAGCACCCCTTACCTAAAATGTTACCGGTCTTGGTGCACGCTCCTATTCCACTTGACGACTTTCATTAGGCTCACCTATTATGGGGTAAAATGCTAGAATTAGATTCCCTCCTAAAAAATACTATTAGTTTCTAACTTATCCTAAGTCTTGGTTTTTAATTAAAATAATGCCATACTAAAATTAACTACACCAAATACTACTAAAACACCAATAAAATACTATTGTAATTTAAAGTGAAAAGGTGATCTAAGGGTCTCTACCCTTCACCAAAATAATGTCGGTAAGGATAATAATAATAATAATAATAATAATAATTTTAATAATAAAAAAATATTAGTAGCAATAATAATTCTAATAGAAATAATAATAATAATAATATAAGCCTTAAAATTCCAAGGTGGGGTTTCAACCCTACCCCTAAATAATGAAATACTATTCAATAATATTAATAACATATATTATTTATAATAATATTAAAATAATAAAGATAATAATAATAATAATAATAATAATAATAATAATAATAATAATAATAATAATACTATACAGCATATGTGCAAATATTAATACATAATTAAGGTCTCATCCATTCCATAATAATTAACAATAACAATAAAAATAATTATACTACCAATAATAATATTAATAATAAGAAGAAGAATGGTAATAAAACATATGATAATTCAAATAATACCTAAAATTCGAAACTAATAAACCTAATTATTTTATTCCTACTCTCTACCCTGCAAAGAAAATTTAACATTAATATTCCATCTAATAATAATAATAATAACAATAATAATAATAATTGAATAACCATTAAAATTTGAATAAAAACATAATAAATGTAAATAAGTATAAAAAAAGGGCTAAGAAGGTCTAGGGTTTCACCTTGAGTCGGCGGGGATGGGTGGCACCGGCGGTGGTGCACGGCAGTGGCCAGAAAAGGAGTCTAAGAAGGAAAAAGATGAAGAAAAAGAGGAAAAGAGAAGGGAAAAAAAATAAAATAAGGTTATAGTTCGGTGGAGGAGGATTAGAAGAAGTCTTTGGGTGGTGCAGAAGGTAATAGAAGTGGAAAAATTGGTGGCGGATGGAGGCTTAAAGGTTGCGAGGTACAAATTTTTGCTAGATAGGCAGGAGATTTCGCGCGGCTATGGAAGCTCATGCGAGAAGAATCGAAGGATGTGGAGAGCTTAGTTAGATAGAGGGAATTTCAAGGAAGAATTTGGGATGCAACGGTGGCGGTGAGGTTGGCTATCAGCGGCGGTAAGCTAGTCTGAAGTCAAGGTGGCGCACGACTGTCTCTTAGGGTTTTTGGGGAGGAAAAGCTTTGAAAACACTCCAATCGAGGCTATTTATAGAGGATAGAGGGGATATTAGGGTTTTGGGGGTTGGCAGGAGGGTATCCTATGTAGGGTTTAGGGTAGCCGGAGGCGGTAATCGGCTGGAGAAGGATTTGATTGGGTTCGATACTTCGAGAGAAAATAGGGAGAGAACAAGCGGGAGTTGAGAATAACCAATCATGCCAAGCTAATGTGCGAGTTAAGAAGTAGAAAATGAAGGGCGAATCGGTCGATCAAAGTCCTCGTGGCTGGTGGCACCATTTTCGGGGGCGGGAGTTGCAGGCTTCGATGACGGGGGAGAAAGGAGGAAGAAGGAAGGAGGGGGAGGTGAACCGGCGGCCAGGAAAGATATGCGAGAAGTATATCCAGAGCTTTTCACAGCAGGAAGGATTTTCTTTATCGGGTTTATCCCTATGGGGGTAGTTGATTTAAGTATAGTTAGTAATAAGTTATTCGAGATGAAAAAATAGTGGATAGCTACAAATATGATAAATATGCTAGAAAAATTAAAATCCATAAATAGATTAGGTCAAAATATAATAATAATTTCTAATTCAATATTTAATCACGAGAAACATATTGACTAAGTTGTAAGCCAAAAGTAGGTCTATACACCTTATAATACTTCCCTAAAATAATTAATACAATAAAGCATTAATATTAATTATATTAAATAATAGCAATATTGCAACAAAAAATGGCTCCTATATTTATTAACCAAATTATTTCTCTCTCTCTCTCTCTCTCTCTCTCTCTCTCTCTTTGTAAAGAAAAGGAACAGAAAAAAAGGGAAAGAAAATGAGAAAAAGAAAAACACACAAAGTGAATAGGAAAAGAAAGAAGAGTTATGAAAATGGTAATTGACAAGATGAGAAGAATTCTTCCATTCTTAAACAATACATTATCCTCAATGTGTTGCGGGGGTAGTGGTGGTTGGAAACCATGCTCGAGATGACATTGATACATTTGTTGTATCATGGTGCTATGGGTGTGATGGAATCGCTAAGACTTGTGATTTAGGCTTTATTGTATTGGGATAAATAAATAAATTTTAAAAACCTATAATTTAATAAATAACTTTTATTTGGGATAAATTAGCTTGTAAATTTATTTAATTTAATTATTGTATGGATTTTTGAGTATATAAAATTAGATAGGAATATTTAACAAATTAAAATAAATATTTTGTTATTTTATCATACTCATTTTATTTAAATAATTTTCCAAACCAATATTCTACTAAAATTATCATTTTTAAACCCATATATTAAATTAAATTATTAAATAAATTTATTACCCAAAAATATTACATTATATTATTTTATAAATTAAATTATTATAATTTTTCCTATTTTTCCTTTTCCTTTTCTTTCTCCCTTTTCTCCTTTTCCTTCCTTTCTTTCTTTTTTTTTTCTTTTTCCTTCTTTGGGCCACCCGCACTTGACCAGCCTCTCTCCCACCCCTGCACATTGGGCCACTGGCCCATTTCTCTCCCTTTCTTTCTTCTTCTTCTACCTTGTACCCCGACCTGCACTTCGTCGGCCACCCCTAGCCATGCCTGACCAACTCCTCCACGCCCTACAACTACTATCTCATCCTGCAATGCACCTTCCCTCACCTCCCTTTCTCTCCTCCATTGTTTTCCTACCCCTCCTCGACCCGACCAACCCCCTCTCTCCTCACGCATGCCCCATTTCTTTCTCTTCTCCCCTTCCCTCTCCCTACCACCCGACCGACCACCTACCACCTTGCTGCCACCCTTCCAAGCCACCCACTTCCCCTTTCTCTCCCTCTTCTTTTTCTTCTCTTCAACAACGTCCTTCCCAACCCATTTTTGAATTCTCTACCCTTCCCCGATCCCTTTTCTCTCCCTTTCTTCCCCTTCATTAGTTTCACCCCTATTTTGCACCGTCACCCCCTTAGCCACTTCCACCGTCGCACCAACCACCTCCACCACCCCTTTCCATCCTCTACCTTTATCCCTGCACCACCACAATACCCCTCATGCCACCTTGCAGCCCCCTTCTTCCTCCCCTCTTCTTTTTCTCCCTTCTCAGCAACCTCCTTGCAACCCCTCCTTCTGCCACCCTGCCGCCTCCCAATCCACCAACCCACTCCCTACAACCTCCCCTACCACCCCCTCACCTCCTTTGGCCGAAACTAACCTTTGCAACCCCTCATTTTCCCCTCCCTTTTCCTTCCTCTCAGCCACCTCCACCTCAACAACCACCTTTGCGGCCTCGCCGCCGCCGCCCTTGGCCACCAACAACCCATCCCCGACCACCACCTACACCCCTCTCTACCCCTGCACCCTTCCCTTGCCCTAAATCCTCCCCCACCTGCCCTTTTTCTAGCCCTAAAACCCTAACCTAAAATTAGCACCCCTTCTTCCTTTCATACCACCTTTGACCCCTTTTTCTTCCTTGCCTTGCATGCAGCTCATGCTGCATGAGTAGTTGATTTGTTGCCTTCCTTTGAGTTATTTTAGTTAATAATTTTAAGGTATAATAATATCTTAAGTTAAGTATTTAATTAATTAAGTTTTATAAAGTCTTATGCTTTGGTTTTATTATTTCTAATATGATAAGTATTGATATCATTTTTAGGTATTGGTTTTGCTAATCAAAGCTTGAACCTTTAACCGGGATACTATTAAGGTTTGATTTTTGTGGAAATTAAGGTAATTGTTACACCCCACTTAAATACATGGATAAACGTATGTTAGCACATTAGGGTTTTTAATATGTTATTATGCTTGATATATGTTGTTTAACATAATATATGTAGTTCCTTGTATTGATTGATAAAAAGAAAAGCATGCTAGTTTATATGCCATGTATGGAAGAAATGCTTAAGGGAGGAGTTTTATTATTCAAGAAAGTGTTAAGTACTTATCCATGTTATATTATGTTATCGCAACCATTGATGTGTAAATAATATTATTGTGAGCCTTAGGGACATTTTAGTAACATGTTTTGTGTAAGAGTGTGGCCTGATATGTGTAGTGGTTAATGGGTATTATGTTGAAATATAATAATTGGTGGAGTTGGATAATTAGAATGTAGTATTAATATTATTATTTCATGTAGGGATGATAATTTAAATAAAAGGGTAATTTTGTAAGAAAAAAGGGTATTATGGTAATTTTAGAAGTTAAGGGCATTATGGTAATTTATTTAATTTGTATTAATTAAATTAATTATTTAATTAGTTTAATAAATATTAGACCACATGAACCTCCTTCGCTTTCTAGTAATCACGCACAACTCAAGAATGAGTAGCGATGCAATGTGTAATGGTAAGATGCTAATAAAGTTCTAAAGAGACGGGAATGATTTAATGCGCGGGGTTTATGGACATGGTCCTGCATGCTGGTCTTAATTTGATTTTAGCCCTTACAGTTGTCGCATTTTAACTAACTTAGTGCTATGTTTGGATTGGGGTGGAAGAAGATTAATGGAGGTAAATTAATTAATTCACCCTATTTGGATACAAGGTTAATAATTTTACTTGGGTGAATTGAGGTTAATGTTTCACCTCCATTTACCTCGATTAACTTCGTTTTTATTAACCTCCGATTTCAAGGGTAACCGAGGTGAAGGTAAAAGAATAAGTAAATTTTTGACTTGATAGGACCAAAATACCCCTCAATAGAACTTATTTATTTAATACAAGGGTATAAATGTCATTTGTTTTATTATTTTAATCTTCATTCACATCAATATAAACGAAAATTTTAAAACATTCGCCCCGATTCACTCAGATTAGGTTAATATCATCCAAATAATTTTAAAATATTCACCTCGATTCACCTCTATTTCCTTCGCCTAAGTTAATTTTTAAAGTTTATCCCTACCACGATTCACCCCAATCCAAATGAACCATACATCTGATAGAATCCTGCTAGTTACACTATTTATGTACACAATGCGGGGCCAACATCAATATAATGGGGTGAAAACTATTTTACTATAAAAAAATTTTAAAAACTATATATATATATATATATAATATTTAAGTGCTGAAAATAAAATAATAATACCTTTGTGTATGTATATTTTATGTTACAAAACTATTCTATTTAAATAATAATAATAATAACTTTTATAAATATTATATATTTATATTTAATATTAAAAAAACTATAATAAATAATAAAATTAAAAAAAAAAACTATAGGTTCTCAATTCTCCCGCAACGTATTTGGTGTGGGTGCATGTGTTTATATATATATGTATTCCATTTGAGCCAGTTATCGTTTCAACAAACACGGTCAGCGACTAAAAGAAAAGGCCGACGTGTAAAGCAAAAGGTCACCCGCACATGAGTGTGCGGGCACATTAAACAAAGACCGAAGGTGAGCACTGAGCCGTCAGTCTATATCTAGTCGTACACAGCTTGCAGGCCAAGGTTCCGTACCAAAAATACTATACACCCAAATTTAAAACCTAAATTTTTATTAAATTTATCGTTTATTAATAATTAAGTAATATAAATTAATAATAACATAAAATAAAATAAAATATTTGCATTAAAAAATATAAATAATAATAATAATAATTGATAATAATATAAATTATAAATTTATTATTTAATTATCAAAAAAATAATATATATATATATATATATATATATGGATAAATTTAATTTTTTTATTTAGATATATAACATTAATTAGAGAGCGTAGGCTGTATTTTTTTCTAGCCCGTCGTCACCGATGCTACCCATTTACGGACGTGTAGGTGTACGAAGACGTGGTCATTTTATTAATTGATAATATTTAATAAAATTTATTTTAATATTATACTTATATATTTTATTGGAAAATAACCGAATAATAATTCACAAATAAAAAAAATATAAGGCTAAAAAATAGAAGTTAGGCACTAATTTTCCTAAAATGACATTTTTTTTTTAAAACAAATGGGATCGAATCGTTAAAAAATGAGGCTAACAATAGAAGTGAGACATTATTTGGACAGACAATCCAATTACTTTCGGCAAACCGTAGACTATTCCTCCCAACACGCAATCCCTCCCCCTCCGTCCGCATGACATAATATAAGTATTCGGGGCTCGGGCAGTTCACTTATCAGACCCAAGCCAACCTAAACAAAGTCCTTCCCCAATCCCGTCTCAGAAATGAACTCTCTGGCAAATAGCTTCCCCTCACCATCGTCACTCTTCTCTGCCTATGCTTCAATAACAGCCACCTTCACTCTCTTCCAACAAGCAGTCTATCAGTTCGTCCCTCAGCAGCTTCGTACTTATCTCTACAACACCATAGTAAAGTTTTTCACCTCTTCAGTTTCCTCCTCGTTGTTCACCCTTATAATCCAAAAAAGCCACGACAACGGCCACGGGAGTAACTACATGTTCATGGCTTGCGAGACTTACCTCTGCAACAAACTAAGAGACAGGTTCGATCGGCTTAAAGTCGTCACGTCGTTCGATCAGAACCTAGAATTCAAGTTAGACGACGAGCTCACATTCGTCGACGAATACGATGGGGTCGAGCTAAGTTGGAAGTACAATTGCCCTACCAACGACGACAACAAACCCGATCCAAACAGGCGCTATTTTGAGCTCACATTCCTCAAGGATCACAGAGCTAAGATCATCGATACCTACCTTCCCACCATACTCAGTACGGTCGAAGCCATCCAGAACGAGAAGAGAATCTTGAATCTTTGGACCGTGAGGGGCGGTGACTGGGATCGTGTTAACCTCGAGCATCCGTTCACGTTCGATAAATTAGCTATGGATCCCGTCGAGAAGAAGGTGATTATCGACGATCTGGATCGGTTCGTACGGAGGAGAGAGTTTTACAAGAGAGTAGGCAAGGCATGGAAGAGGGGCTACTTACTGTACGGTCCCCCGGGGACAGGGAAGTCGAGCGTGGTGGCTGCTATGGCTAATTATCTAAGGTTTGATGTTTATGACCTGCAGCTCGCTTCGGTGACCGATGATGCTATGCTGAGGGACCTCATGCTGGAAATTGAAAATAAATCGATATTGGTTATCGAGGATATTGATTGTAGCATCGGTCTTCCTTCCCGTCCTTTGATTGACAGTACCGATGAAAATGAAGAAGACGACGCCGTCAAGAGCAGCGCCAAGACGAGAAAGGTTAGCGATTCCCGCTGCTTTCCTGCCCTAGATTAGCAGTGGTAATAATTAAATTACCCATATCTTACGTCGTCGTTTTGAATGCAATAATCTTACATCTCGTCCGAGGAGGAGGTAAATAGGTAATAGGAATGAGAAAAATTACCTTTTTTATACGGTCTATCGTTACTGAAATTATTCTTCCTTTTTTATATAAAAAAAAAACCGAAATGGATATTCTAGTAAAAATATATATTTTTTTTAAAATACTTAGATATAAAAATCACAGAATAAAATATTTTATTTCCCCACCGATCCCTATTACTCACCTAATCGAATCGACAATTACTTAATTAGCAGCAGCAATCGACTCGACTATCGAATTTCTAAATTTATCTCCAACATATGATGCAGATATCACTATCAGGATTACTGAACTTCATCGACGGCATATGGTCAAGCTGCGGAGACGAGAGAATCATCGTATTCACTACAAATCATAAAGACAGGCTCGATCCGGCTTTGTTACGGCCCGGCCGTATGGACGTCCACATCAACATGTCGTATTTGAGCATGCCTGCTTTTAAGATCCTGGCTTCTAATTACCTACTCATCCAAGATCATCCGCTCTTCGGAGAAGTCGACAAGCTAATCCAACAGGGTGTGCGAGTGACTCCGGCGCAGATTGCAGAGGAGCTGATGAAGAGCGAGGATGCCGATCTTGTGCTTCAAGGGATCGTTGCGCTTCTAACAGCGAAGAAGAACGACCCCGCCCAGGAGCGCGATGGTGTCGAGAAGGGTAGTGGCTATCAAGAACCGAGCGCGAATGGTGTGGAAAAATTTCACGATAAAAAGGATGAGAAGAAGAAGAAGAAGAAATATTTTATTACTAAGTTCTTAGGCTTCTCTTGATGGATAATTTTTATGGTAGCAGTATTTAATTAGTAAGAGTACAATCATTAGTGTATGAGAGATAATTTACGGATGGAAGACTGGCATATCGGTCTTTCAGTTCTCTACCGATCAAGTTCAGGTAATTCATTACTAAGGCTAGGCGTTTGCTTTAGTGAGTGAAGTTATTGGCAGCTTTTCTATTAAGAAAAAGAAAACAAATATATATATGAAGCAGCTCTGGACTGGACCTGTTGCCTTGGTTCTCACTTTCTCATATCGAAAAGCGCCGACAGTATCATTCAATCTTTCGATTTCCTCACTCGTAAAAGGTGCCAAATACCCTAAAGCCAGTAGTTGATAGCCTAGCCTCCCTCGGCCTTTAGTATTAGGAGGAAGGGATGATAATTAGTTAAATTTTGGTTGGATTTAGTTACACTTAAATTTATATTAGTTTATATTAGTTAAATTTAGATTCAATTCAGATTTGTTGGATCATAAAAGTCTAGATTTAAATTCATATTTAGTGGGTTTAGTAGATAAACGGATTTTAAATAAGTCCCACTATTTTTCAATAAAAAATTAATAATCTATATAAATATAAATATATTTATATTATTAAAAAAACCATCTGAATGAAAAAAATAAACATTTTAAAATATTTACGTTAACTTTTTAAATGATATTTTAATACTTTTAGAATACAATATTATATATTGTTTATAAATTAAATATATAAAAAAATAAAAAATAAATAGCTCAAATAAAATTATGATAATGATGATAAATATAATGTTAGTATGTATTTATATATGTACACGCACACACACATGGAAGCAGACTAGGGATGGCAATGGGTTGGGCTTGGGCCGGGTCCAGCCATACCCAGACCCGCACCCGTTTATATTACCTAGATCCAAACACAACTCAGACCCGTCGGGTCTCAAAATTTCAGATCCAAACCTAGATCCACCGGGTTTAGCTGGTAAATGGGTCCTAAACAAGTCCTAAATAGATCCGGCTATTTTAAAAAAAATAATTAATAATCTATGTAAATGCAAATATATTTCTGTTTTATATAACTTAATATGTATCTTTTGTTAAAAAAAATCCTCCATGTGAAAAAATAAATATATTAAAATAGTTACGTTAACTTTTTAAATAGTATTTTAATGTTTTTAGAATATAATATTGTACATATTGCTTATAAAGTAAATATATCAAAATAAAATTAAAAAAAATGAATAAGGAGATCAAATAAGATTATGACAATAATGACAAACATAATATTTGTATGTATTTATATACGTATATATATAAATACACATACATATATATACTAATCGGGTCTGGCGGGTAGGGTTTGGATCGGGTCTGCATCTAGAACTACTAGACCCAGACTCAGATCTATTAAGGTATATATGGACTCAGACCTGACCCATACCCATCGAGTCCAAAAGTCATAGACCTAGACCCACTAAAAATAAGGTGGGTCTAGCGGGTCTAGGTTGGGTCCAAGACCCATTGTCATCCCTAAACCAGACCTCAAACCCATCAGATCTAAAAATATGGATCCAAACCAACTAAAAATGAGGAGGGTCTAGTCGGTCTAAGTTGAGTCTGGGATCCATTACCATCCCTAGGCGGATGCGAATAATACGACTACTTATTTGAGGTCAATATTGGAATTTGGGGAAAGAGCTATCGATAATACCAATGTTGTAGGGGGACGGAAGTAGAAAAATAAAAGTACAAAAATATTGTTTTTAAAAATTAAAAAAGAGAAATGGTAAGAAACGATAATAAAAATTATATATGTCTATGTATACACACGCATTATATATATTTTTAAAAAATAGATTAAATCTATTAAAATTAAGAGAGAAAAAAAATTAAAACCACTATCTACCTTTGTTGATGTAAACTATTAATAAATATTTTTAATAAAAAATAATTTGACGCTTTAGGTATCAATTTTGATATCAAAAAATGGTAAGGGCTCATTTTCAGGACAGAAAATGTCACCTGTCTCTTGTTTCCATGCTTTATGGCACCATACCTATGTCTCACTAGCTAGCAATCTTGGCTTTATATATATATTCGGTTAAAAACTTTATATTATATGATGTGGAAGATAATGGAGCATTATTCTTTCACAATACCTTTTTGTCTTGTTTCTTGTGTAGAAGTTGCATTCCAAAATGATGGAGATCTTGATTAAGAATTGTAGACTTCATTGATACCTTACTATTTTGATATTGATCTACCCTAAGATCAACTCAATTATAAAGAAAAATCATCAAGTTTTAGAAAATAATTCCTCAACTTTCAAGACAATTTTCACTTCAAAATGAAGGAAGGGAGATTCGAAAATCCTCTATTTGATTCTTATTAATTGCCAACTCTATTAGAATGTACATGGTACCATTATAGATACACACAGACACACACATATGCAGACCAAGTTTATCCTTTACTAACCAAGCTCAACCAACCGACCCAATTAATAAAGACTCTCTAGTGCATGCCTATATTACATATATAATGGCTAAGATTGTTGGGTGTATAATATAGAAATATAATAAAATATCATAAATAATTTATCCGAGCCCACCGAATTCACGATGTGTCCTTAAGACGATTTTGCTAAGATAACAAGTTACAAACATTACAAAGTGTACATATAACAAAGCTGCACAAAACCCTAACCATTTAATACATTAAATAATCATACCTAATTAAGCTTTGTGTCTTGTAACATTATTTTTTATGCAATTATGTAGCCCTTGTAATGCCATCGTCTTGGAGAGAAAAGGATAAAAAATGGAGCCAAAAATTGCAGAATTCCTTCGCGCCTCCTGAAGTCCTGATGCTACCCACGCCCCAGTCTATTACCCATCTATATTTTTCCTATTTAAAATTTCCCCGAGCTAGTCCGTAGTTTTCTTAACTAACCTCTTTAATAAAGCCCGCACTTCAGGCTCCTTAGTATTGGTTCGACATGATTGTAATTTGTCGTTAATATCGTTTAGTAATCAAAAGCGCATTTGGCTTTGATATGCTCTCGTTTTTTCTCTGTCCCCCCCCCCCCCTTTTGTCTCTATCATTTGGCTGTATACGAGCAAAATGTTCGCAACCCAATAATTCTCTGATACGGAAAGAAACAAGTATATTGAAAGCACGAACACGATACAACTAAAAGCAACTAGTTAGTATGAATGAATCGTCCATTCAGTCCACTGACGAGATTGGATTTAGTATCTATTATCTATTTTAGACATAATAGCATTCGCATGCACTTTTTCCGTCCCCTTCTGCCCATGAATAGACATATAATTAGGATCATGCAAAATCGGATATTCGTATTCGGTCGGATTTTTTTTCCGGATATCCGATCCGATCGGATATTTAGTAACCTATATCCATATCCATATCCATTATTAGCGGATATCTGAATAGTCGGATATCCGAAAAATCGGATACGGATATCGGATATATCCGGTATATCCGATTATCCGAAAAATATTTATTTTTCAACAAAAAAGACTTATTTATGACCGGATATCCGAAAATTTGATAATTTAAATTCGGATATCCGATATCCGATATCCAAACATCCGCATTGAAATATCCATATGTGGATATTTTAACCTGCTAGAATTAAATTAAAATAAATTCTAAAAATCCAAAGTCCATAACAAATACAATAAATCAACAATAATCCAAATATGCGCATTGAAATATCCAAATGTGGATATTTTAACCTGCTAGAATTAAATTAAAATAAATTCTAAAAATCTAAAGTCCATAACAAATACAACAAATCAACAATAATCCAAATATATGCATTGAAATATCCAAATATGGATATTTTAACCTGCTAGAATTAAATTAAAATAAATTCTAAAAATCCAAAGTCCATAACAAATACAACAAATCAACAATAATCCAAAGTCCAAAGTCCATAACACAAATACAACAATAATCTAAAGTCCATAAATTCATAATTTCTAGGTTAAATAATTATATATATAATTTATTTAATCAAAAAATAATTATATATTTTATTTTAAAAAAATATTTTTCTTATATACCAGATATTTTAATCGGATCGAATAATCTGGAAAAATATCGGATCTGATATCCGCTCCGAAATTTTTTTATTTTGACCGGATCGGATATCCACTCCGGTTTTTAAAACCCGAATCGGATATCCTAAAACTCGGATCGGATTTTTTAAATATCGGATCGGATTTTCGGATTACAGATTTTTTGCACAACCCTACATATAACCGCATCTATGCCCGGTGGAATTAATGGCGTAGTGGAACATGTATTTTCTCGGTATCAATTTTTTTTAAAGATAATATTAAAATTACAATTACATATTTTATAAAAAAAATACTTAATGCTTAGATAATAAAAAACTTAAGGATAAAAAATAAAAGATTTTAATTTTTTAAAAATATTTTTAATATAAATATTTACCTCTTAAATAAATTTCTCTTTAATAAAGGAAGAGTAGTCAATGAATTAGGATTTAATGGCATAATAATTAGTCCATATATAATGCAGCGACGATTAATATACTCAGAAATGGAGACAAAGATACAAAAATTTTAAAATGTCATCCCTTAAAAATTAGAAAATAATGACCGGAGAAAATAATAAAAAAAAATATTATATTTAAATATAGGGTCGATCTTAGTCCTTTTAGAGCCCTAAATAACCAGCCCAATTATTAGTCCTGATATCCAACAAAAAATAAAAAATAAAGATATAATATGATGCTGACATTTAAATTTCATAACATATCCATATATATCCGTTCGTAGGATTCGGCTCCGAAAATTTTGTGGCCCTAGACCCATGCCTAGGGTTTGGGTCTATATATATATATAATACTTAAATTTTATTATATGCAATTCAAACATATAGACGCAATGCAAACAACTTAAGAGGAATTTTTTTAAGTCACTATCTAAAATAAAGGGGTGTTAAATATACATCCCTTTTACTAACTTCACACCCTATAATACCTTCTTCTTCTTTTTTACCTTTTAACACATCTAACCTTTTAATTTTGGTTGCTGTAACTCAAATGTGTCTCTTCTCTTTTCCACCTTCTTCTTTTATATAATTTTTTTTCTAACTTCCTCAAACTTAATTCAGCCGATTTTTTTATCTAAATTAATCAATGGAGCTTTATCTCACAGAAAACTAAATAAAAGAAATTATGGTAATTTTTTTTTTAAGAATTCAAAGTCTATGGGTGAATCACCCGGATTGAATGGCTTAACTACGGGTGAACTACCCATCGCCAGGAGTGTGTGACGGGCGATGCACCTAAACATATAGTTAATGAATAGGCAAACCACCCGTCATAAGCACAAGGCTAACCGGTTCCTCCGTAGCCAAATCAAAGAGGCAGGTAATCCATTCGTAGCTTGCGTTCGACAGCCCGAAGTGTGTGATGGGTTGTCCACCTATAGCCCGACCGATTTTTTTCTTGACTCGCTTATATATTTGATAATACAATATTTATTTTTGTTAATTTTAGATGAAAGACCTAATTGATACTAATTAAACAGGTTTATTCTCAACAAATTGTATTTTTAGTGATTGTGAGTCCCTAATTAATCATGTTAATGACACCGGAAGGCTAAAAAATATAATTTTTACTATAGAACGATCAAAACTGGGAAATGTTTAGCTTCATTGTGAGAGATGTGGTACATATAGAAGATACTTTTTAGTAAGTTCTAAAAGTGCACAATCCTTAGGGTTAAAAAATGTGACTATAAAATTAAAATACATGGGAAGAAAATTCCTTATATTGGTTGGGAATTGAAGATTGAATATAGCATAAATAACCACAGTTTGGGCAAGTTCAGACAAAAATATTCTAATAGGAAACAATTATCTATAGAAGAACTAAAGCCGATAGAGGAATTGACCACGATAAATGTGAAACCAATGGAGATCATTGACAAATTACAACTAGGTAATGGTGACATTGCTATAATACTTAGGAAAATCTACAATGCAGGACAAAAGTTTAGGATACAGAAGTTGGCCGAGTGTATAGTTATGCAACAACTATTACATTTGGTGGAAACTAATGACTATCGATATTGGTATCATAGGTATCCAGACTTTGATATGATAAGTGATATTATATTTGCACACCCTAATTCCGTTGCTCTTTTGCATGTATTTCCATATGTCATTTGCTTGGATTGCACATATGGAACCAATAGATACAACCTTTCTTTCTTGGAAGTTATTGGTTTAATGTATAGTGGTAGGAATTTTATCATTGCTTTGGCATTTATAGGAAGAAAAAAGGACGATAATTATTAATGGATACTTAATAAGGTGAAGAGGATGACGGAGCCCCATGAACCAAATGTTGTCATCATTGATAGAGAACCGGGGTCTGATAGAAGTAGTGCTTAATGTATTTCCTAATGCATCCCCTCTTATTGGTAAGATTTTCTCTCACATGCAACAAAAGAAATTAGGAAATGTGTGATCTGGAGAATATTTCATGATCTAATGGAGGAAGATTGTGATGGTAACTATATTGTAGACATATGAGAATGAGATTTTACTGATACATGATAGATGGGGCTATTTTTTCATCTGAAATAATATGTTTATGACACTTAGTTGAATCCTTATAAGGATATGTTTACTTCTATGTGGCTTGACTAGGAGCTTCACTTTGGTACTTATATGACCAACAGGTATCATTTTATTAGTGTGGATATTTTTTTCCATTTAAATTGTAATTAAAGAACAAACACTTATATTTTAAAGTATTAAATTTAGGGTGGAAATTGAGCATTCGAGATTGAAGAAAAATATAACATCATGTAAAATGAGTTTTGACATGTTATGACCAACACTACCCCAAAAAATAGTTTTAATAACGGTTTTCAACCGTTATTAAAACGCCCGTTATTAAATCTTTAATAACGGTTCATAACCGTTATCAAAAATATAAAAAAACCCGCCAATATGAGCATAAAATGCATGTTTAATAACGGTTTTTGAGAAAAACCGTTGTTAAACAAGAGGGTTTTAATAACGGTTCTAATGAAAACCGTTATTAAAAGATAGGTTTTAATAACGGTTCAAGTATCAAACCGTTATTAAAAACACGAGTTTTAATAATGGTTTTCATCAGAACCGTTATTAAAACGAGGTTTTAATAACGGTTTTCGTAAGAACCGTTATTAAAACTCCAGTTTTTTTTTTAGTTTTTGCAGTTTTGTTCCTGCCCACATACACAGTTGTATGTTCAAATAATTACCAAATCTGCATTGTAAAACATCATCAATTGATAACACATCTGTAGTCACACCATAATTTCAATCAATCCCGGCCTTGTTAATACACCAGACATATATACTCAAGAATCAAAATTAGTAGGCATACCACAACTTGGTAGCTCTACATGCCAAAGCAAAATGTTTATAAATATAGCTTAGAAGACTTAAAGACATAGCTAGAAAAAATACAAACCTGAACATGCATGTAGAATATATAGATCTCTACCTAATACCGAATGAATGAGTGCACATGCTTGGCCCATTGCTCTCTCACTTCATCAATTTCTTCAACATTGTATTGCTGGCCTTGTGCATAATCATCGGTGAAAAACTACAAATCCCAAGTTTTGATTAATATACAGTTAGCACTTACGTCAAGTATCAAACATATATGTCATGATTCATTAATAGAAAAATATCGAAAAGAAAACATACATGGCTTGGATCTATGTTGGCCGATCTATTTTGGACTATCAGATCCATTGCTCTACATACATAGTATCCACAATCTTTGTCGTTTTGCTGTTGTGGACACTGTCATATAAATTCAGTTAGCTCTCTAACTATTAGATATTAATTTTAATTAAAATAAAATACGAAATAGTTGCCTTCCTACTTACTATGACAGGCTCGTATTGAACATTCTTTGGGTCTGGGACACCATTTCCACCTCTCCTTTGATACGCTGTCCGTAGTGCCCTAATAAATAGAGTTGGATACACAATATTGTAAGTACGCATATATACCTCAAATAATGAAAGCTAGCTAAGCGAATATATGTATAAATAAGCTAATGAAGTAAGAAGTGAAAAGTATACTAACATGTCGATAAATTCCTTCCCATAACGACGAGCGACTTCAAAAGGCACGTCATAGGTTCGAAGGGAATAAAACACATAGAATTTATTAAGATCAGGTCGGACGGCGTACAAAACCCAATGTTCAGTTGTGAGGTGAGGAATGAGATAGAGCTTGTTGTGTCTCTCAATCAAAATGCGATCCGCTAAATAGTTTATGTGCCTACCCTCTCTTATTGTATTACCGTCAGCTATGTAGTATGGGCACACAAACACAATAGAGGACAACATTCCCTCCATCGCAGCTCGAGTAGCTACCAACCTATGGACAACAAAAACAATGCATATTTGTTAATAAATAATAACTCATATAAGAGGTCATAAAAATTCCAATTGTATAAGATAAGAGTACTAAAATCTCAAAATGAAATAATACTTACGTGACATAGACGGCGACACTTATGGTTGACATCCATTCTTGATTATAAATGTCGCTTATGTCGGCCGTCGATACCATGTAAGTAGCATCGTCCCTCCCAACATACTCAGGACGACAATCAATGAAAATATAATTGTCCCTGAGGTAGTTTTGAGCATAAAAATATAATATAGCTAATGCTGGTGGAGGTTGGATTTGCTGATCTGAAGAAGGAATCTTTTGTGGGGCAACTGATTTTTCAGATTTAGCTCTCTTTCCTTTAGCAGCGCCCTGTTTTGTGTTGCTCGTTCTACTAGTACCTCTCTTTGTTTTACTAGTAGAAGCAGTCTTCTTTTTTGATTCCTTTTTTGATTCCTTAATTGATAATATTAAACAAAATATATATTGAGCATATAAATTTATATATATTTATATATATATATATGAAAAAGGTATATATAGTGTAACTACTAAACAAGGTCTAATGAAGATGTCAAATGTCAATACCTCTTCAGTAGTGAGACGTATTTGATCCACAGGCCAAGCCACGAAGCTTCCATGAGCTTCTAGTACTGTGGTTGCCTCATCGCCCTCTTTATAACAAGGCAAGTGTGCACTGCCAATGATTGGAGTGTCAATACTCACCGGCCTTGTATTTAGGGCTAAATTGTACCCGTGGATTGTCTGTGTTTCATTACTGTGATTGATGCGGACCCTTCCTTTCGCCAAAATTGTTGAAAGGTCATTCGCTAATAAGTCACATTTATGCAAACCCTAAACAAAAATATTACACATTATTAATAATTTATAACACCGAATACATTTAATAACAATTCATAGTTTGTAATGCTTACCTCGGGAAGAGTAGAAAGAAATGCATCAGCTTCACAACTATCTCTGACGCTATTTACATTAGGTATGTGAAGCTGATTATGGTCTACTGAATCGGATGGCTTATACCCTTGAGATTTAATAAATGACAGCTCTTGCTCCATTGTTGCCATCCGTTCAAATGCCACGTTCAATTTTTGGGTGAGGATGGCGACTTGTTCATTAGTGCTACGAGAACCACGAGATCGACCACATATGCTCGTTCTCGTAACACCCAATCCAATGCCCCTGTGTCTTCCAGGGTGTTCTAAAATTCCTGTAGCCTGGGCCACAATGCTATATTGGTCCACCTCCTCACCTTCTGACGTTTCAAGTTCGTCCTGTAAATTTAACTTATAGGAATAAGCATAATATAATAGTTTTCTAAAAGAAAAGTAAGTAGGGTTCTAGATATCTACAAACTTACAATTTTTTTGGCTGCAACATCAACATATTCATTAATATATCCATCTCTTGTTGCTCTAGCCTTCTTCCATAATGTACCAATATTGATGGACGAGGTACATGGGTCCAAGTCTTGGGCTAGAAGCTACAAATCAAAAAATATTCTTAATTAAGAATATTATTATAAAATTTAACATTTACATGTAAATAGATAATCACAAAATGCATACCAACTCCTCTTCAAGGCCCGCATAGCCTTTGCGAGCCATATTATGCCGGTATTTATTTTGCTTGGCAATCTCTTTATTTTGGGTACTTTTTTCCTATGTGACAAGAGAAAACATAATGACATGGTTATTTCAATATTAAGCATAATACTAGGATTGATACAAAAAGTTTAATTGTTATCTAACAAGTACCTTAAAATCCACCGTAAGACGATAAGCAATGACTTGGTTCCAACTTTCTTGATCGATGAAACCGTATCGTTTGGGTGGGTTCTGTCATACAGAACCATCCTTCTTTCTATACATTTTTCTACGAGCTAAATATGACCTAAAGGTTCTTAGACGCTCCCCACAATGTCTAAGAAGCCATTTCTTCCTACTCTCTGGGACATTGAACACTCTCTGCAAAATAAGACATGTAGATGTATACCAATGTTAATGTAATAAAATTAATAACATTTGACATACAAAAATGATTACATAAAATAGCATATTTACCGTGATTTCCTGCCAAATATGCTCCTTATGACCCTGTGGAACCTGCTTCCAACTATTATAGGAGATAGGAACACGGTTACGGGTCACAAGTGAAATGTAGGTCAAGAACATATCTGCGTAAGGGCCGATGGGAAGATTGTAAGTATTCCATCCCAACTCGACTACTTCTCCTCTATTCCTCATTATTATGATAATTCTCATAATCGTAGGTCCTCTCTTCCCTTCTTCATCACTGCTATCCCTATCAATGTTTTTGTTGGCCATATCTCTACAAAAAATAAATAAATAAATTATGTTAGAATATTATGTATTGAGCATAATAATGTACTATTATATTATCGATACGAATCATGCTTAGAAAGAATTAATCTCAAATGTATATATATATATATATATATACAAATCATGCTAACACGTTTCCAAAAAGATATTAATACTAACCCTAACCCTAACCCTAATTAACCATAATTAACCATAATAAACGATAAACCCTAACCCTAACCCTAGCTAATTAACCATAATTTATTATAATAAAACCTAACCCTAAACCACAAAAAAAACCTAATCCCTAAACCTAGCTAAATGTAATTAAAGCATAATATATAAATCATATTATTAATTATTATTATTATATATTATTATTATCATACACAATTATTTCTCTCTATTTAATTATTCACTTTTATATATTCCTTATTCTCTATATCTATTTAATCCTCATCAAACAGCAATCATTAACATATGCATATGTAAAATATATTTGCATTTCATTATATGACATTTCCTATATCTTATTGCTAGTCTCCTATACTTATTAATGAAAATGTGTGTGTGTGTGTGTGTATATATATATATATATAGTTTTTATGAGTGAAAATGTATATAATTCTACACTCACATTCATATTATATATATATATATATATATATATATATATGTAAAGGTCTCGGCCAACACATGCATTTGTTAATATATAACAATAACGCAACAAATTCAACAACAAACAGCAAAATTTTCAGCCAATACATACAACAACACATTTTCGAACGACAAACCACAATCTTTCAATAACAAACAAACGAAACCCTGTAGCAACATGCATGAATTTATATATATATATACATATATAAGTAGATAAAAAGTTACGAGAGGAAGAACAAACACATACATAAAGTGAGCTAGCTACAAACACGACGGTGATCGAGAATGTTGAGAGAGGCAAGGGCTTCAAACACGTCGACAGAGGATGAAGGTGCAAGTGCTAGCTAGCTTCGGAACAATGACAGCATGCACATGCAGAGCCGGTAATGGCAGAGGCGTGGTGGAGAGTTGGCGGTGCGATGGTTTCCTTTACTTGAGAGGAGCCGGTGTGGTGGTGCGAGGGTTTGCAAGGAGAAGGAGAGCAAGAGAACGAAGGTGCAGAAAGTATAAAAATTTTGGCACGAAACAAAACTAAACGAAATATAAGTTTGATTTTGGAGTTTTAATAACGGTTCCTAAGAGAACCGTTATTAAAAAGAGGATTTAATAACGGTTTCTGAGAGAACCGTTATTAAAACATATTTCAATAACGGTTCTTCTAGGAACCGTTATTAAAAGATTCTGACTTTTGACAACGGTTCTAATATGAACCATTATTAAATCCTCTTTTAATAACGGTTTACCTGAAACCGTTATTAAAACATCCGTGCAAATTTTATCGTTGCCCTTTTAATAACGGTTTTTAGCTAGAACCGTTATCAAAACTCTCCCGCCCATTAATTTTCATGCGTTTGACAACGGTTGTCGAACTACCGTTATTAATGTCCCGTTATTATTTCCTGTTTTCCTAGTAGTGCAAAGATCTATACGTTGATTTGACTCCAAGTGAATGAATTGAAGAAAGATTTAGAGCAGTGTTGAGTCATTATTCCTCATTACTCTACTAATAATATGTTGTTCAAGGAAATAAAATAAGTTGTATGTCGTAGACCACAATACTTGATTGAGAATGAGAATAAGAGATATGATTTGGTTGGTTCTCATCCTTTAGTGTGTAGGTGTTACTTCAGGCTAACACATGGTCTACCATATGCACAAGAGATATTTTAGTATAAACGAGATAATCAACCTGTAATACCCCAAAAATTTCGAAAACCTATATTTTAATAAATTACTTTTATTTGGAATAGAATTGCTTTTAGATTATTTATTTTAATTATTTTATGGATTTTAGAGTATGTAATTTTGGACAAGAGTATTTAATAAATTAAAAATAAATGATTTGCTATTTATCATATTGTTTTATTTAAATAATTTTCCAAACTAATATTTTACCAACTTTATCCTTTTTAAACTAAAATATTATATTATAATAAATTAAAGGATTAAATTAAATAATTTACCCAGAATATTATATTTTATGATTTTATAAATTCAATTAAATTATTTTTCCTATTTTTCCATTCCCCTTTTTACCCTTTTTCCCTTTTTCCTCTTTCTTCTTTTCTTTTTCCTTTTTCTCCTTCTTCCCTCGGGCTGCCTCGCCAGGCCAGCCCCTCTCCCCCGCACGATTGGGCCAGGCCTGATCTTTCTCCCCCTCTTGCGCGGGCTTCCTCCCTCCTCTCCCTCGCGCGCGCCGCCCAGCACACCAGCCCAACGCTTCTTTTAATTTTTCCCCTGGACCGGCCGGCTCTCCCTTCTTTCTTGCGCCGGTCCGACCGCCCGCCAGCACCCTTCTTCTTCTCCCCTCTTCTCCTCCCACGCTCGACTCTTTCTACCATTGTTGAGCGCCGACTGCCACCTGCAACCTGACCACCACCTACCTTCCTCTCCCTCTCTCTCTTCCCCCGTCGTTTTCTTGCTTCTTTGAGCCAAACTGGCCCTGGACCACAGCCCCGCATGCCTCTCCCCTTTCCTTCTTCTCCCCCTCCTTTCTCCCTGCCAACCGACAACCCTGCCACCACTGCAGCACCGCCGGCCAGCCCTGCCCCCTCTCTTCTCCCTCTTCTTTTCTTCAGCTCCCAAGCCCTTCATTCCCACATTTTTTTCGAGCCTAATATCCCTCCCCCGAGCTCTCCCTTCTCTCCTCCCTTCTTCCCCATCCTTTTCTGTTTTTTTTTCTTCTCACCACCCGCCGCCGCTCCAACCACCAAGCCCAGCCCTGCGCCGCCTTCTGCCACCGCCTGCTACCACCCTGCACCCCCACACAGCCCCTTCGAGCCCCGCACTTCCCCCTTTCTCCTCATCTTCCTTTTTCTTCCCAGTTTTTCCCCTTACCACCGAACCACCTGCAACCACCATTTCCGCCGCCGTCCGGCCATCTCTGCCGCCACCTAACCCGCCATTCGACACCCTGCAACCTCCTCTACAATCGCCACCCATTAGTTAGCCAAAAAGAGCCCCTGAACCCCTCCATTTTTCCCTCTCCTTTTCCTTCCTTCACAGCCTTTTCCCTCGACCCTTCTCGGCAGCCGACCTTCGCCGCCTCTCCGCTGCCGTCTCCGCCGCCTTGAGCCACCTCAAAACCGTCCTTTGCCTCCACCTACACCCCCTCTACACTCCTGCACCATTCCCCTGCCTTAGAACCTCCCCTAACCACCCTCTTTTCTAGCCTAAAGACCCTAACCCGAAAATGATGAATCTTGCTTCCTTCACCCCCCTTTGAACCCTTCCACCCCTTATTTTTGCATGAAACTCACGCTGCCCATGCAGCGTGAGCTCCCCTTCATTTTAAAAATAGTTTGGATAATTTTTAAGGTAAAATGGTAATTTATGTTAAGTGTTTTATTAATTAAAATTTATAAAGTTTTATACTTTGGTTCTTATTTCTAACATAAATATGATGGATATTATTTTTAGGTGTTGAGTTGCTAATTAAGCTTGGTAAGATTGATATTTTTCGGGATTAAGGTAACCGTTAATCCTCCCTTAAATATATGGAAAAACGCATGCTAGCACATTTAGGGTTTAGTATGATTTTATGCAGGTTTGGTATGCTTAGCATGATATGTTTATGGTTTCTTATATTGCTTGTTAAAAAGAAATATCATGATAACTTTTATGCCATATGTAGGTAGGTTAAATAAAGAAGGAGTTGGAATATGGATAGAAATGTTAAATACTTGTTTATGATGTACCATGTTGTTAATGCATGAATGATGTTATTGTTTAAGGGTATTTTAGTAATTATGCTTATGAGATAAATAAATCAATGTGTGTAGTTGTTAATGAGTATGATGTTGAAAAATGAAAAGCTGGTGGACTTAGATGACAAAAATGAAGTATTAATATTGTTATTTTATGTAGGGTTAGTAAATTCATAAAATGTTGAATAAAGGGGTCGAGTGGAAATTTCACAAGTGAAAAAGGACATTTTGGTAATTTGGTAAACAAAAGGGTATTTTAGTAATTTGTAAAACAAAAGGAGTGTTATGGTAATTTTATAAATAAAAGGGTATTGTGGTAACTTTGTAAATAAAAGGATATTGTGATAATTTGAAAGTAGGGGTAAAATAGTAATTTTGGAGTCAAGGGGCAATATGGTAATTTTATAAGTAAGTGGTAAGAATGGTAATTTTGGAAGTAGGGGTAAAATTGTAACTTTGGATGAATGAGGGCATTATGGTAATTTTGTAAGTAAAAAGGGCATTATGGTAATTTTGGAGGTAGAGGGGCAAAATCGTAATTTCATAAGTAAAGGGTAATATGGTAAATTTTATAAGTGAATGGCGAAGTGGAAATTTATAAGTAAAGGGGTAATATGGTAAATTGGAAAAGAAGGGCAAAATGGTAATTATGTAAGGAAAGATAAAGATGGTAATCTTGGATGTAAAAGGGTAAAATAGTAATTTGTAAAGTAAAAGATGTATGGTGGTAATTTTCATAAATAAAAGGATATTATGGTAAAATTGGATGTAAGGGGTAAAATGGTAATTTTGTAAATGAAAGGATATTATGGTAAACTTGGGAGTAAGGGGTAACTTGGTAATTATGACAACGACAAAAGATAATTTAGCAAGTAAATTATGATTGTAGAAGGGCAATTGGATAAGTATGATACTATAGAAGGGTAATTTGGTAAATTAACCAATTAAAGGGCATTATGGTAATTTTAATAATGGAGAAGGGTAATATAGTAATTTTGATTATGAAAAAGGGTAAATTAATATTGGTAATTATAAAGAAGAGTAATTTGGGATTTGTGATAATTAAAAAGGATAAATGGCAATTAAAATAATTGAGAGGGGTAAAATGGTAATTATGATAAAGGAGAAGGGCAACTTGGTAATTTGTTCAACTAAAGGGGCAATTTGGTAATTTAGCCGATAAAAGGGTAAAGTGATAATTGTTTAACCAACTAAATGGGCAAAATAGTAATCATGATAATGAAGGAGGGTAATTTAGTAATTTATCCAACTCAAGGGCAATTTAGTAATTATAACAAAGGAGAAGGGCGATTTGGTAATATAACCAACCAAAAGGGAAATATGATAAGTGTAGTAATTATGAGGGGTGAATGGTGACTTAAAAAGTGTAGGAGACAATTTGGTAATCTAAAGTGGACAAGGGGTAATTTGGTAATTATGCAACCTTAAGGGCAATGTGGTAATTTATCAAGTAAGGAACGGATACCTAACAATTATATAAGTAAAGGGCAAATGAGTAATTTGTACCTAACACATCTTTGAGATTGTGGAACATTAACATGATTCAATAATGTTGATTAGCCAAGTAAGAGTATCTAATGATTAGTATGGCCTTGATGGTTTCTCTATGACATCCTGGATAATCCTCTGAATAAGAAACGATTAATGATACCGAAACGATTGAAAGTGAATAAGTATCGGATCATCGTGCTTTCTGTGATCACCTTAATTAAGACACTATTACTTAAAGTGAAAGACCTCGAGATCGGGAATGGTGACTCCTTAGGGGTCGCTACCCTAAGGACGTGGTTTAGTCCACGATTATTCTGGTATTTGCTGGTGTGCCTTTGTGCCCCAGGCAGGCCCTATATCTTACTCTTCTTAGCTCTACGGACCTAGTTAGGGGGTATGCATACTTATGGATTAGGTGTCATTGTCGGTAGGGTACTGAGTTAGCTTTATGCACCAGTACGACCAGGGTACCTTTGCGTCCTTGGGTTCATGGTTAAAGGGTACTGAGTAGTTGATATGCACCGGTACGACCGGTGTACCTTTGTGTCCCGGGTTATCGATCTCCCAATCGAGGCAAATAAATATGATTGATGTGCTGATTAAAGAAAGGAAAGATACGATAATTGAAAGTGGAATATTAATGAGTCGGGCCCATATGATTTACGATATTGCGTACCGGTCCACCGGTTATAATAGTGGTCCAGGAGCGTGTTGCCCTGGTGTGTGATTATGAGTACCGGTCCACCGGATATAATAGTGGCCAGGAGCGTTGTGCCCTGGATGATGAGTTATATATATATCCCGGTCCACCGGTTATAATAGTGGCCAGGAGCGTTGTGCCCTGGATGATGATTACATATATATTCCGGTCCACCGGCAATAATAGTGGGGGTCCCGAGCTCAATAAAATCAGTTATGTATGTGAATAAGATTATGGAAAAATACTAATCACCTATAGTGGAACACCATGTGAGTCGGGGCCAGACCGGTCCACCGGCAAATAATAGTGGTCAGGTGCGTTCTGCCCTGTGTGTTTATCTTCCGGTCCACCGGCAATAATAGTGGTCAGAGGCGTTCTGCCCTGAGTATATACTTTCCGGTCCACCGGCTATAATAGTGGGGTTCTCATACTCACATGGATATAAAATATGATATTGATGGATTAATGACAGAATAATGGCTTAAGGCCCAAAGTATCGATCGTGACTTATAAAGTATTATGTTTGACATTGTTATGTATGCATCTCTCATTATTTATATGTGTGTGGCTTGCATTATGTGTCGTATGCGGGCCTATCTTTAAGTGTGGTATTAAAGGGTTACTCAGTACTGTAGTACTGAAGGGATTCCCTTTATGGGGCCCCTGCCTATTTAATGGACAGTGCCCTTACAGGTATTTTCAGGTGCTACTCAAGTGGGTTACGGGAAGGAGAGTGAGGAATTTTCCGGTATCATGGCTTTTTCTCTTTCTCATTTAATTTCTCGGTTTTAAATGTTAACGTTGTTAAAGTAACCACCATTGGTGGATTTTATTCCTGAAAACCATTCAATGCGCTACTCTGATTTAAATATGTTGAAGCTTGCAATTTACTCTGATTTATGCATGTTGAATGTCTTTCAATCTGTATTTCATTTTCTTAGCCTTAGCACTTGGTACTGGAACGGTATGAGTGAACCGGTCTGGTACTAAGTGTGGCGGTAATACTCCCAAAGTTCACGTTTTGTTTATCTGCTTCCGCTATTATCTTTTAATAAAACGAAATTTTTTAGTAGTGAATTTTGGGGGTGTTACACAACCCATCTTAGAATTGATAGTTCATCAATTTTGGAAGACTTTTACCTTTATTAGACAAGTTGAAGAAAGATTTCAATTAATTGATTCAGTCATTCCTCCAATCGCTCGTCCTTTTGTCACTAATATTATATCAAAGGTTCAAAGCTAATACAACCATTCCAATGCAATAAATTATTATATCTTCAATTCTAATTAATATTCTGATTCTAACATTACTACATTAGGTACAAATGATGTTGGGCCATTCCAATTATCCTAGCTGATTAGATCAATATTCGAATATTATGGATGAGATCTTTGAACTCGCTACAACAAGTATGGTTGAGCCAAATGTTCAACAAAGTAGGGGTTTCCCTAGAAATAGTACAAGGAGGAAACCATCAGAGTGGGTGTATACAACATGTTCTTATTATAATTCGCTTAGGGGACGTGGCTGATTGTATTGAGGATATGGTAGAGGACAGAACTCTCCCGGTTGATTGGGAATGGATTAAGGATGGAGTAGTAGTAGTAGTGGGATGCATAGTATCAAGATGACACATTGATCCTTACATAATGTTTCATGGCCATTGGATATTGAGGCAGTGATGCTTTCGTGGGTTGAATTATGGTGTAATGTTTCGAGGGATGGAAATTATGGATTTAGAGTTGTTACACTACAACTCTTAGGAATGAGAAGCTCTGAGCCAATGTTAGGGGGTGCTATTTAGGGAATTGTTGACACATTTGGATTTTATGAGAATGCCTTTTTAGATTTGATTGCCCAAAATAGGAATTGTCTTACCCATTTTTATGGACTAGCTCTAACAAAGAAATGGTGACAGTAGCCTAACATTGGATTTTTATTAGCAATAATGTATAGTGTGGTATTCGTCTACTTGAGTCGGGTAGAATCGGTTATATGTTTTCCACACAGAGCTCTACCTAATGGCTGACAACCTTATCTCATTATTAACATCTTGAATTGCTACGATTTTACACACTACATATCGATATATAATGTTTCTCATTTGAATAAAGTCTTCATTATACTATATCTAATAAGTAACCTTTAACTCTTTTTTTTTTATTTTATTAATAAATTTATGTAGATAACCTTAATGGAAGTTGTAATGTTACCATCTATATCTAATAGGTGGTACCTTCATGCTGATCCTCGTGGTGCTAGATGGGATATGGCATATCTCAATTGTATTCAGCTTTATCGAAATATGATGAGTATTATACATGACCAAGGTGGTGACTTTGGTTGATGATTACATTTTATGTTGATGGTGTTATGTTTGTGTTATATCATAGTAGTAATCTTTATGTATGATACATGAATATTGTAGCAAACATTTTATTATCATTCAGGCATTTTTTTAGCAAAACTAATAAATAAACAAAAATAATTCAATATACACTACAAAATATCCTACTAATCATGACCATCACCAGCAACATGTTGGTCGGTATCCTCTTCACTAGAGGTAATTGCTAGTCCCCCAAATTCTAAGTACACCTTTTTTAATTTCTCACATAATGTGACTTTATAGATTAGTCCCCTCCTCTCTTGTTTGAACCAGTATAGGTACACACCTGTCATCACATTATGGATCTTTGCCTCTATAGTGATGTAGTCTAAACTAGCCACTCCTTCATCTGTCCCATAATGGAATCTTAGGTGGGATCAAGATCTGAACCACTTAAGGTACCTGTCAAAAGCATCATGTAGATAAACACGTCATCTAGCTTGGTGATTGAAGCCCAATATATGATCTAGCCAACTCTTCCACAATGCTCCACAACTAGAGTAATATACCTTATACTTTTGCACCTTTTCACCGAGTTAGAATCTAATGTTTGGTCTTATAGGAGACATGTGAACAAGCTAGGCGTATCTAAACTACTGCGTAATAAAATTTGGTATGTATAGCTCCACAATTTCCACATATACAAGGCCACCCTAGTATGATGACACCTCTTACAACGATACCAAATCAGTGGTGAAGGGTGTAAAATCAACCTACAAATATATGAATTTTTTTATAGTAAGAATTAGCAATAATTGAACAATAAAAGAGAAAGGTAGTAAACCACCTACGCCACCCCTACTATATCTAAACACTTCCTATAAGGAAAAAGGTCCTCCAATGACTTAAGAGGAAAAGTCTGATAGAAAGTGTCCCATCTCATCACTCCGCATCCTATGAATTTACAAATTTGCAAGAATAAAACTTGCGGAAAAAGGAAAAATGCTCATATATCTACGCTTATATATATTTACAACAATATATGTAAATCTTACACAATGCAATAATTAGCTAATTAATTTAACATGTCAACATAAATTATTATTTCCAACAAAGTCATGCAACCATCTATTTTCCTACACATAACTATCTATATGACTCTAAGTTGCTTATAGAGATATGATAATGTAGTAGCTCTAATAAATGGATAGCACAAATTATCCAAATCAAAAACTAATCATATCACTGATAATGAGGTATGATTTCTAGATTTTTCAATAATTTTTTTTTAATGAAAGCAAGTACAAAAAATGAAGTCTGGCATAAGACTTATCGTCATTAACCCACTTAGTCATAAGCTTATCTATAATGGCATCCAATGCAAATGAGCTCCCCTTTAAATATGTCTCCTCGATCATCATCTTGTCTTCACCCCACATTTGTGTAAGTAAACTCACAACATCACTGTCACACAAATTATTGCTCCCCTGTACATGTATACCCATGACAATTTAGGTGCATAATGAAACATACATCATGGAGGGTAATAGTCATCTCACCGAACAAAATATGGAAACTATTAGTCTCTTAATGCCACATTTCAATAAAAGCAGATATTAGTGGGCAGTTATGACAGCAAAATTAACTGCCATAAAGAGCTCTCAACCCCATGAGGTCTATGAGATTATAGACATTTCCATCCTTAGGAGTGAGATGAGGTAGCCTTACACATAAACTACACCCTTAAAGGCCCACGTGGTTCTTATAAAATAAAATTATAAAATATTCAATGACATGAATTTTAACAAAAAATATTGATTGATAAATAAATTTTTAAAAATTACCTCATCAAAATTTCATATGGTATATGCCACATGGCCTTTTAAGCTAGTAAGAAGATCATGAATCTTTGGACCACTGCCTATAGATCCAGCCAATCACCAATCGTCATTGACCTCTGATGACAAAAAAGATCCTGCTGCCTGCATTGAGGTGGTAGTTCAAGCATCATAATCATTCTCATATGACATATAGTCTACATGATAACTATGCGGCATTCTCTTAGTACTACATTCTACCATAGCACATACTTTATAACTCATGGTCATAACTCTCTTGGACACCCTACCAACTAGAGCATCTTGCCTAACCTCTTCACCCTTTCCTTTGTTACCTGCCATTTGTAGTTTATAATTAAGATATCATTAATACATATTATACTAAATAATAATTGAATAATGTACTAAATTAAATTAAATTGGGGTTTATGTCTTAGATATTAGGGATTAGGGTTAGGGTTTAGTGTTTAGGGATTAGGGTTTAGGGTTTAGGGTATAAGGTTTAGTGTTTGGGTTTAGGGTTTAGGGATGGGGGTTAGAGGTTAGGGATTAGGTTGTAGGGTTTGGGGTTTAGGGTTTAGGGTTTGGGTTTATGGTATATGGTTTAGGATTTAGGGTTAGGGTTTAGGGTTTAGTATTTGGGGTTGGGGTTAGAGTTTAGGGTTAGGGTTAGGGTTTAGGGATAAGGGTTTAGGTTTTGGGGTTTGGGTACAATTCAAAGTAGTTATTGGGGAAAAGGGTAATTTTTGCTTAAGGGGGGATTTAACGGGTCATTGGTACGTAGGTGGGGGGAGGTAACGGGTCATTGTTGTGTATGAGGGGGAGGGGATGGGTCATTATCGCATAGGTTGTGGGAGATGCTGGGTAATCAATGAGAAGAAAGGGGGAGAACTATGGGGCTCTTACCTTAATCTTAGAGGTCTTAATGGATGGCTTGCCCGTAGGTTCCTCTTTATTTGTGGTCAACTCACCCTTCCTTCCTCTATGTAAGAGTCACCTATTCGTCTATCCGGCCTTTCTTTCATTGATTTTCACATATAATTGAACCAACACAACAACCAAACCATGCCAACAACTAAATTATGCTACATAAAGAATTTAGATATTAAAAACATAAGAAAAAGTATATCACTTACATTTAAAAGGAGCAATTAGACGAAGCAAAGTGGGAGAGACTGAGTGTACCCAGATTTTCACTACTAAAAAAATTTTATTTTGTAGCGGAAGTAATTAAGTAAAATATTGGGGGTTACCATAGTGATCGACATAATTCTAGCTTATGTAATCATCTTTACATCAATCACAAGGCTAAAACACTTAAAGTAACACAAGAAAATTAGAAAAAAAAAAGAACATTTGTCATATAATAATGAGTTTAGAGCCTAACTTTGCGTTACTAATAGAAAATACAAAAGAAGGAATACCATAGATCAAGAGTCCAAAAAGGGTATTCAGTTAAATACATTGATTAGATAAAAATCACTCTATAACTAACCGCTAATATAGATGAAGTCACTCATCCGCACATAGGGCATAATAGGCATTATAATCATCTAATTGATCTTCTAAGACTTGCATATAAGAATCAGGGCCTTCTGCTCGTAAAAATGAGCAATATCCATAAAATAGGTGGTCAGTACGCTACGTATTGAGTAAGGAAATAATACTATCAAAATAGGGATACAAATAGTACATACTTTCACATTAGACAATAAGTAAATAGCCAAATAAATAAAACTTCTCATAAAATAGAAAATGATCCAAATTCTTTATTAAGTATAATCCATTTTCGTTCTTTTATATACGTTGAGTGTAAGAACTCCACTATTCTTAAATCAGTGGAATGATATGAAATTCCATCTCAGGGACAATACACCTGAGCCACTATTATCATCCGATGGAATTGGAATACATACATACATACATATGTATGTATGTATGTATGTATGTATGTATGTATGTATGTATGTATGTATATAATAGATCACCTTAGTCCTGACTCGCGTATTCTTCTACTTTAAATCATTAGTATCTGTTCCACACGTTATAATGATACATTTTTATTTTACGATAAGTAGGATCCCCACTATTTTTAATCTTATGGAGTGGACTAAAGCACTTTATTGGGGAAAAATTTTCCCAAGCCACTATTCTTTCCGGTGGAATAGAGATTAAAAATATATTATTGTGGCAAAATGCTCCCTAGCACTATTCTCTCTAGTAGAGCAGGAATATGTACATAAATACATATACATACATATATATATATATATATATATATATATATATATATATATATATATATATATATATATATATATATACGTAGAAAAATATAACACCTTGGCCCTACTCACGTGCTCTTTCACATTAAGTAATTAGTATCTTATCCAAAATTGATTCTTAGGCATAGAACACATTAAAACTTATATACATATAGCACAAGTCTAAGTCCTTAAATCCTTTCAAACCCTAATTACATACCCTTTAGTATTCATTCTCCTATGTTGATTATTCATCCATATTACAATGAGTCACTCTCGAATATCATGATTATTATTGTGTCCATAATGTATGATCTAGTTCCAATACACGTACATTAATAAACCTATCCCAATGTATTATTCAGAAGAATCTCCAAAACCCTTAATTCAATATTTTAGCCATAATACCTCCCATAAAATTTACTCGATAACCAATTCTAATGGATAACCTCATAAGGTCAAACATTCATAATATATTCAAAAATCCATATAACCTCTAGATCTTATACATGGAGTAACGATATTATCATTATATGATCGTTTGCCCCAAATTATCCATTAAATCATTTAAGGACCCAAACAATGATAATACTTCCAAGAATTCCTCATGCTATTATTATCATATTTTAATCCACCTAACATATAAAATACCAAAATTTCCTTCTTATCCCATAATAACCAAATTACCCTTAAACACAAATAAAAATATTTATTTTATAAAATCTTTCACCTTCCACCCATGTTAATTTTCAAGTCTACCATTTATCATCATACCTCATGAGAATTCTTAAATCAATTTATCATAACTCATTTAACCCATAATTCATTCTGTAAGATATATTTCCGCAAATATGACATTATATAAGCAAAATAATAATCACACCTCTTACCCATTCTTACTTTCTTTAAATAACATAACATTGTTTACCCCATATTTCATACAATAAGATATATTTCCACAAATATAATATTATCTCAATAAAATAATAATTGTACCTCTTACCCATTCTTACTTTCTTTCAATAACATAACATCGTTAACCCAATGTTTTATACCATAAGATATATTTCCATAAATATGACATTATCACAAAAAAATAATGATAATACCTCTTCCTCATTCTTACTTTTTTCAATAACATAATATCCTTAAATCCTTGTTTCATACCATGATATATATTTACACAATATGATATTATCATAACACAAACCATAACATAATGGTACCGCTCACTCATTCTTGCTCCTTTTCAATATAATATTCATATCATCACAAAATATCATAATCAATACATGTTACATTATGTATCAATAATATCATAAAAAATACATATAACCATACACGTAAATAATACCAAAAACCCTAAACATCAAATAGTATCCTTACCAACTAGGACATCACACTAGCATGCAAAGCTTAGACTTCCTCCTCCAAATCTACTGGAATACCACCTATACAAAATAACAAAATTTATGGTCAGGCTTGAAGAGTTAAATCGAAGGAGAAATCAAGGTAAATAGGGTAAAAATGGAAATAATCGTAGTGAAATGGGATCTTGAGATGCGTGGATATGAATAGGAATGTGTGGTAGAGCTATAGTAAAATTTTGATGGTTTTCGGACAAGGTTTGGGGGTAAAAATAGGGGTATACGGCCAAAAATGGAAAGTCACACGGGTGTTCTACAGGCTGCATCTAGTCAAGAGAAAAGATCATGCACAACTGTGTGATAGAAAATTTTTAGTGTTACACAACCGTACTTGAGGTCGTGCATTATGCAAAAGTGTGACAAACAAGAGAAATAAGAAGGAAAAAGAGGCAGTGGTCAGATCAACGATGGTATTGGGGAAGGTTGGAGTGACCTTAGTGGAAGAAGAAGAAGAAGAAGAAGAATAAGAATAAGAAGAAGAAGAAGAAGAAGAAGAAGAAGAAGAAGAAGAAGAAGAAGAAGAAGAAGAAGAAGAAGAAGAAGAAGAAGAAGAAGAAGAAGAAGAAGAAGATGAAGAAGAAGAAGAAGAAGAAGAAGAAGAAGAAGAAGAAGAAGAAGAAGAAGAAGAAGAATAAGAATAAGAAGAAGAAGAAGAGGAGGGAGTGCTCGGGCATTGTTTCAAACATAAAGACGGACAAAGTGGAGGAAAAATAAATAGAAGGGAAGAAAAGTGTCTAGTGTCTACACACACACACACACACATGTGTTTGCGTGTGTGGTGTGAATCGGGGAAGAATAGGGGAAGCATGTAGTGATGATGATGGTGATGGTACAGCTGCAAGGTAGTGATGGTGCAGCTACAATGTGATGATGCTAATGCTGATGGTTATAAAGGATGGTGAGAAGTAGGGCAGTAGCCACAAACTATGGGTGGTGATGGTAGTATATAGGTGTGTTGCATAAGAATTAAAATAGGAGGGGGAGTGTAAGGATTGGGCAGGGATAAGGGAGCATAAGGAGTAGAAGAAAAAGAACAAAGGAAGTAAGGTGATTGGTGATGAATGTTTACAAGAGGTGATAGTGCAAATGGGGATGGTATGGTAAGTTGTAGGTGCAAGGTGGAACAATTTCAATTATTGTTGCTTAAGGTAGAAGAAGGAGATGAAAGAAAGAAAGAAAAGAAAAGTAGAAAGAAAAGGAAAAAGAGAAGGATTGGGGGGATTAGTTTATGGTATTTTTAGATTAGCTATAAGTAATTAGGATTAGTGAAAATTTTAGCAGGTTTTAATTTTGGTTTATAAATCACAATTTATCTGAGTTAATGTTTTGAATGTAGTTAAAGATTTGAGAATAAGAAATTAGGTTAAGGCTAAAATAAGATTTTCTTAGATTAGAATTAAATTAGGGCATTAATGCCGTAGGATTAGGCTAAGTAAAATTTTGGGGTATTACACTGAGAAAGAAGGGAGAAATGGGAGAGAATGAGAGAGGAGGGAGATTTGGCCAAGGGTAATATTAGAAATATGAAACGAAGGAGGAGATATAGGGGTGTGTAAAAAGAAATATAGATGTATAATATGAGAGAATGCTAAAGCAAATTAGATAGCATAAGAACTTCAAAACATTCACTATGTTGCCAACATAAGTAGCCCCTGACAACAAAGTATATTTAGTTGTAGGGAAAAATGTATCCGTCATTTACTACTAGAAATTCCTAACAAGCTATGAAACAGAGTATTATACCTCTAAAATTAATTACTTTTATTCCTCTCTAATTTTACTCTAAAACTTAAATAGAAGATTTTAGTTAACTATGGAATCCAATAGGAACAACCACTAAGTGGGGAAGTCGTATTGATTACTAAATTTCAATCCAACATTCATTAACATATTCAACTTTTTCATTATCAATCGGAAGATTTGTATATTAAAGATGAAAAATAATTCTGGGATAAAAGTATAGCTTTCCATAATAATATTTTGTGGTTAATATGTTATAATCGTTTATTTATTTTCATAAAATAGTATATTTATCTAATCATATTCTATAATAGTATTTTTATTTTTAACTTTGTAAAATATCTTATTTTACTAGTATACCTATGATGTCTTCATTAGAATCTTTAGATGTATATCATAATATATTTATATACATGTTGTACTTGTTTGCATGTATACTAGTATATTTATGTTTATTTTCATATAATTATAGTATATTATAATATTTTCTAAAGTGTATTTTATAGTTTATATTAGTATTCTAGATTTTAATGGTAGTATACTAGTATCTTTATTTGCATAAGGTAGTACCTTTATAATTGCAAATTAAACTAAGCATTTTGGGGAAGGCTTATACCCGGGGAGTCTTTGAGTCGGTGCTTCCATAAAAGAAAAAAAGTATACATCATTAGATACATCATGCTTAAGTTGAACCTGATGGTAGTATTGGAAGTAAGTGAAACTTTCTGTTATAGAGAGTAGTATAAAATAGTAATTTATGACTTCTAAATATATATAGTGTCATATCCTCTTTATTTTATTTTATTTTAAGCTAGTATATTTTTAATTTGGTTTGTTAAAAAAGAGTTATACTATAATAATTATGATATTTTTCTATATAATGAAATTAGTAAAACATAAATATAAATATGGTGAATATCAACACTAGAATGGTGAATTATTATTGTAACAATGTTTAAACATTACTACAATTACTATGAAAGATAATTACAACATTGGTGTAATATCATTAGATAATAATATTGAAAGATATGAAAAAAATGGTGACAAGCCAATATAATAATGGTAAAATATCAATAGTTCTAAAGGTAAAACATCACTAATAATAATGGTAAAAGATCAATTAACATATAAAAAATATAAGTGATAAGGGAAAATGGCATTACAATATTAATGAAATATAAATACAAAAATGGTAAAAATATTAGTGTAAATATTAGTAAAAAATAATGGAGAAAGATTGGGGAAACAATGTTGAAATATTAAAAATAATCATGAGGAAACATTAGAATTAGTAATTATATGGATATTAAATATAATAGCAATTATGGTGAAACATGAAAATAACTATAGTGAAATATCATATGTAATTTTTTTTCAAGAATAGAGCTATCATAAAAAATGATGGTAAAGCAACACTGTTGGAGCTAAACATGCCTTATCAAAGTCAAAGGCGTGAGTTCATAGTTTCTATGAGGTAGAGCTTTCCAAACTAGCACAATTTTATCCACAAATGTCTCTTCTATTACGAAGATCGCCGAATAAGGAACTTATCTTGGAAATATTTTATTAATTTATTTACATCATACCTTATGGAAAAAGTTTCTAAATTCATTCTCATTTAAGTGAAGTGTTTGATGTACAATTAACTATTTGGATCCCTAATATTGTTAGTTTTTAAAATAAATATATGTAAATTTAGGTCAATTTTTGATAGAGTGAATAGATCCATCTTCTGCATGGAAAAGAGAAATTTTACCATTAGACTATATCCATAATTTCCCTTTTCTAAAGGAAGAAATGTATAGTAAAGTGTCACACTAACATTTGTAAAATATTCCTAAATATTAGTAGTAACAATGATAAAACATCGATAATAATAATGGTAAAAGCATATGTACTAATAATGGAGAAACATTGATAATAATAATTGTGGTAAAACAACAACTCTATGGTGAAATCAATTCCATAATAAAATATCATAGCAATAATGATGAAATATAACTATAATTATGGTAAAACATGTAAAAATATTTTATATTATATTTTCTTAAGGTAGAAGTGTATCAATATTTGTCGTTATCTACAAAAAACAAATTCTAAGATATATGATGGTATAAGATTTTTGTCTTTTTTTTTATGTATAGTCTAAGCTAAAGATAAGTACTATAATATATAAAATATAAAAAAAGAAAATTTGGTCCTTTTTATATAATTATCACCACATAAATCCATAGTATACTACTCTTCCTATAAATTGTGGCTTTCCTCACCAGAAATGTCATCAGTTACACCAAGTATTGTAATACCCTATTATTAACTAGCATAATGATGTATAATAATATAAATGTGTGTTATTTAATGTGTAATTAATTACAAAAATAATTATAGGATATTTTATAGCTTTAAGATTATTTTAGGCGATTATGTAGTAATTATAATTTTATAGTTATATCCACTTCAATTATAAAATATTATTTATGTCTATTAATTTTGAATTTACACCTTGAAAAATCTTATTGTAAAAAAATTATTTGGATCTTAAATAGGTTAAAATATGAGTCTATAAATTTTGGTTTAATTAAATTTATGCTTGATAGCACTTTTAAATTATATATGCAATATATGTAATTGAGGTATGCTAACTAAAACTCATATCAAATATCTATTAAAAACTCTGAAAACAAAATTATATTTAGATTGGAAATGAGTAAATAGGAATATTTGAAAATGTTTATGATTTTAGGAATGGTTTTAATATTTATTTTTATAATTATCATGTAAACTTGTTATTTAACTATCAAGTTAATATTTTATATGTCAAATCTTGTTTTAATCTCATAAAAATTTACATGTGACTTTATGATAGTTATTTCAGGCTTTCAATAAACATTCATAATTTTATGAGCTTAGTTGATATGTTTCTTAATTTTAGTATTTTTATTGATATTTCTACCACTAAAAATAATTTATAAATGCTAAAATTATTGTTGAACCGTGAAGTTGTTTCCCTACATTTCCTGATACTTCCTACCTATATTATTTGTATCATTCATTCAACCAAAATTTAAGTAAAATTCACTTCCTGATACTTCCTACCTATGTTATTTGTATTATTTTGGCTTTTCGTGCACCCAAATTTATTCACTTACCTTCTTTATGATTGCTATTAAATCCCCTTACCTTAAATGTGCATACTATTACCATCCCATCCCTTGTATAGTTACCAAAATGTTTTTCAACCTATGTATGCTCAATCACCTTATACTTTATCATTTAAGTGTGTAACAAGCTACCTTTCTCCTCTCTTGGGTATATATGTTTTTGGTTACTCCCTCCTCTATTTATACCCAATTCCCTTGCCATGTTTTTTTATTTTTATTTTTTTATCTTCTCTTCTTTTTTCCTCTTATTTTCTCCCATTTCTCTATTTATTGTAGTTATTTTTTCTAAGTATTCTTTAGCATTGTTGAGCCTAACTGAAGCGCACACAACTCTTATCTTCATTCTATTTGTTGGTTTTTCTTCTCTTGATCCATTATCTAGCCTTGTTATATATTTGTATATATATATGAGTGTTATAATTGGGAGAAAAATTAAAGAGTTACCTTCTCCCTTTTCTTATTGTGATACAACGACCCTTGTTAATTATGAATCTCATCCTTTTGATTTTGATTATTTTATTGTCTTTTTATTTTTAAATTTGCTATATTCTAGTTATTTTTTATTAGTTGTTGTGTTTTTAAGGATAAGGATGAATAGATGGGAGCTAGGTCTTGTGGTACTTCTTTATTCTTATTTTTTTCTATTTTTTTTGGGAATGAGGTAACCCATGCACTTCTACTAAATATATAAAAATCATATAATGCCATTTTGGGGTTTCTTATGTTATGTTTCAGTGTAATTTATACTTATTTGTAATCTTATTAAAAATATACATGCACTATGCATTGGTAGTAATTTATCTGATCATGTGGCCATGTGTTTTTATGCATGAGAATGTTAATTTTATGTATTTTTATAAATATATGATAACAGGGGTTGCTTATGGTAAAACAATTATGCATGCTTTATGAGGGTAGATCGACCAAGCACATTGTTTTTTGCAAAGGCATTATCTTATATTTTTTAGCTTACCATTAGATTTCTCACTTATTTGAGTTTAAGTTTGATATATGATGTGTTACGATTTGAGCATATTTAGGTATTTCTATAGGTGATTTAAGTTATGTATACTTTAGGATTATTTCTTTTTATCTTTTTACTTGAAATCTGTAAGTTTTCAGCATGTATGGCTACACTGTGTTATATTTTGTTGAGCATGATAATCATGTAAAAATCGTATGCTAGATATACATCATTAGGGTTTAATGTATTAAATGGGCTTACTTGTGTTTTTGTACCATTTAGTTACTTCTAATTTTTTTTAGAATTGTAACTTTATATTAGAGTGCCTATTTTAATGTTATTTAATCATACTATGAAATTTATTTAATTCTAACAAAAATAGGTTTTGAAGTGGATTTTATTTATTGATTTTGGTCATTTATGACTCATCATGACTAAAACTGTAAATAATTGGATTAGCATGGTTTTAATGGATTCCTTGGTTAACTTTAGTGTTGACTCTTGACATGTAGCTTGGATCATTTTCCTTAATATTAACTTGAATAATTGAGAATAAAGGAAAAATGGTGGTTTCATGGAATATGAATTGTTGTGTATTATGTAATACTTTATGATCACTTTATGAAGATATTAACTTTTAAAGTGGAAGTCTTTGATATTTAGGAATGGTTTCTCTTTAGGGGTAGGTACCTTTGATTTGGTTTGGTGGTTTCATCGAATGCCTTAACATTCCAACTAAGGCCTTAATCTATTCTATAAGTGACATATGAGCCCTATAAGAGGTATTAATACTTAAGGAGTAGGTGTCCTAAAATCGAAGGATGTTATTTTAGCTTGTTGTACCAGTATTACTAGTATACTTTATATATAAATAGGGGTTATTAGTGTATCCTATCAAGTAATTAGAAATGGAAGAAGTTTTTGTGTAAGGATTTAAATTGATTGCTTTGGGTTTTTAGTTTGGTAGTTTCTTCCGTGTACTTCTTTATTATGGTATATTGGTTTGATGATTTATTCCATGTGCTATTTAGATTTGATATATTGGTAAGTGTCTTAGTACTTTCCTTATCATGTTATAAGTGTTATAGATGTGGTTGTTGGAAAAATGGCTTTGCTTTTTCCCCTTCCTAAGATACCCTTGGCATAATTCAAATAATGAAGTATTTATAATATGATTAAGTTTAATGAAATGTGATGAGCATATCGCACATGGTGTGATATTAAATATGGCTTAAATATGGCACTTATATATGATACGTACAATTTGACATGTTATGCCATGATCATTTGTGTTGCCCCCTATGTGCTCTATGTAATAAATGGATGTTTAGTGTTATGTAGTGATTTACTAAGTACCATTATATTGATGCATTATGCTTTATGGTATTTTGCCTATTTAATAAGAGGTATTTACTTTACAATAGTACTTTTAGGGTACAAATTAATGGCTTTTGATGGGGGTTCAGAGTTAAGACTCTCTAATTTTTTCTCTAACATCTTTTGATCTGCATCTCCTTTAGATTCTTATGTTTCCTTTTATATTTCTTTTTATTATTAATTGTAACTCTTTTATGTGATCTTCTATTATTGAAAGAGTTCAATATTATAATGAAATCATTATCTACTATTTATCAATTTTTATTCTTAATCTAAGTAGATAAATGTTTTAACCTTAGCACTTTGTGTAAAAAAGTTAGGTGAACTAGACTTATGATACATGGGGTGGTAACACCCTATGTTTATAATAGTTTAGATTCCACAGTTAACTATGTTTAAATAAATATTCAAGTGTTAAAAATGGGAGTGTTACGACCATAGTGTATATGGTGACACTATTTACCTATTATCTTTAACATACTACAATGGTGTACAAAATATTTTGTGTTTTGTTTAATTAATTAATATTTATTGAATCATATTTCCAAAGTTTTGAACATATAAATAAGTTTCATATTTTTTATTTAAATGGATTTTATGTTGCTTGGTTACATATATAAGGTTCATATTTTCTTTTCCTTACTAAACATTGTCTTATTTAATGTATAGTATATAATAAAATTATTTAGTGGATGAACATTAGTGTGAATGTAATGAATTCTAATGTTTATTTTTTAAGTAAAAGACTATGGATAAAACAATATTATGAGTATAATTTATTATTTAATTTATTAAAATGACCTAATCTAAAAATCTCCTATTTTTTTACTCTTACCATTAAAATGACCATTAAATATCAATAAGGTATATTTATAATTAGGATAGGAATATTGAGGGTCAAAATTGTATATGGAATTTTACATATGAAATAAAAAATTGGGCCTTGCTTAGCTTCTTCATTACCAAACGTAGATGTGCCAATAGTTAATTGTTTAAAATATTAGGTGAAACTAGCTGATGAGTCAATTCAACTTGGTTTAATAAGAACTTGTTTGTTTGGTTAAATAAGTCAAGTTTAAATCTTATTTAAAGGCTCCCTTAATAAATAAGTTGAGCTCAAATTAGGATTTACCTAACGCATTTGTTCATGAGTTGGTTTGTTTATATAGACTCATGAACTAGCTTGTTTATAGACTTGTTTATATAACATTTTTAAACAAGCCCACAAAAAAATTGATTCACCCTCTAATTTAAGTGCATAAATTTGGCTTATCTGTGTTAAATGAGTTAAGTCACTCATGGGTCATGTATGAGCGAAGTTCAAACCTTAAAACACTTAAACAAGTAAAGCTTGAGTTAGGAGATGCTAAGCTCAATTGATTTTTAGCATTGCGGTCTTCTTCTCTAAAAATCATCATATTCCATCTATGACTACATATACTGTATCATCAATTAATATACGGTGTCATAATATACACTATGCTCACGGCATATCTAAGTGGCACATATATATTTTAATTTTTTATTTAAATTAATTTGTATTTAATTATTATCATTAAAAATAAATAAAAAATTTATACCATTAAATATATGATAATTTTATCTACAACTAGTGACTAATTTTGTATGCTTTTAACATGCAAAAATATATTATATAAAGTATAGTTATATGCTTCACTATTATTACAATATTTTTATGGTAAAATTGATTTTGACATTTTCCATACTTATATTTCGTCAATATTATATTTGTGTTTTACCATTGTTGCCTTCATATTTCAAAGTAGCTTTTTTCCTATTTTACTATAGTTTATGTTAGTTGTGATTTCCTTGAAAACATTAACCGATCATATTTCACTATAATTATCTTTATATTTTACCACTATTATCTTATGTTTCATCATTATTATATGCTTGTGTTTCAACATTATTTTCTTCGTATGATGGTTGTGTTAATATAATTTCTAAATAATGGAATTATTATTCTATGTATAATATATTTTATAAATATAAATATATCAACACATAAATGTGGTCCATTTTAAATTAGAACAAGTTTGTCCATTGGGTTAATTTATAATGGCATAATGTTAGTGGATTAGCCTAACTATATGATTCCCTAATTCTTAATGCAAATAAAGGATTTGTGTATGTATATATAGGTAGCATTTGCATGACAAATGCATTGGCAATGTGGGCAAAAAAAATCATTTCTTTCTTATTTTAAAAATTGAAAAGTTGGATAAGAAACCAACAAAAGGCAAGCTTGATTTCTTTTAATATGGTGATGTGCACTTACTTTGGTATATGTATAAAAATTTTCCAAAATTTTTTACATCCTCCATTGTTCCCACAAGTAAATTAACAAAGAAGATATATTAATGGGTTAAATCAATTCCACTAATTTAAAAGGATTATTAGTGAAGAATAATATTGAAAGTCCCTTTTTCCATTCACTTTCTAAGGACACATGCCATAAAGTGGAGGAAAAGAGGGCATAGAACCATCCATTCACATTTTGAATTTACAGTAATGAATTATAATGTTCCAGTGCAGTGCAATAAAACAATCAATGGTTAAAGGTACACAAATGCACACACACACACACACATACACACACAAGGTTATTCTACATTAAGATTATGCTTCATGATTAAGATTTTTGCTTGATTAAGATTTTGTTGGTGTATAATTTTATATATAAATTATGTTTCTAACATATGAATCATGCTATGATTTTTTAACATTTGGTATCATAGCACTTTATACCTCTTCCTTGATTAATTTGTCAGTACAATGATTAATTATATGTTTATTATTAGCCTAATTCAATAACAATTGCTCTTTAATAGTTAACATGAGCGTGCCTTTGGGCATGGTTTGCCCTTGTTTAGCATTGTGACTAGAAAAATAAAGCTGGTGACATCTATATGTCTTGAACTTATGGCCATTGCAATTTTTATGAGAGCTTTTCTATCTAAGATGTGTGAGGTGTCTAATAAATATGTATCTTCTTTTTGTTTTATTAAAAAACAAGCCTTGTAATATGCTTGAGTAAAAAATTAAAATGTTGCGCCAATAGTAGTTTGATCCCAAAGCCTTCGCTGAGGCAATGTTAGTGTGTATCCCTCCTTCTATGTGAGTTTAGTGTTTGTAATGTGCATTTTTTATTCATATCATGTATCATTGGTTGTATTTCTTCCATTTTAGTCATTGAGATACATTCATGTCTCTTGGTGTGATTTTGTTGTGCCTTATGTTTTATAATTATTTGGCTTATTATTTTTTCCATCGTTGTGTTCCTATACACATTAAGGTTGTATTTGGATAATTATTTATATCTTCATATATATCAGTATCATAGTGATTAGTATAATTTTTATGAGTTTTGGGCTTGTCTACACATTACAAATCATATATAATTATACATTAATATGTTCAATTTAATTGACCATGTGTATGATACTAATTGTAATGTATTTTATGTATAAAATGATTGTTGTTCCAAATTATCTTTATATATATATATATATATATGTATAAAATGATTTTGTCCCAAAGTGTATATGTATATATATATATATATATATAATTAGATTAAAATATTAAGTCAAAATCCTCAATATCCCAAAATGGATTGAGGATTATGTGATGACTTAATAAGTTTTAATTTTAGGTTGTATGGGTCTATTAGAGTTAAATTCTTAGCCCATATGTAGACTTAATGTATTGACTCATGCTTGTTTTATTAATTGCATGTGTTGCATTGGCAAATCATGTTTATATGTTTTTGCTTCAATTTCATCATAAGCATGTATTTGTATGTTTTATTTTATCGTTTTCATCTTGGTAATATGTTTGATATGCATATTGATATCCTTAATTTGAGAGGGGATACCTATGGTATTTGGAAGGGGATAATTCTCCTTTAAATGGGTTGTTTTGATATAGATGAAGATATAAGGAAAGGTGATAACACACCAGAGGAGATAACTTATCATGAGAGATGGGAGGGGTCTAATTACATATGTTATATGTAGATAAAAACTAAGATCTCTTTGACTATTAGAGGTTCAATCAATAGTGATCATAATGTTAAAGACTTATTTAAAGCTATTAATGAGAATTTTAACATCCTTATACAAACCTTGGAAAGCGTGTTGATTATGAAGTTCTCATAAATGAAGCTTACAACTATTAAGGATGTGTAAGAGTACATTATGAAGATGAGAGATTTCGCATCATAATTAAATTCCTTAGAGATTGACATGTTTGATGCATTCGTAGTTCATTTTATTTTGAATTCTCTCCCAATTCCATACACTACCTTAAAGGTCTATTGCAATACATAAAAGGATAAATGGTCCATAAATGAGAAATGACCATGTGTGAAAGAATAGGATAGACTTCGTATTGATAATAGAGAGAATGGCATGGTAAATATAAAAGGGAAGGAAAAAGAAGAGAGGTGGTCTATAAGGATAAGGGAAATATTCTACCTAATTGTGAAATCAAGTAGTAGTTAAAATGCCTCTTCTATAAGAAGAAGAGGCATCTAAAGAAGGATTGCACCAAGTATAAATCTGGGCTAAAAAAGAAAGGTAATACAAGCTTATTAGTTTGTTATGAAATCTCACACGATTGATGTTAATCATAACACATAGTAAATTGATTCGGGTTCTACAATTCATATATTCAATTCCTTGTAGGTTATGAAAAAAGATTAGGCAATCAATGGGATGTGATATGAGCATTTTTACTAGGATTAGGATGTAGACATTTGTTCAAGTTGTTTGTTTATGTTGCTTAGTTTTAGCTAATGGTCATGTATTGTAACTTAAAAGACCTTTCATGTACCAAGTTTTAGCAAAAAAAATCATTTATATTTATATGTTTATACCATATGGATACTCAATTATATTTAATGATACTTGGTATGTTTTTTTTTTATAAAACAAATTGTTTTTTGGTTATGGTGCATTATATAAAGATCTTTATTCTCTCAATTTGATGCACGATCATACTAATACTATAAAGAACATAAGAAATTTTTCTAAATGTTGTGTTATGAATGAGGATTCATCAATGTTGTGGTAGAGAAGATTAAAACATATCTTTATTGACATGATAAGGAGATTAGTTAATGATGGAGTACTTCATGCTCTTGATTTTACTCATTTCCTATCCCGTGTGACTTGAATTAAAGGAAAGTAGACAAAAAAAAGTCAAAGAAATGCATATGTAGGAGTGCTTAATTGCTTGAGGTGATACATATTGATATTTTTAATCCTAATATGGACTCACATAGTCAGAGATACTTTATATCTTTCATTGATGAGTATTGACAATACATGTATCTCTACTTGCTTAATAACAACAATGAAGCATTCTATGCTTTTTAAGTATTTAAAGTTGAGCTAGAGAAATAATGTGATAAGAAAATAAATATTGTGAGGTATGACATAGGTGGAGATTATTATGTTAGGGAAAATGAAGATGGATAAGTACCTGGTCCATTTGCAAGGTTTCTTTGAGACAATGGGATTGTTATCCAATATAGCATGATTAGTTTATCAGACTAAAATGGAGTAGCTGAGAGAAGAAACCATACATTTTAATACATGTGTGAAGCATAAATCTTCATAGATTCCTTTGGACCATGGCACTTAATAAGGATTTATATCTTTTAAATTGGGTTTTGACTAAAGTTGTGTCTAAAAAACCTTTTGACATTTTAAAAGGTTGGAAATCAAGTTTAAGACATATGTGTGTTTAGGGATGCCTTTCTAAGGTGGGAGATTATATCGATAAGAAAGGAAGCTAGACCCAATGACCATAAGTGGACATTTTATTAGATAAGCTGAAAGGTCTAAGGGCTATAGGATTTATGGATTTAATAAATGCTAAGTTTCTTAAACTTGATTAAGTTAATGGGAGTTATCAAATTAGAAACACATTTTCTGACATCAATCATCTGGTAACCGAGGCTTCTACCACATGTAGTAAATTAACTTTTTTTCATAGTGTACCTCAAGTGTCTGCCATTGTCGAACAAGTTAATGAGGCTCCACAAATTGCTGATAATACACTAGCAAATTAGGTTGTTTAGGAACTTTCTAAAGTAATTAAACAACTAACAATTGAGAATCCACCACAGGAGAATGCTAAACTGACATTGATAAGATCTATTATGGAAATAAGATCATCTATTAACTAGTGACTATTTTGTGTATCTTTAACAGTCTAATCTTGATGCTTATGTTATCGATGATCTTGAAATATTTAAGGAGGCCATGAATAGTTTAAATCCTGAGTTATGGTATAATGTCATGACAAAAGAGATGAACTCTATGAAGGTCAATGATGTTTGGGATCTAGTACGATTACCTGATGGACCTAAGCCTATTGATTGCAATTGGGTATTTAAGATCAAATGAGAGTAATCAAGAAACATTGATAGGCACAAGGCTAAACCAGTTACTAAAGGGTTCAATAAAATAGAAAGGAAGACTATGAGGAGATATTTTCTCTTGTGTCTACTAAAGACTTTAGGAGAGATATATTAAGATACATTGAGATAAATCGCAAGGGATATTAAGATTTTATTAGGAGAGATATATTTATAAGGTTTTAGGAAGATATTGGATGAAATATTTTCCACTAAGTATTTCTCCCATTGTTAATGGTGATAGACTCCATTTGAGGAACTTTCCATAGAAAGAGACTAGATGAGGAGTTTTCCATATGCTTTTGTAATAGACAACCTTATGTATGATCATGTCTGCACAAGACTTACATTTCATATGCCTTTCGGTTTTGAGACAATTTTAAAGTAACTAAGGAGTGGATCACTGGAAAGCTACAAAGATGGTAATGAGATACCAAAAGCGAAAAAAAGATTGCATGCTCATGTATTGAAGATTCGAGCATTTGGAGATAATTGTTATTCTGATGAAGACTTTGCTGGGTGTATAGATTCATGTAAATCTACATCATGTTTTACATACATGTTATCCGGTGGAACTATTTCATAAAAGAGTAAGAAACAAGATTATATATCTACTTATACCATAGAAGATGAACTTATTTTATCATTTAAAGCTACAAAACATGGTGTTTGGTTGAGGAATTTTCTTTTTGAACGTAGAGTGATTGATTCTATTTCTAGCCCTTTGAGGCTTAATTGTGATAATTCAACTAATACCTTCATCTCAATGAATAATGGGAGTGGTATTCATGTCAAGGGTATTGAAATTAAGTAATTAATGATAAATGAGCATGTTTCCAAAGGTGATGTGTTCATAGAGCACGTAGGGATAAATTCTATGTTAGGTTATCCTCTAACAAAGGGCATGCCACCTTGTAAATTTAAGGTTTATATGTATAATATGGGCCTTAGACCCATTATGTGGTTGTATTGTGTAATACCAGTTTGATTTTAATAAAGTTTATGTTGTGATTATTTCTCATTTGGTAATTTGTATATATATATGGTTTGTTGAGAAATATCACATTGTTCAATGGACCTTGAATAAACTTAAGGTTTATTCATAAATTTAAAGTTATGGGTGAAATTAGTATGTCATGATACATGGAAGATAACTCTCAAAATGGCGAGGGCTTGTCTCCATGATCTATGCACTAGTTTCATCATAAAGTTTATGCTAACATAATATGACCATGGTTTAAATCTAATTTATAAGAACCAAGTGGGAGAATGATAATATATTTTCTATATTATATAATTATTATTCTATATATAATATATTTTATAAATATAAATATATTAACCCATAAGGGTTGTTCATATTAAATTATATAAAGATTGACCATAAAGTTTATATACCATGGTATAATATTAGTGGATTAGCTTAATTATATTATTCCCTAATTCTTGATGATAGAAACAAAGGATATGTATATGTTTATATAGGTATCATGTGCATGATGCATTGCATAGTAGAATGTGGAGGGAAAATTCATTTATTGATTGTTTTAAATATTGAAAAGTTGGTTAATAAACCAACAAAAGGCACGCCTGATTCTTTAAATAGGATGATATGCAATTATGTTGGTATATGTACAAAACATTCCCAAAAGGATCTACATCCAACATCGTTCCTATGAGTGCATTAACAAAGAAGATATATAAATAGGCTAAATCAATTTCTACTTTTTAAAAGGATTATTGGTGAGGAATAATATTAAAAATCCCTCTTCCCATTGTCTTTTTAAGGGCGCACACCATCAAGTGGAGGAGAAGAGGACATAGAACCATCAATTCACATTTTATATTTTTAGTAATGAACTGTAATATTTTGGTGTAATCAAATGATCAATGGATATATATATATATATACATACATTATGATAATGTTTCATATGATTAAGATTTTTCACAATATGATAGAATTCAAAACTTTCACGAGTGCGTGCATATATACATACATACTAGTTCCATGAACCGATCAACTAATTAGGAAACTAATTTATTGGTTTGTAAAATAGTTGACTGTTTTATCGAATTGGGTATATTTTTAAAAGCAAATTGTTTGGAAAAATTTCTTATATATCGAATTATTCCTAAAAGATTCTCAACCTTTTTCATGGTGTATTTGACACAAAATACTAATTTTGATCGATCTAAGGAGTTGATTGGGATAATTAAGGAAGGAAGATGACCTTAGCTTTGCCATCTTCCACCTCTATCCTTTGCACATTTCTAGGATCATTGCTTCAATCTCAAATTCAATTCTACTCACCTAAAAGATTCTTTCCATGCTAACTTTCCATTTCCCGTCTTATGTATTGCATTTCTGGACTAATTGGCCTACACTCCTCTAGAATAACCATTTAAGCTCTAGAAGATAGGTTAACATATCTTGAAAAAATATATTCATTTAACTGGAATTTAAATGGTAAGAATTAGGGTTTTGACACATTCCCAACTAAACTTGTTATTTGTGTCAATTTTCTAGCTATAAATAGACCTAATTGCCCCTTCTATTTACCTTTCTTTCAGCCACCGAAATACTTAACTCTTTAGCATTCACCTTCTCCCTTTTTTACTTCAAGCCTTGTAGTCAAATTGCTCTTACTCTCCTAATCCTTTCTTTAGCTCCCACTTATTTTAATTGTTAAGTAGAAATGAGTTATATTTAGGGAAAATTTTGAGTGGCACAATTGTTTTACCCTTTATTTTTTTCTTAGGATGTGGTTTGTTCATTCTTTCCTTTCTGATACAAGTTTGAATTTATAAAATTTGTTTATGAATTTTTGAGTTAAGTTTTTTTTAGGCTTTTAAAATTTGAGGATTTCAAGGTTAAGTGTTCTTTTTTAAGGAAAGTTTAGCATGCATCAAGTAAGTTATTTTTTCCTCTAAAATGGGTTATGAGTAAACTTGCTTGTTATGGAACTCTCTAAGTTTGATATTACATATTGGCATGAATATATAGCTTATAAAATTGTATTGAATGGTTAGATTGTGCACTTTGAGTGAAAATCATGATTATTGAGGAAAGGTTAGGTTGTGAAGATTAATGGTGAAATATGCAACTAATATGAGCTAAAAAATGTGTTATGTGATGTTAGAACATGTTCTAATGTGGTATAATAGAGAATTATAAGTGTAATCTACATGAAAATGACTGTTTGATGTTATTGGAGGGCATAACAATTGATTTGTTAGGTCAAACTGATAGAATGGTTTCTAGACAGCAGATTAGACGACCTACATAGACCTTGGTCTTACTCTCTCCTTAAACCTATCTACTTATTGGAAAAAATAGATAAAATAATCTATGAATATTTCACTAGTTTTCCCAAGCCAATCGACTGATTTGAGAAAATACATGGCACAGTCAAGCTAAACAGATCGATTAGTTGGGCTAGACTGATCAACTAGTTCGATTGGTTTGTGTGATTTTGTTCTTCTTGGTTTAGATATGCTTTGAGTCTATGCATGGGATTGTTATATGACTAATTAATGGATAAAATACATATGTCACATTGAATCAATTATGTAAGGAATGGATTAAATGGACGTTGCTTCATGACATACTCTATGGTGTTGAAAAGACCTAATGGATGTACCAAATATGAAATCTAATGGTTCTTAAGAAAATATGGTGGTGAAATAAGGAATGTACTTTAATGGAATAATATAATGGGTATGGTTGATATTGGACAAGTATAATGGAAATCCCACACATGGTTGGGGGATGTAAAGGACTAATATGAAAGATATATGTGAATGCCTTGATTACTCTCTATATGGGCCTTATGTGACCTTATAACCTCATGAATAATATACTAATCACGTAGAGAGAGAGACAATTGATTTGTGTATAGGTTTGGGTTACCCAATCCTCGATTAGTTACCAAGGGTTAGTCTTCCTTCAAACATTAATTGGTGCCTTTGGGCCGGATCCTAGTAGATCTTGGTGCCTTACCTACTCTAGATACTGATAATGTACTAAGGGTATCGATACTAAAGGATCTAGTTACCTAGTGTAATATCCCAAAAATTTACTTAGCCTAATACCATGTCATTAATTTCCTAATTTGATTCTAATCTCAAGAAATCTTATTTTTAGCCTTAACCTAATTTCTTAATCCCAAAACTCTAACCAAATTTAAAACCTTAATTCAGATAAACTATAATTCGTAAACCAAAATAAAAACCTGCTAAAATTTCCATTAATCCTAATTACTTATGGCTAATGTAAAATAACCCAGTTTAATCCTAACCCCTAACCTCTTCTTCCTTTTTATTTTCTTTTCTTGTCCTTCTTCTCCTATGCCAATTTTATTTGTGTAATGAAGGAGTTTGGCTCTTCTACTGCACCATGACACCATCACCCTACCTTCCATATGCATCCTCTCACCATCACCCTACCACCCTCACTAACCATCATCATAATCCCTTGTGCCTATCTTCTTTCTTCTCCTCTTCCCCTGCCATGTAGACCACAATCACCTCTCCTGTTGCTCTTCTTCTTGCTTCTCTTATCCTTACGCAATCCATACTCATAACCATTGCCATCACCCTCATTTTTCATCACAACACACGACCATCACTTCCACTTTCACCCTAGTGATCTACACATTTACCCTACACAACCTTTACGTGTCCCCACCCATTTATTGCCCTTATCTCCGACTCACATCATACACACAAACATACTATACTTCCTTCTGCCTCTTTATTTGGCCTCCACTCTATTCTTTCTATGTCAAAAGTCCATTGCTCGAGCTCCCTCTTCCTTCTTTCTTCTTCTTCTTCTTCTTCTTCTTCTTCTTCTTCTTCTTCTTCTTCTTCTTCTTCTTCTTCTTCTTCTTCTTCTTCTTCTTCTTCTTCTTCTTCTTCTTCTTCTTCTTCTTCTTCCTCCTCCTCCTCCTCCTTCTTTCCCTAGTTTTAGCCTTCACACTACCCATTCCACCATTGTGCACCACCTCAGCCACCACTCGCCGACCTTTGGCTAGTGGACCAACTACCAAGGTCACTCCAACCTTCCCCCTCATCGTCGATCACTACCTTTTTTCCCTTCTTCTTTCTCTCGTCCTTCGCACTTTTGTATAATGCATGGCCTATGCACCACCTGTTGCACAGTCGTGCAACACTTAAATCTCTTATTGTACAGCCATGCAACCTTTGCACCAACTGGTCATGCGTCTTTTTTTTTCTCTCAGTCTATTGTGCACTCCTCCTACACAACCATGCAACTTTTTCACCGCCTAACCGTAAATCATATTTTCTCTTGACAAGGAGCTGCACTACCTACTGCACAGTCGTGTAACACTCCATTTTTGGCCATGCATCATATTTTCTCTCAAATGGTATTCCACTATAAGTGATTAATATTTTTCCATGATTTATTAAAATCCAAGATTTGGTTTATTGAGCTTGAGATCTCCCCACTATTATAACTGGTGGACTAGAATACACTCAAGGGCAACATGCACTTGGGAACTATTGTAACTAGTGGATCGGTACACATATACAACTTCTAAGGAAAAACACTCCTGGCCACTATTATAACTGATGGATCGGTACTCAATATTCTTTCACTTTACATGAATATTGTTTTCCATTTAATCAGCAAAACAAGTCCATTTATATACTTCAAGGTTGAGATGGAGAACCTAGAGATGCAAAGGTACACCGATCATACTAGCGCATACAATCAACATAATACCCTTTAACCTTCAACCTAGTAATGCAAAGGTACCTTGGTCACACTAGTGTATGAGAACACACAATATCCTACCGATAAGGACACCTAATCCATAAGTATGCATACACCCTAAAAAGGTTCGTAGAGCTAGATAGAGTAAGATGTAGGGTCAGGAAGAGGCACTAAGGCACGCAAACAAATACCAGAATAATTGTGTGTCTTGAGGTCTTAATTAAGGTGACCATGAGAAATATAACAACCACATATTAATCATTTCCAATTTTTTCTGTTGTTATTAAGTAATCCTTATTCATATAGTTATCCATGTTAACTTAAAGAAACCACTAAGGCCATCTTTATATCATCCATCTCCATTTTAGAATTTGTTTCCATTCTTTCATATGCCATAAAGGGTTATCATATCATAAGCATAATATGGTCTTAAAAACTGGTAGTCTACATTAAAGGATCATGGAGCACTTAACCTTAACATGTCCTTTTATCACATCCATTGCCATCCATAATAAATGATTAAGGCACTTCTTATATGAATATAAGATAAACACCATATCACACCCTTAATTGTCCATCTAACCCTATATTATGCTATGTTCTTGTGATATTCGTTGATTTATCGATTATTCTTATCTTATTATTCAATATCACTTATGTCTTATTATAGAGACTTATTTAATCATTTGACATGTTATATGCAAGTTACCACTTTACCCCCATTATCCTTAGAAAATCAATAAAATACCCCTTGTTTGTAAAATAACCAAGTCATCCCTTTTATTTGCCAAATTACCATATCACCCTTCATATTTATATAATTACCAAAATACCCCTTGTATTTGTTATATTACCAAATTATCCTCCTACTTATTAAATCACCAACTTTATCTATCATACTTGTTAAGTTACCAATTCACCCTTCTAGTTGGTTAAATTACCGAACTGCTCTTTATACTTATTAAAATTAAAAAGTTGTCTCTCAAGTTTATTAAATTACCAAATTACCCTTCATACTTGCTACACTTAATAGATTACCCTTTTTGTTAGTCAAATTACCAAATTACCTTCTTAATTATTAAAATTACCACGCTATCCATTATCGTGCCAAGTTAACAAAATGTCCTTCTTACTTATCACTTTACCATTTTGCCCCTTTTTACTCACAAAATTACCTAGTTATCCTTTCTTTATGCCAACTTACCAAAATAACCTTTTTACTTATTATTTTACCATTTTACCCCTTCTACTCACCAAATTACCAAGTTATCCTTCTTTTATACCAAATTACCAAAATACCCTTCTTTTTTATTAAATTACCACTTTATCCCTTTTACTAACAAAAGTTACCCAAATACCCTTCCTTTAAGCTAAATTGCCAAAATACCATTCTTCTTTATTAAATTACCACTGTATCCCTTTTACTCACGAAAGTTACCAAAATACCCTTTCTTTATATTAATTTACCAAAATGCCTTCTTACTTACAAAAATAACCAAGTTATCATTCCTTTATGCCAATTTACAAAAATGCCCCTCTTAACTACTAAATTACCATTTTACCTCTTTTACTCACCCAAATTATCAAGTAATTCCCTTTTTCATGTGAAATTACTAAAACACCCTCCTTACTTATTAAATCATCATATTACCCCTTTTATGCATATAAGTTAACAATTCATATATTATGCCAAATTTACTAAAATACCCTTACTATATAAAATATTAACATTCATGGTTCATATACCTCATCTAACACCACCAACTATTATTATTCATTTTTAATGCTTATTAACACCCATAATATATATATATATACTTACTTAGGCCACACCTTTTGCATAAGAAAAATTACTAAAATGTCCCTAGGGCTTATGTTAACATTATCCATAGCCACATTAACTTATCATGTCATATATAATCATTTAACATTATCTTTAACCATAAGGGTCCTTCCTTAATTATCATTTATACATATGGCACATAAATCAACAATCTTTTCATTTCAACAACCAACATATGCCACAAATTATATTATACTTAAAATCATACATCATGCACATAGGCATATTAAAAACCTTAATGTTCTAGCATACGTATATCCACATATTTTAGTAAGGTATAATGGATACCTTATTTCTAGAAATAATTAAACCTCATTGATAACCTAGATAAAGGTTTGAGCTTTAATTAGTAAAAATTAATACCTAAAAATAATATTAAAAATAGCATAATATAAGTGGAAAATCAAAAGAACAAAATTTGTTGAAAGCTTAATTAACACCTACTAATACCAACTACTTTTATACCTAAAAATTAACCAAAGTTTGGCTTGATTAGATGCCGCAGACTCACACTGCATGGTAACATGAGCAGCATGTAGGGAGTGAAGGGCATAATGGGTCAAATAGGGGGAGATAGGAGAAAGGAGAGAGGTTAGTTTGGTATGGGTTTGGGGGGTTAGGTTTAGGGCTTGTGGAGGGGAGTGAGGGTGGTGGTTAGATGCAGGGAGGGGGTAGGGGTGTAGGTGGTGGTTGGGGGTCAAAGGTTGGTGGCCTAGGGTGTCCGAAGTGATAGATTCAGGGCTAGAAAGATGGATATGAGGTTGGGAGGAGGAGGAGAAGAAGGAAGGGAAAAGAAGAGAAGAAGGGAGGGGCTATAGGGGATTTCAGGGAAAGGGAGGATGGGTGGTGGTAGGGAGTTCCAGGGGGTAGAGTGGTGGATGTGAAGGCAGTGGAAGAGGGAGAACAATGTCTCATAGTGGAGGTGCGGGTGAAGGCTGAGAAAGGGGAAAAAAAGAAGGGAGGAGAAAGGTGGTTATAAGGGCGAGTGAAGGTAGTAGGGTGGTGTAGGGAGGTAGAAAAGGGTGCTAGGGGTGGTTGTGGTGGTTGGTTTAGCCACAACAATGGTGGTTGGAGGTAGAGAAGAAAAAATAGGGGAGGAGAAGAGGGTGATAAGTTCATATTTTAACACATTTTATACCCTTATAATTTTATTTTTTAGTATTTTAATTAAGTAATATAGGTAAATAATTACAATTTTATACTTAAGCTAAAATGATATAAATTAAATAAATTTAGAGTGTAATATTGTTTATTAATTTTTATTGAATTTTATTTTGTAGGTATTATTGTTAAATACAAGGAAAAAAAAAATTGGACCTTTGGCCTAACAGTCGAACGCCAAAAGGCCAGGAAACAATGAGAAAAAAAAACCAAAGCCAACAGGATCATATATGGCTCAACTGACCTAAAAAGAAAAAAATGAAGAGGTCAGGCGAGATGTGGGCCATGAGAAGAAAGCACTACACAAAACAAATAAGGACTGACGTGGAAGAGGCAGCTGCACGGAACAAAAAGCAACAGAGATTTGTGAGGAGTAGGGTTGTTCACGATTCAAATATCCAATATTTTGGATATTTGATTGTCGGATATTTGAAATTTCGGATATCTAAAAATGATATTTGATATTTGATTTGAAACTTTGAATATCCAGAAGATCGGATATTTGAATTTTCGAATCAGATATCATCGGATATCAAATATAACCAATATTAGCCGAATACAATTTCAAATATAAAAAAATTACCAAATGACAAATATATTTCATATTATCCGATTTGTTGAGCGAATGCTCAGCAAATATCCGACTTACTGAACAAATATCCAATGTTAAAACTAAAATAAGAAAGGAGTGGATGGAGTCTATCGGTATGCAGAGTATTTTTATTTTTATTTTTATAAATATCTAAAAAGGGATTGTATTAAAAATATAATTTCAATTAAATTAAATTTTTCCTCAAATAATAAATAAAGTAAGTAAAAATTATACACATAATCATATAAATTTATTTATATACATTTATATATAAAATAAAAAATTATAAAAAAATGTATAAATATTTTTCTTCGGATCGGATATTATTTGTATTTGTCGGATCGGATATTTGGGGTGTTTGACTTTTCGTTGACTAGATCGGATATTTGATTTGAAAAAAAAAATCGGATCGGTTATTTATTTTTTCGGGTCGGATCGCTTCAGATATCGGATCAAATAAGTAGATATCGGATAACATGAACAGTCCTAGTGAGGAGCGAACGAAGGGAGAGGATGATCCGAAGAAAAGTCAAAGAAGAAAAGAAAAAGGATGGCACAAACGTTGAGAGGATTAAGCCTTTAGAGGCTAAGATGCTGAGGGGGTCACCAGGCATGAAAAGGAAAGAACGACACAGGAGACTGAGGAGTAGCCGTATAAATTCACCGACATAGGAGAGCAGCGGAGGGCATAGAAACCAAGGGAACGACTATGGTACAAGGAAAGAAAGAAAAAAAGATAATTATTTGCATGGAAATAAAAGCAAAGAAAAAGAGAAAATAAGAGGGAAGAATTTCTACCGGTACAATTTATTTAAGATAAAATTAATTTTTATCTGAATAAATTATTGATCTCTACTCTATAATTAATTACGGTTATTTTTTCTCTATTTTTAATTTATATTTTGTATATATATATTTGTGTAATTAATTCGATAATTATGGTTGGCTGAATATTTATTGTTAGGGAATAAATTGAAATCCTAGATTAGGGTTTGAAGTATAATTTTACTTTCTTTTTTCCATGATATTGTTTCTTAACTTTATTTTAATTGTTATCATTTATATTTATATAATTCCATCAAGTACAATTTACTTGGTGCATGCCTTGTTCAGGTTTCATCATAAGTGACAGTATGTAGGATTAATTACCTGCTAGGTGGCCATATAAATATACTAAAATTTATATGTAGAAATTACAGCTGGGTTAAAAAACAATTCACCTAATAGTTTTGTGATTCTAACCAAAGTAGTAAAATGTTTAGATACATGTGGGTCAAGGAAGGGAATACAACTAGACATGCTTTGTGTACTAGTTTGGATACTTAGATTGACAGCCTTCCAATTATACTTAATGCATTAAATCTAGTTAAATATAGGAGCCACTAGTTGCTGCTATACTGCTAGTATTTGATAGGGCTAATATTGGTGCTTTGTTGTATTGATTAATTAAGGGAAGTAATATAAGGTGTATAGACTTGTTTTTGGTATACAACTTGGTCGATCTTTTTCTCATAATTAAATATTGACTTAAAAATTAATATTATATTTTAACCTAATCTAGTGGTGGATTTTGATTTTCCTAGCATATTTATCATATCTACGATCTTCCAATATTTTTATTATTATTTTATTTTGTTTTATTTATACCTTTTTTTTATAACCCCTATTAGTATTTTTATTATTTATTTATCTTGTGTTATTTAGGATTTTATTTTTATTTATTTTTAAGCTAGTTAAATAGAAATGAGCCCTCCCAATCCTTAGTTCAGAATGATACCCTTATTTACCAGTGCTACAATTGATAACAATAGGGTTTAAATTGCGTATCGGCTACGGCCACACCAATTTTTGGCTTCGTTGCTGAGGATTGGTAACTTCACCTTTATTTTTCTTGTATTTTTAGTGTGTTTTTATTTTTAGTGTGTTGTGTTTTTCATATCATCATTTTATTTAGAGTTTAGAGTGCTTGTGGGCATCAAGTCTCTAAATTAATAGGAGATTTAGTAGTTAGTGTGTTTCATTTTTTTTTTTTAGGTTTGTTTAGAATTTTTGGTGTGTTTTTTGATTTTAACCATTTCCTTAGGAGGTGTTAGTGTTCTTTCAGGTGGCTATAATATGATCGTTTGGCTATGGACAACTTTGCATGAATCTTAATGCAAGAGTAAATGAGCTAAGTTCAAGTAATCTTGATGATAGATTTAACCAACTCACTACTCTTCTTTCACGGATAGCCACAACTACTGGAGTTATTAATACAAATGGAACGTATCATACATAAGGAAATCCATATGCTTACCATGCACAAGCTATGAGAGGAGGATGATGGACACAACCTGTTGCTCAATCTTTCAATGGTTTCCAAGGACAAGATCCCTACACAAGTGCAAACTATTCAAGAATGAGGCATCACCCCCACTTCAGATGAGGGATGAATGATCATTATTCAATGCCATATCAAGACCCTTACACACGCAATTATGAAGCTTCAAAACATTATCAATTTCCTTAATAAGAATCTTCTCCAGTTTTAGAACCCTTATGTTAATAAAAATGGAGAAGCTTTTGGAAGCATTGATAAACGAGAAAAATCAACTGATGTAAAGTCAGATTATACAAAATAAAAGGATTTCAGTGCTAGAGGATCAAATGGGTTATGTGGTCAACATGATCAATCAATTACAAGCAAAAAAAGAGCTCTCTAGTACTTTAGTCCCAAAGTCATGTGAGAGCTATGAGTACGATGATGTCATATCTGAATGTAAGGATAAGCTAGTTGAGGATGTTTCCATGGAGAACATTGAAAATTAAGATTTTGTGGAAGAAGAGTTTGTAAAAAGTATAAGAAGAATCTCATCAAAATGAGGATCAAGTAAATAAAGAGAAGTATATAGATGACAAGACTATCACTTTCATGTACCATAGACTATCTTTGAACATTTATTCCCCAATTTTTGCTTAGAGAAGACCAAGAGACACAAGGTAAGCCTTTGAACCACTTTGATTTTATTTATGCTAACCACACTCCATGTTTTCCCTCTTTTAGCAGGTTATATAGATCAAAGATTGAAGAGAGTAATCAAATCATCTTAAATACATCCAATAAGAAGCGTAATACTCCAAAGGAGAGGTTATGTTGGAAGGATGTGTTTAAAGATTTTGATATGGGAAAATATGTTATTCCTTTGATAGAGAGATCATCATATATGGACATGGGGCAAAACACTATCTCTTTACACACGAGCTTAAATCTCATGCTAGGTAAGTTACATTCTTACTGGACCAAATCTTTCATTAAATCTAATATTTTGTCTTTTTCTTCCTTGCATGATAAAGATGATCACCATGAGGAAGGATTTGGTTAAGCAACTCTCAAGTGGACATACCCACCGTGAAAGAGTAAAACTGAGATTATGTCAGGCTGAAGACATAAAAACAAGCGCCACTTGGGAGGCAACCTAATGGGATAAGGGAGTTTTCTACCATATATTTATTTATTTATTTTGTTTTCCCCATTCTTTAAATTACATGTTTCCTTAGTTGTTTACATATTGAGGACAATATGTGATTTAAGTGTGTGTGTGTGTGTGTGTGTGTGTGTGTTTTATGTTTTTGTATGAAAAAAAAATAAAAATTTAATAATTTTAAAAAATTATTATAAAATTTTGTTTGGTATTTTAAGAGTCATAAGAGCCTTTAACTAGTTAATGAGGAGTATATCTTTGAAATCTAATGAAATGATGATCATAAAATCAAGATAAAGCAAGTGGATATTTTTTGTATTAATTTTGATATAGGGAACACATATCTATGTGTCTAGATATGAATGGAAAAAAAACATATATGATATTCTAACCACGGACATGGCATGTTGAGATTCATCACATTCTTTAGTGAGCTTTTGAACCACATATACCTTCTTTTTTCTGAGTGAATTTACACAAAATCATCTACTTTTCTTAGCTTCAATTTTTTTTATATATCATATGTGTTTAATTGCTTTGATCAAATTATTTTCCATAGATCTTATAATGGACTATAGAGATTTCCAAAACTTACTCTTTACTATTCGAAACTTATAGTCAAAATATGCTCTGATTGAGAAAATGATAAAGGAAGCTTAGAAAATTTTTAATCACATGACCAAATAACGTAACCCTAATTTGTCTATGCATAATGTACACTCCATAGAAACCCTTTGAGCCTATACAAGGAACATATATTTTTCTTCATTACCCACATTAAATAACCTTTTTGCCTTAATATCCTTACCTTTGCTTAAAGCTAGTGGAAGAAAATCAAATTTTTATGGATATAAAGAGTGGTTATGTATGTGTGTATGTGAATGAAATATATGTATTTATGCTAAGAAAGGGGATTGGTTATGGTTGGTGGAGAAAAAATATTAATAAAAAATATTGAAAAAATTTAAAAAAAATTAATGAATGAAAAAGAAAAGAAAAGAAAAAAAATGTTAGGATATAAGGAAGAGAGGGAGTTATAGAGATGATGTTGAGAAAGTTCTATTGATGTTCTAGTTTGATGTTAAGTTGGAGATATGTATTATTGATCGTTAATGTGGAGTTATGCTTATATTTCATCTAATTATTAGATTCAACTAGCTCTTGATCTTTTAAGTACCACACTACTAAAATACTCCATACCTTTTTTTACCTTAAACCTCGCTACAACTAACAAGTAAGTCCTATTTGATTCTTGAGATGAGCAACCTTTGATCTGATGGAGATTAGTCACAAGAGTTAAGCATATGGTTTGGTCCATTTGTCAAGTATTTGATATCTTTCATGAGGTTTTATCCACATGAACATGAACTTTCCTTGTTTATATATGTGAGTTGTTTGTTATCACTACCATCTTATCTCACATATATGAGTGTCTCTATACATTTGTAGCCATGAATCTAAGAGAAAAAGAAAAATAAAGGGTATTTATAGTGAGGATGGATCTTGATATGAGTAAGGCATGGTAGATCTTTGTCCATAATATTGATCTGTTCATACCTTTCATGTTTATGTGTAAACCATATGTTGAAATTGATCTTCTAAATCTCCCAATGTTGAATCTTGGTTGATTGCTAATCTTGACATTTGAAAATAAATGATTCTGAAGAAAACAAAATTGGCTAAGGGTATTAGGTGTAGTTTGGTTATTTATCATTTTCTTATTATGTGTGATTTTATGGGTATATCATCTGTGAAAACCTCATAAGACCTTATTCGTCCTCGATGGATGACATAGGGGTTTAAAGGATTTGTTGCACATGCTAAGTGTAATCGTGAGACCTACGAAAGTGGCTAGTTAATTTAATTTTATTTATATAGAGTAATAACTTGCTTGAGGACAAGAAAGAAGTTAAGTGTGGGGATGTGATAAGTTCATATTTTGACACATTTTATACCCCTATAATCTTAGTTTTTAGTATTTTGATTAAGTAATAGAGGTGAATAATTATGATTTTATACTTAAGTGGTAATAATTGCATAAATATCATTATTTAAGCTAAAATGATATAAATTAAATAAATTTAGAGTGTAATATTATTTATTAATTTTTATTGAATTTTATTTTATAGATATTATTTTTAAATATAAGAAAAAAAAAAGAATTGGACCTTTGATCCAACAGCCGAACGCCAAAAGGCCAGGAAACGATGAGAAAGAAAAAACAAAGCCAACGGGATCATATATGGCCCAGCTGACCTAGAAATAAAAAAAGGAAGAGGTCAGGCGAGACATGGGCCATGAAAAGAAAGTAGCGCACGGAAAAAATGAGGACTGACATGGAAGAGGTAGCCGCACGGAACAAAAAGCAATAGAGAGCTGTGAGGAGCGAACGAAGGGAGAGGATCAGCCGAAGAAAAGTCAAAGAGGAAAAGAAAAAGGATGGCACAGAAGTTGAGAGGAATGAGCCTTCAGAGGCTCGGATGCTAAGTAGGGGTGTGCATTGTTTGATATCCGTATCCGAATAGATATTTTTTTTGGATATCCGATCCGACCGGATATTCGATATCCTATGTGCATTTTTGGATATCCGTATCCGAACGGATATTTTTTCAGATATCCGATCCGATCGGATATTCAATATCCTATATCCGAATCCACATCCGAATACACCGGATATCCGAAATATCGGATCGGATATCAGATATATCCGATTATTAAATTTACATATATAATCTATAACTAAAAAAAATTCTACAAAAACACTTGTTTAATTATTCAACCTGCATACAAAAATATATAATACATGATTAATCATATCCACAAAAATTAGCGATCAAGATTTATGAACAATGACGCTCTAGAACTGTGGAACGACCTAAGTTAAGAGGCTCAACAAATTTAGGAGTTTTTTTTCTGGTCTGGATTCTTGCATATGTGTGGGTCGTGACCTATTTGACTGTTTGTAGAGTGTGGATGTTTATTTCAGACTTTAGTTTAGTAAATTATTTTTGGACTTATGTACTATAGTAAAAAAAAAAGATCTAAACTTGAAGATTGAAAGAAAAAAAATCAAATTATAAATTAAATTATGCGTAAATATAACTGGCTTATTCTTAAAATCGGATATTTTTGGCGGATCGGATTATCCACTAAAAAATCGGATCGGATATCCAAAATTTTGGATCGGTTTTTTCATATACCGGATCGGTTTTTTGGATTCTGGTTTTTCTGCACAACCCTAATGCTAAGGGAGCCACCAGGTACGAAAAGAAAAGAACGATGTAGGAGATTGAGGAGTAACCGTATGAATTCACGGACGTAGGAAAGTAGCGACGAGCATAGAAATCGAGAGAACGACTATAATGCAAGGAAAGAGATAAAAAAAAACGGATAATTATTTGCATGGAAATAAATGGAAAAGGAAAAGAGAAAATAAGAGGGAATAGTTTATACTTTATTTTAGATAAAATTAATTTTTATTTGAATAAATTCTTGATCACTATTCTATAATTAATTACAATTATTTCTTTCTCTATTTTTAATTTATATTTTGGATATATATTTCTATGTAATTAATTCAATAATTATGGCTTACTGAATATTTATTGTTAGGGAATAAATTGAAACCCTAGATTAGGGTTTGAAGTATAATTTTATTTTCTTTGTTTAGTGAGATTGTTTCTTGACTCTATTTTAATTGCTATCATTTATATTTATATAATTCTTTCAAGTATAGTTTATTTGGTGCATGCCTTGTTCTGGTTTTCTCATAAGTGATAGTATGTAGGATTAATTACCTGCTAAGTGGCCATATAAATATACTAGAATTTATATGTATAAATTACAGTTAGGTTAGATAACAATTCACCTTATAGTGTTGTAATTCTAACCAAAGTAGTAAAATATTTAGATACGTGTGGGTTAAGGGAGGGAAATACAACTAGACATGCTTTGTATACTAATTTGGGTACTTAGATTGACAGCCTTCCAATTATACTTAATGCATTAAATCTAGTTCAATATAGGAGCCACTTGTTGGCGCTTTGTCGTATTGATTAATTAAGGGAAGTAATATAAGGTATATGGTCCTGCTTTTGGTATACAACTTGGTCGATCTCTTTCTCATGATTAAATATTAACTTAGAAATTAATAATATATTTTAAATTAATCTAGCGGTAGATTTCGATTTCCCTAGCATATTTATTATATCTGCAGTCTTCCAATATTTTTATTATTATTTTATTTTATTTTATGTATTCCTTTTATTATTTTTATTTTTTATAACTCCTATTAGTATTTTTATTATTTATTTATCTTGTGTTATTTAGGATTTTATTTTGATTTATTTTTAAGCTAATTAAATAGAGGTGAACCCTCTTAATCCCTAACTTAGAACGATACCCTTATTTGTCAATGCTATAATTTATAACAAGAGGATTTTAATTGCATGTCGGCTACAGCCACACTAAAGGGAAAGAAGAGAGAAATATGAGAGTCTGCAGGGAATTGAGGGGGGGTTGAAAATGGGAAGAGAAGAGGGAGATAAAGAGAAGAAAAAGAAGAGGGGAGGTGGAAAGTGTGGCCGGGTTAAGTGTAATCCCCCTAAATTTTAGGAAACTTATAATTTAATAAATACCTTTTATTTGAGATAACTTAGCTTTTAAAATTATATAGTTTAATTATTTATGGATTTTTGAGTATATAAATTAGATAGAAATATTTAATAAATTAAAATAATTTTTCAAATTAATATTTTACTAAAATTATTTTTTTAAACTTATATATTAAATTAAATTAAATTATTAAATTAATTTTTTACCCAAAAATAATACCATCTATTATTTTTATAAATTAAATTATTGTAAATTTCCATAATTTTCCTTTTCCTTTTCCTTTTTTTCTTTTCCTTCTCCTTTTTCTCCTTTTTCCACCTTTCTTTCTTTTTCTTTTTCTTTTTCTTCCTAGCTTCAGGTCGGCAGGCCTGCCCTTCCTCCCTCCCTACGCACCTGGGCCACAGGCCCGTTCTTCGCTCCCTAGCGCAGCAAGCCAACCCAGCTATGCCTTCTTTTCTTTACCTTTCCCATTCCTACCCAGATCGGCCCAATCTTTTTTTTTACTTACCAACCAGTTTGCTCGCGCCCGCCTCCCCTTCCTTTCTCCCTTCCCCCACACCCGACCAGTGCCCCATTTGCCAAGCCAAGCAGGTTGGTTGCTGCCTTGCCACCACTACACCCTCTCTCTCTCTCTCTCTCCCCCCCCCCTCTCTCTCCCATCCCTTTCTTCCCTTTCTAGACCCAAACCAGCGCTTCCTAGCCACCTACCACCTTTTTTTCTTCTTCTTCCCATGCCTCCCCCTGCCACCCTACCACCTTCTACCGTCCTACCTGCTGCCACTGGTCAGCGACTGCCACCCTCCCCTTCCTCTCATTTTTCTTCACCTTACGAGCTCTCTCCCTACCCCATTTTTTGAGCCTCTCACCTTCCCCGACCTCCCTCTTCTCTCTTTTCTCCTCCTTTCCATTTCCCCTTGTTTTTGCACCACCACCACCCTTTGCCACTTATACCACCGCACTGACCCCCTGCGTCGCCTTCTACCACCACTTGCTACTGCCTTGAACCATCACACCACCCCCTCTAGCCACCCTGCAATCCCCTTCTTCCTTCCCTCCTTTTCCCTCCTTTCTCAGCAACCACCCTACTCTGCCTCCTTACGTCGCCGTCCTGTCACCTATTCCACCACCCAAGCCACCAAGCCACTCCCTGAAACCTCCTCTACCGGCCCCACACTCCCATTGGCCGAAACAAGCCCCCTCACCCCTTCATTTTCCTTCTCTCTTTTACTTCCTTCTTATCCATGCCTACCTTGACAGCCCCCCTTCTTCGCCTCCGCCGCCCTTGGCTACCAACAACCCATCCCTAGCCTTCACCTACACCCCCTCTTTACTCCCGCACCCTTCCCTTGCCTCCAATCCTCCCCCATCTACCTTCTTTCCTAGCCTAAAGACTCCAACCCAAACCATCTCCCCCTCCCTTCTACTTCACCACCCTCGACCCTCTCCTCCCCTTGCAACCTGCACATGACTCCACATTATTTTAGGATCTTCCTTGTTTAATTTGTGAGGTATATTAATGGTTCAATAAATTATATTGTTAATTAAGTTTTTATAAAGTTTTATCCTTTTAATTTCCTACTAATATAATAATTATTGATATTATTTTTAGGTATTGATTTTACTATTTAAAGCTTGAATCTTTAACCAGAATATCGGTAAGATTCAATTTTTGCAGTAAATAAGGTAATCATTAAACCCCATTTAAACGCATGGAAAAAAGTATGCTAGCATATTAGAGATTTTAGTATGATTTTATGCATGTTATGTGTTTCCTAGTAGGATATATGTGGTTTCTTATATTAATTGATAAAAAGAAAAGCATGGTAGCTTTTTTGCCATGTGTAGAGATGAGACTTAGAGACTTAAGGAAGGAGTTTAATTATTGATGGAAATGTTAAATACTTGTCTATGATGTATTATGTCATTAATGCATGAATAATATTATTGTGAGCCTAAGGGTATTTTAGTAATATGCCTATGTAAGTGTGTGACCTAATATATGTAGTTGCTAATGAGTATTAAGTTGAATAATGATAAGTTGGTGGAGTAAGATGATAAGAATGAAGTACTAATATTATTAAGTAAAAGTGTATTTTGGTAATTTTGGAAGAAAAGGGTAAAATAGTAATTTTTGTAAGTAAAATGGTATTTTGGTAATTCTGGAAGAAAAGGGGAAAACGGTAATTTTGTAAGTAAAAAGGTATTTTGGTAATTTCAAAAGAAAAGGGTAAAATGGTAATTTTGTAAGTAAAAGGGTATTTTCATAATTTTGGAAGAAAAGGGTGAAATAATAATTTTATAGGTAAAAGGATAAAATTATAAGTTGTAAGAAAAAGGAATATTATGATAATTTTAGAGGCAAAAGGGCAATATGGTAATTTTATAAGTAAATGGCAAAATGGTTATTTCATAAGTAAAGGGGTATAATGGTAATTTTAACAGTAAAGGGTAAAGTGGTAATTTTGGCAGTAAAGGGGGTAAGAATGGTAATTTTGAAAAGTAAAGGGGGTAAAATGGTAATTATAATAATTAAAAAGGGTAAAATGGCAATGATAATAATTGAGAAGGGTGAAATGGTAATTATGATAATGAAGAAGGGTAATTTGGTAATTTATCCAACTAACGGGGTAATTTGGTAGTTATAATAATGGATAAGGGCAATCCAAAAATTATGAGATTGTAAAAGGGTAATTTGGTGATTTAAAGAATTAAATGGCAAATTGTGTACTTTATGCTTAATGATTTATCATGTGTAGCGCAACTCCGAGTGATGTATGCTTATGTGACTTCCTTATGGTAGGTGGATAAGAATTATATATGTTGATTGTACGATGTTATGTGATGTGACCCTCTAGGACATGCATGATAGGATGTTTAATAATAGGATATAGGGTGAAAGTATATAAAGGAATAGATGGGAAGTGAGTTGACTAAGGAGATGTGATATTGACCTTAATATCTCGTGATCCATGAGGGGAAAAATAGAGGGAGATTATGATCAAAATGAATGAGTGATGAAACTCTTGCATGGGAGGTTTCTAGGGTTTGCATGGGATAATCCTTACGTAAGAAAGGTGGTAAGGTTTGAGTGGCCAACTAGGGTTTTACGGTCACATGTATGATTGGTGAGCAGAGTGATGGGGTTTGGGTTGAAACTAAATGAGCTGAGGTCACTACTATGAAAACGGAAAATATTAACGGGACAATAATAACAGTGGTTCGAGAACCATTGTCAAACGCGTGAAAATTAATGGGCGGGAGAGTTTTGATAACGGTTCTAGTTCAAAACCGTTATTAAAAGGGCAACGTTAAAATTTGCACGGATGTTTTAATAACGGTTTTATTTAAACCGCTATTAAAAGAGGTTTTAACAACGGTTTATATTAGAACCGTTGTCAAAAGGCCGAATGTTTTAATAACGGTTCCTAGAAGACCGTTAATAAAAGATGTTTTAATAACGATTCTCTCAAGAACCGTTATTAAAACTCCAAAATCAAACATTTATTTCGCTCAGTTCTATTTCGTGCCAAAAGTTTCAGACTCTCTGCACCTTCGTTCTCTTGCTCTCCTTCTCCTTGCAAACCCTCGCACCACCACACCGTACACCACCACTCCGGCTCCTCTCAAGTAAGGGAAACCCTCACACCGCCAACTCTCCACCACGCCTCTGCCATTGTCGGCTCTGCATGTGCGTGTTGTTATTGTTCCGAAGCTACCTAGCCAGCACTTGCACCTTCATCCTCCATCGTGTTTGAAGCCCTTGCCTCTCTCAACTTGCCCGCCGTCGTGTTTTAGCTAGCTCACTTTATGTATGTGTTTGTTCTTCCTCTCGTAACTTTTTATCTACTTATATATGTATATATATATATATATATATAAATGCATGCATGTTGCTAGAGGGTTTCGTTTGTTTGTTATTGAAAGATTGTGGTTTGTCGTTCGAAAATGTGTTGTTGAATGTGTTGGCTGAAAATATTGTTGTTCGTTGTTGAATTTGTTGGGTTATTATTATATATTAACAAATGCATGTGTTGGCCATCCGAGACCTTTACATATATATATAATATGAATGTGAGTGTGTAGAATTATATACATTTTCACTTATAAAAATTATATATATACACACACACACACACACACACACATTTTCATTAATAAGTATAGGAGACTAGCAATAAGATATAGGAAATGTCATATAATGAAATGCAAATATATTTTACATATGCATGCACATGCATAATTAAATGAAAATTTCAATTAGAGATGCATATGTTAATGATTGCTATTTGATGAGGATTAAATAGATATAAAAAATAAGGAATATATAAAAGTGAATAATTAAATAGAGAGAAATAATTGTGTATGATAATAATAATAATAATAATAATAATAATAATAATAATAATAATAATAATAATAATAATTAATAATATGATCTATATATTATGGTTTAATTACATTTAGCTAGGTTTAGGGATTAGGGTTTTATGAGGTTTAAGGTTAGGTTTTATCATAATAAATTATGGTTAATTAGCTAGGGTTAGGGTTAGGGTTTATCGTTTATTATGGTTAATTAGGGTTAGGCTTAGTATTAATATCTTTTTGGAAACATGTTAGCATGATTCGTATATATATATAGAATATCATGATACATTTGAGATTAATTCTTTCTAAGCTTGATTCGTATCGATAATATAATGGTACATTATTATGCTCAATACATAACATTCTAACATAATTTATTTATTTATTTTTTGTAGAGATATGGCCAACAAAAACATTGATAGGTACAATAGTGATGAAGAAGGGAAGAGAGGACCTACGATTATGAGAATCATCACAGACATGAGGAATAGAGGAGAATTAGTCGAGTTGGGATGGAATACTTACAATCTTCCCATTAGCCTTTACGCAGATATGTTCTTGACTTACATCTCACTTGTGACCCGTAACCGTGTTCCTATCTCCTATAATAATTGGAAGCAGGTTCCAAAGGGTCATAAGAAGCATAAGGAGCAACACAAAACAGGGCGCTGCTAAAGGAAAGAGAGCTAAATCTAAAAAATTAGTTGCCCCACAAAAGATTTCTTCTTCAGATCAGCAAAGACAACCTCCACCAGCATTAGCTTTATTATATTTTTATGCCCAAAAATACCTCAAGGACAATTATATTTTCATTGATTATCGTCCTGAGTATGTTGGGAGGGATGATGCTACTTACATGGTATCGACGGTTGACATAAGCAACATTTATAATCAGGAATGGATGTCAACCATGAGTGTCGCCGTCTATGTCACGTAAGTATTATTTCATTTTGAGATTTTAGTACTCTTAACTTGTACAATTGATATGAGTTATTAGTTATTAACAAATATACATTGTTTTTGTCGTCCATAGGTTGGTAGCTACTCGAGCTGCGATGGAGGGAATGATGTCCTCTATTGTGTTTGTGTGCCCATACTACATAGATGATGGTAGTACAATAAGAGAGGGTAAGCACATAAACTATTTAGCGGATCGCATTTTGATTGAGGGACACAACAAGCTCTATCTCATTCCTCACCTCGTAACTGAACATTGGGTTTTGTACGCCGTCCGAACTGATCTTAATAAAGTTTATGTGTTTGATTCCCTTCGAACCTATGACGTGCCTTTTGAAGTCGCTCGTCGTGGTGGGAAGGAATTTATCGACATGTTAGTATACTTTTCACTTCTTACTTCATTAGCTTATTTATACATATATTCTACTAGCTTTCATTATTTGAGGTATATATGCGTACTTACAATATTGTGTATTCAACTCTATTTATTAGGGCACTACAGACAGTGTATCAAAGGAGAGGTGGGAATGGTGTCCCAGACCCAAAGAATGTTCAATACGAGTCTGTCATAGTAAGTAGGAAGACAACTATTTCGTATTTTATTTTAATTAAAATTAATATCTAATAGTTAGAGAGCTAACTGAGTTCATTTGACAGTGTCCACAACAGCAAAACGACAATGATTGTGGATACTATGTATGTAGAGCAATGGATTTGATAGTCCAAAATAGATCGCTCAACATAGATCCAAGCCATGTATGTTTTCTTTTCGATATTTTTCCATTAATGAATCATGACATATATATGTTTGGTACTTGACGTAAGTGCTAACTGTATACTAATCGAAACTTTGGCATTGCAGTTTTTCACTGATAATTATGCATAAGGCTAGCAATACAATGTTGAAGAAATTGATGAAGTGAGAGAACAATGGGCCAAGCATGTGCACTCATTCATTCGGTATTAGGTAGAGATCTATATATTCTACATGCATGTTCATGCAGGTTTGTATTTTTTCTATGTCTTTAAGTCTTCTAGGCTAGATTTATGAACATTTTACTTTGGGGTGTAGAGCTACCAAGTTGTGGTATGCCTACTAATTTTGATTCTTGAGTATATATGTCTGGTATATTAAGACATGCATATTAACTAGGGATTGATTGAAATTATGGTGTGATTGCATATTTGTTATGAATTGATGTTGTTTTACAATGCAGATTTGGTAATGATTTGAACATACAACTGTGTATGTGGGCAGAAAAAGAATTGCAAAAGGTTTAAAAAAACTGTAGTTTTAATAACAGTTCTCCTGAAAATAGTTATTAAAACCTAGGTTTTAATAACGGTTCTTATAAGAACCGTTATTAAAAATGTACACTTAATCTCAAATTTATACTCATTTAATACGTATTATGGTTTAATAAATGCCTAAATAATGTCAGAAAGTGTAATTGGATGATGTTTTAACAACGGTTTTTGTAGTAACCGTTATTAAAACCCCTTTCTTAACAACGGTTTTTCTTAAAAACCATTATTAAACGTACAATTTAGGCTCATATTGGCGGGTTTTTTTATATTTTTTATAACGATTATGAACTGTTATTAAAGATTTAATAACGAGTGTTTTAATAACGGTTGAAAACCATTATTAAAACTATAAAATAACCGTTATTAAAACTGCTTTTCGGGGTAGTGGGTGTTGGACGATAAAAGAAAGGTTGGGCCACATAGGTCCGATTAAGGTTTCAAAGGAAAACCCAAGAGAGCAGTAGTGAGAGAATTTGAATGTCATAAGGTGATGGGCCTTGACCCACACCCTTAGGAGTTGGATTTTCGTTATGAGTAGATGTGAGGGGCAATGGATGTTGGGGTGTGATAAGAGGTACAAAGGTCTCAAGATATGGGACGGGCCTTCTCAGGAGGATAGAAGTAAAGGTCGATGGCATGCATGTCAAGGGTGAAATACATTTGAATAAGATACAAATAAGACACTAATTAATTAAAGTGGAAGATTATTGAGACGGGCTCAGACCGATCCACTGGCATAATAGTGGCCAGGTGTCGGGGTGCCCTAGAGACCCATCCACCAGCATATAATAGTGGTTAGGTGCGTTCTACCATATAAGTGATCGATCCTCCTACTATAATAGTGGGGGATCCTGAGCTCAATAAACCAAATGTAATAGCAATAAGATATGGGGAAGAAACAAAGTAATTACAGTAGAACACCATGAGAGTCGGGGCCAGACCGATCCACTAGTATAATAGTGGCTAGGAGTGTTTTGCCCTGGAGACAAATCCATTAGCATATAATAGTGGTTAGGTGTGTTTTGCCTTATAAGTGACCAATCCACCGGCTATAATAGTGGGGTTCCCGCACTCACATGGATATAAAATATGAGAGATGATTGAATAATGATGGACTAATGGCTTAAGGCCCGAAAGCATTGATTTTGCACTATAACATGGCTTAAGGCCCGAAAGTATCGATTGTACAGTAAGACCTATTAATATCTGATTGAATGTTGAGTATGTTAATGTTATATATGCACATCTTGTTATATATGAATATAGCATTGTATCATGTGTTGCATTGCGGGCCTACTTTTAAGTGTGTTTTTAAAGGGTTACTCAATACCATAGTACTGAAGGGTTCCATTCGTAGGGGCCCTGCCTATTCAATAGGAAGTGTCCCTTGCAGGTCTCTTTTCAAGTACTATTCAAGTGGGCAATGGGAAAGAGATTAAAAAATTATCCAGAACTATTAGAGTTTTTCTCTTTCTCTTTCAAATCCCAAGTTTAAATGTAATTGTTGTTTTTGTAACCACGAGTGGTGGACTTTATACTTGTAAATAGTTTGTCATGCTACTCTGATTTAAGTATGGTTTGTAAATTGTGCTTTACATTTTTAGCCTTAGTACTTGGTACTCGAACGATACAAGTGAACCGGTCTGGTACTAAGTATGGTAGTAATATCCCCGAAATTTATAGTTTATTATTTTACTTCCGCTATTTCTTTTAACAAAATAAAATTTTCCAGTAGTGAATTTTTGGGTGTTATATTAAGTGGCTGCAATTATAGGTGGTAGGGTGCAACGTAGAAGGGAGAAGTAAAGGAGAAAGGGGAAGGAAAGGGAAGGCATGTGAGGAGGGTTGCAGGGTTGTGTGTTGCCATAAATGGAAGGGAAGGGACTGGAGAGAGAGGGAGAGTGACAGCAGGGTAGCTTGGATACTATGGTAGGTGTAGAGGTGGAGGTTACAAGTTGGCGTGCAACGATCAAAGGAGAAGGAAGGAGGAGGCAAGAATGAGAAGAAGAAGAAAAGAAAGAAGAGGCCAACCAGTTGGGCAGGGGAGAAAGAAAAGGGATGGGATGGCCCGTGAACACGAGGGAGAGGGGAAAAATAAGAGAAAAGTTAGGCAGACTCAATCGAGAGATAGAAAGGAAAAGAGAAAAAAGAGGAAGGGAGGTGGACTAGGGAGGTGATGTAGAGCAATGGGGAGAGAAGGGAAAGAAGACTAATGGCCCAGAGAGGAGGAGATAGGTCTGGCAACCCAAGGGAGAAGAAAAGAAGAAAAGCAAAAAGGAGGAAAAGGAGAAACAAAAAGGAAAAAGGAAAAATAAAATTAAATAAAATTTTTAAATAAAGTTATTTAATTATATAATAGCTAAATTAATTTAATAATTTAATTTTTTTAAATTTAATATATTAGTTTAAGAGCATAATTTTAGTAAAATATGTGTTCAAAAAAATATTTAAATAAAAAAGTATGATAAAATAAGAAAATATTTTTTATTTTTTAAATATTCATGTCCATTTTTATACACCCAAACATCTATAAATTAACTAAATTAGATAAATTTAAAAATTAAATTATCTCAAATGATGGTTATTTATTAAATTCTAGGTTTTAAACTTTTTTGAGGTATTGCAGGTGGTGTTAGGTTGTTGTTACTACAAACAAGGAAATAAAAGAAAGGAGGAAGCTTTGGTGATTATGGACAAAAGGTGGGGTGGCGCACGGGCTATTTTCTTCGTTGGTTATTGTAGAGGTTTGATGGAATTCACCAGCAATAAAGGAAGAGTTTCGGTGAGGGATGCAGATGGTGGTCTTTGAGAGTTGTTTTGGCAATGGAGATGAGGAGGGAAAGAAAAGAAAGTATGTTGAAATTGGTGGTGGAGTTTCTTCAGAAAAAAGGGAGAAAATAGATGGTTGGGGAGCATTTATTGCTAGGTTCACACAAACACACACATGCATATATGTGATTTTCGACCCCAACTCGTGACCTTATGTGTTAGGATTGGCTTGAAAGGTGATGGGGCATGGAAGAAATTATCTAGGTGTGTTGTTTCATGCAAGAATGAGGAAAAAGAAAGAGAGAATGGCCAGTGTAGGAAGAAAAAGGGGAAAGAAAAGAAAAAAGGAAAAAGAAAAAGAGGAGATGATAGGTTTAGTTTTTGGATTAGAATTAGGTTAATATATTTTAGGTTAGTTGAATCATCGATCAAATGAATTAGGCAAAAATTTTAGGGTTAGGGGGTTAGTGTAAGATGGAAATATTGATTTCTCGATATTAGGCTTAGGTTATAAAGTAAATTACTCAGGATTAAGTTTGGTTACAATTCCGGCTATTACATATAATTTACACTTTATTCTAATGATCAGAGAAATTCTCTTGAGGTTTTTGAAGGAAGTAAAGTTTTTTTATGAGATTTCTAGAAACCTCAAGAAAAATTTTAGTGATAACGAAACAAGATTTGAGGCCTAAAGTCATATGATCATCATATGATTATAAAATGTTTGTTCATAGGTGGATTCCTGTATAAACAAGTTAGGAACACTATCATAAAACTATATAACTTATTTATATTTTTGTTTAAGATAATTTTGATGTAGGAGAAAACACTCAAGAGTTGGCTTTCATAATTATGGAACCAGTTATTCTTCATTTGAAAAGTGTCTCTCATAAATTTGAAGACTAACGGATGGTTACATTACTCAAAATGTAACAAACAAGTAATTAAATATCTACATGCATATGGATGGCATGAAAGGAGGGAGTAACAACATACATAAGGAGTATGTTGGTAATATTTTTGAGCATTATTAAGTGATTTAGCTAATTTATTAATTAAGTAATAAACTAGGAGAATAAAATTAGCATAAAGTTAGGATAAATATGGCATAATATCTTTTATCTTGGAATCTTTTGGATTATACTTTAGTTAGTGGTATAAATGTTATATTATTCATTAATTTCAAGAAATTAGATGATTATGAAGAATTGAAGTTGAAGATTAACATTGAATGAATTCTAGGTGAGTTCAAGTTCAAGCAAATTGAATTTGTGTGAATGGTTTGGCTAGAAAGTTTTATTCTCTTCATATATGAGAATTAGAGATTAATCCATATATTTTCTACTATTCTTAGTTGATAATGTTGAGCTCTAATTATCATCAAAATCCTTCTATATTTCATGGTTAAACCAAACCCTAAATTGGTATACAAAACCAAAACTCTAAACCATTCATTCGAAACCTTATACCATCCATACCAACCAAATACCACCTTGTTACCTCTTTTCGAACCTCACCATAACCCTAACCCTAAACTATGATTCCAAACTACATCCAAAACCTAACTTTTGACACTAAGCATCATAATCAATCCATCATCGAATGTATAGATTAATTCTTGTGTTATATTCAAACCGTCATCATTGTTAAACCCTTATCACCATATCACCATCATCACTTTTCTACCATAATTCGAACCACCATCACCGAGACTTTATCATCTTATCTAAACTCCATTCGAACCATTAGTTCCATATAATTTAAGATTACACCCTCTCGCACACATCAGTTTTGGTATCAGAGACTTAGGTTGGTGGAATTGCAATCAAAATTCAATCTTTCTTTCAATAATCTTCAACATCCTTCAAGATTCATCACGAGATTTTATCATCTTCAAGAAGCCCCAAGTATTCAAAAAAAAACACAAGAGTGCCATATGATTAAGGGTGTGTTTGGGGAGTGTTGAGTTTGGTTGTTAAAGAGAATAATGGAGAACCAATGAGAAGACTTAAGAGATTTTATCATGACCTTGATGGAATAAATAAAGGAGGTTAAATTGCAGGTGGGAAAAATTAAAGCTTTTAACCCCACAAGTCCCATGTGCAGCCACAAAATCAGAGGGAAAAAGTAGAGGAAGGGTACGTGAGAAGAGGACAAAACTGGGTGGGAGAAGAAGAAGAGAGTGTGGGAAATTACGTTGGGGGTATGTGAAACTTAGAGGAAAACTTGTGATGATGTGGAAATACAAATTTGCTTTGATCTTCCCGACCTTGAACGCAATCTTGGCATAGATTCTTTTCTTGAATGGTTGTAAATTGATGGATTGATTTTTGAGTATAAGAAAATTGATGATGAGAAATGGTGCTGAATAACAATATTAAAGTTTAAAAATTTTGCTGGAGTGTAGTACGATAATTTAAACAAGAGATGGGAGAGAGAAGGAAAATCAATTATTAGGCCATGCAGAAAGTTAAAGAAACATTTGAAGAAGTATTTTGTGCCTCAGGAATATGAGCAAGAAATTTTTTAAAAAATAACTATGTTGAGGCAAGTGTTACTTTGAGTTGAAGAATATATTGAAGAGTTTGAAATGCTAGTTCTTATATGTGATGTCCAAGAATGAGAAGCAAAAAGGTGTGCACAATTCATCGGGGAATCTTCAGAAGAAGGTAGAGGTGTACCCGTATGAAGTGTTTGAAGACCTAGCCAAATTAGCTATCAAGTTTGAGAAACAATTGAAGAGGACAACGCCACCAAGTAAGTCAATTAATGCTCCATATGGTTTGGCTTTCAAGGGTATGTCAAAGCCACCAATTTCTCAAGCCTCAAGTCAAGACCATACTAGGAAGTTCACTCATGAAGAAAAGGGAGAAGATCAAATGGTTGATAAGGTAAACAAGCAATGCTTCAAGTGTAGAGGCTATGCCCACTTTGCTTAGGATTGTCCAAACCAAAGGATGTTGACTTTAAAAGAGATAGAAAATATGGAGGCTTGTGATGAGAATGAAGACCTTGATAAAGATCTAGAAGAATAAAGTGACATCCCGGTGGATGCTTTGGAAGAAGGCCAATTAAATGCCACGTGTTGCAAAGGGCGCTCTAAGTACAACCACATCCTTTACTTACTCAACAAGAGAAGATTTTCAAGGCCAAATGCAGAATTGGTGATAACGTGTATGAAGTCATCATTGATAGTGACTCATGCACTAATCTTGCTAGTGAGAAGATCGTGAACAAGATCAGTTTGGAGACTAAGGGCCATCTAAGACTATATTCACGTTAATGGCTCAAAAAGGATAAAGGTATAAGGGTAACCAAACAAACTCTTATCTCTTTTAAGATTGAACATTATTTTGATGATGTTTTATGCAATATTTTACCTATGGATGCTTGTCACATTTTTTTGGGAAGGTCATGGCAATTTGATAGGAAGGTTATGCATGACAGGGTCCTTAATGAGTATGTAATGTGTAAGGGAAAAAATAAGTTTAGGTTCAAACCTAATCTAGATGGGGAGGATTTGGTTTTAAGGAGTGAAAGGAAGAAACAAAGAAGGTAGAAGTTGAGTGTAGGAAGGGAAAAAAAAGAAGTAATATGGAGTTATAGATCCTTAAGGAGTGTGAGATGAATAAAGCCATCAGAGACGAGAAGATATGCTATGCCTTAGTTGTAAAAGAGGTCCAATGAGGGGCGAATAGTAATGTGGATCTGAAATTGCAACAAGTATTAAAAGAGTATGCCAATGTGTTTCTAAAAGAGTTGCCAATTGGGCTACCTCCTTTGAAAGGTATTGAGCACGATTGATCTTATTCTAGGAGTCCCATTACCAAATAAGCCATCTTATAAATGCAATTCGAAGGATGATAAGGAGATATAGAAATAAGTACAAGAGTTGTTAGACCGAGGTCATATTCATAAAAGTATGAGTCTATGCATGTTTTCCAGCTTTGTTAGTGCCTAAGAAGGATGGTATATGGAGGATGTGTATTGATTTGAGAGCCATCAACAGCATCACAATCAATTACAGATTTTCAATGCCAAGATTGGATGATATGTTGGATGAGTTGCATGATACGAAGGTGTTCTCAAAGATTGATCTTAGAAGCGGTTATCATCAAATGAGGATATGAGAAGGGGATAAGTGGAAGACAACTTTCAAAACTAAGTACGAGTTATATGAGTGGTTGCTGATGCCATATGGGCTAAGTAATGCTCCAAGTTCCTTCATGATGTTGATGACGGAGGTACTTAGACCATTTCTTGGGGTCTTTGTTGTAGTTTACCTTGATGATATCTTTGTATATAGCAAGAATGAGTTCGAGCACATATAACACTTGAAGAGAATATTGGATAATCGTAGAGAAGTAAAACTATATGGTAAGATGGAGAAGTGTGATTTTATGATGGAAAGGGTGATCTTTCTTGGTTGTATTATGAGTGGAGATGGTATTCGAGTTGATCTGTCAAAGGTGGAAGCTATATAATCGTGGCTTATTCCTAATAATGTCCATGAAGATTGAAGTTTCCGTAGGCTGGCCTCATTCTATAGGAGGTTCATTAGGAACTTCTCTACCATTGCAACACCTATTAGAAAATTAATAAAGAAAGGAAAGTTCCATTGGAATGATCAAGCGATATAGACTTTTGAAGATTTAAAGACAAAGCTCTCAAATGCACTAGTATTATCTTTACCTTATTTTGATAAATTATTTGAAGTAATATGTTATGTGATTGGTGTATGCATTGACACATAAATAGGACCTTAACCACATCCTTACCAAGATCAATACCAGGCTTTGAGCACGAATCCTATGCCTCCTTAGGGGACGGTCTTAGTTCACCTATAAGAGTGGAACACTAATGTTAATTTCCCTTTTATTCCATTAAGTATCCCCTAATTAATTTTTAGTAAGAAACTAATATTATTAATGATAATAATATATTAGTATTAATAAGGTTAGTATTATTAAAGTGGCCAACAATAATATTAGTAGTATTATTAACCATAATAAGGTTAGTAGTAGTAGTACTAATAATAATGGTAGAATAGTAATGATGATGATGATGATGGTAATAAGACTAAATAACAATTATACAAAACAATCTATACTTAAGTGATAGCAAGGGTTAGGGTACAACCAGAAGTGGAGGTGACATCTAGGGTGGTGGTGGCGGTGGTGGAAGCAGTGGTGATTTGAAAGAGTAAAGCTTTAGGGTTGGAAGAGAAAAAGGGAGGTAGTGGTTATGATGTGGTAGGTTCCTTAGACCAGGAGGTTTGTAGTGGCAGTGATGGCTTGGTAGGATGGTGGTGTAGGTGGTAGTGGCTGTGGTGGAGAAGGAAGGAAAGGGTGAATGGGGAAAGGAGGGGTATGGGGATATAGGTGAAGGTTTACTAGGTTAAGTAGGAGATAGTGGCGGTGGTGATTGTGGTAGAGGAAGCGGCGTAGGGCTGCAAAAGGGGCGACGATGGGGTGCAAAGGGTAGCTCGAGCTGCCCACTTTGCATAGGTAGGGTGAGCTATGTATGGGGAGTTAAGGGTATGGAGTGGTTTATCTTGGTGGAGGGTATTATAGGGAAGAGGCTATGTGGTGGTTTAGACGGCAGCGATGCACGACGGTGTCTAGGGTGGCATCTAATGGTGGGGTGGAGGGGATTTTCGAAAACAATTTGGGCAAAGCAAAAGGAGAGGAAGAAGTGTGAGGCTAGAGTATTTATAGGCTTGGAGAAGATAAAAGGACAAGGGAGGATGAAGATAAGGGAGTAGGAGGGGAAGGGGCTCACCGATCGATGGTGGCAGGCCAATACAAGCCTGTAGGGTTGGAGGATTGCAAAGGACGACTTTGGTAAGCTGTAGGTGGAGTTGGTGAGAGTGTTGGGGTTGGAGAGGGTAGGGGACTAGTGTAGGGTAGTGCCAGCTGCATGCCTTATAGGTTAGGTAGAGGGGAGAGAGGGAGGAAGGAAGGAAGGGGAGCTATAGCTGCGAAGCAACCATGTGCACAAATGATCGGGTGGCAAGATAGGAGATGGGGATAGAAGGGAAAAAAAGAAAAAGGATAAGAAGAAAAAAGGTAGGATGGGCGATGTTGGGCTGCACGATGAGGAAAAAAATAAGGGAGTGGGTTGGGCTATTTTGGGGAAAAGAAGGAGAGAAAGGGAGGAAGAGGAGAAAAAAAAAGGAAGAGAGGGAAGAAAGAAAAAAAAAGAAAAAAGAAGAAAATAGGGGAAAAGGAAAAAAAAGAAAAAAAGGAAAATCTGGTGGCTGGGGTGGGATCTTTTATGTGTTTTTGAATTTTTTTAAAATAATTAAATTCATTTTTATGTTAATTTAGAAATTTTAGTTAAATCTTCCTAAATTCTATGTTAGTTAACAAATTACTCTAATCTCTCCTAATTGAATCTTATATTATTTTCCTCTTTTTATCTTAATTACTCCCATTATGTTAACATTATTTTTAATTTATCTCACATATTAACCTCTATTTTATTATTAAGTTCTAAATTAAGGTTTTGAGGTATTTCACCAATACTCAAAGGAATAAATTTACATTTTCCCTTAGACTTTTTCTTACCTTAGTTTATCAAATAATCTTTTCAAATGAATCATACGATCATGCTCATTTTTACTATACACAAGTATATCATCTAAATATTCCACAAAGAAACTTCCAAGAAAAGGATAAATAAATTCATTCATTAGTTTCATAAAAGAAAATATAAACTAAGTATATTACACAAGCCAAAAAGCATCACTATCCATTCATAAATACCATATTTTGTTTTAAATGCAATATTCCATTCATCTCCTTCTCTTATTCTCATTTAATAATATCCACTCCTTAGATCAAGTTTAGAGAATATTTGTGTTCCACATGGTTCATCTAGAATGTCATCTAATCTAGGTATAGGACATCTATATTTGATAGTTATATTATTTACATCTCTAGAGTCAATACATATGTGCTATTTACCATCCTTTTTGGAATAAGTAATGTAGGCACACAGCATGGACTCATGCCCTCTATCATATATCCTTTTTCTATGAGCTATAATATTTGTTTTTATAATTATGTACCATCTTCTAGATTACATCTATATGCAGGTCGATTAGGTAAAGACATACCAGACATTAAGTCTCTGACATGTTATATTCCTCTTTTAGGTGATAATCTATGTGGTATGTCATTGGTAAATACATCAATTAGTTCATTTAATAGAGAATTATTTCCATTATTCTCCTCTTATAGGGACTCCTTGATAATCATAGCATAGCAACTATATTCTTCTTTAATACATTATATCACAACCTTTTCATGCAAAAATAAACTCTTTTTATTTTTTACTATGTTCTCATTATCACACTTAGAAGGTTTAAATCTGTTCTTTTTCTTATCATTTTCAAAGAAATATTTATTAGTAATACCATTATGAATAGCATATCTTTCATATCAACATGATCTACCTAATAAGATTCTACATGCATCCATAGGAAAAATATCACATAGCAAATCATGATGATAATTACCAATTTAAAATGAGATTAGGGCTTTTTTGGCTACCTTGAATTCAATGTCCTTGTTGATCCATTGAAGAAAATAAGGCTTTGGATTTGGTTTTGTATCTAATCCCATCTTCTTCACCATCTTCTCATTAGCCACAATTGTACAACATCCAATATCAATGATAACTCGACAAACTGTATCCCCCACTCTTTCTTTAGTTTTGAATATCTTCTCTTGTTGATTAAGTTGCTCATGAACTTACACTTAAATTACTCTTTACAGTACATTAAAATAATTTTCGTCATCCTTTGTTTCACTTGAAATTACTTTACTAGGCTTAAACCCAAGGTATTCATCACAAGTCTCCATAGCTTCATTCTCTTATATGGACAACACTCTTTAGTTGAGACATTCTTGAGCAATGTGTCCATATCCTTACAATTTAAAGCATTACTTTATAGAGACTTTGTTGACCTTAGCCTTACCTTTCTATTATTTGGTAGGTCCTTGATTCTTTTTAATATTTATAGAACTTGTGGCGCCCATCCCATACTTTGTAGCTTGAGTAATTGAGTAGTACTTTGTAGAAGAAGTACTTTGCTTGGCATGAGGCCTAGTGGACTTGATATGATTTTCAAATCTCAAAGATATATTAATCTTATCATAAAGAGAATAATATAGACATGTTTTAACTTTATCTCAAATCATCCTGTTAAGGTTGCCTAGAAGTCTAGCACATGTTTGTTCATTTTTCTCATGGATGTCACATATAAGTGGTAATATTTTAAACTACATAACATACTCTTCAACACTTAGAAATATTTGTATAAAAGTATTCAATCTAATGTAATTATCTTGTTCATACTTTTTAGGTACAAATTTATTTCTAAAACGTTTCTTAAGCTTATTCCAAGATTTGATTTTACCATCTCTTTCCCTAGTATGTTTCAAGTTACCATACTATATCCAAGCAAACTTATTAAACTTAAGAGTAGATGGTTTGCATTTTTTTCTCATCATGATAATCCTTGAACTCAAATATAGCCTATAATTCAAGTAACCACTCAAGAAATAAATCAACACAAAGTTTACCATCAAAATTGGGAAGATCAAGTTTAATACATTTATCTTCTCTTTAATGATGATTTGGTTGATGGTCATAGAACCTTCTATTACTTCCACTCCGTTGTGACTCTTCACCATGGTCAACATATGAGTTTAGGTATCTCTCTCTTACTAGATTAGTTGGTTTTATGGCACTTCCCATTTGGTCTCCATAGAACTCCCTTTGCTCTTATACATTTTGGACCGAATCATGGTCAGCAAATCGAGACTATATTCTTTGAAATTGCATTTGTATTATAGGATTTTATTTTAGTTTAGCATTAGTTGCATATAGGTTGGTTGAGAGCTCGTGTATTGCCTAAAAAATCTCTTGAAAGTTTGGGGGGCCCTCCATTTAATTTGACTTGTTAACCCACTCAATTATAAAGTTAGAAATCATTAGGTTTTCTGTTAGGAAACCCTAATCAAGCAATTGTCACCCCTCGGTCCTCAATTGGTTCTTGTAGAAAATTTTGATTCCAATGAATCAAACATACAGCCGGCAATCAAATATACCACACACATAAATGAATTATCACACCTTACACATTTCTTGCTATGTTATTTATATAGAATTCAATAAAGATTATGGCTAAGTCATTTGATGCACTTCTAACATTCATGCCTATTTTCTATGTTATTTCATATAATATAATCAAGATAAAATATGCACTAATCTACACACATCATATGCAAATAGTTCACAAATTAACTCATCCAAATCAGAGAATACACATGATTATAAGATTAAGAAAATGAAACACACATTAAGTAAAATCCCTTTAATAATCAAGTTGTGATTAGGGAAAAAATGAATGATCATTTTCATGTATTGTTACCGATCACCAAACATTGTTATTCAACATACAAGACTTACCCAATCAAATAGGAAATAATGCAAAAAAAGTTCCATCAAGAAAAATAGAACAAAAGTAATACACATACATGGTTTTCCTTCCTAAATCATCGAAAAAACCAACATACAACTACTCTTCTTGTTTGACTCTTTCGCATGAAAAAATTCAATATTTCTTTCAATGTTGTTATTCCGCATGATCTAAATCCATGCACATTTACTTCAAAGTATTCAAATGCATTCAAGATTCCTAGAAAATCAAACAAGATTCAAAGACAACAAACGAGAATGATCAAGAATCTCACTATAGGACTTGTGGTGATGTAGTTGATGATTTTGATATTAACGATGGATTCTCCCCAAGAGATGTCCAACCAAAACCTCGCTTTGATATCGAATTTGATGTGGAAGATAATGGAGGATTATTCTTTCACAATGCAGGACCTTTTTGTCTTGTTTCTTGGGTAGAAGTTGCATTCCAAAATGATGGAAATGTTGATTAGGAATTATAGTCTTTGTTAATACCTTGCTATTTTGAAGCTGATCTACACCAAGATCAACTCAATTTTAAAGAGAAATTACTAAGTTTTTTCTAGAAAATAATTCTTCAACTCTCAAGACAGTTCTCACTTCAAGAAGGAAGAGAGATTCAAAAATTCTTCTTTGATTCTTATTAATTGCCGACTCTATTAGAATGTACAAGGCACCATTACACACACACACACACACACACACACATCTACACCTAATTTATCCTTTACTAACCAAGCCCAACCAACCAGCTTAATTAATAAAGACTAACTAGTGCACGCCTATATTACACATATAATGGCTACAATTACAAGTGACAAACATTACAAATTATACAAAAAATTACAAAGCCACACAAAACCCTAAGCATGTAATACATTGAATGATTATATGTGATTAAGCTCTATGTCGTGTAGCTTCTTCTTCCATATAATTTTGTAATATTTATAATGTCATTGTCTTATACACTACATATTTTTAGTGGACTCTTATTATAAACATATGTAATACCTGCAAGAATTACTAAATAAAATATTAGAAGCATTAAGATCTTCAAGAACAATTGGTATTATCTCTAAGTGTGCTAACCTTTTATCTTAAATATTAGAAGAGTAAGATTGAGATGTTCCTGCATCATTATATTTATATCATTTATTAAAAAAACAACATAGATAATAAAAATAAGATAAAATATAAAAACAAAAGTAAACATCAGGTATTGGCTTAAAATAAAATAATTTCCTTAGTAATTTGTTTTTGTCACAGGCCAATCTACATCTGCGCGGTTAAGGCCTCCTCATTCACCACGCACGCGATGGAAAGTAACTTCAATGCATTTCTCATTGATTTTATGTCAATAGGATTACATGACATATACCGACCGCAGATACGTACACCAAGAATAACTCTGAGGGGCAGCACACCACGTGTGATAGAGTAGTACTAGAGAAAACACGTACGTGAAAATTATCTTTCCCTATGCAGAGTAGCACCTTGCGGAGTGGGGAGGGGAAAAAATGCACAAGCAAACACATCTCCTCGATCTTTCTCTTGGCATCAGTTCCCTCCTCCACTTGCCACAACCTCTGAACGAACGATTAGAAAGTGATTAGTTCTGATCGTTTATCTCCTAACACATTATGAATTCTTTCTTTCAGGCCCTTCAAGCTAGGCAGGCACGGTTAGATCCAACGTTGGACGTAAAATAAAAGAACACAGGTGCATGGGCATATAAATTGAGCAGAACAAGTCATCTTTTTATGCCGTCAAAAGCCCAAGAAGCCCCTTATGCAGCCTAAGAAAAGGCGACAATATAAAGAACGCTAGGATTGTAGGACATAGGTGGTGTCATATAATGGGCCTGGAAAGAAGTGGAAGTTCTATATATATTATATATATATATCAGTGGCTGCTGTCGCAAGTCCATTGATCTAATCTGCTGACATAGCAGTGGAGATCCACGACCCATTGATATTCCTGGTCATTTTAAACGTGCAAAAACACCACCAAGTTAAATGAATCATCGATCGAAGAAATGTCATACATCCAACTTACATGAGCAATAGATACTTTTTTGCTGTAAACTAAACAAAATAAAAAAGATTACTACAAAATCATGGCTACGAGAGAAACACATCATTCTCCGTCAATTAAATTAATATTTTTTTTGAAAAAGAATAGATACTTGTGATCGATGCTCAAAACTAAACAAAAGAAAAAATACATCACTATTATAGAATCGTCAATTGATAATAGCACATTTATGACAGTTCAGTTTGTTTGCAACAATTGATAAATAAATAAAAAAGTAAAAATATGAGGTTAGAAATTTGGAGCAACTTTTAATAATGGTACCATACAATAACCATTAATAAATAAACAGTCATTTTTTTATAGCAGTTATTAGTTAACCATTAACAAAATAATAATATTATTTATGTGTTAATAACAGTTAATGTAGGAACCATTATTAAAATGCATTTTGATAATGGTTATAGATATATTCATTATCAAAACATAGTATATTAAATAGTCCCTCCCTTCCATCTTTGCTCATTACGCCTATTTTATAAATTCAATTCTCTCTTACTCTAAGTCCTCATCTTCGATTTTTCTGCATATAGTTGTCCTCATTTCGCAGGTCAACAACCATTGTGCCTTCCTCTTGCTTGTCTACGATAGTTTTCCTTCTCCTCTTATTGTTGTCATCGTTTTCTATGTCCTATTCTTGGCCAAGGTTGTGCCGACATTTATTTATCCATTTGTCCCTCATTCTCCCCTGCCTTACCTCCTTTCCTCTTCTACCCAAGCTAACACCTACTCTCCTACCTCGCATGCCCATTTCTCTAGCATTACAAGCTCATACAACCACACTTGAAGGCGTCCCTATGGCCTCCCTACCCTGGCAACCCTTTACTTGCTAAGTATATTTTTTTCTTTCATTTTAAATATATGCATACATGTTATTTAGTAGATATTAAATGTATTATTATTTGTATGATAAATGTTCGCCTTTATTGTTGTGTAATTATAGTTTTAAGCTGTATATTCAGCTTGTCCCTCCATATGTTATGCATGCATGATTGTAGATTGATGCTTTTGATATTAACAAAATACTATAAATAGATGCATGTATGTCAGTATAATATGTTGCTGGAAAATTTCACATAATTTATTTAATTTGTTGATGATAAAATGATATTACATGTACAGTGTGAATGTGCCTCTGATAAATTGTTGCTGATATAAGTTGATTATGTTGTTAGCTTAACATAATATTTTGTTAAGATATTGTATTATATATTTACGATTAATAAGGCTATAGAATTTACATATTTTATAATTTAAAAAGTTAGACAACAGTCTTAGTAACATGATTTACATGATATTCTCTTTTATTGGTAATGATCAGATATCGCCCTTGCTTATTATTTATATACCTCCACCATATTTGTACATGATATTTGATTAAGATTTTTAGAGTTCTATGATATGGTTATACAAGGAGCTTAGTTGCTTATTCATGAGTAGGTTGTACATTAATCCATTCCATTTCAAATCATATAATTTATTTTTGACACTACCCCAAATTGAGCTTTAGTCATGGGCATTAGGTGGTTATTTTCATTTATTTGCCCGCCATCTTGATGCACCACACCCGAGATTTGTTAAGGTTGAGGTGTTTGCAAGGGATTATGATCGGATAGCTAGAAAATTGATGGTGATAGATGATAAGTGAAGATTTCATCATAGCAAGCCTCTGAGTATCCATCCTAATTACCTTAGAGTATCTATCACTAAACTCTCCATTAATGATATCAGGGAGTAAATGACATATCAAGATGAATGGAATTTGAGAGTGATGGATTCTAGTCGGCCTAGGCAAGGCTACCAATAGATTTCATAGGATGGCTAAGAGGTGTTCTTAATAAGGTATTTAGGTTGGAGCAACATTTTGATATATATATATATGTATATATTGTTGTTATTGCCTTAGGTTTCTTCTTAATTTTTAGTTCATGTTTTAAACATATAGTATGTATTTACTTTTGAATTTATAATCCTTTTATAATGATTTGATATGTACATACATATGAAGACTTTCTAATCAAGAAAGATTTGTGTATTGATATATTTTTATTCCCTTATTGGAATGGTTTGTATATATAGCAATAAAATAACATGATACTTTAAACAATTATGAGTTATTTTTAAGTATGAGCAATATGTAAATTAATTTGTAAAAGTGAATTGATTTGTAATAATATTTTTTGTGGGATAAATATATATTGGAAGACTATGGATTGAAAATGGATGTTTGTAAATCATTTATCTAGAGAATATGACAAAGGAGTTGAATTTTTCATCAAGTTTGTTGTAGAATATGCTCGAGACACTGGTAGAACAGTCTATCCATGTTGGAACTATACTTATATTTCACATGTCAATGCTAATGCTTTGAGAGGTACTTGTATACGGAATCGATACAAGTTAAACTCATATATATGGCAAGGTGAGGTAATCTTTGGATATGATAATGAGGAAGGAATGAGAGATAGTAGTAGATCATTTTATAGCAATGAGGGTAATTCGTTAGAGGAGATGTCCAGGAGGAAAGTGCTCAGGGTTACCCAAAAATTTTGACTATTAATTGAGTGACTTAGAAAAACCATTTCATGGTGATTGTAAGAATTTTTCTAGATTATCCTCTACTTTAAAGTTGTGCAACTTAAAACTATGTAATAGAGAGAGTGATAAGATTTTCACAAAATTATTAACACTTATGAAAGAAATGATGCTTGATGATAATGGTCTACTTGGTCGTACCTATGAAGCAAAGAAGGTCATTTTAGTGGCTATGATTTATGAGAAGATATATGCATTCCCTTATGAATGTATATTATTTTGAAATGAATATGAATATTTAGATAATATTCATAATCAAAATGTAAATTACCACAATATAAGAAGAATAAGGTGTCATGTAAGGTATTATAGTATTTTTCTATAATACCAAGATTCAGGCAAATGTTTAATAACGTCTGAGATATGAAGAACTTGATATGGCATGCTAATGAGAAGATAGATGTTGGGATTATGAGACATCCATATGACTCTCCACAATGGCTAATGATTGATAGCTTGTTTCTTAAATTTGGTGAAGAATCAAGAAACATGTGTATGTATTTCACTTTCTATAGATGGTATGAATCTACACAATCAAGGAAAATACCATATATGATCAGTGATTTTGGCTATATACAATTTACTGTTGTATCTCTACATGAAGCACAAGTATATAATGTTGTTTTTAATCATTTTGGGGCCGAACCAAATTAGGAATGATATTGATATTTATTTGGAGGTTTTATTGATGATTTGAAATTCTTATGGGACACGAATGTTGAAGTATTTGATGCATATGGTGAGGAAAGTTTCATTTTGAGAGTAATGTTATTCTATACTATAAATAATTTTCCAACATATGATAGCTTGCTAGGTTATATCTTCAAAGGTCATTACGCATGCCTAATATGTGAGGATAATGCTTCATTTGTTTAGCTAGCATATTGCCAAAAGACTATTTTTCTCGAGCATAGTATATTTTTACCAAATTGTCATTAGTATCATAGGTAAAAAAAGGTTTTCAATGGCTTTTTAGAAGAAAGGCATGCACCAATGCTATTAACAGGTAGACAAGTGTATTTAAAGATGAAATATGTGAAGGTGTAGTTTGAGAATAACAATAAAGATAAGCTTCTATTAGTTGGGTGAAAGAATATGATATATTCTTCAACATTTCGTATTGGGCATCTCTATACACGAGGCATGCCCTCGATGTGACATCAATTCTCAATTGGATATAAAGGAAATGGGCATTAGGCATAAACTAGCACCACGAGACAAGGGAGGAAGAAAATATTTATCATTGACTTTCTATACTCTCTCTAGAAAGGAGAAAATTATATTTTGTGAACTTTTTAATAGTTTTAAGGTTCTAAAAGGATATTCTTTAAATCTTAGAAGGTTGGAATCAATGAAAAAGTTCAAACTAATTGATATGATGTCCCATAATTTTCATATTCTAATGTAATATTTGATGTCAATAGCCATACGTGGAATTTTAACAAAGTGTGTTTGAATTAATAACACTAAGCTTTGTTGGTTCTTCAACGTAATTTTCTCTAAAATCATACACTTTAATAGTTTGGATGTCTTGCAAAGAGGGATTATGATGACTTTATGACAGCATGAAATATACTCTCCACCCTCATTCTTTGACATTATGGTACATCTAACTATTTACTTGATTTATAAGTGAAAAATGTTAGAACCCATTCATAAGCACTAGATGTACCCCTATGATCGATTTATGAAGTTAATAAAATGTTACATGAAGATTTAATATCAACCAGAAGAATGCATTGTTGAGAGTTATCTAGTGGAAGAAACAATTAAATTTTGCACAAATTACTTGTCTAATGCTTAATTTTTTTAGTATTTCTAAGTCTCAACATGTAAGAAAAATTGAAGGAAATGGTATTAGGAGCAAACAATTTGGGCAAGTAGACCCTGACATAACCCATAAAGCATATCTCTATGTATTATAGAGCAATGATGATGTTTAGCTTTATATTGAAGAACATATGTATTCTTTGAGGAGTAAAAATCCACCAAAGACTGAGAAATGGATAATTAATAAATATAATCTTTCATTCATATATTGTATAAAGGATCACATCATTCCACTCATCATAAATTCTCTCTCATCAATTTCTAAAATCCTATATTGCTTGTCTCAAATGCTCTGGTATGAAGTTTTTTCATATGCCAACTATGCCATCAATGGATATACTTTTTACACAAAATAAAAAGATGAGAGGATTACAATGGAGAACAGTGGAGTCACTTCAATGGTTGAGGTAATGCATATTACTAGTGAGAAGGATAAGAATCCAACATATGCCAATATAAATTATTATAACGTGATAAAATGGATTTGGGAGCTAGATTATGCAATGTTGAATATACCTATTTTCGGCTGCATATAGGTTGATAGTCGTCATGGGGTTAGATATGAATATAGGTTCACATTAGTAGATTTAATAGGGTAAGGCATAAACAATACTCATTCATCCTATCATCACAATCAACACAATTTTTTATTTCTCATTAATCTTGCTAATAAAAGATGGCATGTGGTTTTAGGCATGAGGAAAAGAGTTACCAACGAATGTGACAATTAAAATGATGCTAATTGGTAGAAAGAGTGCAGAAGCTGTCCAAGAAATTCCATCATTTAATGATGATAACAATGAAATTGTTAAGGAGGAAATCTATGTAAAGGATGAGTATCATGAAGTGACATATGTATCAGATAATGAAACCAATCAAAAAGGAGGGAAGAAAAAAAATAAGGTAATGAAGGTAATAACATTCTAACATGTTTTTGGAGTGTGCTTATTGTGCTTTTCATATCATTAATACATATAATATGTTTACTTGACACTTTATTTTTTATATATTTATTAATAGCCTTATTTGTACTAATTTATATATTCAATTTTTACAGAGATATGGTGAAAAAAAAGTTGATAAGGACTCTAGTGATAAAGAAAGGAAGAGAGGGCATACTATGATAAGAATCATGACATACATGAGAAATAGAGTAGAAAAGGTATATTTGAGTTGGAATACATAAAATCTTAGTATCGGCTAATATGAAAACATGTTTCTCATGTACATTTTACTCGTCATATGTAATTCCTATCTCCTACAATAATCAAAAATAGGTTCTGAAAGGTCACAAGGACCATATTTAGAAAGAAGTCATGGTAAATGATATGTTTTATTTGTCTTATTTTTAGATGTCACGTGTTATTAATTTTAATATATTAACATTGATATACATATTTATGTCTTATTTTATAGAGAGTGTTCATCCTCCTAGAGGCGAGGAAGAAGTGGCTTATTAGATATTACGATGAACATCTAAAAAGATTTAGGCCATGCTTAGAAAATTAAAAAAAAATGCATAGAAAGAGAAACAATGCTTTACACACGAAGCCCCTAGATCATTATGGTTTCATTGATCAAGATAGTTGGAGCCAATTTATTGCATATCGTCTTTTAGACGAGTTTAAGGTATTTTTTGCAAACAATTAATCTTTTTAATTAAGAATACTTCATTGGTACTTAAATAATCATCAGTACATATTTTGGTTGTAATATAGGAGAAAAGTGTCAAAATTAAAGAAATTGTGAAATAAAATATTTACCACCATAATATGGATCAAAATGGCTATATAGACCTTAAGGAAGAGTTGGTACGACATTTTCATTAATGTGTTCACAATATAATGTAGAGAGTATTATGATCATATTGCTAATTTAAGTGCGTATTTTGGAATAGCAGCTCATATATCAGGACAAGAATCTATGTTTCTCATCCATCAATATTGATACATTGGGGGAGAAGGCTAGAGCAACAATAAAAGGATTTCTTAATGAACATGTACAGAATGCTTCCAAAAAAATATAAGTTTGAAGCTATCCCTAACCATCATTAGTTTTCTTAGAGAAACCTAGGTATTATATTTTATTTACTTATATATTGTAAATTACATGAATACAGGATAAACTTGAAACATTATATATTGTTAAGGGCTTAGATTAATATAACATCATGTTGGAAGTAATGAGAATCAAAGAGCACCTAGGAACACATGGAGGTCTTAGATTATAGGTTATGAGAGCAAGCGTGTGTGGTTAATCATGTGGACACTGGAACACTGATGGTAAAATGGCTCTCCAAACCCAAAAATCAAACATAACATTTAAACGGATAACCAAACTAGAAGAAGAGTTGGCCTCAGGTTAGAGGAATACATAAATATCCATCTTAAGAGAACTCACACCAAGAATTAACAAAGTCGGCATAAAAAATGGGTCTTTCATGCATCGCTATAGAGGTAAGTTATAATGGTCAACATAATTAGTCACATGCTATAATTGAAACTCATGTCAAATGGATTAAAACCATCAAATGCCAACCCTAATCATACATTAATAGGTCTGCAACAAAAACTAGATGCTTTGCATCAAACATTTTCCTTGCTTCACCATCAAATACAAGACATAATACACTCGACTCTCTTGAGCATACCTCCAAATTCCATTCTATGTCTTTAGATGCAGATCTACAAGCATGCAATCTTTTAAATCTTGGCGTCAAAGAAAAATATCAAATAACCTTATACAGAATTTCTTTATGGTTGTAGCTTCATCTACCTAATGAGAAGTGCTACAAACAATACAACAATCTCAATTAGCATTCTATTTCTCATGTGAAGCACAATCATTCTTACATACATAAATTGCTTTGTGTCGTAAGCTAAGTTTGCTCATCTTATTCTTTGCCTTGTAATGTGATTTAGGTAACTTATTCTCATTTGATAGTGTTTTTTTTTTCCTAGCATTTTCAAAATCCCATCAAAAAAATTGTTATCCCACTTTTTCAATACTCTATGATGCATCAACTTCACCAAAAAACTCAAAGATGAGAAATTTTTACATCTTGAATACAACTCATTCTCCATCTCCTGGAATAATTCTTCATAATATAAACCTAATCAACTGTTAAATTCATCATATAAAGAGACACAAAGATCACCAACATCAATATGCACCTCATCTCCAGTAACTAACAAATTGTCAAACACATTTGCCATCTCATTTGTTATCGACTTAGTAGTATGCATCAACTCCATCTTAACTTCCCCATGGCACACACATATGTCATATCCTTGTATAAATCTATTCTTTAATATATGTAGTTCAACATTATTGAACTATTGCTGCACTCTATTATTACACTTCTAGTATGGACAATGAATGTACCCATCTCCATTCTGACCACATGATCTAGCCATCCTTAGAAATGATAGAAGCCCATTTCAAAAGTCATATGACCGTTGATTCTTTAATATTGTCCAAATTTTATCTATTATAATCTACTCTATATAAAAAGAATAACCAATAATTATTGAAATATAATTTTTAAAATTATATAAACTATAAAAATTTATGCTTAAAGCCTTAAATTATATAAAAAATTGTGCCAATTTCTAATTTATCAAATTTCACCTTATACTTGATATGTATAATTAATTATAAATACAATATTCTTACAATAACATAATATATATATATATATATATATATATATATATATATATATATATATATAATTCCTTGTTCAAATATTTCTACTTTTATTATTAGATTGGTTTATTTCATCTAGAATTATGATGTATCATTCATAAGTTTAGGTTTATAAGTAAATATTTAGTTCACTTTTTTATACCTTTTTTAGGGTTTAGGATTTATTCCATTTATTAAAGTTTTTAAAGATTTATCAAGGATTTATTTCATTTATTTTAGGTCTTCCTGGTTTGTTCAGGGTTTAATATTTCTCCCATTTATTTTAGACTCTTTCATACTTGTTTAGAGTTTAGAGTAATGAATTGAAGATGATATATCATCAGATAAACCTTAATCTTTAAATAAATCAAAAATGATAAACTATAAATCTTAGCCGTATGAAAACATAGATTGAGGGTAAAAAATTATGTTCATCCATTGTGAATATTGTAGAGGGTAGATCCCATGACAAACAAAACAAAGGCAAGTACCTCTACCAGTATGCCAACTCACTCAAACAATTAAAGTGTTATAGCCAAGTTCAATTAAAGTGTTATAACTAAGATTGAATAAAACTTCCTCATTTTTGAACAGGTATAGGTACCCTACACAAGTCGTCGTTATAGGTATCCTAAAATTGCAACAAATAAAATAGGCACACATAACATGTGGTCCATATCATCACTCTACTAGGCTATAACATTGACTAAAACATTTGGGAGGAAAACTAAAAAACCCATTTTTTCACCAAACTTGTCACGATAACAAAGGACAATAGCGATAACATATGTTGTCACTACAAATATCTTGCAAAAAAATTTAAAAAAAAATAATTTATTTTAAGGAAAATTGTTTTGCTTTATTTATGGCTTTGACATGTCATTGATAGAAACTTTCCTTCTAAATTGGCTATAATTTATTGTTGATATAGTTTTTTAGTAGTGACGATGTGTTGTTGTCATAACAATTTTCCTTGATGTAGGTGTTTTAGAAGGCTATAATTTGTTGTCGTTATAGTTTTTTAGTAGTGATGATGTATTGTCGTCATAATAATCATCGTTGATGTAGGTGGTTTTTTTATAGTGTCATTCCTTTCAGATTGATCATACTATCACATTGAAGGTTGTCTTCCACAACTTACAATGGAAGTTATTTTTCTCAAGGAGTGCCATTGTTCACATACTGCCAACAAAGACTTTAGAAGGCGCTTGAGTGAATGTTTGGGACAGAGGTGGTTGTTAAATGTTACTATCAACTATTTTACTATAATTGTTTTATAAAAAAATAGTTATTTGAACATAAAAGGCTCATCCAAACATACACAAATTCATACCACTCAACTCCATCCACCATGACCATATCTTCCACAACAAGGTACATTGTAGTAGCATGTGATTAGCTTCCTCACTGTGTGCATTGCAACTTGTAAATAACAAACACAATACTATCAGCATTGATAATTCCCCGATTACTCAAGAAAGCTTTGGTAGGTTCTTTTTTGAAAGGAGAAATCCAGACAAAGAGTTCAATTCGTCTAAGAAAGATAGGCATCCAAAAAGTTGATGGTGGATTCTTCTATTAGTAAGCACATTCTTCTAAAGTCGACAGAAAATCTAATACAGTTTACTTTCCAAACATATTCCTTAAGATGAGTCTAAATTAAGCTAAAGTAGGTACATAGATAACCCTAGGTTATGTAAAACTATATATATATATATATATATATATATATATATATATATATATATATATATATATATATTATTTGGATATGTATTAGATTAACCGGCCTTCCTACACTATAATTTTTATTTAAATAAATATGAACAAAAGAGAATAATTGGAAATTATCATAACATTAACCTTAAGCATATATTAAAGACCAACTTGAAATTTAGCTTAGTCATATATGTTACCCAATCTAGATTCATGTATCTAATTTAACCTAGTATATGTTCACATGAATTCAAATAGACTATAACATTTTTGAGATAAATATAAGTTAAACCGTGTTAATGTTTAATATCACCTAACATATATTTAACTCAAAAAAATTACCAAAAAAGGTTAATAAAAAAATATTAATTTTATCTAATTTTTTAACCTTTAAATAAATAACCTCTTAAGTATTAATCAAGATTCTTGACCAACCTTTCTACGTATGCATAACCAAAGTTGTTAGACTTGAGATTTTACCTAAGATTGATTTGAAAGATTGGGCTTAGATTATAAAATTCAAACGTAGGATTATATGATCATAAAAAAAACTATAAAAATATAAAACTTATGTATTTATATGTTATAAATAACATATTTTAAATTAAAATAATAAGAATTACACTATTAAGCTTTTATATACCCATTAATTGAGTTGTAGCAACTTACAAGTAGTATAAGTTATTAAAGTCATTACACATATTTTGGAAATATATTAAGTCAACAACATCATAAATATATTTTCAAAAAATATGTGAAAAATACAATGAGATTATGGGTAGAAGTAATATACAATCAATTGTGTTCAAAACACACAATATTTTTAGTCTTAAGAGAAAACACACAAATAATAGAGAAAGTGAATGATAATAAAGACAATAATGAGAGGGCATTCTTTTCTATTATTTAATATAATGAGATCATAAATAAATTTTATGTTGGATTTTTAAATTTTGATTAATGTTGTGGATAAATATATTACAATGTTTACATTTTGTCAAGATAAAAAAAAGTTTAAAACATTCCAAATAATGAGTTTTGGATATACACAAATACAAGAATGTTTAGTCAAGTAAAAATAGGTGAATATTTTAAAATAATATTTGAATATATTTCATATTAACTTGGGTAAATAAATTATAAATTTATGTAAATTATGAGAAACGAAAATAAATAGATGAAAATGAATAAAATATTAAATTAACCCCAGATTAATCACAGATTTAGATGTTAGCAAGATTGAGATAAATCTATATTAAACAATGTTAATATTTAATTTTTCCTAACTTAGGTTAAATTTGAAATAAATAGGTTCCTAAACATAAACTCAAATTGATACAACTATATAAAGAAAAATTGAACTTAGTGACATAAAATATTAATACATTAGTCAATCAAATAAGGATCCATGAATATATATATATTAAAAAAAACTTTTTTAGTGAGAATTTGAAGTTTTTTAATTTAAATTATTAAATAAAAAATAAATGGTTAAGATCAAAATTCTTATGAAACTATCAATAATAAATAGTGAAAACTATCCATGATAGATGAAAGAAACTATCATAAAAACTTAGAAAAATATTATATTTTAGTGTTAAAAAAAGATAATATTTTTTTATAAATATTTTGTATTTATATTTCATGTTAGAAAGCTATAATATTTAAGTGTTAATAGTAGTAGTAGTAGTAGTAGTAGTAGTAGTAGTAGTAGTAGTAGTAGTAGTAGTAGTAGTAGTAGTAGTAGTAGTAGTAGTAGTAGTAGTAGTGGTGGTAATTTCTTTATAAATATTACCTATTTATATTTACTATTAGAAAACTATAATAAATGGTAAAATAGAAAACTAAAGGTTCTCAATTCCCACACAATATATTATGGGTCATTTGATATCAAAAAATTACAAGGAGGAAGTATAACTTCTTAGAAAATACAAAATGTCTTATTATTTGGTTTAAGGGTTGTAAAAAATCAAAGAAAAAGGATATTTCTCGTAAAATTCTCAACCTATACCTTGAGAAAGCTACTTCCTGAATTGGAGTTCAATAAATAATATTTTCTAAGTTATAAATTATCCATTAATCCCCAATTACTCATAATTTTTGTAAAAAAATTCAACCACTTTTTTTCACTTCATCAGCATATCGCTCATCATACCTCTATATTGCATATCATCATACCTGTTCATCATTTCAAAAAACAAATTTAATCCATCCATATATTCATTCATTGAGAGAAAGAGAAGATAGATAAAATTGAGAAAAGGTATAGCAAGAAAGTATATGGAGGAATCCATTCATTTTAAAGTTGTATAGGTAATTCAAAGTATATTTCTTCTCTAAATTGATTTTAACATATCCATGCCTTTCTCATTTGTTTCTTCTTTTAGGATTTAGAGGGGGTGTTTTATTATAAAAATAATCACAGAGGAGAGGTTTCATTCATAAATGGACCAAGATCTACCATCATCAGACATCCACAAATGATAATAAAGAAGGCTTTTCAGGATCCAATACCTTTTCTTACTCTTTGTTATCTTGTTTGGATGGCCTATTATTTAATTAAATAGTTATTGGTTTATATACATATGTATTTTTTCAAATGAAATTAAAGTAAAGGGTAATATTTTTTATTCGTTCATAAATATAAATGAACAATCATAGTTAATGTTGTTTCTGGGAACTAATATATAAGGTACGATATGGTATGGTGCCGATGAACTGGAAGCATTGAACTGTGGTGCAATAAATTATTTGACTCTCTATATTTTCTAGTCGAAACTAGAATCTTGGATTAGACCAAAAAGTTATTTTGAGTTCTAGTCGAAGTCCAGATGGTCTTCAATTTAGGTTTTGGTCCGGAATTTAAAAAAAATGTCCTTAACTCATTTCAGTCCTATTCAATCTAATCCCAATTGTTCTAGTCTTTCTATCTGACCCAAAATCCCATTAATAGTTCATTTTAAAAATATAAAATTTTAATATAAAAAATATATAATTTACCAATTCCATTCTAGTCCTAGGTTGGTCTTCAATCCTAGCTTTAAAAAAATTAATTCATTAACTGGGCTTGGTTTTGATTTTGGACAGGTGCATACCACTAGATTTTGGGGCCTTTATCCCTGAGTCAACCCTAATATATATATTATGACTTAAAAATATATTGTTATAATTATGATTAGGTATGGGGGATGAGGTCAGGTATCAAAGATGAGGTCGGGCTTTAGGTATCAAGTTAGGTTTTATAGTCGAGGAATAAATTGGAGATGTAAAATAAATCGAGTATCAAATCGGATATGAAAATTTATTCTTAGTGGAGATCAGGTCGGGGATTCCCTAATAAGAAAAAATTAGAGATTCACACAAATTTGACAATTATTTTGTTTATTAGGTTCAGGTATGGGGATTAGGTCCCCATACCTAACCTAACTTGTTGTCCTCCTTGGAAATTGTTGACGTATGCTAATTGCAGAATTGATATTTAATGCTTCCTATTCTTTGCATCTTAGTTGCTTTTTTTAATGCCATAACTCCTTACAAGCAATTTGTTGTGGTCCTTACATTAATTATTCTATAATAAGTGTAGGTGGTGCATGACAGCTAAACATGCCAATCCATTATCTCATACAAGATTTTTTGCTTCACTGATTATTGATATTTTTATTAATTTATTACTAACACACGTTCCATTATCATGAATACAATCCATAAATTGATTATATTGTACAAATAATATTGTTGTATGCAATAATGACATGGATACCATTGGGTAAAAAAAAGGATGGCAAAACTTGTCTCAATATTTATTATTTAATGATGATTATCATGATGGAGACTAATATCATGCTTTTTAGAATGTTAATTAGAACTCCTAGACCAATCCACTACATGTTAAATAGTTCAACATATAGACGATATGAAGTTAGAATATCAAATATTAGCTCTCTTATTTGAGTTAGGGGCCAATTATGTGTGGATCATTTAATAATGGATAGAAGATGTTTTCTTAAGTTGTGTGATATATTAGTTGATGTTCGTGGGCTAAAAGGATATGTAAGCCTTGATGTAGAAGAGATGGTCATGATATTCTTGTATACTCTCTCTCATAATACAAAAAATAAAAGAAATCAAGCATATTTTATATGAAGTGGTGAAAAAATATATAAGCATTTCAATACTGTACTTCATGTTGTTCTTAAATATCACAATTTCTTTGGAAGAAGAGGGAGCCTATTGGCACGAACAGTTTAGATGAAAGATGGAAATATTTTAAGGTGAGCCGCATTAATTTTATACTTTTATCTAGATTTAAAACACGAAGCAAATAATCTCTAACAATTTTGATTTTATGTATAACTATTTAGGTGCTTTTTGATGGAAACTATGTCAAAGTTTGTATTGGAGAAAATAAGAAAAGCTAGGTGTAGAAATCAAAAGGGATAATTATTACCTAATGTGTTTGGATTTGGATGGGGATGAAAGAAGAAAATGTATTTTGGTGGAAGGTGCCTCATTTGCTAAGTGGGTATAGAAAATACATATATGCCTATTTGAGATATGTAACTATTTAATAACATTTATATTCAGAAAAATTATTATATAGCAATTTATTAATATTTGTTTCACATTGGATTAGTCTCATCCAAATTTTATCGGGTTAAATAATAAGTCATTTTCACATTATGAATATCTTTCTACTGTTTATGGAATAATCGAGCTATTGGAGAAGGTGTTCAATGTGATGCTAATGTGGTTGATGAGATCGATAACTATCAACAACAAAATGAAACACCATACTTGCCATAGATGATGATTCTCATATTGAGTCCTAATCTTGGTATTATAAAATATTGGTTAAGTGCTAATCTTGTTGTTATGAAAGTAGAAGATTATGATATAGCATTAGTTAGGGGTATTAAAAGTGTGTTTGTCATTTTTATGTGATTTTGTGTGTGGTTTTGTAGGCATATTGTCTACAAAAACTCACAGGATACCTTATTCGTCCTCTAAAGTTGACCTAGAAGTTGAAAGGGTTTTTTGTACAGGTTAAGTGCAATCATAATACCTACAAAAGTGTCTAATTAGTGCCATTTTATTTATTTTTATTTTTCTTTAGAGTTATTACTTGCTTAAGGATAAGGAAGAAACTATATGTAGGGGTGTTGATGAACACATATTTTATTTCATTCTACTTAATAATATGTGAGGTTATTTATTTTATATTAAATTATTTGTTTAATTTATAATAAACTTATGTTTTTAATTAATTTTGAGCTTAAATTTTATTTTCACATGATTTTGATAGCTTGCCATATTTTGAATATAAATTTTATGTATAAACTTGAATTTAAGTGATTCAAATTTTGATATAAATATTAAAACGAGGTTTAAAATTTTTATTTATAGTGTTTTTTTTCTAAATCTGATTGTATATGAATCAAAGTTTAACCTAAACATTTAATGAGAATATATCATAAAAAAAAGAGTTGTATGAAATAATTTTAAAAAAGTAACTAATATCTACTAAATTTTATTTTGTAGATACTAATTAATAGTAATACGTGTATGGAGTGACAAAAAATGAGAATAGAAAAATTATAGAAAAGGAAATATCAACAAAGACGGATGACGGCAGGTAGGTGAGTCAAAGAAAAAGAAGAGCATATTGCGCGCTTGCACGCACCCACACACAAATAAGATAGTAGAGACGAAAGAAAGCGAGGAGAATTGAGAAAAAGGAGGCGGCGGGGAGTCCTAGAAAAAAAGTGAAGACGGTCAGGGGAGAAGCAGACGAGTAAAGAAAAGAAAATTGGCGCAGAGAGAAAAAAAGGAAACATGACGCAAGGGAAAGAAAAACAAAGCAGGCCAGACGCCGGAGAGGCACCGAGCGCCGGAAAAAAAAATTTGACGTCGCTAGCCACCTATAGTATAGTATTTTTTTTTTATTCCGATTGTGAATCTTAAATGTTGTAATTTTATATTTAAATATTTCTAGATTTAATATTGTATATATAATTAAAAAATTTTATTTAATTTGATTGTTTTTATTTTAATTAATATCGTATTTTAAATTTATTTTACCAAAGATATGGTAAACTCCTATTATTTTTACGGATAGATTAATTGATCACTTAATTAATAGATTATTCTATATATTTTATACTATTATTCTGAATTGTTTCTGATTAATATGCTATTCACCTTTAATTAGCACTTAATAAGATGAGAAAAGCCGCAAGAGATGATTATCCACTTTTGATTAAATGGTAAAAATAAGAATTCAATAGGTTATGAGAACAATTATAAGATTTTTAAAATAATATAAAATGATAAATAATTAATCAAACTTAAAATATTGTCTTTTATTTAAATCATTTGACTAGAGATAGTGTGACTGATAATGGACAATATGATTGCCTAGATTGAAAGCGTGTGCGTTAATTAAATATTCTTGTTAGCACATAACTAGGAATTTAAAAGATCAAATAATTAATTAATTGATCAGCATAGTAGTAGATTCAGATTTTTTGATAGATTTCATCAATTAATTTTACCTTTATTAGTTTTTATTTGATTTTGTTTTAGCTTAATTTAGTTGATTCAAAAAATTTATTTTAGAATTAGTTAATATATCATTTAATTTTGATCTCCTAGGCCTCACTAGAGTGATATATTATTTGTGTTACTATTTAGTATCTATAGAAATGATAATTCGATACTCTTATGAGGTATTTCGTTTGAAATAAATAAAAATTAATTAGGGTGAATCAATTGGTTCATTCTTTTTTTAAAAAAAAAACTAATTTTATTAACCTCAATCAAGTGAATCAATATTTGATTAACAAAATTAATTCATCTAGTTGAGATTAATAAAACTGGCATTTAAATACAGTCAATCACTAAATTTTCCTCCGTAAAATTTTATTTATCCTAAAACAAATAGATCATAGTATAATATAGTATTAAAAGTATAATTATTATTTTTAAATACCTACTTATAAAAGCCATAAAATAAATAGGAAAAAAATATCCTCGTTACCAAAAGAACGAGCCCAAGTTAACTTAATCGAGTAGGCAACTGAATAGGAGTAACGATCAACTCGATTATCAAATTTTTGAGTTATCTCCAACTGTGCAAATGTCGCTGTCAGGGTTACTGAACTTCATTAATGGTACATGGCCAAGCTGCCGAGATGAGAGAATCGTTATATTCACTGGGAATCATAAAGATAGGCTTGATCTAGCTTTGTTATGGTCCGGGGGTATAGATGTGCACATTAACATGTCATATTTGAGCATGCTTGCCTATAAGATCCTAGCTACTATTTGGAGAAACGGAAGTGGAAAAATTGTGAAATGTTATTTGTGAAAAATTTAGAAAATAGAAACGGAAAGAAATAACATATATATAATAGATTAAATTTATTAAAATTAAGAAGAAAAAAAATCTAAAATTACTATTGATTTTAATACTTTTGGTATGGATTTGAATACTAAAAAAATTATCAAGAGAAAGTTCGAAGACGGAAACGCCGCCCCAAGTGACTGCACAGCAAACTAGGCCTCCTTTTCCATCGTCCTTTTTCCTTTTCGGTTAAGTAATTTAATTTAAAAAGAAGAAGAAAAGAAGAAGAAGGAGCATGCCCATTTCTAATGGGAACAATTTTTACAACTTATATAAAAATATAGGCATGCAGTTACGTTTAAGTTGGATTTAATGGACGAATGAGAATTATTTCATTGTCTATTTTTACATGTATTTATAAACAATTATTAGTATTACTAAAGGAATTAAAATGAACGTCCAAAGCATGAACAAGTGAGGCACCGTTTGATAAATAAATTATCTAGTCTTTATTGTTATATTTTACCTAATATATGATCCATTATATCTACAGAAAATAAAATTTAAACTGCCGTTATTTGTATTGCAGAACATAACAATGCACAATTATTTGAGGAGGGGGGGGAACAGCGAAAACGTATGTTCTAAGATTGATATGCATCGTATTTCTTATCATTAATAATATTATTGATACTACTACTGCTTAGGGCTGTGCAAAAAATCCGGGATCCGAAAATTCGATCCGATATTTAAAAATCCGATCCGACATTTCGGATATCCGAACCGGTTTTATTCTAAAAGGATATCCGACATTCGGATATCCGATTTTTTTTTGGATTATCCGATCCGAAAAAATATCCGATATTTTGTTGATTATTTCAATAATACACCATATTATTGTGTTTTTATAGTTTTAAGTTTTAAAATTTTATTTATTTTTATATTTTAAATATTTATAATAATATTTTAATACTTCTTTTAGATAAAATAAGATATTTATATGAATATAGATATGAATATTAATTGATATATGATCCTTATTTTTAAAAATATTATAGTAAAAGTTATTAAAATTGATAAAATAGTATTTTCATACGGATATTGGATATATCCGAATCTGGTCTATATTTTTCGGATATCCGCATTCCAAATATCCGGTCTAAAAAAATACGGAGCGGATATCCGAATGAATACAGATATCCGGTTTTGCACACCCCTACTACTACTATCATGCAAAAGGTGGCTAAGTGACCAAAAAACATAGGATTCCATGACAAGAAAGCCACGAAGCCTGCGTTTCCGGCGTTGCAGCGTACCGTGCTCGACTGGACTTAGGAAGAAGTTTGGGTACGCGTTGGCATAATGATCTCAGTGAAATTTTCAATATTACACTGCTAATTGATTTTAAAATACTATTTCCATGTAGATATATATAAAGAAGTTTGTTTTCGGTGCAAGTTTTTTTGTTGCTAATCGTTTCTTTTTGTTTAAGAAAAGCCATTTAATAAAAAAAAAATAAGAAATTTAAATTTCGTTTTTAACCTTATTATTTATCTTTTTCTATGTCATTTTTCAATTAATAGTAAAATTAAAAATAATAAAGTTAGATCTATTAGGCCTACAAATTATACCGCTACAAATGTTATGAAGATAGATAAGTTCCCCACGGAAACAGAGTAGATAAAGTACCATAGATCATGCATCGTGTTGTCGTCGGCGTACGAAGTTCAATTCCGTGCGGTAATAAGATCGGCCCACGACAGCAGCAACTGCACCAAAAAGAATCGGAGAGAGTATTAAGAAGGAGAGGAGGAAGTATACGAGAGAGCCCCGGCATCTGAGATTTGGGCCTTTTTAGCTTGGATGAAGTTTTTCCAGAAGTAAAGAGTAAATTTGTAAATTTTTTGGGGCCCTGAAAAAACTTTGCAATCCCCACCCCCAATCAGACGAAAGTCACTTCTAGATAAAAATACCTTGTTCCGAATGAAGCATTAGACTTATTTTGTTATATATGACGAAATAATAATATTATCGGATCTAGTAAATAAAGGTCGAAATCAAATGATGGATCCTGTACGCTGAACTTGTGCCTCGAATTTCATCTCTTAGAGTCTGTTTGGTTCATGGAAAAAAATTAAGAAAAGGAAAAAAAAAATTGATGAAAAATATTTGTAGTATGTTTGGTTACCTGAAAAATTAGAAGAAAAAAAAACAAATAGGGAGGAAAATAGAACAGAAAGATATACTGTGTTATTTTCTGTATCTTTGCAAGGGAAAATCGACAGAAAATTTGACAGCTCTCTCTCTCAATGGAAGTCTGCAACTCCTCCATCGACGAAGCATTCTGCAGCTGAATTTTCTTCTCCTCCATCAACGAATTCCTTTTCGATCTTCTTCCATTAACTTAGTCTCCTTTATCGACAGCTCCAGCTCCATCGTCATTTTCTTCCCACGCCGAATCCATCTTCCAGCAACCTTGACCCCGATTTTTAGTCGTCAACGAATTCCTTCTCCTCCATCAACGTTGATCTTAAATTTCTCCGTCGACCACTCTTATTCCATCGACTTCGCCTCCTCCATCTATTGCTCCACCTAGATCGACATTTTCTTCCTCTATTGAAACGCAGGTAATTGCTATTGTTTCTTTGGTTCACATTTTCTTCCTTGTCGCCCTTTCTGTTGATTATTGCTTATATGATTATGTTTAATGGATTTCTATTTATAGACTTCTATGAAGCCCTTTCCAATTTATCCGTTGATTATTGTTCTTATGATTCAGTTTAATGGGTATTTTGATTATCATACTTCTGTGAAGCCCTTTCTATTGATTATTGATTATCTATTGTAGAAGTGGCTGTGTGAAATCTGAAAGGGTCAATCCAGTGTATAATGTATGGCAATTATTCGGAGAAATGTGATATTGTGCGGTATCATTTGCCTCATTGAAGGTTGCGCAAAATTGCAGTCGATTTAATCTAGTTTTTTTCAATCCATAAAATCTTTTATTTTTCAGTTTCTGTTTTTATTTTTACACCCTGTTTTTCAAAATACATATAAATATACATCTAAAAAATTGTCATTTTCTTATGTTATTATTTCATGTCCTATTGTGAATCACTTCATAATTTAGTTTAGTTGAGTTGAGTTTAGTTTTCTTTTCTAGACAAACCAAGAATATTTGGCTGGGGTATGTTATTTGGAGAAGATTTTGTTCAAAAGGATGAGACAAATACGTGGGATCATCACAATGTAATTGAGGATGGGTTCATTTGGTTCTCTGTCTTTGTGTGTGTGTGTGTGTGTGTGTGTGTATCATTAATGTTCATTTGTTACTAGAATAAATACAGTTAGTTTTGTGATTCATCCTTTGAGATGGTCTTTGCTGCATACTGATCATCATCATTTTGCTGCAGTGTTCATCCATTGAACCCGTCTTCCATCCCCATCAATGATTCTTCTTCTTGAGTTTCCTCCTAGCATGGCTCATCCAGGGCGCAACTTTCATAGCGGTTGGCAGTCTAGTTCAAGCTCCAAGCTCCTTATTAGCAGGCCTTTGTCTCAACCAAGTCGTAGCTTACCGGATCGATTTGAACAGGTAAGCCACTTCTTGATTACGGTTAGTTGCCTATTGTATAGCATGGAATTGCTAGATTTTTGTGAAATTTCATGATTTTTCTATTGAGGAAGTTGATTATGGCATATGCAGTATAATACTGTAAGGAACTAAATGATTAGAGTATATGTCTATGTCTTTATTTAGTGATGATGGGCCAGTCTTTTCTGGTGGCTTCTGAGGAGAGAAATTTATGATTGAGCCTTATGACTACATGTGCTAGGGCTTTATAATTTATACTGATATTTGGATCAGTATAAAGTTCATGCTTAAAAGCAAGACCTCTCACAATACCAAGAAACATCCCAAAAGGGGTGCAGATTAGGCTTATGAATGATCACCTACAAAATGCACACCATAGCAAGCAAATTTAATATACATTTGATCTCATATCATATTCTACATCTGTAACTCAAGCTATTCAAATGAAACAACCTTCCCTTTTCCTAGCATCTTTGATTTTCTTCCTGTCTAACAATGCGTTAGGCAACTCAACCAATATCCATGCTGCTTTTAGTTTTAAATGCTTTCGAAACTACCATGATAGACATGTTTAGGGATGGCAATTTTCCCTGCACGTTTGGGGCCCCGTCGGGGATTCCCTGTTTGGGTTCGGGGATTCTTAACGGGAATTTTTTTGGGGACGGGTTTGGGGTCCCCATCCCCAAACCTGTCCCGAAATTATATATATATATATATATATATATATATATATATATATATATATATATATATATATATATATATATATATATATATATATAATATTTTTTATACAATATAAATTAAAAATATAATATAAAAAAATAGTTTGAGGATTGGGGATGGAATCGCGGATTGGGTATAAAGTCGGATTTCGGAGATCGGGTTGGGTTTTAAGAACGGGGAATAAATTAGGAATAGAAAATAGATTGGGGATTGGGTCGGGTATGGGGATTTGATCCCCTCGAGGATCGGGTCGGGTTTGGGGATTATTTTCCTTATCGGGTTCGGGGATAGGGATGGGGTCCCCGTCCCGCCCCGTTTCCATCCCTAGACATGTTTCATTTAACTGAGGTATGTTTTCAAACACTACTCAGGCCTGAATAAAGCTCTTAATGCACAGACCAACTGCTACTACTTTGATAACTCAAAAGCAACAAAAATAGTGACAACACAAATCATATTCAATAATAATAGACCAATTATGATTTAAATAATGCAATGATAATGTTAGCATAAAGCCTTCAAAATAAGCTTATGGGAGATGAATAATGCAAATTGCAAGTGATAATACAATAGCATTCCAGTAATGAAAACACCCCACAGAAAAATCAACAGACGCTACTGCCATTACTTTCATTCCATGTACAGAACATAAAACACAACAAATCAACCAAAAAAACTTTTTGCCCATATTAATAAAAATAAACCAACTCATATTCAAAGGAAACAAACTTGGACAGGGATTGGGAACTAGGATAATTTATGCAAACTGACAGTAACTCATACAGAATAAAAGAACTAAATAGATTGATCACATGCCCAGTACACAGAGAAAAGACAAGTGACATGTCACATTAGAAACATTATGCCTAGTACACAGATTTTATGCCCCTCTAATGTTCCATGGCACAAACAATGCAGTAACTGATACAAAGACATGTGCATTATATATGGTTCAAATTTTTTTATTTTGAAAATGAGTTAGTGAGCAAGTGGTTTATGGTGGAATTAAAGATGTGTAAGCTTCAGTGAGGATTATAAATGTATAATAGTACATTATCAACTTTGCTAGACCATAAGCCTTTTACTGCTCATATAACCTTTTTTTTATTCAAAATAGATAAAATATAAAAAGTAAAAAAGAGGACCTATGCAACAATACTCCCCCACATTGAAAAACGTTATGCGCAGCACAAAGGCCCTCTAGTATCAAAGAGAAACCCCTAGCCAAACCAGCAAACTCAGACACTACTTGGACCTACAAAAGATTGATTAGTGAAATACCAAAGCACTGGATGACAAACAGCAAGTATCATGGAAAGAGAGAAGGATAAACACCCAAAGACTTGGAAGATTGTCTCAGATTCATAACCCTAAACTGAATTAGATGCACTTGTCACTTTTGAATTGATAGGAAAAGGGTGTAATACAAAGGATAAACACTTCCATTTTGTTATTAGCACAACAAGCAGAAATTAATACCAATCATAATAGAAAACAAATAGGGACATGTACTCAGCTGGATATTCTAACTGTTCTGTCTAATAACACAGGAGAGAAATATAGCATGGGAGATAAAAGGTTATTAAAACATGTTAAGTTTGGTGAACATATGATTTATTTAATATAACTTCATCAAGCTGAACACCTGATCTGAATAATTTGCTTCTTGTTAAACCTTCCAATCCATATTCCAGAATCCTACTAGGTCAATTTCCTTCAAACTTTTTCTTTAGGAGAAGATAACCAAATTTTGATGACTTGATGTAAATCAGGCCGATCAATTATCTCACACATAACAGATTATCAGAACTAATGCACTCTAAAAAATTCACTGTATGTTTAACTACTGCCAATACTACAAGGTTCCCCTACATATTGGCGATCTTTTGAGGTTGGGAAGTAAGAATAACGCAACTGGAACTAAAACCAGTGTATCCAGAGCATTTCTTGGGAAGTAAGAATGACACAACTGAAACTGAAACCAGTGCATCTAGAGCATTCCACTCTGGTATGGTGTTGATGGAAATGTTTATCCTGAGCTTAAATATTACATTTCACTTATTATACAAGATCTTCTCTCCATGTATGGAAACATTCCTCCAGTAGTGAATTAGACTGGGTCTATGTTGGACTAGGGGTGCTGTGAAAGATCGAGATTTAATCCTTGTCACTTGTGTTATTGGCTTTTGTGGGTGATTGTTAGGCTTTATCCCTATAGTTATTAGATCAGAACCTTCACTTATAAGCATAAAAAGAAATAGTAATGAGAGAAAATCTCATCCAGATAGTCAACATTCATCATCATAATACGAATAAATCAAGTTCCCATGATATTCTTTCACCATTTTCTCACAAAAGTTCATTTGCTTTACCTTTCCAATTAATAAAGTTATACTTTAAAGATTGATGAACAAGGATATGGTAACTGATATCCAGCCGGATATACAGTATGGATTTCCAAATAGGGACTTTAAAGCACAGACAGCTGGTAGCTGATATCAGATAACTTCACAGAAACACTTCAACTATAACAAGTTTCATGCTACTCAAAATCATAAAAGATTTTTAACATGAAAAAGATACCATGCTTTGCTTGATAATAATTCCACATTTCTTAAAAGATCTATGAAGTATAAACTTCAAATCATTTATTTTGCATATTATTTATCCCAAATAAAATGTTATACTATCTTTTGCTGAGTTTACTCTATTTACAATGTATGAAGGCTACTAGTGAGGAATCAAATCCTAGGTCAAGATCAGGGTTCCAACATTGGAGAAATTTGCCAACAACTCATCATGTTGATACAAATGATACAATGGAATCCGAAGAAAATATTGAAGTAAGTATATATTTCTTAAGATTTCTTGCACTATTTGGCTACATAATTGTTATAATAGGTATGTATGCTTAATTTTCTTATACTTTTTTTTTTTGCTTGATCATTTTATATTAGACTAACTCAATAGAGGAGTGGGATAAATTAATAAGATGGGAAGCAGCATGTATGGTCACATATGGAGCATATGTTCTTAGTTTATTATCTTTGGTTTCTCCTAATAATTATATTGATAGAGATATTTCTCAATTGGGAGATTATAAGAGACGAGCTTTTTTAGATCGACTTACATTGGAAAAAGACGAGGATTGCCGTAACCAGTTGAGGATGGGAAAGGAGGCTTTCGCTAGAATTGTATCAATATTAAGGGATTCTGGGAGACTAAGTGATACTCATTCTAGCTGCATAGAGGAGAGAGTAGCTATGTGTAACACCCCCAAATTTACTACTGAAAAAATTTCGTTTAAATCAGAAGATTTAGCGAAAGCGAAAGAATTAAAACCATAAACTTGGGGGTATTACCACCACACTTAGTACCAGACCGGTTCACTCCTACCGTTCTGATACTAAGTGCTAAGGCTAAACTAAACAATCGTTAAGTAAGAGTCATCAAAACATAGGTCCATAGTTAACATAGACCATTCACGAAAAGCACAAGTCAACAATAGTTAAAATATCGTTAAGATTACAACTTAAGAGTACGGTTTCAAAACAAGAAGCGTAGTACAAAATATAGCTAAATAAAACATATCCCAAGGGACCAATATCCGGATCGCCTACTCACTCAAGCCAAGCCTTCCACCCCAAATTAGTAACCGATCAAACCTGCATAGGAGGTCTGCTCCCCACCATTGGTGGATCATCATAGGACCCAGTCAATCAAGGTAGTATCAGTACTGGTCCAATACTGAGTAAGGGCGCAAGTGCGCTAAGGCCAAGCATACAATCATACCACATAGAGCACATAGCACAATCATATAGACAACATGCGATAACCCGCAAGATAAGGCCTGAATACTTTTCTGGTGACTTATTCTTTATTCTCATTAATAATATGTTCATTCCACACATATTCTTCAATAGTCCATGAGAGTGCGGGGACCCCACTATTATAGCCGGTGGACCGGAAGTAAACACATAGGGCAGAACGCCTCTGACCACTATTATAGCCGGTGGACCGGAACGAAACACACAGGGCAGAACGCCTCTGACCACTATTCTGACCGGTGGACCGGACTGGCCCCGACCCACATGGTGTTTCGCTGTAAGTATTTAGTATTTTTCCCGTGGATTAACTTATTTACTTGGGTCTATCGAGCCGAAACCCCCACTATTATAGCCGGTGGACCGGAAGTAAACACACAGGGCAGAACGCCTCTGACCACTATTATAGCCGGTGGACCGAAACGAATCGCACAGGGCAGAACGTCTCTGACCACTATTATAGCCGGTGGACCGGAACGAAACACACAGGGCAGAACGCCTCTGACCACTATTCTTACCGGTGGACCGGACTGGGATTGGCTTAACATCTTTCGCTTTACGTGATTAATGTCTTATCCGTGTCTTATTAAATCACACTTCACCCTTAACATGCATGCCAACAACATTCTACTGCTTTCCTTTCAAGAGGGCCCGTTCCATATGTTGAGACTCGTGCACCCCTAATCACACCCCGACATTATTTCCCCCTTAAGCTCACACATAATGAAAGACCAACTTCTGGAAGTGTAGGTTAAACCCAACACCCTACGACATCGATCTCGCCTATTCTCAACCTCTAGGGTTTTCCCCTTGGAAACCCTAGTTGGGCCTATGTGGCCCAACCTCTTCTCACTTACCTTACCATTACCTATTCTTCACCCCACATCTCACCTTTATTAGGTCAAACCCTAAGGTATATCACTTTACTCCTCGATCTCGCATGTGACCGGCAAAACCCTAGTAGGCCACATCAAACCCTAGCACCTTACTTCTTCCACAAGTAACCTCTCTCTTTTCATTCCCAAGTCTCTTCATTCACATGGAAACCCATACTCATCTTTTATATAATAGAATTCTCACTCTCAACCCATACTCCACCCTTCCTTAATCATTCTTACTTTTACACTTCCCAAATTTCCACTTTCTCCCCAAAAACCCTAATCGGGTCCCTTATACACCCTTGCACTAACCTACTTACTATTTTTCATCCCAAGTCTCTAATCACCCCACAACTCTCCCATTCTCTTATTTACACCCTAATTCAACTTTCCTCACGTAAGATTCACCCCCATGCGAAATTTAGCCAACCCATGCAAACACCCCAAGTCTCCATGCAGATTTTAAGACTCCCATTCATGGTCCCCAACTCTCGTTTATTTTGGACATTATTCCCACTTAAATCTTCTCTCATGGATCATGAGGTACCTTGGTCAACCCCATATCCCCCTTAATGGTCTCACTTCCCATTCCTCTCTTGTTATTCTCTTAGTCCCATTCCATAATACCAAAACCCTAGCATGCATGTCCTAGAGGGCCGTATCAACACATCATAAATATCATACATAAACACGTCATGCTCATGTCATAGAAAGCACACACGACATACCTCAAATTCCACGTTGCGCTACACAAAACAGGTTATTCATAACACATGCATAATACACATTAACATGGCATACTCATCATCCATCAACACATCACATATAACACAAGGCTATAGCTTCGTCCTTACCTAACACGACACTGGTATTGGAGCACGTTCCTACGCCTCCTTCGGGTTTCGACTTGATTCGCCTATAAGAGGGAAAAACTAGAGGTTAATTTCCCTCTGACCCAAAACATCGTTCTTTCTACCTTACCTTATCTTTAACTTACCATTAGGGCTATCAATACTAATAATGCCTTTATAAGTAAAAGCAAGTAGGGTTTCATTCTTAAGGTAGTTAATCATGCTACTACTAATCAAAATAGGTCTTAATAGTTACGATAATTTAAGGCAAATATAATAGTATTATTTATTAACGGTAATAGTTTCAATGTTAATAAAAATGGTAACAATATTTAGTAAGGTTAGTATTATACTAATACTACTAATAGCAATATTACTAGTGATGATAGTGAGACTAATAATAATAATAATAATAATAATGGTAGTAATAATAATAATAAAAGTAATAACGAGGATGAGGTTGAAATAATAATACTAAGGTGATAGGTCATTAATATTAATAGTCATAATAGTTATGATTATTTCGAATCTAGGTTAAGTAATAATAACCGTAATAATAATAATAATAATAATAATAATAATAATAATAATAATAATAATAATAATAATAATAATAATAATAATAATAATAATAATAATAATAATAATGATGATGATGATGATAATAAATAATGATGATAACCTTAAGAATAATACTAAGGATACTAAAAATAATTAACACTTGAACAGCAAGGATTTAGGGGTTGGGAAAGTTTAGAGGGCCACCTAGGGTGTTGGTGGCACAGGTGACGGTGCACGGCCCACGGCGGCGGCGGCGACGGTGATGGTGGAGAAGGAAGGTGGAGAAGTGGTGGAGGGGGAAGGAAGGAAAAGGAGAGGTTGGCAGGGAAAAAAAGTGTCTAGGGAGGTTGGGGAAGCTCCCTTGGTGGTTTTAGAAGGCAGAGGGGGTGCTGGAAGTGGCGGCACGGCGGTGGGTGGCGGTGAGAAGGGCGGCGAGGTTCGAAGCTGGGTTGATCGGGAGGGTTACTTTGCACGACCGGGGTGGCGCGTGCAGAGCAAACCAAGGGGTGAGGGAGGTCTAGGTCGGTGGAGGGTGATGCAAGGAAGAGTTTCGGGGGTGGATCGAGCGGCGGCGACGGGGCAGCTATCTGAAATAAGGGTGGCGCAGGGCGGTTTTCTGGGCTATGGTTTCGAAAAAGCCCGATGCTGGGTCCTTGGGGGGTATTTATAGGCTTGAAATCGGGGGAGTATCGAGAGAGGGGACAGGGGGAGGCAGGTCAGGTGGCACGCCGGCCGGCGGTGGCAGGCCGACGCGGGTCTGCCATGGCAGACCTGTTGGTTGGTCAGGAAAAGGGAAAAAGGTGCGGGGCAGGCCTGGGAGTGATGGCTGGGGTGTCGGCCTATTGGGGGAGGGTGGCTGGAAAGTCAGGAAGGGGGGAGGCAACGTGCAGGCGGCGCAGGCAGGTGGTCGGTGCAGAGGGGGTTGGGCGGCGACTTGCAGGTCGCGCGCGGGGAAGAAGAAAAGGGTAAAGGGGTTGGACCGGTCGGTCTAGGGGAGAAAAGAAAAGGAAGGGGGTGACCGGCCGGGCGGTTCAGGTAAAGGAGAAGCAGGGCGGGCCTGGCGTGCGAGACGGGGGAAGAAAACTGATCTGGGTCGGTGGGCCTGCCTAGTCGGGGGAAATGGGGGAGAGAAGGGAGAAAGGAGAGAGGGGGGAGAGAAAAAAAAAAGAGAAAAGGAAAATAAGGGAGAAAAAGGGATTAAGGAAAATAATTAGGGAAGAAAATTAAAATGACTTATGGGGTGAGTTATAGTATTTTTGGTAGATAATTAAAATTTTATTAATTTATCTTAATATGTCTTATTATATTATTTTAAAAAGGTAGCTTTTAGAAAAATATTGGTTTGAACCTTATTTAAATAAAATGAGTATGATAAAATAGCAATTTATTTATTTTAATTTATTTATTTTAATTTATTAAACACTCACATCTAATTTGGTATACTTAAAACCCACAAAATAATTAAGTTAAATAAATTTAAAAGGCAAAATCCTCAACGTAATTAAATTAAATAAGTCTAAGAGTTAAATTATCCCTAATAAAAGTAATTTATTAAATTATAGGCTTTTAAAATTTTTGGGGGATTACACTATGTTTCTCAATATTATAGTTCATAATAGGAGAAATTGGTCGGTAAAATTAGACTTTTGGAGGTCCGGTGAAACAGTAATTCGACATTTTCACCAAGTGTTGGATGCTATCATTTCTTTAGAGGATGTCTTTTTGCAACAACCCGATGGATCTCACTACCCTCCTGAAATATCAAATAGCTCAAAATTTTGGCCATATTTTAAGGTTATTGTCATAATTTTATCAAATAAATGAATAAGTATACATTCGAACTTGAATTTTTTTAAATAAATTTTTTAACATTTTTACACAGGATTGTGTTGGTGCAATTGATGGATCACACTTTCGTGTGAAAGTACCAAATAATGTGGTACAAAGATATCGTGGCAGAAAGGATTTTCCGCCCCAAAATGTGTTAGCTGCTTGCTCTTTTGACTTGAAGTTTTTATATGTATTGTCGGGATGGGAAGGGTCGACATCTGATTCAAGGATACTAAATAATTCTTTATCAAGAGACATGGATAGATTAGTAGTGCCATCAGGTAAATTTTACTTAGGTGATGAAGGTTTTCAGTTGAAGACAGTATTTATTACACCATATCGAGGTACTCGATACCATATGAAGGAATATAGCATCCAACATCCTCAGAATGTAAGGGGGCTTTTCAATATAAGGCATGATTCCTTAAGAAATGCTATTGAGAGGGCATTTGGTGTTCTGAAAAAACGCTTTCCAATATTAGGAAGTGGAACTGAACCATTCTATCCTGTTCAAACTCAAGCAGACATGGTTTTAGCAGGATGCATTTTACATAACTATCTTATGGGAGTAGATCCAGATGAACGATTAATTTTAGAGGTTGATAGTAAGATCAGAATTCATAACAACCAAGCAGATGTTGTGCCATCAATTTTAGTAGAAGAGTGTCAAGAAGCTGAACAATTAAGAGATGTAATTGCAAGTTCAATGTGGAGATATAGTTTAAATTGTTAATAGTAGAGATATTATTATTGTTAAATTCATGTAGGAAAAAATTGTATTCAACAAGTATTCTAAATGAAAATGTACTTGACATTAAAATTCTTGTATAAGTTTTTATATTATTTATGTTATTGATTGTACAATAAGTTATGATTTTAGGATGGTTTTCAATTTTTTTGTGCAGGAACCCATTGGTGGTGAGTGACACACCATCAAATGAGAAGAAAATTTTAACTTGGGATGAAGACATGGATACATATCAGATAGATTTATTGACTGATCAAATGCACTTAGGTCAGAAAATAGGTAGCTCATTTTCAAGAACAACATATACTAATGTTGCTAAAGGAGTTAGTGATCAGTTTGGGCTTGGTTGTTCTATTAGCCATATAAAGAACCGAATCAAGACCCTAAAAAGGAATTATGCGTTGACATCTACGCTCTTGCAAGTGAGAGTGTTTGGTTTTAATCAGTCTACCCAAATGGTCGAAGCTGATGCAACAGTTTGGGAAAGATATATATTGGTAAGTCTTAAACCTTCTTATTCTTATTGTCATTGATGATTATTATTGTTTCTAAATTTATGTAATTAATATTTTTTTACAGGCTCATCCTAATGCCAAACCGCTTCGCTATAAGCCTATTCAAAATTATCATAGGCTAGATATTTTATTTGGCAAGGACCGAGCAACTAGAAATTTATCCATTGGTCCGAAAGAAAGACGTTTGCGCTCAGAGAGGCAAGAACATGAAGAAACAACAGCTGATGATCGAAGTACCGAACAAGAACAACACAATGAAGTAACCTCTCCTTTGGCCGATGCATCTGTATCAAAAGCCACAAAGAAAAGAAAGTTAAGAGATTACGTGTCAGAAGAGATAAAGGCTCTAAAATAAGGGATGGATGCAGTTGTAGCAGCTCTTGATAGAGGAAATTCACGTATTTTACTGAATCTGAGCTGTATTCTAAGCTTAGAAAGGTGGAAAGGTCGAAGAAAGTTCCAGCTATAGAAATCTATAGCAAGCTTGCAGCAAATATCAGTGCCGCTCGTACATTTCTTGGTCTTCCACCCGAGGATAGAGCCATATGGTTGTGTGTGGAGTTCGGTTCTGATATTTTTGATGATCCTAATGTACCTTTCTGACTTATTTGATTAGTAACTATGAATTGATCATGCACATTGTTTTTTTTTTTGAGATCTTGATATATACATTGGTAAGTAAAGTAGGATGGCTTAAAATTTTATCCGCTTTTATATCCGTATTAGTACTCGGATTCATTTATCCGATATGAAATTATATTTTTATTCTTATTTATTTAATTTGACATATATTTTCTAAGGCTAAAACTGAATACATAATTAAATTTTAATAATCTAACCATATAATTCTAACATTAAATAAATTTCATTTTAAATTTGATGGGTTTTAATCAAAATCCAATATGTTTTATCCGATGGATATATAAACGGATAAGAGAAATAGACATAATTATAGATATAGAGGGGAAAAAATATTCACGGGATTTGTATACGGATTTTTTTAGATTTTTTTTGAAAATTATTATAATTTATTCATGTAATATTTTATAATAGTTCTATAAAAAAATTGGAATTAGTATTGATTTTATGGAGTTTTTATAATTTTTTTTGAAATTTTATGTAATTTTTTATATATCAATATAATATTTTAATAACATTAAATGTATAATAATATTTAAATAATAACATTTAACTTTTCTTAGAATTTTCTTTCGATATATCAAACACTAAAAATATTTTCCAAGAATTCAATTTTCCACAAAATTTTCTCCAACAACCAAACAAAGGAAAGAAAATTATATTCTTTCATTTTCTTTTCTTCAATTTTCTTTCCTCTACATTTTCCTTTCCGCTTAATTTTCTTCAAACCAAACAGACCCTTAATTTTTACATATTAAATAAGAAGGCAACATGAGAAAGTAACACCGTTATATAGCATTGCGCATATATGTTCATTTGATGGTGATAAGGGTTTGGATAGAGTTGAAAGGATTAAAGGAGAAAAAAAAAACAAAACAGAATGTGTTGAAATTGATTATATATATATATATATATATATATATTATTTGATTTCGATCTCCTAGGCCTCATTAGACTGATTATATTTTTGTGTTATTATTTAGTATCTATATGAATGATAATCTGATACTTTTATAATGTGTTTTGCTTGAGATGATCAAAAATTAATAGAGGTAAATTAATTTATTTATTTTTAAAAAATAATTTTATTAACCTCAACCAAGTGAATCAATGTTTGATTAACAAAATTAATTCACCTAGTCGAGATTAATAAAATTAGTCTTTAAATATAGTCAATCGCTAAATTTTCCTCCGTTGATTATTTATCCCAAAATAAACATATCATAATATAATATATTATTAAAAGTATAATTATTATTTTTAAATGCCTACATATAAAAACCATAAAATAAATATGAAAAAAAATATCCTCGTTACCAAACGATCGAGCCCAAGTTAACTTAATCGAGTAGGCAATTGAATAGCAGGATGCTATCGTGGAGGCTAGTGGCCATGAAGAACCGAGCGCATATGGTGTAGAAAAATCACATCATAAAAAGGAAGAAGTCAAGAAGAACTGAAAATATTTCAGTACTAAATTTCTACGCTTCTTTTGATGGATAATTTGCATGGCAGTAGTAAGAGTACATTCAATCATTATGTGCTACTATATAAGGTAATTTTCGGATGAATGACGACTTATCAGTTATCAGGTAATTCTTTCAATTCCAACACTAGATGTTTGCTTCAGTGAAATATTGTCAGTTTTTCTTAAATAAATAAATAAAGTGATTGTTGTACTAACTAGCCATAGCTTTCTTTTGGTCCTCACTTTTTAAAGTCGTCGGGAGTAATGTTATATACCCAAACTTTAAATCCAAACTCAAATTCAAACTTTTTTTAAAATATACATATTAATACACTAATTTTATTTTTTATCAATAATTAAATAATATAAATTAATAATAATATAATATATAATAAAATTATGACATAAAAATACCTTAAATTTATTATTAGCATTATTTCTATTATAATTATCATTATTATTGTTATTATAATAAAAAAAAAGATTTATACTTTTTTTATAGTATATATTTTTTATTTTTTATTATTATTAGTTTATATTACTTATTTATTTAAAAAAATAAAATAAGTGTATTAATATGTATATTTTAAAAAAAATTTGGGTTTGAATTTGGGTAAGTAGCATTTTTTGTCGGAGAGTGCCCGCAATATCACTCTCAGCCGTCCCATTTCTTCACCGCAATAGACAGCTATTGACAATTGACAGCCTAGTCTCTCGTAGTCTTTAGTGTAGGCCACTAAGTGGAAATCCTACCACTTAAAACTCAAAATTGGAATCCACCGAAGAGGAATCGACGAGTGCTATCCTGTGATGCATCCGGAAATTCTTCGAAAACGTTTTCTGATTAAAAATTATATTAAAATTATTTAATTAATATTTTTATTAAAAAAATATTATTTAATCAATATTTTATTAAAAAAATATTATTTAATCAATATTTTTATTTAAAAAATATTATTTAATTAATATTTTTTTGACGTTTCCTGCCGTTCCCGTTTCCTAGATTTTTAAAAAATGTCGTTTCCGCGTTTCGTCCCGTCCCCGTTCCCGTGCAACACTGGTGCTGTCCAGTGTTGCACGGGGACGGGAACGGGGACGGGACGAAACGCGGAAACGGTATTTTTTTAAAATTTAGGAAACGATGACGGCAGAAAACGTCAAAAAAATATTGATTAAATAATATTTTTTAATAAAAATATTGATTAAATAATATTTTTTTAATAAAATATTGATTAAATAATATTTTTTTAATAAAAATATTAATTAAATAATTTTAATATAATTTTTAATCAGGAAACGTTTCAGAGGAGTTTCCAGGACGGGGACGTTTCCGGGACGGGGAATCGGCACCTGACTGCCGTCCTCGTGCATCACAGGTGCTGTCCCCTACCCCTAAAGACTCTGTCCCCCTTCCCCTAATAGAAAATATCTCGTCCCTTTTCAAAAATTTTTAGTATTAAAATTTATATTAAAATTATTTAATTAATATTTTATTTTAAAAAATCATTTAATTATTAAAATTAACTAATATAGGTAATTTTTTTAATTTTTTTATTTTTCTCTCTTAATTTTAATAGATTTAATATATATATATATATATATATATATATATATATATATATATATAATTTTTTTTTACATTTTCTGTCTTATCTGTTTCTTAAAAATTTTAAAAATAATATTTTTACGTTTCTCTCTATCCCAAATATTAAAAAATACATCATCTCTTGCTATTACCTAGGGATGCAAAAAATTTTACGGGTTCCGATTCTCTTGAAATTTTTTTGACGGGTTGGGGCTTGTAAAATTTTTTATAGAAATTTTTCCGAGGATGAGGATTGAGTTTTCATTTCAGAATGCCCCATACATGTATGTGTGTGTGTGTGTGTATATATATATATATATCTGAAAAAATAATAAAAATGAAAATTAGTTATTAAAAACTTTCAGGCATAGTAATAGAAATTGAGATATATTTTTTTAGGGATTGAGACAAAAAGTCTCCGTTAGTAAAAATAGATGAATTCAACGGATTCGGAAGCGAAAATTTATTTTGGGTTTGGAGACGAGGATAGTGCCGTTGTCCACATGAAGATCCATTGTTATCTTTACACTCACTCGCAATCCTCTCAAGAGAAAAAAGAAAGCTTATTCACAATTTTTATTCATATATCCGACTTTTTCTAGATTATGAACAAAATATTCTATGAGACTGTAAAATAAATAAATAAATAAGATATTAGGTTGAAGAAATTTCACATAGAAGAGAAACAAGATGACCTAAGAATTAAATAATTGGCTATAAGAGAAACATGTCGTTTTTGGTCATTTTAATTTTTTTATGAAAAAGAATAGGTGCTCATGGTCAACGATTGAAACTAAACAAAAAAGAAAATGATGCAATGAGATCAAATATGTATGAGGGAATTTTTTTGCAAGATCCTTAATATTGGGATTTTCCTTGACAAGGGAGACAATAAAGGTCGTTGACCAAGGAGCAGACAATAAAGGCCATCAGTTAGGGCGCTAAACAATAAAAGATAATCAACCAGGGAAGACAGTCAAAAGGCATCAACCAGAAGTAGACTGTAATACTCCCAAAATTCGCTACTGAAAATTTTCGTTTAATTAAAAGAAAATTAGCAGAAGCAAAATAATAAACCGTGAATTCTAGGGATATTACCACCACACTTAGTACCAAACCGATTCACTCCTACCATTCCAGTACCAAGTGCTAAGGCTAAAAGAAAAAAAATACAACTTACAAGAAACTCAAACAAATGATTAAATCACAGTAGCGCATTTAACATTTTATAAGAGTATAATACACAACTAGTGGTTACAAATCAACAAATACGTTGAAACCATAAATTTTAAAGGTGAAAGAGTATAACCCTAGAGTTTTACCAGATAGTACCTTACACTCTTTCCCGAGAGCCCACTTGAATAACACCTGAGAACGACCTACAAGGGACGTTGCCCATTGAATAGACAGGGGACTCACGAATGGAACCCTTCAGTACTATGGTACTGAGTAACCCTTTAAATCACACTTAATAGTAGGTCCGTAATGTAACGCACGATACTACATATATACATAATGAAAGGTAAATACTTAATATCCACACTTATACAACCACATACTTAACAAATCAATTATATATTAATAGGCTATAGAGAACAATCGATACTTTTGAGCCTTAAGCTCTTAATCCATCCTTATTAATCATATCGGATTATAATTATTCGTGTGAGTGCGGAAATCTTACTATTATTTGCCAATGGACCGGTCATGCAGGGCAAAATGCTCCTAGCCACTATTATTCACCGGTGGATCGGTCATGTAGGGAAAAACGCTCTTGGCCACTATTATTTGCCGGTGGACCGGTATGGGCCTAACTCACTGAGTGTTCTACTATGAGTGATTAGTATTTTTTTCATAATTTATTCATCGCCAAATCAAATTTATTGAGTTAGGGACCCCCACCATTCTAGCCGGTGGATCAGAATACAAATATACATTATCGAGGATAAAACATCCTGGGCCACCATTATATCTGGTGGATCGGTGCTCATAAACATCATCCAGGGCAAAACATCCCGGGCCACTATTATATCCGGTGGATTGGTACTCGTAATATAATTCAACTGGGCTCGGCTCATTAATTTTTCACTTTAACGATTAGTGTTTTTCATTTTTAATCAGCACAACAATTCCATTTATTTGCCTCGATAGGGAGATCAAGATCCCGGGACACAAATGTACACCGACCGCACTGGTGCATAAAAGCTACTCAGTACCCTTCAACTATCAACCCAAGGATGTAAAGGTACCCTGGTCGTACTGGTACATAAAGCTAACTCAATACCCTACCGATAAGGACACCTAATCCATAAGTATGCATACCCCCTAACTAGGTCTGTAGAGCTAGATATAATAGATATAGGGCCTGGCTGGGGCACAAAAGCACACCAACAAATACCATAATAATTGTGGGCTAAACCATGTCTTTAGGGTAGCGACCCCTAAAGAACCACCATTCCCGATCTCGAGGTCTTTCACTTTAAGTATTAGTGTCTTAATTAAGGTGATCACAAAAGCACAACAATCAGATAATTATTCACTTTTAATCGTTCGAATATCATCAAATATTTTTATTCAAATGGTTGTCCAAGGTAACACAGAAGAATCATTAAGGTCATCCTAATCGCATCTAATTTTGAATTAGAATTTGTTCGCGTGATACATACTAATCATCAAATACTCTTGCCTCGCTAATCAACATTATTTGAGTCATATTACAAAATTCTACAATCACAACAACATGTTAAATACAAGTTACTCATTTACCCCTTACTTATATAATTGCTAAGTTATCCCTTCCTTACTTAACAAACTACCATATTAACCTCCTTGTTACACAATTACCAAGTTACCCCTTACTCGATTTAGGTTATCAAGTTATCTCTCATACTAATTAGGTCACTAATCCCCCTTCATAATTATTACACTTAATATATTTTCCATTTGGTTGGTTAGATTACCACTTTGCCCTTTTTCCTTTATTATAATTAATAAATTGCCCTTGAATTGGTCAAATTACCAAATTACCCTTTCTCATTAACCTAATTACCAAATTATCCCTTTATTTGGTTAATTGCCAAATTACCGTCCTAGATTATCAATTATCAAACTACCCTTCTCCATTATCAAAATTACCAAATTACCCTCTAGTTGGTTAAATTACCAAATTATCCTTTTATATGATCATAATTACCAACTACCCTTCTCCATTATCAAATTTACCAAATTACCCTTTAGTTATTTAAATTACCAAATTTTCCCTTCACATTTATCATATTTACCATTTTACCCTTCTCCATTATTAAATTATCATTTTACCCTTCTCTTTTATTAAATTATTATTTTACCCTTCTCAATTATTATAATTACCAAGTTACTCCTTTCCAGTTTCCACTTTTACCCCTTTTATTTACAAAATTACCATTTTACCCCTTACTTCCAAAATTACCAATTGTCCCTTTTCATTTACAATTTACCACTTTACCCTTTCTACTTCCAAAATTATCATTTTATCCATTAATTCTAAAATTACCCTTTTACACTTCAATTACAAAATTACCACTTTACCCTTGCCTCCAAAATTACCATAATATCCTTTTTAATTAAAAGTTACCATTTTGCCCCTTAGTACATCACTTATATCAAGTTATTATTATTACTACATAAAACACCTTACCCACAACTCTTATAATTAATATAATATTATTAGCACCCCTATACATATATTAGGCCATATTCTTGTACAAGATGCATTACTAAAATACCCCTAAGGCTCACAAAATATTAACCCTGCAATAAATATCACAATATCATAAATACAACATGGATAATACTTAACATTTTCATTAACCACCAAACTCTTACCTTAAATAATATTTCCATACATAACTTATAACATATATGCTTCTTTTTATCATACATCACAATAAACTACGCATATGACATTAAAAAACATATATTAAGCATAATAACATATCAAAAATCCTAATGTGCTAACATACATTAATCCATGTGTTTAAGTGTGATTTAACGGTTACCTCAATTCCCGAAAAAACGAACTTTACCGGTATTCCAGTTTAAGGTTCAAGCTTTGATTATCAAAACCAATACCTAAAAATAATATCAAGACTTATTACATTAGAAATAATAAAAATCAAAGTATAAGGCTTTATAACACTTCATTAATCAAATATTTAAATTAAAATATTATTATACCTTAAAATTATTAAACAACTAAATCAAGAAATATAGAAACTCATGCTGCTCATGCAGCATGAGCTGCATGCAAAGAAATGAGGATGAGGGGGCTCGAAGGTGGTGAAAAGAGGAGGAATATGTTATTTTCGAGTTGGTGGTTTGGGGCTAGGAAAGAAGGTGGTTGGGGAAGGATTTAGGGCAAGGGAAGGATGCCGAGGTGGACAGGGGGTGTAGGTGGTGGTCGGGGATGGGTTGAAGGCAGCTAAAGGTGGCGGAGGCAGCTGTAGTGAGGCTATGATGGTGGCAGTCGAGGAGGGAGTCGAGATGAATGCTGATGAGGAAGGAAAAGGGTGAGGGAAAATGAAGGCTTTTGGGTGGTGGTTTTGGCCAAATGAGGATTGGGGGTTTCAACGATTAGCTTGGTGGTTCATGTGGTGGTAGAGGCGGCGAAATGGTGGCGGAGAAGGGCGGTGTAGGGTGGCTGCCAAGAAGGGAGAAGAAGAAGAGAAAAAGAAGATGGGAGGAGGAAGGAGGCTGCGGGGTGGCTCGATGGGTGATGTGATCAGCCAGGGGTGAGGTAGAGGGTGGCGGGGGTGGTGCAGGTGGCTTTTAAGGCAGTAGCAGCGGCGGAGCTAGGCGGCGAAGCCAAAAATAGGGTGAGAGAGAGGAGGAGAAGAAAGGTAGAAAAGAGGGTCGGGGAGCAAGGGGTTTGGGAAACAAATGCAAAAAGAGGCAGGGAAGGAGGAAGTAATAGAAGAGGAAGAGAAGGGAGGGGATAGGGAGCTCGAGGGGTGGCGGTAGGGTGGTAGGGAAATGGGAGTTGTAGGGAGAGGGAGAAGGGATATGGTAATGGCAGGGAGAGGGAGAGGGAGAGATGGTGTGGCAGGCATGGCAGGAAAATGACGAGAGGGAGAGAGAGGAAGATAGGGGGAAGCAATAGGGGAGAGGGGGTTACAGGTTGGGGTGGCAGTGATGGCGGGTTAACGAGATTCTCGCCGGGGAAAGAGGAAGAAGAAGAAGGGAAGAAGAAAGGGGAGGGGGAGCTGATGCGTCGGGCGGCCGAAGGAGAAAAAAAAAAGAAGCAGGACGACCCAATCAGGGAAGAAAGGAAGGAAAGAAAGAGGGAGGCGGCCGACTCACGTGGAGGGGAGGAGAAAAATGGGCCAGCGGCCCACGCCCCAGGGAGAGGAAGGGCAGGCCAGGCCAGCCAGCGGCCCAAAGAAGAAGAAAAAGAAAGAAAAGAGAAAAAGAAAGAAAAAGGAGAAGGAAAAGGGAAAAAGGAAAATAAAAAGGAAAATAGTATTAAATAAAATAGTTTAATTTATTAAATAATACAATATAATATTTTTGGGGTAATAAATTGATTTAATAATTTAAATTGATGTAATTAAAATATAAGGGTTAAAAAGGATAATTTTAGTAAAATAAGAGTTTGAAAATTTATTTAAATAATAAGAGTGTGATAAAATAATAAAATATTCATTTTAATTTATTAAATATTTATATCCAATTTTATATACTCAAAAATCCATAAATAATTAAACTAAATAGATTTAAAGGCTAATTTATCCCAAATAAAATTTATTTATTAAACTATAAGCTTTTAAAAATTTCAGGGGATTAAAAGTGCGTGAGTGAAGACAAAGCATGCTAAAAGGACTCGTGTTGATCTATAGAGCCAGACAATCAATTCGAAAGTGCTCCATGGTGGCCCCCGTGTGGTCGTATCGACTCGGAGTGTTACAAATGGTATCAGAGCAAATTCGCGACCATGACCTGAACTTGGATGAGCCAATCGGCCACCTAGCGGGACGATTCTTGGGACAAACTGTATTGAGACAATTAATGATTAAGGTGCAATGAGGGCGTTGCATTTTTTGAGTGGGGGTGAATGTAATACCCCAAATTGAGCAGAGTACTATAAGGTTTGATATGACTACTTATATCAACATGGTATACAATCCTTTTGGTGATTCCATCTTAAGAACTCTACAGTTAAGCATGCTGGTCGTGGAGTAAATTTAAGATGGGTGACCCTCTGTAGGGCCAATCGATCAATCCGAAAGCACTCCAAGGTGTTCCCCGCATGGTCATATCGACTCGGAGTGTTACATAGACAACCAAGACTAGGAATGTAAATGGGGCGGGTACCCATATACCTAATAAGTATTTTATATTCGAATTCATATTTGTACCCGATTAGATATCCGTTAATATATTCATATCTGTATCCATCGGATATTTGTTACTCGACACGTAATTCATTACCTGTTTAAATTATCTAATGGATATTACCCAACAGGTATATCTGTTATCCGTTTAAATTTTTACTTAATTCAACATTCCAAACAACCTATCATACGCCAAAAATCTACAATTTCAATCAAACAACCTGTTATTTTAAGTTCAAATTTTCAACCCGTTCCAATAAATCCATATTTTCAACCTGCAAGTTCATTATCAATATCACCATTCACCAAACTATCAAACAATCAACAATAATACAAGTCTGGCTCAAAAACACCATAGCCAATAATATTTGTTTGTACAAATATTATACTTCCCTAAATAAAATTGAAAGCAATAGCTACTACAACATAATAATATAACTTTGATTAGCTAAAAAAAACGTCAAGAAGAAGTTGTTCGTGTTGATCTCCAAAAATTCCATATTACCAATTTACATTTCCATCTTTGACCTCCATATGTTATGGCTTATGCATTCATCTAACAAATAAAGAAAAAACATAAATATTTTAAATAATTAAGTATAATCATATATTTTAATCACTAATAATATTTATAATAAGTTTACCTCACACTCACTAACATTTGAGTCGGATTCCTTATTTTGTAAGGTAAACCTACAATAAGTTAAGTTCACAGTACAATCATTATCTAATAAAAAAAATTAGAACATTAGAATTAAACAAATATAACAATAGATATATTATCATTATTTAAACATCAAAGGCATAAATGTAAATATTACATTCATCCCTTATATAATCACAATTAAGTTTTGAAAATATTAATAATAAAATTATAATTTTTTAAATTTATTACCTATATATATACTATTATTTTTTTAAAGGGTAGTCTACCCTGAAGATAATTGTAACATTCTCCCACTACGTTTGTATCTACAAATATCCATTTTTTCTTTTTGTAGTGGACCGTCATCACCCATGCATGTATGATGTATCTACAAACTTCAGTTCACTTGTATTTAACATAAAAGGCCAATAATGAAACTCCCTTCGTGCAGGCCACTACGCCACAGTGACCACACCACCATAATGATTCATGAGATTTGACAATACTTAGGCGCTCACCATGCCACATGTCCGAAGTGCTCCAAAGCACCAGGCTATGAGTCCCCTTATTTTTTTCACTTTCGCAATTTTTTTTTGTATTAAAATTGATATGAAAAATATTTAATTAATTTTTTAAAATTTTATTAATAATTTATATCAATTAAAGTCAATAATATTTTAAAATTTTCTCTCTCTTAATTTTAATGGATTTAGTCTACTTTTAAAAATGTATATATATAATATGTAATGCTCCTTTTGATTTAGTCCTTTTTTTTTTCTTCTAATTGATCAAAAAGGGTAATATTTAGAACAACTAATTTTTATTTAAAAAAGAAAAGAAAAAAAGGAGCAACAATTAAATAAATAAATAACAAATAAAAATTAAACCATCATTATTATAGATAATGCTATCATTGTTAGGGTAAGTTATATTTATATGTTAATTATAATATTAAAATATATTTTGTTATCTTTATATATTTAACAAATAATTAATGTTGCAACATAAATACTTAATTAACTTATATTCAGTTATTTCAAGAATTATTTAAATTTGAAATTTTTTTTAACTAATTCTAAACAAAGTGAAAAAATAATCTTAAAATAATTTGTAGACTCATATTTAATTAAAATTAGTTATATAAAATTATTAATCGGTACGTATAGATTATTATAAATTAAAAGTTAAATAATATAGTTCGTAAATAATTAGTGACGTAGTTGATAAGATAATATTATAAAATTACTAGTATAGTATAACTACTGTGTAAAGAGCGTGTATATATATGTATAGCCATGATATCGGGATTAATTACACTTTTGTTCTATCTGATTTCCATTAGCACTTAAAAATAAGTGGGTGCGTGCTCGATCTGAAAAGCTTCGTTCAGATTCTTTTATGAATTCGACGGTTAATCATTCAATTCGGTCGTTGCGAATATTATGCTGCCAATCAACAATGGAAGCAGTGCTAATCACAATAAGCAAAAAGACCGTGATTTGAGTACCAAAACATTATTGCCTTCGATTTCACCAGAAGAGGGCTAAGTTAGGATCCAGAACCGAACAAATAGCCGACTCTTGGTAACTTCGTAAGTGATGTTGCTTTTTATTTATAATGGTTGCTTTTGTTCGTTTGGGGAGACGGAGAACTACAGAAAGTTGCCTTTTTTCTTTGTCGACTTACTACAGACAAAATTTCAGGAAAAATTGCAAGGTTATATAACACGAGTATATCTTAAAAACTTGGGAATAGCAAAGGATCCTCACTTGAAAAATAACAGATATAGATATAGATAATAATAAAAGAGTACTACTAGCCTGGCGTACAATGGTGGTGCCGTGCCAAACAGAAATTCTTATTCATTAGTAACCAAACCTATAAAAGTGTAATGATAAAACCTAAAAAAATATCTAGTTAGTTGCATTTTATTCAATGTGATGATATTGTGGTTGATGAGATCGATTACCGTCGACAACAAAATGAAACACCATCCCTGCCCCTAGATGATGATTCTCATATTGATTGCTAATCTTGGTATTATAAAATATTAGTTAAGTACTAATTTTAGTGTTATATGAAAGTAGAAGATTATGAGATAACATTAGTTAAGGGTCTTAGAAGTGTGTTTGTCATTTTTATGTGATTTGTGTGTGATTTTGTAGGCATATGATCTGCAGAAACCCTCACGAGACCTTATTTGTCCTCTAAGGGTGACCTCGAGGATTAAAGAATTTGTTGCACATGCTAAGCACAATCATAAAACCTACAAAAGTGCCTAATTAGTGATGTTTTATTTATTTAGAGTTATTACTTGTTTGAGAACAAGGAAGAAACTATGTGTGGGAATGTTGATAAACACATATTTTATATCATTTTACTTTAAGTTTTTTGTTATTTATTTGAATAATATGTAAGGTTATTTAATTATATTAAATTATTTGTTTAATTTATAATAAGCTTATGTTTTTAATTAATTTTGAGCTCAAATTATATTTTCGCATGATTTTGATAGCTTGCCATATTTTGACCATAGATTTCATGTACAAACTCAAATTTAGGTGATTCAAATTTTGATATAAATATAAAAACGAGGTTTAAAATTTTTATTCATAGCATTTTTTCTAAATCTGATTGCATATGGGTCAAAGTTTAACCTGAACATTTAACAAAAATATATTATAAAGTAAATAGTTGTATGAAATAATTTTAGAAACTTAACTAATATATACTAAATTTTATTTTGTAGGTACTAATTAATAGTTGTATGTGTATGGAGTAACAAAAAAAGAGAATAGAAAAATTATAGAAAAGAAAATATCAACAAAGATAGATGACGGCAGGTAGATGAGTCAAAGAAAGAGAAGAGCACATCACACGCTTGCACACACACATAGGGCTGTAAATGAGTTGAGCCAGTTCGGTATTCAGCTCAACTTGACTCATTAAAAGCTCGGTTTGGCTCGTTGATTTAGTTAAATAAGCCAAGCCTAAGCCTAAGCCTCACTTTTAGACTCGTTTATTAAACGAGTCAAGCCCAAACTTAAAAAAATGAGGCTCGGTTCATTTTTTAGCTTCAGCTCATGAGCTCGACTCAACTCGTTCATTTAGTTAAATGAGCCAAGTTCGAGCCTTATTTTAGGCTTGTTTAGTTAAACCAGGCTAGCCCAAGCCCAGGGATGTTCGGCTTGGCTCTGCTCGTTTACAACCTTACACACATATATAAGATAGAAGAGATGAAAGAAAGAGAGGAGAATTGAGAATAAGGAGGTGGCAGGAAGTCATAGAAAAAAGTGAAGACGGTCAGGGGAGAAGTAGACGAGTAAAGAAGAAGAAAATTGGCGCAGAAAGAGAAAAGGAAACACGATGCAACGGTAAGAAAAACAAAGCAGACCGGACGCCAGAGTGGCACCGAGTGGCCGAAAAAAATGACAGTATTATTTTTTTATTCCGATTTTGAATATGAAATGGTGTAATTTTATATTTAAATATTTTTAGGTTTAATATTACATATATAATTTAGATGTTTTATTTAATTTGATTGTTTTTATTTTAATTAATATTATATTTTAATTTTAATTTACCAATGATATGGTGAAACCCTATTATTTTAATTGATAGATTAACTAATTGCTTAATAAATTGATTATTCTATGTGTTTTATGCTATTGTTCTGAATTGTGTCTGATTAATATACAATTCACCTTTAATTAGCATTTAACAAGTTGAGAAAATATGCGAGAGTTGATTCTCCACTTTGGATTAAATGACAAAAATAAGAATTGAATAGGTTGTGAGAACAAGTACATGATTTCTACAGCAATAGGGAATAATAAATAATTAATTAAACTTAAAACATTGTCTTTTATTTAAATTCTTTGACTAGAGATAGTGGCACTGATAATTGACAATATGATTTCCTAGATCAAAAGATTGAATTAGTTAAATATTCTTGTTGACACATAACTAAGAATTAAAAAAGATCAAGTAATTAATTAATTGGTCAGTATAGTGGTAAATTCAGATTTCTTGATAGATTTTATCAATTGATTTTACCTTTATTAGTTTTTATTTGATTCTATTTTAGCTTAATTTAGTTGATTTGAAAATTTTAGTTTAGAATTAATTAATATTTTATTTGATTTCAATCTTCTAGGCCTCATTAAAGTGATTATAATCTTTGTGTTACTATTTATTATCTATATGAATGATAATCTGGTACTCTTATGGTGTGTTTTGTTTGGGATGAATACAAATTAATGAAGGTGAATCACCTCATTTGGAAACGGATTTTGTTAACTTCAAATAGGTTAATCGATGTTTGATTAACAAAATTGATTTACTTAGATGAGATTAATAAAATTGGTCTTGAAATACAGTTAATCACTTAATTTATCTCAATTTAAATTCTGTTTACCCCAAAATAAACGGATCATAATATAATATATTATTAAAAGTATAATTATTATTTTTACATACCTACCTATGAAAGCCATAAAATAAATACGAAAAAAAACATCGTCGTTACCAAAAGATCGAGCCCAGGTTAACCTAATCGAGTAGGCAACTGATTAGGAGTAACAATCAACTCGATTATCAAAATTTTCAGTTATCTCCAACAGTGCAAATGTCGCTATCAGGGTTACTGAACTTCATTGATGGCATAGGGCCAAGCTGCGGACAGTGGCGGAGTCAGACTTTTATTCCCATGGTGTCCCGTATTGTTATGTATGAACACATAAAATTAATACATTTAATTTTTTTTAAATTTTTTTTTCATATTAGCTATAAATTATCCTGCAAATGACATCAAATACAAATATATTTGCAATTATTATAAGAATATATTCACTTATCGATTTCTCATTAAATTTTATACCTTGATCTTAAAAAAATTATAGATAATTGGGGTAATTTATTTCTTACAATTTAGTGACTAAAATAATTAGCTTGATTTTGTGTCTTTCAATTAAAACTCAAACGACTTATCAAACAATAAAAATATTATAAAAATGATAAAGGAAATATCCATATTTAATAATAACAATATCAAATATTTAGAATCACTAATCAATTTATTTACTACAATCACTTATCAAATAATTTAATGAATTAACTAAGAAATTTACTAAAACTTAATTAATAATATAATTTTATAACGAACTAATTCAAAAACTAACTAATAAATTAAACAATTCAATCTATAAATCTAAAAAAATTGATTTCTACAAACTAATTTTGATTTCTACCAAATTAATAAACCAATTTCTATTTTCTACTTTAATAAGATTAATTAGAATTTCTATAAACTAAAAAATATAATCAATTAATATAATAAATATAAACAAATTAATTGCATTCTAATTTCACAAATTTATAAATTTATGGTAAATAATTTAACAAACTAAAAATTAACTTAAATCTTACCTAATCAACTTGTGGGTTGGCCGGTTGGGACATGCTGTGGCTCCATTCCTGGCTCGGACCCTCGGTTGAAGATTGAAGAATGAATGAAGGCAGGCAAGCAGGAACCAGCAGTTGCAGACTCGCAAGCTGCAGCAGTTGTAGACTTGTAGGCTTGCAGCTTCTTCTCTTGGGTGGCTCCGTTGGCGCGTGGCGGTTGAGGGTTGAGAATTGAGATTGGCAGGCGGCGGCGGGCGGCGGCGGGCGGCAGCGGCCTAGCAGCGGCCAGCGGGGCGCGGGGCCGCGGGCAACAGGCAACAGCACTGCAAGCTGCAGCACCAGGCCACCAATGCACTCTGCAGTCGCACCATAGTAGGTTGGAAGAAGAAGAATGGGCGGCGTTCGGCGGCAGAAATGGCGAGTTCCGAACCTCCGGTGGACGGCTGAGTTGCTGAGAGCTATGTGTTGGCGTCGTGCGTCGAGGAGGGTCGAAACCAGCAGGCAGACAGCCAGGCGCCAGTAGCAGGAGTCGAAGAGGAGGGTAAGGGTTTGGGGGGGGGGAATTCATCAAAACGACGTCGTTTTGATGATGTAAAAAAAATTCAAAACCAGTCGCCTACGGGACTTGATCCTGCGACCATTGCCGTCGATACACGGGACACCCAACGTGCCCAACCATTCATCCATTTTGATTCTGTGTCATGGTGTCCTACATAATTAATATATATCGAATAACTAAAAATCAAGCATATTTTTACCTTCCGAGCCAGAGCTCCGTGGTGTCCCGGGACACCATGCGGAAGCCCTGGCTCCGCCACTGGCTGCGGAGACGAGAGAATCATTATATTCACTAGGAATTATAAAAGACAGGTTTGATCCAGCTTTGTTATGGACCGAGCGTATGGATGTGCACATTAACATGTCATATTTGAGCATGCTTGCCTTTAAGATCCTAGCTACTATTTGGGGAAAGGAGAACGGAAAAAATGTAAAATGTCATTTGTGAAAAATTTAGAAAATAGAAATGAAAAGAAATAATATATATATATATATATATATATATATATATATATATATTTAAAAAAAATTGACCAAATCTACTAAAATTAAAATAAAATAAAAAAATTCTAAAACTACTATCCATATTAATTGATGTAAATTATTAATAATTTTTTAAAAAATAATTATATACTTTCGGTATCAATTTTAATACTAAAAAAATTTTCGAGACAAATTTCGAAGACGGAAACGCCACCCCAAGTGACGTTTCCTGCTTTGCTGCCGCTAGTTACCTACTAATCGAAGATCATCCGTTATTTGGGGAAATCGAGAAGCTAATACAAGAAGGCGTACAAGTTACTCCAGCGCAGATTGCAGAGGAGCCGATGAGGAGCCAGGATGCTGCCAATCATTGCGCTTCAACGAGTTATTGCGCTTCTGAAAGGGAAGAAGATTGAAGAATGAGCCCAACCCATGAGCAGGATGCTGTCGAGGAGGTAAGTGGCCATGAAGAACCGAGCGCAAATGGTGCAGAAAAATCACACGATAAAAAGGAAGATGTCGAGAATAACAGAAAAAATTTCAGTACTAAGTCTCTACGCTTCTTTTGATGATAATTTGCATGGTAGTAGTATTTAATCGGTAAGAGTACAGTCAATCATTATGTGCTACTATATGAGGTAATTTTCGGATGAAGGACGGCGTATCGGGTAATTCTTTCAATTCCAAGACTAGATGTTTGCTTCAGTGAAATATTGTCAGTTTTTCTTAAATAAAATGATTGTTGTACTAACTACCCATAGGTTTCTTTTGGTTCTCACTTTTTAACATCGGAAAGTGCCGGCAAAATCACTCTCAGACGGCTGTTGATATTTGACAGCCTAGGCTCTCGTAGTCTTTGGTATAGGCTGTTAATAAATTTTTTTATTTATTTTTCTCTCTTAATTTTAATAGATTTGATATATATATATATATATAATTTTTTTTATGTTATGGCTTATGCATTTATCTAACAAATAAAGAAAAACATAAATATTTTAAATAATTAAGTATAATCAAATATTTTAATCACTAATAATATTTATAACAAGTTTACCTCACGCTCACTAACATTTGAGTTGGATTCCTTATTTTGTAAGATAAATTTACAATACGTTGAGTTCACAGTACAGTCATTATCTAACAAAAAAATTAGAACATTAGAATTAAATATATATAACAATAGATATATTATCATTATTTAAACATCAAAGGTATAAACGTAAATATTACATTCAACCCTTATAGTAGTCCAAAGCAATTATCTACAACACATTAATACTTCTAGAGTATTTGGGTATAATTGGTTGCAATGAGGACTTACAAATCTCCTACTTATAGTAAAAGCTGACTTAGAAGCAATTGTAAAAATAAGGATGACAAGTATGTCCCTATCCATTCATTGCAAAATCAAATACTTGGTATTTATCTTCCACCATGATAACACATCAAAGTTGTCTATATGTGCCAACATAGGCTCCTTCGAATAATAATCTAACTCGGTCTTCTATGGCACATTAGTCATATCTTGGTTCGCCACCTATTGATTATAACAGAGCTTAAGGTATACTCTAGAACCCAAAGTCACACTACTAACACTTGAACCCACAACTTTCATTACTAATATTGGAATCACGCGATATGGATGAATTTCTATCCCTACGCTTATACGTCTCCTCATACTCATGAAACAACTCATAACATATTGTACAAACATTATCTACCTCTTCACCATAGGTTCTTCCATAAATGATAGAATAATAATACTCTACCAACTTCAATTTATACCTTGGATCCAAAATAGTTGCCACAACCATTATTTTATAAATCACACCCAAATATTTGTCAAACTTTTCTACCATTTTTGTTGCCATACCACTAATAATTTCATCTTGATCAAGAGACCATTTCAATCAAGGAGATTCTAACTTCACAAACCTTGGGAAAGTATAAATTGGCAGTAGGATATCTACTTCCAGAAAAAATCAAAGTGACATCATAAAATAATGACAATCTCTCACAAATAGTTCAAGCTAAATCTCATTCATCGCTTGTAGGACAACAATTAAAATTAGATTCCAACCGTGCTAAGTGAGCAAACACATCTTCACACATTATACCAACATCAAGCATAAAAAAGGTAGAATTCCATCTAGTCCTACAATCCTATGTTAAGGCTCTACTATATGGAATTCGCTTTTACAACAAACCTCCATAAACTTTTCAAGCCTTTTTGGTGTGGATTTCCAATACATCATACTCTCACGTATGTTGTCAATAGCTTTTTGAATGATCTTCATACCATGGCTAATAATAATATTAAGCACATGAGCAGCATAACGCATATGAAAATATCTTCCACGCAATAAAAAAAATATTTCGACTCAAATCTATTTTTTAAATCTCTAATCAAATCATTATTGGTGGTACAATTATCGACAATGATATCAAATAACTAGCAATTCATTGGAAGTGTTACCTTCTTTCAACCAAAATTTCTACAATGAATCAGCAACAAAACATAGCTAAAAAAATTATTTCATTTGTATTAAAAAAAATTTATTTTAATATTCAATTTTTATATAAAAAATTGTTTTAAAAAATAAAAGTATATTTTTATTTTTATTCTTATTTTTTAATTTTATATATACATTGAATATTTTATTATTTTATAATTGAGGATTTTAATATAATTCTAAAATTAATTTATTACTTTGTAAAAAAATATATAAAATAATTCTTTTTAATACATCCAATTATTTATTCTCTGTCTCTGCTGCTCAATAGTAGCCGCCTCATCGGTAATTTAACAGCATATAAATGTACGTATGTTTCTTCAGGGTGAAGTGCATATATACTTAACAGTTAACACCACCTAAACACGTCCCGATTTCTCCTCCAAATTTTTTTATATCAAAATCAATATTAAAAATTATTTATTTAATTAATTTTTTTAAATTATTAATAATTTAAATTAATTAACATAAGCAGTTTTTTATAATATTTTTATTTTTTCTTTTAATTTTAATAGATTTAATCTATATATATATATATATATATATATATATATATATATAAATATACACTTTTTTCTTTCATTTTTATTTTTAAATTTAAAAAATCGTACTTTTATTTATTTTTATTTTTCCATCCTTATTTTCGTTCCGGTCCCGTCTACGCAACGATGGAAGCCTAAGCGTCAGAGCAACATTATGATAGATAAGCAAACGCCGCTGTACGTTATATTTATATGTTAATTATAATATTTATATAGTACTAAAATATATCTTGTTAGCTTTATATATTTAACTAATAATTAACGTTGTAACATAAATACTTAATTGACTTATGTTCAGTTATTTCAAGAATTATTTAAATTTGAAATTTTTTTTTTACTAATTCTAAACAATTCAAAGTGAAAAAATAATCTTAAAAATAATTTGTAGACTCATATTTAATTAAAATTAGTTATATAAAATTATTAGTCGGTATGTATAGATTATTATAAATTAAAAGTTAAATAATATAGTGTATAAATAATTAGTGATGTAATTGATAAAATAATATTATAAAATTATTAATATAGTGTAGCTACTGTGTAAAGGGTGAATATATATGTACAGCCAGTCAGCCATGATATCCGGATTAATTACACTTTTGTTCCATCCGGTTTCCATTAGCATTTAAAAGTAAGTGGGTGCGTGCTCGATCCGAGAAGCTACGGTACCTTTGGGCAGGGATTTGTATTGTTGGATATTCGTATCCGAATGGATATTTTTTTTGAATATCCGATCCGACTGAATATTTGATATCCTATATTTGAATTTGCATCCGCATCCGCATCTGAATACACCGGATATTCGAAATATTGGATCGGATTTTGGATATATCCAATTATTGAAAAAAAAATATTCGATTATTAAATTTATATATATAATCTATAACTAAAAAAAATTTCTACATAAACACTTGTTTAATTATTTAGCTTGTATACAAAATGATAAAATATATGATTAATCATATCCACAAAAATTAACGATTAAGATTTGTGAACAATGACGCTGTAGAACCGTGGAATGACCTAAGTTAATAGGCTCAAAAATTTTAGGAGTTTTTTTTTTCTGGTCTGGGTGCTTGCGTGTGTGTAAGCCGTGACCTATTTGACTGTTTGTAAAGTGTGGATATTTATTATAGACTTTAGTTTAGTAAATTATTTTTAGACTTATGTACTATAGTAAAAAAATGATCCAAACTTGAAGATTGAAAGAAAAAAAATCAGATTATAAATTAAATTATGCTTAAATATAACTGGTTTATTTTTAAAATCGGATATTTTTTACGGATTAGATTATCTACTAAAAAATCGGATCGGATATCCACTTCGCTTTTCAAAAATTGAATCGAATATCTAAAATTTGAAATTAATTTTTCCGAATATCGGATCAATTTTTTGGATCCCAATTTTTCTACGCAACTTAATTTGACTTTCGGTCGTTGCGAATATGATGCTCCCAATCAACAACGGAAGCAGTACGAACAAGAGAACTACTGCTAATCACTGTCGACGAAAAGTCCGTGATTTGAGAAAGGATACCAAAACATTATTGGCTTCGATTTCGCGTCTGGCATACAATGGTAGTGCCCGTGCCAAACGGAATTTCTTATTCATAGTAACCCAACCTATAAAAGTGTAATAATAAAACCTACAAAATTATTTAGCTAGTTTTATTTTATTTTTTATTTAAAGTTATATCTTCCTTGAGTATAAAAAAGAAGTGCTAAGGTGTTGATGAACACGCTCTCTCCTTTTATTGTTCATGAAGATATTTATCTATGAGCTGAATATATCGATCGAATAATTTCCACCGAAATACCTAACGAAAGTAGTGATCCAAATTATTATATTGCTGTTTGAAATTTCATGATAGATGGTCCTTGTGGTAATGCAAGGAAGAACTCATTGTGAATGTTGAGAGGACGTTCCACAAAATATTTTCCGAAAAGATATGTACAGACAACGAGCATAGACGATGATGGATATCCCGGCTACAAGCATAGAGATAATGACAAAATAATATTGAAGAATGGTGTTCATCTCAATAATAGATTTGTTGTGCCACATAATCGTTACTTACTTATTAAGTATGGTGCTCACATGAACGTGGAATTGTGTAAGCAATCACAATATATTAAATATTTATTCCACTTTTTTTTTATATCCAATATAAAGAATATTATCTGTATATTTGTATATAATTAGATGTACATATTAGTATAATTATATGTATATAATATTTTGTACGTGGAACTAAATACTTTAGGACTATTTTAATTTTTATCCTACTAGTTCTATTCAAATGGACTATAAACTAATTTTTCCTGAAAAGTAGCCATATTATATGTTTTCATTACTTTTATGTGCTGACCATTAACTTTCCTTTGATTTCTTCCGAGAACTTATTTTGATGGAAGTTGGTTTACCCCTTTTATGATGAACCTGTGAAGGACATGTAATGGGAATTGTCCTAGGCCAAAAATTAAAAGACATGGTAAATTTAATGTAAAATTATTAAATGTGACTGAAAGTAGGAATAACATGACTTAATTGGGGATTCTTTTTAGTGTTTTCATGGTAATCGCAAAGTTAATTAGAGGCAGAGATAAGAAGTTTCCCTCAGTTATCAGAGGTGGGGATAGAGTGGCGATTATTAGATATTTTATTTATTAATTAATTTATTTAAAAATATATATTAAAATCTTCAATTGATTAATAAGTTATGTAGCGAGTAATATAACAACATAGTTAAGTAAGAGGATAAAAATAATTACATGAGTCCATAGAAAAAAAAACATAAATGTATAGTCAGATAAAAACTGATCAAGATCTCATTCTTAAATATAACTTGATCAATTCTTTTATTTATCTTAAGTTAAAGGACCCTTGTTTTTTTTTAAAATTTGTTATAGAGACTTAAAGTACCTCTCGTGGATAACATATCTCAGTCACTATTATTATCCGATGGAACGGATCCAATTTATACTAAGGTAACATAATCTCGATTACTATTTTTAAATTGATGGAACAGTCTAAAGCACCTCTCATGGAAGAACACGCCTGATCCACTGTTATCGTTTTCTGAAACGGACACAACCCCTTATTCTGACTCATATAATTGTTCACTTTAAATTATTAATGTCATATCCGTTAGTTACTTCTCTAAAATTATATTTTCATACACGTTGAGTTTAGAGCCTCACTATTTTTAATCTAGTGGAATGGGTTGATGCACCTTTTAAGAACAACATAATACACCCAAGCCACTATTATCATCCGATATAACGATCCTATAAAACATCTCGAATAGACTCACATGATGTTTCACTTTAAATTATTAATATCTTATTGGTGATTGGTTTGATATGTAAAACACATAATAGAAGCAAGTAAAGCACAACCAAATAGATATCTAGGTTGTTCTCAAGGATTTGGTCTATACACTTCCTAAGAAATCCTAATTTCAAATTTTAAGTATAACGTCTTCTCTATTGCTCTTTTATCCATCAAATTTACTAAATCTTTCGGAAATATTATTATTATTATCAATATATCCAAAAAATAAGGTTTAATTTCATCTTCTGAAATATGCGATAATATCCATATCTCAAAAGTTACTATTCGTGATGCTTACAAAACCCTAATTTCACAAAAACACCATAAATTTTTTTCCATAAGGCTTCTATTATTACCAAATTTAATATAACTTCCTAACATTCCAGTATTAACAATCTATCCAAAAATTATCGTCTAACTCTAACATTTCGTACATACAATAATGACACCGCTCTTTTTGGGTTACTATACCCCAAGTAAGCCTTTTTCTAATTTTGTGGAACTTCTTCTGTTTATAATAAAATTAACAAAAACAACCTTAGCAATGTAGCCGGAGTTGTGGGAGAAATATGAGTAGAGGAGAGGAACGCAGGGGGAGAAGAAATGAACGACTAGGGGGAAAAAATTCACGTGTAGGTTTTACAAGCTTTATAGCGATGGCATATGTCGTCACTATAGATACTTCTAGCTACGACTAATGACAAAAAACATGCGATTCACTTGACCCTATCATTGCTATATATATATTATACACGTTATTTTTTTCCCATAAAATTGTATTGTATATAAGCATGTATATGTGTGTGTATATAACTTGAAATAAGAGTGTTGATTATGAGTAAACTTCATACTTTTTAATTATTATTTTGATTGAATACTTAAATATTATATAAAATTTAGAGTTACAAATTGGATATAATATAATTTAAGACTCAAATTAAATCATTAGATCATATCGGCTTAAATTGGATCAATTTAATATTTTTTGATAGAATAATTTTTCATCCAATCTTTCAAGTATCTAAAGTTTTTTTTTTTCACTAGATATCATATCATCAGATATCCAAAACACGGAATATTCAATCCGTGAAAACCCATTGGCATTCCTACAAATGATGTTGCCTGAATTTTTTTTTCTTGCATGGAAAATTGGATTGCCCGTTATTTTCACAGTTAATGTCACGACAATATTGAGTTAAAGCGACAACATATCATCGCTAAAATTATAATACAACAAAAAAATTATCATAGAGAGATCTTCCGCTACATTTTACATCTGCGACATGCCATCACTAGAAATGTATATTGACGACAATTTTCCTCCTATATTGTTTTGTTGCCAGTACATTTGTGGCTACGATTTATTGTCACTATAGGTGCTTTTTCTCGTAGTGTATACCCCTTTCTCATCATTGACTCGAACATTCAATGATTATTGATTATTTTTACTTACACATCAGTTATAGTTAGAAAAGGTATAAGTTGACCCTTGTTAACTTATAAACTGCTATGCTAATCAATACCAAATCCCTTGTATTAAGGGATTTTCTAACCAATATCTAACATCTTATTTTTCACTCATGTATTCTTTATTGGTATCATCTCATGAGACCTCGGATGGTCTTTAAAACCATTGCCCTTAATTGGGTGATATACATGTCCTTGGCCTATCGCCCTTGGTGGTCACCTCTGGCTCACGTCCTTGGTCGACCGATCTTGAATAGTACGTCTGGCAATTGTCCCTTGGTTGTGTCTTTTTCCTTGCACTCTTGGTCGGAAACCTTGGCTATTGCAACTTGGTTGATGGCCTTGGTTACGGATATAAATGGGGTGAGTTTTATCCAATACCTAGTGGATATATAAATAGATATGGGTATGGATACGGATACAGGGAAGGAGAAAAAAATCCATCAGGTTCGGGTACAGATACAAGTATCGTCTCCATATTCGTATCCATATCCATATCCGTACCTACCTCCATTCACTCGATATAAAATTACTTTTTTACCCTTCATATATATAGCATAATTAATATATTTCTTAAGGTTATAATAGTAATTACATTAAAATCGTAATACTCTATTAAATCTAAATTAGATAATTAGATTATATTATTTTTAATAATATATTTTTAATGCGTTAAAAAAATTTGCAAAATAACAATTTGCCCTCGACTCGATTGTCATCTCTCCTCTTCTCTATCGACCCCCTCGCCCCTCATTCCTGAACCTCGGTCTCCTCCCAGGCTCCTATGACTCCAACCGTCCAACGAATTACGAGTCTACGACCTAAGCACCACCACACCTCATCTATAGTTCTAAAATATTAATATTATGTAATTATATGTTGTTCTTTGGTTTATTTATTGTATCATTGTATTTTGTTAAAGGTCTATCTATGTTCCAAGTCCACATACATCTGAGGTTCTGTGTGATGTTTTGGTCAATTGTTTGATGGAATGGAATATTGATTCAAAATTTACTACATTGATTATCGATAATTGTACCACTAATGATGCCTTGATCAGAGATTTGAAACATAGATTTGAGTCAAAGTATTTTTTATTGCATGCAAGATATTTTCATATGCATTGTACTGCTCATGTTCTTAATATTAATATTAGCTATGGTATGGAGATCATTCATAAAGCTATTGATAACATACGTGAGAGTGTGATGTATTGGAAAGCCACACCAAAAAGGCTTGAAAAGTTTATGGAGGTTTTTTGTAAAAAAAAATCTGTATAGTAGAGCCTTAACATATGATTGTAGGAAAAGATGGAATTCTACATTTTTTATGCTTGATGTTTCTCTAATGTATGAAGATGTGTTTGCTCACTTGGCACGGTTGGAATCTAATTTTAATTTTTTCCCTACAAGCGATGAATGGGATTTGGCTTGATCTATTTGTGAGAAATTGTCATTATTTTATGATGTCACATTGATATTTTCTAGGAGTAGATATCCTACTTCCAATTTATACTTTCCCAAAGTTTGTGACGTTAGAATGTGCTTGATTGAAATGTTCTATTGATCAAGATGAAATTATTAGTGGTATGGCAACAAAAATGGTAGAGAAGTTTGACCAATATTGGGGTGTGATTCATGAAATGATGGTTGTGGCAACTATTTTGGATCCAGGTTATAAGTTAAAGTAGGTAGAATGTTATTATTCTATCATTTATGGAAGAACCTATGGTGAAAAGGTGGATAATGTTTGTAAAATATGTTATGAATTGTTTCATGAATATGAGGAGAAGTATAAGCGTAGGGAGAGAAGTTCATAAATATCGCGTGATTCTAGTGTTAATAATCAAAGTTATGGGTTCAAGTGTTAGTAGTGTGACTTTGGATTCTAGAGTATACCTTAATCTTTGTTATAATAAGTGGTTGGAAAAACAAAACATGACTGTTGTGCCATAGAAGACTGTGTTAGATTGTTATTTAGAGGAGCCTATGTTGCCACAGATGGACGACTTTGATGTGTTATAATCGTGGAAGACAAATACAAAGATTTCAATTTTGCAATGAATGGATAGGAACATACTTGTAATCCTTATTTCTACAATCGCTTCTGAGTGAGCTTTTAATACAAGTGGGAGATTTGTAAGTTCTCATCGCAACCGATTACACCCAAAGACTCTAGAAGTATTAATGTATTATAGGGACTGACTTTAGGCTACTATAAGGGCTAAATGTAATATTTACTCTTACATCTTTGATGTTTAATTAATGATAATATATCTATTGTTATATTTTTTTAATTCTAATGTCTTAATTTTTTTGTTAGATAATGATTGTACTGTGAACTCAACTTAATGTAGGTTTACCTTGCAAAATATGGAATCCGACTCAAATGTTAGTGAGTGTGAGGTAAACTTGTTATAAATATTATTAGTGATTAAAATACTTAATTATGATTAATTATTTAAAATATTTATGTATTTTCTTTATTTGTTTGATGAATGCATAAGCCATAACATATGGAGGTCAAAGATGGGAAGGCAAATTGGTAATATGGAATGTTTAGAGCTCAACACGAACAAATTCTTCTTGACGTTATTTTTAGCTAATCAAAGTTATATTATTATGTTGTAGTAGATACTGATTTCAATTTTATTTATGGAAGTATTATATTTGTACAAACAAATATTATCGGCTATGGTGTTTTTAAGCCAGACTTATATTATTATTGATTGTTTGATAGTTTGGTGAATGATGACGAAATACCCCAAAACCTAATTTTAAGAGCTTTAGTTAAATAAGAATTTATTAAAGAAATTAATTAAAAAAATTATTTTTATTTTAATAAAAGGTGATTTAATTAGGGAAAATCAAGAAGAAATTTATTAGTATTTTAATTAGGAGAAATTTGGGTATTTTAGCTAATTAAGGATTTTATTTTAGAAATTAATTAAATAAATTATTTTATTTAGAATAAGGAGGAGAAAATAGGGCCAAATTAATAGGAATTTTATAAATAATTTAATTGGAGAAAATTTGAGTGATTTGCTAATTAAAATGAAATTTATGGAAAATCTTTTAAAAATCCTAATTTAGCCTAAAAAGGGATTTAAATATTATTTTTATTTAAATATTATTATTTTTAAATATTTTAAAATATCCTAATTAATTTAATTGACCCTAAACGACCTATTTTTCTTTTCCCTTTTTCCTTTTTTCTTTTTTCCTTTTCTTTCTTCCTTTTCTTTTCTTTTTCTTTCTTCTTCTTTTCTTTTTCTTCTCCTTCCCGATTTGGGCTCGTCCGTAGCCCAATCCTTCTTTCCTTCTTTCTTTTTCTTCTTTGGCGATTGGGCATGCATTCCGCTACCCGTTCCTTTCCTCCTTTTTTCTTTCCTTCCCGCGACCCATTCTCCCTTTTCTTTCTTTTCTTCTTCCTTCGACATCCCAGCGCTGCGCTTCATCTCTTTTTCCTGCTGGAACACCGCATTTCATTTAAAATTTTCCCCCCTAGTTCCTTCCTTTTTCTTTCTTTTCTTCAGCTGGCCGGTCCAGCCCCTTTCTTTCTTCTTCTTCCTTCCTCCTCCCCTAACGTCGACGACTTGCAACTACACTGCCCAACGCCCTAGTTTTTCACTGCTGATCTCACACGTTTGACCGGCCATTTCTCCCTTTTATTCCCCGTCATTCCGCCATTCACGCTGACCCAAACCACTTTCTCCCTATTCTCGCTCAGCTCCTTCTTTTCCTATGCATTCCCTTGCCAAGAATTTAACTTCCACCGGCGACCAAAACCCTAACTGCATTACCCCCTCACTGACCCACATAACACTACCCTCTCCTCTAAACTCTATAAATACCCCCATAATTAGCCATGTTCGAGCTTTTGATTTTGACTCAAAAATTTTTTACCCCATGCGACGTCGCCCCTTCAGACACCATTTCTGCCGCCTCTGGCCAACTACACCACCCTCTCTTCTCACCAAAATAATCCTTGCACCGCCCTCTAACTAACTGAACCACCCATATCCCTCGATTTTCCCTGCACAAGCCGCCCGGGTTGTGCAAAGTTCCCTCCCCGATCAACCCTTTCTTCCATCTCTGCCACCCTTCGTGTCGTCGTCTGCCACCACTACCGCCGCTTCCATTGCCTCATTCACCTCCCAATTTTTTCTGTAGAGCATCCTCTATCTCCACTTACCTTTCTTTTCCTCTTTCTCCCTCTCCTCCTCTCTTTCTCTTATTCTTCCTATTTCGGCCACCGCCGCCGCTGCTGTGCGCAGATACCTTTGGCTATGCCGCCACCTCCATTCTACTCCTCTCCACCTAAGAAACTCTAAACACCCCAACTCCCACCTCCATTCTACCTCTCCTTTTCCCAGCATCCAACTTCTTCCCTTTTCTTCTCTTTTTCCAACCACCACCTCTGTCGCCGTGCACCACCGCCGGTGCCACCTGTCACCACCAATCTAAGATTAAACCCTAAACCTTCTCAACCCTTTTTCCCTATTTAATTAAGCTTATTTTATTTTATTTCAATTTTTAACCTATTATTATTATTATTATTATGTATTAATATTATTATTACTATTAAGTTCGACATTATTAGTATTATTATTTTTATTAAGGTCAACCCTATTTGGCTTAGTAGATTATTATTATTAGTATTATTAATATTATTAGTATTATTATGAGTTTTTATTTTATTTATTAATGTTATTATTATTATTTCATTATCATTATTACAACTATTTTACTATTAGTGTTGCTATTATTATTATTATTATTGTCATGCGATTATTATTATTATTATTATTATTATTATTATTATTATTATTATTATTATCATTTTCATTGTTAGTATTATTATTCTATATAGGGCTAAAATCTTATTGTGCCTATTTTGAATTGTAGTAGTAGTATTATAAATATCAAGCCTTATTATTAATATTATTAATATTTTTATCATTAGCATTTATTATTTGTATTAGTGTTATTATTATTATTAGTATTATTTAATAAGTTTATTATTATTCAATTTAGGGTCGAAACCCTACTTCATTTTATTTTCAATTATTATCATTACTATTCTTACCATTATTATTATTTTTTTTTTTGCAATATTATTATGGTTTTTATCATTATTATTATTATTATTACTAACTTTTGTTATTTATTTTACTAATGTTATTATTAGTATTATTTTGGTAAAGGGGCTTATTTCACTTTGTTTTTGAGCAATGCCCTTTTTATTATTATTTTTACTATTATTATTATTCTTATTAATATTATTTTTAGTATCTTTGCTGTTATTATTTTAGTATCATTATTATTATTATTAGGGTAAAGTCTTCAACCTTATGTTATCAACTTTTACAATATTACTATCATTTCTATATTTTTAGCTAAATATAGTGATTGGTTAATGATTATTATTATTATTATTATTATTATTTTATTATTTTATCAAAAACCTAGTCTTAGAATAAGTTAGTAATTGATAATATTTTTGGTAGGAGGGAATCTAATTTTAGATTTTCCCTCATAATAGGTGAGACTAGTCAAAGCCCTAAAGAGGCGTAGGAGCGTGCTCCAAGACAGGTGACGTTTTAGGTAAAGAAGTTACTAAGGCCTTATGTGTGTTGATGTGCATTATATGCTTTGCATGTTAAGCATCCTATGTTTATCATTATAATTATTTCATATGTAGGATGACGTGGAGTTGAAGTATGTTTCTATGTTATTATATGGCATGTGTACTATGTGTATGCGATGAAATATTGTGGTATGTAATGTTATGTGTTGTGACCCTTTAGACATGCATGTGAGGATGTATAAAAGTGGTATGGTGTGGGGAAAAGGTTGAAAATGGAAAATGGGAAATAAGTTGGCCAAAGGGGAGTAAGTTAACCAAAAAGAAGTGAGTTGACCAAGGGATGTGAGTTGACCTAAAAATGTTAATGATCCATCAGTGGAAGAAGAATAGGGGGTGAAAGTAAAATGAAGGAATGGGAGAGTCTATGGTTTTGCATAAGAGAATCTAAGGTTTCATATGGGAGAATTTATGGTGGTGCATGGGAGAATCTAAACTATGGTGTATGGACCGATTTAGGGTTTTGCATAAGAGAATCTAAGGTTTCATATGGGAGAATTTATGGTGGTGCATGGGAGAATCTAAACTAGGGTTTTGTATGGACCGATTTAGGGTTTTGCATGACAGATTTTATGGTGTTGCATGGGATAATCTAAACTGAGGTTTGATATGGATGGACTTAGGGTTTTGCATGGCAGATTTTATGGTGTTGTATGGGGGAACCTAATCTAGAGTTTTGTATGGATTGAATCTAAGGTTTGGTATGGATGAATCTTGGGTTTTGCATGGAAAAACCTAGGATTTTATATGGATTGAATCTAGGGTTTGGTATAGATAAACCTTGGGTTTTATATGGTAGAATCTAGGGTTTTGCGTGGATGGATCTAGGGTTTGCATGGTTAAATCTAGGGTTTCACGTGGGAGTTTTAGGGTTTGCATGAAAAGTTTGAAAGGTTGCATGGGATGTGTAAAGTGTGCATGGGAGTGAAATTTACGTATGGAAAGTTGATTTGGGGGGGAAGGAAGGTAATGTAAGTGTTGCCTGGGTGTTTGAACACTTTAGATGAAAAATAGTACGTGGAGCAATATAAGGGTATGTAGGAGATTGAGCTAGGGTTTGGTGTGGACAATTAGGGTTTGGTGTGGTTACTAGGGTTTTTGTGGTAGCAGGTGTACTTGGTGATCAAAGTGTGATGATGAGGGTGGAATCTATGAGTTTGTGATGTGATGGAGTATTAAAAATGTTTTGGGTTGTGTGAGGTGGAGTAGGATGGGCCACTTAGGCCTAAATTAGGGTTTTTGGGGAAAAATCCTAGAGTAAGGAAATAAGTGGACTTGGAGGTGTGTAGTAGTGGGCCTTGACCCACATATTTTGATGTTGGAGTTCTAGTGTGAGTTTGAGTATAGAGGAAATATTGTTGGGCAAGTTAGGAGTTGTAGGGTTCACATGATATGATGCGGGTCAGTTGGAGGATAAGTGTAAATGGAGTGATTCATGCATGTCTAGGGTAAAGTTTCTGAATAAGATACCGTAATACATTAATCATTTAAAGTGGAAGATTGTTGAGCCGGGCCCAGACTAATCCATCGGTGAATAATAGTGGTTAGGGCATGATGTCCTATATATGACCAGTCCACCGGCGAATAATAGTAGTCAGGCTTTGTACCTGTGCGTTTCCGGTCCACTGGCTATAATAGTGGGGGATTCTGTGCTCAACAAAACCGAACATATTTGTGCTAAGATATGGGAAAGACACTAAGTACTTACAGTGAAACACCATGAGAGTCGGGGTCAAACTGGTCCACCGGTGAATAATAGTGGTTATAAGCATTATGTCCTATGTGTTTCCGGTCCACCGGCTATAATAGTGGTCAAGAGCTTTATGCCCTGTGTGTTTCCGGTCCACCGACAATAATAGTGGTCAGAAGCTATGTGCACTATATGTATCCAGTATACTGGCTATAATAGTGGGGTTCTCGTACTCGCATGGATTTGATAAAAGACATGGTGTGAATTGATTTCCGATTAGAGATTAATTAAATAATTAATCTGGATTATAAATGAGCCTTTACGTATCTATGCGAATGATTGTACGATATTATGTTATCATGATAGTCTTTATGTTCTTTTTATTTTTCTGCATGGTTTATGTGATTTTATGTGTTGGCCTTAGTTCATCGGTTACCTTACTCAGTACGTAGCGTACTGATCACCCTTTTCATGGGTGCTACTCATTTCCATGAATAGTAGGCCTTTCTGACTTTGTACAGGTGGGCGAGACATCAGGCGGAGCTGAGTGTTGAGCATATATGTGGCTCCAGGTTCAAGAGTAGTGTGGCTGGATTCACTCTTCTGGTTATCCTATTTACTTCTATTATTCTTTTTGTATAGGATTTTTCCCTCTTATGGGTGACTACTTTGTATTGAGTATTCTAGATAAAACTTTTATCTTATGAAAGCTTTATTTCTTTTTTTTTTGAATTTTGACCATGTACTCTGATTTATGATTCTTTCACGAGTACTCTGATATTTGATGTTATGAACTCTTGGTTTAAGTTTAATGATATCTTTTCTTAGCCTTAGCACTTAGTAATAAAACGGTTGAAGAGAACCGGTTTGATACTAAAGTGTGGCTGTAACATCCCCAGAATTCATGGGTTTTAATTTAAGTGCTTTCGTTTTTAATTAAAAATAATAATAAATTTTAGGGTGTTACAGATGATATTGATAATGAACTTGCTGGTTAAAAATATGGATTTGTTAGAGTAGGTTCAAATTTTGATTTTAAAATGACAGGTTGTTTGATTGAAATAGTAAATTTTGGCGTATGATAGGTTGTTTGGAATGTTGAATTAAGTAAAAATTTAAATGGGTAACTGATATACCCGTTGGGAATATCCATTGGATAATTTAAACAGGTAATGGATTATCCGTCGGGTAACGGATATCCTATGGATACTGATATGGATATATTAAAGGATATTCACTCAGGTACATATACGAATTCGGATATAAACTACTTATCAGTTACAGGTATAGGGGTACCCACCCCGTTTACATTTCTAGCCTTGGTTGTCTACTTCTGGTTTATACCTTTTGATTGTCTTCCCTAGTTGATTATCTTTTGTTGTTCAGCACCCTGACTGACGACCTTTATTGTCTGCTCATTGGTCGAGGACCTTTGTTGTCTCCCTTGTCAAGGAAAATCCCAATAGTAAGGATCTTGCAAAAAATTTCCTCATACATATTTGATTTCATTGCATCCTTTTCTTTTTTGTTTAGTTTCGATCGTTGACCATGAGCACATATTCTTTTCCATGCAAAAATTAAAATGACCAAAACCGACTTGTTTCACTTATAGCCAATTATTTAATTCTTAGGTCATCTTGTTTCTCTTCTATGTGAAATTGTTTGAACCAAATATCTTATTTATTTATTTATTTATTTTACAGTCTCATAGAATCTTTTGTTCATGACCTTGAAAAAGTCTGATGTATGAATAAAAATTGTGAATAAGCTTTCTTTTTTCTCTTGAGAGGATTGCAAGTGAGAGCAGGGATAACAATGGGTCTCCATGTGGATGGCGACGCTATCCTTGTCTCCAAGCCTCACTTTTGGACTCGTTTATTAAACGAGTCAAGTCCAAACTCAAAAAAATGAGGCTCAGTTTATTTTTTTGGCTTCGGCTTGTGAGCTCAGCTCAGCTCGTTCGTTTAGTTAAACGAGCCAAGCTCGAACCTTATTTTAGGCTTGTTTTGTTAAACCAACCGAGATCGAGCCCAGGGATGTTCAGCTTGGCTCGGCTCGTTTACAGCCGTACACACACACACACACATATAAGATAGAAGAGATGAAAGAAAGAGAGGAGAATTAAGAATAAGGAGGTGGCAGGGAGTCATAGAAAAAAGTGAAGACAGTCAGGGGAGAAGTAGACGAGTAAAGAAGAAGAAAATTGCAGAGAGAGAAACGGAAACAAGACGCAAGGGTAAGAAAAACAAAGCAGACTAGACGCTAGAGAGGCACCGAGTAGCCGAAAAAAAATTGACAGTATTATTTTTTTATTCCGATTTTGAACATGAAAGGTTGTAATTTTATATTTAAATATTTTTAGGTTTAATATTTCATATATAATTTAGATGTTTTATTTAATTTGATTGTTTTTATTTTAATTAATATTATATTTTAATTTTATTTTACCAATGATATGGTGAAACCCTATTATTTTAATTGATAGATTAACTAATTGCTTAATAAATTGATTATTCTATGTGTTTTATGCTATTGTTCTGAATTGTGTCTGATTAATATACAGTTCACCTTTAATTAGCATTTAACAAGTTGAGAAAAGATGCGAGAGTTGATTCTCCACTTTGGATTAAATGACAAAAATAAGAATTGAATAGGTTGTGAGAACAATTACACGATTTCTACAGCAATAGGGAATGATATATAAATAATTAATTGAACTTAAAACATTGTCTTTTATTTAAATTCTTTGACTAGAGATAGTGGGACTGATAATTGGCAATATGATTGCTTAGATCAAAAGATTGAATTAGTTAAATATTCTTGTTGACACATAACTAAGAATTAAAAAAGATCAAGTAATTAGTTAATTGGTCAGTATAGTGGTAAATTTAGATTTCTTGATAGATTTTATCAATTGATTTTACATTTATTAGTTTTTATTTGATTCTATTTTAGCTTAATTTAGTTGATTTGAAAATTTTAGTTTAGAATTAGTTAATATTTTATTTGATTTCGATCTCCTAGGCCCCCATTAAAGTGATTATAATCTTTGTGTTACTATTTATTATCTATATGAATGATAATCTGATACTCTTATGGTGTGTTTTGTTTGGGATGAATACAAATTAATGGAGGTGAATCAATTAATTCACCTTTTTTGAAAACGGATTTTGTTAACCTCAAATAGGTTAATCAATGTTTGATTAACAAAATTGATTTACTTAGTTGAGATTAATAAAATTGGTCTTGAAATACAGTTAATCACTTAATTTACCTCAATTTAAATTCTGTTTACCCCAAAATAAATGGATCATAATATAATATATTATTAAAAGTATAATTATTATTTTTAAATACCTACGTATAAAAGCCATAAAATAAATAGGAAAAAAAAAACATCCTCGTTACCAAAAGATCGAGCCCAGGTTAACGTAATCGAGTAGGCAACTGATTAACTGATTAGGAGCAACAATCAACTCGATTATCAAATTTTTGAGTTATCTCCAACAGTGCAAATGTCGCTATCAGGGTTACTGAACTTCATTGATGGCATACGGCCGAGCTGCGGAGACGAGAGAATCATTATATTCACTAGGAATTATAAAGACAGGTTTGCTCCAGCTTTGTTATGGCCCGAGCGTATGGATGTGCACATTAACATGTCATATTTGAGCATGCTCGCCTTTAAGATCCTAGCTACTATTTGGGGAAAGGAGAACCGAAAAAATGTAAAATGTCATTTGTGAAAAATTTAGAAAATAGAAATGAAAAGAAATAATATATATATATATTTAAAAAAATTGACCAAATCTACTAAAATTAAAAGAAAAAAATAAAATAAAAATTTAAACTACTATCCAAATTAATTGATGTAAAATATTAATAATTTTTTAAAAAATAATTATATACTTTCGGTATCAATTTTAATACTAAAAAAATTTTCGAGACAAATTTCGAAGACGGAAACGCCACCCCGAGTGACGTTTCCTGCTTTGCTGCCGCTAGTTACCTACTAATCGAAGATCATCAGTTATTTGGGGCAATCGAGAAGCTAATACAAGAAGGCGTACAAGTTACTCCAGCGCAGATTGCAGAGGAGCCGATGAGGAGCCAGGATGCTGCCAATCATTGCGCTTCAATGAGTTATTGCGTTTCTGAAAGGGAAGAAGAATGACCCCAACCCATGAGCAGGATGCTGTCGAGGAGGTTAGTGGCCATGAAGAATCGAGAGCAAACGGTGTAGAAAAATCACACGATAAAAAGGAAGAAGTCAAGAAGAACTGAAATATTTCAGTACTAAGTTTCTACGCTTCTTTTGATGGATAATTTGCATGGTAGTAGTATTTAATCAGTAAGAGTACAGTCAATCATTATGTGCTACTATATGAGGTAATTTTTTCTTAAATAAATAAATAAAATGATTGTTGTACTAACTACCCGTAGCTTTCTTTTGGTTCTCACTTTTTAACATCGGAAAGTGCCGGCAATATCACTCTCGACCATCCCATTTCTTCACCGGTCGTAAAGAATGTCGAATATCCAACAGACAGATGTTGACAATTGACAGTCTAGGCACTCGTAGTCTTTGGTATAGACGACTGGGTGGAAATCTTACAACCTAGTGCTCGTTTGGTACGGAGTAACAGGGGTTTGAAAAATTCTTTTTATATTTTATATATCTTATATAATTTATTTAAAATTAAATATTTTTATTATAATAAATATTTATTTTAGATTTTAATTTAATCTAAAATGTGTATTTCATTAAAATATATTTATTATTATTAAATACTTAATATAAAAGATGCAAAATAGAGAAAAAAATTTTCCACCCCTATTACCCCTATACCAAACAAGCAATTGGAATCTACCGAGGAGGTAAATGACAGAATACCCCATCCCTCGCTATTACCTAGGGATGCGAAAAATTTTACGTATATATATATATATATATATATTTCTAAAAAATCAATAAAAAATGAATAAAAACAAAAATTAGTTATTAAAAATTTTTAGGTATAAGAATAGAAATTGAGATATATTTTTTGTAAGAATTGAGATAGAAAATTCCTTTCAATAAAAATAGAGAAAATGAACAGATTTAGAAGCGAAAATTTATTTTAGGTTTGGAGACAAGGATAGCGTTGTCGTCCGCACAGAATCCCATTGTAACCCATGCTCTCACTCGCAATCCTCTCAAGAGAAAAAAAGAAAGTTGATTTACAATTTTTATTCACACATCCAACCTTTTCTTAGATCATGAACAAAAAGGTATACAAGATTGTAAAATAAATAAATAAATAAGATATTAGGTTGAAGCAATTTCACATAGAAGAGAAACAAGATGACCTAAGAATTAAATAATTGGCTATAAAAGAAACAAGTCATTTTTGGTCATTTTAATTTTTGTATGGAAAAGAATAGGTGCTCATGGTAAACGATCGAAACTAAACAAAAAAGAAAAGGATGCGGTGAAATCAAATATGTACGAGGAAATTTTTTGCAAGACCCTTAATATTGGGATTTTCCTTGACAAGGGAGACAACAAAGGTCATTGACCAAGGAGCAGACAATAAAGGTCGTCGATCAGGGCGCTGAACAACAAAAGACAAATAACTAGGGAAGACAGTCAAAAGGCATAAACCAGAAGTAGACAACCAAGGTTAGGGATGTAAATGGGATGGGTGCCCCCATACCCATACCTGATACTCGGTAAGTATTTTATATCTAAATCCGTATCTATATCCAAGTGGATATCCGTTAATATATCTGTATCCGTATCCGTCGGATATTCGTTATCCGACGGATGATCTATTACTCATTTAAATTACCCAATGGATATTATCTAACAGATATATCTGTTACCCATTTAAATTTTTACTTAATCCAACATTCCAAACAATCTATTATACACCAAAATCTACAATTTCAATCAAACAACCTGTCATTTTAAGATCAAATTTTCAACCTACTCCAACAAATCCATATTTTCAACTTGCAAGTTTATTATCAATTTCACCATTCACCAAACTATCAAACAATCAACAATAATACAAGTTTGGCTCAAAAACACCATAGCCGATAATATTTGTTTGTACAAATATAATACTTCTATAAATAAAATTGAAATTAATAACTACTAAAGTATAATAATATAACTTTGATTAGCTAAAAATAACATCAAGAAGAAGTTCATATTGAGCTCCAAAATTTCCATATCACCAATTTGCCTTTCCATCTTCGACCTCCATATGTTATCGATTATGCATTCATCTGATAAATAAAGAAAAAACATAAATATTTTAAATCATTAAGTATAATCAAATATTTTAATCACTAATAATATTTATGACAAGTTTACCTTACACTCACTAACATTTGAGTCGGATTCCTTATTTTGCAAGGTAAACCTACGATAAGTTGAGTTAGCAGTACAATCACTATATAACAAAAAAAACATCATTAGAATTAAACAAATATAACAATAGATATATTATCATTATTTAAACATCAAAGGTATAAAAGTAAATATTACCTTCATCCCTTATAGTAGCCCAAAGCCAATCTTTACAATACATTAATGCTTTTAGAGTCTTTGGGTATAATCAATTGCGATGAGGACTTACAAATCTCCCACTTGTGCTAAAAGCTAACTCAGAAGCAATTGTAGAAATAAGGATGGCAAGTATGTTCATATCCATTCGTTGCAAAATCGGATACTTGGTATTTTACTTCCACCATGATAACACATTAAAGTTGTCCATCTGTGGCATCATAGGCTCCTCCAAATAACAATCTCACAAGGTCTTCTGTGGCGCATTAGTCATATCTTGGTTTGCCAACCACTAATTATAACAAAGCTTAAGGGATACTCTAGAACCCAAAGTCACATTACTCACACTTGAACCCACAACTTTGACTACTAACACTGGAATTGCGCGATATTGATGAACTTCTGTCCCTACGCTTATACTTCTCCTCATACTCATGAACCAATTTATAACATATTTTACAAACATTATCTACCTCTTCACCATAGGTTCTCCCATAAATGGTAGAATAATAGCACTCTACCAACTTTAATTTATACCTTGGATCCAAAATAGTTTCCACAACCATCATTTCATGAATCACACCCCAATATTTGTTAAACTTTTCTACCTTTTTTGTTGCCATACCACTAATAATTTCATCTTGATCAAGAGACTATTTCAATCAAGGACATTCTAACTTCACAAACCTTGGGAAAGTATAAATTGGCAGTAGGATATCTACTCCCATAGAACATCAATGTGACATCATAAAATAATGACAATATCTCACAAATAGATCAAGTCAAATCCCATTCATCGCTTGTAGGATAACAATTAAAATTAGATTCCAATCGTACTAAGTGAGCAAACACATCTTCATACATTAGAGAAACATCAAGCATAACAAAATGTAGAATTCCATCTTGTCCTACAACTATGTGTTAAGGCTTTACTATACAGAATTTCTTTTTTACAACAAACCTCCATAGGCTTTTCGCGCCTTTTTGGTGTGGCTTTCTAATACATCACATTCTCATGTATGTTATCAATAGCTTTTTGAATGATCTCCATACCGTAGTTAACAATAATATTAAGCACATGAGGAGCACAATGCATATGAAAATATCTTCCATGCAATAAAAAATACTTCGACACAAATCTATTTTTAAAATATCTGATCAAAGCATCATTAGTGGTATAATTAACGTCAGTTAATGTAGTAAGTTTTGAATCAATATTCCATTCCATCAAACAATTGACCAAAACATCACACATAGCCTTAGATGTATATGGACTTGGTACATAGACAAACCTTTAACAAAATACAATGATACAATAAATAAACCAAAGAACAACATATAATATACATAATATTAATATTTTAGAACTATATATGAATATGAATTTAGTATACCTGATTATTTGACTTTGTAAGGTCCAATGATTATCAATTCAGTGAGCCGTGATAGCCAAGAAACCCTTTTTTTGATTCTGAGATGTCCACAAATCCGTTGTGATTGATACTTGACTCTTGTTACTACACAAGAACGGCATTATTTTATCTTTTTTATATTCAAACAACTTGAAAATATCGCTTTGTAAAGTGTTCCTTGAAATCATTTTAAATGATGGTTGAAGAGTTGTTGAATATCTTCTAAAGCTGTAATACCCCAAAAATTTCGAAAACCTATATTTTAATAAATTACTTTTATTTGGAATAGAATTGCTTTTAGATTATTTATTTTAATTATTTTATAGATTTTAGACTATATAAATTTAGATAAGATTATTTAATAAATTAAATATAAATATTTTTCTAATTATCATATTATTTTTATTTAAATAAATTCCCAAACTAATATTTTACCAACTTTATCCCTTTTAAACTAATATATTATATTATAATAAATTAAATTATTAAATTAAATAAATTATCAAGAATATTACATTTTATAATTTTATAAATTAATTTAATTTATTTTACTATTTTTCCATTTATCTTTTTACACTTTTCCTTTCTTCTCTTTTTTTCTTCCCCCCCCTCCTTTGGGCCGCCAGACCCCTCGGCCTGCTACCCCTCCTCGCGCACTGGGCCACAGGCCCGACCTTCTCCCTTGCCCCTCGCACGCCCGTCCCTCCAGCAGCCCAACGTCCCTCCTTATTTTTCCTTTGGACCGGCCGGGCTACTCTTCTTTCCTACGCCGGTCCGACCGCCCGCCAGCACCCTTCTTCTTCTCCCCTCTTCTCCTCCCACGCTCGACTCTTTCTGCCATTATCGAGCGCCGACTGCCACCTGCAACCTGACCACCACCTACCTCCCTCTCCCTCTCTCTCTTCCCCCGTCGTTTTCTTTCTTCTTTGAGCCAAACCGGCCCTGGACCACAGCCCCGCATGCCTCTCCCCTTTCCTTCTTCTCCCCCTCCTTTCTCCCTGCCAACCGACAGCCCTGCCACCACTGCAGCACCGTCGGCCAGCCCTGCCCCCTCTCTTCTCCCTCTTCTTTTCTTCAGCTCCCAAGCCCTTCATTCCCACATTTTTTCGAGCCTAATATCCCTCCCCGAGCTCTCCCTTCTCTCCTCCCTTCTTCCCCATCCTTTTCTGTTTTTTTTTTCTTCTCACCACCCGCCGCCGCTCGAACCACCAAGCCCAGCCCTGCGCCGCCTTCTGCCACCGCCTGCTACCACCCTGCACCCCCACACAGCCCCTTTGAGCCCCGCACTTCCCCCTTTCTCCTCCTCTTCCTTTTTCTTCCCAGTTTTTCCCCTTACCACCGAGCCACCTGCAACCACCATTTCCGCCGCCGTCCGGCCATCTCTGCCGCCATCTAACCCGCCATTCGACACCCTGCAACCTCCTCTACAATCGCCACCCATTAGTTAGCCAAAAAGATCCCCTGAACCCCTCCATTTTTCCCTCTCCTTTTCCTTCCTTCACAGCCTTTTCCCTCGACCCTTCTCGGCAGCCGACCTTCGCCGCCTCTCCGCCGCCGTCTCCGCCGCCTTGAGCCGCCTTGAAACCGTCCTTTGCCTCCACCTACACCCCCTCTACACTCCTGCACCATTCCCCTGCCTTAGAACCTCCCCTAACCACCCTCTTTTCTAGCCTAAAGACCCTAACCCGAAAATGATGAATCTTGCTTCCTTCACCCCCCTTTGAACCCTTCCACCCCTTATTTTTGCATCAAACTCACGCTGCCCATGCAGCGTGAGCTCCCCTTCATTTTAAAAATTGTTTGGATAATTTTTTAAGGTACAATGGTATTTTATGTTAAGTGTTTTATTAATTAAAATTTATAAAGTTTTATGCTTTGGTTCTTATTTCTAACATAAACATGATGGATATTATTTTTAGGTGTTGAGTTGCTAATTATGCTTGGTAAGATTGATATTTTGCGGGATTAAGGTAACCGTTAATCCTCCCTTAAATATATGAAAAACGCATGCTAGCACATTTAGGGTTTAGTATGATTTTATGCATGTTTTGTATGCTTAGCATGATATGTTTATGGTTTCTTATATTGTTTGTTAAAAAGAAATAGCATGATAACTTTTATGCCATATGTAGGTATGTTAATTAAGGAAGGAGTTGGAATATGGATAGAAATGTTAAACACTTGTTTATGATGTACCATGTTGTTAATGCATGAATGATGTTATTGTTTAAGGGTATTTTAGTAATTATGCTTATGAGATAAATAAATCAATGTGTGTAGTTGCTAATGAGTATTATGTTGGAAAATGACAAGTTGGTGGACTTAGATGATAAGAATGAAGTATTAATATCATTATTTTATGTAGTGTTAGTAAATTCATAAAAATGGTGAATAAAGGGGTTGAGTGGAAATTTTATAAGTGGAAAGGGTATTTCGGTAATTTTTGAGATAAAAGAATAATATGGTAATTTTATAATTAAATGGCCAAATGATAATTTACAAGTAAAGGATAAAATTGTAAGTTGTGAGAAAGAAGGGTAAAATGGTAATTTTGGAAGTAGGGGTAAAATAGTAATTTTGGATGAAGGAGGGCATTATGGTAATTGTTCAAGTAAAAAGGGCATTATGGTAATTTTGGAGGTAGAGGGGCAAAATCGTAATTTCATAAGTAAAGGGTAATATGGTAAATTTTATAAGTGAATGGCGAAGTGGAAATTTATAAGTAAAGGGGTAATATGGTAAATTGTAAAAGAAGAGCAAAATGGTAATTATGTAAGGAAAGATAAAGATGGTAATCTTGGATGTAAAAGGGTAAAATAGTAATTTGTAAAGTAAAAGATGTATGGTGGTAATTTTCATAAATAAAAGGATATTACGGTAAAATTGGATGTAAGGGGTAAAATGGTAATTTTGTAAATGAAAGGATATTATGGTAAACTTGGGAGTAAGGGGTAACTTGGTAATTATGATAACGACAAAAGATAATTTAGCAATTAAATTATGATTGTAGAAGGGCAATTGGATAAGTATGATACTATAGAAGGGTAATTTGGTAAATTAACCAATTAAAGGGCATTATGGTAATTTTAATAATGGAGAAGGGTAATATAGTAATTTTGATTATGAAAAAGGGTAAATTAATATTGGTAATTATGAAGAAGAGTAATTTGGGATTTGTGATAATTAAAAAGGGTAAATGGCAATTAAAATAATTGATAGAGGTAAAATGGTAATTATGATAAAGGAGAAGGGCAATTTGGTAATTTGTTCAACTAAAAGGGCAATTTGGTAATTTAGCCGATAAAAGGGTAAAGTGATGATTGTTTAACCAACTAAAGGGGCAAAATAGTAATCATGATAACGAAGGAGGGTAATTTAGTAATTTATCCAACTCAAGGGTAGTTTTGTAATTATAACAAAGGAGGAGGGCGATTTGGTAATATAACCAACCAAAAGGAAAATATGACAAGTGTAGTAATTATGAGGGGTGAATGATGATCTAAAAAGTGTATGAGATAATTCGGTAATCTAAATTGGACAAAGGGTAATTTGGTAATTATGCAACCTCAAGGGTAATGTGGTAATTTATCAAGTAAGGAATGGATACTTAACAACTATATAAGTAAAGGGCAAATGAGTAGTTTATACCTAACACGTCCTTGAGATTGTGGAACATTAATATGATTAAATAAGTTGATTAGCCAAGTAAGAGTATCTAATGATTAGTATGGCCTTGATGGTTTCTCTGTGACATCCTAGATAATCCTCTGAATAAGAAACGATTAATGATATCGAAACGATTGAAAGTGAATAAGTATCGGATCATCGTGCTTTCTGTGATCACCTTAATTAAGACACTATTACTTAAAGTGAAAGACCTCGAGATCGGGAATGGTGACTCCTTAGGGGTCGCTACCCTAAGGACGTGGTTTAGTCCACGATTATTCTGGTATTTGCTGGTGTGCCTTTGTGCCCCAGCCAGGCCCTATATCTTACTCTTCCTAGCTCTACGGACCTAGTTAGGGGGTATGCATACTTATGGATTAGGTGTCCTTGTCGGTAGGGTACTGAGTTAGCTTTATGCACCAGTACGACCAGGGTACCTTTACGTCCTTGGGTTCATAGTTAAAGGGTACTGAGTAGCGATGCACCGGTACGACCGGTGTACCTTTGTGTCCCGGGTTATCGATCTCCCAATCGAGGCAAATAAATATGATTGATGTGCTGATTAAAGAAAGGAAATATACGATAATTGAAAGTGGACTATTAATGAGCCGGGCCCAGATGATTTACGATATTGCGTACCGGTCCACCGGTTATAATAGTGGTCCAGGAGCGTGTTGCCCTGGTGTGTGATTATGAGTACCGGTCCACCGGATATAATAGTGGCCAGGAGCGTTGTGCCCTGGATGATGATTACATATATATTCCGGTCCACCGGCAATAATAGTGGGGGTCCCGAGCTCAATAAAATTGGTTATGTATGTGAATAAGATTATGGAAAAATACTAATCACTTATAGTGGAACACCATGTGAGTCGGGGCCAGACCAGTCCACCGGCAAATAATAGTGGTCAGGTGCGTTCTGCCCTGTGTGTTTATCTTCCGGTCCACCGGCAATAATAGTGGTCAGAGGCGTTCTGCCCTGTATGTTGACTTCCGGTCCACCGGCTATAATAGTGGGGTTCTCGTACTCACATGGACATAAAATATGATATTGATGGATTAATGACATAATAATGGCTTAAGGCCCAAAGTATCGATCGTGACTTATAAAGTATTATGTTGGTTATTGTTATGTATGCATCTCTCATTATTTATATGCGTGTGGCTTGCATTATGTGTCGTATGCGGGCCTGTCTTTAAGTGTGGTATTAAAGGGTTACTCAGTACCGTAGTACTGAAGGGATTCCCTTTATGGGGCCCCTGCCTATTCAATGGGCAGTGCCCTTGCAGGTATTTTCAGGTGCTACTCAAGTGGGTTACGGGAAGGAGAGTAAGGAATTTTCCGGTATCATGGCTTTTTCTCTTTCTCATTTAATTTCTCGGTTTTAAATGTTAACGTTGTTAAAGTAACCACCCTTGGTGGATTTTATTCCAGAAAACGATTTGATGCGCTACTCTGATTTAAATATGTTGAAGCTTGCAATTTACTCTGATTTATGCATGTTGAATGTCTTTCGAATTGTATTTCATTTTCTTAGCCTTAGCACTTGGTACTGGAACGGTATGAGTGAACCGGTCTGGTATTAAGTGTGGCGGTAATACTCCCAAAGTTCACGTTTTTTTTATCTGCTTCCGCTATTATCTTTTAATAAAACGAAATTTTTCAGTAGTGAATTTTGGGGGTGTTACAAAAGCCTTCATGTTCTACTTTACAAAGTGGATATGGATATAGATACGGATACGAATATGGAGACCCGTTACCTATATCCGTACTCGAACCTGATGGGTTTTTTCTCCTTCCCTATATTCATATCCGTTTATCCATATATGTTTATATATCCATTGGATATCGGATAAAACTCACCCCATTTACATCCCTAACCAAGGCCATCGACCAAGTTGCAATAGCCAAGTTTTCCAACAAAGAGTGTAAGGAAAAAAACACAACCAACGGACGATTCTTAGAGGCATTACTCAGGGTCCGTCAACCAAGGACGTGAACCAGACGTGACTGCTAAGGGTGATAGGCCAAGGACATGTATGTCACCCAATTAAGGGTAATGGTTTCAAAGACCATCCGAGGTCTCATGGCCTGAGACCAATAAAGAAGACATGAGAGAAAAATAAGATTTTAGGGATTGGTTAGAAAATCCCTTAATACAAGGGATTTGGTACTTATTAGCATAACTGTTTATAATTAAGTTGACAAGTGTCAACTTATAATGTCAATTATTAAGTTGTAACTTGTACGTTTTCTAACTATAACTAATGCATACGTAAAACAATCAATAATGATAGAATGTTCTAGTCAATGATGACAAAGGGATATACAATACTAGAAAAAGCACCTATAGTGACAATAAATCATAGCCATAAATGTACCGACAACAAAACAATATAGGAGGGAAAATCGTCGTCACTATATATTTCTAGTGATGACATGTCACAGATGTAAAATGTAGTGGAAAAGATCCCTTAATGATAATTTTATTTTTTATTGTATTATAATTTTAGCGATGATATGTCGTCGCTTTTACTCAATATTGTCATGACATTAACTGTGAAAATAAAGGGCGATCCAATTGTCCATGCAAAAAAAAAAAAAATTCAGGCAACATCATTTGTAGCAATAACTATGGGTGTTCACGAATTGAATATTCAGTGTTTTGGATATCCAATGATCCGATATCCAGTAAAAAAAACTTTAGATACTTCAAAAATTAGATGAAAAATTATTCTATCAAAAAATAATAAATTGATCCAATTTAAACCGATATGATCTAATGATTTAATTTGAGTCTTAAATTACATTATATCCAATTAGTAATTCTAAATTTTGGATAATATATAAGTATTCAATCAAAATAATAATTAAAAAGTATAAAGTTTACTTACAATCAACACTCTTATTTCAAGTTATACACACACACACACACATACATGCTTATATACAATACAATTTTATGGGAAAAAAATAGCGTGTATAGTATATTTATTTTTAATTTATTGAATTAGATATTATTTGTATTGGTCAGATTATATATCTAATTTATTTGATCTTTTAATCATTGAATCAATTATTTGATTTAAAAATTTAATATTGGGTTGGTTATTTAATTTTTTGAATTATATTGATTCATATGTCAGATTAGATAATCAGATATCAGATAACATGAGCATCCCTAGTAACGATGGTGTCATCACGTGATACATATATTGCAATGATAGGGTCAAGTGAACTGCATGTTTTTTGTCATTAGCCGTAGCTACAAGTATTTATAGCGACGACATATGTCATCGTTATAAAGCTTGTAAAACCTACCCGATAATTTTTTTACCCTTGGTCATTCATTTATTATCCCCCTTGCGTTCCTCTCCTCTGCTCATATTTCTCCCACAACTCCAGCTACATTGATAAGGTTGTTTTTGTTAATTTTATTATAAATAGAAGAAGTTCCACAAAATTAGAAAAAGACTTAATTGGGTTATAGTAACCTAAAAAGAGTAGTGTCATTATTGCATGTATGAAATGTTAGAGTTAGGCCATAATTTTTGGATAGATTATTATTATTGGTATGTTCGGAAGTTATATTAAATTTGGTAATAATAGAAGCCTTATGAAAAAAATTATGGTGTTTTTGTGAAAGTAGGATTTTGTAAGCATCATAAATAGTAACTCCTGAGATAGGAATATTATCGCATGTGTAAGACGGTGAAGTTAGACCTTGATTTTTTGGATATATTGATAATAATAATAATATTTGAGGAAAAGGTAGTAAATTTGGTGGATAAAAGAGGAATAGAGAAGAACTTATACTTTAAAATGTGAAATTAGGATTTCTTAGGGAAGTGTATAGACCGAATCATTGAGAACAACCTAGATATCTATTTGGTTGTGTTTTACTTGCTTCTATTATGTGTTTTAAATATCAAACCAATTACCAATAAGATATTAATAATTTAAAGTGAAACATCCTGTGAGTCGATTCGAGATGTTTTATAGGATCGTTATATCGGATGATAATAGTGACTCAGGTGTATTTTTTTAAGAGGTGCATCAGCCCGTTATACCGGATTAAAAATAGTGAGGCTCTAAACTCAATATGTATGGAAATATGATTTCAGAGAAGTAATTAATGGATATGACATTAATAATTTAAAGCGAAAAATTATATGAGTCAAAACAAGGGGTTGCGTCCGTTTCAGTAAACGATAATAGTGGATAAGGCGTGTTCTTCCATGAGAGTTGTTTTAGACCATTCCATCAGTTTAAAAATAGTAATTGTGATGATGTTTCCTTAGCATAAATTGAATCCGTTTCATCGGATAATAATAGTGATTGAGATATGTTATCCATGAGAGGTACTTTAAGTCTTTATAACAAATTAAAAAAAATGAGGGTCCTTTAACTCAAGATAAATAAAAGAATTGATTATGTTATATCTAAGAATGAGATCTAGATCAATTTTTATTTGACCTTTTTTTTCATGTTAATAAACATGTATGTTTATTTTATTTTATTTTTTTATATGGCCTCATGTAATTATTTTTACCCTCTTATTCGACTTTGTTGTTATATTACTCACTACATAACTTATTGTTCAATTGAAGATTTTAATATATATTTTAAAATAAATAAATTAATAAATAAAATCTCTAATAATCGCCACTCTATCCCCACCCCTGATAACCGAGCGAAACTTCTTATCTACGCCTCTAATTAACTTTGTGATTACCACGAAAACACAAAAGAGAATCACTGAAAACATATAATATGGCTACTTTTTAAGCAACGGCGAGGGGTCAAACAAATTATTAAAACATTCAGGCATTATTTGGTTCTAAGAAAGTTGAAGGGAAAGAAAATTAAAATTAAAATACTTTCCTTCAAATTTTTCTCAAAGAAAATTATATAATTAATCTTTAGTAAATTTATACCATCTTCCTTTTCTATTTTATTATCTCATGTAAACCAAACACAAAAAATTATTTTTCTTATCATTTTCTTTCTTTTCTTTAAAATTTTCCATGAACTAAATGGAGCATCACTGAATTGGAAAAGAAAGAGAACTAGTTCGGCCCAAGCATCGGACCTACAATCAGTTTTGCAGGTAAGCGGGGACAGAACAAATGCGATTACATTATCTTTGAAAAATTTTAAAAATAAAAAATAATAGAAAATAATAAAAAAATTATACATATACATATACATATTATATATATATATATATATATATATATATATATATATATATATATATATATATATTTAAAAATAGATTAACTTTATTAAAATTAAGAGAAAAAAAATTCTATTTATATCAATTGATTTAAATTATTTATAAAATTTAATATAAAAAATTAATTAAATCATTTTAATACCTATTCTGACGTTGAAAGATTTTTGAGAAGGAAAATATATTTGAAATGTTTCAGGGACTAGAAGGGGATGGAAGGATCAGCACATCCACCGGCTGCAAAGAAGCCAAATTTTGAAAATGATGTCAATTATGTCAAATAACTAGCAATTCATTGGAAGTGTTACCTTCTTTCAACCAAATTTTATACAATGAATCAGTAACAAAACATAGCTAAAAAAATTTATTTCATTTGTATTAAAAAAATGTTATTTAAATGTTAAATTTTTACATTAAAAATTATTTTAAAAAATAAAAGTATATTTTTATTTTATTCTTATTTTTTAATTATATATATATATATATTAAATATTTTATAATTTTATAATTGAGGATTTTAATATATATTTAAAATTCTATTATTACTTTGTAAAAAAATATATAAAATAATTCTTTTTAATATATATATATATATATATATATTAAATATTTTATAATTATTACTTTGTAAAAATATATATAAAATAATTCTTTTTAATACATACAATTATTTACTAGCTATCTCTGCTGCTCAATAGTAGCCGCCTCATCGGTAATTTAACAGCATATAAATGTACGTATGTTTCTTCAGGGTGAAGTGCATGTATACATAACACCGCCTAAACACGTTCCAGTTTCTCCTCCGAAATTTTTTTATACCGGAATCAATATTAAAAATATTTAATTAATTAATTTTTTTAAATTATTAATAATTTAAATTAATTAATATAAGAAGTTTTTCATAATATTTTTATTTTTTTTCTTTTAATTTTAATAGATTTAATTTATATATACATACTTTTTCTTCCATTTTTTATTTTTTTGAAATTAAAAAAATATTTTCATATTTTTATTTTTCCATCCTTATTTTCGTTCCGGTCCCGTCTACTCAACGATGGAAGCCTAAGCATCAGAGCAACATTATGATAGATAGGCAAACGCCGCAGTACGTCGGATAGAATTTTGTTTTTTGAATCAGAAATATAGTCAAGTTTTCGGAGAAAGTAATCAATCGGTGAAGTGAAAAAGGTGAAATATCTGACCAATGGGGTAGTGGCTTGTTGGCGGACCGGACCAGACCGGTGGGACGTAGAGGTCAAAAAAGTACGCGTAATTCCTTGATCCTTGAAGTAAGGGCCTGCGCATTCGCCAGTCTAGGTGCAGGCTTTGTCAACACACTTCGTTCAGATTCTTTCATGAATTTGACGGTAATTCATCCAATTCGGTCGTTGCCAATATTATGCTCCCAATCAACAATGGAGGCAGTGCAAACAAGAGAACTACTGCTAATCACTATCGGCAAAAAGTCCATTATTTGAGGAAACTTCAGGAATGATAAATCTCCGTTTGGTTCGTAGAAAGTTAAGTGGAAAGAAAAATATAAAAAAAATAAAATTAAAGGAAAAAAAATAAAAAAGATTAATTTTTTTTTCTTTGTTTAGTTGTTGGAGAAAATTTTATGAAAAATTGAAATCTTGGAAAATAATTTTAGTGTTTGACGTATAAAAAAAAAATTATGAGAAAATTCAATTTTTTTAATTTAATTTTTTTATATTTAATAAAAATTTAAATATTATATTAATATATAAAATTTTTCTTAAAGTCTATAATAAAATTATAAAAATTATATACACTCGACACTAATTCCAAATTTTTTCATAAAAATTCTAAAATATTACATATATAACTAAGCATAATTTTTTTAAAAAGTATTTGTAAAATATTAATAACATTAAAAAATTCCTATTAATAAGAGATAGAGTAAGCAAAAATAAAATAAAATAAATCATCATATTTTACTTACCAAAATAAGAATTTAAAAATAAAAAACTCATGCAAACCAATAAAGTTTCTAAACATTAATATGTCAAAATCGACACGCATAATTTTTTTTATAAATATCTAAAAAGGGATTATATTAAAAATATAATTTCAACTAAATTAAATTTTGCCTCAAATAATAAATAAAGTAAGTAAAAATTATACACACACAGACATTTAAATTTATTCATATACAATTATATACAAAATAAAAAATTATAAAAAATGTATAAATATTTTTTTGAATCGGATATTATTTGTATTTGTCGGATCAGAAATTTATTTTATTTGACTTTTTGTTGACTGAATCGTATATTTGATTTGAAAAAAAATCGGATCGGTTATTTGCTTTTTCGGATCGATCCCTTCGGATATCGGATCAAATAAGTAGATATCGAATAACACGAACAATTCTATTAAATATATATATGTTTTTATATCCGTATCAATTTGTCTCTATTTACCTAATATAAAATTTTATTTTTATTTTTTATTTATATAACATCTAATATATTTTTTAAAGTTAAAAGTAAAAAAATAATTAAATTTAAACAATTTAAATATAAAATTTTAATATTAAATGATTTGTATTTTGAATTGAATGTGTTTTGTTTGAAATTTGATCGATTTTATTAGGTAAATATATAAATAAATATAGAAAATGGAAGAAAAAAATATGCAGCAAATTTGGATACAAAAATATGCTAGACTGCGATAGAATCATTGTAAAATAAGTGAAATCAGCGACAAAGTTAAATTTGACAAAAGATATATGTATGTATTGTGTGTGTGTGTGTGTGTATAGACTGCGACAGAATCATTATAAAGTAAGTGAAATCAGCGACAACGTTAAATTTAATAAAATATATATATGTATATATATGTATATGTATATATATTTGTGTGTGTGTGTGTGTGTGTGTATATATATATATATGTCAAGAAAATATTATTAGCAGTAATATTTACTACTTACTTTTGGTAACGAAACAACACACAGTTAAATTTCGGTAAGAAATTCTGGAGAATAGACGATCACATTCATTGATATCCATATACCGATTTGTGGCAGCTACAATCATATAATAAAATATCGGTACCACAATTGCGTATCGGTTGTAATTTCGCAGTTTTTGAGTCAATCGCGATGCGAAATTCTGAAAATAAAGCCGTTTCAGAAAATCACATATTTATCGCTGCGATATCGGTAAAATTTTGGATATTAGCCGATGTTTTATCCATATTAGCCGATATTTGTTGTGTAAAAGAATTAAAAAACAACGACATATAAAATATCATTCGCGACACCCGACGTAACCACGATTTTATTGTATGGCTACAATTAAATAGTAGTAGCATTTTTTTTACATATGTTCATTATTCAGTTATTATTATTAGTAATATTATTATGCTTTATTTTTTTTTGAATTTAAGCTAATATCAATTCTCCAAAATGAGTGTTGAGTATAGCTAGTTAAAATTTTCCTCACTAGTTTTATATTTTCCTTGGGTTTAAAGAAGGAAAATATATTAGTATAACTTTCCTTTACTTTTTCTTTCTTATTTTCTTTCCTTATTACTTTCTATGCAATCAAACAACTAATTTTTATTTTCCATCTTATTTTCTTTCCTTAAATTATGATTTTCTAAGAACCAAACATACCCTAAAAGTTGGAAGGCTATACAATACGAGTATATCTTAAAAACTTGGGCATACATAACAAGGGATCCTCACTTGAAAAATAATTACATATAGATATATAGGTAATGATAAAAGAGTACTAGACCGGCATACTGAGGTGGTACCGAACGAAAATTCTTATTTATAATATCCAAACCAATTGAAGTGTTACCATAAAATCTTAATTTTTTGAAGGCAACAAATAATCTAAGTGTGAGAATATTGATCGATACATTTTTTTATATATATTTTATATCATTTTCCTTTAAATTTTTGATTATTTATTTAAATCATATATGAGGTTATTTATTTTATTTTTAATTATATGTTTAACTTATAATAATTTATGTATATAATTAATTTTGAAGTTAAAGTTAATTTTTGTATGATTTTGATAGCTTGTCGTATTACGACCATAACTTTTATGTACAAAATCAGATTTAGGCTATTCAAATTTTGATATAAATATAAAAACGAGATTTACAATTTATATTTTTAGTGGTTTTTCTAATGGGTAGATGTTTAGCTAAAAATATATCACAAAGTAAAAAGTTGTATGTAATAATTTTAGAAACTTAATTAATATGTGATTAATTTTATTTTATAGGTACTAATTAACAGCAGTACACGTATGGAGTAACAAATCAAGAAAGAAAATGAGAATAGAAAAGAAAATACAAAGGAAAAGATCAACAAAGATAGATTACGGGAGGTCAGTGGGTCAAAGAAAACAAAGAGAAAAAGAAGAGCACAACCAACATGCGCGCATCCACACACACATATATAAGATAAAAGAGATGAAAGAGGGGGAGGGGATTGAGAATAAGGAGGTTCATAGGAAACAAGAGAAGACGACAAGGGGAAAAGCAAACGGGCAGAAGAAAAGAAAATCGGCTCAGAGAGAAAAGGAAACATGACGCAAGGGAAAGAAAAGCAGAGCAAACCAAGCGCCAGAGATGGGACCAAGTGCCGGAAAAACTTTGACCTCTCTGCTCATCCGCGTACTACTGTTTGAATCTGAAATGCTGTAATTACATTTAAATATTTTTAGGTCTAATATTTTATATACAATTTACATTTTTATTTAATTTGATTGTCTTTTATTTTAATTACTATCATGCTCTAATTTAATTTTACCAAGGATATGATAAAATAATATTATTTATACCGATAGATTAATTAATTGTTTAATTAATAGATTATTTTATGTGTTTTATGTTATTATTCTGAATTATACCTGATTAATAAACTTATCACCTTTAACTAGCATTTAATAAGTTGAGAAAAGTGTGAGAAACGAGTCTCTACTTGGCGATAAAATTTCCTAACTTGAGATATCAAGTAATCAATTAATTAGTTAGTATAATTAGATAGTGGTAGATTCAATTTTCCTGTAAGCTTAAATTAATTGATTTTACCTTTATGAGTTTTTATTTGATTTCATTTTAGGTTAATTTAGATGATTTGAAATTTTTAGTTTAGAATAAGTTACTTTTTTTATTTGATTTCGATCGCCTAGGCCTAATTAGAGTGACTATAACCTTTGTGTTATTATTTTGTATATGTGGGAGCGATAATCCAATACTTTTAGTGCCCCACATTACTTGCGACTGATATACTAGCCGATAGATATATTTGAACGACATCAAGTTTTTGGCGCCATTGTCTAAAAAAATAAGAAATGTCCCTTATAAATATTTTAGTGGTTGAATTGTTTGAAGTGTGGGATATTAACTTCATAGGACCATTCTCTAAATTATGCATAACAAATATATCCTTGTTGTAATTGATTATGTGTGTAAGTGGATGGAGGCTATTGCAACTCCTTCTAATGACACACTTTTGGCATATAGAACCGCTTTTAAAACTCCCATAAGAATGTCTCCATATAAATTAGATTTTAATAAATCTTGCCACCTTCTTGTGGAAGTTGAGCATAAAGCTTTTTGAGCCACTCGTTTTTTTAATGTGGATATGCAAGCTATTGGTGAAAGGAGACTCTTATAATAAAATGAGCTTGATGAATTTCTATTAGGCACATATGAAAATTCTCGAATCTATAAGGAATGCACAAAGATGATGCTTGATCAAAGAATTATAGAAAGAGAGTTTTAAAATGGACAACAAGTACTCATTTTTAATTCCCGCATGTGATTATTACCTTGTAAATTGTGTTCACATTGGTTCAGATAATTCACAATGACACAAGTTTTTCCCTCTAAAGTAATAGAGATAAATAGTCTAAAAAACATGATGTTGGCTAAATAAACCTATTCGCAAGTATATTGGTCGTAAGTAATATAGGGCATTAATGCTTTGTTTGGATTAGGGTAAATCTGAGTTAGGAAAAATCATTAAAATTTAACATAATTGAAGGGAATGGAAGTGAATTAGGGTGAATCTTTTAAAATATTATTTGGATGATATTAACCTAACTTGGATGAATCAGAATAAATGTTTTAAAAATTATGTTTGGATTGAGGTGAATATATAAAATTCACTTATATTTTTTCATTTATCTCCGTTACCCCCCGAAATCGAAGGTTAATAAAAATGTAATTCCTTGAAATTTTATAAAATTTTAATTTTGATTTATCAATATTTGAATCTAACCTAATTTCTAATATATAAATTTCTTTTAATTATCTTATTTTAACCTAACCCAAAACCAAAAGATTTATAGATAACATTTTATAATTACTTATCCAAAAATTTAACTCTAAAAACCTAAACTCAAATCCCACACCCAAAATTTTTTCTTTTCTCTTTTTACTCCTTCCTTCTTTTTTCGTTTCCTTTTTCTTTATAATCTTCTTCCTAAGCTGTGCCACCCCCTCCCAACTATCTTCTTCTTCTTCTTTTTTCCTTTTACTCCTCTTTCGGCAAGCCGAAGCCATTTTCCACTCTTATTCTTTTTCTTTCTTTCTTTTCCCTTTTCTTTTCTTTTTCTTATATGCCTGCCTATTATCTTTGTCATGCCCCGTCCCTTTCCTTTTATGCACCAAAATGGCCCTTCCCCCAACCATTTGGATGCCCCTCTCCATAACCCTCTCTGCCATACACTGCCATGCACATATCGTGCCACCATACCTTTACCCTTGCCCCAGCACCTGCACCCATCCCTTGACCCTATCCCTGCCCCAGAACCTTGCACCTTCTCTACACCCTCATCCTTCCTCTCCTATAGCCTTGCACGCCAAGCTGCAACTTTCCACCCCTTTTTCATCTTCACCTTCTCCCTTGATCCCTCTCTATAAATGTACCCTCAATCACTCTCTCCCTTTCACCCATCATCGAGCTACCATTAAGCTTGCCCTATTTTTCCTTCCTCCTCCATCTTTACCAACTTCTAGTGTCGGCACTGCCACTGTTCCATAGCCAACCTCCCTGCCTGCATAACATTTGCACCTTCGTTGTTCCAACCTTCTCCGCTTTTCTTTTCCTATACTTGTAGCCGCTGCTAGCTACACCACCACCACCATCACTACCAGCATCCTTCTTTCCCTCCTTGCCACCACTATATAGGAATCACACCATGTAGACACCCAGCTAGCATTACCACCACACCAAGCCTTCCCTTCCCTCTCCTTCTTTCTCCCTATTGACCACTCTACTCCCTACACTACCGCCGGTTGCACTCTCCACAACCATTAACCACCACCAACTCTAGTAAACCCTAGTACCACCTCCACCTCAACCCTAGCTACCAACCCTCGCCCAATGTCTAAATAGAACTATCACTACCCAGTGTATCTCTATAGGGAGCACAAGTCCAGTTCATAGAGAAGAAGGATGGAAGCCTACATTTGTGTATTGACTACCCGATCCTGAATCAATTTATAGTAAAGAACCGTTATCCTCTTCTAAGGATTGACGACCATTTTTACGAGCTTTGAGCCACTGTTGTTTTCTTAAAGATTCACATGAGGTCAAGATATTGCTATCTATACATTGTAGACATGGACATCATGAAGGTAACATTTAGGACATGATATGGATATTATGAATTTACCTTGATTCCTTTTGGGTTCACCAATGCACCTACCATCTTTATAGATTTGATGACGAGAATCTTTAGGTCATTCCTCAACCAATTTGTAGTTGTGTTCCTTTATGAAATTTTGGTGTACTCTAGGGGTAAGGAGGAGCATAAGCAGCACCTATACACCATCTTATCCCTCCTTAAGGAACATAATTTGCATGCTTAACTCTCCAAGTATGGATTGTGGCTTCTAGAGTATGCCTTTCTAGGACATGTAGCGTCAATAGGAGGAGTCACAATGGATATGGTGAAAATCACGATAGTTATAGAGTGGAACGTGCCCACTAATCTTTTAGAGGTTCATATATTCCTGGGTCTAGCTGGATACTATGGGAGATCCATTTAGAATTTCTCAAGGGTTATGCTCGCCATGACAAACCTATTGAAGAAGACCACTAATTTTTAGTGGGATGATACCAATGAGAGTGCATTTTAGGAATTGAAGAAAAGCCTCAATACAACACAAATTTTTTCTCTTCTAGTGGGATCATACGGTTTTAGCATCTATAGTGATGCATCTAAAAATAGGTTGGGCCCTGCCTTTATATAGAATGATAAGGTGGTTGCGTACGCTTCACGTTGGCTGAAGTAGCGTAAGCAGAACTGCTTGACTCACTATTTTGAGTTGGCTACCGTTTTTTTCGCATTGAAATTTTGGAGACATTACCTGTATGAAACATGATGCAAATTTTCACCAACCAAGAGTCTTAACTATATATTCACTTAAAAAGAGTTAAATATGAGGCAAAAGATATGGCTAGAGCTAGCAAAGGACTATGACATTTAGTTAATCTACCAAGAAAGTAAAGCCAACATTGTTGTAGATTCTTTGAGTAGGAAGGCATCACACTTCATGAATTCTTGTGTGGTAGTTAATCGGCTGCTTGAGGAACTCAGTGAGATAGGGGTAGAGCTAATCTAATAGGGTAGCTTAGAGGTCCAGATGGGTGCCTTATCAATTCCACCGATAGTGTTTGACAAGATTTGAGTTGGGGAGCCTAAAGATATTAAACTCAAGAGGATTTGATAGAAGATACATGACGGTCGGTCCATGATGATGGTAGCATTCACTCTAAGGAGAGCTGATTTTTACCTCAAAGTTGTGTTGATCTGAAGCATCAGATTTTGGAAAAAGGTCATTGTACCCCTACTCCATTCACTTAGGAGGGGACAAAGTATACAAAGACTTTAAGCAGATCTATTGGTGGCCTCGTATAAAGCGAGAGATAGAAGAGTGTGTGGCGAGATGTCTGATTTGTCAGAAGGTCAAGTTTGAGCACTATAGACCTGCAGGTTTAGTCTAGTGTTTGGATTTGTCGAGATGGAAATCAGACTCTATATTTATAGATTTTGTGAGTGGACTACCGAGGATTCGTAGTGGGTGTGACATGATATGGGTCAATGCGGATAGATTAACTAAATCAAAAGTTATCGTATTGATGAAGTTAACCTAGATCATGGATTAGTTGGCTAATACTTACATGATGTTCATGGTATTCAGGCCTGGTACTCCTACCGACATCATCTCTGATAGGGCCTCGAGACTCCTTTTACACTTCTAGAGGAATTAATACGAGGCTCTATGTATGAAACTAAAAATGAGTATCGTCTTTCACTCAGCTATTGACAAGCAGACCGAGAGGATGATCTAGACGCTTGAGTATATGTTATGGGCTTGTGCTATAAATTTCCAAGGTATTCGCGAAGATCATATGCATTTCGTGGAGTTTTTGTACAAAATAATTGTCATGCTAGCATATAGATGATACCTTTTGACTCATTATGTGGATGAAAGTGCTAAATACCCTTGTGTTGGGATGACATCGATGAGACTATTGTATTGGGCCAGATATGAATAAGGATATGACCCGATAGGTTCGGTAGATTCAGGATAGGATTTGAGTAGCTTATAGTCATTAGAAGAGTTGCACAAATCAAAGATATTGTTTTGATGGTTTTGAGCCGAGGGCTAGAGCTCTATTGAAGGTTTCTCCCACCAAGGAAGTATAGAGATTTTGTAGGAAGGGAAAGCTAAGCTTGATTTATATTGGTCCCTATGAGATTCTCAAAAAAGTTGGCAAGGTTGTTCATCTTTTGGCACTCTTGGCAGAACTAGCATAAGTTCATAACGTCTTCCACATCTCGCAAATGTAGAATTATGTTGCAGATCCCTCCCACGTGATACAACCTGATGAGATCGATCTCGGTGACTATCTATCCTATGAGGAGAGGCCCTTGCAAATTCTCAACAATATGCTACGCTGAACTAGGATGAGTCAGAGAGCTATGTTATCCGATTATTATTTTAAACAGGTTTTCCTTCTTAGTCATTTTTGTTTAAAATATTTACTTTATGTATTTTGGTTCCATTTTGGAAGTGAACTCTACACTCTTATGTTATGGAATATCCTTGTTATGTATTTATCTTGTCTCGCATCTTGATTTACCTTTGCTATGTAATTGCTATGATGATGGTTTATAGTTAGACTTATATCGATTATAGTGGTAAGACTCATTTATGTTTGAATAGCATTGTCTACTTCAATAAAATTTTTCACTAGTAAATTTTAGGATGTTATAAAAAAAACAAGGTTAACCAGGGTGAATGGAGGTGACACTTTAACATCAATTTACCTTATTGAGGTTAACAAAATCCTTTTTCAAATAGGGTGAATCAATTAATGCACCTTCATTAACTCTCATTCAACCCAAACCAAATGTATTATAAGAGTATGAGATCATTGCTCCCACAACGATTAAATAATAACACAAAAATCTAATCATTCTAATTAGGCCTAGGTAATTGAAATCAAATAATTTTTTTTTACCTAATTCTAAACCGAAAATTTCCAATCAACTACATTAAACTAAAATGTAATCAAACAAAAACTAATAAAGGTAAAACCAATTAATAAAAGCTACAAAAGAATCCGGATCTACCACTATCTAATTATACTAACCAATAAATCAATTACTTGATTATTTCAATTACTACTTATGAACCAAGAGAAATATTTAACTAACGCTCTCTTTCGAGTTACATGGTCCTATCGTACATTAGCAATCTCGATTTCTCTAGTTAAATAATTTTAATAAAAGATGATGCTTTATATTCAATTAATTATTTATCATTTCCTATTATTTTAAAAATTATATAATTGTTCGCACAACTCGTTCAATTCCTATTTATACTATTTAACCTAAAGTAGAGTATCAGCTCTCGCATCTTTTTTCAACTTGTTAAACACTAGTTAAAAGTGATCAACCTATTAATTATGCACAATCAATAACAATAGCATAAAATACAATGAATAATTTATTAATCCTTCAATCAATTAATATATCATTATTAATAATATGCTTTCACCATATCCTTGATATAATAAAATTAGAACATGATATTAATTAAAATAAAAATAATAAAATAAAATAAAATATATAAATTATATAAAAAATATAAAATCTAAAAATATTTAAATATAAAATTAAAGTATTTTAGATCTAAATTTAGAATCAAGAAATAATATTGTGTTATTCGAATGGCCAGTGACGTCTAATTTTTTCGGGCAACTGGTTCCTCTTTGCCGGATTTTCTGCTTTTACTTTTTTTCTTTTCTACTGCACCGTATATTTCACATACACACACACACATATTAAAATAAAAAAGGAATATGACAAAAATAACTTTTGATTTTCTTGCACTAAAGGCGATTTCCCTCGCCCCCAGGGCCTTCGCCAGCCGGCCCGACAGCATCGGTAGAGGTAAATCATGGTGACTCAGCGACCAAGCACATGGTGGTCCTAGCCGTGACAAAACTAACTTTTGATTTTCTCCTTATCACTAGTGTTGCACACTTATGGAGATGCAGATGGTAAGAGATAGGGAAACTATAATATCGCAAAATTTGAAGTACATTTCATATGCATTTCAAAGAAATTGGGAACATGAAAACAAAAATGAGAAAATACTTATTAGTTGCCGAGGCACACCAACACGCGCACACTGTATAATACGAGTGTGAATATAAATACTCATATTCGGGCTAGTCTATTATATTTCTATTCATTCATTAGATCCCCTCCAAAAAAAAAAAGAATCTCCATTCCCAATCCCATCCCACAAGATGAACTCTCCGGTAAACATCTTGCAAGCTACCCGTAACGAAAGAAGAATCTTAAATATTTGGAACGCGAGGCGTCGTGATTGGGATCGAGTTAATCTCGATCATCCATTTACCTTCGAGAAATTGGCTATGGATCCTGTGCAAAAGGAGGTGATTATTAAAGATTTAGATCATTTTTTGCGGAGGAGAGAGTTTTACAAGAGAGTAGGCAAGGCATGGAAAAGGGGTTACTTACTGTACGGTCCACCGGGGACAGGAAAGTCGAGCGTGGTGGCTGCTATGGCTAATTATCTAAGGTTTGACGTTTACGATCTGCAGCTCGGTATGATCGACGATGATGCTATGCTGAGGGACCTTATGCCGAAAATTAAAAATAAATCTGCACTTGTTATCGGCGATATCGATTGGAGCGTCGGTCTTCCTTCCAGTTCTTTGATTGGCAGTGAGGAAGATGAAGAGGGCGACGTTAGGAGCAGCATTCAGACCAAAGAGGTTAGTGCTTGATGCTGTTTCCCTGTCCTAGTATTGATAATAATAAACATGGAAAAATTACCCATATCTTATGTTTTGGTGTTTTAAATGCAACAATTCTTTTTTCTCGGACACTAATAATTGGTTTGAATTGTTATAAATGGAGTGAAGATAAAAATTAAAAATTAATTTATTTAAAGAAATTAGCGACGATTCAGTTTGATTGACATGGATAAAAGCTAAAAAGAAATTTCTTTATGTTTTAATTTTATATCGGATACTCTTGAAATTAAAATTTAGTACAAAAGAATTTAATTCACAATGAATATAGGTAAAATTTTAATTCTAATACATCTAGTTGTAATTATTAAAATTGGTATTTAAATACGGTTAATCAATTGATTGACTTTCATTTAATTATATTCAACCTTATTAAACTTATCATAATATAATATATTATGTATAGTATGACTATTATTTTTAAATACCTACAAATAAAATCCATAAAATAAATAGGGGAAAAAAACATCCTCGTTACCAAACAATCAAAACTGATCAGGAGCAACAATCAACTAGATTAGCGAATTTCTGAGTTACATCCAGCAACGCAGATGTCACTATTGCTGAACATCATTGATGGCATATGGTCAAACTACGGAGACGAGATAATCATTATATTCACTACGAATCATAAAGACGGGCTTGATCCAGCTTTGTTATGGCCCGGGCGCATGGACGTGCACGTTAACATGTCGGTTGAGCATGCCTATCTTTAAGATCCTAGCAGCTAATTACCTACTGATCGAAGATTATCCACTCTTTGGGGACATCGAGAAGCTAATACAACAAGTCGTACAAGTTACTCCAGCGCAGATTGCAGAGGAGCTGCTGAGAAGCGAGGATGCTGCCAGTGACATTGCGCTTCAGCGGGTTATTGCGTTTCTGAAAGGGAAGAAGAATGACCCCACCCATGAGCAGGATGCCGTCTAGCAGGTTAGTGGCCAAGGAGAAACGAGCCCGAATGGTGTAGAAAAATCACACGATAAAGAGGATGATGTCTAGAACTGAAAATATTTCAGTACTAAGTTTCTGCGCTTCTTTTAATGGATAATTTGCATGGTAGTAGTATTTAATTAGTAAGAGTGTAGTCAATCATTATGTGCTACTATATGAGGTAATTCATTCAATTCCAAGGCTAGATGTTTGCTTGAGTGAAATCTTGTCAGTTTTTCTTAAATAAATAAAAATGATTATTGTACTAATTACCAATAGCTTTCTTTTAGTTCTTACTTTGTCATATCGGAAAGTGCTGGTTAGGGGTATCAATTGATATGGTTTGAGTTGGATCGGGTAAGAATTAGATTCAGATTTTTTTATATTATTTAAATTTAGATTTAATTAAGATATATTTAGTTTTGAAAGTTGATATTCAGATCTAGATCTATCTGATATAGTAGAAAAATAAATTCTAAACCGATTCTAAATGCATTTGGTTATTTTTGTTTTTTCTTTCTAAAAATCTATATAAGTAAAAATATATTTATATTTTATATAACTTAATATATATTTTTTTTATTAAAAATAATTTCTTCGAGTAAAAATTTAAACATTTTAAAATTGTTTTTGTAAAATTTAAATAGTATTTTAATATTTTTGGAATAAAATATTATACATAATATTTATAAAATAAATACGCAGAAATAAAGTTAAAAAAAATAAATAAGAATACCAAACACGTTCACGATAAAAATGTCAAACATAATATATATATATATATATCTATATATATACTAAACAGGTCGGAGTTGGGTTTGGTTCTGAGACAGCTAGACCCAAATCAAGACCTGTTTAGATATATATAAATCTAGATCCGACTTAGACCTATCGGGTCTAAAAATTATAAATCTAGACCTGCTAAAAATGAGGCAGATCTAGTGGATCTTGGTAGGTTAAGAACCCATCGCCATTCCTAGTGCCGGCAATATCATTCAACCATCTCATTTAGTCACCGATGGTAAAGAATAGCGAATATGCAATAGACAGTTGTCGACACTTCACGACCTAGGTTATCTTTGTCTTTAGTACACGTGGCCGGGTAGAAATCCTACCAGCATCAAAATCTCTTTCTTAAATTTGAGTTACCCAATTATACTATTCAATTATCTTTTCTTTTATCTTTAATACTTTTATCAATTTAACTCAAATTTAATTCTCCACTCTATATCTCACTACTTCATATTTACACCACCCAATTACTTTTATCAATCACACCACCAATTATTTATACTTTATAATATTTAACTTTTAATTTATATTAATCTATAAATATCAATTAATAATCTTATATAACCAAGTTTCATTAAATATAATTTTGTAAATAATTTATTTAATAACAACTATTTTTTAATAAATACATAAATATCTCACATATGCTTTAAAAGTAAAAAATTAGTCTAAAAAGTTTACTAAATATGACTCTGTTTCCATACTTTGTGGACCTCAAATTTGAGGTATTTTTTCTACACTTACAACCTTTTCCTCAAATTTAAGATTGTAAAGCTTTTTTTTCCTCCCTATTGTAGATACTCTTAAAGTTAAAATTAGAATATGTCAGGGAGGCATTGAGAGAATACCTCATCTTTCGCTATTACCTAGGGATGGTAATAATTCTTACGCGTTCAAATTTCGATAAGGATTTTTTTATTCAGGATCTGATTTAGAAAGAAATTTTGAAGATGGGTTTGGGTTCAAAAATTTTTTAGGAATTTTTTTATGGACGAGGATTGAGTTTCCATTATTGAACTCGCTCCGATATAATTCTCCACTCTATATCTCACTACTTCATATTTACACCACCCAATTACTTTTATCAATCACTTGTATTTTAAATAATAGTTTATACAAGAGCCTAAATCTATATATATATATCACATGCGTGCGCACACATGAATATATTATAACATTTTATTTTTTTCTAAAAAAATGACAAAACAAGAATAAAAAAGAAAATAATTTATTAAAAAAATTTAGGTACACTACCCAAAAAGGAGTTTTAATAACGGTTATTTTATGGCTGTAATAAAATTTTGAACCGTTATTAAATCACTCGTTATTAAATCTTTAGTAACGGTTCATGATTGTCATTAAAAATATACAAAAAATCATAAATATGTGCGTAAACTTCATATTTAATAACGGTTTTTCAGTCAAAACCGTTGTTAAAAACCAGGTTTCAATAACGGTTTTCAAGTAAAACCATTATTAAAAACTAGGTTTCAATAACGGTTTTAAAGTCAAAACCATTGTGGAAAAGAAAGTTTTAATAACAGTTATTATAAAAATTGTTCGTAAAATATGATCCAATTAGGGTTTCATTCATTGATCATGCATTTATTAAACCCTAATATGTATTAAATGATCATAAATTTGAGATGAAATATAAACATTTAATAATGGTTTTTAATCAAAAAAGTTATTAAAACATCTATAATAACGTTTTCATTAAGAACTGTTATTAAAGCTATATGTTTTTTATTTATTTATATTTTTGTTGTTTTACTCCTGCCCATATACACAGTTGTATGTTCAAATATTTACTAAATCTATAATATAAAACAACATCAATTCATATATACATGCATGTCTTCCTCCCAAATGATGGAGGCTTATCTTCAATCAAGCTCTAATTAGTATGTCTAAATACACTGTGCATATGGAGGAGTGAAAATTAGTAGGCGTACCACAATTAGGTAGCTCTACACTCCAAAGTCATAAGTTCATACATCATAGCCTAGAAGACCAAAAGACGTAGATGAAATACAAACCTAAACGTACATGTAGAATATAGATTCCTAGCTAATACCGAATGTATGAGTGCACGTGCTTGGCCCATTTGTCTCTAACTTCATCAGTTTCATCAACATTATATTTTTGGCATCGTGCATAGACATTGATGAAAAACAACAATGCCTAAGTTTCAATTAATATACAGTTAGCACTTAGGTCAAGTACCAAATATATATGTCATGATTCATTAATGGAAAAATATAGAAAATTACATATACATGACTTGGATCTATGTTGACCGATCTATTTTGGACTATGAGATCCATTGCTCCACATATATAGTATCCATAAACATCGCCATTTTTTGTTGTTGTGAATACTTTCAAATGAATTCAGTTAGCTCTCTAACTATTAGATATTAGTTTGAATTAAAATAGATACAAAGTAGTTGTCTTCCTACTTACCATTGTAGGCTCGTATTGAAGGCTATTTAGGTCTGGGACACCATTCTCACCTTATGATACGCTATCTGTAGTGCCCTAATAAATAAAGTTGGATACAAAATATTGTAAGTATATATACCTCAAATAATTAAAGTAGAATATATGCATAAATAAGCTAAGGAAGTAAAAAGTGAAAAGTATATTAACATGTCGATAAATTCCTTCCCATCATAACAAGTGACGTCAAAAGACACGTTATAGGTTCGAAGGGAATCAAACACATATACTTTATTAAGATTAGGTTAGATGGTGTACAAAACCCAATGTTCATTTGTGAGGTGATGAATGAGATAAAGTTTGTTGTATCCCTCAATCAAAATTTGATCCGCTAAATAGTTTTTGTGACTACCCTCTCTTATTGTAGTACAGGAAGCTACATAGTCTAGGCACATAAACACAATAGAGGACAACATTCCCTCCATTGTAGCACGACTAGCTACTAACCTATGGATGACAATAACAATGCATACTTGTTAATAACTAATAATTCATATAAGAGGTCATAAAAATTCCAATAGTAAAAGAAGTACTAAAATTTGAAATATGAAATAATACTTACGTGACATAAATGACAACACTCGTGGTTGACATCCATTCCTAATTATAAATATCGCTTTTGTCAACCGTCGATACCATGTAAGTAGCATCGTCCCTCCCAATATACTCAGAACGACAATCAATGAAAATATAATTGTCCCTAAGGTAGTTATGTGTATAGAAATACAGTAAAGCTAGTGTTGGTGGAGGTTGGCTCTTTTTTGAAGAAGGAATCTTTTGTGGGGCAACTGATTTTTCAGATTTAGCTCTCTTTCCTTTAATAACGCCATCTTTTGTATTGCTCGTTCTACTAGTACCTCTCTTGGTTTTACTAGTAGGAGCAACCTTCTTTTTTGATTCCTTAATTGATAATAATAAACGAAATATGTGTTGAGTATATATATATGTATGAAAAAGGTATAAATAATGTAATGAATAAAGAAGGTCTAATAATGATATCGAATGTCATTAACTCTTCAGTAGTGAGAAGTATCTAATCTGTTGGCTAAGGCACGAAGCTTCCATGAGCTTGTAGTATTATGGCTGTCTCATCACCCTTTTTTTTATAGGAAGGCAATGGTGCACTGCCAATGATTTGAGTGTCAATACTCACTGGCCTTGTATTTAGGGTTAAGTTATACCCGTGGAATTTTTTCATTTGGGTACTATGATTGATGCATACCTTTCCTTTCATCAAAAGAGTTGAAAGGTCATTTGCTAAAAAGTCACATTTATGAAAACTCTAAAATAAAATATTACACATTCTTAATTATTTATTACACCAAATACATTTAATAATAATTCATAGTTTGTAATGCTTACCTTGGGAAGAGAAGAAAAACATGCATCAGCTTCACAACTATCTCTAATGCTATTTATATTAGGTATGTGAAGCTGATCATGGTCGACTGAATTGGATGGCTTATACCTTTGAGACTTAATAAATGACAAATTTTGCTCCATTTTTGCCATCTGTTCAAATTCCATGCTTAATTTCTAGGTGAGGATGGCCATTTGCTCATTAGTGCTACGAGACCCACGAGATTGACCACACGCTTGTTCTCGTAATACCTAATCCTATACCCCTATGTCTTCTAGGGTATTCTACAATTCTTGTAGCCTGAGATACAATATTATATTGGTCCACCCCCTCCTCAGCATCTGACGTTTGAAGTTAGTCCTGCAATATATACAATATATGTAAATTTAGCTTATAGGAATAAGCATAATATAATAGTTTTCAAAACGAAAACTAAGTAGGGTTCTAGATATATTCAAACTTACAATTTTTTTGCAGCAACCTCTACATCTTCATTAATATATTCATCTTTTGTTACTCTGCCCTTCTTCCATAATGTACCAATATTGATGGACGAGGTACATTGATCCAAGTATTGGGCTAGGAGCTATAAATAAAAAATAATCTTAATTAAGAATATTATTATAAAATTCGACTTTTACATGTAAATAAATAAATTAAAATTGTAGACCAACTCCTCTTCAAGGGCTGTATAGCCTTTGCGAGCCATATTATGCTGGTATTTATTCTGCTTAGCAATCTCTTTATTTTTGGCATTTTTTTCCTATGTTACAAGCCAAAATATAGTCACATGGTTATTTAAATATTAAGCATAACATTGTTAATAAAACATTTTAATTATTATCTAACAAATACCTTAAAATCCTCTAAAAGATGATCTACAATAAAATTGGTTCCAACTTTCTTGATTAATGAAACCTTATCATTTGGGTGGATTCTACTATAGAGAACCATCCCTCTTTCTGTACATTTTTCTACGAGTTAAGTATAACCTAAATGTTCTTAGATGCTCCCCCACAATGTCTAGGAAGCTATTTCTTCCTAGTCTCCGGGACTTTGAAGACTCCATGCAAAATAAAACATATAGATGTATACCGAAGTTAATGTATTAAAATTAATAATATTTGACATAAAAAATAATTAAAAAAATAGCATATTTACTATAATTTTATGCCAAATATTCTCTTTAAGACCCTTTAGAACCTACTTCCAATTATTATAGAAGATAGGAACACGGTTACGGCTGATGAGTAAAATGTATAAAGAACATGTCTGCATAAGGGCCAATGGAAAGATTATAAGTATTCCATCCCAACTCGACTATTTCTCCTTTATTCCTCATGTCCATGATGATTCTCATAATAATAGGTCCTCTTTTCCCTTCTTCATCACTACTGTCCCTATCAATTATTTTTTTGGCCATATCTCTACAAAAAATCAATAAATAAATTATGTTAGAATCTTATGTATTGACCATAATGTACCACTATATTATCCATATAATAAATATCCTTTTAGGAAGGTGGAAAAATGCATTTAAAAAAACCAACACACATATCATATGTTACAATATTATTACATTCATTGCCTTCTTTTCCTTCTTTTTTTCCCCCTCATTTCAAGATTGGTTTTATGATATGATATATATATTACTTCATGTTAATCATCCTAACATATATTTCTTCCTCATTAATTTTATTGTTATCATCATTCAATAATTGAGTTGCTTGTACAGCTGAGACATACTCTTTATTCCAATTGGCATTATTTTAATCATCACATTCATTGACATTTCTTTTCTTCATAGATAGTACCATAGACAATCTGTTATTAGTAGGATCAATGGCAAAGAATACTTGTGTCACTTATGATGCTAAGATGAATGGGTCTTATTTATACTCTGCCCTATTAAGATATACTAATGTGAATCCATATTCATATCTAACCCCATAACTATTATCAACCCATCTGTAGCTGAATATAGGGACTTTATATGTTTAACCACAACATAATAATTTATATCTACATAGGTTGCATTCTTATTTTTCGCACTAGCAACATGCATTGCCTCAACCACTAAATTCACCCCACAGTTCTCCATTATACTCTTCTCATCTTGTTCTTTTGTATAATAAGTGTAGTTGTTGATAACATAACTGGTATATAAAAAAACTTCATGACGAGGTTTCTAAGACAACCAATGCAGAGCTTCAAAAATTGAAGTTGGAAAATATCTAATGAGTGGAATGATGCGATCTATTTTCTAATCGATAAAGGAAAGATTATATTTATTGATTATCCATTTCTCAGTATTTGATGGATTTTCAATCTGTAAAGAAAGCATATGTTCCTCAATATACAAATGAACATCATCACTACTGTGTAATACATATAGATGTGCTTTATGGAACATGTCAGGGTCTACATGCCTGAACTATTTGCCCCTAATACCCTATCTTTTGATTTTTTCTGCATGTCAATAATTAGGAATACCAAGAGCTTTAGCATTTGATAAGTACTTCGTACAAAACTCAAATGCCTCTTCCATAAGGTAACAATATGTCTTTCTCGGTGATATCGATTCTTGCATAACCTTTTATCAACTTCATAAACCATTCAAAGGGTTACATCTAGTGTCCATGAATAGGTCCTACCATTTTTATCTCATAAACTAAATGAACAATTATATATACCATAATGTTAAAGAATAAGGGTGGAAAGTACATTTCAAGCTGGCATAAAGTAATCACTATCCCTCCTTACAAGGCATCCAAACAATCAGGATGTATGGATTTAGAGCAGACGGCGTTAAAGAACCAACAAAGCCTCGTGATAGTAATTTGAACATACTTTGGAAAAATGCCATGTATAGCTATCGGTAACAAGTGCTGCATCAAAATATGACAATCATGAAACTTTATGTTAATAATTTCAACTATTTAAACAACACAAGCGTTTTGAAATTTGAAGAATACCCTTTTGGAACCTTGACACCATTAAAGAATTTGCAAAATAAATTTTTTCTCTTTTCTAGAAAGAGTATGCTATGTCGGTGGTAAATATGTTCTTTTTCCATTGTCTCACAGTATCAGTTCCTGTCTAATACCTATTTCTTCCATATCCATTCAAACATTGATGCCATTTTTAGTCTTGCGTGGATCATTAAGTACTCCACCAACAAGACTGTCACATATATTTTTCTCAATATGCTTTACATCAAGGGCATGTCTCATGTATAGAGATTCCCAATAAGGAAGGTCGAAGAATATTGAAATCTTCTTCCACCCAATTGATGGAGGCTTATATTTATTCTTCTTCCCAAACTTGACATTCAATGTTTCATCTTCAGCCACATTTGTTGACTCGTCAATCAGATTGGTGCGTGCCCTTCTTCTCGGAAGCCATTGAATGTTTTTCTTTGGCTATGATAATGATGATTCTTTGATAAAAACCTATGATACCCAAGGAAGATAGTCTTTCAGCCATATGATGAGTCTTTCGGCCATAGCTGAACAAATCAAGTATTCTCCTTACATATCAGACATGCATAATAACCTTTCACACTATAATATGATGAGTTGTCATATGTCGGGAAATCGTTTATAGTATAGAATAACATTGCTCTCAAAGTAAACTTTTCTTTACTATATGCATCAAATACTTCAACGCCTATATTACACAAGAACTTCAAATCATCAATCAAAGGTGCCAAATAAACATCAATATCATTCCTCGGTTGGTTTAACCCCGAAATGAGCGAAGAAAGCATCATATACTTGCGTTTTATATAGAGCCACAGAGGTAGATTGTATATAAATAAAATCACCGGCCATAAAATGTAGGTGCCTTGATTGTGCGGATTCATTCTATCCACAAGAAGTGCAAGGCACACATTTCTTGCTTCTTTACCAAATTCAGGAAATAAGCCATCAATCATTATCCATTGTGGAGATCCAGATGGATGACTAAAAGGCCCATCATCTATCTTCTCATTAGCATACCATCTCAAGTTCTTGGAATCTTCAATATTATTAAACATCCATCTTAATATTAGTATTATAGAAAAATACCATAACACCTTAGCGGACACCTTGTTCTTATTATATCATGGTACTTTACATTCAGGTTTAGGATAACTATCCAAAGATGCATTGTCATTGCCAAATAAAAAACAATCATTAGGGCATACATGTATCTTCTCATAACTCATGCGCATAGGGGAAAGAATCCTCTTCTCTTCATAGGTATAATCAGATAGAATGTAGTCATTAAGAAGCATATCCTTTATAAGTGTTTATAGTTCCATGAAACTCTTATCAGTCCATCTGTTATATGATTTTAAGTTGTACAACATTAAACTAGTAGATAATTGAGTAAATTTCTTTTAATCACCGTATAAAGGTTTCTCCAAGTCATTCAATAACTTCTCAAATATTTTTAGACAATCCCGAACACTTTCCTTAACCTTTTGAGTCATCTCTTCTAATGAATATCCCTCATAGTTATCAAATGATGAACCACTAATGTCACTCCTAACATCTTCATTATCATATTTAGACTCTATTTTACTATGCCATATCCAACAAGTATAACTTGTATTAATTCCATACACAAACAAATGATCTCTCAAATCATCAATGTTGACACACTGAATATAAGCACATTTTAAACAAGGATAGACTATTCTATTAGAATCCCAAGTATGTTCAACTACAAACTTGATGAAAAACTCCACTCCTTTGTTATATTCTATAGACAAACAATTTATATACAACAATTTTCGATCCAGAGTTTTTCAATCTAGATGTATCCCATGCAAAAGTAATTATTACAAATTAATTAAATTTTAAGCTTAATAATTCACAAATTGCTCATACTTCGAAATAATTAATCTCAAATGTATCATGCTATTCTATATATATATACGAATCATGCTAACATATTTTCAAAAAGATATTAATACTCAAACTTCTCATACTTAGAAAGAGTTCATATATATATATATATACACATACATACATACATACATACATATATACATAGCAAAAAATTATACCAAATTACAAAAGATATACATACTACGGGATTAAAGTAATAGTAGCACTATATACATCAAAAGGTTACTACAGGCTAAACAACTAAAAATGAAAAATTCATAACCGTAAAACTAAATCTCCCAGTAACCCATTTTTTCCTTTAATATTCTCATCATTTTTACCCTTTTTAAAAATATTTTATACCTACAAATTCCATAAAACGAAGCCCATTCCACACCCATAAGAGCCACACAAAACAGCCACAAGCCCCTTTGTAGTTGTATGTCAAGTCCTTTTCAGCACTTGGGAAGAACAATACAAATTTTGGGAAAGAATAAGGAATATTAAAAGATATTACTTACTCCTTTTTGTTGCTTACAAGATTAAAAGGGTCTTCATCTCTTTCCTTCTGAGTCATGTGGCTATTATATGAGTTAGATATATGCCAGGAGAGCCATCATATTTGCAATCTTCTCAACACCCTACCCATGACCAAAATTCATTGTTGGGGGTATTAGGTATATTTATTCCTTCATTTTAGTTCAAATCACATGTATTAGTTGGATAAGTTATAACCTTTAATCCTGCACTTCATCTATAAGTGTCAAGGATATAATGAAAGAGAAACACACAACTTAATGGATGCACCTTTTCTCTCTATTATACCTAGATTCCCTCATTCAGAACTTAAGTGTAAGAGTTTGAAGTTTGAAAAAATCTTTCAAGATGTATCCTAAGAGCTTACACCTTAGGTGGTTCTTGTGAGTATTGATTCATAGGGTTACTAAGAATCAATTTTATTCACTCAAATCTCTCCCCATTCTTCTCTTTATTTTCAGTTATTCTAAGCTAATTTAGAACACTACCTCCTAGCAAGATCCATATTTGATCTCATATACATTTGTACACCAGAAATGGAGAGTTGATTTCTAAGGGCTTAAGAAAGCATCATATAAGTATTTTAATTTAATGTTATACATTACTATTTTGTAAATAATTTGCGTGTCTAATACTTCAAGTTATGTTTGTAAGAAGAAAAGGTAATACATCGCAATCTAGAATCACAAAGTCAAGCAATGGAGGCAAGTTCATGCAATGGCCCACAATTAATTAATGAGACTGTAATAGCAAGTAAAGGTCTTGGTCAACGTCGAGGATTTAGGAGGGGTGTCGGACACATAGTGTCAGGATATTCTTCATTGAGTGCTTCTATTGCTAGTCATACTCTATGGCTTGATTCTAACGCCTCCTGATCCACTAGTACCTAGCCTGACCTTAGACTTAATGAAATATTGTGGTTGCTACGAAGTCATGATGCTGGGATGGATTATATAGATGGACAAATTGATGGTATAATGTAGTACATCTTTATATAGCAGCATCCTCTCCCCCCTTAGAATGAAGAGATTAATGATGATGATATATTTGGTGGAATATATTAAGTTATCTTTTTTCAATATCTAAAATATTTGGAGATGAGATGAATTTTTTTTAAATATGTAAAATATTCGATTAGATTAAATTTGATGCATTATAGTTATGTTTTAATATATATTCTTAATTATAACTCTCACTCTCTCTCTCTATACACACACATACTTAAATTTTTATTATCATTTTTTTCTTATAGTAAAAAAGGGAAAGTATCATCTCTTTGCATGGGTATAGGAACGACAAGTTGTTGCTAGAAATCCCTATTTTTTTAATAAAAAAAATACATAAAATGTGTCGATACAAAAACACACTTTCAACGATGATGGATTATCTCTATAAATTCAAAAAATTGAAAATAATGGCAAAAAAATTTGAAAATTATCGTCGCTATAACTTTCAAGATTTTAAAAAAAGTCAATGTAAATCTAAGAAGTGTTGTCACCAGAAAAATATCTAGCAATGCTCATTGTCATTGTTGAATTTGTTTTAGCAATGACATGTTCATCTATCATTGAAGTTGTTTCTGGACACGAATTTGTAGTGGCGACTTTATGGCGATGACAGGTTGTCACTAGATCATTGTAGTGACGATTGTTTTTTTGGTTTCAACGAGGAAAATTTTTTCTAAATAGATACTTTTTCTTGTAGTGATAAAAGACTATCTCGAAACTCTTATTTTAATAGAAGGGGATGTGCAAAATCTCTCTATTTTTCTCCTATATTCATACCGAATAAAAGTCTTATATTTTTCCTTCCACATATGTTCATTCTTGTGATTGTAATTTACTCTGAAAATTTTCATAATCTTTTAGTTTAACCGAAGGGGTTATTATCTACCTAACTAAGGGATGTTTTATTTATTTTTATTCCCTACAACCTTAACCCATGGAATTGATAGTGCAGAATGAAAGTAACTATTCATGCATCCTACCTTAAGTCACTTACACATTCACCTATATGGGCTCTCATAGTTCTTTTATTTTGATGTAATTGTATCCTTTTGATATTAATTATCTCACAGGTGGAGGAGGATATGACCTAATAATTGAATTAGTGGTAGAGACGATGTTGAATCCTGATTGATGGATGTAGGAGGTGACTTTAGAGATTGTTAAAGATGTTATGCCCTCAGAGCATGGAAATAAATAAGTTTTGCAACTCACATATGAAAAATCACAACATGTTAATATGGTTTGACAGATATTCTGAATCATGTTCACTAGAACATAATATTTGGAAGAAAAAAAAAAGGCTTCCTTACTTGGCCGAAATCATGTCGTAGGATAGAAGACTAAGGTTCAATACCCCTGATTTGTGTTCTTGACCTTATATGGTAAATATTAGGTTTTAGGCATATTGTATTACTCTTTAGTGCTCGTTTGGTTTGGGATAATAAAGGTGAAAAATTTACTTCCATATATTTTATATAATTTAGTTAAAATTAAATATTTTTATTCTAATAAATATTTATTTTAAATTTTAATTTGATCTAAAATAATTATTTTATTAAAAATATATTTATTATTATTAAATACTTAATATACAAAATAAAAAATAAGTAGAAACTTTTTCCATCCTTATTAGTCTCGTACCATACAAGCCCTTATAAACAACGTAACTCGGGTTTTTACCCTTCCGTTCTTTTTTCTTTAAAAAAAGATTCTTTGATACGAATTAGAAATTCAAAGTTTTAATCATACGAGAGCTAGCACTATCTTTTGTATAAAGTGGCTCACAATTTTATGGTGCATGTATGTTAGTGAGTTAAGATCAATGACTACTACATTTTCAACGAATTGCTCATTATACGCCGCCGCCAATCACGTTCAATTACCTCCCTTAAGCATTGTTACATCACTTTCTGCATCGATTTTCAAGCGTGTTGTCACGCGCTCAGAGGTTTCGGCCCCAGCGCCCCTGGCAAGGCCAGCATCCGTCGACCCATACAACTGAGCACCATGTCGAATATGCGTAACATCCTACGATAATAACACAATAGAGACGCATAAGAGGGACACCGAGTCGTACCTGAGACATAACATCGACATTAGCAACCATCAGGCAACTACGGAGCACCCATATTTGCATGGCTCATTGGCTAGATGCTTGGGGCAAGTCATGGACCGTGACATTCTCCCCCATCCAAAATTGCAAACGCCCTCGTTTGCACCACAGAAGGGTCCCAACATTACTTCCCTGCATCTCAAGCACTATCCTCGCGACAGTCCTTCAACGCTCACCTCATGTTGGGAAAACATCGTGCAAAAATCATACGTTGTCCCGCAAGGCTCGTAGTCCAACCAACATCTCGTACTCAATATATCTGTTGCGGCATATCCGACTCCATTGCAGCGACAATCCATGCGCGCCCGAGATTGCCTCATCGTGCTGCCCTCAACAACTCATTTCAATGGCCAGGATCCCACACCAAACCATGTCCACCAACACCCCTTGTCAATGGACCCGTGCAGCACTCAACCCCTTGGCTTCACTCCTTCGAAGTTGGTCATCACTCAATGTGCCTAACATCAATGGCCTACCCACACTCCTTTGGGGTACAGCCAACAACAGGGCAAAATGCTTGCTGACTGACACGGGCAATGAGCCGCTCTGATATCACTTTGTCACGTGCTCAGAGGTTTCGGCCCCAGCGCCCCTGGCAAGGCCAGCATCCGTTAACCCATACAGCTGAGCACCATGTCGAATATGAGCAACATCCCACGATAATAACACAATAGAGACGCATAAGAGGGACACTGAGTCGTACCTGAGACATAACATCGACATTAGCAACCATCTAGCAACTAGGGAGCACCCATATTCGCATGGCTCATTGATTAGATGCTTGGGGCAAGTCACGGACCGTGACAGTGTGCTCTGCGCTTGATCTAACGCTGATTGTAATAAGTTTACCCTTTACATCATTGGAATTAGGAAGGCAAAAAAGAAACAAAATTAATCCCTTGAGCTCCTGAGGTTTTGAAGGGCCCGTCCTCAGAATAAAACAAAGATAAACGGATAATTTTAATTCTTAATAATTATTTTTATGAGGTTTTAAATTTAAATCATAATACTTTATCGTATATCTCAGGCGTAAAAGAATAAGTGGATCTGCTGAGATGAAATGAGTACAATCATAATGTAGGGATTTGATTTTTGCCGACAATTAAAAGTTATTGGTTGGAGAGTCAGCTTCTTGTAGACATCTGTAGTCACAAATACGTATTTTCTTTACTTCTAAAGTATATATCGTAATTTACCTCAATCGTGTTGATTTATAATAGCGTTGACGGCAGTACTTAAGATAAGAGTATTATTAGTAGACAAGTAGAAAAGAAAAAAATAATAATAAAATGCCTGGAGCTCCTTGAGCTTCTAAAAAAGTATAAGGCAACCAAGAAAGGAAAGAAACAGGATGAGGGATGGGCACGTCTGTAGAGTAGAACAAAGGCAAAAGGGTAATTTTAATAATTAATAACTATTTTTAATGAATTGTAAAGCTTATTATTATTATTATGGTTACTAAAAATATAAATTTGAACAATAATAACGATTTATCCAAAATTATAATTATGTTAATAATATTTGAAATAAAAAAATAATTTTCATCATTATTTCTAAATTAATATTTGTATATTTAAAAAATAAATAAATAAAATCATTCAAAATTTTCATCATCAAGATAATTAAATAGCAAAGTTTTATGTTAAAACAAAATTTATATTAAAATGAATAATAGAAATCAAAGTGAATTCTAGATGCTTGATATGCGTGCTCTTAGAGGACCAGAATATTGTGTTGGACTAGCACATGATATGCTACTTTGGTTATTTGGCCAATTGAAACAGGTTGTCAAGTTAGAGAAGTGTTAATAGTTTCTGACGTCTGTACTGATTCAATATCTGCGCGTCTTTGTTTTTAAAGAGAACAACTTATGGAACAAATCTCAGAATGTGGGCGAAGGAGACTAAGGCTTCTTGATACAAATACTACTGTATACGTCCCTCATGCCCACGGTTTTGCTAATTGAACACAGGGAGCTTCTTAATTTTGAGGTATCGCGCCACTATATCTGTTGTTCTGACCACTCGATTCCGTAGGTTGTTGTACGGACGAAAGCTACGTGCATTTGGGCCGCAGATATTGGCAAAGCGAATGCTGGAGGTGCCTATACTTCTAAACGACTCGGGTTCCAGAGTGTCTGAAAATTAGCAGCAATTCGCCTATCTGTAAAAATCAGAATTTTAACAACTAATAATTTTTATCACTAATTTCAATCCGGCTAAAAAAAAATTATTGATCGCTGGTAGCTATTAATGTTCCCTTACTAAATGCTTTAATAACCAACGAAAATTTTTTAATCGCTAAAGTAATAGTAATGACATATAATATTGGTTGTTAAAGCAATAACAACATCGTACATGCTATTGATCTCTAAAAGAAATAATGACAACATAAAATATTTGTTCCTATCATTAATAACAACAATGTTTAATATTGATTGTTATAAATAATAACGACGAACAAAATATACCATCGTAAAAAATATTTGGGACCAATTTTTTTATTGTAAATAAATAAAATTGTTACATCAATAACAATTAATTTTTTCTATCACGATTAAATTAATTATAAAAATTATCATGCCAATACCAACAACATTTTCCGTCACTACTAAAATCCATTCATTATTAACGACATAATTTATTGACTGAAAATGCCATCATTATATATTCAAGAATATAATCGACATTTTAATATTATTCTCAAGCATTACACGTGTATGCAAATATATTCATGTCAATCTTCTCAAGTCATATACCTCTACAAATATATATCTATTTTAACACATTGATATAATTTTCTAAATGCATGTATAAAAATATTCAACCAAATATTTATACACATAGTTTGTATCAAATTTCTGATACAATAAAATTATTGATCAAATATAAATATATTACAAGAGATCTACATGACACTGTTTGAAATGCCCCAAAAATTCTAATTTTATTAATTATTATTCAATAAGGTTTTATTAGAAAAAAATTAATTAAATTATTTTATTAAAATAAATGGAAATTAGTTAGGGAAAATTAATAATAAATTTATAAGTATTAGTTAGTAGAAATTTGGGTATTTTAGCTAATTAAATATTTTATTTTAGAAATTAGTTAAATAAATTATTTTATTTAAATTAAGAAGGAGAAAATAGTTTCAAACTAATATTAATTTTATAAATAATTTAATTGAAGAAAATTAGGGTGTTTTGCTAAGTAAAATGGAATTTATAAAAAAATCTTTCAAAAATCCTAAATTAGTCAAAAAAGGAAATTTAATATTATTTTTATTAAATATTTTATCCTAATTATCCAAAATATTTTAATTAAATTATTTAACCCCAAACCACTTCAAGTTTCCTTTTTCCTTTTTCTTTCCTTCTTTTTCTTTCTTTTCTTTCTTTTTCCTTTTTCCTTCCTCTTGCTAGATTGGGCCTGGAGCGCGGCCTAATCCTTTCTCTTTTCCTTCTTTCCTCCCGTGGCCCAGTGCCGCTCCCTTCTTTCTGCTCCTTCCGACGCAGCGTTTTATTCTTTATTTACCCGAGACGCCACATTCCGTTAAAAGCATTATAACTACAACCAAACCGGCCCGATTCCTCCCCCTTTTCCTTTCTTTCTTTTTCCCCCGACCGCCCGGCTCACCTTCTTCTTCTTCCTCCTTCCTCCGACGTCATCCACTTGTAGCTTCGAAGGACGAAAATGGCGCTGCTGGCTACACGTGTCTTGACTAGCCTTTCTCCCGCTCATTCTCTTTCCCTCGACGCACACTCCAACCTGAACTACCCCACTCCCCTTTTCTCGCCCATGTTTGCCTCATTTTCCCTTGCAAAGGTCGGGCATGATTTGAAATCGTGTTGACCGATCAACGTCATAACCACCCCATTTTCTCACCGGCTTTGACCTCCTAGTAACCTCCAAAACTCAAGCCTAACCTCTACCATTGTAAATACCCCTCGTATGGTCTGAATTCAAGCTTTCCTTTCCCCAAAACCCTAAGTGTAAGTTTGTGCGCCACCGCCACTTTAGACACACTTTCCTCCACCGTTAGCTAACCTTGCCACTGCCTCTGCCTCCCAAACTCTTCCCTGCAACGCCCTCTAGCTAACTAAACCATCCACATTCTTCGATTCTCCTCGCATGGGCCACCATAGCCGTGCAAAGTCCCCTACTCCTCTCGCAAAATTTTTACCCCCTAAACCTGTAAACCACCGCCCACCACCACATCCGCCACTTCTACCGCCCTCTGAACCACCCAAAAACTCCTACTAATTCTCCTCCACCAACCTATAACCTTCTTTTCTTTTGTTCTCCTTCCCCTTCCCTCTATTTCTTCATTTTTGCCCCTTTTAGATCACTTTTCCGGCCACCTTCGGGCACCACCACCGGTGCCACCCATCCTTGCCAACTCAAGGTGAAACCCTAGACCTTTTTAATACTTCCTTTCGAATTATTGAGAATTATTCTACTTTTATCCTAATTTTTAATGTTAATTCAATTATTATTATTATTATTATTATTATTGTTGTTGTTGTTGTTGTTATCAGCTGTAAATTAATTGATAAATTTTGTTGGCAGGGTTGGGAGTATTCTTGAGTTAGATAAATTATTATTCTCTAATTTTAGTTATTTAATGGAATTATTACATGTTTACTATTATTATTAATATTATTAACATTATTATTAATAATATTATCATTAGTATAATTATTTATTTAATATTATAATTATTAAATGGGAGCGGAGACCTTAAATTTTAATTAGGTCTCGCACCCTTGCTTTTTATTACTATTATTAGCATTTTTAACATTATTATTCTTTATATTATTATTATTATTATCTGTATTAACTTTTATATTATAAGTATATATATAGTATTAATATTATTATTACCATTATTGTATAGTATTATTATTAAATGGTGTGGTTTCAAAAGCTACCTTGTAATTTTAAGATTTATATTATTATTAATATTAATATTCTACTAATAAGAGTATTATTAATAATATTTAACTTTTATTATTATTATTACTATTATTATTATTATTATTATTATTATTATTATTATTATTATTATTATTATTATTACTATTACTAATACTATTTTGGTGAAGGATAGAAACCCTTATATCACCACTCATTTCGAATGAAAATAGTAATTTATTTGTATTTTCTAGTAATATTTTGTATAGTTAATTATAGTGAAATATTGTTTTAATTAAAAACCAAATCTTAGGATAAGTTAGGGAATAATAAAATAGGAGGGTGCCTAATTCGAGTATATTTTTATATAATAGGTGAACCCAATTAAATCCCTCAAGTGGAATAGGAGCGTGCGCCAAGACCGATGACATTTTAGGTAAGGGTGTTACTAAGGCCTATTGTGTGTTGATGTGCATTAAGTGCCTTTTATGTTATGCATCCTATGTTATTATTGTAATTATTTCGTATGTGGCATAATGTGGAGTTGAAGTATGTTTTCGTATGGCATGTGTACTATATGTGATGAAATATTGTGGTATGTGATGATATGTGATGTGGCCTTAAGACATACATGCTAGGGTTGTAAAATAATGATGGGGAGTGTAACAATGTGATGTTAGGGTTTTGAATGGAATTATGGTTTGCGTGGAGTTAGGGTTTGCATGGGAGCTAGAATTTACATGGAGGAAGTATGGTTAACGTGGTGTTAGGATTTTCCATGGAGTTGTGGGATGCACGGTATTAGGGTTTGCATGGCGTTGGGCTTTGCATGGAGTTAATGTTGCAGGGTGTAGGGCTTTGCATGGAGTTGTGGTGTAGGGTTTTGCATGGAGTTGTGGGATGCATGATATTAGGGTTTGTGTGGCGTCAGGAATTGTATGGAGTTGATGTTGCAGGGTGTAGGGTTTTGCATGGAGTTGTGGGATGCATGGTATTAGGGTTTGCATGGCGTTGGGCTTTGCATGGAGTTAATGTTGCGTGGTGGCATTAGGGCTTACATGGTGGTATTAATGGTTGCATAGTGGTATTAATGGTTGTATAGTGGTATTACGGCTTGTATGGTGGTATTAATGGTTGCATGGTGGTATTAATGGTTGCATGGTGGTATTAGGGTTTGTATGGTGGTATTAATGGTTGCATGATGGTATTAGGGTTTGCATGGTGGAGTTAGGGTTTTACATGGGAGTTAATGATTGAATGGGATTTAGGGTTTGCATGAAAATTTTGAAATATTGCATGGGATGTATAAAGTTTGCATGGGAGTAAAATTTATGTGTAGGAAGTTGATTTAGGATACGAGGAAGATAATGTAAGTGTTATTTGGGTGTTTGAACATTTTGAATAAAAATAGTACGTGGAGTTATATAAGGGTTCGTAGGAGACTGAACTAGGGTTTGTGTGGACAATTAAGATTTGTCGTGGTTGCTTAGAATTTTTGTGTTATCATGTGTATTTAGTGTTTAAAGTGTAATTATGACGGTGGAATTTTATGATTTATGATGTGTGAAGTATAAAGAGAATGATTTGTGCATGTCTATGGTGAAAGCTTTTGAATAAGATACTTAAAACATTAATCATGTAAAGAGAAAGATTGTCGAGCCGGGCTCAGACCGATCCACTGGCGAATAATAGTGGTTAGGACATGATGTCCTATGTGTAACCGCTCCACCGGTAATAATAGTGGTCAGGCTTTGTACCTGTGCATTTAAGGTCCACCTGCTATAATAGTAGGGGATTCCATGCTCAACAAAACCGAACATATTTGTGCCAAAATATGGGAAAGACACTAAGTACTTACAGTAAAACATCATGCGAGAAGGGGCCAAACCAATCCACCAGCGAATAATAGTGGCCAGGTACTACGGTATCCTGGAGACTGATCCACCAGCTATAATGGTGGTCAAGAGCTATATGCTCTGTGTGTTTTCTGGTCCACCGGCTATAATAGTGGGGTTCTCGTACTCGCGCGGATTTGATACAAAGTATGGTATGAATCGACTTCTGATAAGTGATTAATTAAGTAAGTAATCCATATTATATATGGGCCTATGTACTTTTACTTGGTTGAACATATACATTTATGATTATGTTCTCCTATTCTTCTGCATGATTTATGTGCTTATATGTGGGCCTTAATGCTCGGTTACCGTACTCAATACATAGCGTACTGATCACCCTTTTATGGGTGCTGCTCATTCCCAAGAGTAGTATGCCCTTCTGACTTTGTGCAAGTGGGCGAGATATCCGGTGGGGCTGACTGTTGAGCATGTTTTGGCTTAAAGATCAAGAGTGTCATGGTCGTATTTTCTCTTCATGTGATTTCATTTCGTTATGTTATTCTTCTAATTCACATTTATTCTTTTTGATTTATTACATTGTGTTAAGTGTTTCAATTAAACCTTTTATAAATTGTAAGATTATTCCCTTCGAGGAATTTTGATTTCACACTCTGATTTCTAAGTTATTATCTCATTAATTCATTTTATGAAATCTTGGTTTAAGTTTTATATTCATCTTTTTAGCCTTAGCACTTGGTACTGAAACGGTCAGAGAGAACCGATTGGGTACTAAGTGTGGCGGTAACATCCCTAGAATTCACGGGTTTTAAATTAAGTACTTTAATTATTTCCGCTTTAAAAAAAAGTAGTGAATTTTGGGGTGTTACACTGTTGTATTACATGTTGTATTACAATAACATCATAATTAATAGCTACCTAAAAATTAATCCTTCTATTCACCGAACACAACCGATTTGGTATCAAATGAATTAGATGTGCAAGAACATAAATGTAAAAAAATAAAAATAATTAATATAAGTATCAAATACACAATGGTATGTCTTATAAAAAAAATAGCATGCCAAACAATTAAAAACAATACTACATCGTTATTTAACCTAAGATAAAAATTGATAACTCCAAACTAAGTTAATCATAAAATCATCCGCCAACCCTATCACATCAAAAAAAAATCCTTTAAGATATCCAGGGTAACAAAAGACTTAAACAAAGTAAATCCAATTGATCAAGTAAACACCACTTCACTCATGAGAAAGTGAAAAAAATACCAAGCACTGTCATTCACATCACCAAAGCCACCCTCAAAATAGAAGAGGAACACCAAAAAAATCAATGCACCCGGGCATTTTCATCCATCCTATCAGTCGATCGCAACGTAATAAAAAACATAAAAAATAAAAACTTAACGACACAAACACTTAAAAAACAAACCAACCAATCAACTAACAAAAATACAAATATGCTACAAAAGAATTGTACACCTTGCTTTGTTAGATCATCCGCTATTGTTATTAGGTGACTTAATAGATGTTATCTGAAACCATTTACATAAAAATTAATTACATGATATTTATAGTCAGTTGACAATTGTTAATTTTTAACAATATATGGAGATTCAAAAAACTTAATGAATCATGTTTAAGTTTGAATTAGACCAAATAACTAGATTTTTAGTATTATATGAAGAAACCCCACCTCTACATAATGATTATCACCACTAGCACTTAGCTTTTCAAAATTAATGATCTTTATAGAAATATATATTAAATCCCCAATATCCAACTCAACAATGTGGCATTCAATAACAACTTGCATGATAGGTATACTCCCCACCATAAATAGATTATCACAAGACCTATTCTACCCAAGTAGTATTAATACAGGTCTAGTATTGAGTAAATCAAAACTACCTAACTTATGGAGGGCATATCATATACATAAGGTCATGACAATCTTTAACTTACAATACTCATATATACATGCGATACACATACTATTCTACTCATACAACAACGCATATAATATCATGAGTAAATGGCACGACATTCATCATAAGGTATCAAGAAACGACATACATGCAGTGATAAGAGCAAGGCACACATCCAATGCCATGAATAAGGCACACTCATATGGAATACCATAATTATAAATATCAATTATGCACATGGGTATTTGTGATGATATAATAGGGCATATGAGACATGAAATATTATATGATAAAATATGTTATTATAAATTCATAATTATAAAGACACGACTCAACATGGTAACATAAGGGTACAAATGTGTAACAAAACACAAATTCTTATTAAGTACCAGAACTATCCTAGAATATATCATTCAATACATAAGGCCTAAATGTGATTAAAATAGTATAACAAGCGATAACAAAAGAAGAACTAGCATCATATGGTATCATAGTTGTAAGAAAGATAATTAAGCAACATGCATAGGAATGAGAACAATAGATTATTATATTCTATTATCATGATCACTACCATTTAATAATATTAACTTCAGGACCTATAGGTAGGGCTGTGCAGAAAAACCGGGATCCGAAAAACTGATCCGGTATCCGAAAAAACCGATCCGAAATTTTGGATATCCGATCCGGTTTTTGAAAAGCGGAGCGGATATCCGATCCGATTTTTTAGTGGATAATCCGATCCGTAAAAAATATCTGGTTTTAAGAATAGGTGAGTTATATTTAGGCATAATTTAATTTATAATCTGATTTTTTTCTTTCAATCTTCAAGTTTGGATCATTTTTTTTACTATAGTACATGGGTCCAAATATAATTTACTAAACTAAAGTCTAAAATAAACATCCACACTCTACAAATAGTCAAATAGGTCACGACCTACACATACGCAAGCACCCAAACTAGAAAAAAAAATCTCCTAAATTTTTTGAACCTCTTAACTTAGGTCGTCCACAGTTCTAGAGCGTCATTATTCACAAATCTTGATCGCTAATTTTTTTTGGATATGATTAATCATGTATTTTATCTTTTTGTATGCAAGCTGAATAATTAAACAAGTGTTTATGCTGAATTTTTTTTAGTTATAGATTATATATGTGAATTTAATAATCGGATATTTTTTTTTCAATAATCCGATATATCCGATATCCGATCGGATATCCGATCCGATATTTCGGATATCCGGTGTATTCGGATACGGATTCGGATATGGGATATCGAAAAAAATATCCGGTCGGATACGGATATCCGACAATGCACACCCCTACTTATAGGAATTTTTTCCTAGATTACTGATAGAAAATATAAGACTAAGTTAGAAAACTAATCGGAGCTTAGAATAGTAGAAAATATATAAATATTATCAAAATTTACTTAAATAATTAGGGTTTAAAACCAATAATGTCAAACTGATCAATTTTAGATAGTTAATCCAAAATATAAGGTAGAAACTCAATTTAGTTGATTTTAAATCAAAGTTAGTTGATTAGTATGTAAAAGAATAAAAAATAACTAAATTTAAGAAAACTATCCCCAAAAAATTAAGATTTTAAAGCCAAAAATACAAAATCTCACCATTCAAATCAATTAATCTAAATTTAAGGTGTTAGAACAAAATTATGGTTATTTTAAACAATTATATAAAATCAATTTCAAAAGAAACAACCATACAAATGACTAATCTCATAATCTTATTTGAAAATTAGTGTCTTAGGCTTAAAAAAGGAATTCGATTGAATTTTATTAATTTATTTACATTATATATTTAGTAATACAAATAGACCTATTTTATAACATATTCTATAATCTGTTGATGAAAAAAATGGGAAAGATCCAATTTAACATATTATAATATTTAGGCTCGCAATGTAAATCAACCAAATATTGTAAAAAATAATAATTAAATGGATAGTTCAGAATTGAAATTAATTATATTCTAATATAAATTATATAATCAATTTAATAAACTAACATTTGGATTCATCTAATTTAATTTATCAAGAATTTTGACCTAAAAATTCAATTTCAATCAATTTCGCACAAATTTATTAAATTGGCACATCTAATATAAAATTAAATATATTTTAAAGCATATTGCATAATCAAACTTTAAAAAATAGCTCAATAAAAATAATTTTAAAAATTCGGACATATTCAAGTTAAAAATATATATTTCATCAATCATCAACATATAATACAATTATCGTTCCAAATCAATCATAAAACTCATATATAAATAACACAACAATCGATTCAACATAATTATGCCTAATTTATCCAAAAGTAGTCAAAATCAAAGTTAGAGTTTTGGGATATTTATGCAAGTGAAATATGTAAAAGTGGAATGGGTAAACACAGGTGGTATATCTGTAACACCCCCAAAATTCACTACTAAAAAATTTCGTTTAATTAAAAGAAAATTAGCGGAAGCAATTTAATAAACTGTAAACTTTGGGAGTATTACCGCCACACTTAGTATCAGACCGGTTTACTCATATCGTTCTAGTACTAAGTGCTAAGGCTAAAAGAATAAAATACAATTTTACAAGAAAGTTAAGCATATATAAATTAGAGTAGCGCGGTAAATAATTTATCAGAGTAAAATCCACCAGTGGTGGTTACAAAACAACAAATAGATTGAATTTATGAATTTTAAAGAGGCAAATTAACATTTTAACAAGTCCGGATAGTTCCTTACGTTCATTCCCGAGGCCCACATAAAAGCATTGAACATGACCTACAAGGGGCACTGCCTATTGAATAGGCAGGGCCCCCATGAGGGAAATCCTTCAGTACTACGGTACTGAGTAACCCTTTAAAAACACACTTAAAAACAGGTCCGCATGTAACACATGGAATACTACTATATTCATACATATCAATATGTGTAAACATGGTAATCGGATTCATATATATTCACACATCTAACAATGCAATCAGATATTACTAGCGTATTCAGATCCGTATGTATTCACACATCCAACAAGTCAATCAGATATTCGTAATGTATACTTAACATTCACTTTCGTACCTTCTCATATTTCACAAGTCAACCAATGTCAATGGGCCATAATTATCAATCTATACCTTTCGGGCCTTAAGGCCATTAGTCCATCATTAATCAATCATCTTGGATTATACAAGTTCTTGTGAGTGCGGGAACCCCACTATTATAGCCAGTGGAACGGCCGCGAGGGTAATATACCCTGCCACTATTATTTGTCGGTGGACCGGTCTGGCCCCGACTCACAAGGTGTTCCACTGTAAGTAATTAGTATCTTCCCGTATCTTATCGATTTTACGTTTGGTTTGTTGAGCACGGAATCCCCCACTATTATAGCCAATGGAACGGTCGCGAGGGTAATATACCCTGCCACTATTATTTGCCGGTGGACCGGTCTGGCCCCGACTCACAAGGTGTTCCACTGTAAGTAATTAGTATCTTCCTATATCTTATCGATTTTACGTTTGGTTTGTTGAGCACAGAATCCCGCACTATTATAGCTGGTGGAACGGTCACGAGGGCACATGCCCTGCCACTATTTTAGCCGGTGGAACGGTCGCGAGGGTGAAATACCCTGCCACTATTATTTGCCGGTGGACCGGTCTGGGTCTGGCTCAACATCTTCCTCTTTAAGTAGTTAGTATCTTAACGTATCTTATTCAAAAGTATTTCATCCTTGACATGCATGGCTAAAGGGCCTCATCACATCACATACTAAATGAGGACACATATACACGTCTCGGTTCCAAGCCATGCCACACACATGAAACAGTTAAGATAATAACATGTAAAACACGACACATAAATTATATAGGACACGTGGCACACATTTGCCTTAGCTATACCCTTACTCGATTTAGGTTACCGAGCTATTTCCACACTTGTTAGGCCACTAGTCACCCTCCATAATTATTACCCTTAATATAATTCTCATTTGATTGGTGAGATTACTAATTTGCCCTTTTTCCTTTATTATAATTAACAGATTACCCTTTAGTTGATCAAATTACTAACTTACCATTTCTCGTTATCCTAATTACCAAATTACCCCTTTATTTAGTTAATTATCCAATTACCGCCTCTATTATCAATAACCAACTACCCTTCTCCATTATCAAAGCTATCAAATTATCCCTGGTTGGTTAAATTACCAAATCACCCCTTTCATATAATCATAATTACCAAACTACCCTTCTCCTTCATCAAATTTACCAAATTACCCCTTGGTCATTCAAATTACCAAATTGCCCTTTTTAATTGTCATGATTACCAAACTACCCTACTCCATTATTAAAATTACTAAAATACCCTCTAGTCGGTTAAATTACCATTCGCATTTATCATATTTACCATTTTACCCTTCTCTATTATTAAATTACCATATTACCCTTTTATTATTTAAATTATTATTTTACTCTTCTCAATTATTAAAATTACTAATTTAATCCTTTTCAATTTTCTCTTTTACCCTTTTGATTTACGAAATTACCGTTTTACTCATTTACCTTTAAATTTACCATTTTACCCCCTTAACTCCCAAAAATTACCATATCGCCCTTTTAGTTAGAAAATCTCCATTTATCCTTAATTATGAAATTACTATCTTACCCCTTTTAATTTCCAAATTACCATTCTGCCCTTCAATCACAAAATTTCCATTTAGCCCTTTAATCCCAAAATTACTTATTTTCCCTTTAATTTCAAAATTCCAATTTTATCCTTTTGTTATAAAATTTCCATTTTTCCCTCTTCTTACAACATTACCAATTTACCATTTAATCACCAAGATTACTATTTTACCCTTTATTCAAAAAATTACTATTTTGCCCTTTAATTATAAAATTGCCAATTTGCCCTTTTATTACAAAATCACCAAATTACATTTTGATTACAAAATTTCCAAATTGCCCTTTTAATACAAAATTACCGATTTGCCCTTTCGTTACAAAATTACCAAATTTCCCTTTTGTTACAAAATTACCAAATTACCCTTTTGTTACAAAATTACCAATTTTACCCTCCTTACTTCCAAAATGACCAATTTATCCCTCACTTCCAAAATTACCATTTTATCCTTTTATTAACAAATTTACCATTTTACCCTTACCTCCAAAATTACCAACTTGTCCTTTTATCAAGAATCACCATTTTACTCTTAATACACCCTTTATATTAAATTATTATTAATACAACATAAAATATTAACTTAATGCCTCATCCACAACTTTTATAGTTAATACAATATTATTAGCACCCCTATATATATATTAGGCCATTTTCTTGTACAAGATGCATTAGTAAAATCCCCTAAGGCTCACAAAATATTATAATTGTATTAAATACTACAATGGCATAAAACAGCATGGATAATACATAACATTTTCATTAACAACCAAATTACTACCCTAACATCATTTCCATACACATCATGTAACCTATCATGATTCCTTTTATCAACCAACACCATAGCACATATAACATATTAAATAACAAAAACCAAGCATAATATTATATTAAAAATACTAATGTGCTAACATATGTTAATCCATGCATTTAAGCGGAATTTAACGGTTACCTCGGTTTCGCAAAAATGAACGTTACTGGTATTCCGGTTAAAGGTCCAAGCCTTGATTATAAAAACCAATACCTCAAAAATTTTTACTCAAATAATTTAACAAGGGCAGCAGCTCATCCTACTCATGCAGCATAAGCTGCATGCAAGGAAAGTTGGAAGAGGGGGCTCGAAGGTGGTAAAAGGGGGAGAAATGGGCATTTTTGGGTTGGCAGTTTGGGGCTAAGAAAGGAGGGGGTTAGGGGAGGATTTAGGGCAAGGGGATGGTACAAAGGTGGAGAGGGGGTGTGGGTGGTGGTCGGGGATGGGTTGATGGCGGCTAAAGGTGGCGGAGGCGGTGACAGCAAGGCTGCGAAGGTGGCGGCCGAGGAGGGAGGTCGAGGTGGAGACTGGTGAGGAAGGAAATCGGGGAGGGAAAATGGAGGATTTCGGGTGATAGTTTCGACCAAAGGATGATTGGGGATGGTAGAGGGGGTTGCAGGGAGTAATAGGGTGGCTCAAATGGCGGCAGAAGTGGCAGGACAGCGGCGGAACGAGGCGTTGCAGGGCGGTTGCCGATAAGGGGGTAAAGAAGAGAAAAAGAGGAGAGGAGGAAGAATGGTCTGCGGGGTGGCTTGATGGAGGCTGTGATGGATCGAGGGTGAGGTAGAGTGTGGCAGGAGGTGGCGCAGGTGGTGGTTGAGGCAGCGGAAGCGGCGGAGAGGGGCGGCGAAACCAAAAATAGGGGAAGAGAGGGGAGGAGAAGGAATGAAGGAAAAGGGAGAGTTAGGGTGCATGGAGGGCTCGAGAAAAGAATGCAGAACGATAGGGAAGTAAGGAGAAATAGAAGAGGAAGAGAAGGGAAGGGATAGGGCTCGAGGGGTGGCTATAGGTGGTAGGGAAATGGGCGGTTGCAAGGAGAGGGAGAAGGAATGGGGTGATGGCCGAGAGTGGGGAAGGTCTCAGTATGGGGTAAGGAATGGCGGGAGAGAGAGAGAGAGAGAGTTAAGGAGGTCAATAGGGGAGAGGAAGTTGCAGGGAATGGGAGTTGCAGGGAGTGGCCATGGCTGGGAGTGGAGGAGAAGAAGAAGAAGGATCGGGGGCTAGGTATTGGCTACTGGGCGTTGCGTGCGATAGTAGACTGGCCGAAGAAACGAGCCGACCCGGTCGGGAGAGAAAGAAGAGAAAGAGGGAGGGGCGGCCGACTCGACGCACGAGAGAAAGAAGCCGGGCTAGGAAAGGAAAAAGGGAAGGAGGGAGGAGGGGAGAAGTGGGCCAGCGGCCCAAGGCACAGGAGGGGTGACGGGCAGGCCGAAGCAGGTCGGTGGCCCAAAGAAGAAAAGAAAAAGAAAGAGAAGAGAAAAAGGAGAAAAGAAGGAAGAGGAAAAAAAGGAAAAAGAAAAGGGAAAAATAATAAAATAATTTAATTGATAAAATAATAAAATGGGATAATTTTGGGTAATAAATTTATTTAATATTTTAATTTAAGATAATTAAAATATAAGGGTTAAAAAGATAATTTTTGTAAAATAAGGGTTTAAAATTTTTATTTAAATAATAAGAGTATAATAAAATAACAAAATATTTATTTTAATTTATTAAATATTTATACCCAATTTTATTTACTCAAAAGTCCATAAAATAATTAAATTAAATAGATTTAAAGGCTAATTTGTCCAAATAAAATTTATTTATTAACATATAGGCTTTTAAAAATTCGGGGCATTACAATATCACTAGAGGTCAATCATTACTCACTAGCAATCGGGGTTGTAACACCTGAGTCGCTACACCATGTCGAGGGGGGGGTAATTGATAGCCACCTAGTAGCATGAGTCATTTGAGTACACTTTATCCTCACTCATGCATTTTTCGAGAATTATTTGGAAAAATTTTAAAACTTTTTAGGAGGGTCATTCATTCTAGAAATTACTCTACGACAAGCACACTTAACTATGAAGTTCTGTGGATAGAATTACTAGAAGGATGGTATATCATATTGATATAAGTATTCATATAAATCCTTATCACACAACACTTGATTTGGGGGGTATTATAGGGTTAGGCTTGTGGTGGCTAGACGGTGTCGTACTACTATTGCTCCACTCATCATTGTAATCTAGTGCTCGCGCAACTGTTGCTCGGGTAAAGCCAACTATAGCTCGTGGTGGTTTTACCCGAGCAACAGTCGAAGTGTATGGATAAGGAGGTAGGGAAAGGGTTGGTTTGAACGAACGAGAGCAAAGGGAAGGATGATATGAAAGAAGAAAGAAAAGGGACGGATTTGGTTAGGTATATTTTTTCTTTCTTTTATACTATACAAAATATCTTAAAATATTTTAAAAATGGGAAATGAAGAGAGAGAATGAAGGAAAAGGTGGAAGGTAGTTGACCGGTGTTTTTTTTTAAGTATATAAATATAATAAAAGTTGATTTTATCTAAAATTTATCTAATAAAAATCGTTGGATAAACGTGTGAAAAATAATTTTTTTATACAAGTTTAAAATATTAATAGTAACTTAACACATTTTTTCTTGAAAATTTGAGAATATATATATATATATATATGACTCAAACATTTTAGAGATCAAATAAATTAACGATTAATAATAAAGAGTTATATTGATGGTAATAAATATACCAATGGCAATGAATTTTAATGGCGGTGGTTAATAATAATAATAATAATAATAATAATAATAATAATATTATTATTATTATTATTATTATTATTATAATAATAATAATAATAATAAAAATAAATTGGTCCCTAATGCATACACCAGTTTCTTATAGTGACGAAAGTTTTAGCTGACGCTCTTCGTTACGGGTGGAGGGTCATCTCTTGGAAGCAAACTGATGAGTTTGTCTTCTGAAAGTTTTAATCGACCACCGAGTGCTCATTTTAAGAATGTCAGCCTAATAATCTTCCGCTATTAGCAATAGAAGGCACCAGATATTGTTAGTTTTCAGATGAAACTTGCTGAATTAGATCTTTAATGGCAATTGAAGCACGTCCTCGTCATACTGTAGCGGTTTTCTATTCCTTCATTAATACACGATTCACTGCAGTTTTATGACAATAATAATACTTCATTTTGAGACAATAAGAATACTGTCATGCTGTCCCTCATCCATATTACAGTTTTCTTCGTTATTTTGTGGTGTAATCTATCACAGGTAGACATGAGAAGCTCCTGAGCTTTAACCGTGGCATTGCTCCACGTATTTTTTGATGTTATATATATGAACCAGCCTTAAGGAAACGTGCATCTTGAATTCCAAGTCCGGAAAAAATTCATGTTCTTGTATGATAACATTTCGTGCATCTATCACATTATTATTACGAAAGCGGGTAGGGCGGTGAGTGAGGACCCCTGGACAAGTTGTGAATGTGGGGTGCACGGATCCAATGTTAAACAGCAAGTCTGTTTATAAAATGAATAATTAGAAGAGATTTTGGGGAAGGGGGGCGGGAGGTGAAGACTTCTCAATGTGAAGGGGCTTGAGATGATTTACTTTGTGTGAAAACATATGATATCGACTTAGTAGTCGCCGTGCTAAACATGACACTACTGATAGATCGGTACATATCACGTCTGGTTGGTTCCATCTGAAATTCTAGAAAAACTTGCGTAAAACCAAGCGATATAAACCCCCTAAAATGTACTCATCTAGGAGGCTCCAACCGTATTCGTCCACAAAATATTTTAGTTCCATCGAAAAATATATTAATAGTAGAAGATAAACCGTCTAAATATCACCTTAGGAAGCGATGTGGGACCCAACAGTATAAGGTTAGTATTCTTGGAGTACTTGCAATGAAAATACTAAGAAAAATAAGAACAAAAAAAAAACCCCTCAAACTATTCACATTGAGGTTTCATGTTCCATAAATTTATAAAATGATTATTTGTATTGAACCAATTCTATGATATATATATATTGGTTGAACAAAGGGCAAAAATAAATGGCTGGAGGGGGCGAAAGAAATGCGGGAAAGGGAAAGGAAAAAAGAGAGGGTGTGATCAATTTTTTAGCAGATATAAAACCATCAATTTTAAGTATAAATTTGAATCGGATCTAACATGGGTTCTATAATATATTTTTTGATACAAAAAGTATTTATGAAATCCAATTTTTGGAGCTCCATTGCATGTACTCTTAGGTTATTTGAAACTAGAGTAAAGAGGCACAATAGAGACAGAGTCATGAAAGAGGATGCATTTCCATTAGTAGTGGATTGACAATAATAAACCTCATCTCATGGGAAGAGTATGGGTGCTCTAGGACCCTAACATATACTAGATCCATCAGTTCCACCAGCAGGATTATAAAGGCTACTCAGTCAACATGTTGGCTTACAGTTGTGTGTGCACACATCCCTGGAGAACCGAGGGAGTCTCTTTGGCATTACCCACAACAGTTGAGGACAAACAGTGGCAATCTAATGTAGTCTTGTGCTCGCATGAAAAGGTAGGAGACATTAATTAGTATGAGTGAAACTTGAACCTTAGCTCAATGCTTAACAAGGCCGTGGATGAGGAGACTTGCCGTACAGGGGGAATTTGCCTGCTTGGATCAATAACCAAGACTCCTATACGAGAGTCTATCGCGAGTTGAAATGGTATTATTGGAAACTTAAATTGGTTTAATGTTATGTGTACCCTAATGGACCGGTGTAATTATCAAATGTTCGGCATTACCGCTCCATAGCTAGCTATGCTTAGTACTTGTACTATTATGGCCACTGGTCCTAAACCCTTTTCAATACGTGAACTTTTGGGCTGACATGGAAGAATTTTGGGGCATAATACAGGCTGCATGGGCTCATTCAGTTCCGGGGACTAAAGCATACCAAATCGTGACAAAGTGAGCTATTCCTTTCTTTTTTCCTTTTCCTTTGTATGTTTGATTATGGGCTGTGTAGAGTCAATTTGGATCTCTCTGAATATTCGTGAGACCTTAATAACACCCTTTTGCAGTAGAAAAGGTTTGACAACTCCCTTAATATCTAGTCAAGGAAAAAAATTCTTCAGGCGTTAGGATTTGTGGAGGGTGCGTTCTCTATTCGATACTTATGCCTTTCACTGCTAACGAGCAAGCTCATAGTACCAAAATTCTTGCCACTCCTTGACAGAATCCTAGCTGGGATCCACAACTGGATAGGTAAGTTATTTATATTTTGATTCTGTTCAATAATTAAATAAAATTTTATTTACTTATTTGTTAATGTTTTGTAAATGTGCAACTACAAGTTACGTGATGGCGTGATGCATTGGGCCGTTGAAATTAATTCTTTTGAGTTATATTAAAAAAAAAAGACGGAGAAAGAAAGACACAAAAGGCTGATGGTCGCAGTGAAGCAATGAAAAGGCATCAGAGTGTTTAGTGGCACGAATGCAGTAAATTCAACTCATTTGAATTGAAAAAACACTAAGCCTTATTTGCATGCAATTAGTGATATCATTTGAAGTAAATGTCGTGATGACTTTTATGCATGCGATCTTTGATTGAAACAAACCAAAATACGAAGTACCAACTTGCGAGAGAGATGACACATGATGCTTCATATTATAAAATTTAATACAAATTTCTAGAATTAGTTACCGTGAAGAGTTGGGACTTTTGAATCAAATATTTTCATGGTGTCCCTTCGTCCTTAATAAATAGTTTGCAGGTCATGTGATTGGATAATCATTTGTTTTGTCAATACTCAAGCCTAGAAGCACAATATTGTTGATAGAATCCTATAAGTGATTTGTTTTATCCCAAGACGAAATTATTGCGGCAATAAACCTCTATGATACAAGTCTAATTAATTTCATAAAATAAAAATAAAAAATACTAGCTTCTCTAACAATTTGAACGTAATGTTTGATGGAGACGAATTTGACTTCAGCATTCAAAAGTGTAAACTAGGATTTAATCAAGTTAAGTTGATTCAATGAAATGGACATTACAAGATAGAAAGATAAGACGGTGTTCTTACTCATTACATTGAAGATTTTTTTTTATGTGCTCGATGCCAGTCTACTGAAATTGCTTGAACTAATATGTTGATAGCAATGAGATCAATAATCAAAGAAATAAGTGTGAAGAAGATTAATTGGTATGTCCTAGCTAGTTATATTCTCAACTCCCTCATTGTTTTGTTGTACAACTTATATTCGTATTTGAAATCCCCAAAGGGGATATAGTATGCTTTCAAAGCAAAATACAAAAACAAAACAAAAAAGAGATAAATATAAAATTTTTTGCTTTAAAATACTTCATGTTTTGAATGTTTGATGATCTACCTATTATCGATCAAGTATATGAACTTTAAATTTTGATATACAAACTTAGTGATCTTGAAGTCAAGATCCCCAATTCATTTTAAGTAGGAGAGATCTTGCTTAAGTTGTCTCCTAGTTCGAATGACTATGGGGGGGGGGGGTTATTTCTGTTCTCTTGAAACTATGACCGTAGAATAAGTTATAACAAATCTTCAACTTGAAGCAAAATCTCATTTCTATGATAAGTTGCTATTGAATTCTAAGGTAAATTATGTTAGTAAGGATGGTAATGAAAAGACACAATGTAAAAGATTTCAAGATAGCCTGAAAGTGAAAGAAAGAAAAATTATTTAAGAAGTGTAGTGATGTAAAGAAAAGTAAGCACGGTCACCATTGTGGTAGAAAGGGACATTATATTCATGAATGGAGAATCAACAAAAAGATAGATTCTCTAAAATCTAAGACAACTAATGTTGTTGAAAGTAAAGTGAAAGAATTTGTGATAATTGTATGTGTAATAAAAAAATTTGTCATGGTAATAGAATTTGGTATGTCTACTATGAATAAACTGTCAGATTGATGGATTGATCCTTGTGCAACCTTTCAGGTTTGTAGAAAGAACGCACTACAATGCGCCTCACTGTTCTGGCGATGGGGAAGAACCTGCGAAAGAAAACACGGTAAAACAATGGTTTGGCCTGCAAAAATCAACCGCTAATGCCGCAAGCATAAGACAATTCGGGTAATGGGGATGCTCAGGGCAATTCAAATCTGTAGGGAACTCCTTCCTATACATTGACCCCGACATTGAAAGGAAAAAATGTTTCTATTGATGTACCTCTTGGTTCCCCAGTTACACATATAACCAATGAGACTATTGGTTCAATTTCGATTGCTAGCATCCCCAACATGGACCAACCGAATCCAATTCATATGCCTAATCCTGAAATCAAACCCTCATAAAGTTGGAAAGACACCCTTCTCAAGAACCATCGGGAAGAGGGGGTTCTAAATCTTTCTTTTTCTCCCCCTATGATTGTTAACTAGGAAGCACAAGCACAACTGCAACAAGATGAAATTGAAATTGGGGAACGAAAGTGGGTGTTTACCTTAGTGGGGATGGTTGCAGGATACCAGCCCTCACACCCTCGAATGGTTAGATATGTTAAAGAAACCTGGACTAAAATTTTGAATCCTCCTCAATTCTTTCTACATGATCAGGGATATTTCCTCTTCAGATTTGAAAATGAATCAGACTATCAATCCATCTTGAAGATGCCATACTGGTGTTATGGCGTCCGACCTCTCCTAATTAAGAAATGGAATCCGAATGAATTATTTGACAATGCAGAGTGGAAGAAAATGCCACTATGGATTACACTTCCTTGACTTCCTGTAACTCAATGGTCTGCAGATTCTCTTAGCAGAATAGGCAGCTGTATTGGAGTTCCAATTTGTGCTGACAAGGTTACAGCTACAAATTCTAGGGTCTCTTTCCCCAGGCTACTTATAGAAGTGGATGTGTGCCTGCCTATTATTGAACAAGTTCAAATTGCTTTACCTAATGGAAATATTAGGAGGCAATCTGTTCATTATGAATGGAGGCCAAAATTTTGCACAAAATGTGACAGAGTTGGGCATAATTTGAATGCACACATGCAAAAACCAATGACAGAAAAGGAGAAAGGGAAATCTGTCCAAAAACTGTGGCAAGTTAAAAAACAACAGCCTCCACAAGAACAACACATAATGCCTGAACTTGAGCACAAATTTGATGGAGATCAACCTTCTGGTGAAACCAAACAAATAATGGATGTTAATGCAGGTTCTTCTTCTGCATATACTGATGATCATATCCTTACTATGTGTGACTGTAATCATGCTAACACATTTCTTAAATAATATTTACAAAAAGAAGGGAAAATGGATCCTTCTTGAGCCTAGGGGAGACAGTAGATAGAATACTATTATCCCTTTCTTACCCTTCACATGAATGTTGCAGTGTGGAACATCAGGGGTCTAAATAAACCCCTGAAGCAGAATTTGGTGAATAGATGTATTAAATATAATAATTTTCATATTGTTTGTTTACTTAAAACTCATGTCAAGGAGAAAAAACATGCTTGCTGTTCTGAAATTTTTTGATAGGCATTTTTCTCTCATTCATAACTACTCTACCCATTATAATGGCCATATATGGATCCTTTGGAGAGTCGATCTCCTGAAAATCCAGGTTCTTGGTGTATTTGAGCAAGTTATACACTGCTATGTTGAGAGGAATGATGGAATATTTTACCATCTCTCTGTGGTATATGCTCAAAACATAAGAGAAGCTAGGCATTGTTTATGGCCTCAGCTTAGAAATTTCCATGCTATCAAGAAAAGAAGCCTTGTGATTGGAGACTTCAATGTCATTCTCTCTAGTCAAGAAAAGAGTGGAGGTATTACCCATACTGCTGACATTGATGACTTTGCTGATTGCATTTATTCTTATAGCTTAGGAGATCTACCAAACTCTGGCCCTATCTTCACCTGGACTAATAATAAGATTGGGCATGCACGAGTATGCTGCAAACTTGACAGGGCCCTTGGGGACCATGAATGGTTTGAGCAGTTTAATCATGTTTGGGTTGAGGTTGTTGAGGACTGCATCTCTGACCATTGTAGACTCCATTTGAAAGATTAGCAGACTGTTAATAGTGGGATTAAGCCTTTTAAATTCTTTAACTTCTGGACTTCTTCTCCTCATTTCCTGCCCTATGTAGCTCAGGCCTGGAACAAGCCTTCCTATAGATCCAAGCAATTCATTTTGGTTGCTAAGCTTAGATATTTAAAAGCAAGTCTTAAAGCATTTTAATTCTAACCATTTTGGCAACCTTCATCAAAAAGTATCTCAGGCAAAAGAAGATTGGCTTAACTGTAGCCATGCCCTTCAATCTTCTCTTATGAATAGTGACCTGCAACTTCAAGAAAAAAGTTTAAGGCACAAATGGTGGCAACATGTTAGACTTGAAGAACACTTCCTACAATAGAAAGCAAGGATCCATCATATTAAATTTGGGGATGGAAACAATGCCTTTTTCCATGCTAGAATCAAGGAAAGACAAAGATCCAATAATATTGTTTCCTTGGTTGATAGTTCTGGAAAAAATTTAACTTCCCAGCCAGAGATCCTTAATGAGATTCAAAATTTCTACTCAAATTTATTGGGATCCTCAGCAAGTGTCCTCCAAATGATCCATCCTGATATTATCAAGCATGGGCCTATTCTAAATGCAAACTAGAGAAATTTTCTCTCAGCCCAAGTGACTGTAGATGAGATCAAAAGTGCTGTATATAGGATGGGGGACAATAAGGCTCCTAGACCTGATGGTTTCAATGCCCATTTATATAAATCTACTTGGTCCATTGTTGGAGAGGATGTCATTGCTACTGTGAAATATTTTTGGGACACTGGATACTTGTTGAAAGCCCTAAATAACACCTCCCTGCATCTAGTTCCCAAAAATTCCTCCCCCACTACCATAAATGATTATAGGCCTATTTCTTGTTACAATATTGCATACAAAATTATTTCTTCTATTCTTACCAAAAGGTTGCAAACCACTATTCCCTCTCTTATTCATGGATCCTAAACAACTTTTGTGGAGGGTAGGTGGATTGGGGAAAATGTGCTCCTGGCTCAAGAGTTCCTCAGGAAATATAATAGGAAACATATTAGTCCAAGGATGATGCTTAAAGTGGACCTAAGGAAATCCTTTGACTGAGTGGAATGGAGCTTTATTAAGCACCTTCTACATCCTCTTGGTTTTCTCGATCATTTTACCCATATGATAATGTAGTGTGTCTCAACCACCAAAATTTCCATTATTTTCAATGGCAGTCTTTGCAATCCCTTCAAGGGTGGTAGGGGGTTAAGATAAGGTGACCCATTGTCTCTTTACCTTTTTGTGCTAACAATAGAATACCTTTCCCGCCTGTTACAATCACTTTGGGTTGAGAAAACTTTCAAAGGGAACCCTGAATGCAAAAAGGCTAAAATCATTAACCTCAGTTTTGCTGATGATCTTTTAATCTTCTACAAAGGTCACCTCCAGTTTGTAGATCTAATAAAAGGCGTCTTGAACACTTTCTACCTCACCTCAGGTCTACAAGCAAACCCTGAGAAGAGTAGTGTCTATCTTAGTGGTGTAAATGAGAGCATTAAATCCCAGATCCTACTCTCCTTGAACTTCACAGAAAGGTTATTTCCTGTCAGGTACTTGGGTATTCCTCTCAACCTAAGATCTCTCAAGATCACTCACTACCATCTTCTCATTGATAGTATCACTCGAAAGCTTAAATCCTGGACTACTAAGCTACTAAGCTTTGCTGGGAGAATGCAGTTGCTCAAATATGTTATTTTTGGTATTGAAAATTTTTAGATGCAAATTTTTTTCCTACCTAAGGCTGTTATTCACCATCTTGATAGTCTCTGCAGATAATTTCTTTAGAATAATATGGATTCCCAAAGGCATAAAACACCTATGGCGTGGTTGAAATTTTGTCTTCCAAAAGAAGAGGGAGGCCTGGGCTTAAAATGACTTTTTCATTGGAATTCAGCATGTATGGCCAGATATCTTGGGAAACTCATTGAATTTAAAGAAAGTTTATGGGTTAAGTGGGTGCATGGAAGATATATAAGAGAAAATGATATATGGCATATGGATGAAAAAGTTGAACAATCCTGGACTTTTAGGCGGCTCCTTAAGGTTAGAGAAAAAAACAAAGCCTGTTATAACAAATGCTGTACTTTTGGGAATTTCATCACCAAGCTAGTATATCAGCAAATTAGGGACTCTATGCCAAAGGTTGAGTGGAAGGCTCTTTTTTGGAACCACATCGGCCCTTAAAAGCACAAGTTCTTCACCTGGATGCTGTGTCACAATACCCTCCCCCTGAAATCAAAATTATTCAAGTGGGGGGTCACTGCTGATAACATTTGTAAGGTTTGCAGGAGTAATGAAGAGGATATTGATTATCTTGTCTTATACTATCCTGGAACTAAAGTCCTTTGGAACTATGTTCTAAGATGGCTGAATTTGGTGAGAAATACTAATGATTGGATGAGCAGCAAGACCTGGCTGATTAGAAAAAACTAGAGGCAAAGGGAAAAAGATAGTTTAGAGAGCCATATTCAATGCCCTTCTTTACCATATATGGATCAATCGAAACAAGGTAGTATTTCAGCTTATGCAGAGAAATCCTACAACCACTATCAAGCAAATTATCTCTGATGTTTTTGTTAGTTTCAATGATGTTAGAAATATTCATATTAAAAATTAAGTACCTAAATAGCCTTCATAGATGGATTGTATGAGTGTTTAGGAGTATGCCCCTTTAATTTTGTAGCTGAAACTATTGTACTTTCTTTCCTTTGGTAATAAAAGCTTAATTAATTACCAAAAAAAATTAATAAGGCATGATTCAAGTTGTATGAAGAATTATTGGATCAAGAAAATATTTTATTAAGAAATAATAATGTTGCCTCAATTTTGGAAAAATGATCTATAGGATAAAAAATGATTTTGATCAATCGTATTTTATCTTCTTGATGTTAGAAAAAAATCATGTATATACTAATTTGTTGCGTAAGAAGTGCTTTGAAATTATACTCGGTCTGATGAGGTTTCGGTGACAAAGAACACATTATTTAGAAAAAAAAACGAATATTCGTGTGATAAAATATTTAGGTACGTGTCTGTCATCTTCTAAGACCCCACGAGCTTACATTCATGGATACTTTTTTTAAGCACGAGCGAGGGATCAAACAAATTATTTAAGAATCCTCCGAGCCAATTTCACTCGGCCGAGGAAACGAACGTAGCACGTAGGGCAGTAAATGAGCTGAGCCAGTTCGGTATTCGGCTCGGCTAGGCTCGTTAAAAGTTCGGTTTGACTCGTTCGTTTAATTAAACGAGCTTCAAAATGAGGCTCGAGCTCGACTCGTTTATTAAACGAGCCGAGCTCAAACAGGAAAAAGCTCCGTTCGGTTCATTTTTTGACTTTGGCTCGTGAACTCGGCTCGGTTCGGCTCGTTAAAAGCTTGGTTCGGCTCGTTCGTTTAGTTAAACGAGCCGAGTCCAAACAGCATTTTAGACTCGTTTAGTTAAATAAGCCAAACCCAAATCTAGAAGTATTCGGCTCGGCTCGACTCGTTTACAACCCTAGTAGCTCGTCGTAAGCTAGGAAGGGGTCACACGAATTTTTCAAATTCACTGAACCGGGACGAGAGAGATCAGCAGCCTAGCTAGTTTGAGAGGCGCCACTCTACGACGGAAGCCTAATTATCGGACCAACATTACTGGGGTCGGATCGACCGCATCCTTCACTGCACTACACTACACTACACAAATAATAATAATAATAATTTTCCAACATGAATGACGCGTATGACATGACAATTCTTACGCACTCGCCATGCAGTTCATCGGAAGTGTTTCGACGCACCGGGCAGTAGGTGGGTGGGTCTGGATGATATGATTTCAGATGCTCTCTCCTCCACCGGGGCCCAATGACTCGTCGTAGCTTTAGATCATCAAATGGTGCTTTTGGTTTAGTATTTTTTTTTAAAAAACAAGGGCAATCGTAATATTTGGAACGGTTAATTTTTATTTTTAATTTAAAAAAAAGTGCTACATTTAGTTGAATAAAATAGAAAAGCTAATAAAAAAAGAACGGTCAATTAGATATAACTATCTTTATAATAGATAATGCTATCATTATTAGAGTACGTTATATTTATATTTTATTATAATATGTATGTAATATTAAAAAATATTTTTTTTCTTTATGTATTTTATTAAAAATTATTGTTGTAATATAACTACTTACATAATTTATGTCCGGTTATTTCATATATTACTTAAACTGTAAATAAAATTTTTACTAATCCTAAAAACAATCAAAGTGCATGCATGCAAAAAATAAATTTGAAAATTTTATATTTAGATAAAATTAGTTTTATAAAATTATTAATTGGTAGATATAGATTAATATAAATTATAAGTTTGATAATAGAAGATATGAGATAGGAGAGAAAAGAATGATCGTTACAATTGTGTGTTAAAAGTTTAGAGTAACAGTATGAGTGGTCTAATATCGCCTACATTTAGCACCATATTTACATAGCTCAAGTATAACAAAAGAAAAAACCTTCGAAGAATATGATTTGAGCGTATGGATTCAACTGTAATTCATCCACTTCGGTTACCACATAGATTATGCTCCCAATCAACAAAAACCATATTACCTTTGACTTCACCAAAACAAACATATACAGTAAAGCAATATAATCGAGAGAGGGGGAGAGTAATTAATGAAATCTAAAAGCCGACCATTCCATTGATGATTGATTTGAATAATATATGAGGTTATTTATTTTATTTATAATTATTTGTTTAATTTATAATAATTTATATATATAATTAATTATGAGCTTAAAGTTGATTTTTGTATGATTTTGATAGCTTGTATTATTTTGGCTATAAAGATTTAGGTGATTCAAATTTTGATATAAAGATAAAAACAAGGTTTACAATTTTTGTTTCTAGTGTTTTTTTTTCTAAATCTGATTACATATCAGTAAAGGTTTAGCCTAGACATTTAGTTAAAAATATACCACAAAGTAAAGAGTTGTATGAAATAATTTTAGAAACTTAATTAATATGCACTTAATTTTATTTTACAAATACACATCATGGAGTAACAAATCAAGAAAAAAAAATGAACAGATCTTCTCATATATATGTTTACCAAATTTACCGGGAAGAAAAAAAAAATGAGAATAGAAAAACATAAATAGAAAAGAACAGAGCAACGAAGATAGGTGAAGGGAACTAGGTGGGTTAAAGAAAACAAATAGAAAAGAAGAGCACAACACAAAATGCGCGTGCGCGCGCGCACACACACATATAAGATAGAAGAGATGAAAGAAAGGGGGGGAATTGAGAATAAAGACGCGGCATGGAGTCAGAGAAAAAAAAGAAGATAAGATGGCCAGGGGAAAAGCAAACGGGCAAAAGAAAGGAAAATCGGCCGAGAGAGAGAAAAGGAAACATGATGCACGGGAAAGAAAAGCAAAGCAGACCAAACACCAGAGAGGCACCAAGTGCTGAATTTTTTTTTGACATTGATGGCCATCTACGTACTATTGTATTATTTTTTTATTTTGATTTTGAATTTGAAATACTGCATTTACATTTAAATTTTTCTAGGTTTGATATTTTATATATAATTTAGATTTTTATTTAATTTGATTATTTTTATTTTAATTACTATCATGTTCTAATTTTAGTTTATCAAGGATATGGTGAAGCCCTATTATTTATACTAATAAATTAATAGATTGTTCTATGTATTTTATACTATTGTTATGAATTGTACCTAGCTAATTAATAAACTGATCACCTAAATTAAAATTAAACAAGTCAAGAAGAAATAGCTTTAGGTTAAATAGCATAAATAAGAATTGAATGATTTATGAGAATAATTACATAATTTCTACAACAATAGAAAAAGACAAATAATTAATTGAACCTAAAGCATTATCTTTTATTTAAGTCCTTTGACTGGAGATAGCGGGATTGATAATTGGTGATATGATTGCCTAGCTCAAGAGAGTGCGCTAGTTAAATATTCTGGTTAACACATAGCCAATAATCGAAAAGATCAAGTAATTAATTAATTGGTCAATATAATTGGATAGTAGTTGATTCTGATTTTTTGGTAGCTTTTATTAATTGATTTTACCTTTATTAGTTTTTATTTGATTTCTTTTTAACTTAATTTAGTTGATTTAAAATTTTTATTTTTGAATTAGTTAATTTTTTATCATATTTTGATCGCCTAGGCCTAATTAGAGTGATTATAGTGTTTGTGTTATTATTTTGTATATGTGGGAACGATAATCTAGTACTCTTAGTTCCGCATATTACTTGCAACTAGTATACTACCCGATAAATATATTTGAACAATGTCAAGCTTTTCGCGCCATTTTCGGAGAAAATAAGAAATGCCCCTTACAAATATTTTAGTTGTTGAATAGTTTAAAGTGTGGAATATTAACTTTATGGGCCCATTTCCTAAATCTATGCATAATGAATATATCCTCGTTGTAGTCAATTATGTGTGTAAGTGTGTGGAGGCTATCACACCTCCTACTAATGATGAAATAGTTATCACAAAATTCTTGAAATAGAGCATCTTTACGAGATTTGGAATGCCAAAGACTATCATAAGTGACAAGGTTCTCATTTCTGTAATAGAGCATTTAGTGCTCTCTTAGGTAAGTATAGAGTTACACCTAAGGTTTTTACTCCGCATCATCCCCAAACTAGAAGACACGCAGAAGTTTTAAAGCGAGAAATTAAAAGGATATTGGAAAAAATAGTTAATACTTCTATGAAAGATTAGTCTTTAAAGTTATATTACGCACTTTCGGCATATAGAACTCCTTTTAAAACCCCTATAGGAATGTATCCATATAAACTAGATTTTAGAAAATCTTGTCACCTTCCTGTAGAACTTGAGCATAAAGCTTTTCGGGTAGCTCATTTTTTTTTTAACATGGATATGCAAGCTACTGGTTAAAGTATACTCTTATAATTAAACGAGCTTGATGAATTTCGATTAGGTTCATATAAAAATGCTCAAATTTATGAGGAGCGCCTAAACAGGATGCATGATCATAGAATCATAAAAAGAGAGTTTGACAAAGAACAACAAGTACTCCTTTTTAAATCCTGTATGTGATTATTGCCTCGTAAGTGGTATTCACATTGGTTCGGATAGTTCACAATGACACAAGTTTTTCTTCGCATAATATTAGAGATAAGTAGTCTTAAAAACTTGATGTCGCCTAAATAAATCTATTGGCAAGTATATCAATTGTAAGTAATATAGGGTACTAATGCTTTGTTTGGATTGGGGTGAATTGGGGCGAGGGAAAACACTACAATCTAACATAGAATCATAAAGAGAGAGTTTGACAAAGAACAGCAAGTACTCCTTTTTAAATCCTGTATATGATTATTGCCTCGTAAGTTGTATTCACATTGGTTCAGATAGTTCACAATGACACAAGTTTTTCTTTGTAGAATATTAGAGATAAGAAGTCTTAAAAACTTGATGTCGCCTAAATAAATATATTGGCAAGTATATCGATTGTAAGTAATATAGGATACTAATGCTTTGTTTGGATTAGGGTGAATTGGGGCGAGGGAAAACACTACAATTTAACCTAGCTGATTATAATGGATGTGAATCAGAGTAAATCTTTTAAAATATTATTTTGATAATATTAACCTAACTTGGGTGGATTACAGTAAATATCTTAAAAAATCCCATTTGGATTGAGGTGAATGTATACAATTTACTTATATTTTTTTATTTACCTCAATTACCCCCAAAATTAAATAGTAAATATGTAATTCCCTGAAATTTAATAAAATTTTAAATTTGATTTATCAATATTTTAATCTAACATAATTTCAAATATATGGATTTCAATTAGTTATCTTATTTTAACCTAAACCAAACCCGAAAAATTTATAGATAATTTTTTTTTAATAATTATTTATCCAAAAATTTAACTCTAAAAACCTCAGCCCCCAAATCCCACACCCAAAATTTTTCCATTTCTCCTTTTGTTCAATCTTCCTTCTTTTTCTTTCTTTTTCATTTCCTTTTTCTTCTCTTTCTTCTCAGGCTGGGCCAGGCTGTGCCACCCCTGGCCGAGCTCTTTTCTTCTCTCTTTTTTTCCTTTCACTCTTCCTTAGGTAAGCCCAAGCCAGTTCCCTCTCTTCTTCTTTTTCTTTCTTTCTTTTCCCTTTTCTTTTCTGTTTCTTCCACCCCTACCTATTGTATTCCTCGTGCCCCCTTCCTTTTCCTTTTATGCACCAAACAGATCCATCCCCCAGCTATCCACAATCCCCTCTTCTTACCCCTCTCAATCATGCATTTTTATGCACCTGTCGTGCCGCCCTACCCTTTCCCTTACCTCTACCCCAACACCTTATAGCTACCCTGCACACTTGTCCTTCCTCACCCGTACCTTGGAACACCGAGCTGCAACTTTATACCCCCTTGGGGTCTTCACCTTCTCCCTTGATTCTTCTTTCTTTATACACCCTCAATCACTCCTCTCTCCCTTTACCCCACTATCAAGCCAGCACTGAGCCTCCCTTGTTTTTCTTTTCTCCCCTATCTCTACTTAACTTTTAGCATCACTGCACTGTTGTTCCATAGCCAACCTCCATCCCTACTTGCACAAAGCTAACACCTTTATCATTCCACCCTTCTCCTCTTTTCTTCTCCTATACTTGGGGTCGGGACTGGATGCACCACCACCACCATCACTAGCCCCCTTCTCTCCCTCCTTTCCACCACCATATATGAATCACCCTACATAGACACCCAGCTAGCATTTCCACCACACTCACCTCCCTGCACCACCGACAATCACCCTCTCCACCACCATTAACCACCACCAACTCCAGTCAACCCTAGTACCACCACCATCTCAACCCTATCTGCCAACCCTCACCCACTCTCTAAAAAAAATTGTGGTTGCCTAGTATGTCTCCATAGGGAGCACCAATCTGATTCATGAAGAAGAAGGATGGGAGCCTTCGTTTGTATATTAATTACCTGAGCTTGAATTAGTTAACAATAAAGAACAAGTATCCTCTTCCAAGGATTGATGACCTTTTTAACCTACTTTGGGCTACTATTGTTTTCTTAAAGACAGGCTACCACCATCTATGCATTACAGATAAAGACATCATGAAGGCAACCATTAGGACACGATATGGATATTATGCATTTACCATGATTCCTTTTAGGCTCACCAATTCACCTACTGTCTTTATAGAATTGATGACAAGGATCTTAAGGCCATTCCTCAACCAATTTGTGGTTGTGTTTATTGATGAAATTTTAGTGTACTCTCAAGTAAGAAGGAGCATGAGCAATACCTACACACCATCTTGTCCCTCTTTAAGAAACATAAGTTGTATGCTAAACTCTCCAAGTGTGGATTGTAGCTTGAAGAGGTTGCCTTTCTAGGATATATAGTTTTAGTAGGAGGAGTCATAGTGGATCTATCAAAAATCATGTTAGTTATAGAGTGGAAGGCACCCACTAACATTTTAGTGGTTCATAGCTTCCTTGGTTTGACCAGGTACTATAAGCGCTTTGTTTAGAATTTCTCGAGGGTCACGCACCCCTTGACAAACCTATTAAAGAAGACTACCAAGTTTCAATGGGATGATACCTATAAGGGTGAATTTTAGGAAATAAAGAAGCACCTAAATACAACACTTATTTCATCTCTTATAGCAGGATCATATAGTTTTGAGGTCTATAGTGATGCATCTAAATATAGGTTGGATTGTGTGTTTATATAGAATGATAAGGTAGTCAACTACGCTTCCCACCTCTACTGTTCCAACCTTCTCCACTTTTCTTCTCCTCTACTTGCAGCCATAGCTGGTTGCATCAACACCACCACCACTGGTAGCCCCCTTCTCTTCCTCCTTGCCATCACTATATAAGAATCACCCCACATAGACACCTAGCCAGCATTACCACCACACTAAGCCCTCCCTTTTTTCCCCTCCTTCTTTTTCCCTCTCGGCCACTCTACTCCCTACACCACCATTGGTCGCCCTCTCTAGTAAACCTTAGTATCACCACCACCTTAACCCTAGCTACCAACCCTTGCCCAATTTCTAAACAAAACTATCTCTATTAGTGTGTCTCCATGGGGAACACCATTCTAGTTCTTAAAAAAAGAAGGATGGCAACCTTCGTTTGTGTATTGACTACCCAACCTTAACTCAGTTTACAATAAAGAATATGTATCCTCTCCCAAGGATTGATGACCTTTTTGACCAACTTTAAGTTGTTGTTGTTTTATAAAGATTCACCTGAGGTCAGGCTACCACCATCTACGCATTGCAGACTTTGATATCATGAAGGTAACTTTTAGGACATGATATGGACATTATGAATTTACTGTGATTCATTTTGGGTTCACCGATGCACCTACTGTCTTTATGGATTTGATGATGAGGATCCATAGGCCATTACTCGACCAATTTGTAGTTGTGTTCATTTACGACATTTTGATATACTTTTAGGATAAAGAGGAGCATGAACATCACCTATGCACAAACTCTCCTGGTGTGGATTGTAGCTTCTAGAGGATGCCTTTCTAAGACATCTAGTGTTAATAGGAGGAGTCACAGTGGATATGGCAAAAATCACGGTAGTTATAGAGTGGAATGTGCCCACTAATATTTTAGAGGTTTGTAGATTCCTAGGTCTAGCTGGGTACTACAGGCGCTCCATTCAGAATTTTTTTTGTGACAGTTTTGAGCCAGGGACTAGAGTTTTTCTCTCTTATTTTTTTTTTCCTTTCTCTCATACCCAGGCGAGCCTAGGCTCATTCTAAAATTCCCTAAAATCCTAATTTTAAGAATTATAGCTAATTAAGGATTTATTATAAAAATTAATTAAATAAATTATTTTTATTAAAATAAAAGGGACTTAATTAGGGCCAATCAAGAAGAAAATAATAAATATTTTAATTAGGAAAATTTTGGGTGTTTTTCTAATTAAAATGGAATTTAGGAAAAACCTTTCAAAAATCCTAAATTATCCAAAAAAGGAAATAAATATTATTTTATTTACATATTATTATTTTTAAATATCCCAAAATACCAAAATATTCTAAATATCCCAACACCTATTTTTCTTTTTCCCTTTTTCCTTTTTGTTTTTCTTTCCTTTTTTTCTTTTTCCTTCTTCTTTTTTTCTTTTTTCTTTCCCTCCCCTAACCTAGGCTAGTCCAGCAGCCCATTTCCTTTCCCCTTCCTTCTCCTTCAGCACAGCCTAGTATGGTTCTTCATCTCTTATTTCTTTCTTTTCTTTTCTTCGTGGACCACCGGTCCATGCCCCCTTCTCCTTCTTCTTCCTTCTTCCTCCCCCCATCGACCTGCAACTCACCCTAACTTTTTAAAATCTCACCGCCAGTGACACCCTGTTGACCGGCCCTTTCTCCCCTCTCTTCCCCACTAATTCGCAGGCCACTTTGACCCAACTACTCCTCCCCTCTTCTCACACGATTTTCTTCCTTCCCTAGTAAATCGTAGGCTGCCACAAAACCTGCTTGCACCTCCTGTTGCTGACCGGTGCCCTCTCCTAACTTCCCTATTTTCCTATCATCCCTCTAACCCCTTTCTCCCTCCTTTAGCCTATAAATACCCCGTTACAAACCTTGGAATCAAGCCTTTTCCTGCAGCTTAGAAAATTTTCCCCGTCGCCGTCGTCCAACGCTGCCGATTGAAAAACCCTCAGAACCACTCCCTACATCACCCTATAACTAACTACACCAACCTTCTCCCTCAATTAGTCTTACATGAGCCACCCCAACCTTGCAAAGTCACCTTCTCGATCAATTATTCCTTCCACCTCTTCCGCCCTTCGCACCACCATTAACCACCACTCTTGCTGCTACCACTATCTTTTACACTTCCCAAAAACACCTGCAGACTATCCTCTACCTCCCCTACCTTTATTTTCCTCTTCCTCCCTCTCCTCCTCCCTTTCTTCTTTTCCTCCCCTTTCGGCCACCACAGCCACCGCCGTGCGCCGCCACCTTCATTCCACTCCTCACCATCTAGGCAACGATCAACACCCCAACTTTCACCCTCCTTCTCCCTCTCCTTTTCCCAGCACTCAACTCTCTCTATTTTCTTCTCTTTTTCCTGCCATGCACCACCGTCGGTGTCGTCTATCACCACCAACCCAAGGTGGTACCTTAAACCCTCTCAACCTTTATACCCTAATTATACAAGCTTTATTTATTTATTACTATTATTTTGATAATAATAATAATAATTATTATTATTAATGTTATTATTATTATTATTATTATTAGTACTACTACTACTACTATTGAGGGCTTAAGCCCTATTTTGTTTTTATTTCAATTATTATTAATATTAGTATTATTGTTATTATATGATGTATTATTGTTATTAATAAACAGATTATACACAACCCTAATGTTTTTTGTATGCCTTGTATACCATATGCCATGATATGTGATGTATCTTATGTGTATTGTTATAACTATTTTATGTGTAGTGTGGCTTGAAGTTAAGGTATGTTCATGTCTTATCTTATGGCATGTGTATAATCTGTTTATGTTGTGATTATGTTGTAATGTGTTGTGGCCCTTTAGGACATGCATGCCAGGTTATATAATATGATGATATAGAGTGGAAGGATGGAAAGGAAAATGAGGAAGTAAGTTGACCAAAGGGGAATAAGTTGACTAAAGATGTGGATTTGACCTAAATATTGCATGACCATGAGTGGAAGGATCTAGGGTTTTGCATGGAAGAATCTAGGATTTTGCATAGAAGAATCTAGGGTTTTGCATAGAAGAATATAGGATTTGCATGGGGGAATCCATAGTTATGCATGGGAGAATCTAAGGTTTTGCATGGGAGAATCTACGTATGGATGGAAGAATCTAGGGTTTGCATGGATGAATCTAGGGTTTCACGTGAGAGTTTTAGGATTTTGCATGAAAAAGTTTGAAGGGTTGCATGGGATGTATAAAGTCTGCATAAGGGTGAATTTTACGTATAGAAATTTGATTTGGGGTGTGCGGAAGGTAATGGAAGAGTTGTTTGGATGTTTTGAGGCTTTAGGTGAAAAATAGTACGTGGGACAGTATAAGGGTACATAGGGGACCGAGCTAGGATTTGGAAGAAAATCCTAATATGAGAAAGTGGTAAAAAGGAGAAATAAATGAGGATGAGTGGAGTATGAGATGAGGTTGAAAATTATCATGTGAGGGGGAGTATGATCATCGTGGAAAGATAAGAGTGGAAGGTGAGACATGGAGGGGTGACATGTGGAAATGAGGATGCTAGGGTATGGTGTGGCTACTTAGGGTTTCGTAATCACATGTGCACTTAGGGAGTAAAGTGTGATGATGAGAGTTGAATCTAAGAGTTATGATGTGCGGGTGTTAAAATAGTTTGGGTTGAGTGGGGTGGAGTAGGATGGGCCACATTGGCCCAAATTAGGGTTTCTAGAGAAAACCCTAGATTAAGGCAGTGAATGGACTTGGAGGTGTATGGTAGTGGGCCTTGACCCATACACTTAGTTGGGTCTGTGGTGTGAGTTAGGGTAAGGAGTAAAGGATGTTGGAACAAGTCAAGAGGTACATGAGTCTCTTGTTATAGGACCGGCTCCTTTTGGAGGATAAGCGTAAAGGGAGTTAGTCATGCATGTCTAAGGTGAAGCCCTTTTTGAATAAGACATGGTAAAACATTAATCATGTCAAGTGGAAGATTGTTGAGCCGGGCCCAGACCTGTCCACCAACGAATAATAATGGTCAGGAGCTTTATGCCCTGTATGAGATCGATCCACCGACAAATATTAGTAGTCAGGTGCATTGTGCCCTGTACGTTTTCGGTCCACTGGCTATAATAGTGGAGGATTCCGTGCTTAACAAACTAAACATAATTGTCATAAGATCTGAGAAGGTACTAAGTACTTATATTGAAACACCATAAGAGTTGGGGCCAGACTGGTCCACCGGCAAATAATAGTGGTTAGATGCATTCTACCCTATAAGTGACCAATCCACCGGCAAATAATAGTGGTCAGGAGATTTATGTCTTATATGTTTTTGATCCACTGGCTATAATAGTGGGGCTCCTGTACTCGCATAGAATGATAAAAAAGCATGGTGTGATTTGAGCATTGATCAGAGATTAAATAATTAATTTATCTGAACTATAGCTTGACCATTTTTTATCTGTAAAGATTGAATGTTGTTATGTTATCGTGCTTGAATCATGTACATTTATGTGTTGGCCTTAGTGTATAGTTACCTTACTCAGTACGTAGCGTATTGAACACCTTTTTAATGGGTGTTTCTCATTCCCACGAGTAAAAGGTCCTCTGACTTTGTGCAGGGTGGTGATGTTGTTTTTGGTGTCTTCGATGCTTGTGAGTCATCGGGTGCGACTGAGATTTGACTGTGGACCTAGGTCAGAGATCGAGAGTGGCATGGTTGGACATCCTTTTTATCATTTTCTATTTTGTATTGAGTATCCTAACCTTAATTTTTATCGGTTGTAAACTTTATTTCTTTTTTAGGAACTTCGACTACGCACTCTGATTTCTATCTTATGATTGATTGTACTCCTTTAGATTTTAAACTTTTATGCATACTCTGATTTCTATGTTACGATCTTTCTAGTTCTTTTTATGAACTCTTGGTTTAAGTTTGATGATAATCCTTTTTAACCTTAGCACTTGATACTAGAACGGTCGGAGTGAACCGGTCTAGTACTATGTGTGGTGGTAACATCTCCAGAATTTACAGGTTTTAATTTAATTACTTCCATTTTATAACAAAAGAAAATAGTAGTGAATTTTGGGGTATTACACATTCCCCCTTTTCTTTGATTTTTTCTTTTTTTCTTTACCCTTTTCTTTTATTTTCTGATTCTTCCTTTCCCATCTGTTACCTTCCTCACACCCCCTTCCTTTTTCCTTTTCTGTACCAAACGTACCCTTCCTTTTTTCCAATTGCATGTCCCTTTCCTTACCCCTCTTGGTTGTGCACCTCCATGCACTTGCACCTCCCATGCCACCCTACCTGTACCCTTGCACCTACCCTGCTCCCCTATCCTTCCTCTCTTATAGCCATGCACTCTGAGCTGCAACTTCCCCTTGTCATCTTCCCTTTATCCCTCTATCATTCTATGTGTATATACCCCTAATTACTCATCTCTCCCTTTCTCCCACCATCGAGCCAGCGCAAACCTCTCATGTTTTCCCTTCCTCCTCCATATATGTGTAACCTCAAGCGCTATAGTCATTGTCGTTCCCTTGCCAACCTCCCTCCACCTCCCCTCCCTATGTGCATCACGCAAACACCGTTGTCATGCCACCCTCTTCCTCTTTTCTTCTCCTACACCTGCTGCTGCAGCTAGCTGCACCACCACCACCACTTGCCCCCTTCTCTCCCTCCTTACCACCACCATACTAGAGCCACACCATGCAAACACCCCAAGCAGCATACCCACCACACCAAGCCCTCCTTTTCCCCCCTCCTTTCTCCCTCTCAGCCACTCTCCTCCCCGCACCACTTCCAACCCTAGCTACTAACTCTCACCCACTCTCTAAACATAACAACTGTCCCTTTGCACAATATTTCCCTCTTTGGTTACCTTCGTTTCCTTTCCCCTTTTTTAGTGTTCATTTAGGTTAAAGTCTTAAAAAAAAAAGAAGCAAAAAAAAATGTAAACTATATATATCCTTATTTCTAGGTGATATTCCATTGATAGTATTGGAGGAAGCGTAGATCTTGTATGCTTAGAGACCGGAGATTCTTTGGTAAGGATATCATCATAGATAGGGTTTTGTTATCATATAATATATGCCCTTAATGTGTTGATGTGTGATGGCATGGTATGAAATGTTACATGATGCTAGTGTTCTATAAATAGTTTTGTTTGACGGTAAAAGAAGGTAAGAAATTTGTGTATATATGAATGTGTTGAATACGAAGTATTTATGTATAATCATGCTCATGAATTTCATCATATAATATGTGTGAAAAGTTGAAGAGTCCTTTTATATTGGGCGTCTTGTAATTCAGGGAAGCTAGAAATAGAGTTTCTAGTGACTAAAGGATAGTTTGGTTAGTACATTTAAAACGTGGCTTGTTTAGTTCTTTAGGGTTTTAACAGACTCAAAATAGGTTAGGGGCACTACATGAGACAATTTGAGCAAATATAAAGGGTTTATGGTAAATATAGGAAGGAAAAGGTGAAATGCCCCAAAAATATTTATTTTAAGAAATATAATTAAATAAGGATTTATAAGAAAATTAATTTAATTAATTATTTTATTTGGAATAGGAAGGATTTATTTAGGGCAAATTAATAAGGAATTTATAAATATTTTTATAAGGGAAAATTGGTATTTTTGTTAATTAAAAAGGAATTTAGGAAAAATCTTTTAAAAACCCTAAATTAGCCAAAAAGGAAATTTAATATTATTTTATTTAAATATTTTAATTTTAATTACCTAAAATATTCTAATTAATTTATTTGACCCTAACCTAACTAATTTTTCCTTTTTTCCTTCTTCCTTTTTCTTTCTTTTCTTATCTTTTCTTTACTTTCCTTATTCCTCTCGATTTGGGCCTGAGGCACGGTCTAATCCTTTTCTTTTCTTTCTATTCTTCCGCAACCCGGTGCTGTTCTTTTCTTTTCTTTCCTTCGGCAGCTGAGACACTGCGTTTCGTGACTTTTTTCCCTAGAATGATGCATTCCATTTAAATCCTTATAACTGTTGCTGACCGGCCTAGTTCTTCTTCTTTTTCTTTTCTTTCTTTTTCCCCTGGCCGTCTGGTTCACCTCCTTCTTCCTCCTTCCTACTCCGCCATCGACCTAGACCTTCAATGCTCCGAAAATGGTGCCACCGGCCACGCTTGATTTGACTGGTTGTTTCCTCTCTCTTTCTCTTCCCCTTGACTCACAGTTCAGCATGGTCCAACCCGTTTTCCTTTTCTTTCACTCAAAGTTCCCCTTTTCCTTCGCGAAAGGTTGAGCATGACCTAAAATTTTGCCGGCCGATTATCGCTGTCGGCTACCCCAAACCCTTCATGCATTGCCCTCCTGCCGACCTCCAGAACCCTACCATTCCCTCTAAAATCTATAAACACCCCTTGATTGGTTGTCTTCGAAATTTGTTCCCCAAAACCCTAAGAGCCTACCCTATGCACCACTGTGACTTCAGATGACCTTTCCTCCGCCGTCAGCCAACATCGCCACCACCTCTGCCTACCAAAGTCTTCCTTGCACCGCCCTTTAACTAATTGAGCCACCCATCTCCCTCGATTCTTCTTGCACGAGCCACCACAGCCGTGCGAAGTTTCCTGTCCATTAAACTAAAATTTTACCCCATCATGCCTTCGAGCCACCGTCCGCCACCACATCCGCCGCTTCTATTGCCTTCTACACCACCCCAAAAGTTGCTACTAATCATCCTCCACCTAGCCATAACCTTCTTTTCTCCATTCTCCTTCTCCTCCCCTCTTTTTCTTCATATCTTCCTTTCGGCCACCATCTCTACCGCTGCCACTTGCCGCGCCACCACCCTCACTTTACTCCTCTTAGCCTAGGCTACCACCGGCACCTCAATCTCCACCCTTTCTTCTCAAACCTTAACTTTTCCCCTTTTAATCCTCTTTTCTTACCACCGCCACCGCCGCTGTGCACCACCGCCATGCCACCCATCTCCGCCGACTCAAGGTGAAACCCTAGACCTTCTCAGCCCTTCTCCCCTATTTATTTAAGTTTATTCTAATTTATTTCAAATTTTAGCATTTATTCGATTATTATTATTATTATTTGTAATATTAATGCTAAATTTTCTTGGCAGGGTCGAGAGTAGTCTTAAGTTATTTAAGTTGTTAGTTTCGAATTATAGGCATTTAATTGTATTATTATAAGTTTTATTAACATTATTAATATTATTATTAATGTTATTATTATTAGTAATATTATTTTATTTTTATTGTTAATTATATAATTGAAGCCCTAATTTACAATTAGGATTCACATACTCCTATTTGAATATTAATATTACTATTTTTACTATTATTAATAATAATAATATTATTATTATCTTTATTATTTTTAATATTATTATAAGTAATATATGTTATTAATATTATTATTACTATTATTAAATGGTACTTTCATTATTTGGAGGCAGGGTCGAAAACCCTACCTTATTTTATTTAGGCTTATGTTGTTGTTGTTGTTATTGTTTTTGTTGTTGTTGTTGTTATTATTATTATTATTATTATTATTATTATTATTATTATTATTATTATTATTATTATTATTATTATTACTATTACTATCATCATCATCATCATCATCATCATCATCATCATCATCATTATTACTACTACTACTACTACTACTACTACTACTACTACTACTACTACTACTACTACTACTACTAATATTTCATTTTTTATTTATATTATTATTATTACTATTAGCATTATTTTAGTGAAGGGTAGAAACCCTTATATCAACATCCGTTTTAAATTACATTGATATCATTATTAGTATTTTTAGTAGTATTTTGTATAGTTATTATTAGTATAGTATTAAGATAAGTTAGTAAGTAATAGTATTTTTAGGAAGGAACGTAATTGTAGTTTTTTTCTCATAATAGGTGAGCCAAGTCAAAGCCCTCAAGAGGTATAGGAGCATGCTCCAAGACTGGTGACATTTTAGGTAAGGGTGTATCTAAGGCCGCTGTGTGTAATGTGTTTTTACATGCCTTACTTGCCATGTGACATGTAATATAATATGCTTTAAGTGTATCTTATATCTATTATTTATGTAGTATGACGTGGATTTGAGGTATGTTCATATGATATTTTATGGTATGCTTATGATATGTATAAGTTGTACTTTTAATATAAATTGATGTGGCCAATAAGACATGCATGTAGGTCGTGGGGCATGGTGTTATGGTATGAATTAATGTGGGAGTAGTCTAAGTATTATATGACTATGCAGGGTGGACTTAGGGTTTTACATGGGAGTTCATGGTTGCATGGTGGTATCAGGGTTTGCATGGTGCAATTAGGGTTTGCATGGTGGTATTAATGGTTGCATGGTGGTATTAGGGTCTGCATGGTGGTATTAATGGTTGCATAGTGGTATTAGGGTTTGCATGGTGGTATTAATGGTTGCATTGTGGTATTAGGGTTTGCATGGTAGTATTAGGGTTTTCATGATGGAGCTAGGGTTTTGCATGGGAGTTAATGATTGCATGGGAGTTAGGGTTTACACGGAAGTAGGGTTTACATGGGAGTTAGGGTTTGCATGGGTGTTAGGGTATGCCATGGTTAACTTTGGTGGTGGTGGTTAACTAGAGTTGACAGGTAAGCATGGTAGGAGTCAGACTTGCATGTCTTGGTAAGAGCTTCCGAATAAGATACTTAAAACATTAATCACGTAAAGTGGAAGATGTTAAGTAGGGCCTAGACCAAACCACCGACATAATAGTGGCTAGGGACTACAGTATCCTAGAGACTGATACACTAGCGTATAATAGTGGTAGGGTATGTTACCCTAGTGAGTGATCGACCGGATAAAATAGTGGGAGATCATGAGCTCAATAAACGAAACCCTATATTTTTCTAAGATATGGGAAGATATTGATTACTTACAGTGGAACACCATGCGAGAAAAGGGGCTAGACCGATCCACCAGCATATAATAGTGGTAGGGCATGTACCCTAAGTGACCGATCCACTGGCTAGAATAGTGGCCAGGAGCCTAAGTGCCTTGGAGACCGATCCACTAGCAAAAATAGTGGGGTTCCCATACTCGTATGGATTTGATAAAGAACATGGTGTGAAAATAAATTTGATAAAGGATTGATGAAGTAATTAATCTAAACTGTATTGAATCTTGGTATTTCATATGAAAATTTATTTATCTTGTGCTATTATGATTGGACTTTATGCTCCTTTATTATTATACATTATTTGTGTGAATTTTGTGTGTTGGCCTTAGTGCACGGTTACCTTATTTAGTACGTAGCGTACTGATCACCTCTTTCATGGGTACTACTCATTCCCACAAGCAGAAGGCCCGTCTAACGTGTTGCAGGTAGGAGATGCTTATTTTGATGCCATTGATGTCTATGGGACATTAGGTGGGGCTGAGTGATTTTGGGCTGGATAAGGTCTTGGAGTGGCATGGCCATTTTCAATCATGAGATTATTATCCATGTTCTCTTTTAATTATGTTTGAACCTTCAGAAATTTTTTTATTGCTATTTTTCTTCTCTGAAAAACAATAGCTAGTATTTCGAATTATGTAAAGACTTAAGTGTACTCTAATTTCCGTATTTATAAACTTTGGATTATTTATTAATGATATGATTAGTTTGTCTTAGCCTTAGCACTTGGTACTGGAATGGTAGGAGTGAACTAGTCTGGTACTAAGTGCGGTGGTAGCATCCCCAGAATTTATGGTTTTAAATTTAAAGGTTTAAAAAAAATGTGTAAATTTTGGGGTGTTACAAAAGGCCATTAGTGTGATTGGTAAAACCTAAGGGAAATTCATGATCACATGTAAGAAAAGTGGGAGATTGATACTAAGGATTAAATATGAGATTAATGATGGCATGTTGGGTAGGTATAAAAATTTGGGGAGTCATTTGAGCTCTAGGGAATGAGCTATGAACAAAATGTAAAATTAGTGTTTTGAGAGGCCCAGGTGATAACCATAGGAGTAGGTTATTATCGCATGTAAAAGATGAGGGATTTGAACCACAACCTTAGGATATGATGACAACAATAACATTTTGGGAATATATGCTAGATTTGATAGTCACAGGGGGTCTAAGGGAATAGTTATGACTAAGGGGGAAAGTTAGGGTTTTGGAAGAGGCCCAAATAGTAACACTAGAGGTACGTTATTATCACATGTGTAATATATAGGAGTTAGGGCACAATTTTTGTTTTAATGGTTAAAAATAACATTCTGTGCATGCTTATGTAATATGGAAACAAGATGAGCACTAGAGATGGGCTTATGTTACGTATGATAATTTTGGGTTTTCAAAGAGGCCCGACTAGTATTCCTTGAGGTAGGTCATTATCACATGTGTAAGATATGAGAGTTAGGCCATAATTTTGATTTAATGGTTAAGAATATCATTCTATGCATTGGTATGGAAATTGGGAACTAGAAGAGCATTAGAGAAGGGACTACGCTAGATATGAGAAATTAGGGTTTTTGAGGAGGCCCAAATAGTAACCCTAAAGGTAGATTATTATTACATGTATAAGAAGTAGGAGTTAGGATGCATTTTTTTATTTGAAGGTTAACAATAGCTTTCTATGCATGGATACGAAATTTGGGAACTAAATAAGCAGTATATAAGGGATTATGCTAAGTATGAGAAATTAGGGTTTTAAGAGGAGGCCCAAATAGTAAATCTAGGTGTAGGTTATTATCACACGTGTAACATGTAGGTAATAGACTATGACTCTTGAATATGTGGATCATACTACTATGTTAGGATTTTTTAGGGGAATTAGAGGAGAGAATATGCTAGTGTTGTGAGATTAGGGTTTCTAAAGGGAAACACATTGTTTTGGGGTATGCATTGGGATAGTTCCTTGCATGAGTATGTGTGCATGACTCTATTATGGCCTTGAAATGAATAAAGCATGAATAATACACTGATCACTTAAAGTAGAAGATAACTTGAGTCAGGGCCAATTGTACCTATCTATTCTATTGGACAAGAATAGTAGCTAGGAGTGTCTTGCCATGGAATTGTACCTTTTACCATTCCATCGGTTGAGAATAATGAGGTCCCAAACACAAGTAAATTAAACCATTTGATTATCATAACTATTGATAAGACACGAATTGCTTACAATGGAACATGACATGGGTGAGGACTAGGTATACTTCTATTATCGATCTACCGGTTTAAAATAGTGACCAAGAGCGTCTAGTCCTAGAGTTGTACTTTTATTACCGATCATATTGCTTTGGAGTTACATTTTGATTACCAATACACCAATGATAATAGTGGCTAGTTGATACCCCAAATTGTGCGGAGTGTTATAAGGATTGCATCGGCTACTTATATCAACATGTTATACCATCCTTTTGGTGGTTCCACCCTAAGAACACCACAGTTAAGCGTGCTAATCGTGGAGCAATTTTAGGATGGGTGACCCTCTTGGGAAGTTTTGGAAATTTTTTGAAATTTTCTCAGGAAGTGCGTGAGTGAGGACAAATCGTGCTAAAAGGACTTGTATTGATCTGTGGGGTTAGTCGATCAATCTGAAAGCGCTCCAAGGTAGCCCTTGGGTGGTCATATCGACTCGGGGTGTTACACTAGTAGCGTCCTACCCTTAGTTGTATTTGATTACCATTCCATCAGTTGAGAATAGTGGGGTCTCTAAACCCAACGTGAATAAAACCATAAATAGTTATCACTACTCTATTACTATATGGTTTGGAGAGTAAAAAATAAATTGGTAAGATTAGCCTATGTGCATGTCATCTCTTATTGTGGTATTATAAATTTATGTGAGCCTTCTTGACTCTATTGATACCTTACTTAGTACATAGCGTACCGATCATTCTTATTATGGGCGTTTCTTATTCCTACAAGTAGAGACCCATTCTGAGCCTATGTAGGCAAATGAGGACCCCCTAGATGACTATATTACTTATAATGCTCTGATCAGGGTGGAGTGATATCATCTTATGCTGAGGTTGGGAGTCAGAGAGCTATATTATCAGGTTATTATTTTAAATAGGTTTTCCTTCTTTGTCATTTTCATCTCAAACATTTACTTTATATATTTCAGTTCCATTTTGGAAATGAACTCTAAACTCTTATGTTATGGAATATCCATGTTATCTTATTATTTTGTCTCGTGTCTTGATTTACCTTTGCTATGTAATTGGTATGAGGATGATTTGTAGCCACACTTATATCGATTACAAATGAAAATTTTCAGTAATAAATTTTTGAGTGTTATAAAAAATAAGGTTAATAGGAGTGAATGGAGGTGAAACTTTAACCTCAATTCATCTTATTGAGGTTAATAAAATCCGTTTTCAAATGGGATGAATCAATTGAAGATAAATTTTTTTTCACTCCCATATCTAAAAATCTTTAATTAATTTTTATTTTTATTCTTATTTTATTATTTTTGTATAAAAATATAATGTTATAATGTATTTATGCATATATGTATATATTTATGTATGTATATATATGTATATTTATTCATTAGAAATTCTCTGTTCAGGCCGCAAACTGGTGGGGATTTTTGTCATCCCTACGTAGAGCCGGCAAAAGATGACCCGACCCGAAAAATCCGACGAATACCGACTCGATCCGTCCGAAACCCGATCCGATTTTATCCGAATAATTAAGAACTCGAAACTTATCCGATCCGATCCGATACATATCCGATATCCGATATAACCCGAGAAATCATAAGCCCATAATTAACCCGATCCGACCCGCTACTTACCCGAAACCCGATATAACCCGAAAAATTATAAATCTGAAATGACCCGACCCGATCCATTATTTATCCGAAATCTGAAATTATCCGAAAAATTATAAATTTATAAAGATTCGACCCGATACTACCCGAAAATTAATATTAACCCATTACTCTAATTTTTTAAAACTTCATAAAATATAAAATAATATATATGTGTAACACTTACATCAAAATCTAGAAACAATATACTTTTTTAAAGTATATATCACTTATTATGTATATACAAGTAAAATATCTATCGATTCTAATATTGAAATATAGAAATAAAAGTAGAGGAAAAAGGAACAACTCTATTATGTCATTTAAATATTAATCCACTCTCATATAGTATCATAATATAATAATATTGTAAATACATTCAACACTTAAAATTCAAGTTACAAATATAAAAGCGTTAAAAGACACCATATAAGCTTGGATATCAAAATATCAATACATAAGCTTGGATATCAAAATATAAGCATCCACTTGATATACGCAATTTACACCAAACTCATTATCCCTCTCTATCTTGCATACACACAAATGCATTAACTCTCCTAACATTAATTTATTTACTTTGGGTAGTGGCAGCCTGGCAGGTGATTATTCAAGGCTTGCATTGGCAACTACCTTGGTCTCTCTTCCCCTACATAAATGCATAACCGAAAATTATATTTTCAACAGTTTACAATATGTGCTATGCACATACCTATATTGAGTAAACAATTTTATATCAATAAAGATATATACAATATTTCAGAAAATGAGGAAATGGGAACAATAGGAAATAGCAAAAATAATATATATATATATATATATATATATATATATATATATATATATATATCAATTAAGGATTTTCAATTTATCCTGAACACACATATTCTAATTTAACAAAAAAAACAACTGGCCCTTTTTTCCTTGTTCTTTTCTCTTTCTCTTGTTTCTCCTTTCTCTCCCGTGTGTTGACCCCAACCTGCTTCCCTCCTCCATGTTGCTCGCCACCTCGAAGATCATCAACTTCAATTTTGGGGATCAGGTAAAGGACTCTCATTTCTGGGAAGAAAATGGCTATAAAATTAGAACCAGTTCCAGCATCATATTCATTTTCGGAATGGCTCAGAAACAAACACAAAATGACACTTGATTTCATCCGACAGAGATGGTGAAATTTTGGAGCAAGCACATTGTAACTTGTAAGAGAGGAGGGTGCCTTGGGCCATATATATTATTCCCTGCCTCCCATAAAGGTAGTCCTGAGTTTTCATTTTCACATAATTTATGAAATAGCAATCAATTTGACTGGAAAATCAAAATTTAGACTTAAATTTCATTTTCATTTTCTTGTCTCAGCTTTCAAACGTGCTGTATAACTGCTATTTCACTCCTAACTTAGACTAAGATAATTAACTAGAGGGTCAAGCCATGAAAGCCATGCATGAAGCCAATCAAGCCATCCTCCTTTCTCATGGCTTAAGGCAGCCCAACATGGCTCGCGACCCAGCTAACAAAAAATCACACCATCCATCAAGATCAGCACATAAAGTGATCGAAAATTCCAGCCACAAAATTCAAAAATCAAGACGTTGCATAGTCAGCCAAGAAGCAACCATTTCAGCACTTTAGACGACATAAAAGAGGGAGTTGCCAAGCTCATATGCAGACTTGATTGAGTGACTCGGGGACATGCAATAATCAACTTAGCAACAAAAGTAAGGAACCAGCTTAGTAAAAATATTGTAGCGTAAAAAATTACCTCCAACTCTTCAATTAACCTCGTTGTTTTGTTCGGAAAAGTCTACAATGGAGCCTTCTTTTTCAAGATCTATGCAAATACCAAAAATATATGTTATTTCATAAAAAAAACATAACCATAATAAAATATTTGGATTTACATATTCAAATTACCTCCATATCCAAACAACCAATTATGTGTTGTTACCAACACATCAACATTTTTTGGCAAAAGAGAATTTCTCCACTTGTTCAATATCCTACCACCCATACTGAAAGTAGACTCTGAAGCAACTGTGGTGATTGGAATAGCGAGAATATCTTTTGCCATGGAACTAAGTATCGGAAAACAACTAGATTTATCCTTCCAATAAGAAAGCACATCAAGTCTAACCAATCGCTCCATTCTTTGAATTTCATGGTAACTCTCTAATTCGGTTTTTCCAATATTGCTAGCTCCAAGAAATATTGAAGAGTCAAATTCCTAAATAAAAAGAAACAAACAAAAAATAAGCCTATGTATATAATACAAAAGTAAACAAATAATAGGATGAATATAAAAGATATTAGTAAACTTAATATCTAATAATAATAGTTTACCCCTATGTCATCGTTTCTCTGACAAGTGTTGACTTCTCTTTGAATAGGATTAGATGTGCTTGGAACACAAGAATCAACTTGGCAATTATCCTCATAATATTTGTATAAGTCAAGAAGTTGAGCATATACTTCTTTGGCCATCCGTGAACCCTTGTCGGTTCCATATAATTTTGTGAAAGCAAATGTCACAAAATCAAACTTGTAACGTGGATCAAAAATTATAGCAAAAGCTAGAATCATAGAGTAGTCAGACCAATATTTTCCAAATTTTTCATACATCTGAGTCGCCATTCTACTAATGTCCATATCATCACACGACATTGCCTTCTCTATGCACCTTTGAATGGTCCACACATTAAAGAAGTATAGATTGGATGTCGGATATTCGGTTCCAGAAAATAAATTTGTGATATCGTAGAATGGTTGTAACAAATCACAAATTTTTTTTACCTTGATCCACTCACTACTTGAAATATGCCACTTGAAATTAGGTTCATTCAACGTATAATAGTCCAAAACACGACTATAATGTAATCCTCTACTTAGCATCAAATATGTAGAATTCCACCTGGTTGCAACATCCAACCACAACTTTGCAGAAACAGATATGTTTAACTGCACAGCATATTCATAAAACTTAATTATCCTACCTTCTGATCCATCTATATACTTAATACTTTCTCGAACCTTCACCACACATTCTTCAATGTTCTTCATTCCTTCTTTAGCTATCAAATTTAAAATATGAGCTGAACAAGGAATATGGAAAAATTTTCCATCACACACCAAATTTCCAAGCAACTTGGATTTCATATTCATAATCATATTGATCATATTTGATGCATTATCCACAGTCATGATAAAAATCTTTTTTTCAATGCCCCAATCCATTATCAATGAATGTAACATATTATATATCTCTATACCAGTGTGGGGAGGAGGACAATGGCAAAAACTCAATACCTTAGAGTTCAATTTCCAATTATCATCAACATAATGTGCTGTGAGAGTAAGATAACCACGTCCTGTACATGCTGTCCATATATCACAAGTTAAACAAATCCTGCTGGAATTTTTTCTTAAAGATGCTTTAAGAATTTCCTTAAATTCAGCATGCTTCTCCAAACAAATTTTCTTTGCGGTATTTCTACAAATCGGTTTGACATTCGGATTCAAATACCGATGGACTTTTCTCTCTCCTTCATACTCAACATGTGAGAACGGCAACCCGTGTTTCATTATCGACTCACAAACCAACTGACTGTATACTTTTTGATCAAAATGAGATGTAGTCATGCAGGACCCGACAAGATTTTTGTACTTTGAACAACTTGCCAAATGTCTCTTAAAATTAGATGTGCCATTTTTTGATTCAGCTCTATATGATACCTCTTGACAATGCTTACATACACCATGCAAATTCTTTTGAACATCTTCATAACAATTATATTCTTTCCATACCTCGGCTTTTCTCTTTAGATTAATAGGGACCCATCCATCACCAATTGCATTGGGGATGGTAGTTGAAGTTAGCAATTGATCATTTTCAGTATATTCAGAATTAGGAGCTGCAATTTGAAAAAATACAAAATTAATAAGAGATAATATTATGAATCAAACAATAATAAGTATCAAACATCACTAACATTAAAGAAAAATTAATACCTCTGCTACCAACAGATGAGAAATCATAAGTGTCAAAATATTCTTCTTGTTGTGGAGTCCTAAAATTTTCCTCCATGAATTTTAACACTGTAATATTACCAAAGCATACATGAATTATTTATTATTAACATAACAATATATATTATTTCATACATCACAAAATTTAGCAGTTAACATAATATCTTTTAATCTATCAGTTACATAACCAAAAATGCCTTCAAAATAAATGCTACCACACCCTCAATTCTTAAACTATGCTTTTAAGTCTCATGCAACAAGTTAAACATTATTTACTATGAATAACTTGTCTGTTATTTATCAGGTAAGTAGGATTTCCATTTTAATTTTTCATCCCGTAATGTTAGAGAACAAATACCTGAAGGCGATATCTACAATGTATATAATTTAGGTGATATCTCGGTAATATCTCTTCTTGTCACAAACTCACAACTCACAACCTCGCATAATTATTTGCACTTTACCTTTTCCATCCCATAAGCTACCTGCAATGTATATAAGGGTTACAGGTTAATCGATAGATCGTTGGGTGATCAATCGAGAATAATACTATAATTGTAAGAAGCACAAGAAATCCATAAATACAGAGGTAAATGACCTTATAAGCAGCACAAGAAATCCATCCATGCCAGGGCTTCAGTATCGCGTCGCGTTCTCACTTCTCAAAACCTTATTCCCGATCCCAAATTCCCAACACACAATGCAGGGAGAAGAAGAGGAGGAAAGTGGTGGAGAAGCTGGAAACTGGGAGGGCTGCGACGGGTCGGGGAGATGGATTTGAAGATGCAGAGGGGAGGAGGCCGGTGGAGGATTGTTTGGTGAGGGAGGTTGGCTGGAAAAAAAATGCAAAAATGGCGAAAAGGAAGCACTAGAGCAGAGCAGAGGTGTGTAGAGCTGAGCTGGTAACGGGCGTTTACCTGTTCACCGTTTGGCTCGGCCGCTAGGGGATGACTGGATGAAGCGTGAGCGGTTGAGGGGGTGTGTGTTGACTGTTGGTGTCGTGCGACTCGTGCAGTTGTGCTCGTGCAGGCGTAGGAGGAAAGTGTGTGTTGACTGTTGGTGTCGTGCGACTCGTGCTCGTGCAGGCGTAGGAGAAAAGTATGCAGAGTAGCTGAAGGCTGAAGCTGAGGCATGCATGACCGCATGAGGTGAGGTGATGCGATGCCTGTGTCACTGTGTGTGTGTGGCGTTGGCTTGTTCTATAAGAGAAAAATGCAGAGGCTTACTGACATCAGGGACATGCGCCGGAATGACTAATGAGTCTATGACTTATTGTGTTAATGTGCTGTAAAAAAATATAGAGTTGGTTAAAATATATTTATTTTATATTTTTATTTTAGATTTAATTTAGGTAAATTAGGATATTAGATTATAGAATAATAATTTTAAAAAAATAATTTGATTTAAGATAGGTTAAAAATAATTGAAAAAAGTAAAAATAATTTAGGATAAATTTTAAAAAATTCTTTTACATTACGGATCAACGGTTATTATTAAAATAATTAAGATAAAATTTAGGGGTATAAACTAAAATTAAAATTAATAGTCTAATTCTATCAAGTTTTAATCTAATTAAATTTATATCTAAGCCATCATAAATTTGTAATAATAAACCTTCTAAAATAATTATTACTACTATTATTATTATTATTGGCATTATTATAATAATTATCATTGTTGTTGTTATTATTATTATTATTATTATTATTATTATTATAAGATGATGATGATGACGACGACGATGATGATGATGATGATTATTATTATTATTATTATTATTATTATTATTATTGTTATTGTTATTATTATTGTTGCTGTTATCCAACCCTAGTTTAACTTACACTTAATTATACATGTGCATATTGATTTAATACCAAACTAAAATTTAATTTATTGAAAAAGTATATAGCTATTTTGATGCTTAACTAAGAAAGTAAACTAAATTTTACTTACACATATCTAAGTATTAAGATACAACAATAACATATAAAATATGTGAAACAACTTTAGGTTTCTAATTAAACTATTAATTTTAGTTTATAATGAAACTACTCATTTTGATCTATAAGACTACTATAAGGTTCTAATAAAACTACTAACTTTAACTTATGAAACTAGGTTAAGATTATAATAAAACTACATGCTTTAGCTTATGAAACTATCATTTTGACTAATGAAATAATTCGTTTCAGCTTATAAAAGTATTTTATGTTTCTAATAGAACTATTATAAGTTTCTAAGGACATCGCTCATCTAATATTATGAAACTAGACTAACTAGTCATCATAGCATATTCATAATACTATAAATTTCTAATGAAACTACTTGTCTTGGCTTGTTAAACTACTTAAAGTTATTAAGAAAAATACTCATTTTAGTTGATGAACCTAGTGTAATAGTTTTATGAAGCTACCATAATTGTTCTATGAAACTATTAGTTCTAAATTCTCATTAGAAGTAGTAGTTTTTACTAGATATGCCCTCAATATATATTCTTATCAAACATGAATAAAACTACTCGAGTTTACCAACTTAAATGTTATATTCTTATCATCTATTCAACTTGGGAATATCAAGGGATTATGATTTATGAATGCTTGAAAAGCCAACATCATAATTTGATTTATCAAATATTAGAACATACTTGTAATAATATATATGTGATATAACTATTGTTAATATACTTGTACTGATGAACATATCTAAAGGAACAACCACAAATATAACTATTGTTAAAAGTAGTATTATTTCACTTACAAAACATTGTTAAAAAAGAGACGAAGAGAATAGAGAAGAAAAATTAATGGTATGTAACCTACTAACCTTCATTAACTAAATTGAGTGTATAACTCTGCCAAATCTAAATGGCATAAGAAGAACAAAACTTTAATATATAGATTCAATATATAGTTTGGGTTGAACCAAATACATATGATTTCTTTCAACCCTAGGTTGACCAAATACAAAATATATAACTTTAATCCTATACAACAGAAATTGGTAAGGAGCATTTTAGCTTATAGAAGAATAATATAATACATAGTCCAACTAAACGGTTGAGACCAACTGAATACATTAACCTAAAAAAAATAAGCTTGAATTATCAATTACCCTAACTGATTAATAATACAATATGATGTTTGAGTTAGAAACTAATCATTACAATATTAAGCCTAGTGAATATAGAATATGCCCAATGCCATTGTATGTGCCATGCCATCTTCAATTCTACGATCTAGTGACCAAAACCCAAACAACAACTATGATATGAACCAATTGCCATTGTAGCTTAAAACGAATATTACATAATCATAATCTATTAAATTATTCAAAATATAGTTATCAATAATACTAATTCTAATATTTGAAATATTTAGGAACAATTGTGTAAAGGTATATATATAAAGAAAGATTGTATCATAAGTAAAATCCAATCAAACAAAGGAAAAGTTTTATCAATTCTATTATAAGTATACATAATAACAATTTTTAGCCTTACACACTATATGTTAGTATATACCTTACAATATAATACCTATAAGTAACATCATACAAAAATAAGAAAAATCTAATGTGAGGATATTAATTATTCATTATAAAAATTAAAGATTAATATTTTTGTTACATCAAATATGTTAAAGAAGTCAATATGAGTTGGTCCTTTGCCAATAATGGTCATTATTACTTACTTTATCTAATTTTTATTTGATTTAGCTTGATATGATCAAAATAAAATATAGAAAATAATAATAATGTGTTATTATTATTATTTTTCCATAATTGATATTCAATAATTACTACTATTATAGTTGTCATTATTTTTGTATCATCATCAGCAGCAGCATCATCATCATCGTCGTTGTCGTCATCATCATCATCATCATCATCATCATCATCATCATCATTATTATTATTATTATTATTATTATTATTATTATTATTATTATTATTATATTAATTACAATTATGTTGATATGATGTGATCAATCTATTTGAAAAATAATATGAGAAGTACAACCTTAGAAACCTTCATTTGTTATCAATTATCAATGGTTATTGTAAGTTAATATTATGTAAGGACTAAGGACCGTACAAAATATAAATATAATATACACTTAAAATAATATTTAAACTCAATATGATATAATCAAGCTAATAATGGAGTTGAATTTAATTATAAGTTATGCCTTAATATAAAAAGAAAAGTAGTCTGATTTGAAGATATTTAAATTTAAAACATCAAATAAATCTTCAAAGATGAAATAATGACAAAAAATTCTAATGCCCCAAAACAATATATATTAAATAAGATAAATTAAAATAAACAATCTTAAAATAATTAGTCTTTAATAACATTTTGGAATAAAAAAAATAACACAAGGATGAGTGCATGACTCGCTAGTCGCTAGTCGCTACGCTACTGAAATGACCCGAATCCGATCCAAACTCGACCCGAAAATATAATAATTCGAACTTATCCGAGCCCGATCCGAACCCGAACCGAAATTAGAATAACCCAAATTTATCCGAATTTGAGTCAATCCGATCTTAACCCGACCCGATCCGAAAACTTAAAATGACCCGAGATTATCCGATACCAAGTTGATCCGAATCAAACCCGATCCGACCTGATCCGATAAAATGATCCGAGATTATCCGAAACCGATATGACCCGATTATTATTTAACCCGATCCGAAAGTAACCCGACCCGTCCGATTGCCAGCTCTATCCCTACGTATGCGGCAAACCATCTACTTTTCCTCCCAACAAATAATCCCTCCTATGTACACTACGTCTATATGATATAAGTACTCAGATTCGGACAAGTCTATTATACTTCTATTCATTCATTAGAAGACCCCTCCCTTCCCCCCAAAAAAATCTCCGTTCCCAATCCCATCCCACAAAATGAATTCTCTGGTAAACATCTTGCCCTCACCATCGTCGCTCTTCTTTGCGTACGCTTCAATAACAGCCACTTTCAATCTCATCCAACAAGCAGTCTATCGGTTCGTCCCTCCACAGCTTCGTACTTACCTCTACAACACCATAGTAAAGTTTATTAGTTCTTCAACTTCAGCCTCAACATTCACCCTTATAATCCAACAAGACAAGGAAAACGGCCGCGGTGCTAACGACTTTTTCACGGCTTGCGAGACGTACGTCTGCAACAAATTAAGAGACAGGTTAGACACGTTCAATCGGCTTAAGGTGGAAAAGTCATTTGATCTGAACTTAGAATTCAAGTTAGATGACAAGCTTACATTCGTCGACGAATACGAGGGTGTCGATTTACATTGGAAGTACGTTTACCCAAGCACCGATGGCCAGAGACCCGATCCAAAGAGGCGGTATTTTGAGCTCACATTCCCCAAGGATCAAACATCTAAGATCATCGATTCTTACCTAAACACAATACTCAGTACGGTGCAAGCTATGGATAACGAAAGAAGAATCTTAAATCTTTGGACCGTGAGGCATCTTGATTGGTATCGAGTTAATCTCGAGCATCCATTTACCTTCGAGAAATTGGCTATGGACCCTGTGCAAAAGGAGGTGATTATTAAAGATTTAGACCATTTCGTGCAGAGGAGAGAGTTTTACAGGAGAGTAGGCAATGCATGGAAAAGGGGTTACTTACTGTACGGCCCACCGGGGACAGGAAAGTCGAGCGTGGTGGTTGCTATGGCTAATTATCTAAGGTTTGACGTTTACGATCTGCAGCTCGCTACGATTGCCGATGATGCTACGCTGAGGGACTTTATGCTGAAAATTAAAAATAAATCGATACTTGTTATCGAAGATATTGATTGTAGCATCGGTCTTCCTTCCCGTTCTTTGATTGGCAGTGATAAAGATGAAGAGGGCGACGTTAAGAAGAGCAAGAAGACCAGAAAGGTTAGTGCTTGCTGCTGCTTCCCTGCCGTAGTATTGATAATGATAAAGATGAAAAAATTACCCATATCATATATCTCGGTTTTAAATGCAACAATTCTTTTTTCTCGGACACTAATAGTAGGTTTGAATTATTATAAATCGAGTGAAGATGATAAAGATTGAAATTTAATTTAGTTAAAAAAAATTAGCGAAGAATCGGTTCGATTGACTTGAATAAAAACTAAAAAAATAAAATTTATTTATGTTTTAATTTTATATCTGTTACTCTTGAAATTGAAATTTAATAAAAAAGGTTAACGGTACCTCTAATGCATCTAGTTGTAATTATTAAAATTGGTCTTTAAATACGGTCTGATTTACTTTCGTTAAATTATGTTCACCCTTTTTAAACGGATCATAATATAATATATTAATAAAAGTATAATTATTATTTTTAAATACCTACATATAAAAAGTCATAAAATAAATAGGGAAAAAAAACCATCCCCGTTACCAAACGATCGAGCCCTGGAGAACTTAATCGAGTAGGCAACTGATTAGGAGCAACAATCGACTAAATTATCGAATTTCTGAGTTATCTCGAACAACACAGATTTCTTTATCAGGGTTGCTGAACTTCATTGATGGCATATGGTCAAGCTGCGGAGACGAGAGAATCATTGTTTTCACTACGAATCATAAAGACAGGCTTGATCCAGCTTTGTTACGGCCCGGGCGTATGGACGTGCACATTAACATGTCGTATTTAAGCATGCCTGCCTTTAAGATCCTAGCAGCTAATTACCTACTGATCGAAGATCATCCGCTCTTTGGGGAAATCGAGAAGCTAATACAACAAGGCGTACAAGTTACACCAGCGCAGATTGCAGAGGAGCTGATGAGGAGCGCGGATGCTGCCAGTGACATTGCGCTTCAAAGGGTTATTGCTTTTCTGAAAGGGAAGAAGAGAGATCCCACCCATGAGCAGGATGCTGTCGAGGAGGTTAGTGGCCATGAAGAACCAAGCGCAACTGGAGTAGAAAAATCACACGATAAAAAGGAAGATGTCAAGAAGAACTGAAAATATTTCAGTACTAAGTTTCCACGGTTCTTTTGATGATAATTTGCATGGTAGTAGTATTTAATCAGTTAGAGTACAGTCAATCATTATGTGCTACTATATGAGGTAATTTTCGGATGGAGAACGGCGTATCAGGTAGTTCTTTCAATTCCAGGACTAGATGTTTGCCTCAGTGAAATATTGTCAGTTTTTCTTAAATAAATAAATAAAATGATTGTTGTACTAACTACCCATAGCTTTCTTTTAGTTCTCACTGTTTAATATCGGAAAGTGCCGGCAATATCACTCTCAACCATCCCATTTCTTCACCGGTGGTAAATAATGCCGAATACCCATAGACAGCTGTTGACAATTGACAGCCTAGTGTCACGGCTGTTCATTTTTTTTTTCACAACTTTTTTTTTGAAAGATCATAGAATATTTTAGAGATTCGTAGATTATAGTAAAATTGTGTAGAAATATATAGATCCTTGTATAAATATCTAAAGACCGCCTAGAATGGTGTGAGATTTTCTAAAATTTCAAATTTTGGAAGGATCATGAAGGTATCTAGAAAAGCCTCCTAAAATCTTTTGTAATCTAAAAATGTCTCTAAAATTATCTAAATGTTATAGAAGATCTAAAACCTTCTGCCAAATGGAAGAAAGGGAGGGGGACCTCCACTATAAATAGAAGACCCTCCATTTGCTCCCACCATCTCTCAAGTTGTAAGCTCTCTCATTTCTCATTAATAAAGCATTCTCTTCTTACACACAAACTCTTCCGCTCTCTCTCTAAGTCTCCTAAAGATTTTCAATTGTTCTTACTCGTCCTTAAAGGCTTGGTAATAACCTTAGTGTGGGAAAGGCTAACTTAGTGAGTACTAAAAGAATTGTGCTTCTAAATGCCGCACGGAAAAGTCTTAGATGAAATAAGTCACCCTGTAACACTAGTCACTCGTAGTCTTTGGTATAGGCAACTCGATGGAAATCCTACCACTTAATTCAAAATTGGAATCTACTGAGGAGGCATTGACAAAATACCTCATCTCTCGCTATCACTAGGGATGCAAAAAATTTTAGATATATATATATATAATAAAATATGAATAATAAAGAAAATTAGTTATTAAAAATTTTCAGGTATAGGAATATAAATTGAGATATATGTTTCGTAGGGATTGAGATAGAAAATCCCCTTTAGTAAAAATAGAGGAATTGAACGACTTCGGAAGCAAAAATTTATTTTGGGTTTGGAGACGAAGATAGCGTTGCCATCTACATGGAGCCCAATTTTTATCCTTGCTCTCATTAGCAATCCTCTCAAAAGAAAAAAAAAGCTGATTCACAATTTTTATTCACACATCCAACTTTTTCTAGCTCATGAAAAAAAGATTCTATGAGACTGTAAAATAAATAAATAAGATATTAAGTTGAAGCAATTTCACATATAAGAGAAACAAGATGATCAAAGAATTAAATAATTGGCTATAAGAGAAACAAGTCATTTTTCGTCATTTTAATTTTTGTATGGAAAACAATAGGTGCTCATGGTCAACGATGGAAACTAAACAAAAAAAGAAAAGGATGTGATGAAATCAAATATGTATGAGGAATTTTTTTTTGTAAGACCCTTAATATTAGGATTTTCCTTGACAAAGGAGACAACAAAGGTCGTCAACCAAGGAACAGACAATAAAGGCCGTCAGTCAGGGCACTGAACAACAAACAAAAATCAACCAAGGAAGACAGTCAAAACACATCAACCAGAAGTAGACAAACAAGGCTAGAAATGTAAACAAGGCGGGTACCCCCATATCCTTATCTGATACCCGATAAGTATTTTATATCCGAATCCGTATCTATACTCGAGTAGATATCCGTTAATATATCTGTATTTGTCGGATATCCGTTATCCGAAGGATAATCCATTACCCGTTTAAATTACCCAGCATATATTACCCAACGGATATATCAGTTACCCGTTTAAATTTTTATTAATTCAACATTCCAAACAACATATCATGCACCAAAATCTACAATTTCAATCAAACAATCTATCATTTTAAGATCAAATTTTCAACCTACTCCAACAAATCCATATTTTCAACCTGCAAGTTCATTATCAATATCACCATTCACCAAACTGTCAAACAATCAAACAATCAACGATAATACAAATCTAGCTCAAAAACACCATAGCCGATAATATGTGTTTGTACAAATATGAAATCAATAACTACTAAAGCATAATAATATAACTTTGATTAGCTAAAAATAACATTAAGAAGAAGTTGTTCGTGTTGAGCTCAAAAAATTTGATATCACCAATTAGCCTTTCCATCTTCGACCTCCATATGTTATGGCTTATGCATTCATCTAACAATTAAAGAAAAAACATAAATATTTTAAATAATTAAGTATAATCAAATATTTTAATCACTAATAATATTTATAACAAGTTTACCTCACACTCACTAACATTTGAGTCAGATTCCTTATTTTGCAAGGTAAACCTACAATAATTTGAGTTTATAGTACAATCATTATCTAACAAAACAGATTAGAACATTAGAATTAAACAAATATAACAATAGATATATTATCATTATTTAAACATCGAAGATATAAAAGTAAATATTACCTTCATCCCTTAAAGTAGTCCAAAGTCAATCTCTACAACACATGAATGCTTCTAGAGTCTTTGGGTGTAATCGGTTGCGATGAGGACTTACAAATCTCCCACTTGTGCTAAAAGCTAACTCAGAAGCAATTGTAGAAATAAGGATGACAAGTATGTTCCTATCTATCCATTGCAAAATCAGATTTTTGGTGTAACACCCCAAATTTCACTACTAAAAATTTTTCGTTTTTAAGCGGAAGCATTAACATAATATAGCAGGTGTTACCGCCACATATAGCACGAGTCTAGTCCATACCTTTCTCGTACTACATGCAAGGCTAAAACTTTACATCAAGTAAATTAAACATTACGGAAATAGATATAAATAGCAAAAGACTTGAATAATTTAGATATAATAACAAAGTATGGAGTACATGCTCCAAATAATACAATATATAAAAAGGCGATAAGGGGGTTAAAAGAGATGAAGAGTCCAAAAGCGATATCCAAAATTTAGGGCATATAACATGTGCGACCTTAGATAGAAATGACTCTACGCCCTAATCCCGAGGGTATAAACCCGCATCACTCCGCATGAGGATCCTCCTTAGAGTCCGCAGGATCATCATCATATATCTGCGACACAACGTCTACAAATGTGTAGTATCAGTACACATCATGTACTGAGCAACATAACTATCCTAAAGAGATAGCATTGAGTGTGAGGTCCATGCGAAGAAAGTAGTAGAGCATATAATAACAAGATAATATCATGCTTACATATATATGTTAATTGAGAACACGAAACTCAACCTTCAAGCATAAAATAATGTAATATGGACATATGGTAGATGGGCTTCATTGGTTATTATATTTTATCATCATGATCACAATCAATTTATTATATTAACTTGAGGATGGAGACTCGAAGAGATCGTAACAACTAATCTAGTACTCGAACGGTACTAGCCCTAGCTTGCCTGCCCAGAAACGTAACCAGACCACCAATAAATAGGACACCTAATCACTTAAGTATGCATACCCCCTATAGGGTCGAAATATATCGAGACACCTATAGAGTAGAAAAGGGTCTCTCCGGACCTCGTAAGGCACCCGGGATCACAGAATAGAAAAACACCGGAATGGTACCAAGTGAATACCATACCTAACTCGGATAGCTACCCCGAGTGATACAAGTCCCAACTCAAGATCTTTCACTTTAAGTGATTAATATTTTATTCAAGGATTTAGCCAATCATAAATTAGGCCCACATAATAGCACTTAGCTCACATCCATCAACAAAATGACTTTCCATTATTACATCAATTTCAAATGGCATTAAAGCCAAGCGGCATTAAAGCCGGTCAATTTTGAGTGGCATTAAAGCCGAACCAATCCAAATGGCATTAAAGTCGATCGATTTCAGGGGCATTAAAGCCGAACCACTTTAAGTTGCATTAAAGCCAATCAATTCCAAAGGCATTAAAGCCGATCCAATTCATGAGGCATTAAAGCCGAATAACTTTAGGAGCATTAAAGCCGAATGAGTCCATGGCATAAAATACAGCATAAGGTATCATGTAACTTCAATCAATATTCAACCCTTCGCACACTTACACACATACAATATTCAAGAGGCATACGAACATGCGTTTGCATTAATTCTATAACTCATACATACATATAATTACCACAAAAGAATACAACATATGCTTGACATGATTAAATAATCAATAAGCATACTCATCACCTTCCACTTCAAGCAGACATACATCGAGAATCCGTCATAAGTAAAGGTAAGTAATGGCTTATCTAAATTCGAAGCTAGCTAAGAAAATTGAGAAAGAGAGGTGTAATTTATGCTAAAATATATTACACTTAGCCAATTATTTTCTCAGGGTGAAATATCAATAGGAAAATAGGATAAAATATTAAGATTCCTCAATACACCCACAATGTCTCTTTCTCTTTTCCTTTTTCTTACTTAATGAATCATTTTAATTAAGGTCTCTAAGTCTACTCATCATTGTTACCCAAGTATTAGAATTATAAATTCTCAATTCTTGTATTAGCATAATATTCAATTAGGTCTCCAAATTTCTAGGAATTTACATGAAATGACGAAAATGTCTTTATTAACCAAAAATTACCTTAAGCTTCTAAAATTCATCACTTACTCTAGACAACATCAAATCCTAACATATCATATACCAAATTTTAGGTAAAAGACCCAATGAAGACAATGGTGCACTTAAAAATTTCAAAAACAATCTTTATAGCCCAATGTACCCATGGTTGAATATGTGAAAGCCTTATAAAAATTTCATTTCAACTCTAAATGATACAAAACTCATAACCTTGCTTTTATACACTATTATACATATAGGGGAATACTTAGATAAATTTAAAACAACCAAAGCACACATAAAATAGCAAGGGCAAGAGCTAAACTACTCGAATCCAGGCATGTTCATCACAACTATGCTGTAAATTCATCACGACTCTACTGAAAATTCATCACCTCTTCACTAAATATTCATCACTTTTCCAACAGGTATAAACATATAAAAAGAATCACACAAACCATCTTCTCATTAGATATTCATGCTTAAACACATAAGATAGAAACATACACATGTCATACAATATTTTTCAAGATATTATTTCATGCTTATAATTAAAATAAAGCTATTCACACATAAGAGAACATATAATACACCTAGCACAAAATCCTATTTCTAAAGGTTAGTTTTGTTACCAAAACTCCTAAGCTCCTTAGCAAAGCTAAAATAAGGAATCTAGCAATTCCTTCTCTAAACCACTTTGTCACCTTCAAGAATATAAGGTAAATGAGTTAGAAAACCAAGTTCAATAAATAAAAAAAATGGGAAAGAAAGGAATTGGAATGGAAGAAGTGAAATATAAAATATTACTCTTGAATAGAGAGGCTTCAAAACCACCACAAAACAACCAATAACCACAAAGGAATGATGGATTAAGGTTTTAGAGGGTTAAAGGGGAGGAAAAAAAGGAGAAAAGAAAGCATGAAAGGCACGAAATCTTTGGTGCAACCCACTTAACCACTGCAGCAAAAACTTCAATGTTGCTCGGCAAGGCAGATAGAAGAGGAAAAAGGAGAGGGTAGGGGAATGATTTACTTGGTGAGAATGGTCTGTAGATGAGGCATAACATGCAAGGAAAAATACCAAACAAAAATATACGGTAGAGGAATCAAGGTCGATGCATAAAAGATGCTCGAAGTCACCAAAAAAATCAGCTTTGCTGATTTTGTAAGGCTGGTCGGGAAGCAGAAGTTTGGCTATGAATAAGCATGAGGGATTTCGACTTCAGGGATTTACATTATATGGATTCATAGTATGCAATGCAGAATTTCGAAGGAAACAAAAACCAAAGGAAAAGGATAACCAGAGAGAGAGAACGAGTTGCTCAAAGTTGGAAAGTAATCAACTTTGCACTCTGCTACAATCTATGATTTTATGTGCGTTTTGGGGTAGGAACGCATGATTTGGCAAAGATAGAGTAGGATCTGATATGGTGGAGTGTGGATTGAGTTTTTGGTTTGACCTTGGCCTCACTTGAGTGCTAGGATTAGGGGTGTAAGAGATATGATAGACTATGGTTGAGTGTGTAAGAGAAATGTCATAAAATCATAATTATGGTACTAGTTGCACTTTTTGGTTGGGAGAAAAGTAATCAAGTTACAAATCTGGTTTGATTTGGTTAGGAGACTAGCTAGGATTGGAATATTAGTTAGAGGATTGGTTACAATTTATTTTGATTAATTAAATTGCAAGAAAGCCTAATAATGGGCACTCATTGGGAAAAATATCACTTGAATTCCAAAAATTATAAAAATTTCTGAAAATGTTTGGAATAATCTTAGAAACTTAAATATATAAAACTATCAAGTATCGGAGTAGGTTTGATCCTTGACGGATGAAAAATGATCAAAAACGGCAAAAACGGGTAAGTTGCGGAAAAACGTTTTTCCGCAAATTCATAAAATGAATAATATGGGTTCAAGTTATCACATATTGATGCAGAATGTTTTTATAAAATCAAATATATGAAAATATTTGGTCTCGGAACTTATTTGAAGACCAACGGATAAAAATAGCAAAAACGGCTAAAATTATCTAATCGCGTAAACGAGTTTTTCCGCAATTTGGTGATTCGGAAGGAAAGGGTGAAACATGAATGAATAGAATGAATGGATGAACTCAAAAATATTTTTAGATTGATTCACAAATTTTTAAGAGATCAAAAAGAGTAAAAACAGAGAAATCGGAAGAATTGCAATAAATGTATTTTATGCACACGAGAGAAATAATCGACGAAATATCTAAAACTTTACATGAACGGAAATACATATTTTTAATCGGAAATCGAAATCATATAATAAAATCATAATTGTGAACGAATTTATCTAAAATGATTCGCAACGACAATAATTAATAAAATTCAAAATATAAACTCAAAATCGTCGATAAATCCATAAAACAAATCAAAATTAAAATAATTAAATGTTTACATCAAATTACGCTAATAAAATAATTAAACTTAATAAAACTGAATTTACAAAAACAGGGTATTACATTTGGTATTTGTCTTCCACCACGATAACACATAAAAGTCATCCATCTGTGGCATCATAAGCTCCTCCAATTAACAATCTCACTCAGTCTTCTATGGTTCACTAGTCATGTCTTGGTTCGCCAACCACTAATTATAACAAAGCTTAAGGGATACTCTAGAACCCAAAGTCACACTACTAACACTTGAACCCATAAATTTGACTACTAACACTAGAATCAAACGATATTGATGAACTTCTCTCCCTATGCTTATACTTCTCCTCATACTCACAAAACAATTCATAACATATTTTACAAATATTATCTATCTCTTCACCATAGGTGCTCCTATAAATGATAGAATAATAACACTCTAACAACTTCAATTTATACCTTGGATCCAAAATAGTTGCCACAACCACCATTTCATGAATCACACCCCAATATTTATCAAACTTTTCTACCATTTTTGTTGCCATACCACTAATAATTGCATCTTGATCAAGAGACCATTTCAATCATGGACATTCTAACTTCACAAACCTTGGAAAAGTATAAATTGGCAGTAGGATATCTAATCCCAGAAAAAAAAAATTAAAGTGATATCATAAAATAATGATAATCTCTCACAAATAGATCGAGCCAAATCTCATTCATTGCTTGTAAGAAAACAATTAAAATTAGATTCCAACCATGCCAAGTGAGCAAACATATCTTCATATTTTAGAGAAACATCAAGCATAAAAAATGTAGAATTCCATCTTGTCCTACAATCATGTGTTAAGACTCTACTATACGGAATTTATTTTTTATAACAAACCTCCGTAAACTTTTCAAGCCTTTTTGGTGTGGCTTTTCAATACATCACACTCTCACGTATGTTATCAATAGATTTTTGAATGATGTCCATACCAAAACTAACAATTATATTAAGCACATAAGCAAGACATCCCATATAAAAATATCTCCCACACAATAAAAAAAACACTTCGACTCAAATCTATTTTTCAAATCTCTGATCAAAGCATCATTGGTGGTATAATTATTGATGGTCTATGTAGTAAGTTTTGAATCAATATTCCATTCCATCAAACAATTGGCCAAAATATCACACAGAACCTCAGATGTATATGGATTTGGAACATAGATAAACCTTCAACAAAATACAATAATACAACAAATAAGCCAAAGAACAATATAATTGCATAATATTAATATTTTAAACTATAAATGAATATGAATTTAGTATACCTAATTATTCGACTATGAAAGGTCCTATGATTATCAATGCAATGACCCTGATAGCCATGAAACCCTTTTTTTTTAGATGTCCACATATCTATTGTGATTGAAACTCGATTCTTGTTACTAGTCAGCAACGACATTATTTTGTCTTTTTCATATTCAAATAAATTGAAAATATCACTTCGCCGAGTGTTCCTTGAAATCATTTTAAATGATGGTTGAAGAGTTGCTAAATATCTTCTAAAGCCTTCATGTTCCACTATACAAAGTGGATACTCATGCATAACTACCATATTATATAGTTCACGCCTTACAACTTCTTGATTAAAATCTACAACCATAAGGTTTCCTTTTCCTTCCCCCTTCTAATCAAAGCTCAACTTAGTTTTTCCTACTCCTCATATAGGCCTTAATGTACACATTTCTTCATGTGATCATACAAATGAGAAGTGACATTTTTTAGATCACCGCTCAAACTCTTATTACAACCTTTACAAATTGCTTTTTTCAAACCATTAATTTTTATCGCATTAAAGTGATCCCAAACAACTAAAGTTTTCTTTCTCTTTTTCACTAAAGAAAATGGATTCACTTCTTCTACCTCCTCATTGATTTATGGTTCACTAGGTGTAGGATTACTACTTGAGCTGAAAGAATATGGTGGTAGACTTTGTGAATCAGTTGGCTACTTGATGCCATCAAACTAATTAATAATCCCAAACGCTACACAATAAGAAAACATAATATTTACTTACTCTTACTTATTTATATTTACTTACTCTTAGTTAATTATTGTAAAAGGTATTATAATAAAGAAACCAATAACCTAGATCTCAAATAGTTCAAATCTCACAATATTAAAAAAAATATAACAACCTACGTAACTTGTAATTTTTTTCTTGGTTTGTTTCTATATCTCAAATTTCAGATATTTCATTTTCAGCTCAAATCTCAGAACCTAATTTTTTAATTATCTCAAATAGTTCAAATCTCATAACATAATCATACCCCACAACCATTTCAGATAAATATTAGTGCAACTAAAACAACCCAAAAATTAATTATACACATGAGCTACAAGTATACATTCTAACCATAAGCTAATCAGTAGCCAAAACAACTCTAAGTGAGCCATAAGCCATTACAAATACACGATTCATGAAAATGGAAATTTTTTAAACAAAGCCATAATAAGATTAGCCAATTAAATAAAGCCATTCATGAAAACGGTAAAAGTTTTAGCAAGGCTCCCGAAAGGGCCAAATTATATACCTGTTACCAAATGCAAGGCAAAGGACAAACAATACGGGTCTGCAACTACCAACTACAAGGTCGTAATACAAGTTACACAACAGACAAAGAAATAGGGAAGGGCGAGGAGAGGATGAACAACCTGTGATTGAATTCGAGGAGCAACGGTTGGATCCGGCGATGTTGGAGCAACATCAGTCAACGAAGATAGCAACGATGGGGCCAATCTAGAATAGAGGAAGCAAACAGAACAGGCGACGGGGACATTAATGCTACAACGAAAATAGACGAAACTCAGAGGGGTGAGGCGACAGGAGAGAGACTGGGCGACACAGGGCAGCTATGAGGGGTGACATGGCAACAAAGCAGGGAGGCTGGTCTGGTGGAGGGGTGCCTAGGTCGCAGACTCGTAGGTCACTGGACTGCTAGGGTAATGGGAGCCTAAGAGGAGGCTGAGGATTAGGAATGAGGGGAGAGGGATCGATAGAGAAGAGGAGAGACAACGGTTGAGTCAAAGGCAAATCTTTATTATGCAAATTTTTTTAACATATTAAAAATAATCCAATATAATTATCTAATTTAGATTTAATAAAGCATTAGGATTTTAACGTAATTATTATTATAACCTTAAGAAATATATTAATTATGTTATATATACGAAGGGTAAAAAGTAATTTTATATCGGGTAAATAGAGGCAGATACAGATACTGATATAGATACGGGTACGGATATGGAGACCCGTTACTTGTAACCGTACCCGAACCTGATGGATTTTGTTTCTCCTTCCCTGTATCTGTGTCCGTACTCATATCTATTTATATATCCATTGGGTATCGAATAAAACCCACCCCATTTACATCTCTTACCAAAGTCATCGACCAAGTTGCAATAACCAAGGTTTCCGACCAAGAGTGCAAGGAAAATGACACAACCAAAGGATGATTGCTAGAGGAATTAGTCAGGGTCCATCTACCAAGGGCATGAGCCAGAGGTGACCGCCAAGGGAGATAAGCCAAGGACATGTATTTTGCCAAATTAAGGGCAATGGTTTCAAAGACCATCCAAGGTTTCATGGGCTGATACCAATAAAGAAAACATGAGCGAAAAATAAGATGTTAGGAATTGGTTAGAAAATCCCTTAATACAAGGGATTTATTACTTATTAGCATAACCGTTTATACGTTAACAAAGGTCAACTTATAATGTCAATTATTAAGTTGTAACTTGTACATTTTCTAACTATAAATTGATGTATAAGTAAAACAATCAATAATGATTAAATATTCTAGTCAAGGATGAGAAAGGGGTATACACTACTACAAAAAGCACCTATAGTGATAATAAATCGTAGCCACAAATGTACTAGCAACAAAATAATATGGGAGGGAAAATTGCCGTCGCTATACATTTCTAGTGATGGCATGTCGCAGATGTAAAACATAGTGGAAAACATCCCTCTATGATAATTTTATTTTTTATTGTATTATAATTTTAGTGATGATATGTCGTCGCTTTAACTCAATATTGCTCTAGCATTAACTTTGAAAATAATGGGCGATCCAATTTTCCATGCAAAAAACAATTCAGGCAACATCATTTGTAGCAACGACTATGAGTGTTCACGATTGAATATTCCATGTTTTGGATATCCGATGATCGGATATCTAGTAAAAAAAACTTTAGATATTTGAAAGATTGGATGAAAAATTATTCTATCAAAAAATAATAAATTGATCCAATTTAAACCGATATGATCTAATGATTTAATTTGAGTCTTAAATTACATTATTTTCAATTAGTAATTCTAAATTTTAGATAATATGTAAGTATTCAATCAAAATAATAATTAAAAAGTATAAAGTTTACTTACAATCAACACTCTTATTTCAATTTATACACACACACATACATGCTTATATATAATACAATTTTATAGGGAAAAAATAGCGTTTATAGTATATTTATTTTTAATTTATTGAATTAGATATTATTTTTATTGGTCGCATTATATGTCTAATTTATTTGATCTTTTAATCATTGAATCGATTATTTGATTTAAAAATTTAATATTGGGTTGGTTATTTAATTTTTTGAAACATATTGATTCATATGTCAGATTAGATAATTAGATATCAGATAATATGAGCATCCCTAGTGACGATGGTGTCATCACGGGATACATATATTGCAATGATAGGGTTAAGTGAACTGCTTGTTTTTTGTCATTAGCCATAGCTACAAGTATTTATAGCGACGACATATGTTATCGTTATAAAGCTTGTAAAACCTACACGTGAATTTTTTTACCCCTAGTCGTTCATTTATTATCCCCCTTGCATTCCTTTCCTCTGCTCATATTTCTCCCACAACTCTAGCTACATTGATAAGGTTGTTTTTTTTTAATTTTATTATAAATAGAAGAAGTTCTACAAAATTAGAAAAATACTTAATTTGGGTCACAACAAGAAAAGTGAGTTTGGGCGATGATTTCTATGATAATAGGGTGACTTAACATATTTTGTTGCCCTTGGTTCTATTTTGGGCGACGAAAATATATGGTTGCCCTTTTTTTTCTTTAAGGTAACAAATTTTTATAATCGTTGCCTTTGTTTTCTTTAGGGCAACAAACTTTTATAATCGTTGCCTTTTGTTATAGTGAAAAAATCTTTGGGCAATAATATTATTTTTTGTTGCACATAATGTAGTTTGTGCCATGATTTAAATTTTTTGTTGTGTATACTTCACTTTTGGGCTATGATTTAAATTTTTTGTTGCCCATAATTTGGTGTTTGGCAACAATATGATTTTGTTGTTGCCCATACTTTAGCAAATGGTTGCTAAAAATTTTAAAATCAGCACTTTAGGGTGTATTTAATATGGGAAGTGCACTCATTATATGCTCAAATGAAAACATAAAATTTCAAGATTATGTTGAAAAGTGTGTTTATTTAAATTATATATGTTATTGTTTTTGTTCTGTAGGGGTCTAGGGGTAGCCCAAAATTTTTACCCCTGCCGCCAGGCTTCTTATTTCGGCCAAAAATTTTCACAAACAACACAAAACAAACTTCCCTCTTTATTTCGTTAAACCCTAACCCTCAATTTCGCACCACCATGTTCTGTAGGTTCTAGTTGTGTGGGTAAATATTTAATTTTCCTGTTCATCATCTTAGTTTCGGTTCATATATCTACTAATCTTCTACCCTTTCTCCAACTTCATAGAAAATTTCCTAAATTTTCTTCTCTGTTTGATAATTTTGTAGGTGCAGGGCTTATTGAACAATATTAATCTTTCTCCATCTGGTTTTTTGGGTAGCAAACAGTGGTAAGTCTTATTTTGTTTGATTATTTTTCTCTTTAATTATTTTAGTTCCCTTGAATGTGTCGGATGTGCGTGTATGTTGCACATAATGTATGTGTTGCCAGATTATTTTTCTATTTACCTGTTTCAATTACTTGGAATTTGTTTTATGTGCGTGTATGTTGCAGATAATTGTTTCAATTCCCGTTTTATATTGCAAATTAACTTAGTGTTATATGTGCGTGCATAGTGCTGCAGATAATTATTTCAGTTCCCTTTTTATATTGCAAATTAACTTAGTGTTATATGTGCAGGCATATTGCTGCAGATAATTGTTTCAATTCCCTTTATATGTTGCAGATTAACTTAGTGTTATATGTGCGTGCATATTGCTTCAAATAATTGTTTTAATTCCCTTTTTATATTGCAGATTAACTTAGTGTTATATGTGTGTGTATATTGCGGGAGATAATTGTTTCAATTTCCTTTTTATTTTGCCGATTAACTTAGTGGTATATTTGTGTGCCTATTGCTGGTTTCATAATTTATTTTGATTATATATTGCTCTTTAATTGTAGGTTTCTGGTTTGATAATTTATTTTTTTCTTCATTGGCAATTCTCGTTAGTTGGGGGATGGGGTGGTTTGATAATTTATTTTCTAAGAGTAATAATGTTATATGTCCATGCATATTGCTGGTTTCATAAAATGTTATGTTGCATGAATCATATAACCAGAAAATTGAACTTCTTATTGCTTTACCACATATAAAATGTTGTCTTGTAAGTTTAAATTATACAACCAAATCTTATTCAAGATATGCCTAAACATATAGAAGAGGCTGTGTGTTTAATATGACCTATACTTCATTTAAATGAATTCCAATAAATGTTATTTTTGCTATGCTCTTTGCTAAAAAAATCTCTGACTTTAGTCAGAATTTTACACCCCTCATTTGTGATTTAATTATCGTAATTAAAAATTAATGAAAATAAGAAAAACTTTGTACATGACTCATCTATGATAATAAGGGCAATATTGTTCCTTAACAAAATCATTGTCAAGAATTCTAATATTATGTTGTTGCTAAATACACTACCCCAAAAAGTAGTTTTAATAACGGTTATTTTACAGTTTTAATAACGGTTTTCAACCGTTATTAAAATGCCCGTTATTAAATCTTTAATAACGGTTCATAACCGTTATCAAAAATATAAAAAAACCCGCCAATATGAGCATAAAATGCATTTTTAATAACGGTTTTTGAGAAAAACCGTTGTTAAAAAAGAGGGTTTTAATAACGGTTCTAAAGAAAATCGTTATTAAAAGGTAGGTTTTAATAACGGTTCTTATGAAAACCGTTATTAAAATGCCAGAGTTTTAATAACGGTTCTTATGAAAACCGTTATTAAAATACCAGAGTTTTAATAACGGTTTTAGAAGAACCGTTATTAAAACATCTTTTAATAACGGTTTTCTTCAGAACCGTTATTAAAACTTCAGTTTTTTTTTAGTTATTGCAGTTTTGTTCCTGCCCACATACACAGTTGTATGTTCAATAATTACCAAATCTGCATTGTAAAACAACATCAATTGATAACATATCTGCAATCACACCATAATTTCATTCAATCCCTTGTTAATACACCGGACATATATACTCAAGAACAAAATTAGTAGGCATACCACAACTTGGTAGCTCTACACACCAAAGAAAAATGTTTATAAATCTAGCTTAATTACAAGACTTAAAGACATAGACAAAATACAAGCCTGCAGAACATATATGCATGTAGATTATATAGATCTCTACCTAATACCGAATGAATGAATGCACATGCTTGGCCCATTGCTCTCTCACTTCATCAATTTCTTCAACACTGTATTGCTGGCCTTGTGCATAATCATCGGTGAAAAACTACAAATCCCAAGTTTTGATTAATATACAGTTAGCACTTACGTCAAGTATCAAACATATATGTCATGATTCATTAATTAATAGAAAAATATCGAAAAGAAAACATACATGGCTTGGATCTATGTTGACCGATCTATTTTGGACTATCAGATCCATTGATCTACATACATAGTATCCACAATCTTTGTCGTTTTGCTGTTGTGGACACTGTCATATAAATTCAGTTAGCTCTCTAACTATTAGATATTAATTTTAATTAAAATAAAATACGAAATAGTTGCCTTCCTACTTACTATGACAGGCTCATATTGAACATTCTTTGGGTCTGGGACACCATTCCCACCTCTCCTTTGATACGCTGTCCGTAGTGCCCTAATAAATAGAGTTGGATACACAATATTGTAAGTACGCATATATACCTCAAATAATGAAAGCTAGGTAGACAAATATATGTATAAATAAGCTAATGAAGTAAGAAGTGAAAAGTATACTAACATGTCGATAAATTCCTTCCCACCACGACGAGCGACTTCAAAGGCACGTCATAGGTTCGAAGGGAATCAAACACATAGACTTTATTAAGATCAGGTCGGACGGCGTACAAAACCCAATGTTCAGTTGCGAGGTGAGGAATGAGATAGAGCTTGTTGTGTCCCTCAATCAAAATGCGATCCGCTAAATAGTTTATGTGCCTACCCTCTCTTATTGTACTACCGTCAGCTATGTAGTATGGGCACACAAACACAATAGAGGACAGCATTCCCTCCATCGCAGCTCGAGTAGCTACCAACCTATGGACAACAAAAACAATGCATATTTGTTAATAAATAATAACTCATATAAGTGGTCATAAAAATTCCAATTGTATAAGTTAAGAGTACTAAAATCTCAAAATGAAATTATACTTACGTGACATAGACGGTGACACTTATGGTTGACATCCATTCTTGATTATAAATGTCGCTTATGTCAGCCGTCGATACCATGTAAGTAGCATCGTCCCTCCCAACATACTCAGGACGACAATCAATGAAAATATAATTGTCCCTGAGGTAGTTTTGGGCATAAAAATATAATAACGCTAATGCTGGTGGAGGTTGGCTTTGCTGATCTGAAGAAGGAATCTTTGCTGGGGCAACTGATTTTTCAGATTTAGCTCTCTTTCCTTTAGCAGCGCCCTTTTTTGTGTTGCTCGTTCTGCTAGTACCTCTCTTGGTTTTACTAGCAGAAGCAGTCTTCTTTTTTGATTCCTTAATTGATAATATTAAACAAAATATATATTGAGCATATAAATATATATATATGAAAAAGGTATATATAGTGTAACTACTAAACAAGGTCTAATGAACATATCAAATGTCAATACCTCTTCAGTAGTGAGACGTATTTGATCCGCAGGCCAAGCCACAAAGCTTCCATGAGCTTCTAGTACTGTGGTTGCCTCATCGCCCTCATTATAACAAGGCAAGTGTGCACTGCCAATGATTGGAGTGTCAATACTCACCGGCCTTGTATTTAGGGCTAAATTGTACCCGTGGATTATCTGCGTTTCAATACTGTGACTAATGCGGACCCTTCCTTTCGCCAAAATTGTTGAAAGGTCATTCGCTAATAATTCACATTTATGCAAACCCTAAACAAAAATATTACACATTATTAATAATTTATTACACCGAATACATTTAATAACAATTCATAGTTTGTAATGCTTACCTCGGGAAGAGTAGAAAGAAATGCATCAGCTTCACAACTATCTCTGACGCTATTTACATTAGGTATGTGAAGCTGATCATGGTGTACTAAATCGGATGGCTTATACCCTTGAGATTTAATAAATGACAACTCTTGCTCCATTGTTGTCATCCGTTCAAATGCCACGTTCAATTTTTGGGTGAGGATGGCGACTTGCTCATTAGTGCTACGAGAACCACGAGATCGACCACATATGCTCGTTCTCGTAACACCCAATCCAATGCCCCTGTGTCTTCCAGGGTGTTCTACAATTCCTGTAGCCTGGGACACAATGCTATATTGGTCCACCTCCTCACCTTCTGACGTTTCAAGTTCGTCCTGTAAATTTAACTTATAGGAATAAGCATAATATAATAGTTTTCTATAAGAAAACTAAGTAGGGTTCTAGATATCTACAAACTTACAATTTTTTTGGCTGCAACATCAACATATTCATTAATATATCCATCTCTTGTTGCTCTAGCCTTCTTCCATAATGTACCAATATTGATGGACGAGGTACATGGGTCCAAGTCTTGGGCTAGGAGCTACAAATCAAAAAATATTCTTAATTAAGAATATTATTATAAAATTTAACATTTACATGTAAATAGATAATGACAAAATGCATACCAACTCCTCTTCAAGGCCCGCATAGCCTTTGCGAGCCATATTATGCCGATATTTATTTTGCTTGGCAATCTCTTTATTTTGGGTACTTTTTTCCTATGTGACAAGCCAAAACATAATGACATGGTTATTTCAATATTAAGCATACTACTGGGATTGATACAAAAAGTTTAATTGTTATCTAACAAGTACCTTAAAATCCACCGTAAGACGATAAGCAATGAATTGGTTCTAACTTTCTTGATCGATGAAACCGTATCGTTTGGGTGGGTTCTGTCGTACAGAACCATCCTTCTTTCTATACATTTTTCTACGAGCTAAATATGACCTAAATGTTCTTAGATGCTCCCCACAATGTCTAAGAAGCCATTTCTTCCTACTCTCTGGGACATTGAACACTTTCTGCAAAATAAGACATGTAGATGTATACCGATGATAATGTAATAAAATTAATAACATTTGACATACAAAAATGATTACATAAAATAGCATTTTTACCATGATTTCCTGCCAAATATGCTCCTTATGACCCTGTGGAACCTGCTTCCAATTATTATAGGAGATAGGAACACGGTTACGAGTCACAAGGGAAATGTAGGTCAAGAACATATCTGCGTAAGGGCCGATGGGAAGATTGTAAGTATTCCATCCCAAATCGACTACTTCTCCTCTATTCCTCATGTCTACGATAATTCTCATAATCGTAGGTCCCCTCTTCCCTTCTTCATCACTGCTATCCCTATCAATGTTTTTGTTGGCCATATCTCTACAAAAAATAAATAAATAAATTATGTTAGAATGTTATGTATTGAGCATAATAATGTACCATTATATTATCGATACGAATCATGCTTAGAAAGAATTAATCTCAAATGTATCATGCTATTCTATATATATATATACGAATCATGTTAACACGTTTCCAAAAAGATATTAATACTAACCCTAACCCTAACCCTAATTAACCATAATAAACGATAAACCCTAACCCTAACCCTAACCCTAGCTAATTAACCATAATTTATTATAATAAAACCTAACCCTAAACCACAAAAAAAAACCTAATCCCTAAACCTAGCTAAATGTAATTAAAGCATAATATATAAATCATATTATTAATTATTATTATTATTATTATTCTTATCATACACAATTATTTCTCTCTATTTAATTAATCTCAAATGTATCATGCTATTCTATATATATATATATATACGAATCATGTTAACACGTTTCCAAAAAGATATTAATACTAACCCTAACCCTAATTAACCCTAATTAACCATAATAAACGATAAACCCTAACCCTAACCCTAACCCTAGCTAATTAATTAACCATAATTTATTATAATAAAACCTAACCCTAAACCACAAAAAAAAACCTAATCCCTAAACCTAGCTAAATGTAATTAAAGCATAATATATAAATCATATTATTAATTATTATTATTATTATTATTCTTCTTATCGATCATATACAATTATTTCTCTCTATTTAATTATTCACTTTTATATATTCCTTATTCTCTATATCTATTTAATCCTCATCAAATAGCAATCATTAACATATGCATATATAAAATATATTTGCATTTCATTATATGACATTTCCTATATCTTATTGCTAGTGATCTCCTATACTTATTAATGAAAATATGTGTGTGTGTGTGTGTGTGTATATATATAGTTTTTATGAGTGAAAATGTATATAATTCTACACTCACATTCATATTATATATATATATATATATGTAAAGGTCTCGGCCAACACATGCATTTGTTAATATATAACAATAACGCAACAAATTCAACCAAAAACAGCAAAATTTTCAGCCAATACATTAAACAACCCATTTTCGAACGACAAACCACAATCTTTCAATAACAAACAAACGAAACCCTGTACCAACATGCATGCATTTATATATATATACATATATAAGTAGATAAAATGTTACGAGAAGAAGAACAAACACATACATAAAGTGAGCTAGCTACAAACACGACGGTGAGAATGTTGAGAGAGGCAAGGGGCTTCAAACACGACAGAGGATGGTGCAAGTGCTAGCTAGCTTCGGAACAATGACAGCATGCACATGCAGAGCAGGCAATGGCGGAGGCGTGGTGGAGAGTTGGAGTTGCGAGGGTTTCCTTTACTTGAGAGGAGCCGGCCGGTGTGGTCGTGCGAGGGTTTGCAAGGAGAAGGAGAGCAAGAGAACGAAGGTGCAGAGAGTCTGAAAATTTTGGCACGAAACAGAACTGAACGAAATATAAGTTTGATTTTCGGGTTTTAATAACGGTTCCTGAGAGAACCGTTATTAAAAAGATGATTTAATAACGGTTCTCTCAGGAACCGTTATCAAAACATCTTTTAATAACGGTTTCTGGAAGAACCGTTATTAAAAGATTCTGACTTTTGACAATGGTTCTAATATAAACCATTATTAAAAGATGTTTTGATAACGGTTTACCTGAAACCGTTATTAAAACATCCGTCCAAATTTTACGTTGCCCTTTTAATAACGGTTTTTAAATAGAACCGTTATCAAAACTTCCCGCCGATTAATTTCCACGCGTTTGACAACGATTAATGTCCCGTTATTATAACCCGTTTTCGTAGTAGTGTAAACATCTAATATTTTTACATGTAAAATTTATAAATGTTTAAAGCAATCAAATATAATACTATCAAAACTTATAAATATCTTTATTATTTACCTTCGTAAAAATAAAAACACATATAATATTCTTATTTCATTTATCTTTACTAGTAATCTTATGATTGTATTGTATCTAATATATACAATGTAATAAATGATAATTATACATTTTTTATTCTTGTTATGCTCACCTTTATTTTATAAAATTATCTTTTTTTAAGTAATCAAATATTTAAAGTAATCAATTAAATATAATATATGATAAACATCTAAAATTTTACATGTAAAATTTATAAATGTTTAAAGCAATCAAATATAATACTATCAAAACTTATAAATATCTTTATTATTTACCTTCGTAAAAATAAAAACACATATAATATTCTTATTTCATTTATCTTTACTAGTAATCTTATGATTGTATTGTATCTAATATATACAATGTAATAAATGATAATTATACATTTTTTATTCTTGTTATGCTCACCTTTATTTTATAAAATTATCTTTTTTTAAGTAATCAAATATTTTAAGTAATCAATTAAATATAATATATGATAAACATCTAATATTTTTACTTTTAAAGTTTATAAATGTTCAAAGAAATCAAATATAATATAATTAAAACTTATGAATATCTTTATTATTTACCTTTGTAAAAATAAAATACATATAATATTCTTATTTCATTTATCTTTACTAGTGATCTTATGATTGTATTGTATCTAATATATACAATGTAATAAATGATAATTATACATTGTTTATTCTTGTTATGCTCACCTTTATTTTATAAAATTATCTTTTTTAAGTAATCAAATATTTTAACTAATTAATTAAATATAATATATTATAAACATCTAATATTTTTACTTTTAAAGTTTATAAATGTTTAAAGAAATCAAATGTAATACAATTAAAACTTATGAATATCTTTATTATTTTCCTTTGTAAAAATAAAATGCATATAATATTTTTATTTTATCTATCTTTACTAGTGATCTTATGATTGTATTGTATCTAATCTATATAATGTAATAAATGATAATTATACATTATATATTCTTGTTATACTCACCTTTATTTTATAAATTTATCTTTTTTTAAGTAATCAATTAAATATAATATACAATAAACATCTAATATTTTTACATGTAAAATTTATAAATGTTTAAAGCAATCAAATATAATACTATTAAAACTTATAAATATCTTTATTATTTACCTTTGTAAAAGTAAAACACATATAATTCTCTTATTTCATTTATCTTTACTAATAATCTTATGATTGTATTGTATCTAATATATACAATGTAATAAATGATAATTATACATTGTTTATTCTTGTTATGCTCACCTTTATTTTATAAAATTATCTTTTTTTTAAGTAATCAAATATTTTAACTAATTAATTAAATATAATATATTATAAACATCTAATATTTTTACTTTTAAAATTTATAAATGTTTAAAGAAATCAAATATAGTACTATTAAACTTATGAATATCTTTATTATTTTCCTTTGTAAAAATAAAACACATTTAATATTTTTATTTTATCTATCTTTACTAGTGATCTTATGATTGTATTGTATCTAATCTATATAATGTAATAAATGATAATTATACATTATATATTCTTGTTATGCTCACCTTTATTTTATAAATTTATCTTTTTTTAAGTAATCAATTAAATATAATACACAATAAACATCTAATATTTTTACATGTAAAATTTATAAATGTTTAAAGCAATCAAATATAATACTATTAAAACTTATAAATATCTTTACTATTTACCTTTGTAAAAATAAAACACATATAATACTCTTTTTCATTTATATTTACTAATAATCTTATGATTGTATCTAATATTTACAATGTAATAAATGATAATTATACATTGTTTATTCTTGTTATGCTCATCTTCATTTTATAAAATTATCTTTTTTTAAGTAATCAAATATTTTAACTAATTAAGTAAATATAATATATTATAAATATCTAATATTTTTACTTTTAAAATTTATAAATATTTTAAGCAATCAAATATAATACTATTAAAACTTATAAATATTTTTATTATTTACCTTTGTAAAAATAAAACACATATAATATTTTTATTTCATTTATCTTTACTAGTAATCTTATTTTTGTATCTAATATATACAATGTAATAAATGATAATTAATTATACATTGTATAGTCTTGTTTTGATCATCTTTATTTTATAAAATTATCTTTTTTAAGTACTTAAATATTTTAAGTTATCAAATAAATTATAATCAATGATAAATATCTTTGTTTGATTCCAAGTGCAATATTTTTTATTATTAAAATTTATAAACATCTTTACTATTTATTTGTGAAAATAAAGCGCATTTAATATTTTTAATTCTTTTATCTGTAATATTAATCTTATGATTGTCTATCTCTAATATTTATGATTTATGAAATGATAATTACTTAGGCTCAAATATGAGTAAACTCGTCAAAACTCGACCCATTAAATTAATCCGTAACTAATTGAATTCAACCCGTCAAATTGTATGAAATGAGTCAAATGACCCCACCCATCAATTTAACTCGAAACAACTCGGATATAACTAACCCGTCATATTATATAATTACATGATAATATGAAATGACCTGAACCGGCCGAAGCCACCTACTCACGTGAACTAGAAAATGACCTGAAACCGACCCGACCCTACCACCAGTCAAGTTAACCCAAAATTATCCGAATTCGAGTTTTCTTAACTCGAATAGCCGGACCTAACCCGACCCCACAAATTAACCCGAAATGACCCGACCCGACAAATTGACCTAAAATGACCCGCAACCGAAATGACCCGACCCGCAACAGACCCGACCCAACAAATTGACCCGAAATGACCCGACCCGTTAATGACCCGACCTGACCCGCACCCGACCCGACAAATTGACCCGAAATGACCCGACCCGACCCGACAAATTGACCCGAAATGACCCGACCCGACCCGCCAAATTGATTGACCCGAAATGACCCGACCCGTTTAATGACCCGACCCGACCCGCAATAGTCAAATGACCCGCTATAACCCGACCCATTAATGACCCGACCCGCTATGACCCAACCCGAACCCGATCCGATTGCCACCTTTACTTGTTAGGTCGGATACTGCATCAATTTTTAAGAGATGTGCTCTGCACTTTACGCTACACATCATTTGAATTAGGAAGGCAAAAAAAAGGGAAAAAAGTTCCCCCAAGCTCCTTGAGGTTTCCAAAAAGTATGAGGCAATGGGAAATGAAAGAAAAAGGAAGTAGGGAGGAAGGGAGAGTGGGCACGTCCCTAGAATAAAACAAAGGCAAAGTGGTTGTTTAGAAGGGAAATAATACAGGTGAAAAATTTATTTTTATTTTTTTATATAGTTTATATAATTTATTTAAAATTAAATATTTATATTTATTTTAGATCTTAATTTGATCTAAAATAATTATTTTATTAAAAATATATTTATTATTTTAATACATAATAACTAGTTTTAAACAATTTTAAAGCTTATTATTAGTATTGTTAATAAAAATATAAATTTTAACAATAATAATGATTTATCCAAAATTAGAATGATGTTAATAGTATTTGAAATAAAAATAATAATTTTCATCATTATTTCTAAATTAATATATGTATATTTGAAAAATATATAAATAAAATCATTCAAAATTTTCATCATTAAAATAGTTAAATAGTTTTATGTCAAAACAAAATTTATATTTAAATGAATAATAGAAATCAAAGTGAATCATAGATGATTGATGTGCGTGCTCTTAGAGCAGCAGAATATTGCGTTGGACTAGCATATGATATGCTACTTTGATTCGATATGTGCGCGTCTTTGTTTTCATATGGAACATGTATCTGAATGTGGGCGAAGGAGACAGGCTTCTTGATACAAGTACTACTGTATACATGCCTCGCGCCCACGGTTTTACTAATTGAACACAGGGAGCTTCTTAATTTTGAGGTATCACGCCACTGTACTCTGTTGTTCTGACTACTCGATTCCGTGGGTTGTTGTATGGACGAAAGGTACGTGCATTTGGGCCGCAAAGATTGGCAAAGCGAATGCTGGATATGCCTACAACTCTAAACGACTCTGGTTCCAGATTGTCTGAAAATTAGCAGCAATTCGCCTATCTGCAAAAATCAGAATTTTAACAACTAATAATTTATCCCTTCTTAAATTAGGGATATCAATGTGCATATCAGACATAGTACTAAGATGAAAAGCTACAAATATAAAATATACAAATACATGCTCGTGATCAAATTGAAGCCAAAACACATTTATATATGCTCTAGCAATGTATAGCATATTAAAACGCAACTAGCAAGAATCAAAAGATACTAAAACTGCCTATGGACTAAGTATTTAATTCAAATAGACTTATGCAACCAAAAATTAAAACTATTAAGTCATCATATAGTTCTCTATCCCTATGGGCAAAATTGAGAATAATAACTTAATATTTTAATCCAATGCATTATATGTGTGCGTGTGTGTATCATAAATGATCATGTGGGATAATACTTATTATATACATATAATACATTATAATCAGTATCATATTAACTACATGTGACGAATTAAATTAAACATATTAATACATAATTTTATATGATTTGGAGTGTTATGGCTAAGTCCGGAAGATATAAAATTATACTAATCACTATAATACTTACATATAAATAAATTAAAAAATTATCCATTCATGGGCTTAATGTGTATGGAAATACCATGATGTCCAACCTAATGATTAGAAACGCTTAAAATTAAGCCCAACATAATAGCTTTAATATTTTTCAAACTACCAAAAAAAATCACAGGATTCAAATAACAAAGATCAAGTCGCACATGAAAAATGGGGAGTGTTGAGACCACAAGATCAAGTCCCACACTCTGTGCATCATATATGTTTTTCTTAGGGTAGCATTAATTAGATTGATAACATCGGAAAGTAAAAGCAACGATCGAAATACAAATTGAACGGATGGTCCGATACCCTTTTCTCTTCCACTTGATGGAGTGTGTGCATACGGATAGAATAAGAATAGGAACCTTTCTTAATTTCCCCCACCAAAGATGCTTAAAAAATTGATGAATTAATTTAGCCTATTGATGTCTCTTCTCAGTTGATGTAAATGTAGGTGTATAATGGAGGGATAGAAAGTTTTCTTTATTTTTGTCTCAACCCAAGTGTATTCTCGTGGCTTGTTAACCGTCTTTTTAATTTCAAAATAATTAATTAATGAATTTCCGTCCACATCCCATCGTGTATGTGTCATGTACATGGTATCTATATATATACACATACACATACACATAATCCTTATTTCTACCGTCAAGAATTATAAAAAAAAAAAGAATTAAAATACTTAATACATAAAATAATAATTATTACATAAAACAGAAAAAATATATTAACGGTGCTTTGAAATTAAACACGGTCGGATAAGGTTCCGGTGACGAAGAACACATTATTTAGAAAGAAAAAGGAATATTCGTGTGATAGAATAATTAGGTACGTGTGTGTGTGCCATCTTTTGATATCCCACGAGCTCAAATTCATGGAGCCATCCCCGTCGATTAGTGCTATGCTATGGTCCTTAATCATAACCCCGAATGTTAGTATTACGTGATCATAAGGGATGTCAGTTGGTGCGCACAATAATATGGCAACTTTTTTAAGCACTAGTTTGAGTTGCTGCTTTGTCATCACTTACTCGTTTAGATTCGTATTTTGGGTCCGTCGTAGGAATATCAAATATTTGAGTCAGTGGTTGTCTGCGAGCAAAATGTTCTTTTACCCCCTTGGGATTCTTAGTCTAGATCCATTATTGGGGGGGGGGGGGTGTTTGCTTGTAAACGAAGGCAGCTAAAAACTAAATACACACCACAAAAGAAAAATCAGTAAAGTGTTCTTCAACCTCCTCGAAGCCAATTTCACTCAGTGTTGCACAGGGACGGGGACGGGGATGGAGACGAGACGAAACGCGAAAATAACATATTTTAAAAATTTAGAAAACGGGGACGGCAGAAAACGTTAAAAAATATTGATTAAATAATATTTTTTTTAATAATATATTGATTTAATAATATTTTTTTGATAAAAATATTTATTAAATAATTTTAATATAATTTTTAATTATAAAACGTTTTCGATGAATTTTCGGAAAGAGGAAATGAAAGTAGCCCGGCGTACGCTAGGAAGGGGTGACACAAATTACTCAAATTCACTGAACCGGGAGAAGAGAGAGCAGTAGGCTAGGCCCTAGCTACAACGGAAGCCAAAGTATCTGACCAACATTATTGGGGTCGGATCCACCGCTTCACTACACTACACTACACTAAACAACACAAATAATAACAATGATGACGCGTGTGACAATGTCAATTCTTACGCACTCACCGTGCAGTTCGGCGGAAGTGTTTCGAATCACCGCCCTGGAGGGCGGTGGGTCTGGCTGTATGATTGCGGCTACGGTTTTTTTAATTATCCGATATCTATTTATTTGATTCGATATTTGAAGTGATTTGATTTAAAAAAGTAAATAATTAATTTGATTTATTTTTTTAAATTAAATATTCGATCCGATCAACGAAAAGTCAAAAAAATTAAATATCCAATCTGAAGAAAAATATTTATATATTTTTTTTATAATTTTTTATTTTATATATAATTGTATATAAATAAATTTAGATGTGTATGTATATAATTTTTACTTACTTTATTTATTATTTGAGGCAAAATTTAATTTAATTGAAATTATATTTTTAATACAATCCGTTTTTAGATATTTATAAAAATAAAAATAAAAATACTCTGCATGTCGATAGACTCCACACACTCATTTCTTATTTTAGTTTTAACATTGGATATTTGTTGAGTAAGTCGGATATTTGCTCAGCATTCGCTCAACAAATCGGATAATATCGGTTATATTTGATATCCGATCCGAAAATTCAAATATCCGATCTTCTGGATATTCGAAGTTTTAAATCAAATATCAAATATCATTTTTAGATATCTAAAATTTCAAATATCAGACAATTAAATATCCAAAATATCGGATATTTGAACCGTGAATAGCCCTAATTATAGCTGTCCACTCCTCCAAGTTTTTTTTTTAAAAAAAAATCAATTGGTGCTTTTGGTTTACTAATTATGTTTTTTTTTTAAATCGGGCAATGGTAATATTTGGAGCAGCTAATATTTATTTTTAATTTATAAAAAGCCACAATCAATTAAATAAAATGGAGAAGATAATAATAATAAAAATGACAGCCAATTAGATATAACTATTATTATTATATACAATGCTATTATTATTCGAATATGTTATACTTATATTTTATTATAATATTCATGTAACACTAAAATATATTTCCTTTGTTTTATCTATTTTGTTAAAAATTATCGTTGTAATATAACTACTTACATAGTTTATATCCGGTTATTTCAAAGATTACTTAAACTGTAAAAAAAAATTACTAATCCTAAAACAATCAAAGTGCATGCAAAACATAATTTTTTTAAATAATTTGAAAAGTTATATTTAGATAAAATTAGCTTTATAAAATTATTAATTGCAATATATAGATTAATACAATAGAAGATATGAGATGGGAGAGGAAAAAAATGATTATTACAATTGTGTGTTGGAAGTTTAGAGTAACAGAATGAGTGCTCTAACACAGCGTACCTTTAGTACTATTTACATAGCTCAAGCATCACCCAAAAAAAAAAAAAAAAAAAAACCTTCCTAATTGCTCTACTTATTTATTATCTCTGCTGCTCCATGGTAAACGCCGATCATGATAATTCATGATCTGACTGGAAATACAGCAAACAAGAAGGGTAGTGCGTCCGGCGTATATTACCCGTTGACGAATATGATGTGAGGAAGCAAAAAGCAATTTGGCTTATAGCAGTAGACAAACAAAAATATTAAAATAAATTATCAAGTTGGAGGATCACCTTAATTTTCCTCTATATATTGGATTATTATCCAACTTCGGACTTAGAAAAGAAAAAAAAAATATTATAAATTATAAGTTGTAATATAAGCTAACTTCCTATCAACATGTCTAATATATGATAAATTATATATCTATCGACCGGATTAAGCTCCCACTCAACGACGGAAACACAGCAAACAAAAGAACTACTGCTAATCACTTTCGGCGAAAAGCCGGTGATTAGAGAAAGGATACTACAACTATATTTACCTTCGACTTCACCAAAACAAACATATATAGCAAAGCACTACAATCGTGGGAGTGGGAGAGTAATTAATAAAAACTAAAAGCCGCCCATTTCATTGGGTGATCGAAGATAGTGCTCGCCTGGTATCTACTTTTCAGATATAGATATAATAATAATAATAATAATAATAATAATAATAATAATAATAATAATAATAATAATAATAATAATAATAATAATAATAATAATAATAATAATAATAATAATAATAAAAGAGTACTAGACTGGCATACTGTGGTAGTACCAAACGGAAATTCTGATTCATAATAACCAAACCAGTACCATATCATTAGAACATGTAATATATGGTCACAACATGTTAATCATCCGGAATTTCGCTCCTCCCATACCTTCCTTAAACAATCATATCTTACAAACACATACTCCCTAAAACAACAACCCATTAATCAGTACCATTCTCTAAAATCTTCTGTCTCTTGGGTGCCACAGATTCAATGCAACCATTAGCATCATCGTCGATCTTAGCCTCGTCATCTTCCCTCTTCTTCCTCTTAAGAAGCCTCACAACACCTTCGAGAGCGACGTCCGCATCTTCGCTTCTCATCAGTTCCTCAGCTACATGTGCTGGGCTCACGTTCACCGCCTCGATCAGTCCTTCGATCTCCCTGAAAAGCCGGTGCCCTTCAAGATTTAGGTAATTGGATGCTAAGGTCTTGAAACCCGGGGCAGCTAAGTAGGACATATGAATGTGCATGTCCATACGACCGGGACGTAGTAATGCTGGATCCAGCCTTTCCTTGTGGTTGGTTGTGAAGATTATGATTCGTTCATCCCCACAGCTCGACCACAATCCGTCGATGAAGTTGAGCAGCCCGGATAGCGTCAGCTGCGTGCGTGCCCAGGAGCATTACTCAGACATAGAAACAATGATGACGTGTGATATAATCATATATAGGAGTAATCGAAATCACATTCAAGGAGTTCATTATAAATTGAAGCTTGGTTGAAGCATATAGAGTAGGAGCTAACCTGAACCTGAACTTCGGGGGACCTGCCGCCGTTGTTATTGTTGGAGTTTTTGTCGCCGTTTTGAGGATCAGCGTTGCTTCCAGGATCACTGCTCTTGGTTTTCCTGTCAGGAATCTCCACACTGCAATCAATATCCTCAATCACAAGTATGGATCGATTCCCAGTAGCAAGCAATACCCTTCTTAGATCTGAATCCCTCAACAGGTTCCCAAGCTGCAAGTCATAAATATCAAACCTCAAATAATTAGCCATAGCAGCAATCAAGCTAGACTTGCCGGTCCCCGGTGGTCCGTACAACAGATACCCTCTTTTCCAAGCCCTTCCAACTCTCCTATAAAACTCTCTCCTTCTCACAAACCTGTCTAAATCATCCTTAATCTCTTTCTTCATTTCCGGAGCCATAGCCAGCGTATCAAATGTCGAAGCGTGATCTAAATTGATCTTATCCCATTGCATCCCACCATACATTGACATGTTGCCGAGCGTACAGAGCTTCAGCGACTTTCGGTCGTCTTTGATGGCCTTTGATTTCGCCAACACATGAGGAAAGTAGGATTTAATGATTTGTTCTTTATACTCTTTCTCGAAGCTCAGCTCGAAATGTCGGATTTGGTGTCTCGATGAAGTGGGCAAGTTAGAGCGGCGATCGTCTCCTTTGTTTTGATCCAAATCACTGCAGACGTACTTCCACTTTAGTTCAATGCCTTCGTATGAGTCGAAAATTTCTTCACCCGTTTCGAACTTTATAGTGAGGTGACTGTCTTTAGGGTATTTGCTGACCTTCAGACGGCTGGCATTGGGGCTGACTTTCTTGCTGAGGTAAAGTTCGGCTGCATCGAATAGTTCGTTACGTGAAATCTCGCGGCCTTCTTCGATTACTAAAGTTAGGTTATTGGATTTCCGCTTGAAGAGTTCAGCAATGGTCGATTGGAGGTACGCTCTAAATGGTTGCGGTACGAATTCATTGACCGCTGAGCGGAGTAGCATAGCGGAAGCAGAGATGGAGGCATAGGCGGAGAAGATTGAAGATGCTGCAGGAACTTGTTGGAATGAATACATGATGTTGATGATTGATCAAAGCTCGGCCAGGAAAATTGGGTTATGAAATGAATAGGAGGAATGTAAACTTGGTAATATTAAAGGTTGGGCGTCGGCAGACTGGTTCTTTATTATTAACAAGGTTCATTTCCGTCGAAATGAATACTCCGTTTTATGGCATTTGTGAGTGGAATAATGACTCAGGGGACCGCATGCTTTTTCTGTAATCGTTTTCCGCGTCAGAGCGTTAAAAATATAATAATATTTTAATTAATTAGTTTAGTTTTAAATTATAAATATAATTATATTATTTAATTATAGTAATTTTAATTTTAGAAATTTTTATAATTATGGTTTCCTTTAATATCATTATTATAATAAGTATAATAATAAAATATCCATCCAAACTAATATAAACATTAACTTAAAAAAATATCAAATGAAACTTAAGTAAATATTAATTTAAAGAAGGAAAAATATCAACAAAATTTTAAATAAATATTAATTTAAAGAAATAAATTTTAATCCCGGTTTAAATAAGCATCAATCCAAAGAAGAAGAAAAAACTAACTAAAAAAATATTATCCAAAAAACAACTCTTATAACACATAATATTTTAAGTTTTTATAATATTACTATTATACACTTTGAGTGTATCTTAAAAGATATACCGAGATAAATAATAGAACTTGCTTTAATGGGAGATACTTCATTTTCACCCCTTTTCCTCTCTCATTTTCCTCCATCCTAAAATGAGCACAATGTAAGGAAAAATTATTACATGCACGGGTTTATGCACCCAACCGATTTATTTTTAATGTACCTTTAGTATATTTTAGGTATATATTTAATACAATTGTAGTGTATTTATAATTAATTATGTTATGCTTATAAGAATAAAAGTACGGGATAATTGTATCTTTATAATTATAAATATAACACAATCATTTATAGGTACACTATAAATATATCAAATATACACTACAATTATAGTAAAGATAAATTAAAAGCGTGTTGATTTGGTTTGTATACCGGGTGCACCTAATATTTTTCCTAATGTTAGACTAACTCTTTGGTGTATATTGGCATATTACTTCTAGACTTTGCTATTAAGAGTCTACAAATCAAATGCTGAATCAATGAACCATTCTACTTCCAACTATTAAGAGTCTAGACCAACCCATTTATTTTTAATGTACATTTAGTAGATTTTAGGTATATATTTAATACAATAATAGTGTACTTATAATTAATTATTTTATTCTTATAAGAATAAAGGTACACTATAATTGTATCTTTCTAATTATAAATATAACACAATTAATTATATTAAATGTACACTACAATTATACAAAAGATAAATTAAATGTGTCTTCATTTGATGTATATATACTAGGTGCACCCAATATTTTTCCTAATGTTGGACCAACTATATGTATGTATATTGCCATATCACTTCTAGACCTCATTGTTAACGGTTTACGAATCAAATGCTTAATCAACAAACTATTATACTTCAAACTTGAAGTAGTGATATCATTTAATCCAAATTGGCTAGCTATTCTTAGGTAAATGCAACAATATTAGTTAGTAAAAAAGAACATGTGACCTTATATTGATGCATCATTATATATAATGTTATGTTAATTTGGTCCACTTGAGTTCTATCAACAAAAACTTAACTAAATATTAATTTAAAGAAAACATATTTTAACCGCGGTTTAAATGAGTATCAATCCATAGAAGAAGAAAAAATTAACTAAAAAAAACTATCCAAAAAACAACTCTTGTGACACAGTATTTTAAGTTTTTATAATATTACTATTATACACTTTGGATGCATCTTAAAAGATATATTGAAATAAATAATAGAACTTGCCTTAATGGGAGATACTTTATTTTCACCCCTTTTCCTCTCTCATTTTCCTCCATCCTAAAATGAGGACAATGTAAGGAAAAATTATTACATGCACCAGTTTATACACCCAACCGATTTATTTTTAATGAAACTTTTGTATATTTTAGGTATATATTTAATACAATTGTAGTGTATTTATAATTAATTAGGTTATGTTTATAAGAACAAAGGTACACTATAATTATATCTTTATGATTATACATATAACACAATTAATTATAGGTACACTATAAATATATTAAATGTACACTACAATTATACTAAATATAAAGTAAAAGTGCATTGATTTGGTGTCTATACCGGGTGCACCTAATATTTTTCCTAATGTTAGATCAACTCTTTGATGCATATTGGCATATTACTTCTAGACTTTACTATTAAGAGTCAACAAATAAAATGGTTAATCAATGAATTGTTCTGCTTCCAACTTAAAGCAATGATTATATTTAATCCCAATTGGCTAGCTATTAATTTTTGTGCAAATACAACAATATTAGTTGTAAAATATAACATATGGCCTTACATTGATGTATCATTATCACTACAAAAAATTATGTTTTTAGCGACCAACACTTTCTGTCGTTAATAGCTAAATTTCGGCCGCTAATGTCAATGACAACAAAAAAATTTGTTCGTCGTCCATAATCATTATTGCTCATTCGCTAAATACTATAACAACCAACTAAAATTTTTTGGTTGCTAAAGCAATAATAACGACATATTACAATGGTTGTTAAAATAATAGCAACGGCATATGCTTTTGGTCGCCAAAAGTAATAACAACGATGTATGATGTTAGTTGTTGAAAGTAATAAGGATGAAGCACGATGTTGGTCACTAAAATCGATAGCGACAAAAAAATATACCATTGTAAAAAATATTAACAACCAATTTTTTTTATTGAAATTAAATAAAAAAAATTTACTCCAATAATGACAACTTTTTCTGTCACTACTTAAATCCATTCATTATTAGTGATATAATGTATTGGTCACAAATGCCATAATTATATTGCCAAGAATATAATTGGCATTTCAATACTCATCTATAGCCCTGCACTTATATGCATATATATCCATTTCAATCTTCTCAAAGCCTATACATATATGCATATAAATCTATTTCAATATTCTCAAGCCCTGTACTTGTATACATATATATATATATATATATATACACATATATATATATATATATATATATATATATCCATTTGAATATTCTTAAGCCTTGCACCTGTAGGCATATATATCCATTTCAATATTCACAAGCCCTATACTTATATGCATATATATCCATTTTACCACATTGATATAGTTTTCTAAATATCTCTTTATAAGTATTCATACAAATAGGTTGCATCAAATGTATGGTAGAATAAAATATTTGATCAAATATAGATATATTACAAAAGATCTAAAGGATGTCATTGTATGACAAAAATATTATGATTAGAAGCCACCTAAAAATTAATCATTCTACTCACCGAACATAATAGACTTGGTCAATTTGTCAAAATGAACTTGATTTACAACAACAGAAATATAAAAATAATAATTAATATACATATTAAATGAACAATGATATATTATATCAAAAGAAAAAAAATATCATGTTTAACAATAAAAATAAGAGTATATCATTACTCTTCAACCCAAGATAAAAAAAAAAACTACTTCCAAACCAAGTTGGCATCATCCACAACGAGCACCATCAACCACCTATAGCATAAACCTTACCTTCCAACCCTATCACATCCAAACGATTCCTCTAAGATAACCAAGGTAACAAATGAATAAATAAAGTAAATACAATTAATCAATAGTCAATTGTTAATGATATATGGTGATACAATAAAATCAAAGAATAAAGTTCAAATTTGCATTAGAACCACAGATTGAGCTTTTCATTATACATGTGTCGTCTTTACGTCTTTATGGTTTATACATTTCATATTCCCTTAGTCATAAGATCACACATTGTAAAGGAGTTTTGGGGGATTCATGTTTCAGTCCTTGGACTCCAAGATATGGAGGTGGAAATTGAGTATTTTAATTGTAAGTCCTATGATGTTTCCCATAATGGTAAATCTTATGATGTTTCTCATAGCGGTTTGGTGTTTGCTCTCTCTCTCCTATGGTTTGTTTTTATCATCATTGGGTTTTCATGAAATTTTTTTTGTGTATATCTTTTCATTCACACACTAATAATTTCTTAAATTTGTTTTCTTTATCAAAATTTTCTTATTAGTCTCCTATTATCTATCAATATTATCATATAAATTTATATTGTTTTCTAAATGTGTATGTAATTAACACTTGTGAACCCATACTTATCTTCCTTATCTCCTTTAACTTTATCCGCTACATCAAACTAATCACGTCGAAAAAAGACTAAGCGCTTATTGTCCAAATACTGTAATTCAATAATCTTAGTTAATCGATCATAATAATCAATGGATCCGCTGCCATCCACTCCACTATATTGATCTTGCTCTTTCCTTGTGAGATGTAGTGTGGAATTGATATCCATTTACTACATATCTATAAAAACATGTCACATATTTTGATGGACCATGTGATAATGAGAGTAATGCATCTATCTTCTCGCTTTTATCTATTCCATATAAATCTGCAACCTAAAAAATATTATGTTTATTAGAACCTATTCTTACAAACCTAATGATCGAAATAAAATTGCATTACCATATATATTGAATATTGTATAGCAAGATGTTACTTTTTTTAAACCACTAATAAAGTTTCTATTCCATTCATTAGAAGACACTTGTGGTGGATTATCTTCTTGGTTTTGATAATACATTCTACAATGAAAAAGATATATCATATGCCTAATACGTGCCTTTGAAAAAAGAATTAGATGCAAAGGAAAGAGTTTTTAGATATGACTTACTCAAGATATGGTTGAACCTCTTCAAAATTGTTAAAAACATACATATGGGCTTGCTCTAATTCATCTACATCTAAGTCTCTAGTTCTACCACTACCAAGTCATCTTCCCCTATAAGAAAAGGAAGACAATTTGGCAAAGACATTCACATCAGCATCATAATTTTGATCAAGGAGGTTAAACTTAGTCTCTACGTTATAAAAATATTTTGAACAAAAATTCATACATTTTTCTACTATGTACCCTTTTGCAATAGAAGCCTCTAGACAATCCATGTTATGTATATAAGACTTCAAAGTGTACAAATTCCTTTCCACTGGATACATCCAATTAGAATGTATGGATCCACATAACATAGCCTCATATGCCAAATGAACTAGCAAATGCAACATCACATCAAAGAAAGATGGTGGAAAAATCTTCTCTAACTTAAAAAAGGCTATTGGAATTTGGGCTTCAAGATACTCAATTCTTCCATATTCAAATGTTTTGAACCTAAATCGTTGAAAAACGTAGATAACTTGAGAAGTGGTTCATACACATCCTCCAGAATAAGGCCAATGTAAGAGGAAGAATATGATACAAGAGAATATGATGGTTATGGCTTTTGAATCCAGAGATCTTATTCTCTTTCAAGTTTACATATTATGAAATAATAGAAGAAAAATCATTTGGAACTTTCAAGTGGCTCAAAAACTTGTAGAATTTATGTCTTCCCCTTTGAGGTAAGGTGAAACGAGCATGAGGCAACATTAATTTCTAGCCATTTGTGATAGGATACACATTTGGCCTAATACCCATTGCTTGCAAATCAAGATGAGATTTATAGTTATCCTTTGTCATATTTTGCACATTAATTAGTGTTCCAAAATGCTATCATATATATTTTTTTCAATGTGCATTACATCTAGGATATGCCATATCAAGTGATGCCTCCAATAAGGGAGCCTAAAAAATATAGTCTTCTTGTTCCAATTATCTTGTCTCCTCTTGTGTGAGACCTTTCCTTTGAAAGCAATATCTTTGCTTAATATGATGTCTTCAAGATCTTACACTTGGTGAAGAATCTCTTTGCTTGTTAGAGGCTTTGAATATTTACCCTTTTCTATAGTACCATCAAATAATATTGATGTGGATCAAGGTGGAGAAGAAGCGCATGATCTATTCTACTTTGATTGTGTCGATCAATGCTAGAAGTTGAAGGAAGGAAAGTTGGTTTAATGCAGGTTATACTCAATGAAGGTTTGCAGATCGAAGGAGACTTGAAAGAGAGGATAAATGCAGGCCTAGCTGTGTAAATTCTTTGTTAAAAAAAATTCTATATTCCATTATGCATTAGGCGTGTACAAGTTAGGATTTTATAGGGGAGGGAGACCGACGACTACAAGGCCTTAAAATGGCCGAGTTCCCTTCTTAATTCAAGCTCATTTAACTCACTTGAATTAATCCTATATAATACCTAAGCTTACTCATGATATCATCATCTAAATGATATTAATGACTAACATTACCATAGTGAAGGATGACACACACTTCTTTCTTTGCACAAAAGAATTGCCACAAATGTGTATATGTTGGAATTTCCCTGCAACCAAATAAAATAGAAATATTTTGCCAACTAACAAGCAATTTGGGGATCACTACCTACTGTCTTGATCATGAAAAAATGGAAGGAAATGTAGCCAAAATATCACAGCATGCACGTAGGGAGAAAGCTGGCTGGAAGGGTTGTCTTCTTAGTGACAAACAATCAGTCACATAAAATAACTAGAAGGCTGTCGAATTTCTTCAAGGAATTGAGATCTTCAAGTTAAAGATTTTATTGCCATGCACCATAGAAGATGTGAAGAAGAAAAAGAAGAAGAATATGGATTGGAATTGGAGAGGAAATGGAGTAAACCGAGGCACAAAATTTTTTTCAAAACCTTCAAACCTGTCTATATGGTACTAGGGGTGTCGGGTGTTTATCCTACCAAATTTGGTACGTGGAGAAATAGAGATGGGAAGATAACCTACTAGACAAATGGAGAAAGGAAAGGGGAAGAAAAGGATTGGCAGAAGTCGAGGTTATGGCTGGGGATTAAGAAAACTTACATGTATCTTAGGTGCAGATACAAAGGAAAGGAAATAGGAGATTATGATGATGAAAAAAATCAAAGAAAAGGATAGAAAAAGATGCGGAGACATTAGAAGATAGTAGAGAAATGAAATGCCATAAGGTGAAAAGGATCGATGGGGAAGAAGTGTTGGAGAATGTTGAGTTATTTTATGTAGAATGATGGAGATGTCATAGATTGCTGCTGAAGAAGAAGTCCTTCCCTGGTTGAAGATTTAAAGAACTTTAACAAGAATGGTGCAAGAACTTCAACCTTCGACCAAGATTGATCTTGAATATTCAAGAAGAGCATGATGGTACACGAAAGTGATGAAAGAAAACACTTTTCGGTGGGTTCTTGATGAAAAGAACTCATGTATACACAACCTCACTGCAGGATGGCATGTTGGTTGACAGAATTCAAGGTAAATGTAAGCTCTGATACCAAAAGTTGATGTGGATCAAGGTGGAGAAGAAGCGCAGGATATATTCTAATTTGATTGTGTCGATCAACGTAGGAAGTTTAAGGAAGGAAAGTTGGATTAATGTAGGTTATACTCGATGAAGGTTTGCAGATGTGTCGGTAGTTACTTTGAATGATACAAATAATTCAAAGGCTCAAATGAAGAAGGTTAACCCTAGGTTTTTATTGATCAAAGGAGACTTGAAAGAGAGGATAAACAAAGCCTTAGTTAGGCATGTACAAGTTAGGATTTTATAGGGGAGGGAGGCCAACGACTACAAGGCCTTAAACCAGCTAAGTTCCCTTCTTAATTCAAGCCCATTTAACTCACTTGAATTAAGCCTATATAATACCTAAGCTTACTCATAATATCATCATCTAAATGATATTAATGACAAACATTACAAAGCCACACAATCAACTATGGTACATACATGAAATTACATCAAACCCTAGCTTACATAAAATATACTTAGGGTTTACAATAGGTTTAATATAACTAATGATAATCATCACCATATCTTGTTGTAGTGTCATCCCATGTATACCATAAACTTGTATGCTTTGAATGCTTGTACACTTTAAGTCTTGTTTGGTGTGTTAACATCTTCTCCTTGCAAATATGTAACATACCTGCAAGAATATCTCAAATTATTTTCAATACCAAGCATAGACATATTATCAAGAACATTTAATATGGTTGGCTCCAATATTAAGAAAGCTAATTCTTCCTTACCTTGAGAATCAATAGGAATATGAGAATCATTAGATGGTCTTGCATCAAATATCTTCTCTCTTCTCCATCTATGATTATTTTCCACTAGTGCTGGTGACCTATAAAGCATTTCCTCCATTAACTAGTCTCAAAGAGTGAGTATTCTCTTTAAAAATAGGATATGCAAGTTTTCCCTTTGTTCTCCATAGAAATAATATTCCATATGCCGAAAAATCATTGATACTCCACATAAGAGATGCACGAGGATTGAAATTTTGATGCTTTGATGCATCATATATTTGGACACCATTATTCCATAAGTCCTCTAATTCATTGATTAGAGGTTGCAAATAAATATCAATAGCATCCTTAGGACCATTGGGACCTAAAATTAGCATAAAAGAAATAAATTATGATGACATGGATATCCAAAGGAGGCAAGTACAAAATGTAATTTTTTTGATATCATAATTTAGAATGGTTGATGAAAGTCAAAATTAAACCACAAACCTATAATGAGCATAGAAAAGAGAATACTTGGTTCCTTCATGTACAACAAAAGAGGCTAGCTGTACAGAATAAGGATCACAAGCCACATATCATATGGTAGTCTCGTATTGTTGAACAGTTGAAAGCCATCACTAGCTAGCCCAAGTCTAATATTTCGAGGTTCAGAAGTGAAATCAGGATTGAGCTCATCATGTTTTTCCATGCTAACTCAAAAGTTGGATGCCTCAAAGCTCCATCATTGTCTTTATCATGATGCCATCTCATTATATAGGTTGTCTTAATGGACATAAAAAGCATATGAAGTTCAGGTTTTAGTGTAAAGTATAGCAATATCTTAAGAGTTTTTTTTTCATTTGCTTTTACCTTCTCTTCTCCACTATGCTTGCTATGTTTCCATCTTGAATTTTCACAAATTTTACATTTCTCTAAATGACTATCTTCTTTCCAAAATAGCATACAATCCTTCACACATGCATCTATCTTCTAATATGAAAAGCCAATATCTTTAATTGTCTTTTTGCCTTATAATAAGAGACAAGTAAGGTTAAATTTTTAGCCAATAACTCTTTCTTTCAACAATTTAAGTAACATTGTGAAAGAATGATTACTCAATTTACCAGTACTCTTCACATGAAGAAACTGAATTAAGGAGGATAATTTAGATCCCTTAGAACCCTCGTAAAGAGAGTTTTGGAAGTAATTCAACAATCTATGATTATTTGTCACTTCAGGTTCTTCTTCATGGTTTAAGGGTTTTATATTTCCCAAATTTGGCTCAAGATTATGATAATGACGATATCTATCCTATAAAAGTTCTATTATCTCATTGTCACTATCATCATAGTCATCTTTATTCTCATTAAATTGAGGATCCATATTCAAGTTAGAATGTTCCATGTGTCCTTCTTCATAATGATGAAACCATAAAGTATAAACTCTCATAATCCCAAGGGTCATCAAGTGTGCTTGCACAATATCACGAGTTCTAGAATTAGTGTTAACATAATTAATACATGGACGTCTAATTAGATTTCCATTTTTTAAAATGCATTGTTTAAGAATTCTTCAACCCTGGTATAATATGTTGGATCATGAAAATGATCATAAACATGACCAATCCATTCCTTATTAGGTGTCATTTTCTAAAGGGAAAAGAAGCATAAAAATAAAATTAGAAAATAAATTTCAATTAGATAAAACACCTACACTATCATTTTGAAGAATACTCAAAAATGATTACAAAGATATGATACCAAACATCATTAATAAAGCATTAATGAATGAAATAGACAACACAAAAACACACCAATTACATCATATTTTGTTTCTTGTTAAAACATTACGTCAATTTTGATCACCATCATTTTCTTTATCTCATTTTATCAACTTGAATGATTCTAGAATTTTTAAATGAATTAACAAAACAAATAATCTATGGACATGGAAAAGAGATTATACAATAATATAAAGTAATGAAGAAAACCTTGAGCCCCACCATCCATCAAAACCCTTCCTAGTTTTTAACTTTTGAGATAACATATATAGTGTTAATATGACAATATTAGCACATCCAATCTAAAATTAGATTCAAATGAGCAGATAAAATAGGGCACAAATCTACCTATATATAAAAACAAAGTCCTTGATTCCATTCGTTTTCCTCTAAAAAACATTACATTCAGTTGAGTGGAAATTAAAATCAAAGAAGACAACGTAGAAGCTAGCAAACAGTGTTAAAAAACCAATTATTAGTTCATAAAAAAGACAACAACATTGAGATAAAAAAAGACAAAAACAAGCGAGGACACCGACCACTAGACATCCAACTTTGATGGCAACAATGTTTGAAGCAATAAGAAAGAGAAATTGAGTAGAAACCCATATATTTAGGTACACATTTTCTTCAATGAAAACCTTGAAATTGAGCAAAAACCCAAATGAGGTACTCTAGGGGTACACACCAACGAAAGCTCATCTTTGGGAAACATACCTACCTTTTGTTCCAAAAAAACTACTCTAGCTTCTTTTTGTGGGTGCATGTGTGATGGATGAATATGCTAGAAACACTTTTGGCTCTTTTAAATGATTTTTTCCTCTACTAATAGAAGTAAGGTTGCGTACAACTTTTAATTGGATTCATTTCGGATATTACATTAACCTTATATATATATAAAGTCAAATATCACATTAACAGATGGTTACTTTTTATTGTAGTATATCATACTTAGTTGTTTCTCTCATGTTTGATTAAGAAAATTAGTTAATTATAGAAGAAAAAGAAAACTATAATGCATATATTCTATAGGAGGCATTGGGTTCCTTATTTCTATAGCTAGGAAAATGTAAAAGTAGAAACCCAAGTTAAACAGGAATGGGAAATTTTAATGAAATCGGAAGTAGTCGGGGAATAAAAAATTAGAAGGTAGGCGGTATGACTTCTTCTATTAGTATTTGTTTTGTTAATTTAAATTAAAAATAGAGGAGTGTACCTATATTTGCATTGACAATTATACTAATTGTACATAAATAGGTCAAAATACAATTGATGCGTGCTTACCTTTATTTTTTTCTTCTATACATATATATCTTTCTGATGGGCAGCTTCGATATTAGTTCAAGTAAAGACAACTGTAGAAACAAAAAATAAACTTATAATATACACCTTTACTAGTGTGCCAAAAGTAAAGAAGCAAAAACATAATAGGTTACAGCTGATGATGGCAACGTATTAGCTTCTACATTGAGAAGGAAGATGAGTAAATAATGCCAACACCCCATGACTTACACAAATGATCTTTTAGAAACAATAAATTAGAAAGCTAGCACCATGTTATTAAGGAAGTAAATGTACAAAAAAACTAAGCATAATAGTTCCATACAAGAAAGAAGAAAAAAAAAAGAATACATTTTCCATACCATAGCCTTTTTAAGTGATCACCAACATAGATACACATTTAAGTCGTAACGGATCTCTAAAATTAGCAGTCATCTTAACATGAATTTTAGAAGTCCTAATAGGCAATATGCATCAGCTGTACTTAATTAAAAGAAAGCAACAATTATCCATCCTATAAGAATTTATTGTTTATATATTCCTTGCCAAGGCAGAGCAATGACCATATATACACTCCTACCTAGTAGTAAAGTCATCTCCTAAACAATAATAGTACAAGCTCCAAACAACAATTATACTATAACTTCCTTTCAAGAAATATCATAATTAGAGTCTATAGTAGAAAGATAGTTTTAATTATGACTCATATTATATAATATATTGATAGAAAATTGTTGTTTCATATTTGTAGTATACTAGTCAACTAGTTTTAACTTCAACAAGGTATTGTGGATAATAAAGCAAATATTGATATTCTATAGCTAAAATCTTATTTCAATTCACTTAGCCTCCTCCTAGTGTGTAGATATCGCAACCATGTTCTCACTAAGATTGGCACATGACAATCATCGTTCATACCTAACATTTTCAAGTTTAGACTTTGATTTTAATCTCCCCAAACATAATAATGCAACTAGAGAATAAAGGAACCCCAAACAATTGCAAATTAAGTTCAAATAAATTAAAAATGACAAAATAAATATTCATAGAATCATTGAGGTTGAGAATTAGGCCTTACTCTATGCACCAAGGTTGAAGGCCAGAGATAATCGCGGTGGGAGGAGATGTTAGCTGCAACAACGGTAGCGGAGTATCATCATTAAGGCAGTGGTGGTGCAAAATGGATAATGAAGGTAGTGGTATGGAGGTGTAAAATGGTGAACGAATGTGGCGGTATAGTGGTGCGAAGGTTAAGAGAACACAGTGTAAAATTGCTAGCGAAGGTAGTGGTACGTGGTAGTAAAATGGCCTTTTAAATTCTGCGTGCACTGAAAGATATTGCACTTGTAGCATCCAGTATGCGTGATTTAATTTTTTTTAAAGAAATTGAGAGGTTTGTGCGAGTGTGTGTGTGTGTTTTCCCAATATATCTTTCCTTTTTTGAGAATTTGAGAAGTTTACGTGTGTGTGTTCTTTTCCTACTATACATCTTCTTTCTCTAGAAATTTTATTTTATTTTTAACTATAAAACATGTATATATATGGACCAAAAAAATTAACAATTAATGAGAAAAAATTACATTGGTTGTAATAGACATACTAATAGCAACAACTTTTAATGATGATCGTTAATGATATATTAATAGCTACCAAAAAATAATTTTGGTCACTAAATTGAATGTTAATGCACCAAATTCTTGTAGTGTATATACCATGCTATATTAATTTGGTCCACTTGATTTCTATGAAGGACATAGAATATTTTACATTTTCTTGCATTAGAACAACTTAATTGTAATCATTAGTTAAAAAAAATCTTTAGGATTCTAAGTGGACACTTCAACAAGTTTTAATGATCTTGCTTATTATTGTAGCACTAACATGATCTCATTTCTCATATCACAAAGATAATATTTTATTGTCTACGAATTTCTAGGTAGTGACACCTTTTGGTTTTTTATATATACCAAATGCATATATTATATAATTATCTTTGACTTACTTTTAGCCGATCATGATGATAACAATGCCATTAAATACTTATAAACTATATTAAGTTCTCCAAGAATTTAGCTACAATATTATGCACAATGTTGCTATCCACTTGTTTATTTAGGAAACCCTTTATTTATACCACATATACACATACATTCTTGTTAATTATATGATCATAAAATTCTTAATCCTTAAAATAGAATGTAAAATAACATTATAATCAGATATATTGATCTTATTGATCATATTGATCATATTTAGGTCTATGATATGGGAAGTCTCTACCCTCTACTGTTAAATTACTTATAGAAACTTCATGTTTCAACTATTAAATTAATAAGTGAAAGGAAAGCTTCAGGCTTCAACTATCAAACCACTTATTGGATAGGAAGCTATAGGCTTCAATCATTGAATGCATCTATATGCCAAAATTAGAATATCACAGGGATGCTATTGTAACTACTCCAATCACTAAGGTGGAGGAGGAGACTTGGAGTGTTGTTAATTTTAACCGTTACTAATAATAAAGTAGGTGTATAGTCTTATGAATAAGTGACTAGTGAATTATACACAAAGTCATCATCACTATTCATGATTAGAAAAAATACTTTAAATATTGTAAAAAGTAAAGTTGCTAAAACTAAGTTGTAGGAATTAAAATTACATAAAAAGAAAGTACAAAAATAAAATTAATACTTGGGTTAATAGACCACTAAATAGTTTGATCTTCTGGATCAAAATACACTTGAGGTACTCAATACCATGCAATCTTCTTCATCGATTTTACATAAGTCTTGAAAGACTTTGAAAATTTTTATCTTCTCAATCAAATTACACAAAACTATTCATCACCTCACATTTTAATCATTCAATCTTCTAGATCAAATTATGCATAAGATCTTGAGGACAGTTAAATCATTGGGTGAAGCTTCAGGCTTCCTCCTCAATTGTGTCAATATCCTTTTACAACTCATGTGCCTACTTGTAAATAATAAAGGTTGTTGGGAGTCTCATGCTTTTACTAATACTTGTGCAATCACCCGTCTGTTTTTAGAGCATGTGAGAAAATTTAACCACTTTTAGTGACCCTTCATTTACTTCGAGTAATGATATTTGGCACTATATTCTCAATAAACTTGAAGTGATAAGATATATATATAGTAATGGGTGATGAGGTCATTTACCAATCACTTTTATGCATACGATAATGGGCGATGACACCCAATCAATTACATTTTAATTGACGGCCTTTGATTTTGCCAACACATGAAGAAAGTAGGATTTAATGATTTGTTCTTTATACTCTTTGTTGAAGCTCAGCTCGAAATGTCGGATTTGGTGTCTCGATGAAGTGGGCAAGTGAGAGCGCCGATCGTCTCCTTTGTTTTGATCCAAATCATGGCAGACGTACTCCCACTTTAGCTCAATGCCTTCGTATGAGTCGAATTTTTTTCACCCGTTTCGAACTTTATAGTGAGGTGATTGTCTTTAGGGTATTTGCTGACCTTCAGACGGCTGGCATTGGGGCTGACTTTCTTGCGGAGGTAAAGTTCGGCTGCGTCGAATAGTTCGTTACGTGAAATCTCGCGGCCTTCTTCGATTACTAAAGTTAGTTTATTGGATTTTTGCTAGAAGAGTTCAGAAATGGTCGATTGGAGGTACGCTCTAAATGGTTGCGGGACGAATTCATTGACTGCTGAGCGGAGTAGCATAGCGGAAGCAGAGATGGATGCATAGGCGGAGAAGATTGAAGATGCTGTAGGAACTTGTTGGAATGAATACATGATGTTGATGACTGATCAAGCTTGGACAGGAAAATTGGGTTATTAAATGAATAGGAGGAAAGTAAACTTGGTAATATTAAAGGCTGGGCGTCGGCGGACTGGTTGTTTGTTAATAAGGTTCAATTCCGTCAAAAGGAATTCACGGTTTTATGGTATTTGTCGGTGGATTAATGACTCAGCGGACCGCATGCTTTTTCTGTAAGGGTTTCCCGGACATCAGAGAGTAAAAAATATAATAATATTTTAATTAAGTAGTTTATTTTTAAATTATAAATATAAGTATATTATTTAATTTTAATAATTTTAATTTTAATTTCATAAATTATTATAATTATGGTTATCTTTAATATAATTATTATAATAAGTATAGTAATAAAATATCAATCCAACCTAAAATAAATAAAAAAAATCAAATGAAACTTGAATAAACATCAAATTAAAGAAGGAAAAATATCAAGCAAAACTTAACTAAACATCAATTCAAAAGAAGAAAAAAAAAATGTTAACCGCAGTTTAAATGAGTATCAATCCAAAGAAGAAGAAAAAACAAACCGAAAAACCATCTAAAAAACAACTCTAATTGTGATTCATAGTATTTTAAGTTTTTATAACATTACTATTATACACTTTGAGTGCATTTTATAAGATACACTTAGATAAATAATAGAACTTGCCTTAATGGATGATACTTTATTTTCACCCCTTTTCCTCTCTTATTTTCTTCCATCCTAAAGTGGACACAATGTAAGGAGAAATTATTACATGCATCGGTTTAAGCACCCAACCTATTTATTTTTAATGTACATTTAGTAGATTTTAGGTATATATTTAATACAATAATAGTGTACTTATAATTAATTATTTTATTCTTTTAGGAATAAAGGTACACTATAATTTTATCTTCCTAATTATAAATATAACAAAATTGATTATATTAATTGTACACTACTATTATACAAAAGATAAATTAAATGTGTGTTCATTTGATGTATACACTAGGTGCACCCAATATTTTTCCTAATGTTGGACCAACTATATGCATGTATATTGCCATATCACTTCTAGACCTCACTATTAAGGGTTTATGAATCAAATGCTTAATCAACAAACCATTCTACTTCTAACTTGAAGCAGTGATATCATTTAATCCAAATTGGCTAGCTATTCTTAGGTAAATGCAATGATATTAGTTAGTAAAAAAGAACATGTGACCTTATATTGATGCATCATTATATATAATGTTATGTTAATTTGGTCCACTTGAGTTCTATCAACAAAAACTTAACTAAATATTAATTTAAAGAAAACATATTTTAACCGCGGTTTAAATGAGTATCAATCCATAGAAGAAGAAAAAATTAACTAAAAAAACATATCCAAAAAAAAACTCTTGTGACACAGTATTTTAAGTTTTTATAATATTACTATTATACACTTTGGATGCATCTTAAAAGATATACCGAAATAAATAATAGAACTTGCCTTAATGGGAGATACTTTATTTTCACCCCTTTCCCTCTCTCATTTTCCTCCATCCTAAAATGAGCACAATGTAAGGAAAAATTATTACATGCACTAGTTTATGCACCCAACCAATTTATTTTTAATGAAACTTTAGTATATTTTAGGTATATATTTAATACAATTGTAGTGTATTTATAATTAATTAGGTTATGTTTATAAGAATAAAGGTACACTATAATTATATCTTTATGATTATACATATAACACAATTAATTATAGGTACACTATAAATATATTAAATGTACACTACAATTATACTAAATATAAAGTAAAAGTGCGTTGATTTGGTGTATATACCGGGTGCACCTAATATTTTTCCTAATGTTAGACCAACTCTTTCATGCATATTGGCATATTACTTCTAGACTTTACTATTAAGAGTCTACAAATCAAATGCTTAATCAATGAATTGTTTTGCTTCCAACTTAAAGCAATGATTATATTTAATCCCAATTGGCTGGCTATTAATTTTTGTGCAAATACAACAATATTCGTTGTAAAATATAACATATGGCCTTACATTGATGTATCATTATCACTATAGAAAATTATATTTTTAACGACCAACACTTTTTGTCTTTAATAGCTAAATTTTGGTCGCTAATGTCAACAACAACAAAAAAATTTGTTCGTCGTCCATAATCATTATTGCTCATTCGCTAAAGGCTGTAACAACCAACTAAAATTTTTTGGTTGCTAAAGCAATAACAACGACATATTACATTGGTCATTAAAACAATAGCAACGACATATGCTTTTGGTTGCCAAAAGTAATAACAACGACATATGATGTTAGTTGTTGAAAGTAATAACGACGAAGCACGATGTTAGTCGCTAAAATCGATAGCGACAAAAAAATATACCATTGTAAAAAATATTAACAACCAATTTTTTTATTAAAATTAAATAAAAAATTTACTCCAATAATGACAACTTTTTCTGTCACTGCTTAAATCCATTCATTATTAGTGATATAATTTATTGGTCGCAAATGCCATAATTATATTTTCAAGAATATAATTGGCATTTCAATACTCATCTATAGCCCTACACCTATATGTATATATATCCATTTCAATCTTCTCAAGGCCTATACATATATGCATATAAATCCATTTCAATATTCTCAAGCCCTGTACCTATATGCATATACATCCATTTGAATATTCTCAAGAGGAATATCCTTGAATAAGGACAGTGTATTCCTTATTTTATCTATCGTAGAGGGCATAATTTATATAAGGATTTGTAGAAGTTATAAAGGTGATCTCGTATAAAGTGGGAGGTTTACGAGTTTGTCGCCCGATGTTTGACCTTTTAGAATTTAAGATCAATTTAAGATACCAATAGAGTTAGCAAAACCACTAGAAACTACAAATTAGAAATAGGATAGTATGTCCATGGATTTTGTTGTTGGTCTTCTAAAGACCTATATTAGTTTTGATTCTATCTAGGATATAATAGATCACCTAACTAAGTTGGCAATATTCATACCAATGAAGACATCATGGAGTATGGAGTAGTTAGCCAACACTTATAGGAAGCATATTGTGAGAGTGCATAGGGTCCCTAAAGACCTCATATCACATTGAGACTCCAAATTCTTATCACACTTTTGGCAGAAGTTGCAGGCCGCTTTTGGGACTCAATTAAAGATGAGTATTACTTTTCACCCAATTATAGATGGTAAATCAAAGAGGACCATTCAAACCTTAGAGAATGTGATTTGGGCACGATTGTTGGACTTTAGAAGCAGTTGGGAGGACCACCATCAAGTATCATGCAAGTATCAGAATGACACCTTTTGAGGCCTAATATGGAATAAAGTGTCGTAGTCCCTTATGTTGGAGTGACATTAGTGAGACGATTAATTTTGGGACTAGACATGATTAAGGAGACAATGAAACTAATTAGTTTGATTTAGAACCATATGAAAACTACCTAGGATTGGTATAAGAGTGATGTAGATTTAAGAAGACTGACCAATGGTTACAAGGTGGGTGATAGAGTCCTTCTAAAGGTCACATCCAGCAAGGGTGTAATGAGGTTCGATAAGAAGGATAAACTTAGTTTGGGGTACATTGGATCTTATGAGATATTAGAGTGAGCTGACAAGGTTGCCTATCGGTTAGCATTTTCTATAGAGTTTTCCTCTACACATCATCCAGTCTAAGACTTTAGAAATGAACAGTGATATTTTTCTATCCAATTGAGGAAGTACATTGGACCTTATGAGATGTTTTTGTAGGAAGTACAATGAGTGACAATTGAGAATTTTGGACATGTAGACTAGAGAGACGAGTTTAAAGACAGTTCTACTAGTGAAGGTCATTTGGTCATGGCATGGTGCCGAGGAGGCCACATGGAAGGTTGAGGAAGAAATTCGAGCAAAGTGCCTCAATTTTTTCTCTTATTGTGTTGTCTTTTGCTGTAAATGTTTATTTTAAGAGGGTAGCAATCCCTTTTTTCTTATTTTTTTTAAATGAGATATGAGTCTTCTATGTTGCTAGATAATGTTAATTGATTTGGTTTAGTAGTCTTCAAGAGCATAGCCTTTTTTATGGGGTTAATAATATAATACCCAATGAATTGAAATTTAGTTAGTGCAAAATTATTGTGTTTAATGGACTTGAGATGGTGTTTAATTTTGATCTAGGAATATATTTTGGGTTTAATTTAAAAAGGAATTTGAAAAGGCTTGGAAATTTAAGTAAAAATAGTACCTGTTGACAGGTTCTATTAATTGATCGACTGGTATATCATTTTTAGCTTGAGTTGGTTTGAGAAAACTAATCAACTTGTTTAATAAAACATATTGATTAGTTTGTAGAATAATTGGCTGGTTGACCAAACCAATCAATTGGTTTTTCAAGTATAATGTATTTCTTAGTTTGTTTTTTTTTTTTGGGAAAAATAGCTTTCATCTAAATGGAACCTTTTAATATAACGCCAAGCTATTTCTTGAATAATATTTAAACGATTTTTTTTATATCATTTATCCAGCTTTAATTCTATCTCTATCGATTTTAGGGCCTAATTTTGTTAGAAAAGGGAAAGCAAGATGACTTCATCCTTTGTCTTCTTCTTTTTCTTCTCTCCTTTATACAACACTAGAACACAATTTATTCTAGAATTTCTTTGCGCATCTAGGAGATTTTATTTCCATGCTAATTTGTCCATTTCCTTTCTTGTGTTTGATCATTTTCTAGAGAATATCTACATACCTTCTCCAACAAATCACCATTTGTGCTTTGGGAAGTAAGTCAGCCTATTATTGATAAATTTTCCCATTTAGCCCAAATTTGAATGATGAATTAAGGGGTTGTGATCTAATTACACTCTCTGACTTATTCCTTGACCAATTCAATATTTATATATAGCACTAATTGTCTCTCCCCTTCACCTCTTTTCGACCACCAAAAATATTTTATGTTTTTTCAACGCTTGTGCTCCACTCTTCTCTATTTTAAGCTTTTACCTAATAGGTGCATTTCTTTTGATCTTTCCTCTCACTCACTCTCATTTTATTCTTAATTAAGAAAGAGTTGATTTTAGGAAAAGTTGAGATTTTTACATTCAGCAAATTCATTTCTTGCATTCTCTTGGAGGTGGTAATTCTGTTTTCTTTCTCTAATTTGTATTTCTTGGTTTATAAGAATTATTTGAACATTTTTGAGTTTTAGTTTATTATTTTCTAAGGTTCTGAGAGTTGAAATCTTTTAGCTAAAGGTTTTATCTCCTTAGTGTTGAAATTTTACTAAGCTTTCAAGTAAGTCATTATTGCATTTGAAATGTGATATGAATGAGCATGTGAGCTAATACTTTTGGTAGATTTTTTGTTATATTTGCATGTGTAAATGATGTTATGACTAATTTGGTGTAGCATGTTAAAAGATTTAAGATTTTTTAGAATTATATGAATTCATGAAATTTTTTGGTTGAATCTATGTGAATGCAGCATGATCAACAACTAATGATGTGTAACCTCTATTTTTTGTAATGTTGTTGCTATGATGTGATATGGTTGGATTTTTAGAGAAAATTAATCAACTGATTAACCCAAACTGATTGACTAGTTTTTTAGAATAGTCGATTGTTTAACCTAAATAATTGTCTTGATTGTCCACGATGATGTTGGCTTGCTCTTTTGTTAAACTCATTGGATGGTTTGTCAAAACCAATCGATTAGTCTTCGACATTTGATTTGTATAACCAAAATGATTGATTAATTTTGAGGGGAACTCTAGGGTTTGACTATCATAAACCGATCGACCTGTTTGGCCAAAGAATGTTGTTATTCTTTCTCTTGAACTCGATACGATTTGAGACTTGATATTATGTTGTAACCTAATTCTTCAATAATGAGAACACACATCTTGGCATACATTAACTAACTTATTAGATTTATTAATTAATTCATAATTCATGGGATTCTTAATAAGTGCCTTTAGAAGGTTTTCATGAGAAAATTTGAGTATGTATGCTATGATGCTACAAATAGATGATGTAATCCAAATTCTTGGCTTAAATAGATTATCATAATGGATTGATTTCAACTTGGATAAGAACTAATGTAAATTCTGCCACATGGTTAGAGGGCAAAAAAATGGCTAGGATGGAATAACTATATGGATGGATCGCATGGTAGTTATATTGGCTTTATGTGATAATATAACCTTAGAGAATAACACATTAATCACTTGAACAGAAAGATGATTGAGTGATGTGTAGGTTTAGATTATCCAATTCTTGATTATTTACTAGGGGTTATTCGAGCATTTATTGGTGCCTTCAGGCTTTACCTTCGAGGAGGAATACAAGTAGGTATTGGTGCCTTACTTACTCTAGACTCTAATGATGTATTAGGAAGTATTGATACTAAATGGTCTGGTTATCTAGGAGGATTATTATCTTCGACTGGACATTATGTCTATTATTATTTACTTAGCTTTAGCTGGATTTTATGTTCTCTCATTTGGATAGGCTTCCATGGTATGTGAGATCACGGGGTGATAATCAGTCCATTGCTCAAAAAATGTATAAGGGCTTTAACATGTTCAATCTAATGGAACATGTGACTTGGAATATAGGTCAAATATGTAAATTTTTTAAGTGGAATGTAGGAGCCTAGTAAGTTATTGAATAACTTATTTTGGTGATTATATGTTGCTATCCATGATATCTATATTGTGATGATCAACATGTCAAGTTATAAATTGTTTATATGAGTTTGACATGAAATCCTGATGCATTCTATGATCATGATAGTGCACACATATCTCTTTTTAGGATGTAAAAATGATATGTGTTTAGCATGATTTCTATATTACATGATGGTCTTTTATACTTATGACTCCCTGTAAGAAGGTAACTTGTCTTACTCAGTAAGTAACATACTGATATACTCGTTTGTTTAGTCACCTATTCTATCCCACGAGTAGAGAATCATGTGCATGTTTTTGCGGATGTTTGGTAGTTGGCCTACTTGCATTGGGCTTAGGAGCTTGAGAGCATGGACACCCATAGATCTTTTATGGGTCATTAATGGACCAAGGTTTTAGAGCTTGGTGTAACACTTCAACTTGATACGATAACTCGGGGTTATCTTAGAGTACTTTCGGATTGATCGGCTGACTCCACAAATCAACATAAGTCATTTTAATGTGCTTTGTCTTCATTCATGCTTTTTCTGAGAAAATTTTAAAAAAATTTCAAAACTTCTCAAAAGGGTCACTCATCCTAAAAATTACCCCATGGCTAACACGTTTAACTATGGAGTTTAAAAAGATGGTATACCATATTGATATAGTTAGCCATATCAATCCTTATAACACTCTTACTCAATTTTTGGGGTATTACACTTGCCATATATATGTCTCATCTCTTTTGTATTTTAGTACTTTAGCCATTTTGTTCTAAAATACTTCTCGGTTGTTTGGGACCCTACATAGCCCCATTTTTAAACACCTAAAATTAGTATTTCTATAATATATTTGTAGACTCTAATTCTTACTTTGGTTTGGTTGGTTTTCATAGCCTTGTATATAATATAGGGCGGCTAGTGGATGTTCATGTGGTGTTAGGAGCAGTAGTAACACCTCATTTTTTCTAGGTGTATTTAATATTTTTCACTTTTCTAATGTTTTAAAATAAAAACTTTTGGTAGTAAAAATAAAGGTGTTACATTAATATTCTTAAAATTTTCTTAACTATAAGATATGTCACATATATGACCTTTTATATGGTTATAGAAACCAAGATGTCACATAAAATATAAAAAATGATAGTCTAGTTTTTGTAACACATAATAATCATATACATATAGAATGATATCTAACGAAGCTAGACACTCCCTCTTAGTAAGCATACATGAGATAATCGAAAAACAATTTGACATTTCTATACTAATAGAACCCTACATCAACTCCATGATCATTTGGCTTTTGGGCACCCTAATATCTCGAACAAGATAAATGTAAAAGCATATTTTTTTTTCATATAGAACATAACAGTGCTAATAATGATTTGTAATATTGAGAAATTCAAATATAGATAATAAGACAAGATAGAGGGAAAAGAGGATAGAGACTTTATTAATTCATGTGTATAAGTTCTCTTACATTTACAATTCACCATGTCTCATACATATAATATCCATACTTATTACATTAATTATAAGAGGGGTTAAAGAATATAAAAGATGGTGGAGGAGATGAAGAGTAGGAGGTTGTAACAACTTATGGTAATAATATGAGAGGAGCTTGTAACAATTTATGGTAATAATGTGAGTTTTAAGCGTAGGGTTTAATACAATATACGTTCATAAATAGTATATGTACAATATGTAAATAATATATTTACAACAATTTTGACTTTTTTAAAAGTATTTTATTTTTGTTATAAAATTCATCTAAAAAAAACCTCTTTTGAATAAAGGGAGTAATATACATATGTGTGTATGTGTGTGGATACAATTTTTCAAAATATTTAGAGAGTCTTATCTATTAATAATTAATTTTCTCTAAAGAAAATTTTAAGTATGGCTCTAAGAAGATAAAAAATATATCTAAGAACATAATCAAAGTTTAAATAAGATACTATATATATATATATATATATATATATAATGAGTTACTTATTTTATAGTCATTATCTCTAGTAGTAAAATATAATAGCAACTTATGTAGCCTTATATATAAATAAAATTTAGAAAAAACAATTGAATTAGTAGTACTTTTATTTATAAAAAACAATTGACTTATTAGTATTGCTATGGACATGGACGAAGGGAGTATGAAGCACATGGGCTTAGGCAAATTTATAATATATATATATTATAAACAATTAATTTTGTGTATTTTGTTTGTGCCTTTTTTTTTGTCTAGTTATTCTAATATTTGGTCAACTTTTATCTATTCAAATATTTTTATTTACCCTACTTGGATATACAAGCCTATATTCTCTTTTTATTTTAGTATTTTATTGTGTAATTTATTTTCTCTTTAATTTTTGCCTCATATATGTTAATAGATTAATGGTATATTACTTTGACAAACATATATTACAAACTTTCTCTTTATATTTTATTAGTATACTATGCAAAATTTTATTTTTTTCGTCATTTTACTACTAGATTTTAAGGGTATGTCATACACTTCAAAATTTTCTTTTTTTTTTTCTTTTCTTGTAATTTATATACACTCTAATCAATATAATAAGGCTGTAATTTAATTCACATCCATTAATAATGTGACTATCATTGCTATTAAGAAAAATCTCATTGGAGACTATGGTATATATTATTATTATTATTATTATTATTATTATTATTATGCATAATGTCAAATATATAGTTTTGTTACTTATATTCTTTGGGGATATGTAAAAACATTTTAATATTTTTTTAAGTTAGTATTCATTTAAAATTGTATGACAAATACTTGCATCGTTTGGTATTATTAATTATAATTATTACTGCTATTAATAGCTTATATGTATATATATATATAAGTCTAACATGAATCCATTAAATTATGATAATGTTTTGGACATGATATTTCCCTTTCTATCTCCATGCCCACTATGCGAAACTAGTTCTAACCTTAATGCTTTATTTGGTTCATGGAAAATTTTAAAAAAAAAGAAAGAAAATAATGAGGAAATTTTTTTTTTTTTTTGTGTTTGGTTTATATGAGATAATAAAATAGAAAAAGAAGATGGTATAAAATTGATAAAGATTAACTATATAATTTTTTTTAAAAAAAAAATTAAAAAAAAGTATTTTTATTTTTATTTTTTTTCTTTTAAATTTTTTTAGAATTAAATAGTGCCTAAATGTGAACTTAGTTTCTTTTGAAATTAATATGCGCTTAATGCAAGCAAATGAATACTTCTTTCAACCTGACTAATGGATAGCCAACTCACCGGCGACTGCTATGGTGTCGCCGAAAATCAGGGAAAGTAATATTATCTAAAACGGACGAAGAGTTAGCCTTCGCGCGCGAACAACAAGATAATGAGGATAAGGAGTAATCAACTTGTGTCTTGATTCTGATTCCATCATGACCACTTTTTCAGCAAGGAGTCGTACTCTTTCGACTATAATATACGTATTTAACAAACATGGATTTGACTTTGTGGAGAAAAATCTATGAAATCAAATTACGCTTTTACTTTTTTTTTGTGTTTTTATTTATTAATTATAAGAGTTCCGTGGGAAATACGTAACGACAATGACATTATAGAAGTACTATCCTACCTAGAAAGGAGAGAATAATTTTATATATTTCATTTCATAATCCTGTCAAAAGAATTTCTGATTTTCTTTTACCCATTTTAAGATTCGACTTACATCGTTTTTAATATATATATCAGATGTAAAATAATATGTGAATATTTTAAAGTAAAATAAATGTTGTAATTCGAATAATTAGCATAAATAAATTTAATTCCTATCAATAATTTTAATCATTAATTTAAAATTTTATTTTTTTATAGATACTTTCAATTATAAATATATATGTTTTACTCTTTTCAAGTATATGATGATGCGATTTCTATATCTTTGTATACGTAAAATCAAAGTCTTGCAGCTGAATTGTTGTGCTCATTTTGCATGTCAAGCAGTGACACATGCCATGTGTTAATTGAAGTAATAAAATTGTGTGTTTTTACGTTTATTAGAGTCCATGTATAGTTAATGGATGATGTTTGAATTAATAGTAAATATTAGTTTTTAAATATTAAAAGTTTTGGATTTAAATTTTTTCTTTTTTTTCTTTTGATTTTATAATATTTTTATGATACAGTTATTTATATGATGATTTAAACTTGATTTTACCAATTTATATATATATATATATATATATAGAGAGAGAGAGAGAGAGAGAGAGAGAGAGAAACGCACACATACACTTTAACTTTATAGTCAATTACTTGAGTTGTACGCTTTTAATCCATAACTGTTCTTTTATCACGTCTTTAATCCACACAAATTTAAATTACTTCGATGCATTACCTTAGAACCAAACCTCAACAAATTTCAAATTTAATTTTAAAAACTTACTTCATCATGAGGGAGTTTTTATTCATTTTTTTTAGCTTCCAAAAAAAATTCTATAAAATAAAATCAGACCACCACAATCTCCACATCTCAAATTATATTCACTCTTGTGACAGTAAAAGATTTTATCATATTCATAGGATCCACCATAACTAACTATTTTATTTTTTAACTAGATATTTTTCATAGTAGTGCAAAGTATATACTTAAACTAGTGCAGCCACATGCTGATTTTTAATTCTAAACAAAGCTGGTCTATAAAAACTGACCAGCTGGGTTTTTTAGGTCATCAAAATGCATCTTTTGGCACCAGAAAAAAAAAAAAAGAAAGAAAAGAATTCTTCATAGAATGCTTCTTCCATCATACTCTGGTATGCTTGTTTTACAAATAAAATAAATGATATGTGTACTCATATATGAATCATGACCATCATTTTTTTACTAATATACCATGCAAGCCCCAAATGCAAACTTAAAAGCCTGTGTTACAGGAACAGAGAAACCATTATGTCGGCAATTTCATCAGTGCAGACAGCACAACGTCCATCAAAACAAGAAGCATTCAGTACATAAAATATTTCACGAGCAACTCAAAAACATTTGATTGAGTTGAAAACTTTCCATCACATATTTACAACTTGAAGATCTACATAGTACAATACTATGAATCCCACCATTCTGATTCCTTCACAATCTGATTTCAGATTCCTTCTATTTTTCTACAATCGTCAAGGAATTTCTGAAACTCCATGAAGACCCTATAGGCGAATGGAAATTCACACTTTCAAACATAATACTAAACACTATTGTCCGTCAACAAACTAACTAAATCAACATGATTATGTGTTTCTAACCACCTTAAGTTAAGTAAATCAACCACAATACTAACAAAAATAATAGGAGACCCAAAACTTTCTCACGAGACACCCAACAAAGTAACTATCATTTCTTACTTTAGACAATTACGATCGTATTCCTTACTGAAAGGAATCTTTCATCGGTCAATAATGTGCAGCGTGTGTCTTTTTCATAATTAATAGCAAGGAATCTAAGAAAAAGTATAAAATTACGCAAAATTATGAAGGATCATGTTGGAAACCAATTAACTCTAATGAACCACGGTTAAGCAAAATAAGTCAATTCATGTCGAGTAACAAACCATTCACATATTATAACTTAATTTTTAACCACTTCAAGAAATTAATGACAACAAAATATTATCCTATAATTTTTTGTAAAAAAATAAAAGAAAGAAAGAAAAAAAAAGAAAAGGCAATCGGTGGGGAGATCAAAATACCCACAATCCTAAAACACGCCATATATCAAAACTAAGGTAACGAACGCTCATATATAGTTTTATTAGTATTATTATTATTATTATTATAAGTTATTAGAAGAGAGGAAACATACCTTAAAAGCATGAAATATGAATTAAAGTTCGTTCACCTATTACATACCTGGGGACGATAAATATTAAAATGACTTAGACATAAACTAAAGTAATTACTTCTAAGAAAATATCTCTGAGAAAATATGAATTAGAGTCTGTTCATCCATTACATACCACGAGTCCACACATAAATATTAGAATGACTTAGGCATAAACTTATGGAAGAGTAGAGAAGTTAAGTTGGCTTTCTCTTTGTTATTTTTAGTGTTCTGGATGAATCGGCAAGACGAAGGAGCAATTGCTTCGCCCATAAAATCTATATTTGTCATACAAACTACAAATTAACGTGTTAATATTTTAAAAACTTGTATATGGCAAGGGATCCCCAATTGTATAATAATAATAATAATAAAGGAGCTTTAGAGTGGTATACTATGGCACCAGCGAAATTTGTTGTTAATGATAACCAAATCACTAGCATGTCATTATGTTACATAAATATAGTTAAAACAAGTACATGATGTAGACTTCACTCATCCCCCTCCCCCCCCCCCCCCCCCCCCAAAAAAAACCAAAACAGCAAACTATTAACCAATCACAACACGTTTCATAATGTAGAGCTGACTCACATTTCCCGGCCCAACACAGACGCAAACCAATCATCGTACAATATCATACTGTACGAGACAACAAGCCAATAACTAATTTTTGCTTTCATTCTTCAATATTTCCTCGCCCTTGGGTCCTACAGAATCAATGCAACCATCAGCATCATCTTCAATCTTAGCCTCCTTATCTTCCATCTTCTTCTTCTCTAGAAGTCTAACAACACCTTCAAGAGCAATATCTACATCTTCACTTCTCATTAATTCTTCGGCCACTTGTGCTGGGCTGACATTCGTGATCTCGATAAGCCTTTCGATGTCCCTGAAAAGCCGGTGTTCGGGCTGTCCTTTAAGATCGAGGTAATTGGACGCTAAGGTCCTGAAACCTGGAGCAGTTAAGTAGGACATGTGAATGTGCTTGTCCATACGACCGGGACGTAGTAACGCTGGATCAAGCCTTTCCTTGTGGTTGGTTGTGAAGATTATGATTCGTTCATCACCACAGCTTGACCATAAGCCATCAATGAAGTTGAGCAGGCCAGATAATGTCAGCTGCATGCGTGCCTAGTTTATGCAGCAGCATGAGTACTTACTTAGCCATACAAGTAATCAAAATTAAATTCAAGGAGCTAATGTATAAAAGAGTAGTAGTAGTAGTAGTAGTAGTGATTGATTCATATTGATTGAAGCAGAAAGTTTGAGCATTAGAGTAGTAACCTGAGCATTAGGGGACCTGTTGCTGTGATCGCTGTCGTTTGAGTTGTTGCTATTCTTATCGCTTCCATGATCGCTTATCTTGCCACTCCTGTCAGGAATCTCTACACTACAATCAATATCCTCGATCACAAGTATGGATCGATTGGCAGTACGAAGCAATACCCTTCTTAAATCAGAATCGCTAATCAAATTCCCAAGCTGCAAATCATAAATATCAAACTTCAAATAATTAGCCATAGCTGCAATCAAGCTAGACTTTCCCGTGCCCGGTGGTCCATACAAGAGATACCCTCTTTTCCAAGCCCTTCCAACTCGCCTATAAAAGTCTCTCCTCCTCACAAACCTATCTAAATCATCCTTAATGTCTTTCTTCATATCCGGATCCATAGCCAACGTATCGAATGTGGAAGCGTGATCTAAATTGATCTTGTCCCAATAAATCCTAGAACCGAGTGATCCACTCCCAAGCGTACAGAGCTTCAGCGACTTTCGGCCGTCTCTGATAGCCTTTGATTTCGCAATCACATGAGGAAAGTAGCAGTCAATGATGTGTTGTTTGTACTCCTTGTCGAACCTCAGCTCGAAGTGTCGGATTTGGTGTCTGGAAGAACTGGACGTGTAAAAGGGGCGATCGCCTCCTCTGTTTTTATCCAAATCATGGCAGCAGTACTCCCACTTTAGTTCAATGCCATGGCATGAGTCGGTCACTTTTGCACCCGCTTGGAACTTTATAGTGAAGTGATTTTGTTTAGGGTATTTGGCGACTTTGAGGCGGTCGGAATTGGGGCTGATTTTCTCAGAGAGGTAGAGCTCAGCTGCATCGTATAGCTCGTCACGTGAAATCCCGTTGTACTCTTCGATCGTTAGAGTTATCTTATTGGACTTTTTTTCTGAAGAACGGGGGAATGGTTGATTGGAGGTAGTCTAGAACTGGTGGCGGTATGGAATTGCTTATTGAGCGGAGTACGAAGAAGATATTACAAATGTAGGTAATGGCGGAAACGATTGCATACATGATGCTGATCGCTGATCAAGCTGTGACAGAAAAATTGGGTTGTGGAACAAATCTCCGTGTGCCATTTATAGAGCTTGGCGCTCGCGCACTGTGATGGATTTTCCGAGGCTGATTACCTGCGAGTGTACACATCAGCTGGAACAAAAATAGCAGCCCACCAATTAGGAGACAGTTACACTAAGCCATGCATTAGTTATATTATTATAGGTATGTATAGCTGTTAGTGTCGTTTTGTACGAGTCAATTAGGGATAAAAAAAATTATCCTTATATTAAAAGTATATATATAATACAGACACCTTTTTACGAACACGTGTCCTTCAGCCCTTTCTGGGAATATCCTTTTTACGGACACGTGTCCTTCAGCCCTTTCCTTCCTTTGCCTCGTGCGGATGCCGTGTTTCTTCATAAATACTATTACAATTTATCATTGTTCGTTTATATTAAGGTACTTATGTTTTATTATAGCATTTTATTTATATTAAAAGTATGTTATTATGGATATATAATAGTAGAAAATAATCTCATGTATATATACTTATATTTAATAATCCTGCTAAATATATTTTTATTTTTTATAATAAACAAATTTCTGACATTATAATCTCGTCAGCATAATATATGTTCATAAATAACTGGATTACTATTATTGTTGTAGCGCGTCGGAATACAGAGCAGATGTTATAAAATACTATCGAAAGCGCGTAAAATTGAAGCTAATCATAATTTTAGATCGTCCGCAACGAAAGTGTAAAAAAAAAAAATTTGCACTTGTTGATCCGATAAGGTGCAGGAAAGTGACGTAAAAATTTTCATAGAATTAAAACAGCCGTATATTACTTTCTACTATAAAGTAGACAATATTTTAAAACAAGTGTATTGATCTTTCTTTTTTTTTTGTTTTTCGCTCCTTCATTGTGGATGCTCCTATTGATCGAGTGCATATCTCGGTACTAACGTTGCCGCTTTTCATGCAGATCTGACGTCAGACACTACACCTATCTAAAATGACCCAAATGCCTACTCATTTTTACGGATATCATACCTTTAGATATTTTATAATGAAATATTTTATAATAAATAGTCGTAGGTGGCAAACTAATGGAAGTTGCAACTCTTATATAATGTAGCTTTTTTACTTTATAGTTTAATGATTTTAAATATTGCTGAAATATAGTAGTATATTTTGATTCAATGACAGGTTGTAAGCAGGTTAAATATGCATTATTACTACATGTTATCAATTATATACGGAGGTAAAAACTAGTGTAGAATTTCTGGTATAAAGAATATAAACAACGGTTTTAATTCGCTTGTAAATCGTCGGTGAATAAGTGGAGAAAAAATTAGTGTGAACGTTTTTCAATATTACGACAGTTATTAAAAATCGGTAAATACTTTAGTTACGGTTATAAACTGTTGCTAAAATATTTAGGAACGGATAATAACTATCGCTAAATAAATAAAATTAATAAAAAAATTAAAAAAATCGTTGTTTTAGGGACGGTTATTAACGGTTTTTAAAATCTTTTACCAACGCTTATAAAAATTGTTGCTAATCACATAGAAATACTTCGTTTAATAATGGTTCTATGAACCGTCGATAAACCTATAGCGACCGTCGTTAAATTGAAAATAACCGTCGTTAATATTCGTATTTACTGTAGTGAGACTATTTTTTACCATTCGAAACCGTATTTTGAAAAATGTTACATATTCAAATTCTAAAATTAAACAAAGAATTATATATATTATTGTACTAGTTTTTTTTTTTTTTTTATTAACAACTAAGTAGTACAAAGTAAAAAAAAAAAAAAAATTGTGGTTCGCAGATGGTAAGGGAGGAGGGATCTTCTACAATTCCTAGCTCCTTCTCTTAGTTTTGCCCGAGGTGAGATGCATGCCGGAGAAAACTTAATATGTCGCCGAAACAAGTGGCTAATGACGCACCCTTCCAACAACGATTGAGGTGGATGAAAAGTAAAACTTAAAAAAATAAAATAAACAAACGATGCTTATCTCTGGTTTTTTTCCCCTATTACGAGTACTTTTATTTAATTAAATAAATTTTTTATCTTCATTGCACTTTAAATTAAAAGTTAATAAAAATAAAATAAATCACTGCGAATACCCCAACCCCCCGGTCCACCCCCCCTCCATGCACCCCTCATAGTGGTTTGTTTGGCCATGTACTTCTTTGTCCCGCCATACCCCCCTCTCCCATGCATCAAATTTCGACGCTACCCAAACAACACGCGGCCAAAATTAGACAGAGCATTACACCCTTTGGTGATTCCCTAATGCGCACTCTCTCCCACATCTCTTAACTATTTCACTTCCTCACGGCTCTCTCTCTCTCTCTCTCTCTCTCTCTCTCTCTCTCTGTTTCATGCTTGAGCTCTCTCTCTCGACAGCATTCAAGTGCGAAGGTTGTAACATATTTACATCAAGCTATGTAATTTTGAAAGCATCCTATTTAATTTAGTTGTCTGGTCTAAACATTACAAAATGTGTGAGTTGTATCAACAAAAATTTAGTTACAGTTTTTTTTTTCTTTCGTTAGCAAAAGTTATTAATACCGACAACTATTGTTTTCGTGGATAATAAGAAAAGTTTTTCCTATAATTTTTTTTATCCGTTGATGATATAACAGTTATATCAGCATATATTCTTCCTACTTTTATATGTGTATGTATAAGTAGTATTATACCAATAAAATTAATATCTATTTATATATCTGTTGATATTAATATATAAAGAAAATAAATGTTTTGACTATTATTATTCCTCTTATACATGAGATACTTCTGTTATTATCATAATTGTCAATTTTTATATAAAATACTAATAATATAATATATAACCATATTTATAATTATCATTATAATTATTGTGAATATTATTATAACATAACTGTTATAATTACTTATAATGATAATTGTTCTTATAATAATAATAATAATAGTAACTCTAGTCATTATATAAATTATAATAATAAATATTATGGATACATAATAGTAGAAAATAATCTCATGTATATATACTTATGGACTTATATTTAATAATCCTGCTAAAAATATTTTAATTTTTTATAATAAACAAATTTCTGACATTATAATCTCGTTAGCAGAATATATGTTCATAAATAACTGGATTACTATTATTGTTGTAGCGTGTCGAATTATTGTTTCAGTTATATTTGACTCAGATTTATTCATGGGCCATCTATCGCCATATTCTATCCCTCTGTTTACCAAATATTTGCAAATCTATTTTTATCCTAATTAGGATTACAGATTAGATGTTATGGCTCGATTAGTATGAAAAGCATTATAAAATACTATTGAAAATTTGAAAGTGCGTCAAATTCAAGCTAATCCTACTTTTAGCGTAAATCATCGTTCGTATGTCGGTACAAGGGTTGCCGCTTTTTATGTTTGTCCTTATTCAGAGTCAAGACATGTCTAGTCGAGTGCTCCTATTGGTCCATCGCAAATGCCTACTCATTTTTACGGATATCATACCTTTAGATATTTTATAATAAATAATCGTAGGCGGCAAACTAATGGAAGTTGCTAGCCTATATAATGTAGCTTTTTTACTTTATAATTTAATAATTTTAAATATTGCTGAAATATATTAGTATATTTTGATTCAATGACCACGCTGTAAGTAGGGTAAATATATATTATTACTACATGTTATCAATTATAAAGGGAGGTAAAAATTGGCGTGGAATTTTTGGTATCAAGAATATTATGCACGGTTTTAATTCGTTTGTAAACCGTCGGTGAATAAGTGGAGAAAAATTAGCGTGAAAGTTCCTCAGTATTACGACGATTATTAAGAGTCGATAAATACTTTAGTTACGGTTACGAACCGTTGCTAAAACATTTAGGAATGGATAATAACTGTCGCTAAATAATTAAAATTAATAAAAAATAAAAAAATCGTTGTTTTAGGGATAGTTATTAACCGTTGTTAAAACTTTTTACCAACGCTTATAAAAACCGTTGCTAATCACACAAAAATACATCGTTTAGGAACGGTTCTATGAACCGTCACCATCCATAAATTGAAAATAACCGTCGCTAATATTCGTATTTACTTAGTGAGACTTTATTTTTTACCACTCCAAACCGTATTTCGAAAAATGTTACATATTCAAACTCTAAAATTAAACAAAGAATAATATATATATATATTATTGTATTAGTTTTTTTATTAATAACTAAGTAGTACAAAGTAAAAAAAAATAAAAATTGTGGTTCGCAGATTGTAAGGGAGGAGGGATCTTCTACAATTCCTAGCTTCTTTTCTTAGTTTTGCCCGAGGTGGGATGCATGCCGGTGAAAACTTAATATGTCGCCGAAACAAGTGGCTAATGACGCAATCTTCCAACAACAATTGAGGTGGATAAAAAGTAAAACTTACAAAAATAAAATAACTAAACGATGCTTATCTCTGATTTTTTTTTTTCTATTACAAGTACTTTTATTTAATTAAATAAAAATATTTTTTTTTACCTTCATTACACTTTAAATTAAAAGTTAATAAAAATAAAATAAATCACAGCGAATACCCCAGCCCCCTCCATGCACCCCTCACAGTGGTTTGTTTGGCCAAGTACTTCTTTGTCCCGCCATACCCCCCTCTCCCATGCATCAAATTTCGACGCTACCCAAACAACATGCGGCCAAAATTAAGCAGAACATCCTTTAGTGATTCCCTAATGCACACTCTCTCCCACCTCTCTCAACTATTTCACTTCCTCACGGCTCTCTCTCTCTCTATTTCATGATTGAGCTCTCTCTCTCTCTACACAGCATTCAAGTGCGAAGGTTGTAATATATTTACATCAAGCGATGTAAATTTGAAAGCATCCTATTTAATTTAGTTGTCAGGTCTAAACATTACAAAATATGTGAGTTGCATCAATAAAAATTTAGTTACAGTTTTTTTTTTCTTTCCAGAAAAAGTTATTAATACCGACAACTATTGTTTTCGTGGATAATAAAAAAAGTTTTTCCTATAATTTTTTATATCCGTTGATAATAATATGTTATGCCAGCATATATTCTTCCTACTTTTATATGTGTATGTATAAGTAGTATTATACCAATAAAATTAATATCTATTTATATATATCCGTTGATATTAGTATATATATAAAGAAGATAAATGTTTTAACTATTATTATATATCTTGGCACAACACACCTATTCCTCTTATACATGAGATACTTCTCTTATTACATTAATTGCTAATATTTATATAAAATACTAATAATATAATGCATAACCATATTTATAATTATCATTATAATAATTGTGAATATTATTATAACATAACTATTATAATTAAAATAATAATAATTGTTCTTATAATAATAATAATAGTACCTCTAGTCATTATATGAATTATAACAATAAATATTATAGTAAAAGATTATTCAGTCAAGTCGTGCTTCAAATAACCTAGAGGATGGAGGTTTCATTGCTTGATCAGAACGATGAAAGTCTAGGCACGGTGTACACCTAGTTGTTAGATCTTTTCAAATCTAATATTATTATAATTTATTTATATTGGTATTGTAATACCTCGTATTTTTTAAATTTAATTTCCTTAAACTTAATGATTTTGTTAATAGAATGTAATACAAACGTTTAAATATTTTATTTGTGATTTGTTTTGTAGGTCTATTAACAATTTTGACTTTATATTGGAATTTATTTAATCATTTGTTATCGTGAATCATTTTAGAAAAAATAGTTCACAATTATGATCTTTTTATTAAATTTCTATGATCTCAGTTTCTATTTTAAAAAATATTCCCACTTTTGTCATATTTTTTAATATTTTAAATTTATTTTCTATTGTAGCTTCGTCTAATTATTACAATTTTATTTTGAAGTTATACTTTGTTAATAAAAATAAATTAATTTAAATTATAAAAATCCCTTTTAAGTAGTAATATTATTTTACTATTTTTTATCCATACTAAATATTTTTATCTTTAAATTTATTTATTTATTTTTATGAGGTCGAGGAAACTTTCAAAATATTTTAAATTAAAGGTTTATTCAACTTATTTATGCTTTCTTTTCTCTAAAATTAATTTATTTTTTATTTTTGGTTTATGGAAGACCTTTTTTGAAAAAAATTTTAAGTTCTTTACAATTCCTTAGAACTTGATTTATACTTTTTCCAATGTATTTTAATTAGCATTTTGATATTTTATTTCTTTTCTAATATGCTATATGAATTGTTTTAATTATTAATATTTTAATCAAGAGAGCTTTTTTGTTATTTTTTAATTAATGCTTTCAACAGTTTTTTACTTTCCCAAATCTTTTAGGAGCGTTTTCTAATAAATGACTTTTGGTTGAAAAAGTAGCCTTTAAATTCTATTTTTGATATTTTAACAAAATACATTTATGTTTGATTAAAAAAACACCCAATTCAAATCAACCGACTTTTTCTCTTTTCCCTTCTTATTTTTTTTTCATGACTGATTGATCTAATGACTAGGGAGCGAGGCTTGTTCAATTTAGACCCTCATTTCCCCCTAGTTATCTACCCTACCTAACTCTATTGCCCTCTCTCTTGACCCTCTCCTTTATTCCTAACCATCAATCAACAACCTCAAGCCAAGTTGTTAGCAAGCAACACATAATGTTAACAATAGGGTTGTTAATAAGCCGAGCCGAGCCGAACCGAGATAGGCTTAGGCTTGGGCTTGACTCATTTACTAAATGAGATTAAAAATGAATCTTGAAATGGGCTTGTTTATATATAAGTTGAGTTTTTAACGAGTCAACCCGATCTTTTAACGAGTTGACTCACAAGCTTTGGTGGTCAATTTGCATTGTAAATGAGCTCGAGCTCAAATTTATTATGCTTAAGCTTGGCTCATTAAATAATTGAGTCGAGATTGAGCCTAATTTTTAAGCTCGTTTAGCTAAATAAGCAAGTTGAGCCGAGCCTTTAACAAGCTGAGTCCAAAAAGCTCACGAGCCTGCTTAGTTTATCAACAACCTTAGCTAACAACAGAGTTGTGCAATAGTAGCTGGCCTCTAGTTCATGCCATTGTAAAATCGGTGAGCCAACACTATTGTAGTCTCCTCATCTTTTAACCACTATTTGGGCTACCATCCCTCCTCCATTCTTACTTTCTCACATTGAACTACTCCATCTAGATTTTTGTGTTGTATAATTTCCATATCTCTAACTTCTTATTTGAATTGGATTTTGATAAGCTAAATTAGTTGTTTGATTATGTATACACGAGTTGTATGATTAATTTGACTGGGTTGAATATTGTGTATTGGGTTGAATATTGTGTATGTAGTTTATTTCTCATATTTGAATTTTTCATCTAGATATGTTCGAGTAACTCAGGTTCGCTTAAATTTAGTTAGAATTAGGTTGCTTATACTTTCAAGCTTCCGATTTGAAGTTATTGATTTGAATTGGCTTATTTGTGTTCGGGTTTAAAAGCCATAACCTTCGGATTTTAATTGATAAAATTATGTTTGTCTTTGATAGTTGTTTTAATTGACAAATAGAATTACTTTAAAATATATTTAATTGCCTTTTTTCCTATCAATCTAATCAATTTATCGGGATTGGCTAATTTTTATTATTAAACCTAATTATTAAGGTCTTTTTTTAGAGTTGACCTATTTTCTATAACTCTTGCTCAAATATTATTCTTAAATCAATTTAAAACATCTTAAATGATTCTTCATTACTTAGGAGCAGCCTTGAGTCAATAACCTCAGATATGTTTTCTAGAAAATCCATCATTATGTTTCTTGGTTATGGGTTCTGATTCTTTGTTATTGACTTCACATATTTGGATCTAATATAATTTTTTTCCATCGGCTTATGAGTAACGACTTTTAACTTTATTCTAATTAGTTTGTTTTATTTAAATCACAATTCTCGTGAATTTTTTAAAGTATTTGATTCACTTTAAAGTTTTTTTTTATGGTTTTGAATTCATATTGAAATTTAATTAATTATCTATCATTGTGGATAATTATAGATAAATTTATACGACTATAATTTTGATAAATTCACGTGATTTTATTTTTGTTTAAAATGTATTTTTTTTATTATAATATTTTAAAATTCAGTTTTTATTATAGTTTCATCATGTGATTATAACTTTGTTGTGGACTTATATTTTATTAGAGAAAATAAATTATTAAATCTATTTAAAATAATAAAAGCATTATTTGTAACAAATTTTTCCTCACTTAATTTATATATTTTATCAGATTGATAAGATATTTTAAAAAATTTAAATTAAAGATTTATGCAACTTAATTATATTTTTCTTTCCAAAAATATTTTTCTTCCATTTTTTCCATTTTAGTTGATGGATGAAGTTTTCAAAATTATGTTGAATTATTTATTGTTACTCGACTTTTATAAAATTAAGTCTTTGATGTATTTTTAGTTTTATAATAAAATTGTATTTCTTTTTTAATAAGGTCTTAACTTTAGTTTAAATAATATCATTTAACAAGATAATTTTTTTCCTTTAAAAATCTAGTTATACATTTTTTATGAGAGTATTTTCTTTAGTTTTTACCTAATTAGAAAGTTCTTCTATTATCTTATTTTTAAATATTTATCTTATTTTAATTGATGTATGCATGAAATGTTAAAAAGGAATGTTTGAACCTCCTATATTTTGTTTCCTTATTCTCTTTCTATTCCCCTTTTGTTTCTCCTATTAGACCTTTAGCACCCTAACTCCCTACACCTCAAGCTTTGACCTCCATGTTTTTACCACCACCATATCCAGCTACCACCACCGATCCACTACCTCTAGCACCTCTAGCTAGCCGCAAGCAGCAATGGATGCGCAAGCTGGTAACAAAGCAACAACCAGTGACCGAGGGATGAATTCTCAACCCTGATTTGCTTACTCCTACCCTTTGCTCCATCCTCCACTACAACTGCCACCACTAGAGCGCTGTCAGCAAATTGCGACCACAATGGTGAGCCACCAAACATAGACAGAAAGCACCATCAATAGTAGCAAGCCAAGGTGCAACAATAATGAATCTGCATCGAGCCACCAATAACACACCACCAATGCTACTGTTGAAGCTCCAGTCCAACCGCTTGAGCACCACCATTGCTTCTCCTTGTCGTAGTTGAGCTCCTCTTAGCTTATAATGACAGATTTATGTTGGTAAAATCTTCAAACCCTAACTCTAATTTTTTTTCATTGAACTTTTGTGAATTAGCTTATGATAAGATAAATTGGTTGTTAGATTATATATATATGAGTTAGATGATTGATTTGGAGGGATTGATTGTGAAGTATATGGTTGCTTTTATGAAATTTTGATTTCAACCTAGATTTATCAATATAGCTTATGTTTGTCCAAGTTTAATTTTACCAATTGATTCTATAAGATACTTTGAAATATATTTAGCTGCATGTTGGAAGTGTCAATTTAAGAAATTTGCATAAAATCGATTGAAATCATATTCATTCGTCAAAACTCTTATAGTTTTAAAATTTGATTGATCCATGGGTTATTTTATTAAATTTATTATGCAATATATTATAGAATGTGTCTAATTACATTTCTAGAATTAATTTGAATTAATTAATTCCTACTCATGCATTTCCATAGAGCATACATTTATCCATCCTAGAAATTAAAATATATTCCTTTATCCATCCTCTCCATACATTTCCAAAACCCATGATTCCTAAAATAATATCGACAAATTCCCATATGATGATATCATACGCCTTTTGGAAATCTAGCTTAATCATCACCCCTTTCAATTCCTTCTTCTTCTTAGACCAATAAACAATCTCGTTGGCTACCAGTGCCCCAATAAGAATGCTTCTACCTTTAGTGAAAGCTGACTAAGAATCGCTAACCAAGCTATCAACCACTTGTTTCAATCTATGGGCTAGGATCTTCGAAATTAACTTATAAATACACCTTATTAAATTGATAGGTCTAAACTAACTAACCTCCTCTTGCTTCTCCACTTTGGGAATCAAAGTAAGCAATGTGGTATTTAGAGCTTCTGGTATCCTACTCAAATGAAAGAAATGCAAGATAGAAATAGTGAAATCATCCCCAATGAACCCCCACATTTTCCAAATTAAACCCATATGATACCCATCGCACCCATAAGCTTTAAGAGGATCACATGCCCAGATCGCCTTCTTAACTTCCTCCCTCTGAGGTAAGCTATCAAGATCCAATATTTTCTATTTCGAGATCTTGTAGAACCTATCATCAGAAATGCTAATATCTAGAAGATCTGACCGACTATACAAGCCTTTGAAGTAGGATACTATTACCTGCTTAAACCTTGATGGATTAACAACCACCTTGCACTACTCCGAAAAGGGGTTTTAATAACGGTTATTTTATAGTTTTAATAACGGTTTCAACCATTATTGAACCATTTGTTATTAAATCTTTAATAACGGTTCATAACCGTTATCCAAAATATACAAAAATCCGCGAATATGTGCATAAACTTTATATTTAATAACGATTTTCATCAGAACCGTTATTAAAGCCTCAGTTTTAATAATGGTTTTTATCAGAACCGTTATTAAAGCCTCAGTTTTAATAATGGATCTGATGAAAACCGTTATTAAAACTATAGTTTTTTAATGTTTTTACTGTTTTGTTCTTGTCCACATACACAGTTGTATGTTCAAATAATTACCAAATCTGCATTGTAAAACAACATCAATTCATAACAAATATTACGGCCAACATATTCATTTGTTAATATATAACAATAACGCAACAAATTCAACAATGAACAACAACATTTTCAACCAACACATTCAACAACACATTTTTGAACAAAAAACTGCAATTTTTCAGTAACAAACAAACGCAACCTTGTAGCAACATGTATGCATTTCTATATATATATATATATATATATATATATGTAAGTAGAGAAAAATTTACGAGAGGAAGAACAAACACATACGTAAAGTGAGCAGAGAAAAGCAAGAAACTAGTGGCAAGCAAGTTGAGAGTGGCAACAACCTACAAACACAACAGAGGATGAAGGTACAAGTGCTAGCTAGGTTTGGAATAATGACAGCACACACATGTAAAGTTGACAATGGCAGAGGGGTGGTGGAGAGTTAGCGGTGCGAGGGTTTCCCTTGCTTGAGAGGAGCCGGAGTAGTGATGCATAGTGTAGTGGTGCAAGGGTTTTCAAGGAGAAGGAGAGTAAGAGAAGGAAGGTGCAGAGAATCTGAAAGTTTTGGCATGAAATAGAACTAAGCGAAATAAAAGTTTGATTTTGGAGTTTTAATAACAGTTCCTGAAAGAACCGTTATTAAAAGATGTTTTAATAACGGTTCTTTCAGGAACCGTTATTAAAACTTTCAGACTTTTGATAACGGTTCCTGAAAGAACCATTATTAAAACCTCTTTTAATAAGGGTTCTTTCAAGAACCGTTATTAAAACATCCGTGTAAATTTTAACATTGTCCTTTTAATAACGGTTTTGAACTATAACTGTTATTAAAACTATCCCACACATTAATTTTCACGCATTTGACAACGGTTTTCGAACTACCGTTATTAATGTCCCGTTATTATTTCCCGTTTTCGTAGTAGTGTTGCCCTTCTCCATGAGCCACTGATGATAGCTCTCTTCTTCCTTACAGCTACAACAATGTGGAAGAATATTGTGTTCATCTCTCTTTCTTTAAAAACACTTATCCTAGTGACCTACATCCAATAAGCTTCTTTCCTCTTATGCCATTTTTGTAACTACATTTTCAAAGCTTCCCTTCTAGCACACATCACTTCATCACAATTTTCATCATTAATAGAAACATCCACCTTTTCTATTTCAAACTCAAGCATCTTGATCTTCGATTCAAAATCCCTAAATACTTCTTTGTTCCATTATTTCAGCAAACTCTTCATCTCCTTTAGTCTATTCAGGCAAGAACCCCCCTCAAGCTTAGCTAAGCAATTTGCCATGAATCTACAAAACTATGGATAAGAGAACCACTTATCCCATGATCTGAAAAGCTTTGGCCCATCCCCACAATTCTTAATATAGCGACAGATAGGATTATAGTCTGATAAAGACTCACTTAACACTGAGCTAAAAAGATCTGAGAACACAGAGAACCATGATGGGTTGATTAAGAACCGATCCAAAATATTGGCCGAACCGGCCTTAAACTAAGAAAACCTTACCTTTGAAGGGGGTAAATTGATGAGCCCTATTCTATCAATCCATTCATTAAAGGAACTAATATAGCCACTATCCAAGCTCTCCCTTTTCTCTCATTCTACCTTCTGACCTCATTAAAGTCCCCATCACTAGTAATGGTCTACGACATTACTGCCGCACATTCCACAACTCTAACCATAAGTCCTTCCTATCTGTTGGATCAGAATATCCATAAACGTGCAGCACTACACACTCAAAAGTAAGTGGGCCTAAACATCCTTCAATCAAAATCCACTTACTACTAATCCTAGAATCTCGCAAGCCAAAACGTTGTATATCTCATCTAATAATCAGACCTCCACTCCTATCTTGCACTGGTGAATCCCTCCACTCAATCAATCTAGTTCTCTAAACCCTATTCTTCCATGAATATGACACTACTTGGTGCTTTGTTTCTATCAATCCAAAAATCTATGGCCTTTCTTTAGAAATCATAACCTGAATACTTGACATTTTTCCTATAGCACCAATCCCCCTTCCATTCCAAATAATAATTATTGTAGGATAGGACTTTGAATCTATCTCCCTAAGTCTACTACTCTCCATTAAAATTTCTATTTTCTAACCTTTATTTGACTTCTCCTTAAGCTGGTCAACTTCTCTACGCACTTCTTTTCCTCTTTAGTGGATAAACCAATCTCTTTCCAAAGCTACCAAGTTTCTATTCTTTCTAACATCTCTTCATTCTCCAAAATATTCTCTTCTATCCATTGAGTCATCAGCCCCTTACCCTCACTTCTAACTATACAAGAGAAATTAACTAAAGTATCCTCAAATCTAGGAGGAGGGGCATCCAAGCTTTCTTGCGAGGAACCCCTTTTCATCTCCCCTTCTCCTTGCCTCCCTTTACCAACTTCTCTCAATCTCAAGTTTGTTAATTCTTCTTGACTCTTCATATTTCTGAACATCCTTCTTTCTCCATGTATGTCATGATCCACTCTTACTGTATTTGGACTTGATGAATAGGTGGCACCATATTCTCCATCCCCTAAACATTTCACTACTTTTAGAGCTTGTAACTCCCTAGTACAAGCACTTTACCCGTCCTTTAGTTGATTTGAGCCTCTCATGCACCACATATATCTCATTAACTCTTCTTCTCCCAAAAGTTTCTAGTTGGTGGATTTGGGGCATGCTACCACTTTTAATTCCAAACCCATCGATCCTTCTTCCACCCTTCAAAGATGAGCCCAGACATTTCTTTTGCTTGACTGTTGGCCTTCTCCACACCTTCCGACATCAATTGATTTGCTAAGAGACTGCCCAGCTTCTTCCTTAGAGGTTGATCCAGCTAGCTAGACCATCTTCCTGCCCACCAAAGTTTTCTACCATGGAATGTATCCTTAGCCAATCTTGTGTGCCACACCCATCAACTCCTTCCCTTCTATGCATAATAACATTATGTCTCGAATATCCTCTAAATTATGTGTATCAATCACCACCCTAGTAGCTTCCATTGAATCATCAAAATCCTTATCCTCCTTCCAGCATACCCACCTACCCAATGGCTAAGCAATTTTTTGAATGGTTTCCTCCTTCCATGACACCACAGGAAGTCCCCTAATCTTTAACCATGTTCTCCTAACACTATAGATATTTTCTACTCTCCAACTTCTAACCACCTAGAAATGTTTGAATAACATTCTACCTTCCTCCATGGCTCTTCGACTATCCTCTTTTGATTCAAAAGTTATAAGAACTAATACCTGCCTAAGTCTCTCACTTAGTATATCATGCTCTATGGTTCCATCAAACGAGGGATGATGATGTCTAGGAGCAAAGGCTGCGATGATTCCACTATGAGACTTCTATCCAGCCACTCCATCTCCTTCTTAATTTTCTATAGATGGATAACCCTACCTACCTCCAACCTAGTACACTCCTTCCCTCCTTTTCTTTTGGTTATTTTTGCGTAGGATATTGAATCCATCAATGCTGGCCTCGATCGACTAAGTCGAGAATTTCTACTAATCTATCAAGCTTCTCCTTATGCCTTATGCACTGGATGCCCTTTCCTTCCAAACCTTTCCATCTTCATGTGTATTTTAATTCCATGCAGTAGCATATTGTTAAAATTTCTCACTACCTCCTTTGCTTCATCTTCTCAACCATAATGCACAAACCAAGAATGTAGGTTGGATACCCTTCTCTCCTTTTGACTGATAAAGATATCCTCGACCTTCCTTACTTTAGCAAATGCACCCTGCACTTCATCAATCTCTATTTCTCTGGCTAGGTTTTCCACAAATACTATGAAACAATCCTTAAGATGTTATGAAAACTTCCTTTTCTAGAGCTCTTTCCCTCAAAGAAAGTTTGGCTATAATGGTATCTTACTAAGTATGGCTTGGTTACTCTCCTTAAGGTACAAGTTTGGCCTGTATCTGTAATGATGTGGTCGGTAAGTAGTGGTGGTATTGATAGTGGTCAGTGGTAGAGGTAGCCAATGTGATGTTCGGTGGGTTCTCTCCCTAGGGTATGCATGGTGAAGAATTTTTTTATTATAAAGTTTTCTTCAGTTTCATGGCTTGTAATATGGGTTCAAGTTATAGTAGATTAGCTTAACCCACAATTTTTATTTGAACACCCATATGTATAATAGTCAGTCCATTTGAAGTGTTACACCATTTCAACTAAACTCACTAACAACATAAATTTTGATAATAAGGGAACTTAAAGTTTATATAATATACCAATAGCACAACTCAAGTATAGTAGAGAACCTTTTGATTTATGATACATATTTATAGTATTTTATACTTAATGTTAATCGCTTTATCATCTATTCAACTGAATTAGTTAATCCAATTATCAAAAAAATCCTAACCATTGACAGCTTAGGAGACATTGATCATAAAATAACTATAACCCTAGATACGTCTTAATGACCTTATAATTAAATTAACAATGTGTCAAGCACACATTACCATTGAAGAATAAGATTTGAGAAAGGTAAAAATTAATTAGTCTTATATTATAATAGTAATTACAATATTAAAAAAATTATCAAATTAGATCACCTCAGTTATCAGCTATCTACTTAACTATGTTCACACTCACAAAATGGAAGTAAAGAGAAAAAAGTGCACTACCACCTATTAATATCACAAAAATACTAACTTTATTAAAGAGTGCTAATTATTTAAAAAAAAAACATATTACCACTCACATCAATTTCACCAAAACATAAATAGTAAAACAACAAAATTCAGAGAATGTGAGAGTATTATATTAAATTGATGATATTGAAAACTAGAACCAAATGTTAAATAGCCCTTTTTATGTTTAACAAATACTAAAATGTCCCTTCCGTATAAAAATTATCTAAAACAAACATGTTACTAATGACACTTTTTTTTTTCATTCAAACGAAACACATAGTGCTCAAGCGAGTTTCGTTAAAATCCCAATGAACATTCGTATACATACATAATGGATATGCATGTTTTATGAGCACTAAATTCACACCATTTTTCTTCATTTATCAAACCATCTGTGACACCCGACTTCATTTTCTTTCATCTTCAACCATTTCTCAAACTCCTACTTCAAATCTCTCAAATTCCTTCTTCCATACCCTATTTGACAAGATCTACACACTGTATTTCACCTTTACGCTCTCATCCACTAATTTCAGGTAATGCTTTTACATTTAGAATAATTTGTCTAATTATTTTTTTGCTAGCATTTTATAGTTGTGTCTAGTTTTTTTTTCTTCCAAATTTTGATAAGTTAGGAATATATTGCTATAATTGGTTTAATTTAGTTAAATTTTAGGTTATTCTTGTTATTATGCTTTTAGTTTATATAACTTTGTGTTTGTGTGCACGCACATCACTTCCCCGAGAAGGGCCTTTACTAACGGTTATTTTACAGTTTTAATAACTATTTTCAACCTTTATTGAACCGCCCATTATTAAATCTTTTATAATGTTTCATAACCGTCATAAAAAATATACAAAAATCCGCGAATATGTGTGTAAACTTCATATTTAATAACGGTTTTCAATTAAAATTCGTTGTTAAAAACAACGTTTTAATAACGGTTCTTTAGTAAAACCGTTGTTAAAAACAAGGTTTCAATAACGGTTTTAAGCAAAAACCGTTGTGGAAAACCATGTTTTAAGAACGACTTTTACAAAAACCGTTGTTAAAATTCGATTGAATTAGGGTTTCTGTCATTGATTTATGAATTTATTAAACCCTAATACATATTGAATTAGCATAGTTTTAATAACGGTTCTTTGTTAAACCATTATTAAAACATAAATTTTCATAATGATTCTTTGTTAAAACATAAGTTTTAATAATAGTTTTCAGTAAGAACCGTTATTAAAACTCTACTGTCCAATTAGGGTTCGAGCGATTGATTATGCATTTATTAAACTCTAATACGTATTAAATGAGTATAAATTTGAGATTAAAACTATAAGTTTTTTTAATGATTTTTCTATTTTGTTCCTGCCCACATATACAATTATACGTGCAAATAATTACCAAATATGCAATGTAAAACAACATCAATTCATACCAAATCTGTAATCACACCATAATTTCAATCAATCTCTAATTGGTATACATGTCTCAATATATCGGCTATACTCAGGAATCGAAATTAGTAGGTATACCACAACTTGGTAGCTCTACACCGTAAAGTAAAAATTTCAAAGATCTAGCCTAGAAGACTGAAAGACGTAGGCAAAATACAAACCTAAACATGCATGTAGAATATATAGATCCCTACCTAATAATGAATGAATGAGTGCACATGCTTGGCCCATTAGTCTCTAATTGCATCAATTTCATCAACAATGTATTGCTGGCCTTGTGCATAGTTATCGGTGAAAAACTACAATGCCCAAGTTTCAATTAGTATATAGGTAGCACTTAGGTCAAAAATATATATGTCATGATTCATTAATAGAAAAAAATAGAAAAGCAAACATACATGGCTTGTATCTATATTGACCGATCTGCTCTGGACTATTAGATCTATTGCTCTACATACATAGTATCCACAATCATCACCATTTTGCTATTGTGGACACTGTCAAATGAATCCAGTTAGCTCTCTAACTATTAGATATATATTAATTTTAATTAAAACAAATTACAAAATAGTTATCTTCCTACTTACCATGACATTCTCATATTGAAGATTCTTTGTGTCTGTGACACCATTCTCACCTCTCCTTTGATATGTCGTCTGTAGTGTCCTAATAAATAAAATTAGATACACAATATTGTAAGTATATATACCTCAAATAATGAAAGTAGAATATATATATATATATATATATATATATATATATATATATATATATATATATATATATAAATAAGCTAATGAAGTAAGAAGTAAAAGAATACTAACATGTCAATAAATTCCTTCCCACCATGACGAGTGACTTCAAAAGGCACGTCATAGGTTTGAAGGGAATCAAACACATAGACTTTATTAAGATCATGTGAGAAGACATAAAAACCCAATGTTTATCTGCGAGTTGAGGAATGAGATAGAGCTTGTTTTCTCCCTCAATTAAAATGCGATCTGCTAAATAGTTTATGTGCCTACCCTCTCTTATTGTACTACTGTCAGCTATGTAGTATAGGCACACAAACACAATAGAGGACAACATTCCCTCCATTGCAGTGCAACTAGCTACTACCCTATGGATGACAATAACAATGCATATTTGTTAATAACTAATAACTCATATAAGAGGTCATAAAAATTCCAATTGTACAATAGTTCTAAAATCTCAAATATGAAATAATACTTACGTGACATAAATGGCGACACTCATGGTTGATATCCATTCTTGATTATAAATGTCGCTTATGTCAACCGTTGATACCATGTAAGTAGCATCGTCCCTCCTAACATACTCAAGATGACAATCAATGAAAATATAATTGTCCCTGAGGTAGTTTTGGCAGAGAAATACAATAAAGCTAATGCTGGTGGAGGTTTGCTTATTTCTGAAGAAGGAATCTTTTGTGGGGCAACTGATTTCTCAGATTTAGCTCTTTTTCCTTTAGTAGCGCGCTCTTTTGTGTTGCTCATCCTACTAGTACCTCTCTTGGTTTTACTAGCAGAAGCAGTCTTCTTCTTTTTTTATTCCTTTTTTGATTCCTTAATTGATAATAATAAATAAAATATGTATTGAGCATATATATATATATATATATATATATATGAAAAAGGTATAAATAGTGTAACTACTAAACAAGGTCTAATAAAGATGTCGAATATCAATACCTCTTCAGTAGTGAGATGTATTTGATCCACAGGTCAAGGCACGAAGCTTCCATGAGCTTCTAGCACTATGCCTTCCTCATCGCCTTCTTTATAACAAGGTAAGGGTGCACCGCCAATAATTAGTGTGTCAATACTCACCGGCCTTTTATTTAGGGCTAACTTGTACGCATGAACTATTTGTGTTTGGGTACTGTGACTGATGCAGACTCTTCCTTTCACCAAAAGAGTTGAAAGGTCATTTGCTAACAAGTCACATTTATGCAAACCCTAAATGAAAATATTACACATTATAACTTATTTATTACACTGAATACATTTATTAACACTTCATAGTTTGTAATGCTTACTTCGGGAAGAGAAGAAAGACCTGCATTAGCTTCACAACTGTCTCTGACTCTATTTACATTTGGTATGTGAAGCTGATCATGATCAACTAAATCAGATTGCTTATACCCTTGATATTTAATAAATGACAACTCTTGCTCCATTGTTGCCATCCATTCAAATGCCATGTTCAATTGTTATATGAGGATGGAAACTTGCTCATTAGTGCTATGAGAACCACGAGATCGACCACATACGCTCGTTCTTGTAATACCTAATCCAAGACCCCTGTGTCTTCTAGGGTGTTCTACAATTCCTGTAGCCTGGTACACAATGCTATATTGGTTGACCCCCTCCTCACCATCTGACGTTTGAAGTTCGTCCTATAATGTGTATAATATATGTAAATTTAGCTTATAGGAATAAGAATAATATAATAGTTTTTGAAAAGAAAACTAAGTAGGGTTCTAGATATCTACAAACTTACAATTTTTGCGGCTGCAACATCTACATCTTCATTAATATATCTATCTCTTGTTGCTCTAGCCTTCTTCCATAATGTGCCAATATTGAAGGATGAGGTACATGGGTCCAAGTCTTAGGCTAGGAGCTATAAATCAAAAAAATTCTTATAACATACCAATATTATAAAATTTGACTTTACATGTAAATAGATAAATCACAAATTGCATACCAACACCTCTTCAAGGCCTGCATACCGTTTACAAGCCATATTATGCCGGTATTTATTCTCCTTCGCAATCTCTTTGTTTTTGCCACTTTTTTCCTATGTGACAAGCCAAAACATAGTTACATGGTTATTTCAATATTATGCACAATACTAGGATCGATACAAAAATTTTAATTTTTATCTAACAAATACCTTAAAATCCCCCGTAAGACGATATGCAATAATTTGGTCCAACTTTCTTGATCGATAAAACCGTATCGTTTGGGTGGATTCTACTGTAGAGAACCATCCCCCTTTCTGTAAATTTTCCTACAAGCTAAATATGACCTAAATGTTCTTATACACTTCCCACGATGTCTAAGAAACCATTTTTTCCTACTCTTTGGTACACTAAACACTTTCTACAAAATAAGACATATAAATGTATACCGATATTAATACATTAAAATTAATAACATTTGACATATAGAAATGATTACATAAATAGCATATTTAGCATGATTTCCTACCAAATATGCTCCTTATGACCATTTAGAACTTTCTTCCAATTACTATAGGAGATAGGAACATAGTTACAGATCACAAGTGAAATGTAAGTTAAGAACATGTTTGCGTAAGGGCCAATGGGAAGATTGTAAGTATTCCATCCCAACTCGACTAGTTCTCCTTTATTCCTTATATCTGTGATGATTCTCATAATCGTAGGTCCTCTTTTTCCTTTCTTCATCACTAATGTCCCTATCAATGTTTTTGTTAGCCATATCTTTACAAAAAATCAATAAATAAATTATGTTAGAATGTTATGTATTCAGCATAATGTACCATTATATTATTGATACAATAAATATCCTATTATGAAGGTCAAAAAATGCTATTAAAAAACCAACACACATATCATATGCTATTAAATATAATGTACCTCATAAGATAATGATCCTAAACCTAACTAACTATGATTAAACCCTAATAAATACAGTATCAGTATTATTATTATTATTATTATTATTATTATTATTATTATTATTATTATTATTATTATACACAATTATTCCTCTCTATTTAATTTTTTACTTTTATAATTAGTATAATAATCGATAAAACCTAACCCTAACCTTAACCCTAATAAATTATAATAAAACCCACCCTAAACCTCATAAAACCCTAATCCTAAACCTAGCTAACTATAATTAAATCCTGATACATAAATCCTATATTATTATTATTATTATTATTATACACAATTATTTTTCTCTATTTAATTATTCACTTTTATATATTCCTTATTTTCTATATCTATTTAATCCTCATCAAATAACAATTATTAACATATGCATTTCTAATTGAAATTTTCATTTAATGATGTGTATATGCAAAATATACTTTAGTTTCATTATATGACATTTCCTATATCTTATAGATAGTGTCTTATAATTATTAATGAAAATGTGTGTGTGTGTGTGTGTGTGTGTAGTTTTTATGATGAGTGACATTATTAATAATTTGAAGTCTTTTATTTCTCTAACTTCGTATATAATTCTATACTCTCATGCATGTTATATATATATATATATGTAAAGGTCTCGGCCAACACATGCATTTGTTAATATATAATAGTAATGCAAAACATTCAATGATGGACAACAACATTTTTCACCATCACATTCAACAATGCATTTTCGAACAACAAACCATAATTTTTCAATAACAAACAAACGCAACCTTGTAGCAACATGCATGCATTTATATATATATATATATATATATATATACATAGCCACTGCTCCATATATATATATATAGATATATAGATATATAAGTAGAGAAAAGCTATGAGGGAAGAACAAACACATGTAAAAGGAGCGGTGGCGAGGAAGAAAGTAGTGGCGAGCAAGTTGAGAGCGGCAACAACTTCCAATCTCAAATGCTGGCTTGGTTCGGAAGAATGACATCATGCACATGCAAAGATAAGTATGGCAAAGGGGTGGTGGAGAGTTGGCAATGCGAGGGTTTCCCTTACTTAAGAGGAGCCAGAGTGGTGGTGTAACACCCCCAAATTTACTATTGAAAAATTTCGTTTAATTAAAAGGGTTTAGTGGAAGCGAAAAGATAAAACTGGAAACTTGGGGGCATTGCCGCCACATTTAGTACCAGATCAGTTCACTCCTACTGTTCCAGTACTAAGTGCTAAGGCTAAATAAAGTTAACACTAAACATGAATCATTAATAAAACACAAGTCATACAGAAATCAGAGTGCGATTTAGGATTACAAACCAAAGAGTACGTGACTAGAGTTTTTTAAAACATAAAACATAGTACAAAAATACAACTAAAATATGATAATACAAGGTCCAATAAAAGAAACAAAGTCCGGCTGAATCGCTCTCGATCCCCAAGTTAGGTTTAGGCTCAACGCTTAGCCTCACTCGATGCCTCATAGGTTTCATAGGCATCGAAGACATCATCCCCTACCTGCACAAGCTCAGACGGGTCTTCTACTCGTGGGAATGAGCAGCACCCATGAAACGGGTGATCAGTACGCTACGTATTGTGTAAGGTAACAAACACACTAAGGCCAACATACACAGAGATACATGACATAGCAGACATGGCATAATTACATAGATAGCATGCAATAACACAGATAAACAATACCAGTATGAACCATATAACTTTTTCATTAGATCTCTGATAATTATAATCGATTTGCATCATAGTCTTTATCAACCCATGTGAGTGCGGGAACCTCACTATTATAGCTGGTGGAATGGTCACGAGGGCCATGCCCTGCCACTATTTTAGCTGGTGGACCGGTCACGAGGGTAGCATACCCTGCCACTATTATTTGCCAGTGGACAGGTCAGGCCCCGACTCACAAGGTGTTCCACTGTAAATATTCGTATCTTTCTCATGTCTTATCATTATTATGATTGGTTTGTTAATAATGGAATCCCCCACTATTATAGCCGGTAGAACAATCACGAGGGCCATGCCCTGCCACTATTTTAGCCGGTGGACTGGTCACGAGGGTAACATACCCTGCCACTATTATTTGCTGGTGGACCGGTCTGGGTCCAACTTAACATCTTTCTCTATAAGTGATTAATATCTTAACATATCTTATTCAAAAGATTTTCACCCTTGACATGCATGGCTATCTATACCCGCACTTATCCTCCCAGGAGGGCCTACCCCATATCTTGAGACTTCTGCACCTCCTAACTTGCCTCGACACCGGGAACCCAACTTCTAAGTGTGTGGGTCAGGGCCCACCACCTTATACCCCAAGGTCTACTCACCACCTTACCCTAGGGTTTTCACCAGAAACCCTAATCTGGCCCTATGTGGCCCTTCCTTTCCTGCCTCCCACAACCCACACTACTATAACACCTCCCTCAGACTCAACTCTCCCCTCATACCTCGCTCCTCCTCGTTTATTTTTATTATTTTCTTTTTCTTTTTCCACCTTCTCAAATTAGGGCTTCCTCCCCAAACCCTGGTTGATCCCTAGGTACCCTTACATTATCCTACGTACTATTTTTCACCTCGAGCCTCTAGACTCCCAAACATACCTTTCATTGCCTTCCCCACGTCCCAAAGTAACTTTCCATACATAAGGTTCGCCCCCATGTGAACCTTAACCTCCCCATGCAAACCCTTGATCTCTATCATGCCAAACCCTATTATTTCCATGCAAACCCTAGTTCCTCCCATATAACCTTAGTTTCTCCCACTCTTCCATTTTATTTAAATCCCCTGTTTCTCGTCCAATCACAGATCATAGATTACCTAGGTCATCCTTACCTACATTAGCCAACTTACTTCCCCTTGGTTATCTTAATTTCTCATTTTTCTCTGTCATGCCCCCATTCCACAACACCTCATCAAATAACCTAGCATGCATGTCCTAAGGGTCACATCCCATCACATCATATTTGCAGCATATCCATATAAGCACATACTAGACAAGAGCACGATAACATACCTCGGTTCCAAGCTGCGCTACTCAATAAAAACAGATAACATATAGAACAAAACATATAAATCGTACAAGGCATCTAAGGCAAGTAAAACACGTAAGACACAAGCGGCCTTAGTAACGTCCTTACCTAAAGCGATGCCTGGCTTGTAGTACGCTCCTACAACTCCTTAGGGTTTTGGTTTGATTCACCTATAAAAGGGAAAATACTAAGGATTAGTTTCCCTCCTACCAAAATTACCATTACTCCTTATTTAAGTCTAAGATTAGGATTGTTATTATTAAAGGGAGTGTTATACGTGAAAACTAGAGTTTTTATCTTTAAGTTAGCCCACTAGATATTACTAGCCAAAATATGCTTATTTTAAATATTTAATGCCATAATTATAGTATTAAACCTAATAGCTTTATTCTTATAATAATAGTACTAATACTAGTTATAGCAAAATAATGACAATAATAATAATAATAGTAATGCTAATGCTTATAGTGATAGAAACCCTCACATTTTTAAGGCTAAGTCTAATAATAGTATTAGGGTTAAAATAATAATATAATAATTACGATACCAACGAAGTACAAATATTCCTAAAGATAATAATGATAAAAGTTGTGTTTTGAATAATGATAATATAAGGGTTCAAATGTTTTTGTCACAATAATAGTAATAAAATAATAATAATAATAATAATAATAATAATAATAGTAATAACTAATAATGATACTATAGTAATAATGTTAGTGATAAAGGCATTAGGAATAATATTAAATGGTAAGGTACTAAAGTTTAAGTATTTTTCTTATTTAACAACAAAATGATAATACACCAACTTCGGGTTAAATAACATTAATAATAATAAAAGTAGTAGTAATAATAACAATAATGATAAAGAGGTTAAGTATAATAATACTAATAATAATAATAATAATAATAATAATAATAATAATAATAATAATAATAATGATGATGATGATGATGATGATGATAATAGTAACCAAAATGATAATAATAATATAAGGGTCCAAATATTTATATTAATATATAAAAGTGATGATGGGCAAAAGTAGTTTTAACAATATTAGCAAGGAAATAATGATAATGATAACGGTAATACTAATAGTAATAATAACAATAATAATAAAATAAAGTTAGGTTAAGTAGTAGTAGTAGCAATAATAATAATAATAATAATAATAGTAATAATAATAGTAATAGTAATAATTTAATCATAATAGAGGATAACAATCGAAAAGAATAATAGTAATATAAGAGTCTCAATATTTACACTAATAATAAAAGTGGTAATGGTCAAGTTAGTACTAGTAAGAAAATAATAATATTAATAATAGAGATAATAATAGTAGTAGTAATGATAATGTTATTAATAATGATAAAGATACTATATAATAGTACCATATTTATAAATATTCCTGAAATCAGTTTAGGTAATAAGAGTGATACATAATAATAATAATAATAATAATAATAATAATGATAATAATAATAATAATAACAACACAACATTAATAATAATAATAATAATAATAATAATAATAATAATAATAATAATAATAAGGGTAATACTATTAATATTACTAAAAATTGTTAACACTTATATAAAAAGGGTTTCTAAAGTTAGATTAACTAATGATAAAGATAATAATAATAATAATAATAATAATAATAATAATAATAATAATAATAATACCAACCATAATAATAGGCATAATAATAATAATGATAATAACAATATTAATAATAATACCCTTAATATTAGTAAAAATTATTAATCACTTGTGCTAAAAGGGTTTAGGGGTTGAGGAGGTTAGAGCACCACCTAAGGTTAGTGGTGGAACCAGCGGCGGCGTGTGGCGGCGACGGCTGCGGCGGTGGAGGAGGAAGAGAGGTGGAAAGATTACTATGTAGGCTAAAGGAGAGGAAGCGGAGGGGTGTTTGAGGTGGAGGAAGGTGCAGCAGGTGAAGAGGGGTGGAATGCAGGTGGTGGTGTAGCTGGGAGTGGCGGCGCACAGTGGTTGGTGCGGCGACCGAAGGTGGTGGGAGGTGGTGGAAGATGGGGGAGGTAAGAGGAGAAGGAGGCAGGGGGAGATGATGGTATAGGGAGGAAGGGGAAGGTTCCCTAGGTGTTTTGGAGGGTGGAGGAGGTGCTGGTGGCGGAAGGCGGTGTGAGGGGCGGCGAAGGGTTGGTGAGGGCTGATCGAGGTGGCAAGTTTGCATGACTGGGGCGGCACGTGCAAGGTGAGGCAAGGGGTGATGGTGGTCTGGTTTCGTAGAGGAAATTGTAGGGATGGTCTCGGTGGGCGGCGTTTGTTGTGGCGGTCACTGACGGTGGCGGAATACTCAACTGTTTGGGCGGCGGCGGGGGACAGAATTTCAGGGCTTGCAAAAGAGGGAGCTCGACTATGGCTGCCCCGGGGGTGTATTTATAGGCCAATTGAGGGGGAAAACGACAAAGGGAGAAGAAGATAACCGGGGGCAGGTGAGGGAGGTTGATGACCAGCGGTGGCAGCCGGCGCATGCCCTACAAATTGCAGGGTGCATTTGGCTTGGTGTGGGGAAAAAGAAAGGGGGCAGTACGTGTGAGGGGAAGGACGAGAAGGCTGGGTCAAAATTGGAAAGGAAAACGACGGGAATGGCAGGAGAGGATAGCCAGACAGAGTAGGTGGCCGTCGGCAGCGCAGGCTGCGGTCGGGGTTGCAGGCCCGCGTGAGGAAGAAGAAGACATGCACAGGGTGGACCAAGTGGTCCAGGGAAAATAGGAAAGGAGGGGGTCGGGCCAGTCTGGCAACGGTCATATTGTCATTAAACGAGACGCGGCGTCTCAGAGAACTGATGGATGAAATGCTGCGTCAGGGCACCGCAACGAAGAAAGCCAAACGACACTGGGCCACAGAGGAAGGAGAAGGAAAAAAAGGGGTTGGGCCGCATCTAGGCCCAATCCAGCGAGAAGAAAAAGAAAGAAAAGAAGAAAAGAAGGAAAAGAGGAAAAAGAAAAATTTAAGGGTTTTAGGTTTACATAAATTATTTAGAATGTTTTTGGGTACCTAGAATAAAAGTATTTAAATAAAAATATTAAACCTCCTTTTTAGGCTAATTTAGGACCCTTTTAAAAATATTTCTCCTAAACTCCTTTTTAATTAAAAAAAAGCCCAATTTTTTTTATAAAATATTTATACATTCCTATTAATTTGCCCTAAATAATCCCTCTTATTCCAAATAAAATAATAAATTAAATTAATTTCCCAATATATCCTTATTTAATAATATATCTTAAAATAAGTATTTATGTGGTATTTCAAGTGGTGCACGGTGTGGTGGTGCGAGAGCTTGCAAAGAGAGTAAGAGAGGGAAGGTGCAGAGAGTTTGCAAATTTTAGTACGAAACAAAACTAAACGAAAGAAAAGGCGGATTTGGGGTTTTAATAATGGTTCCTAGAAGAACCATTATCAAAATAGGTTTGAATAACGGTTCCTGACAGAACCATTATTAAAACTTTGAAATTTTTTATAATAGTTCTTGTATGAACTTTTATTAAAACATCTTTTAATAACAGTTTTACATGAACCATTAAAAAAATATCCATGCAAATTTAACGTTGCCCATTTAATAACGTTTGGTTTTTAACTATAACCATTATTAAAACTATCCCACACATTAACTTTTACGTGTTTGACGACGATTTTCAAACTGCTGTTATTAATGTCTCGTTATTATTTCCCCTTTTTGTAGTAGTGCATGTGTGTGTTTATGGTTTTATATCTTTATATTTGTTGAACACTATTAAGTGAGATATAGATTTTGGCCAATAAAAATTGTTGATACGAGTAGACTATTAACATATGTTAAGTGCTACCATAAATTTATTTATGATATTGTAAATTTAAATGTTATCTTGAGATTAGTATAGTTGTTGTAATAAAGAGTAAAAATTAGATTATTGTAGATTGATAGCTAGAAAGTTGAATTAAACATTTGTGAAAAATTAATAAACTAGAAAATTCTTATAATTATCCATCAAATTCACACAAGGTAATGTTTTCAAGGAATCCTTTTACTGTATCAATAGAGTTACTTGATATGGATGAAAGTGGCAACTTATTGAGTGAATTATTATATACTAGAGATAAAGAAAAAAATCAACAAAAACGTAGATGCATCCCTTTTGAAGTAGAAGACATATATTTAATTTTAGGACTTAATAAACGTGGAATGCCAATATAGATACAAACTACAAACTTGGTGATTTCAAGAATATATTGGTAAAGTTGCAAAGCACTAGACTTGTATCTACTAAAATCATAAATTAGATCATCGAAGCATTAGTCAAGTTTCAATTGAACCATATTAATAAAGAAGTCATTATTATGTTTATAGTTTAAATATTTGTCAAATTTTTGTTTGCATTACTATTATAAGCAATGCCATGTAAGTTTACTAGAATTTCACTAGATTTTGAACATCATTCAAAACATGCATAAGTTTTGTTAGTATATGAGTTTCTAGTGGAACAATGATTACATGCATTTGAAAGAAGCAATGCCAAATTAAAATTCCACCTATGCGGATGTATATATGTCTTGAAGGAAATAAATCTAAATAAAAAAATGCTTCTAAATATTTATAGTGTAATTAATATATATAATACTCATTTTATGGATTTAACAACATGTTAGGCCTAAGATACTGAGCATTTTTCAATATATAACTCTTCCTCTAATATGAAATTATAGCCTTGAATTAAAAATTATATGAAAGGAAATAAATTTAAACAATCAATAGAGGCATCGCAAAAAAGGAAGAATTTTGGAGAAAATGTTAGTTTGGTCATAAATCAATGCATTTCATTTGAAATATTGTTCATAAAATCTTAGATGGTGTTATCACATGTTTATAGATTATCATTAAATTAGATCCAAGTGAATAAGAGATGAGCAAATAAATTATGAATGAAGTTTATGCATGCAATTTTGCTTCATGTTCATCATCAACATTAACATGACATATTTTTAGGTAGAATTATGTATATTTCTATACCTCATTTTCTCTCCATAGGTAAGTCCTTACACTAATATTTTTATTATTATTTTTATAGGTATTATTAGCAATACCATACAATTCTGGACTAAATGTTGAAGTACTAAGAACTAGAAATTGAATACAATTTGTTACAACAAGAGCATGGTTTATGACTAAGACAACGAGAGGTTAACACAAGCTTTTAGGGTAAAATATCTATGTCTGTAACCTAGATAATTCTTAAATAATTTTCTTGATTATTTTTTTATCACTTTTCTCTTTCTTAAAGCTATCTAAGAGGTTTATTTTTCCTAACTAGTTCCCTAACCTAACTAAACTATATAAAAAAATAAAAATAAAATAATTCCATCATATCTCTAGTCTATCCTACCTATATTGACCGCCTCTCTCATGTTACACTTACCATGCCATTCTTTTCTCCACCAAACATGCCCTTTAGCTCCCTCCTTCTCTTATACTACTTACTCATAACCTACTCTATTGAATTAACTGCATCACCACCTCCTACCTCTATACATACATATATACATACATACATACATACATACATACATACATACATACATACATACATTCCTTATTGATTTTTTTTTTGAACCAAGCCCTCTACTCTTTCTCTATTGCCAACTCAAACAAAGAACCCCTTTGATGGAAACCTGTTAGGGTTTCACGAAAGGATCAAAGAAATTAATGAGCGCGAGGTTCGATTCGCCGGATTCGGCCTAAGGAAAACTCCCAAAGGAAGATTCAAAGATTCGGAGGCACAATTTTACAAACGGAAACTGAATTCGAGAGAAAGAACGATCAAGATTGATCAAAGATAGAGAATAGACGCAGCAGAGAGAAGCGAGTGAGAGGTTCGCCGAGAGAGAGAGAGAGATCGCGAGAGAAGAATCGAGAGAAATCAAGAGAGTATCGTATATCAGTCCAAGAGTTCTGCCGTATTACATCGTATATGCCCTATTTATATAAGTGTATAGACTGTATAAAAATACACCATACAACCAGCCCAAACTCGCGATACAGCCCAACAACACAATCAAGAAATGGGTCGAGAAGAAGGTCGATAATGGACACTCGACCAACCCAAAAAAAATACATCAAAAATCTCCCCAAATTACAAGATAATATTTAGACATTAATTCCCATCAGCTAAATTAGTTCTAGCTAATCATGGCTATTAAGGATTGATTAATCCACAATCCAGCTAATCCATTATTATGGACCGGGTGGCGGATTATACAACTAACCTAATTTCCATTAGCCAATTCGACCGGCGAATGCATCACATGGGATTACATACAATTAACAAAAAAATACATAATCTCCAACACTCCAACAGCTGCATCCAGGAACTATGTGCTGCATCAAATTCCTACTTATTCACACAAATAAGACAAACAATTATAAGTAATAAATGATTCACAACAATTATCAAAATTAATTAAGTATAAATTTTTAAGATTCATATCATTCCCCTCTTATTGAAAAGTTTTCGCCTCTGAAACCTGAATAAGTCCCAGAAATGGACTAAGATCAGACACATTAAAAGAGTTACTAGCATTCCCAAATTTAGCAGGTAAATCAATCTTATAAACATTATCATTTATTTTCTCTAACACAGTAAATGGTCCATCTCCTCTAGAATCTAATTTTGTCTTCCTAAAATTTGGAAACCTCTCTTTCCTAAGGTGTACCCAAACTAAGTCCCCTGGTTTAAAAATCATTCTTCTCCTCCTTTTATTAGTATGTTCAGCCATTTGCTGCACCTTTTTATTGATTTGTTGACTTACAGACTCATGTAACTTTTTCATATTATTAGCTCTAGATTCAGCATCAAAATTTTGCAAATGAGCATGAGGTAAAGGACTTAAGTCTAAAGGAGTTAAAGGATTAAAACCATACACAATCTCAAATGGAGTTTTATTAGTTGTAGAATGAAAATTCCTATTATAAGCAAACTCTACCTGAGGTAAAACATATTCCCACTGTCTAAGATTCTTTCCAAGGACAGCCCTTAACATATTACCTAATGTTCTATTTACTACCTTAGTTTGTCCATCAGTTTGAGGGTGACAAGTTGTAGAAAACAATAATTTAGTTCATAATTTTCCCCACAAAACCTTCCAGAAATGACTCAAAAATTTAACATCCCTATCCGAAACTTTAGTCTTAGGAATGCCATGCAATTTAACTACATTAGAAAAAATAATTCAGCCACAGCCACAGCATCATTTGTTTTAAAAAATTTTTTAGGATGGGCGACCCTCTTAGGAAGTTTCAAAAATTTTATGAAAATTTCTCAAGGAGCATGAGAGTGAGGAAAAAGTACGCTACAAGTACCCATGTAGAATTGTGATACTAGGTGATCAATTCGAAAGCACTCTAGGGTATCCCCCACATGGTCGTATCGACTCGGGGTATTACACCCACTGAACCCCAATTATCCCCCTTACTCCCTTTATTGGCCCCGTTTGATTTTGCAAACACAACCATCGCCACTAATCACCACTCCCCACTCACCATCCACCATCATTCTCAACCATTGAAACCCAAGTTATTTTTCCATATCTCCTAGAAGCCTAGTGCCTCCCAATGCCACAACCCCTTCCTACCATTGATGCATGCTAGTGGTGCCCTTTCTTTCCATGCATCCAATTATGCCTTTGCATCCCCAAGCAATGGCACTAGCTGCCATTACTTCCCCTTCTACTTTGACACTCTCTAATGTAGCCTTATCCTAATCTATGCGACCCTATACCAAAACCTCATCCTAGCTTGTGCCACCTTCCCTTGCAACCACAACTCTTCCTACACCATCTTCCATCATACTTACTAGTGTAGCATAATGCAACCCATCTCATTTCTTTACATTTCCATCACCCTTCCCCATTTACCTTCCTTCAATTTGACCACCACCACCACCGCCAAGCATCCCCTTTGCCATCAACCCACCACCACCAAAGCTCCACCACCTACCCAAAATCACCTCCACTCAGCTAGCCCACTCCTTCAAAACACCCTCCTACACACCTAATTCATGCTTCCTATGCAGCATGAAGATTTTTATAAATTTTGTTACCTATTTTAACTTTAGGGGAATTTTGGTAATTTCTTATTTAATAAATATTTTAATAAGAAATATTATTTTATAGGTTAAATAATAATATGAATAATGCGATATTATTTTTAGGTATAAAAGTTTGTTTATCAGAGCCTAATAATTTTTTTTAGTTATTTATAATTTATGATTTTGTAGAAAGTCAAGTGCCTCTTATACTTTTGCTAAAATATTAAGTATTGCATGCTAATACATTAGGGTTTAGTGTTTAAAGTGTGATAAGCATGATTCATTATATTATAATTTTTTACTTATTATTGTAGCATGAACATAAAAAATATGTAATTTATTATTTGTATGAAAGTAAGTTAAAATGGTCTTAATGTTAGAAAAATATTTTGTATGATTTGTACATATAAATTAATAGGTTGATCATGCTTAGATATATTTATACCATAATTATTGCTACTATATGCTCTAGGAGAAAATTTATAATATTAAGCATACCAAGTTATTTGTGCTAATAGGCATGCCTAATGTGTATTATGTATTATTGAATATGAGATTTTATGATTTTGGATGGTTAGATACTCATGTTAGGGTTTTACATGCAAAATCCTAAATGAGGGTAAAATGATAATTTAGTATGGTTGATAATTTAATTTCATGATAAATGATTTAATTACTGTTTACCCATTTAGTCAAAAATTAATAAATAAAATAGAATTAGTATTTGAAATGAATGGTACAGTGGTAATTATGGCCTCAGGGGTATTTTGGTTATTTTTAGCTTAATGCACCCAAATATGAATAATTCAGCCTCAGATGGCCTTAGTAATTTTTAATGCTAACCTTGGTAATAACTTTGTCTATGGTTATCTTGAATAAATGAGAAATAAGTAAAAATGGTTAAATATGAAAACTGTATTTTTGTGATTGATTATAATTTTTTTGTCTCTTAATACAATGTTAATAATTGAAGTGAAAGACCTTAAGATCAAGAATGATACCTCTTTCAGGGTTGTTACAATAACGATGTGGTTTAGTCCACTATTGATTATAAATTAGTGCTGATGTTCCTTTATTACCTAGTTAGGCCCATTATCTTAATCTATTTTGCTCTGTAGACTTATAAAGGATATGCATACTTATAAATTAGGTGTCCTTATTAGTATGGTTCTATATCTCTTTCTTGTATTAGTATAACCGTGATACTTTAATGTTCTTGCTTTGACAGTCGTTACGAAATTATGTTGCCTTTGGTGCGGGTTTAATGGAGCACTCTTATGTCTTTAAGTTGATGTGAAATCTCCTTAAGTAAATAAAAAAGTTAAAATGATTATTACTAAATTGGTCAATAGGAACATTTGTGCCTACATATGGTTCGATAGTAGCTTTGTGTCTTCTTGTGATTCTATAGTAGTCTTTGTGCCTACCTATATTTTAGTAGTAGCCTTTGTACCTATCTGTAGTTCGTTATAAGCCTTTATAACTATCTATGATGTTATGGGATTTATTGGTATTGATAATGAGATATGTGGTACATTGCAATTGTTATGGTTTTTGGGTTGAGGTTGGTTCTAATTATTACTTCAGAGAGCATCCCTTAGATGTACAGTTGGTAAGTATCAGTATATCCTAGATGAATGAGTATGAACAATATATAGCCTTTGATGTAGGAACATCTCACTTTTCTTCTATTAGATGTCAAGAGTTAGGATAATTGGAGATGGTACTAATTATTCTTAAGAACCCTAATGCTATTAATGCTTTATTAAGTGATTCTTATAGGTATTATATATTTTTGTAAGAATAAGAATCCACCAAATATACCTAGTGTACAAGATAAGGATAGGAAAAAGGGTTATAATGTTGCATAGAAGAAAAGCTACATGACACAAAGCCTGGTTACATAGTTATTGCATGTATTGTATGGTTAGGTTTTGTTTAGCTTTAAGATTTTTTTATATAATTTGTAATGTCTAGTAACTTGTAGTTGTAGAAAAATTATATATATAATATTGGGGTGTAGTGTATTAGTTTAATTATTTTACTAACTATTTAATCTAGCAAGCATAAGGATGGTTGGGTGAGAGTTTGGATAGTTAAAGATAAGCTAGTCCACTAGTGTGTTTGTATATATATAAGCTTGTACATGGAGGTGAAGTATTTAAGTTGAATAAAATCATAATAATTTTTTAATTCTCCCTTCGTTTTCAAGTGCGTTGTTTTTGAGAGTTGAGGTTGATATATAAAGTTTCTTCTTAGAATCAAATTAGTCTTATTGATGATCCAATCCTAAAATTGAACAACATTAACATTACCATTCGATATTGTGTCCAAGATCACAATGAAAGAGTAGTGGACTCCCCAAAAGACATCTTCCAAGCATTTTCAAAGTTTTATAAATAGGTGTAAGGTACAACATCCCCAAAAACTGGGTTTTTTTTAATGATGAGGTTGTGACTAGGGGAATAAAACTATCCATTGAGGAAAGAAGGACCCTCCTTCTTCCTGTCACTAAAGAACATTTTAAAAATTCTTTATTCTCTATGGATAATGATAAAATCCTAGTATTCGACAATTATAATGCATTCTTTTTCAAGAAATCTTGAAACATTGTTAGAGTTTTATTTTGATTAGGGAATTTTTTTTATGATAGAATGTATGCTTAGAGAAATAAATACCACATGTCTCAATGTCATACCTAAATTTTAGAACACAAAAAGAGCAAGGGACTTTAAGCTTGTTACTTTTTACAACATAATATACAAGATACTAGCTAAGGTACTTATTCACATATTGTAAAAAAGTTTTATCTCAAGTAATAGGAGAAAATCAAGCTTCTTTTGTTAAAGGTAGAAGCATTGGAGATAGAATTTTGATGGCCTATAAATTAGTGAATGATGACAATAAAAAGGACCAATCACCAAGATGAATGATTAAGCTAGACATGAGGGAATTCTATGATTCTATGAGTTGGAAGTTCTTGGATGCGATGCTATTGGTCCTAAATTTCCTTAGATATTTTTTTTCAGCTTCTAATGCAATGTTTTACTATAGTGAGATATTCCCTCAAATTAAATGGAGTTATGTGCCCACTTTTCTAGGATTTTAAAGGTTTGAGGCAAGGAGATCCCCTCTCACCTTACCTCTTTTCATTTCCATGGAATATCTCAATAGGTTATTGAGTACATTATTGGACATTCTTGTATTCCAACCCACCCTAAATGTGAAAGAATGAATTTCATTTCAATACTATTTGTATAAAATATTTTGGTTTTCAGTAGGGGATATGCTTCTTCTGTTTCAACTCTACTCCATATCTTCTTCGAGTTTCATGATCTTTCATGTTTGTAAGTAAACACTAATTATTTTATACTATGGAAGAGGGGTCAAGGAGGAGATCAAGCATGGTTTACTCTACTGCTTCTATATTCCAGAAGGTGCTCTCCTTGTAAAGTATTTGGGGTTAACTTTAATTAGGAAGTCCCTAAAGGTCATAAAATACTATGATTTAATTGATAAGTTCACAGTAAGGCTTTATGCATGGAAAAATAGTTTCCTTAGTTATATAGGAAGATTGCAAAAAATTAAATGAGTCTTATTTGGAATTCAAGCATACTGGGATATGATGTATTTGTTTCCTCGGAAATTTTTTCAAATTGTGAAGGTTTTATATAGATTTATTTTGTGGTTGGGGTCCCCTAATATTACTAGGAAAAGTCTAGGGGCATGGAATTAAGATGTAATCTTCAGAGAGAAGAAGTTTTGGTGCTTTTTGATATTGAATGTTGGAATGTGGATGCACTGGGAAGATTACTTTGTAATATTGAGAAGAATAAAGATGTACTTTACATGAGGCAGATTCATAGTTATCTCCTCAAGAATTAATGCTTGTGGTTGTATCCCATTAGAAACAATACTTCTTGGTATTTTTGTAAATTACTGAAGCTGAGATCTATCATTCACAATTTATTTGATGATAGGGTGTATATTAATGGGGATTACAACATTAATAAATTTTATGATTTGCTACATACAAAGGGAGAGGTGGTGAGTTGGTATAAAGTTTTATGGAACCCAGTGGCACTTTCTCACCATAAATTCCATATGTGTTTGTATATAAATATTTATTCATAAAATATAGGATGGTCAAAATGAATTTTGTTGTAAATGAGGAATATGCATTATTCCATGCTCACATACAAACTATTCTAAGCATATGTGTTTCTAGTGTGATTTTGCCAATAACATCTGGAAAACACCCATACGTGGGATAGGATGCACTCACACAACTGATACTTTGTCTACCATCTTGCATTGGATGCAGAGAGGAAGAAGGGGGCCAAGAACTAGGAAGCTAATTGTTTCATTATCTATTTAGTGCAACCACTTATCATGTATGGAAGGAAAGAAATGACATAATTTTTTAGGCTAAAGAGAAAATGTTAAGCCAGATTCTAAGAGGAATAGTTAGGGAGTTAGCTGCTAAGATTTCTATTTGCCACAAATGTATTCCCTTAAAATTCTTAGGTTGATCATGTAAATGTATTGAATTTGTATTAAATGTCTTACTGAGTATATACTTTCACATTTTTTGAAAATAACTACTTACCTAAAAAAACCCTACCATTTAAATCAATCTACTCTGACTTCAAGTTGGAAAAGCAAAGAAATGATCTTGCTTGAAGTGTATGGTCATACACTCTTTGAGATCCACATCAATTTTGGTATTAAATCCACATTTTGGATTGTCAACCTTTGGATAAGATCCTACTGTCCACGTTGAAGACAACAAATGAAGTATGGACGACCACCAATTAAGGTTCTTGATGATTATTGATTATGTTCTTCGAATCTTGATAGAATTTCTTGAAATCTTACTTGCATTATTCAGTTCATATTTGAACATATGATAGGGGTGAATAGTTAGGTGTGATAATCTTGACATACTCCTATAGTGTTTGAATGAAAGAACTGAGCAAATATAAATATATGTATGTGAGGGTTTTCGAATAAACTAAGAAGGTAAACCATGTGTGTTGATCATTTGTATTTTTTGTTTTGGTGAGATTTGCTATACATGATATTGCATGTGATAATTACAAACATTGTATAATATTTACTTACCTTTGGTAATTAAATAAGAAGAGTTAATATCAATTATACATCCCATCATAATCAAATGATGATCTTGATTGAGACGTGAAGAACTTGTGTTGTTTCATGCCTTAACTTGTTGTGCCTTAAATCATTTGTATTGCTAATATTCGATGAATTATTTTTGGATTTTCCTTCATAAATTACATGAATATTAATTTTACAATCTTAGTTTTGACATACTACACAATAATAGATTATTCATGCATGACTAGTGAGTATAATTATGTAGTTGATATGTCGTTAATATATTTGATTTGAAATATCCTAAAGAACCAGCCAAAATCCAAGAAATAACCTATCTTTGATTTGGGTTTCTAACTAAAACCGTAGAAGTACTATCCATTTGTTAAAGTTTGTGCTTGCAAGTCAACACCAATGAAGGAGGAACTGAATTTTCAAACCATTTTTGAAGCAATCCAAAATATCTCCACCAATTTATAAGCAACCGAAATTCTACTAAAAATAGTTTCCTCCTATGAAACTTCAATTGTAAAGGATGGAGCTAGGATTTTCCGAGAAAGATTTGATTCATAATGTGCAAAAGAAATAGTTGCAGAGAGACCAAATGGAAAGTGTAGAAATACAATCCAATATAGTAAGAGGAATACATATAAAATCATGTGTAGACTATTAAGACGAGTCACAAAGAAATGAGAGCAATCAAATATTCTATGACCATAAACCGAGACATCATTATATAGAAGATAAAGGTATAACACTTGATCTTCTCTATTTTGATGGTATAATTGATGTTGAATAATTTCTTGATTGGTGACACACAAGGTAGAGGCTATATTTTGAATTCAAAGATTATCATAATGAGCAAGAGTGTAAACCAACTAATCTTAAGTTTAAGAGGTTTCTAGGGTATAGTATGATAACTTAAAAAGAACTAGAGAATGATGAGGGAAATCTAATATCAAGTCTTAGGATAACCATATGAAACATTTGAGAAATAAATTTGTACCTAAGGATTATGAGAAAGACTATTATGTTAAATTGACTATTGTTAGACAACGACTTCTAAGTGTTGAACAATATGTTAAGGAGTTTGAGATAGTAGCATTGGTATGTGATATTCATGAAAAAAATGAATAAAAATGTGCTAGATTTCTAGGAAGCATTAACATGATGATTCAAAATAAAGTTAATCCTAGTTTATATGACTTTGTTAATGATATGATTAATCTGTCTTTGAAATTGGAGAAGCAAATCAAGTCCAATAAGCCTCATGCAAGAAAATTACTTCTTCTACAAAGTACTACTCCAAAGCATAAGCTACAAAGTATATGTAATACCTTATATTGAGTGGAGTGTTATAAGCATTGATTTAACAATTTATATCAACATGGCATACCAAATTTTTGCTGATTCAATCCTAACAACTCCATAGTTAAATGTGTTAGATGTGGAGTAACTTTTCGGATGGGAAACCCTCCTGGAAAGTTTACAAAAATTTCAGAAAATTTCTCGAGAAGTGAATGAGTGAGAATAAAGTGCAGTAAAAGGATTCATGTTGATCTATAGGACCAATAAATAAATCTAAAAGCACTCTAGGATATCCTCCATGGTCTTATTGACTAGGGGTTTTATAATATGGGTTGGGTACCTCATATAAAATTTTATTAAATTTTATAAGAAAACCTATAGACTAGTTCCTAAAACATATCAACTAGTTTGCCTTTTTAGCCAAATTGGATTCTGCTGAGTGATATGCTGCTATGGATAAGGGGATGGAGTCTTAATTGAAGAATCAAACATGGAAACTTGTGAAGGCACCAATCAAGAAAAAGATTGTTGATTGCAAGTGGATGTAAAAGTTCATATAGGGAGATTTAGGGGTTGAGAGACCTAGGTACAACGCACATTTAGTCTCATGTGGATTCATTAGGATTCCAGGCACTGATTATAATGATGTATTTTCTCCAACATTTAGATATACTTGTATTCGTACCTTAATTGTGCTCCTGGCTATGCATGATTTTGAGTTAGAGTAGTTGGATTTTAAAATTGTCTTTTTGCATAGTGAGCTCTAGGAGGAGATTTACTTGCAACAACCTAATGGGTTTGTGGTTGAAGAGATACATGATCATGTGCACTTAATGAAGAGGTCATTGTAATGTTTGAAAGAGTGTCCAAGATAATGGTATAAATGATTTGATCAATTTATATAACACCTCTAAAATTTACTATTAAAAAATTTTATTTTTGAAAAGTTATATAGGGAATTAATTTTAGTAATTTTTAGGGTGGTATAACCATACTTAGTAATAGACCAACTTCCCTCCACCATTCAAATATTAAGTGCTAAGGCTGAAAACATACTTTCTATAAACTCAAAGTTATAATCATAAAATATATTAGCGCAATAATTAGAATAAATAAAATACAACCCACTACCTATGGTTATAAAATAATACCAGTAAAAAGAGAATACAAGAAATTATAAAGAAAATACATAAAATTTCCCAGATAGTCCTACACTCTTAACCCAATAAGTAAATCTTGAATAATGCTTGTGATTTAACCTGCAAAGGTCACTGTCTATTCAATAAATAGGGGTGCAAGGAAGGAACCCTTCAGTACTATGGTACTGAGTAACCCCTTATATGATATTAATATGTAAGGCCCATATGAAACACATCGAACATATAAACATCGAATAATACATATATTAACTGAAACAATATAATCATTTGGATAGCTAAATGCACCAAGATCATATGCCACAATTACCCATTCACTTGTAAAGAGCAGGACTCATTATTGGAACATCCAAGGGATGCTATTTGTAGTATAGTTAGAAAGTCATGGCATCCTAATCAGGAAGCACAACCCGCATAATAGCCCCACAAACTTCTCAACAGCAAACAACAAGAACACACATCAATAAGTCATATTGGTTCATTACTTATTATCTAGACTCAAGCCATTAGTTTCATAATTAGTCATCTCTTGAATTATTTTCATGTGGGTTTGGAGACTCCACTATTCTCATCGGTGGACCAATAAATATAAAACAATCTAGGGTAGCATGCTCCTGGCCATTGTTTTCACTAGTGGACCAATAAATATAATACAACCTATGACAACATGTTCCTAGTCACTATTATCACCAGTGCATTAGTATATATGATCCAACCCCCGTCAACATGTTTCTAGCCACTATTTTCACCAGTGGACCAATAAATATAAAAATAAGCTATAACTATTATCACTAGTGGACAAGTAAATTGTAAAGCCCAAAACTTTTGTGTAATGGATGGATGAAATTTTTTGTCAAATTTTGGATCTTTGATTTTAATTCAATGTTATGATTTGATTTAGAATATAATTTTATTTGGAATCATGTTGGAAAATGAATTTTATTAAATTTTATAAGAAAACCTATAGACTAGTTCTTTCAACTAGTTTGCCTTTTTAGCCAAATTGGATTCTTTACCTAAATATATCGAGTATTTTAGGGAAACTAATCAATTGGTAGATGAACAGTTGACTGGTAGACCCAAACTATTCAACTAGTTATCGTATTGGTCACATTTTAGAATATGATTTTTTCTAGAAAAATTTCTTACACTAAAATGAAACCTTACTAACTCTTATTGATTGTCCCTAAGAGATTTCTAACCATTTTCATGATGTTTTTAATCCAAACTATTACCTCAATTTGTTCTGGAGGTTGATTGAGACAAATGAGGGAGATAGATGACCTCAAATATTGTCTTATTCCTCCTCTCTCATATGCTCGATTGCTTCAATCTTAGACATGCTCTTAAGAAACTGGAAGATTCCTTCCCTACTGACCTCCCATTTTTGTATTCATGAATCCTAATTTTAGCCTGATTGACCTAAGTTTCCAAGAGTCACCAATTGAGATTGAGAGACTAGGTTAGCAAATCCTAGACTAATACGTTCATTTTGATTGAATTCAAATGTTCAATAGTTAGGTTATAAGTTGCCATCTAAACCCTCTGTATTTCCCTTTGATGGGTTGGCTATTAATAAACCTAATCATCCTTGCAATTTCATTTCTTTCAGCCACTAAAATTCCCTAAGTTATGCATTCTCCTCTCTTATTTCCACACTTCAGGCACTTGCCTGTTCATTTTGCACACTCTTTTGATCCTATATCTAGCTCTCTCTTATTTCAATTGCTAAGCAAGGCAGAGTTAGATTTTGAAAAAATATCAGGTGGTCGAATTGATTTTTTCTCTATATTTCCTCTCAATGATATGCTATTACTTCTTTTTGTTTTATTTTTTGAAATTTGATGAGATGTTAGTATAATGCCTGAGTTATAATTTTCTTTTTCTTAAGGTTTTAAGAGTTGAAGTTTTCACATATTTTATAATTCCATTTTTAAGTGGATTTAACCTACATCAAGTAAATAATTATTGCTCTTAAATTGTTGAGCATGTGTTTATAGATGAAAGGTGATATATTAGTTGGTTGATACATGTTGGTGTGAAGAAGTACCATTGTAAGCATGAATTGCCTATTGTAAGGATAAAATTTGAGCAAAGAGCATAAACATGGATAAAATAGGTTATGATGATGTTATGGTAAGAAATCCATGATAAATTGGTTGGTTATGTGTTATTTGGTGTTAATACATGTCATAGCATGACTAGAAATGATTTCTATGCAAGAGTGTGTATGAAAGTTGTGGTGTGATGCTGTGTTAGGGAAAACTATTTAACCAATTAGGTCAAACCAATCGGCTGGTTGACCCAACCCATCGACTAGTACACCGTAGAGACCTTAGTCTTACTCTCTACTTAAACCTATTGACTGGTTTGGTAAAACCAATAGGCTATTCTAAGAAGAGTTGACTGGTTTGTCCAAACTAATCGACTAATTTGAAGAAACCATTGTCTAGTTGAGTTAAAATAATTGATTGGTCGACCCAAACTAATTTATTTAGCTTGCATGATTTGTTTGATTATGGTTCGGTAATGCTTGGGGGTTATTTTGGGACTATACCATGATTATTAATGGGATAAAATACATATTTTAGCATGCAGTATTAGCATAATTAAAGGATTAAAATGGATCATATCTTAGCATAAATTATGATTATTATAAAGGCTAAAGTTGTACCTCACTTATGATAAGTAATAATATAGAGATTAGAGTAATAGGAATCAATACGGGCGGTAATTAAACTATATGGTGGATATAACTAAATTTGGCTAAGGATAATTAGATAACCCACATGGTTGGGGGAAATGGAAATAAAGGGATTAACACAATTTAATATGGGGATTTACCTTGTTTGCTTGTGTAGGCCTTATACGATCAACCCCTTATAAATAAAACACTAATCATGTAAAACAAAAGAAAGTCGAGTTGAGTATGAGTTTAGGTTACCTGATCCTTAGTTAGCTACTAGGGGTTCATTTGCCTTCAGGTGTTTTTGGTGCCTTAGGGTAAGATGCTAGGAGTTTTTGATGCTTTATCTACTTTAGGAACTGATATTGTACTAAGGGGTATTGATACTAAAGGGTTTGGTTACTTAAGTAGTTAGCTTTATCTTGGACTTATGTCCATTGTGGTAATTGGCTTTGACCTGGACTTTATAACCCTTTTTAGATAGGCTTCCATGGTTTGTGAGACCATGGGGTGATGGATAATCCATTACTCGATGATAAATAAAATATGGGTGAAAAATACTCATTAATAATTTTTAACGATAATCCCATGAATTGTTGATAATTAGCTATGTAATGGAAGTAATGATATGGCTAAACAAATGATTAAAGTTGGTTTATACACTTGGCTGATTGGTTATGGAATGGGATATTAATTGAGGTGATTGGCCTATATCTTATGTGGACAAATGGATGGCATGTCTTAATAGAATTAGATAAATGGGAATGACCTTAAGGTTTGTTGGATTATTGTTTGCTATTATTCATGCAAGTGGTTATATGAAAGTGCTATGGTTTCTTCAGCATGATGTTTATAGAGTGATGATGTTGAGTATGTTGGCATGTGTTATGCACTCTTACTTATATGGATAAAATCCCACCATGATGCATGTCAGACATTATGTTCCTGAATGAGAAATTAGTATACTTGTATACATTAAGGAAAAAACTTAGGTTATTTAGTATGTAGCATACTGATGTGTCCATTTTCTTAGTCATTCTTTCATTCTCATGAGGAGAGGACCATGAACAGATTTTTGGGGATGGTCAGTAAAGGGCTTACCTCAGTTAGGTCAGAGCTTATGAGCAAGGACATCGAGAAGGTTTTAGTAGGATCCATAGAGGACCATGGTATTGTTGTGGTCATTATGCTCCAACCCATGTTTTGTAATCCTTACTTTTAGTATGTGTTTGGTAACGATGTGAATAGAACCCTTAGGGTCATTTGATATAAATATTTTGGTATTATTTTAATTAACCTGTTAATTATACACTCTACTATTTTCATATTTTGTTGGTTTAGATTTATATCTGATATGGTATAGACGATAGACGTTTAACTTATGCTAGATATGGTATTAACACCCCATTTTTCAAAGTATTGTTTGCTTCCACAACATATTTTAATAAAAAAATTTGGTAGTGATATGACAAACACAATCTAGGGTAAATTGTTCTTGACTACTATTATTACTAGTGGACTGGTAAATATAATACACATTGGCCCAACTCAAGTAATATTCCACTTTAAGTGATTAGTGTCTTATTCATGTCTTATTTGTTCAGATATCACACACATATCCATGCACAAACCATGTAAGTCTCCTGGCCTACTACCACCTAGGGCCAACCTTGGCCCTATGGAAATCCTAGTTTTCTAAGTCTGAGGTATTCTCACCTCCAAATGATCCTTTGAGTCCCAAAATTATTAAACAACCCAAACATGCTAATAGAACCCTTTTACTCATGAGTCATATCCCATTTCCTCTATTCCTCACATATGACAATAATTAGCCCCTAGGGTTACTCCTAAAAAGCCTAATTTGGCCCAAATGGGCCTAACTCCTACTTTACTACTCATATGGCCATAAACTACCACAAACAAGCATATGTTAACATGGCTATCCATCCCCTAATATTTTGTAGCCTAATTCCCCCATTTTGCTAATGTGAAACTAACCTTTCAAATTGGGACCCTCTCAAATCCTAATTTCACCATTTTGGTAACCTCTCATTCTTTAGTAATCCGTGGGCTCCCCAAATGTGCAAAGCTACTTGTCCATGTCATTATTTACCCCCATATCTACTCATAGCAACAAAATCCTACTATTCTCATCCATGGTCATAACTCCCTTGGGTATGACTTGCCTCATACATGTTCATCAACATAATCACCCTAATACATGAAAAATTACTAAAAAGTCCTTATACCATATAATATCGATAACCATGCTAAAGTAGATGATGCTAACACTATAAACCCCTATTATCATGTCCAACACTAATTAACACTTATTATGTAGTTTTATTACACTACTAACCATGGTACATGCAAATTAAGGATAACCACCATTTCACATTTAAAATTACTTAAAATACCCTTAGACCATACAATATCAACTTTCACACTCAACATGTGTTACTAATACCACAAAACTCTATTTTTTTACTTAACACTAATTATTACTTAGCATGCACATTTATTAGGATAACCACTCTTACACCTTTAAAATTACCAAAATACCCCTAAGCCATACATTATCAAATTTCAAACCCAACATGTGTTACTAATACCAAACAAAAAAAAAAAATTCTATTTTCATACTTAGCACAAATTATCACTTAGAATGTACATTTATTATGATAACCACCATTGCACCTTCAAAATTAACAAAATACCCCTAGGCTATACACTATCACTATTTATACCCAAATGTGTATTACTAATGTTACCAAACCCTATTCTGACTCTCAACCCCATATAAAACTTAGTCATCACATTTATTGGAATGATCACTATCATGTATTAAAAAATATTAAACTATCCCTAGACCCTAAAATATTAATATTCATACTAAATCATGTGCTTATAACACACTAAACTTCCATCTCCATTCTTAGTAGCATATATAACCTATAAATATTCCGATTAAGGTTAAATGTCATGATATGTCCAAATGACCAAATTACCCCTATGACTCACAATAGTAATATTTTTACCACAAATTTCTATGCATACTCCACCTAGTATTTTATATACATCCATCATCAAGCATTAAGCTACTTCTCAATCACTATTTCACACCCATCACATTATACACGAGATACATGCATTCTTTTTCCATTTTCCAAGATAACATTATTAATCATAGGATCATTTGTAACACATCATATCTACAAAAAACACATGTTAAAAACCCTAATGTTCTATCATATGATAATCCAAATATTTTGGTGGGTATAATGGTTACCTTATTTCCAGCAAAAATCAAACTTTATCGGTCTCGAGTTAAAAATGCTAAAGCTCCATTTAATAAAATTTTGTACCAAAAAATAGTGTCATAAATACAAAATTAACATTATATAACTAAAACATTGATTATTATTAGAAATATTTATTAGTTATAAGATTACTAAAATGCCATTATACCTTAATTATCATACAAAACTTATAAATATTCATTATATAACTCATGCTGTAAGTGTAATGTGAGCCTTGCAGAGTGTGGATACCGAATGGAAGGGGAAAAGGGGGGAATTTATGGCTTGGTTGGATGCTATGGGTGATGGTGGGAGGTGGTGGTTTTGGTTTTGGGGTGTAGGAGGTGAGGGAGGAGGTGGCCAGTGGTTAGAGGGTATGGTGCAAGCAGCTCGAAGGTAGCAGAGGTGGTAGCACATAATGTAGTAAGGGAGGCATAGAGAAGTGAGGGGGAATGGAAGAAAGGAGAAGAATAAAAAGATAAAGGGATAGGCAGAGCTGTAGGGGAGGCTAGGGTGGCTGTTAGTCATGTAGGGAGGGTGTAGCGAAGGAGATGGTGGTAGTTTTGGTGGGAGAAGGGCTGCCATAGGGAGAATGGGTGGAGGTAGGGGAAATCGGCAGAGTTGCTGTAGGAGAAAGAAGGAGGGGCAAGAAGATAGTAGAGGAAAAGAAAGGAAGAAAGGAAGGAGAAAGGGGTGGTCGCCGACGGCAGGGGCTAGGTTGGTGGTGGAAGCATTGATGGTGGCCGGTGGTAGTTGTAGACAAAAGAAATGAGGAAAATAGGGGATGGGAAGAAGATGGGAGAAAAGATAAGAGAGGATCGCAGAGGGAGATTAGGGCATGAGGAAGATGAATGGAAGGGAAGAAGAGGAGGAGGAGGAGGAAAGAGGGAGCTATGTTGGTCATGCGACGTAGGTGGTATAGATGGGCATGGCAAGTAGGGGGTGTGAAGGGTAGGGAATGCATGTGGGGGAAGGGGACTAGGACCTACCAGGCCAAACATGGAAAGAAAGGATGCTAGGGGAGGAGGGCGATGTAGAGTGTCCAATTGATAGAGGCGACGGTACATGTTAATAGGGGTACAGGGGTGTAGAGGGGATGTGTGCGAAGCAAAGGCATGTGAGGGGGGAATACGGGGTGTTTGGTTTAGGTGATGTAGATAGGAAAGAAGAAGGGGGAATGGACCATATACGGAAGAGAAAAAAGAAGGGGAGATGGGTCGGCCTAAGGGAAGAAGAAGAGAAAAGAAAAAGAAAGAAAGGCTTACGTTGGTTTAGATGAAAGAAGAAGAGAAGGAAAAGGAAGGGTTAGGTTGGTCTGAGAAGAAGAATAAGAGAAGGAGAAGGTAGGGCTAGGCTGGCTTAGGGGAAAAGAGAAGAAATAAAGGAGAGAAAGATTTAGGTTACCTAAAGGAAGAAGGAAAAAGAAAGAAAAGGAAGAAAAAGGAAAATGGAAAAAGCAAAAGGATAAAAAGAAAAGGAAAAATATTTTTAGAGTTAGAATTAGAAATTTGGCTGAGATTGTTTTTTTTGAAAAATATTAACTCAATTTATTAAAATTGAAGGTATTAATTTAAGAAAATAATTTTGGTAAAATTATGGGTTAAGGATTTATTTAAATAAAAAGAATAAGATAAAATGATAAAAAATACGTATATTAATTTAATAAATAATTTTGCCTATTTTTGTAAATCAAAGGTCTGTCAAATAATTAAATTAATAATTTAAGATTAAATTATCTCGTATAAAAGTTTATATAATTAAATTTTTAGTTTTAAAAATTCGGGGTGTTTGTTTCTCTAGAAGTAAGTATAATGGATGTGTGTACTTGAAAGAGATGTAGAGTAGCTATAGTGATTGTTTTATATTCAAATATTATTGATTGTATCATATATGCTATGGTATGTATCTAGCCTGATATTGCTTAAATTGTTATTATTGTGAGTTGATATGTGAAGAATCTTGAAAAGTCTCACTAACCTTAGGTACTTTAAAGGATCAACAACAACTTGTATTGAGTATGGGAGATCAACTAATTTGTTGATTGGGTTCATGAAGTCTAATTATGATGGTGACCTTGGTAAAAGAAGATCCATCAGTGGATATATTCTCTGTCTTGGTAGTTCACTTATTAGCCAGATGTTCTTCTTGCAAGATGTGATGGTCTTATCTACTACCGAGGTGAAGTATATAACTATGATAGAAACTTTTCAGGAAGCCTTGTGGCTTGGTAGTTTAGTACAAGAGTTGGGTTTTTTTCATGGTGCTCTAGTTATTCGTAGTGATAGCCAAAGTGCTATCTATTTAGCAAAGAATCAGAATTTTTTTCATTATTGAATGAAGCACATTGACATTAAGTATTACTTTATTCAGGGCACTCTTATTGTAAGCAAATTTGTATTAGAGAAAATGGATACTTTGGACAATCCAATTGATATGCCAACTAAGTCACTAAATGTGGATAAGTTCCTCATACTTTATTGATGTCCATAGGCCATGAGGTCCTTTATTAGGCTTGGGTTTTTTTATAGAGGTCTTTACATATTATGCGTCATAAATACTATTTCAAGGTGAAGAATTGCAAGTTTTGACTGGATACTTGATCATAACATAACATTATTTTAGTTTCTACATGTGTTAGAGAAGTTTGGTGCAATTTGGAGTTATGTATGAGAAACACAGGGGGGCATGTTATATTACATGGATTGTGTTTCTTAGAAGAACTTTTGGTGTGTTTTTTGGGAAAATGTAGAAATTAAGGAAATAAACATGGGGGTTCCATATTTCCACAATACAAACCATGTTTTTCTTATTTCCGAAACAAGTTGCTTTGTTCTGTATGGTTTTTTCCTTTTATAAAATAAGACACGTTGAAATCCTAACCGTTGAGAGTCGTATGTCCTAACTTCTTCTTTTTCTCTATAAAATTCTTCATTAAAAGAGAATTGTAGATATGTGTAATTGAGTGATTGATTGATTTAATCATATTATAATTGCACAAGAGGATGAATAAGATATCTACTTTTTTAGTGAATTATTCTGTTTTGTGTGTGAGTTCTCAATTGTGCATAATCTTATTAATCTTAATTTGGTGTGCAACTCTCTAAATCAATGCCATTTCCGCAACACATAATAATAATAATAATAATAATAATAATAATAATAATAATAATAATAATAATAATAATAATAATAATAATACAATAGTGGCATATTGTGGTGCCGACGGCAATTGCTGTTCATGCTAACCAAACGACTAGCATACGATTATAACATGTAGTCCCGCCATGTTAAAAATGTAGAACTTCACACATTCCCCATAATTTTCTGTCTTTTAGGTCCTACAGATTCAATACAACCATTAGCATCATCTTCAATCTTAGCCTCCTCGTCTTCCTTCTTCTTCCTCTTTAGAAGATTTACAACACCTTCGAGGGCAACATCTGCATCTTCACTTCTCATCAATTCTTCAGCCACTTGTGCTGGGCTTACATTCGTCATTTCAATCAGTCTTTCAATATCCCCAAAAAGCCGATGCTCAGGCTGTCCCTTAAGATTTAAGTAGTTAGAAGCTAAGGTCTTGAAACCTAGAGCAGTTATGTAGGACATATGAATGTGCATGTCCATACGACCCGGACGTAGTAATGCTGGATCAAGCCTTTCCTTGTTGTTCGTTGTGAAGATTATGATTCGTTCATCACCACAGCTTGACCATAATCCATCAATGAAGTTGAGCAGCCCGGATAAGGTCAGCTGCATGCTCAGATTATGCATTAGTAGTTGTACTTGTATTACACATCCATACAAACAATTACTATAAAGTATGATATATTATTCATAAAGTGTTGTGATCAAAACCAAATAGAAGTTAATCCTTCCGTTTTACAATATAACACCTATAGCTTTTTAAATTTAATTTCACATTGTAACACTTATTATAAAATGCACAAAACATTAAATATTTCATTACCTATTTTGCGATTTTATTTTATTGATAATTACAAATAAAATTAGAGGATTAATTAGAGGAATTCAGTCAATATAAGGACATACTAGTTAATTTAAGTATAATAATTATTGCTTTAAAATGTTATATTCCTGATATTATAAAACGGAGTAATTAATAGAACGATAAATAATGGGAGATTAGTTGAAGTTGAAAATGAAGCATTAGTACGCATTAACCTGAACTTCAGGGGACTTCTTGTGATTATTGCAGAAGTCATTATTGTCGACCAGCCCATGATCACTTCTCTTGCTCTTCCTGTGAGGAATCTCCACACAGCAATCAATATCCTCAATCACAAGTATGGATCGATTGGCAGTAGCAAGCAATACCCTTCTTAAATCAGAATCCCTCTTCAAATTCCCAAGCTGCAAATCATAAATATCAAACCTCAAATAATTAGCCATAGCGGCTATGAAGCTAGACTTGCCAGTCCCTGGTGGCCCGTACAACAAATAACCTCTTTTCCAAGCCCTTCCGACTCTCCTATAAAACTCTCTCCTTCTCACAAACCTGTCTAAATCATCCTTGATCTCTTTCTTCGCTTCGGGATCCATTGCCAGCGTATCGAACGTCGAAGCATGGACCAAATTGATACTGTCCCAACAAACCCCACGACTCATTGATCTATTGTTCCCAAGCGTGCACAGCTTCAGCACCTTCTGGGCGTCTCTCATCGCCTGAGATTTTGCAACCACGTAAGGAAGATAGGAGTTACAGATTTGATCCCTGTACTCTTTACCGAAGCTCAGTTCAAATTGTCGGATTAGGAGTCTCGATGAAGTGGTCATGCTATCGTCGCCTCTTTTTTGATCCAAACCACGGCAGACGTACTTCCATTTTAGCTTAATCCCTTCGTATGAATCCACCATTTTTTCACCCGATTCGAAGTGTATAGTGAAGTGATTTTCTTTGGGGTATTTGCTGACTTTAAGACGTCTAGCATTGGGCCTGATTTTAGTACAGAGGTAGAGTTGAGCTGCAGCGTATAGTTCATTTTGTAAAATATCTTTACCCTCTTCTATTATTAAAGTTAGCTTATCAATTTTTTTTTGAAGAGTTGGGAAATGGTCGATTGGAGGTACTCTCTAACTGGGCGGGGTATGAATTCATTGACTGCTGAGCGGAGTAGCATAGCGGAAGCAGAGATGGAGGCATAGGCGGAGAAGATTGAAGAAGTTGCAGGAACTTGTCGGAAGGAATACATGATATTGATTATTGATCCAGCGTAGAGGAAAATTGGGTTACGAAATGAATAAGGGCGATGCTAAACGGTGGTGAAACTGGCCTGTTTCTATGGCGTTCATTGACGATTAATGAAGGTCGGGTGTGAGCTGGCAGCTGGCTGACTGTTTAAGGCTTTTATTTTCGTCCAATGGGTGCCCGTTTTTATGGTCTTCGTGAGTGGATCATGAGTCAATGGATGGTGCTTTATTTGCAGTCCTTTCCTTCCCTTTTCACTTTCGTGTTTATTACAATGTGGCGGAGGAAAAAAGCTGGAACGTGTAGATATTAAGACTAGGATGGCGTGCTGAATCATTGTCGGAGAGTTATAAAATGACGATGTAGTTATTATATATAGTAGTATGACAGTCAATATATTTATTCTTATACAATTGCTTTTGTGTTTTAAGTCTCATTGATAATATTGATACTATAATTTTATTCAACATAAACCAAAGGTAGGTATATATATATTAAGAAGGATAAATATTAATTAAAAAGATGATATAAATTGAGGAAAAAAAAGGATACACATCAATCCAAAAGAAGGATAAATTTTCTCATAGAAGAAGCATAAACATTAACTAAGAGGAGGATAAACATCGGGTGACGAATGATAAATATCAACTTGACCAAAAAAAAGATATGCAACAACCAAAAAGATAATAAACATCAATCTAAATGATAAACATATTGAGTTGTTATCATTTCAACCCAAATAATGATGAGAATGATAAGTATCAACCAAGAGGAGGATAAATATCAACTCAAATGAGAATATACATTGAGCTATAGTTGCTTTGACCCAAAGAATAATATACATCAACCAAGACAGGGATACATACTAAAGTGGAAAAAAATAAACATCAACACAAAAGTGTTTAAAGAAAGATAAACATCAATCAAGAGAAGAAAACATCAAAGTAGAGTGAGATAAACACCAATCTGAAGAACGATACACTTTAAGTTGAAGAAGGATAAATATCAATCCAAAGACGGATACACATCGTGATGTAGAAGCATCTTACTCTTCTGGTAATGAATGCCAAAAGTTAGCATACTTAAAGATAGAACTTGTCATTCTTAAAACCCGTTTCCAAAACCCTAACTCTACTAATGGTTTATTAAGTAATTCTTATAGGTATTTCATATGTTTGCAAGAAGAAGAATACATCCAAAACATCTAGTGTACAAGATAAAGACAAGGTAAGGATGTAGACAAATGAAATAGAAAGCAAAGCTACAAGGCACAACTTGGTTGCATGATTCATAAGTTTGCATGGCTAGGGTGTAGTTTACCTTTGTTATTTTATGTACACTTTGTAATTTTTTGTCTTATAACTATGGACATTATTACATATGTTTTACAAATATATTGTAGAGGACTTTAGGGATTGTTTTGTATTAGTTACAACTTTACTAAATAGTTAAAACCTTGCTAACACTAGGAGGTTAGTGGTTACTAAAGTTCTCATGTTAATATGAGCTGATTAGGTCGAACTAAAATTGGCTAACAACAACTATTTTACTTAGATGATAATAGCTATATTAGTTAGAAAGGATATTAGTTAGTTAGTAAGGATTTTTAACGCAAGATACCCTTATACATTAGCTACATATTGTCCAATGTACACACAACAAAGTTAATGAATAATAATCATAATTTTTGAATTCTCCTTTCTTATCCAAGTGAGTTAGGCTTGAGAATTGAGCATATTTTAAGTATAAAACTATTTGATTTCTCCTGAGAAATGGTGAATACTTATTTAAGATCAATTTAAACATAAAGGCCTGAGATTCATCATTCACCCTAACCTAAACCACACCAAAGACAATGTCCAAGAAGAAGGAAAGATCCTATAATGTGTTTGTGTGATTTTGGAATCAATATCCACATCATTTGTGTTATCAAATACAAGTTGGTTTTTCTCTTTTGGATTGCCAAATATTGAATATAGTGACTCCCTCTACAACCAAAGACAACTAATGGATCCAATCAACCATCACTACAAGGATCTTGGTTAGTTTTCTTGATATTTGTATCATGTTCTTAATAGTGTTATCCGAGAGTTTTGTGTGTCTTTTTTTTTCCTAGATTGAGATTTTGGTTGATGATAATAGTTGATCTTATTTGTCATTATACGCCTTGGATAGTTTGCATAATGTCAATCACACTATCGTAGACATATGTAGGGTATCATTTGATGTCATTTAGTTGCATGAAACTGTTAGAGTTATGTTTCTTTAGAGCATATCTAGAATGTATATTTCGACGTGAGTTAGTTATAATTTGTATACCTTAATTAAATGATTAGTACTTACCATTATAATAAAATATGACATGTAAAAACTAGATATACTTTGCATACATATTGTGAAATGCTTATTGTCAGGATATCATCCAAGGGTGTTTATTTATGTCTTGGACTTGATTTATCTTCAACCAAGTTTGTGTAATAATTTTGTGGCATATTTTAGCAATAATTACATATGATTGAATTCCAATCATGTTGCACATTGTTTTGAACTCTTGCATGAAATTGTATAGAAAAATAATCATGGTTATGGAAGTATTGTGTCGAACAAGTTCAATTGTGTTGTTTAGTTTATATTTCAAGAACTGAACGAGAAGCAAATTTGTTATGAAATACACCTCTTGTTTATGATAAATTTGATCGGTTACATTATGTTTAACTCGTTTGAAGAAAAAAGATTACCAATAACATAATTAACCGATGGGTACACCAAGTGTTTGGTTAGGTTTTTGACCTAAACCCTAACTGCACTAAATTGTTGTTTGAGAAATGATGTGTGTTTGATCAATACCAAATGGAGGAACATCTGTAATTTCAACCCCTTTTTTAGGCTATCAAAAAACTTTCAACAGATATACATGCAACTAATGCTCAAGTAAAACAACTTCTTGCAATAAAAACTCAATTGTAATGAATAGAGTCTTGATTTGTTGAGCAAGATTTTGTCCAAATACATGTATGAAAAAAGGGAATTTTCTAGAGACCGAACGGAGAGTGAAACAAGGAAAGCCAGTCCAACAATAGAAATACATTAAAACTCACATGTAGTGTATGAAGAAGAATCACAAGGGAGTGGAAGCTATCAATCCTTTTTCGGCCATCAACCAATACATCATCGAGAGAAGACTAAGTTATAAAACTTTATATTCTTGATTTTGATGGTAAACTTGATGTTGAATTATTCCTTGAGTGAAAAAATAATTTAGAGGATGTATTTTAATTTGAGGATGATCATGATGCCAAAAAATGTAAATTAGATACTCTTAAGTTTAAGAAATTTTGTAGAATATGGTTTGGTAACATGAAGAGGACTAGAGAAAGAGATGGGAAAACAAAACTCAAGTCTTAGGATAAGCTTGAGAAATGCCTAAGAAAGAAATTTGCACCTAATGAGTATGTGCAAGATAATTATATCAAATTAACTAGTCTTAGGTAAGGAATTTTAAGTGTTAAAGAATACGTTAGAGAGTTTGAGAAATTGATACTTATATGTGATACTCATGAGAAAAAGGAATAAACATGTACTAGATTTCTAGGAGGCCTTGATATGATGATTAGAGATAAGATTGAAACTTACCTATATTAATCTCTTAATGATATGATTAAGCTCTATTTGAGATTTAAAAATTAAATCAAGTCTGCTAAGCCTCATGCTAAGCAAAGTACTTCTTCTACAAAGTACTACTTGAATGCATAAGCTACAAAGAATGGGTCGAGTACCTCAAGTGCTATAAATGTTGATAGAAAGCAAGGTCTAACCCAAGAGTAGAAGGATAAATCCAAGGTCTATGAATTCTCTACAAATCAATGTTTTAAATGCTAAGGATATGAATTCTTTGTCAAAAAATGCCCTAACTAAAGGGTGTTTCCTATACAAGAGATTGAAGCTATAGAGAATAGTGATGAAGCCCTCAAGTATGAGTCAAGTGAAGTGATTTCAAGTGAATCGGAGGATGGTGGAAATGCTAATTATGTGCACAAGAGATTTCTTTAATTTTAATCTAATGGGAAAACCAACCAATGAGAGAAGATATTCAAGACTAAAGGAAGAGTAGGAGATGTGGTTTACTGAGTTATCACTAATTGTGGTTCATGTACAAACATGACTAATGAGAGGATAGTGAAGGTGCTAGGTTTGACAAAAACATCACTCCTGAATCCATATTCTCTTTAATGGCTCAACAAAGACAATAGAATCAAGGTAACTAAATAAACCCTAACCTCATTTCAAATTGGTAATAATCATAATGATGATGTGCTATGTGATATTTTACCTAGGGATGTATGTGGAATATTATTAGGTAGACCATGCGATAATGATAGATGTGCTCTTTATAATGGCATTACTAATAAGTATCTCGGTGAGAAAGATAAGAAAAAGTGCAAACTTAAGATTTATAAGAGTGATGATACTAGTACAGTAAAAAATAAATTGATTTAGTTTTTTAATGTAAAGGCTATGATAGGATGTATTAAAGAAGAAATTAGTTGATATACTTTGATTATTAATAAATCCCTACAGGAGGAGAATAATAATAAAACGTATTGTTTATATAAGATTCTTAGTGAATATAATGATGTTTTTTCTAATAATTTACCACCTAGATTACCACCAAAAGAGAGGAATAGAATATGCTACAAATTCAATATCTAGTGTGTTCTGACCTAATTTACCTACATATAGATGTAATCTAGTGGAAGCTAAAGAATTACATAAGAAAATACAAGATCTCATGGGAAAATGATATGTGAGAGAGAGCATGATCCCTTGTTGTGTACTTGCATTATTTGTTCCAAAAAAATGATGGTATATAGTGCATGTGTATTAGCTCTAGAGTTGTAAATAATATAACCATCAAATATTGATTTCATATGCCTAGATTATATGACATGCATGTTAGATGAATTGTGTGGACCACAAATATTTTATAAAATAGGACTAAAGAGTGGATATCACTAAATGAGAATAAGGGAAGGGGATGAGTGGTAAAATACCTTTAAAGCAAAATAAGGTCTTTATGAGTGAAATGTGATGCCTTTTAGTTTATATAATGCACCTAGTTTGTTTATGAGACTTATGAATAAATTTATTTATCATTTTTTTGGAAAATTCATTATGGTGTACCTAGATGATATACTTGTGTATATTAGAAATGAGCATGATCATCTTATCCATTTAAAGATAGTATTTGATAGTCTGAGGGAAGTTAAACTATATAGAAACTAAAAAATGTGACTTTGTGCTTTTAAGTGTTATTTTCCTTAGTTATATTATAAGTGGTGAAGGTATAAAAGTGAATCCCATAAAGATACAAACTATTCAAGATTGGCTAATATCCAAAGACATTCATGAGTTAAGGATCTATCATAGACTAGTAATATTTTAAAGAAGTTTCATCAAAGAATTCTCAACTATTGCCATTCCAATTATACATTTCATGAAACAAGGTGAGTTCATGTGGGAAGAAGATGCAACGAAAGCCTTTGAGGTTTTGAAAGATAAGCTATGTAATATACCAATATTATCCTTGACTAAAAATGATAAATTATTTGAAATTACATGCAATGCAAGTGGAGGAGAGATAGGAGGTGCACTCTTGTAAGAAAAAGGCCCATTGTATTCTATAGTGAAAAATTATGGGGGGTTAAATTAAACTACTCCATGTATGATAAAGAATTCTATGCCATCATAAGAAGCCTAGAGCATGGAGTCATTATTTGATATGGAAACCATTTATTTTGCATTCAGGCCATAATTTTTTGAAATATTTGCATAGAAAAAAGAAAATTAGTCAGGCATGCAAAATGGACTAGTTTCCTAAAATTTGTCTTGTTTTATGTCAAACATTTTTGGTGGTAAAAAAAATGTGCTAGCAGATGCATTATCAAGAAGGTCTTTAATAATTATCATGTTGGATGTTAAGTTATTGGGTTTTGAAATGTTGAAAGAATTGTAACCAAAAGATGAAGATTCCTTTGAGATTTATGATGCATGTGAAAAGAGTAATAGTCATAGTAATTATGTGCTTTAAGGTGAATATCTTTTTAATCTTAATAAATTGTGTATTCCTAGAGCTAGTGTGCATCGCTAACTTGTGAAGGAAGTGCGAGAAGTAGGTATAGCCAGTCAGTTTGTCATGCATGAAACTATGAAATTATTACAAAAACATTTATATTTCTGATGACTGATAAAATTGCTACAAAGTATTATTAGGAGATTTGTGACATGTTAAAGGAGTAATATTTTATTCCATAAGAGTTTGTACACTCCTTTATATATTCCTAGTTAACCATGGGAGGGGGTTTGTATGGGCTTTATCCTAGAGTTACCAAGGACACAAAGTGGAAAAGGTTCTATAATGGTAGTGGTAGATAAACTTTCTAAAATGACACATTTCATTCCTTGTAAAAAAAACTAATGATGTAACTCATGTGGCAGATTTATATGTCAAAAAAGTAGTAAAGTTTTGGGGTATTCCTAGAGGTATAGTATCGGATAGAGATATTAAATAATTTTGCCACTTTTAGAAGACGCTTTAGCATATGTTAGGTATTAAGTTGTTGTTTAGTATATTTCATCTTCCTCAAACAAATGGTTAAATAAAAGTGACTAATATATCATTGGGCACTTTTCTAGAGGGTTAGTAAATAAGAGTACAAAAATTAAGATATAAAATTATCACATGCTGATTTTGCATATAGTAAGAGTCCTTCTAGTACAACTCAATTGATTCCATTTGAGGTTGTTTATGGGGTTAGTTCTTATTTTCCTATTGATATGTTGTTATATAAAAAGGATGTATTAATAACTATGATGCAAAAGAAAGAGTTGAGTTCTTTAAGAAACTTTAAGAGTAAATTAAAAACAACATTGACAAATCTAATACTAAATTTCAAGCTCAAACTAATAAGAATCAAGTTCAATAAGTGTTTCTCTAGGATAATTAATATGGTTACACTTAATAAAGGAAATTTTTCTAAAATTGAGAGAGAGAAAACTAATAGCTAGAGCTGTTAGATCATTTAAAATCTTAATAAAATTTAAAGGTAATGCTTGAGAATAGAAATTACTTGAATATTATGGAGGAGTTTCTAGAATTTTTAATATTGGTTATTTATCTTTATAGTATAGTGCTACTAATTAGAGGAAAAGTTCTCTTCTTCAAGGGAAAAATGATGCAGGAGCATTTTACTCTTCTTCTAGTGAATGTTAGGAGTTAGTATACTTAGACATGGAACCCATCATTCTTGACAACTGTTCCCAAAATGCAAATCTACTAATGTTTTCTTACGTAATTCTTGCAAGTATTTTTCATGTTTGAAAGAAGAAGAATTCATTAAAAATATCTAGTGTATAAGATAAGGACAATGTAAGGATGTACACAAGTAACCTAGAAGACAAAGATTCAAGGCACACCTTAGTAGGATGATTCATAAGTTCACATGCCTAGGGTTTTATTTACCTTTGTTATTTTATGTACACAATAAAATTATTTTTCTTGTAAGTTGTAATTGTAGATGATATTACATATGTTTTTTTTATATGGTAGAGGATTTTGGGGGTTTATTATATTGTTTACAACTTTATTAACTAGTTGAAACCTAGTGATTGTTGGGTGGTTAGTTGTTACTAAAATTTCAACATTAATATGAGTTAGTAGGGTCAGACTAAACTTAGTTGACAAAGGCTAGTTTAGTTAGATAATAATAGCTATGTTAGTTATAAAGGATCTTAGTTAGTTAGTTATTAAGGATTGTAACACATGATACCCTTGTATATTAGCTACATATCGTCCATTTTACATGTAACCAACTTAAACAATAATACTCCAAATTTTTGAATTTTCCTTTCTTCTCCAAGTGACATAGGCTAGAGAGTTGAGTATTTTCTAAGTAGAAAACTATGTGATTTCTCCTTAGAACCATTGAACATTTATCGAATATCCATTTCAAGATGCAGGCTTGAGAATAATCATTCACTCAAACTAAAACCACATCGAAGATAAAGTTTGAGAAGAAGGAAAGATCATGTCATGTGTTTCTGTGATTTTGGTATCAACATCCAAATCACATTGAGTGTGTGTTGACCTATAAAACATATCTTTTTAGTTGGATTTTTGCATTTTAGTTATCATTTACCTATTATTGTCATGTAAGTTGGATGCACTTGGGTGCATAATGGAATTTAGGATATTAGCATATAAGTTATTCAAATTGGGTGTGACTTGCCTCTTTTTTTTTAAAAAAAAAGTTAAAAATTATCACTATTAATTTATTATTAAATTTATTTATGTGAAAATTTATTAAAATACTATTTATTCACAAATATCAACATGCATACATTTTTGTGAATATGATAATAAATGGTTTGATAAAAATTGCACCCCAAAATCATGACTTGAAAATTTCGTTTAAATTATGCTTTGCGGAAGCGGAAATTAAAGAACGGTGGGTGTTACCGCCACACTTGACATAATTCCGGTCTCCTCACCATCCTTACGTCAAGTGCTAAGGATTAAAATAAGTCAAACCAACAAAATGCCAGGGAAGTACAATACATAATCAAGGATTTTACAAAAGAAAGATTATCCATGACAAATGACCTTTTAGATAATTAAGTAGCGAACCATTTTCAGATAATAACAAAGGAGTACAAAAAAGTCAAAAATGGTTTGCCTTAAAATCATCCGGTCCTTCAAAGTTACAAGGAAAAGGGAAAAAGGGGACGGGGTCCACTCGCTCCCTTAATCTAACTATTCGTCGGGGTGACGCTCCTCATAATCCTTCAACCATTGCATACCATGGACGTACTCCTCTGAAAACCTCGTAGTGAGTAAACCACAACACCTCCGGAGAGGTAGCATACCCACGTAGCAATCATCATACAAATACAAGATTCAAGGGAAAACATACGATCACATGCAAAGCCACGATTTCATAACACAAATCCACATCACAATTAACAATACTAGTTAAATCAAAATCCCTAGCAAGGGCATTTAAAACATGCTTATAATGTCACAACCATTTTAACTTACCAATGACCATACTTTATAATATAATGGGAAGAATTATCAATATTCCAAACAATCTAACCAAGGTCAAGTCACTCCTAATCTAATTATTACAGAAGTATTATAGTGGGTGTCTAATCCGGTTATATAATTTATATAACAATTCTCAAGTGGAATACAATCCCATATCCATGAAAATGATCGTCAAGGAGGGTGGTACCAAAATAATTCACTCGATTCTAGGGAAAAGCTCGCCAAGGAAGCTAGAAGACATATCAGTCATCTATACTAAACCTCAGAACTCAAGTCCTTAAGTACACGTACTCGCCAAACTATGCACTCGGCGGCCAAGTCCGAGGAACGAGATTCCTTTCCAAATTAATTTTTTCTCTTTAAGTAATTAGTGTCTTATGAAATTTTGGGTTATTATTTTTAGAATATCGAGGTTCATAATATTCAACTTAGCCATCGATCAAATATCCAACGTCTTATCCAAAAGACCACGAGGATCACAACCATTCCAAGCCAACCCGACTTAGGGTTAGGCATCATGCCATAGCCCGAATAATTATCCGATTCATTTTTTCAACCCCATTGTCCAATTATTTCCAAAATTATTTTAAGGCCAACACTTAATTCAACTAGTCCAATTAATCACTTTGGAACACCTTTTTGCCTTAATGACCTAAATACCCTTCAACCTATAACTACCACATTTTCCTTCACTTTATTATCAAGTTTACTTATATAGGATGCTTGTCATAAAAATGCTAGCATAAAATAGCTAATGATACTTTAACATACGATAATTTCTTCGGTACGACAAAAGACCATATTATCCCTAAAAATTCACCATACATAGTACACGTATACACTCCTACCATGCATTTCTAATATCTCATAAATTCATGCAATTTCCACGAATAAATTTCAAATACAAATCATGGCATATAAAATTTACATTTTTACCATGAGAACATGCAACACCAAATAATCACCATTTAAACACATTTATACTCTAAGTTAACATGCTATACGTTGAAAAATATCTAAATTATCTAAGGGACACATTTAATCCATTTATGGGTCTTACCACAAAACATGACAATTTTCAGTTGGACTCTAATCCTAAACATGCACATTTCTCTTTTAGCATAAATCAAAGTATACACTTTCAATTTTTAGAATACTACCTAAGTACACGAATATCATCATGGTAACATATATTAGTACCTTAAACATACTCATTTCATTTTCTTAGCATAAATCCATATTTGTTGTCATAAGCATACACTCTTCAAATTTTAGAAAACTACTTAGGCATATAAAAATTCTCATGGCAACATATATTAATTTACAAATCATAATATTCACATAGAAACAAACTACAAAATGCTTCCATTTCCCAAAAAATACAAATCATTTGATATCCTCAAGCTATCATGATTTTTATCCTAGAAAACTAACCTATCATTTTCACACAAAATTCTACCGTCTACAAATTAGTTGGATTTACCTTGGGCTAAGAAAATAATAACACCACAAATCTTCTTCCAAAAATACCTTAGGCGGGGTCAAGGTTACCTAGAAATGAATAACACCATCCACAACTACGAGCATTAATATTTATGCCAATTAAAATAATCAAAAGACAACCTATGTGAGCTAATACTTGAAAAACGATTAGGCAAATAAACAAGGCGGCCGGTGCATGAATTTTCTAAGCACTAAGCCTACCGAAAGATAGAATACTTACGTTGGGAAAAATAGTGGCTATTTAGAGAGGTGAAACACAAGGAAAATGCTAGGTTATTTTTGGGCTAAATTTTGGTGAAGGGAAGGGGGATTTTGGGATTGCAAACCAAAATTTAGTTGCTGGAATTAAGGGAAGAGAAAGAGAGGAATGTAAGGGGAAAATTAGAGGGCTTAAAGGGAGAGGGAAGGAGGGTGTTTGCTGCAGGTTGAGACTTAATAAAAGGAGGGGAAAGAAGAGAGAAAAAGGGCTGCTGCAAGGGTGAGTGATGAAGGGTGCTGCAGGTAGGTTCTTTTGGGGTTGAGGGTGTCGAATAGGTTGGCTGGGAAAGGGGCCTACAAGGGAAGGTTGAGGCATGGGGAAGGGAAGAAATTGGAGGGGTATATTGCTAGAAAAGTTGGGTAGGTGTGCAGGTTGAGAGGAGGGAAAGATAAGGACTGCAACTTGGTGGATGGGCTGTGTTACGTGAAACTAGTGTTGCATGCTGCTGGGTGACGTGATGGAGGATGGCTAGGATTTTTTTGCAGGGTGAAGTGGCATGGGAAAGGAGGAAAAATGGATGGGTAGATGGTTAGAAAAGTTGGGTAGGTGTGCAGGTTGAGAGGAGTATATTTTGAGGGCTGCAACTTGGTGGATGGGCTATATTACGTGCAACTAGTGCTGCATGCTGCTGGGTGACATGATGGAGGATGGCTGTGATTTTTTTCAGGGTGGAGTGGCATAGGAAAAGAGGAAAAATAGAGGGCTTAAAGGGATAGGGAAGGAGGGTGTTTGCTGCAGGTTGAGACTTAATAAAAGGAGGGGAAAGAAGAGAGAAAAAGGGCTGCTGCAAGGGTGAGTGATGAAGGGTGCTGCAGGTAGGTTCTTTTGGGGTTGAGGGTGTCGAATAGGTTGGCTGGGAAAGGGGCCTACAAGGGAAGGTTGAGGCATGGGGAAGGGAAGAAATTGGAGGGGTATATTTCTAGAAAAGTTGGGTAGGTGTGCAGGTTGAGAGGAGGGAAAGATAAGGACTGCAACTTGGTGGATGGGCTGTGTTACGTGAAACTAGTGTTGCATGCTGCTGGGTGACGTGATGGAGGATGGCTAGGATTTTTTTGCAGGGTGAAGTGGCATGGGAAAGGAGGAAAAATGGATGGGTAGATGGTTAGAAAAGTTGGGTAGGTGTGCAGGTTGAGAGGAGTATATTTTGAGGGCTGCAACTTGGTGGATGGGCTATATTACGTGCAACTAGTGCTGCATGCTGCTGGGTGACATGATGGAGGATGGCTGTGATTTTTTTCAGGGTGGAGTGGCATAGGAAAAGAGGAAAAATCGAGGGGTAGATGGCTAGAAAAGTTGGGTAGGTGTGTAGGTTGAGAGGAGGAGAGTTAGAGCATACTTTTTTTAATAGATTTATATTGTGGAGTTATAGAGAATACAATTTTCATAAAACTATTTCCTCTAATCATATTGAGGCTTTAGAGCTCATAAATTAGAATTAGGGAATTACTATGCTCATAGAGCGGTAGAAATACAGCATAAGAAAGAATTTACCAAGTGGTTATATGATTGCATCTTCTACTAACTCCAATTTTATTATTTATTCAAATATTTTTGTTCTTATATTGATTAATTTTTTTATTTTATAGATTTAAAATTTCCATGGGAAAGAATTAATCAATAAAGACTTCTAGAACCTTATTTTGTATCCATCTAGATTAATGAGGAATTATAGTGGCTGTGCATTTAATATTTAAAGGATTTAGGTTCAAAAATTTAGGTTATTCAAGTGAAAATAGTCCTTCTCAAAAATATGGTGCCAAAGTAAAAGGTGCTAACTTTATAAATAAAGAGTAATATGGGGGTCTTACAAGAGGTTTATGAAATATATGGGCTATAGTCAAATTGTTGTATTCAAGTGTCACTTATGGGATGTTCTCCATAGAGGTTATAATTAGTGTGAATAAGAAATGTTTGATAGTAACAGATGAAACGTTTGTGTTATCCTCTTAAGTGTGGAAAATTTTCTATGTTCAAGATCCAAAGTATGAATATTGACTGGTGGTTAATAAGACCCAACCTAGAGATGTTTATATGATGCTCTAATTATTGATGATAATAAAAATTTTGAACAAGAAGTTGACCACATTCATTAAATAGTGGATTTATCTTCCCATGCATTTAGGACTTTGAACAATGAAGTTGATCAAGTCCTTCCATTAAAAAGAAATGCCATATTTCAAGAAAAAATTATTGCTAATGATGCAAAAAGGATTGAAGAGTTGTTAAGTAGCTTTAATACATGGTGTAACCTATGATGGTTGTTGAAATGAATATATGAAAGATGATAATATCACCTATGATAATACTTTTGGATATTATTCTATGGATTTTATATAGTTATTATGATTGGTGCCTTTTTTATGTTTTTATTATGTAAATTTTCTTTTTTTTTGTTTATCCCCAACAAGATATTCATTGAATTTAATTAAATTCATGTTGGGAAGGGATACAGGTAGAAAAATGAAGAACATCATTGGCACTAGAGTTTCATGTACCATACCATCTAATGGTGGCAACATCATGCAAGGACATATGTGATCTCAACCAGATGCACATGAACGTAAATATTCTATGTCTATTTCCACTTTATACTTTATAAAATGCGCTTATTTTATATAAAATGCATTATAACTATAAAATTATTTTCTCATAGATATGAAAAACATGGTGAAAAGAGGGATAAGAAAGAAGAACATCATTGGGATTGGGATTTCATTAGTTGTGCCATATGTTGACCACAACATCAAGCAGGAAAGACATATGCAATCTCAACCGCTTACACATGAAAGCAACATTTATGTGTTTATTTCCATTTTATGCTTTAAAAAATGTGTTTTTTTTATATATTAAATGAACTATTATTATAAGAATTTTTTCCTGCATATAACAAACATGGTTGGAAGAAAGAGAGGTAGACGAATGAACAACATTATTAGGACTTTGTTAATGGTGTCATTTGATTGCCACATAATCATGTAGGATGGACACAAGTAATCTCAACCATATGCACATGAAGGTAGTATTCATTTTTATATCATTTATGTGTGTTTAATATGGATTTGTTGCCATTATAGTTGTCATTATGTTACATTGCCCCTAGTTTATATAACTCTAAGTAATATACTACCAGGCACTTATATATATATATTGAGTGTGTTTTCCAAGCTTGACATCAGTTTCATTACCTAAAATAGATATGCATATCAACTATGCTCTAATAATCTAGCATTGTTGGATAGATTATTGAAATCAATTATACTATTGGCAATGATATTATATTATTTTACATAATAATATGATACAATTGGTTAAATTCACCATTCATCACCTATAGGTGTAATAGTAGAAAAATGTTTAATGAAAGGGAGAAGTGATAGAGGCAGAGGACAAGCATCTTTTATACACTACAAAATAATTCACATATACCAATAGGCCTTATCTGTTGGTAAAAGCCATTTTTCTGTTAGCAAAAGTTTTTACCAATAGAAAATTTTCTATGATAAAACTGTGGGTAAAAACTCTGTGCTTAAAAGGTTTACCCACAGATATGTATGATATATTGGTATTAGTTGCTTATGCCCATAGATATTTATCTGTTAGTAAAATTTATACCCACAATTATATATGTGAGTAAAAGTATTAACCACAAAATGATATATGTGACTATAAATATTTTCCACAAAACAATATATGTGACTACAAGTATTGTCCACAAAAAAAAATCTGCGATTAAAACTATTACCCACAAAAGAAAATCTATGACCAAAAGTAGTATCCACAAAATTATATCAGTTGCTAAAATTATATATATATATATATATATATATATATATATATATATATATATATATATATATATATTATCAGTTAGTAAAATGATAATAATGTTCATAATACCTGATATAGCAATATTTACTTATAACAACAACTTATCCTTATATAAAATATAGTACACCATACATAATCATCGTTCTTTAGTTTAACTATCAAAATGATAATAATCTTCTAGGTATAATATATATACAACTTATAACCTACGCTAACATATAATACATTTTCATTAACATATCAAACACCATCCTCTTCATTCCCATCCTATTTAGCATCTCTAACAACTTCAGTGTCTTCAATATTTTCTTCGATAATCATCAATATGTATTCCTTGAAAAAATATGCATGTAACTTAATCATATTAATATAAAATTCGCCTATGATATTGTTTAAGTGGTGTAGTGTCTTTTAATATGCGTCAATTCACTAAGTTCTACAAGTAATACTATGATAATTACAATTACAGAAAATAAAAGTGCAAATGATAGGAAAAGAGCATAGAAAAGAAGATGAACATATAATTTCAAACATCGGGGATGTTTGTAGTTGCATTGCTTTTAACTTTTGAGATTTCCGCCTTTTGATTCACTAAATGCCCTAATACTAGAAGAAATGTAACTAAATGCAAAGAGAGTATAGATTGAAGAGAGGGAGAAGAAACAGCTAAAAGAAAGGCATATAAAGTAGAACAATAAAAACTCAAACTTACATTGTATTGAATTTTTAACTTGAGGTCTCCTTGAATTGCTTATTTGTAAACATAAATTTATATGCCTATGTACTTTATGAGCACATGTAGTTTCTAAAATTCAGCAGGTGCTAAGTTAAAATAAGAATTAGCATAAGGCTGAAACTCTATTCTACTAAAAGTAGTTGTTGTCCAAATTTATTCTCTATGTATTTCAATCTGATTTGGATAAATGTGATCTGCTACAGTTCTAGATATGACTAGATACATGGACAAATTTTATTAAGTGTTAGATGACATACTCTAATAACCTAAAGCTAAGATTTATAGCTAAATCCTATGATAGTAATTTGTAAAGCTATAGGCCATATTCTTGAAATCTAATTTTTCTACTGCTGGTTCCTTCTTATTTTATCTCAAATTTAGTATGCTTCAAAGACAATAGAGGAGCTTAGATAATGAAGGAAAGAATATAAAAAGTATATACTGAAGAGGGTTCAACTAGGTTATTTTTATACGTTGTTTATAAATGCTTAACCTATGTTTACTTGCTATTACAGTCATATCTAATTTTTTATGGTTTCACTAGCTAAATGCATGTTTATAAACCTATAAAATGATGAAAAATTTAGTGCACTATATGCTAATATATTTAGCTAAGTTTTGATATGTTTTGATGGTTATGAGTGGAATTTTTCTTCATGTTTTAACATTATTTTTGTAGCATTCTGCAAATCTGATTTCAGACTTGAAGTCCACTCACTTTCAATTTCTAAAAAATAAGTATAGACCTATAGTACACAAGGGAATGCCATTTTTAAATTTTATAATCTAGTAAGGATAGTTTGGATGAGTTCTTGAACATATTTGGAGTTGATTTATGTATATTTGGGATTGATTTTGCTAAAAATCTCAGACCTAATTTTAGATATAAAAACAACTTGTTCTTACCTTGTAAAAAAATTTAGAGGCCTATCATGTGAGTGGGAACTCAGTATTTTCAAAGAAAAATCAAATGGGATAAGTTTAGATAAATTTTTCATCATTTAAAAAAATAAAAGCTTCAAGTTTTGAGCTGATTTTATGGTTTAACTCCATGTCTAATTTGTTTTTTTAGAGCCTGATTTTGCATAGATGTATAGAAGCATAACAACATCAGATGCACATAAGTATATGAGTAGATCTTGTATATAATTCTAAAACAATAGATCTCCCACAAATCATCCAATTTTCAGATGAAACTTTATAGGTAAGCAAAAGTGAATAAACCAACAAACATACAAACAACCTATAACTTCAAATTTCAACCATATAATATATAACTTCAATTTTCAATCAAACAACATGTAATTTCAATTTTCAACCAAACAACTTGTAATGACAAGTTTTTAACTTGAAATTTCAATTACCAAGACCTACCTTAGCTACAAAATTCCAACAACAATCAAATACCAGTATTAAAAATGAAGTGATTAGCACATAACCTCATTTCGAAACAACAATCAAACAAATCGTTGGGTAGAAAAAATTACAATGATGATAGTAGTAGAAAGAGCAGTCATTACAAGAAGATGAAGAAACAAAGATATGCATTTCAGATAAGGACTCACGTTGATATAATTGACAATGGATATAGATGGAGGAAATATGCTCAAAAGGCTGTTAAGAACAACAAATTTCTAAGGTATATATATAGTATATATTATGTAGGCATGGTTGCCGCTAGCAATCTGATTATCATTAATTAGATTATTAATTCATTCATTTTGACCTTAATTATGTGGCTTAATATTTACTATATATCAAAAAATGAAATTAAAATACTAGCTAGTAGCTACTACCTACTATTATAGGTTACTATATTCTACGTACTCAATTTATATATACTACTAGTAATCAAAGTGATTTTTAATAGTAATGAATGAATGAATGATAGCCTTTGAAATGATTGTGTCTCCAACGTCAATGAATGACAATTCACTCACCTATTTGTATCAATTTTGTTCTTACTAGCTAGTAGTATAAATATTATGTAGGTAGTAGTGACAATGATAATAACTTGAAAATATATACTAAAATTATTCCCATGAAGTAATTAGGATACTAATTTTACATACACTTTTGGATGCTTAAAATTTAAGAAAATATGAAGACATACAACCCCCCAAACCCCACAACAAGAACAAAAATGGAAGGAATGAGAAATAAAGAGCACTCTTTACCCCAGAGGATGATGCAAAAGTTCCACTAAAAGTTCAACTACAAGTGCTGAAGTAATGGGAGCAAGTCCTGGACATGGAACGGTGCATTGCTTGTTCAGGGTGCGATTGGTAGTGGACTATGCAATACAAATAAAATATAGAAAATGGACATCAATGATCAAAACCAACATAAAGTTAAAGAGGATGAAAGGGTGACAAATGGCCATTACATCTATTGGGGCAACCACATCATTGCAAAAGCAGCAACCCAATCTTTGGACTCCTTCTTTATCATACAGTGAAACCTTGCTTATTTCAAGAGATAATATATGAGAATCTTCAAGAATAGAACCGAAAGGACCAGCTCCATAATGTATGAACAAGAAGCTATCAAACCCCAAAGCTGCTGTTATGGTAATCTATAAATAAAATAGGTAAAATAATAGGATATACTATGCAGTGAACTTTATCAGCCGTCGGTGTATCTAGCATGAAGGCATCCAAGATTCAGCATGCTGATTCTTGATATTCATTCCTTAGGTTGGTCAAGCTACATACATTCAAATGTACTACCTTTTGGTAGAGTACAATACTACAATATATCTCTTGATTAAGTGAGCTAATGTAACATATACAAAGTAGGGCATGACATAAAAAAATCTTTCGAGTAACCAATTCAAGACAATTAGATTTCGAAACTAGGGTTTCAAAGCCCAAAACACAAACTCAGATAGTTCGAATCAATTATTTTCAATTGAAGGTGTTAGGATGCAATTAATACCATTTCAACTATTTCTATATATTCAAGTTTAGAAAAACAACCATACAAATAACCAATTTCATAATTTCACTTAAAATCTAGGATTTTAGGCCCGAAAATATAATTTAGTTGAATTCTATTAATTTATTTAACTTGCATGTTTAGAAATATAGTTAGACATATTTTATAACATAACATATAATCAATTGCTTAAAATTAATAAAAGAAATATCCAATTTAGCATAATTAGGGTTTTTTATCCCGAAACACAAATCCGATCAATTCTTACTAAAATATATAAATTGACGGTTTGGAATTGTAATTAAATGTATTCTAATGTAATATATAAAATCAGTTGAATAAAACAACCTGATTACACAATCTAATTTAGACCCGCAAGATTTTTGACCCAAAAATCCAATTCCAATCAATTTTACGTAATTTTTCTAAACAACACTTCTGATATGAAATTAAGTACATTTCAAAAGATATTATAAAATCAATTGAGCGAAACAACTCAATTATGCAATCCAATTCCATTACACACAAATTTTCACCTAGAAAGTCAATTCCGATGAATTCCACATAAATTTCTCAAATTGACGGTTCCAACATAAAATTAGATACATTTTAAAGCATAATGTAAAATCAATTTGCTCAAAATAGCTTAATCGGACAAATCTGAAAAATCCAGGCACAACCCGGCCTAAAATCTGATTTTTCACAAATCAACCAAATGAACTACAATTAACCACTCTAAATTAATTATACAATATATATATATACATAATTACACAAACAATTTAGCTTATCATAAGCTAATTCATACTCAATTAATCAAAACAAGGGTTAGGGTTTTTGGAAATTTATACCAAACGAAACTAACAAATCGGAACGGGTGAAGGCCGGAGAAGATGCTCTAGAGTTTGAGGACTGCTCGCTGTGGCCGGAGGATGGCGGCACAACTTGTGCTGCTCCTCATTGCTGCTGCTGCGTGCGGCTACTGCTTACTGCGGCACTGGAGTTGGCAGGCACGACGGTGGCGTGCGGCTAGAGTGGCGATGTTAATGGTGGCCGACAACCAGCTATTGACAATGGAGGAGCTGGTAAGAAGCAAGGAAGATGGGGTTTTAGGCACAGAGGGAAGAGGGCAGGGAGCACGACAGGAAAAAGAACAGAAGAGAAAGGAGAGACGAAGAAAGAAAGAAAAAAGGAAGAGGGTCAGGGTCCTTTTTTTTTAACAAATAAACATATATGATAAATACTATACATCTAAAATATTTTTCGATACTTTTATCTATAATTTATTTAAAAAAAAATTATGTCAAAAGGATCTGAAGGCCTAAAATCGATATAAGAGCTATATAAAAAAATTATATTATTTACAAAAATACATTATAAGACCTCAAAATAATATCTTTTTTTTTTAACTTTAGAAAATATTTATAAAGAAATAATTAGAAAACTTTCAATTAAGATAAATTATAATAGAAATACACCCAAATAAATCGTAACACTTATTAAAATAAAAAATACAATGCGAAAATAATATTTAAAATAAATAAACGAAAAATAAAATAACACATTTTCAAAAATTCATTCATAAGCCAAAATGGAAAAACAAAAAAAAAATGGAAAGAAAAATATAAATAAGTTGCAAAAATCTTTAATTTAATATTTTTTTAAGATCTTATCGACCTCATAAAAAAAATTCAAAGATAAAAATATTTACTACGGATAAAGATATTAAAAGACTCTATAATAGATGTCATTAAAGGTAATATTTCAAACACATTCGAGAAATATTCTTATAATAGTTTAAACGAGAAAAAATAATTTAACACATTTTCGAAAAAGCCATCTCTAAGCCTCAAAAAAATAATTCTATTAATAATAATTAATTATTATAATATTTATTATAATAATTTTAGTTTTTTTATTACAAATAATATAATTAATTTTACTACTACGAATAATATTATTATTAATTATCTAATAATATTATTATATAATAAATTTAAATAATAATTAGTATTATTTTTAAATATTTAATATAAAATTATTATTTTTTAATGTATTATGAAGATAATATTAATCATAATTTATAATAAAATAATAATGATTATTAAAATTAAATAATAATGAAAATAAATATAAATATGATTAATATAAATATTAATCATAATTTCCAACAATTATTAATAATATTTTTTTATTAAAAAGGAATAATAATAATAATAATAATAATAATAATATCCTAAAATAATTATTCTTATTAATAATTAATAAAGAATTATATTAATAAGAATAATATGAATCGTGATGTTAAATATATTAATAATAGTATCTAATAATTACTAATATATTATTAATAATGTGAATGATTATTGATAATATTTATTATTGTTAAGATAATATAGATTTGAATGATAATTGGTAGTATTTAGTAATAAATTAATTTAATAGTAAGTGGTAGTAAATATAATATATATTATTTCATTATAATTTTTAAAAGACACCATTATGAACAATATTAATATAAAAAAGTAGAAATAAAATAATAATTAATAATAATATATGTGAACAATTTCTAATAATGACTAATGAATTTATTATTATTATTATTATTGTTGTTGTTGTTGTTGTTGTTGTTATATTAACAAGAATATAATTAATCATTATTAAAATTATATAAAAACAAATATTATTGTTGTATTTCGTAAATACTAATACCAAAAGATGTAAAAGTGGGTATTAGTTATATTGGTATAATGCTACTAATAACCACAGATATAAGAGAGGGTAAAAGATCTGTTGGTATAATATATTAATACCAACTGATAAAAAATTTCTATTAGAAAAACTACATTATTGCCCATAGAAAATTATCTATTGGTATTAGTTGCTTTTACCAACAGAAAAAGTATATGTGCCTAAGTTTCTATTAGCAAAAGTCAATTATTTTGTAGTGATAGCTTTATCACCAACACCAATGTAGGATACAAGTGCAAAAGGTAATGTCTTGAGTGTTTTTTTTTTCCTATTTCCCATTTTTTAGGTGGTTCACTTTGTTGATATGTGAAACTAGGGCAGAGAGCCAAGTATATGTACCTAAGTTTCCTATCTCCAAGTGCAAAAGGCATTATGCTTGAAAAAAAATGCTAATCGTGACAAAAATAAGTTACATGTTCACACTCCCAATCACATTGCTCAAGATTTACGACCTCGCTCAAAATTTAACAAATTATGATGGATATGTTGTGAGGAACACAACACTAATAGATTTAAAGAGCCATAAGGAAATTATAGAAAAATTAGGTGACAGAATGTGTTAGCAAGTTGAGGTTTATTCACTAAATATTATTCCTTTATTTTTTCCTACATTTTCTAATAAATGTATAACCTAAAATGTCATTAATATTTGCATGCATATTGGTTGGTTTTAGGAAACGTTTCAACTACACCTTTCCAATCATAATGGATATAATCTTAGAGAATACTGTGAGAATACCATGCAATGAGTGTTTTTAGTTAGATATCTTAGTTGAGCTTAGAATATAAAAAATATGACACAAATGAGGAACAATTGGGAGTATAATAAATGGAATGTAGTATGAAAAATTATTCACACTTATATATATATCGAAACTAAGTTTCATTACTTGAATGTTAACTATTGTTTATTGATTTTTTTAGAAAATAAGTGTATTTTTTAACAAACATACAAAATTTGAAGTGCAGGCACATAATAGTGGACTTAACTTTCATAGAATTTGAACTAAGACTAATATGTTATATCCAAAATAGTGTATGTTGCACTAATATGTTACAATAAATTAAGGACAAAGTGAAGTGGGACTAAGAGTTTATTTCTTTACTAAGAGTTTATTTATTTTTTCTCACTTATCTAGTGAAGACACTAAGAATGAGCTTAAAATAGTGCTGAAGGTAATTAAGAAAGATCCATAATAAAGGATTGTGATAAAGGAGAGCGAGAATCACTAAATAAAGCATTTTTTATTATTCTGTTTAGCCAATATATATAATCTATTTTTCTCTTATTTATTGCTCTAATTTATAACTAACTTTATTGTTCTAATTGAATTCATTTAAATAACTAATTTATATTAAGGAAAATGGTGGTTTAAACCTAACTAAATATCATATATTGTTGAGAGAACATACATGATACATAAAGAAACCGTGGAGTAGGAGTACTCTAAGAAAGGTAAAAGGTCTTAAAAAGTATATGTAAGTATTTTTGATAATTAATTGACAATGCTAGTTTGTAGATCTTTCAACTAAACATAATTTAATTGAAGAAAACAAAGACATGCTTAATATATCAATCTTCTTGTTTCTATTCACTAAACATGAGTAGATGTTTCTATTTATATTATTCTGGAAAGAATTAGAGAAATTTATTAGGGAATCTTCTCAAAGGGGAGAGCATCTTAATCATAAATAGTTGTTACTCAAAATCTTTGCTCTTAGATTAGGGTATTTTCTAGGAAATGGCATGGGTATAAATTCAACTACTAAGAATTTTAGTTTTAGGGAAAGAATTGGAAAAACTAAAGGTCCAATACCAGAGGAAAAAAGAAAATCACAAGAAATCATATAAATATCTTTGTGAAGAGTTTATATATACATTTGCTAATAAAAATAATGAAGCATATACCTCTTGATCATGGCATGACATATATATAAAGTTAACATCCATGTTCTTTATCAATTTTTTATTATAATAATAATTAATAATAGTGCTGACTATTTTATACAGGATGTTGAAGATTAGATTGATGAACCATAATGAGATATTTAAGGATGATCCATGACAAATAGGTGAGAAGTTTAAGCCTCTAATTTATTTTTCATATTATAAATCACAAACACGTATTTGATAGACTAGGTGAGAAGTTTGAAAGCTTGCATGACTAGTATGCCAAATAGGCCCTTATGCATGCGCCTACATAATAGCTTGATCAAAAAATTCAGTCATTCCCCCTCCACGCCCTAGGAAAATATATTTAAAAAAAGGAAATGATCAAGAAAAGGAATCAAATAAAGATAAAGAAGATTACCATCTTAATCCTTCATATGGTTATCTTGGAATAGATATTTCAATCAGAAAAAGGTAGTTAATAAAATTTGAGATACAAAAAAAATAATCATCTTAAGAAGGTATTGAAAATTCTGATCAAACATGTGAAAATGCTACTAGTGAATAGATATAAATAGGTATAACCTTATTGTGATGGCTCAGATGTTTTTTATTTTAATGTTTTTAATGACTATCAATGCCTGCAAATTGTATGAGATTCATAATGGTTAGCATTCAAGATTTTGGGTATTCAATTTTTTTCTATTAATCATATCAATGGCTTTACGTTTCTTATTACTTGCAAATGTTATTCATATATATGGTACACACGTTTCCATGACTATTTATCTTAGATTATGTAGTAGGGGAAATGTTAATGTATGAAATATGTTAACCACAATGCCAAAAATCAATGAATTCATCTTGAACATAGGAATTTCACCATTATTAGCTAGCTAGCTAGCTATTGGCTTCTTTTTTATCAATTTTATTCTCATTTTATATAACCTTGATGGATGTGCTACATACCTTATTTATTTGTAATGATTATAGGAATGTGATGTGATAGTGAATTGAAATGGTGCTTCTTGTTTTTATATAGGTGAAGTTGCACATATAGATGTAGGATAATCTTCCACTTTCTACTATGAATTGATTACCTGTGTACATATACATTGCATGCTACACACACACACCCATGATAAAAGTTTCATCCTTATTTATCAAAATGCATTAAAAGCATTATTTTTATGAATTTCAAAAATTAAATCTTATCTTCTTAAACTTCTAATTCTTATCATCTGGACAATTAAGTAAGCATGAATACTCGTATACTCTTGTTTTTCCTCCATATTTTCTTTTCTTATGCCCTACAAACCCAAAATACCTCAATTTTGCATAACAAAATTATATGATAATGAGCTAGCTAACTTGTACCATTCAAGCAAAATATATTAAAATTTCATTCTTAACTTTATTTACTTGTCATTATATAAATATGCTTAATAAATATTCATTCTTTATTTTCTTTTGGATGAAGTTCTTATTTAAAAAAATATACAACGATAGATAATTCTATAATATAAAGGCAGTATACAATTTTACATACATTAACAACCTCAATAATGTTTTGATAATTTAAATTTAAGAGACAAGGAGTGTAAAGTGGTGCTCATTTCATTATTTATATTCCTTTCCATCTTATATTTTAAGAAAGCCTCCACCTTTGGGTCATGTATTTTAGTAATCTACTATTTCCCCCTAGGTTTGTATAAAAGCTAATTTTTAGCTTCTAGCAGGGTGTTTGAATTATCTCTAGAAAATCTTTTTCTTTGCTATATTTTTTAGGAGCATGTATCTTGTTACATTATGATGGGGAGTTAAATCTTAGGTAGCGAAGTTTCGTCAAAGATATTGTGGAGGAGTTGGCCAAATATTTTATTAAAATGTTTCTAGCTTGATATATTGTTTTGGTTCCTATTATTGTGAATAAACTTATAAATCTTTTTATTTCTCTAATAAATGCACACACTTCTACCTAAAATATGTTGTCCAATGATTAAGCAGCCCGTATGGGCTTTTCATTTCTGTTAAAACATGAACAAGCAATCCTAAAATTGATATTATGTTTTGGTAATAGATAAAAATACGTTTTTAATTGCCAATTATTTTTGGAAACAATTTTTTCAATTACCAAAACATTTATTCGTCACTAAAAGTTATAACAATGAGTATTTTTGTCCTTGTTTTTTTTTTCAAAATTTTTTTGCAAAAACATTTTTTCCTTATGAAAGAGCTTTGGCAACAAATTTTTTTGTTGCTGAAATTTTTTTAAAAAATATATATCTATATTAATGATGAATTCATTATAAAAATTTTTTTACTAAAAATATACTCTTTTTCCATAATTCCCTTATAAGCAACAACCCTAAAATGATTGACGTCAGTACTAAAAATATCTTTCGCAAAAAATTTTCTTTTTTAACCATGACTTTTGTCATTGCTAAAATGTGAGTTGTTACTTGTGTATTCTATTCCAATTTCTATATATCTTAGAGAAAAAAAAATCCTTAATGAAAGAGGTAAGCACTAGATAATTTCCAAAACCATACATATATTATTGGGTAATATCATGTTCATAGACGTAGATGAGTAATACAAGTCATTTCTCAGTTTGTAGCTTGATATGCATGTATTAAAAATTATGCACATGATATATGTTGTGCACATATACATAACCATGATAATTATATGGCTTTATTTCAATAGATAAGTGTAAATTAATTTGGATATGAATATAAAGAAAATAAAAAAAATATCTATTAGGCTTAGAATAAATAAGGGTAAGAGATCCCCATATTTGTACTCATCTTCATATCTATATTTGTAACCACATTCGGTTATCTAATATAAAATTATCTTTTTAACATTCATAAATAACATGTCATTAGAGATGCACATGAACATCACCATTTCTTAATCTTCTAAGAATACTAATTTCTAGTTTCCTTACATCCTCATCTCCATGAAACACTTCTATGTGCACAATAATTATAAATTGCTCTTGTGAGTATAGGTATTCATAATATATGTAAATCATCAATCAAGATATAACATACTATAAATTTGTGATTTTATTTGGTTAACAATTAAATTTTTTTCTTATGGTTAATGTAACATAATAATTTAACCAAACAATTAAAAAATTATATACATGTGTGTTGAAATTAGTTAAACCTAGTTCTCTTAGAATCTATCTCTATTCTATCACTTTGCTTATTTTCTTCTTACTCACTTGTATCTTATTGGTGTAATTCCCCATTTTCCCATAAACTCTAATTAAGAACCTAAATGTAAGATGATATGCTATGTGTACTTGATCATAGAAATTATAGGCAGATAAAATGTGTTGGATGTGTTATAATTTTATGTTTTAAGGTCTAGATTAATTAAGTTAAAATGGTATAAAATGAGTTTTTTTAGTTGTTGGTCGACTCAGATCTATGGGCTACATGATTAGGCATCTAGGCAATGGCTGATGGATAGAGGGATTTTGGTGATCGACTTTAAAGACATGGTTTATCCTATGATTGTTTATGAGAAAGGTGGCTCTTTAGGGGTTGGTACCCTAAAGATATGGTTTATCCCATGATTGTTTATGGATTTTGGTAGTGTGCATTAGTGCCTCTACTAGGCCCTATATCTTACTCTATTTAGCTCTATGAAACTAATTAGAGGGTATACATACTTATAGATTAGGTGTTCTTATTGGTAGGGTACTATGTACCATCATGTACCAGTGCAACCAAAGTTCCTTTGCATCCGTAGGTTTATAGTAGATAGGATATTGTAGTGCCCTTGTGCCTTGGTTATAACTTGAGAATGATGTTGTTTTCTAATTATACTACAAAGGACATCTTTTGGATGTTCCATTGGTAAGGTTTATTTTATTCTAGATGAACGATCATTAGTAGTATATGTCCTTGACGTTATGTGGTTATATAAACGATTATTGTACTTCAATTAAGGTATGCATAATTAAATATTCAAGTATTATTCAGATTCCTCTTTATGTGTTTCATATGGACCTTTCATATTAGCTATGTATAATGAGATACTTAATACTGTTATACTTAAGGGTTCCTTTCATGGGCCCCTACTTATTCAATGGGTAGTGGCCTTTGTAGGTTAACTTGTAATTTTAGTTGAAGGCTATCATTTAGGTGTTTATTGCTTCACTTGATCCAAAATATTTTATGATTCTTACTACATATATGTATTTCCTTTCACTTTTATTTTGTAACAATGGATAGTTGGTTTTATTTGAAATGTTATCAAATTACTTTAACTCTCTTCCTACTCTAATTTATAATTATGTGATTAATTTAAGTGGAACAATTTTTTATCCTTAGCATTTGATAATAGAATGGTAGAGGAAATAGGGCTTGTACTAAGTATGGCGGTAACACCCCGTGATTTACTATTTTAGCTTCGGCAATTATCTTTTAGAAAAGAAAGTTTTTCTATCTATAAATTTTGGGGTATTACATTTGGTTTATTACTTTTGTAGATCTCATAGGGTATCTTGTTTAATATGACCCATATGAGTACTTTATTCATTATGTCGTTTGCGGTGGCAAAAGCTTTGACCCAAAAGTATTTTGGAAGCATAGAGTCGCATAACATTGTTCTTCTTATTACCTTATTCAATTTTTTTTCCTTTCCACCACACCATTTTTTTGTGGTGTTATTGGTGCCAAAAAGTTGTGTGTAATACCATTTTGCGCACACAAGCTCATAAAGATGGCATTTTCAAACTTCTTTCCATGATCGCTCCTTATAGCATGGATCACTATTAATTTTTCTACTTGAATGTTCTTAGCAAGCATAAGAAAAGTGCTAAAAGCATCGTTTTAGTTGAAAGAAATATAATCCACATATAACGTGAGTAACCATATACAATACCTAATGCATATCTACAATCACCCATACTATGAGTCCTAGTAGGCCTGAATAGATCCATGTACAACAATTCAAGTGTATATCCACAAGTATCTTCTTCATGTTGTCTTTTTCCCTATTTAGTCTATCATTATCAAGCAAAGTAACATGTAAGGCATATAATAGGTCATCATATGAGTAGTGTAAATTATATTATACCTTATTGATCTTATCTTCATCATCAAAGCTTGTGAATGAGGTAGAGATTGACTATTCCACTTCTAGATCCACAAAACCTAGGTTGGAAACTTCTTACTCTTCATTGAAGGGTCATCCATGAGTTTTCTTGGTTCTTACCTTCCTTTTTTGTTGCATGTATTCTTTTTTTTCCTTGCCTTTTTTTAGCTATTTCATTTCTAAACTCATAGTAGTCACGAATGACATGCTTAGCTATTTCATAAGTGTGGCATTTGATCTTGTCATCAGTGTTGGCTTCTCTAGATCTCCTTGTGTTTCTTGAACATGGCTTTATTGGTCTTCCATTTCAATTTTTTCTAGATAATAGGAATCTTTTGACTTGAGTGGTTATGAAGGCCACTTCTTCATCATTCATAGGACGTTCCTCTTCTACTTCCTCGCCTTCCTTTTCATCCATGTCTTCAACCACTTCTTGTTATCTAGAAGAACTGGAGTCTTTTAGTTCTAGAGGCTTCATATTTCTTTCATCCAATCCATCTTCCATTTTTGATTGATGAACCATGAGATTTTCAAAGAGCTCTTCAATTGTCATTTTGCTTAAATCTCTGGCTTTTCAATTGTGGTCACCTTGGGATTCCATTATTTTGTAAGACCTCACAAGATCTTTCTTAATTTCTCTTCTTTGGTGATTTATTTCTCCAATGACTTGAGATAGTTAATAATGGAGGTGAAGTGATTATTTAGGGTGCTGATGCTTTCACCTTACTTCATGCTAACGAGATCATACTCTCTGTGTGAAGAGTGATTATTTGATCCATCACCTGCTTTGTCCCTTCATGGGGTAAGGATGAGCTTCTCCCATATTTCTTTTACATTTGAGCACAATTATATATGGAGGTACTCCCTTTCACCAAGACCACATTGAAGAATAATGATGGCTTTATTGTTGAGAGTGAGCCTCCTTTTTTTTTACGTCTTTGAATTCATCCCTTATCTTTTCCACAAGTCCACCATTGACCTCCTTTATGATTTTGATTATCAATTCAGTGAATGTTGACCACATGTTGTAGGTTGTGATTTTAAGAAGAACATCATTTTATTCATCTAATAAGGAAATTTCTTACAATTGAACAATGGTAGTTTAGTGGTGGAAATACCTTCACTTATACGAATAGAATCCATTCCACTTGTAGATCCTTTTCACCTTATATTGCTGAGTCTATTGAAAGATTCCCTTGATCTAATTCTGATTTAAAACACCCTAGAAGGGGTGAATAGGAATTTATGGAATGAAAATGACAAAATAAAAATTTATGCATAATGTAGATTTGTTCAAGAGTGAATTACTCTCTATATCCTCTACCAAAAGGTTATCACTTTTAGACTATGAGATAGTGATGTGTTTTAATTATTTATCACTCTTCCTTTGCTTTATGATTCTTAAAATCTCAATAAATTTATAACTTGACCTATTTATCTTCTCTAAACTCTCCACAAAAATCTCTAAAGAATGATAGACAAACACTCACTAACCTCTTAAAATGAATTTTGTAAGCTGGTTATGATTATATATAATTATCACCAAGAATACAAGATATGAAAGTGTATAACTTTGGATAAGATGTAATATACCTATATGTAATAAGAGATATTATAATTTGGGAATAGTTATAGCTAAGAGAACTAAGCAAATAACACTTTTCAATAAAAACTCAAAATATGAAAATTTAGAAAATTTGAGTAAGCAATTGAAAGATTGGAGGGTAGGAGATTAATTATGCAGTCAATGTGTCAAACATTTGTTGTAATGATTATAGAGGGACCTTATTTGTAATGAATTTCCTCATCGTATAGCCACTAGATACAAAATTTCAAAACGTTGTACCACCCAACGGGTAAAAAATAAGCATTTAATGCTTACTAGTCGATTAGTTTAGCCGAATCATTCGATTAGTTGTATGGCCAGTCAATCATTGGTTGAAACCACTCAACTATTATATTCATACCATAAGTGAAAAGTTACAATTGTGTAAAACAATTGATCAATTATGTCTAGTGCATAGTTGGTCATAGGAAAATATTTGAACAGTGACATGGTATAGTAAGACAAGTCAATGTGTTCATGTTACCAATTGATTGGTTTGTTCGAACCGATCAAACGGTTATGAACTAGTAAATTGGTTCAGGAAAACTAGTCGATGAGTTTAAACAATGACTAATGGATTTTTATAATAATGAAACCCATGCATTAGTTGGTCAAACCAATAGATCATTATCCTCAAACAAGTAAATCATTTTAGCAAAACCAATGAATGAGTTTAAGTAAAGGCAAACAAGTCTCTATAGGAGTGAAACCCATGGATTAGTTGGTCAAACTTATCGACAAGTTTCCTCAAACTAGTTGATTGGTTTAGTGAAACCAGTTGATTGATTTGGTGAAACCAGATGATAAGTTTAAATAGAAGCGGATGGTATTCTGTAAGAGTGAGACCCATGGATCGGTTGGTTAAATCAATTGAGTTTTTTCCTCAAACTAGTCAATCAGTTTGTCAAAACAAGTTGATGAGTTTAAATAAAGGTGGAGGGGTTTCTATAGGAGTGAAACCTATAAACTAGTTGGTTAAACTAGTCAATTGATTTGACAGAACTAGTTGATTGGTTTTTTATACTAGTCGATCAATTTAAGTTTAACTCATCTTATGCCATTGATTAAACTAAACCATTCATTCGTTCTTCAGACTAGTTGATTGGTTCCAACATGAACAAACCATGTAGTTTTAAAACACTTTTAAAGAGTTTAGAAATCATAATTGATCATGAGTTCTTATGAAATGAATTCAACTAAAGTGTTTGAATATGTTTTAAAGAATTTTGACCAAAATGTGAACTTTTCTCAACTTAACTCTTTACATGGAACCTAAAACTTAAGAAATATAATCCTTAACCTTCAAGTCTTTGTTATATTTCATGTGTTGTTCTTTTTCTTAGGAAATTGATTTATTTTTTAAATTTTTAGATTTGGAGAATACTATGAGAGGAAGTATTTAAATTTCTTTGTAATTCAATTATTGTATGTGTACACTTAAGAAAAGACATTAGTTATCAAGATCTATCGATTATCATCAAAACAAGATAATGACATTGCTTGATCTTTAAGGTCAACATAAATCTCAGGTTTTCTTGTAAAGAGTTAAGTTATATTTTTTTTCACACTTTGATTTAAATTCTTTGAAAAGTTTCCAAACACATGACTTGAATTAACCTTATGTGAATACATGGTTGATCTTGATTTTTGAATCTTTCCAAGTATTTTAAATCTTTTTGTTTGGTTCTAATATGAACCGGTAAACAAGTTAAAAGATATATCAACTACTTTGGTGCATTAAACGTGTGCAACTCCAAGAAATTGATTGGATGAGTAAACCAAATGACTTACTTCACAAACTAGTCCATGGGTTTTTCTCCTTTAAATACCAAATAATCTCTATTTAAATACATCATTTGGTTTCAAAATTAAATGTCTAATTTGAATAGGTAACCTATTGGTTTTGATCTTGAAGAAACATATTCATTTTCATTTAAAGACATTAACTAGTTTGAGTAACAAGTCCATAGGTTTTGCTCCTACACAATCCAATTTGTCTCTATTTAAATACATGGACTAGTTTGACTAACTGATCTATAGGTTTTGCCCATGCAGTTATTTCTTTCTATTTAAATATATTAACTAGTGTCCTAAAACTAATTAACTTGTTCATAAATTGATCATCTTGTTTAACTTAACTAGTCCATGGGTTTTTCTCTTACAAAAAACCATTCATATCTATTTCAACACATTATCTTGTCTCACAAAATTGATTGAATAGTTTGAGTAAATGGATCAACTACTTTGAAGGATACATTGATTGGCTTACTAAAACATTATACTATTCAAATATGTTTGTACGATCATATGTGTACAACACAAAAGTAATCAACTAGCTTTAATAACTAATTGAATGGTTTGTGTAATGATAAATTATTCGCATAAGGTTTCAACATATCTGGTTGAATGGTTTAAGCAGGCCATTGACTGATCAACACTAGCGATCGATAGTTTTACCTAATTGATTGATTGGTGAGCATTTAACGTTAATTTTATTCTTATTGGGTGATAGTGTAAAACCTCAAAATTTGGTAACCTTTATTTTTGAGCACTTGACCTTTTATTCAAATCCCAATCTTGAAATCTTAGCTTAATTATCATATTAACCCTTAACCCATAAACCTAGATAAATATTAAATAAATGTTTCATAATTACTTCATCTTTTTTTTAATTTAATCCCTCCATAAACTAATAAAGTCTTCCTCTATTTATTTTTTCTAATCAAGTACTCTAACCTCAGATAAATTCATTTTTACCTTAACCCTAAACCAAAAAAAAATTCATTTTTTCCTTTTCTTTTCTCTCCTATCTTTTCCCATTTTCTTCCATATTTTTTTCCTCTCTTTCTCTTTGACTTGGCCTGTTAGCTCAACCCATATTTTCTTTCTTTTCTTTTTCTCCCCTAGCTTATGCGTCCAATCCGACTTGGCCTCTTCTTTCATTTATTTCTTTTTTACTTTCTTCTTTACCGGGTCAACTTCTTCATTCTCCCTTTCTTATTTTCCCCTTTTAGCCAAATAAGGCCTCATGCACCCTACCTCATTGCATTCTTTTCTTCATTCTGTAGCCTTGCACCCTACAACATAACTTCATCCCTACCACTCCTGCCTTTGCCCACCTACCCCTACACCACCAACTCTTTACTTCAACACCATCCATGCACCTCTGTAAATTTTTGCACCTTCCCTTACATGCCTAACCAACCTTCCTATCACCTTATTCCCCTTCACTTCACCCCCTCCCCCATAACTTTATGCACGTATATATATATACATACATACTTTGTCTTCCCTTCTTCCTCATTCTCCTCTTTCGTTACTTTTTCTTATCGAATAACCTAACCAAACCACCCTACCCTACTTTATTTTTTTCTTCTCCTCAGCAACACCCATCAAAGCTAACACCACCACCTCTGTCATCACCCATCACCTCCAACCAAACCTTCTTCACTTCACCTATTATACTTCCCCAATTGCTTAACCTAGTACCACTACACCACGCATGCTCCATTTTCCACTATCACACATGCTTGCATAGCCAGGACAACACCTCCTTACCTCATTACCATTTGTCATTGTTGTACCCCTTTTTATACAAATCCCCTTCTCAATCTCCTTCCCTTATCCTTCATCCCTTGCCCTACCATCAACCACAACCCCAACCCCAACCCCCACCTTCCATTGCCTTCTTCCTTTTCTCTCCATGCCCAATCATTAGCCATACCACTATCCACCCTTGGCCATATCTTGTAGGCAACCACCATTACCAAACTATCATCGACTACAACGAACTCCACTAGCTCTAGCAAAAAGAAGCTCCCCAACCCCCTACCTTCTTTTTCCTTATTTTCTCTCCCTACCATCGGCCACACTACCCCCTACCATCGACGATCATCATCACTAGGCACTCCCTATAACCAACCCTTGTTAGTTCTAGCACCACCATCACCACTACATCCACATCAATCGTTGTCATGTCTACCACCGATTGTCACTCTACACCACCTTACCCAAGCCTTCAACTTTTTTTGTTATATTTATTCTTCATCCCTCTTTGTTTTAGTTTCCCTACATAAATTTTTCTTAAGTCATATCTTGTGTATTTTGACATCTAGGTGATATTCTAGTGGTATTGGAAGAGGAATCATAGGTCTTAGGTGCTTAGAGACCAGAGCCACTTTTTTAAGGATACATTTCATAGTTAGGGTTTTTTGCACAATATCTATATATTTATTTATAATATCATAATTGAAATCATTAGGTATTTTAGTTATCTTAGGGGTATTTTGGTTAATATGAATTAAATTAGAATATTAGGTATCTTAATGTGATAAATGGTTCAAAATAGGTTAGGTATACTATATGAAATACTTGTAATGAATTTGAATGGTTTGAGCCTAATAAAAGAAAAGTGGTTTCATGTGAGAATAGTAACCCAAGGGATGAATCAGAATCATATATGTGAAATGTTGAAGTTTTAACTTAAATTTTGGATATGTTGTTGAAATATGCCATTTAAGTTTACAAATTAAATTTTGTGATTATATGAGCCTCATGGAAAAATTGACTATTAATTTGTAAAATTAATTTTGTGTGAAAAGATGAATAGTAACCCTAAGTGTAAGCTATTATCGTATGTATAAGGCGTAAAAGTTGAACCTAAATTTTTATATATAAGATCAATAATAATATTTTAGGAAAATATATTAAATTTTATGCTTACAATGATTTTTTGGGAAGAATTATGATTAAATTATAAAATTATATTTTTATGGAATTATTAATAGTAACCTTAAAAATAATATATTATCGCATTTGTAAGACATTGTAGTTAAACCTTAATTTTTGGGTATCTTTTCAATAATAATATTATAAGGCTGTATATTAAATATTGTGATAAAATGATCAACAAGGAGAAGTTATGCTTGACTTATGAATTATAGTTTCCTATAGGGAATATAGCTTGTCCTTGAGAAATATATTAGGTTGTGTGCATTGAATATCTATATGTGTTTTTGCATGATGACCTTGAAATAAGTAACCATGAATAAGATATTAATCATTTAGAGTAAAATATCATATGAATTAGGATCGGTTTTACCTATCTATGCAATAGGACGAGAATAGTGGCCACAAGTTTTATGCCTTAGGATTGGATATTATTGATATTGTTCCCCTAGTAGAGAATAGAGGCTATAAGCATTTTTTTCTTAAGGTTTTATATTAGTGATACAATTCCATTGGTTGAGAATAGTGTGGTCCCCATATTCTAATTAAAAAAACAATTAATAAGATATTAATTATTTGAGGTGAAATACCATATGAATCAAGACTAGTTGTAGATATCCATTATACCAAATGAGAATAGTGGCCAAGAGCTTTATGCCATGAGTTTATATACTTATGATATCATTCCATAGTTTAAGAATAGTTTCTAAAAGCTTTATACTCTAGGGTTGTATATTTACAATACCATTCCATCGGTTGAGAATAATGAGGTCTCTAAACTCAACATAAATAATATTATAGATATTGATCATGCCATTATTATTATAAGACCTAGAATCATTAAATAAGTAGAACCATTAGATGTTAATCTATTCACATGTTTCTCCCTTGTTGTGACCTTGTGAATTTGTGTGATATTTATTTGGTTGTGTTGTTACTTTACTCAACACATAGCATACTGATCATCCTTTTCATGGGTGTCGCTCATTCACACAAGCAGAGAACCCAATTAAGTTTGTACAAGTCTATGAGGACCCTTTAGATGAATATTCAACTTTTGATGTACTTTTTAGGGAAGATTATTGAATCTATCTTCAATACTTGGGTCATATTTTGGGTTATCCAATTCACACTTTGAACCCGGATACCTCTAGGAACTCTTAGATCCCAATATATCCCATTATGTATTTAGCCTTTTGGACTTAGAGTAATTAGCCAAACATTTGTTTAACTTTATGAAACCTATCTCTTTCTCTATTTTATAATGTTTGAATCTTTAATTATTTTGCCTTATTTACAACACAAGAAGAGTGTGGTAAGCCAAACTTATGTTAAGTACAGTGGTAACACCCAATTACACTATTTTATGCTTCTACTTAAATGAAAAAATCTAGTCCTAATTTTTATGGTGTTAGATGTAGTATCAGAGCTTTTGTTTTTTAAAATCGTGAGTGAATTAGTTACTTGGTTTTCAAAATCCTAAATATTTTCAAATTTTCCAGCACATTTAAACATTTGGGTTAACCTTGTAAAAAAAATGTAGCTTAAGTGGTCTACCATATTGTGAATTATGATGAACCAATGCACCTAATAGCATGGTCTCTACTCAAAATTTAGAATCCCTTTGCAAATCCATGAGGAATTATTTGGAGGCTAAGGGTAAGAAGATGAGGATGTACTACTTCTCCACCTAGCTATAGATAAGGTGACTAATACGGCAAATAGTTTTTGTGAAGACATGTTTGATGATACTAAAGGAGCCCTTGTGGACGTCAAGTGCTATGACATCGTGACTATACAATTTCAAAGGGTCATTTGAAGATGCGGCTACTTAAAGAGGAGTCTATCCTTCGGTGCCATGTAGACATTGAGCACTAAAATATATGCTTTTAGGGGTCCCCACCATGGATGCATACGTGATACCCTCCATTTAAACATGAGACCTAAGATTAAATCATGCAACATATCCAAATAAATTGTCAACTCAATATGGATGAGATCGTCAAGGAGAAAAATTCATCCATGTTATATTTTTTAGATCGTGACACATCAAGCTAAGGATACCTCAACCTTCCCCTTCTTCTTTTTATGTTTGCATTGCATGTGGAATTATTGCTTAATTTTTTTCATCCTTGCCTTAGATGCATTTTAGATTAGGGATTTTGGTCTAAGCTTTCATTTTTCTTTTTTTCTAATCCACATATCAATTTTTATTTCTATTACCGTCTTATTCACAATTTTTCTAAAATGTTCACCTCATCAGAGACCTTTATTAAGGGGGTAGTAACTCAACTTTTAAACCTTAATTCCTTATTATTTTTACCTTATTACCCTAGATACCACCTTTGGTCTTGTTGACTATGCGTTTACCCTTGCATTGATCACTCCTCTACTCTTTTTCGCACCTTAACTCTCAGGCTCTTTTTAATTTTGAAGGAATACATTTTATATACATCCTGCATGATTAGACCTAATGAGATCAAGCTTATGATTCATTATCTTATTAGAAGATGCCCTTGTAGATTTTCAACACCAAGCTAGGACATACCTAGACAAGCTCAGTTCCATTGCTGAAGATTCTATTATGTCAATGTATGGTTGTTGTGTGGAGTGGAGTCAATATTCATGGCAATAATTGGAGTGTTATTACATCAATAGTGTTTAATTGATGATTGTGATTGTGTTTGGGGGATAGAAAAGAGAAGAAATGGGAGTGCATAGATTGGGAACACAAAGTGTTTGTGTGGGGGTAAGGAGGAGAGAGGGTGAAAGTTGTAAGAGGGGGATGAAAAGGAAGGGGTAAAGATAAAATGGGGTTTACATATATTTAAACCCATTTACTCCAAAAAATAATTTATTATTATCAAGTGTGTAACCCTCAAAACTCAAGATTCCCTGGTGACATCCTAGAAACTCAGAGATATTTTGTATACTTTGCCTAAATTTAGGACTGTGTGGTAAAATTTTCCAAAAATTTAAAAATTTTATTATTTGTATTTTGTAGTATAAAATTGAATTTAGTATTATAAAATTATTTACATAAACCTACTAATGAACCAAGATATGAAACCAAACTAGACATGTAGATTCCACCAGCCTAAGTTAGAAAGACCCTCTCTATGGTGCAAAAGGGCTTCATGTCTTTAACTCCTATTGTTATGGTCCTTATCTACCAAAATGTTACAATCCTTTTGATAGGGTATGAGATACCTTCATTGAATTATCCAAGAACGAAGATGAGAATTTTTAGAAATAAAAAAAAATATAATATGAGAAACTCAGCAATAATGATTATTTAGAGAAGTGAAGAAAAATGATTTTCTAGTATGTTTTTTAGATATGCTTTCCAACCACTATTTATATATCAAAGGATTATATTATTTTGGTTAAAAAAATTGGCAAATAATGTTGTAATACCCCATAATTTTAACATTTATAAATTAGAAAATTCATACTTTTAATGGAGTTTGGATGATATTTTATCTTGATTAGGGAATATAGTTTGGGTCTGATTTGAAAAGGAATTGGAAAATGCTTAGAATATTTGAGTAAAATTAATTTTCTAGGTATATCAATCAACTAGTTCAATGAGCTGATTGGCTGGTCTATCATTTTTAGCAACGGTTTTGATTTGATTACAAATTGACGACTAGTTTGGGAAACTAATCAATGGTCTGTAGAATAGTTGAGTGGTCAACCCAATCGATCAACTAGTTTTTTGGGACGAGTGATTTCTTGAGGAAGATTTTTTTAGAAAAAGTCTTTTAATATTTTGGAGCATTGCTAATCTAACTCCAATATGTTCTAGAGTAATTTCTAACCCCTTTGATTACTCACTCAACTTTAATTTTTATCTCGAGTGGATTTAAAGGTCCAGTTTGGTAGAAAAGGAGGGAGTATGACCTCTATCTTTATACAACTTTGGATCAGATGAATTGTTCCATATTTTCCATATATGTCTAACAAATTTGTTTTCCATGTTTATCTGCCTATTTCTTTTCCTATGTTCAACATCTCTCTTGAGAAGAAACTCATCATTATCATGATAAATCCAACCTATATAGATTGATTCAAATGGTATTAATTAAGGTTTGTGAGGTGCTATATCTTTTCACTCATTTCTTGAATGATTTATTAGTTATAAATAACCATAATTACCTCTTTCCTTTACCTCTTTTTAGCAACAAGAAATACTCTAAATTTCCAACCCTTGTATTCATTTTTATTGATTAATTGTTGACTTCACCTTAATTTGGTTTTCTTTTCTTATCATTTCAATAGCTCTCTCTTCTTTTACTCTTAGGTAAAAAGGAGTTAGATTTTGGGAAAGTTTTGAGTTTTCACTTTTAGTTGATTCTTCTCTCTAATTCTCTTACAGGTGGCAATTTTGTTCTTTCCTGATTTATGCATCTTGGTTTATAAGAATTATTTAAAGGTTTTTGAGTTTTAAATTTTCTAAGGTTTGTAGAGTTCAAATATTTCAACCAAAGGTTTTATCTTCTTGGTATGGAAATTTTGCTAAGCTTTACAATAAGTCATTCTTGCCTTTGAAATGTAGTATAATTAAGCATGTAGGCTAGTATAGTTGCTAAATTTCTTATCTTTTTTATAAAAGATTGATATTATTGCTATTTGGCGAAACATGCTAGAATATTTGAGGATTTTTAAAAAAGATATGACTTCATGAGAAATATGGTTGATTCTGTTTAAATGTCGCGTGATTAGTATATAAGCATGTGTAACCTCATTTTTTCTATAATTGTGATGTTATGATGCCATAGTGGTTAGATTTTGGCTCTGTATTCATTCTTTTTAATTCCTATATGTTTTTTATGGGGGGGGGGGACCAATCGATTGGATAAGCTAAATTCGATGGACTAGTCCTTAGAACAGTCTATTAGTTGCCTAAACTAATCAACTATATTGTATACAGTGTTCTTTTTTTTCTTTCTATTTGAACCGACCAATTAGTTATTAGAAGAATCAACTTTTCAGCTCAACCAATCTGCCAATTCTTGATTGGATTTCTATGTTGTCTCTAGTTAAACCCATTGATAGGCTTAACAGAACTAATCAGCTAGTCATAAAAATAGTCAATTGGTCTAACCAAACCGAATGACTAGTTTCAAGATGAAACTCAAATGTACAACTAAGCTAAACTAATCAACTTTTTTCCTCAAGCCAATAAGCCAGCCAATCTAGAGAGGGTTATTCTTAATTTTTTTGACTTGTTTTGATATAATAATTAATATTAAGTTACAACATGATTCTTTAATAATGAGAACACATATCTTAGCTTAAAGTAACTAATCTATTGGATGGATTAGTTGAAATGCCCTGAAAATTTCTAATTTTATAAACTACATTTAAAGGATATTTATTAAAAGAATTATTTAAATAAATTATTTTTAAATTGAATTAATTAGGGCAAATTAAGAAGAAATTTATAAGTATTTTTATTAGAAAAGAATTTGGGTATTTTAGCTAATTAAGCATTTTATTTTGAAAACAATTAAATAAATTATTTTATTTAAAATAAGAAGGAGAAAATAGTTTCAAATTAATATTAATTTTATAAATAATTTAATTAGAGAAAATTAGGATGTTTTGCTAATTAAAAAGGAATTTATGGAAAATCTTTTAAAAATCCTAATTTAGCCTAAAATAGGATTTAAATATTATCTTATTCAAATATTATTATTTTTAAATATCCCAAATATTTTAATTAATTTAAATACCCAAAATAATTATTTTTCTCTTGTCCTTTTTCCTTTTTCCTTTTTCTTTCTTCCTTTTTCTTTTTCTTTCTTTCCTTCCTCCCCTCCCCCGATTTGGGCCTCGCGCGGCCCAGTTTTCTTCTTCCTTTCCTTCGGCCCAGCCGCGCAGCTGCCCCGTTCTGGCTCGCTTCTAAATGGTGCATTTTATCATTTATTCCGCCCTACACTCCGCGTTTCATTTAACACACCCTCGTCATGCCGAACCGCCCGGTCCTCCCTTCTTTTCTTTCTTTTCCTTCGCCGACCGCCCGACCCAACCTTGTCTTCTTCCTCCTTCGCGCCTGCCAGCCCCGACGTCGACCAGCACCTGCACCGCCGCTCACCCCTAGTTTTTCGCCGCCGGTTACGGTCGTTTTGACCGGCGATTTTTATTCCTATCTCTTCCCCTGAATCGCCGACCCTCTTGACCCAACCAAATCTCCCTCTTCTCGCGCCATCCTCTCTCTCTCTCCTGCGCACATCCATGCCCGTTTTGCTGCCGCCGGCCAACCTTCGCCTCCGGTAAGCCTGAACCCTACTTCCTTATCCCCTCACCGACCTAAATAACCCTAACCTCTCCTCTAACTCTATAAATACCCTCACAATATACCCTGGTTTGAGTTTGGATTTTCTAACCCATAAATCCTTCCTTGTCGCCGCCACTCCTTTAGACGCCTCGTCCTCCGCCTACCGTCAACTTCGCCGCCCGTTCTGGCCACCCATGTCATCCTTACACCGCCCTTTAGCTAACCAATTCTACCTCACCCTTCGATTCTTCCTGCACAAGCCGCCCCAGCTGTGCGAAGTTCTCATCCTGATCAACCCTGTTTTCGGCCCCGCCATCCTTCGCGCCGCCCTTAGCCACCTCCTCCGCCGCTAAGGCCGCTTATTTCACCTCCCAAAATGTTCTGCAGACCCTGCCCTACCTTCCCCTACCTTTAGTTTCCTTTTTCTCCCTCTCCTCCTCTTTCTTTCTCCTTCTCCTCCATTCGGCCACCACCATCGCCGCCGTGCGCCGCCAGCTTTGGCTGTGCCGCCACCTTCATTCTGTCCCTCTCCTTCTGGGGAACTCAAAACACCCCAGCTCCCATTTTAATTCTTCCTATATTATTCCCAGCATGGAACATTCCCCTTTTTCTTTCCTCTTTCCGGCCACCGCCACCACCTCCGTGCGCCACCGCCGGTGCCGCCTATCCCCACCAACATTTGGTTGAATCCTAGACCCTCTCAGCTATTTTCCCTATTTTTATAACCCTTAAATTATTTTATTTCAATTATTTACATATAAATACTATCATTATTATTCTTAATATTTATATTTTAATATGCATTATTATTATTATTATTAGTATTAATATTTTTATTATTATTTATGTAGAGGGTTGAAGCCTATTATATTTTAATTCGATTTTATTATTATTATTTTCTATTTCAAATTTCCCTTATTCTTATTCCATCATTATTAATACAATTATTTTAACATTAGTGTTGTTATTAATTTTACTATTATTATCATTATTATTATTATCATCATCATCATCATTATTATTATTATTATTATTTCTAAATTTGGTTATGTAATTTAAAAATAATCTTTTTAGTATTATTTTGGTAAAGTGTTTGAAGCCCTTATTTCACTTTATTTTTGAGTAATGCCTTTTTATTATTATTTCTACTATTTTTATTAATCTTGTTAATATTAATATTGATATTATTTTTGTACTTTTGTTATTGTTAGTTTATCTAAAAGCCTAGTCTTATATTACGTTAGTTTTTAATATTATTTTGATACGAGAGAGTCTAATTTTAGCTCTTATTTCATAATAGGTAAAACCAGTCAAACCCTAAGGAGGCGTAGGAGCATGCTCCAAGACCGATGTCATTTTAGGTAAGGAGTGCTAAGGGCTTTTATGTGCTTATGTGTATTATGTGTTTCGCATGTTATGTATCTAGTGTTTATTATTATTAAATATTTTATATGTGGTATGACTTGGAGTTGAAGTATGTTGTGCATGGTATGTGTATTAATTATGTATGATGATATGTGTTGTGTATGTGAGGAAGTCGATGTGGTTTGTGTGAGCGAAAGGATGAAAAAGGAGGATGGGGAAAGAATTTGATTAAGGGAAGTGAGATAACCTAATTTTATGGTTTTATAAAGAATAATCTAATGTATGATTTTATGTGTGGAAGAGCAGAATTTAAGGTTTGTTTGGGAGAATCTAATTTAGGATGTTATTTGGGAGATGGTAATTATGATGTTATGTGGGAGATTCGAATTTATGGTTGATTTGGGAGAATTTAAATTAGGATGTTAATTGGGAGAAGGTAATTTATGAGGTTATATGGAATAATCGAATTTATGGTTGTTGGGAGAATCTAATTTATGATTTGCTTGGGGGAATTCAATTTATGGTTTTCCTTGGGAGATTCTAATTTATGATTTTATGTGGAAGAATCTTTATAGTTTGAATTTAGGGTTTGGTATGGACAAATCTTTGGGTTTTATATGGTTTGAATTTAGGGTTTGGTATGGGTGAATCTTTGGTTTTGGTTGGATTGAATTTATGGTTTTGTATGACAGAATCTAGGGTTTGCCTTGTGGTATTAATGGATATATGTTAGTATTAGGGTTTGCATGATGATATTAAGGTTTGTATGGTGGTAATTATAGTTGTATTGTGATATTAGGATTTATAAGGTGACAGTGATGGTTGTATGGTGGTATTAAGGTTTGCATGATTGAATTTAGGGTTTCACGTGGAATTTTAGGGTTTGCATGGGGAGATTAATGTCTGCATGGGTATTAAATTTACGTATGAAAAGTTGATTTGGGATGTAAGGGAGGAAGTAGAAGAGTTATTTGGGTGCTTGAATGTTTTGGGTGAAAAATAATACGTAAGACATTATAAGGGTATGGAGGTGACTGAATTAGGGTTTGGAGTGATTGACTATGGTTGTGGGGGTCAATTAGGGTATGTGGTGTTTAATTAGGGTCTTTGTGTTATCATGTGTATGTGGTGATAAAGTGTAATTATGATGTGTGAAGATTTATGCATGTTTAGGGTAAAAATCTTTGAATAAGATACTTAAGACATTAATCACGTAAAGTGAAAGATGTTGAGCCGGGCCCAGACCGATCCACTGGCATAATAGTGGCAGGGAATATTTCCCTCGCGACCGATCCACCGGCTATAATAGTGGCAGGGCATGTACCCTCGCGACCGATCCATCGGCAATAATAGTGGGGGATCCCGAGCTGAACAAAATCAAACCCTACAGTTGCTAAGATATGGGAAAGATACTAATTACTTACAGTGGAACACCGTGCGAGAAGGGGCCAGACCAATCCACCAGCATATAATAGTGGCAGGGTATGTTACCCTCGCGACCGATCCACCGGCTAAAATAGTGGGGTTCCTGTGCTCACATGGATTGATAAAAGGCATGCTGTGAATCGAATTCTGATAAGAGATCAATTAAATGATTAATCTGGACTACAATTGGGCCTTTGTACTTTTACCTGGTTGATTATATGCATTTATGATTGTGTTCTTCTATTTTTCTGCATGGCTTATGTGTTTATGTGTTGGCGCTAGTGATCAAGTCACCTTACTCAGTACTGGACCCGTACTGATACTACCTTGGTTGATGGGTCCTGTGATGATATCCACCGATGGTGGGGAGCAGACCTCTTGTGCAGGTTTTAGATCAGAGACTATTTTGGGGTGGCAGGCCTGACTTGAGTGAGTAGGCAATCCGGAATTTGACCCATCGGGTTTTATCTTGTTTAAATGTATTTCTATTTGGAAGTTACAAGTGTTAATAAACGTTTATGCGTACTCTGATTTTGTTGTATGATCTTTCGAATTCTTTTATGAATTGTTAATTTGAATTTAACGTAAATCTTTTCTTTAGCCTTAGCACTTGGTACTGGAACGGTCGGAGAGAACCGGTTTGGTACGAAGTGTGGCGGTAACATTCCCAGAATTCACAGGTTTTAAGTGTTTCTATCTTAATTGCTTCCGTTTTAAAGAAAAAAATTAGTGAATTTTGGGGTGTTACAAGTTGGTATCAAAGCTTTTGGTTGTTGAGAATCGGGTTTCGGTTAGAGATTCGGTTCTCACGATCCTAAATGTTTTAACTGAAAATGTATTTACCTTGTTTCAAGTAAATTTTAAAATCCGGATTAGCTTGTGAGGATTGTGTGATGGGGTAGCGTAAGTGACCTTGTGTTTTGCTGCTGTGATTATTGTCTTGTAATTAGTTCGTCCTTAAGGGGGTAGTAACCCCACTAGGTTTACCCTAGTCCTATAGGTTTAGTGGATTGATAACCTTAAGGCGTACCTTGCCGGACCCAACTTTACTTGGTTTTGTTTTTTGTAAACATCGTTTTATTTGCTTTGGAGTTACTTTTAACCTATTTATTATGATCAATATTTTATGCAATCGTTTGTCAAGTTTACGCTACTTAGATTTTCCCTGAATTTCGGGGACGAAGTTCCTTTTTAAGGGGTAGTAATGTAATACCCCATATTTTTTAAAATCCAGATTTATTAAGTTTAATGAGTTTATTAACGTAATTTGATGTACATAATTAATTATTTTAATTTCGATTTGTCTTATGGATTTATCGACGACTCAAATTCATAGTTAAATTTAATTAAATTTCTTATGAGTTCGATTTTTGGTTAATAATATGTATTTCCGTTCTTTCTCGTATTTTTATATTTTAGATTTATTTTTATTATAACTTTGTCATGTGATTACGATGTTGTTTTGAAGTTTATTTTATTGACAAAATACATTATTTAAATTATATAATTTCTATTGAATAGTTAAATTTATTGTAATGATTTTATTAGTAGAAGATATTTTCGACTCTAAATTATTCGTTTCAATCGTTAATATTTTTGGAAAGTTTTAAATTTAGAAGACGTATTCAGGAATTTCTTTCCAAAATCAGCTTTATTCTGTTGTATGTTTTTTTTAATTTACAGAAAAAATAATTTCGGACATGACTAAATTTGTCTCGGGGTGTTAGAGTTCAACTTAAATATTTTATTATATGCTTTAAATAAATTTTTAAGTTCTTATGATATATTTCCATAAATAATACATATTTTTTTTATGTTCATCGGTTATTCCTTCCGAGAGTGTTTCCAAAGTTCTTATATAACTCTTTTATTAATTTTGAGCCTTCGGTTCTTTTCGAAATAGATTTTCGATAAATAAATTTTTGATTAAATTCTCCCAATATTAATATTTAATATTTAGTATTTAAATTGAACTTATACCCAGGTACAACAACCCATAGTTCGTCTCTAAGGGGGTAGTTTTTTTTATAAGTGTTGTTTTTTATATGGTGTCCCTATTTTCGTGGATTTAAATTTTCTTTAGTAAGTTTATTCCTAAGGGGGTAGTTTATATAGGTATTAGAGTTAGTTGGTTTTCTATCCACTTAGAATGTTTTTCCCTAACCCTAGGCGCTCCCAGAGACTTCGGGGGCGAAGTCTGTTTTTAAGGGGGTAATGATGAAATGCCCCGAAAATTTCTAATTTTATAAACTACATTTAAAGGATATTTATTATAAGAATTATTTAAATAAATTATTTTTAAATTGAATTAATTAGGGCAAATTAAGAAGAAATTTATAAGTATTTTTATTAGAAAAGAATTTGGGTATTTTAGCTAATTAAGCATTTTATTTTGAAAATAATTAAATAAATTATTTACTTAAAATAAGAAGGAGAAAATAGTTTCAAATTAATATTAATTTTATAAATAATTTAATTAGAGAAAATTAGGATGTTTTGCTAATTAAAAAGGAATTTATGGAAAATCTTTTAAAAATCCTAATTTAGCCTAAAATAGGATTTAAATATTATCTTATTCAAATATTATTATTTTTAAATATCCCAAATATTTTAATTAATTTAAATACCCAATATAATTATTTCTCTCTTGTCCTTTTTCCTTTTTCCTTTTTCTTTCTTCCTTTTTCTTTTTCTTTCTTTCCTTCCTCCCCTCCCCCGATTTGGGCCTCGTGCGGCCCAGTTTTCTTCTTCCTTTCCTTCGGCCCAGCCGCGCAGCTGCCCCGTTCTGGCTCGCTTCTCAATGGTGCATTTTATCATTTATTCCGCCCTACACTCCGCGTTTCATTTAACGCACCCTCGTCATGCCGAACCGCCCGGTCCTTCCTTCTTTTCTTTCTTTTCTTTCGCCGACCGCCCGACCCAACCTTGTCTTCTTCCTCCTTCGCGCCTGCCAGCCCCGACATCGACCAGCACCTGCACCGCTGCTCACCCCTGGTTTTTCGCCGCCGGTTACGGTCGTTTTGACCGGCGATTTTTATTCCTATCTCTTCCCCTGAATCGCCGACCCTCTTGACCCAACCAAATCTCCCTCTTCTCGCGCCATCCTCTCTCTCTCTCTCCTGCGCACACCCATGCCCGTTTTGCTGCCGCCGGCCAACCCTCGCCTCCGGTAAGCCCGAACCCTACTTCCTTATCCCCTCACCGACCTAAATAACCCTAACCTCTCCTCTAACTCTATAAATACCCTCACAATATACCCTGGTTTGAGTTTGGATTTCCTAACCCAGAAATCCTTCCTTGTCGCCGCCACTCCTTTAGACGCCTCGTCCTCCGCCTACCGTCAACTTCGCCGCCCGTTCTGGCCACCCATGTCATCCTTACACCGCCCTTTAGCTAACCAAATCTACCTCACCCTTCGATTCTTCCTGCACAAGCCGCCCCAGCTGTGCGAAGTTCCCATCCCGATCAACCCTGTTTTCTGCCCCGCCACCCTTCGCGCCGCCCTTAGCCACCTCGTCCGCCGCTAAGGCCGCTTCTTTCTGTTGGAAGGTGGTGGGACACAACACTCACAAACCAAATAGAGAAGGAAGAAGAGGAAGTTTTGATTTTTCTAAAAAATGACTTCTTACTTTTATGCCTTGAAAGATCTCAACACCACAAGGGTATTTATAGTACTTTTGGTACATGGATTGAGACTCTATATTAATTACTAATTCATGAACTCTATATTAATTACTAATTCATGAAATACTTGATTCATGAACTCTATATTAATTACTAATTCATGAACTACTTGATTCATGAATCACCAACTCCTAGATACATGAAACATAATAAATTCAGGGGTACATGTATCAATAATAATTATTGCAATTTTAATAATTAACACTCCCCCCTAAACTTGCACACTTTTGAACTTCAAGCTGCAGGCGAATTCTTTGAAAATTGTCATACTTTAAGGGCTTTGTAAAGATGTCAGCAACTTGGTCCATAGACTTGACATACTCGAGCTCCACTTCTTTCATCTCAATACATTCCCGAGTAAAGTGATATCGGGTGTCAATGGGCTTGCTGCGGTCATGGAACACAGGATTCTTAGCTAAGGCTTGAGCTGACTTGTTGTCAATCAGGATCTTCGTAGCATCCCCTTGCTTCATATGAATCTCCTTCAACAATCTTCGTAGCCATATAGCATGGCAAGTACAAGATGTGGCTGCAACATACTCACTTTCACAAGTGGAGAGTGTTACAATTGGTTGCTTCTTTGAACACCAAGAGATTGCATTATTTCCCATAAAGAATACATAACTAGTAGTACTTTTTCTATCATCAATGTCTCCAGCAAAGTCACTGTCACAGTAACCCATCAACTTTAAATCATTAGAGGATGAATAAAATATCCCATAATCAAGAGTACCTCTAATGTAGCGAATTATCCTCTTGGCCGCCATCAAGTGAGTTTGAGTAGGAACCTCCATGAAACGACTCACAATCCCAACTGAAAAAAGAATATCGGGCCTTGTGCAAGTCAAATATCTCAAACTTCCAACAAGGCTCTTGAACATGGTAGAATCAACCTTTTCTTCATCTGTTTTCATCTTGGACAACTTTGCTCCACACTCCATTGGAGTGTTGATCGGCTTGCAATTAAGCATGTTGAATTTCTTGAGTAACTCCTTTGCATAGACTTCTTGTGAAACAAAGATGCCCTCCTCCATCTGATTTACTTGGATTCCCAAGTAATAGGACATGAGGCCTATGTCACTCATCTCAAACTCTCGAGCCATGGCCTCCTTAAAGTATGAAAACATCTTTGGACAGTCACTTGTAAAGATAAGATCATCCACATAGACACAAACAAATAAAACATGTCCATTTTCTTCTCTTCCATAGAGGGCATACTCATGTTGGCATTTGGAAAAACCATTTTCTTGCAAATACTTGTCAAGTCGACTATTCCAGGCTCTTGGTGCTTGTTTGAGCCTATACAATGCTTTCTTTAGCTTCAGTACCTTGTCTTCATGGCCTTTGACAACATACCCCGCTGGTTGTTCGATGTAGGCATCCTCGTCAAGATAGCCATTAAGAAATGCAGACTTTACATCTAATTGGTGGATCTTCCAATGATTTTGGGCAGCAAGGGAGATCTATAGATGGATTGTTTCCATACGAGCAACTAGAGCAAACACCTCTTCATAGTCAATGCCTTGTCTTTGCTTGTAGCCTTTAGCAACAAGCCTTGCTTTATATCTCTCAACTTCACCTCTAGCATTTTTCTTTGCCTTGTATACCCATTTGACACCAATAACTTGATGACTAGAGGGAGGAGATACCAACTCCCAAGTATCATTCTTTTCAATGGCCTTCATTTCTTCATCCATGGCGTGAACCCATTTCTCCTCACACATGGCTTCTTCAAAACTTAAAGGTTCAGAATCAACAAATAAGCAATACACATTATCATCTAACCTTTGTGTTATTTGATAAAGATCATGAAGGCTTCGGTATCTGGGAGACGATGATAGTGACGATGATGATGAACTTGGTGAAGATGAAATTGGTGTGGTTGGTGGAGTAGCTTCAATTTGGACTTATTGGATTGTCGCTTCTTCATCTTCAAAGTAAGGAAGGAAATCATAAGATTCTTCCTCTTTAGAACTCCAATCCCAAGATGCATGTTCATCAAACTCCACATCTCTGCTGATCACAATCTTTCCATACTCCGGGTTGAACAGCTTGTATCCCTTGGAATTCTCATCATATCCAATGAGAACAAGCTTTCTGCTTCGATCATCAAGTTTGGATCTCTCTTGCTCAGGAACATGAGCATAAGCAATGGATCCAAAGACTCTGAAATGAGAAACACTCGGTTTTTGTCCACTCCATGCTTCTTGTGGTGTCACATTCTTCAAGCTCTTGGTTGGGCATCGGTTTGAAAGGTAGACTGCACATGCAACCGCTTCAGCCCAAAGCTCCTTTGGCATGTTCTTTGATTTTAACATGCTCCTTGCCATGTTGAGGATTGTCCGGTTCTTTCTTTCGGCAACTCCTTTTTGTTGGGGTGTCCTGGGAACTGTCAAAGGACGTCGAATACCATGCAACTCACAAAAATCTTTAAAATCATTAGAAGTAAATTCACCACCCCTATCCGTTCTCAATGATTTAATTTCATATCTACTCTCTTTTTCAACATAAGCTTTAAACTTATTAAATGCCTCAAATGCCTCAGATTTTCTTTTCAAGAAATGAACCCATGTTTTTCTACTATAATCATCAATGAAAAGCACAAAATAAGAGCTTTTACCAAGAGATTGAGGCTTGATGGGTCCACAAACATCGGCGTGAACAAGTTGGAGTGGCTTGGTAGATCTTGAGGTGGATTTCTTTGGATAGCTTCTTCTTGAATGCTTACCACGTAAACATGCTTCACACAATTGATTGGGATGATCAATCACCGGAATGTCTTTAACCATCTTCTTAACTCCCAAGGCTTTAAGTCCTCCAAAATTCAAGTGACCAAATTGCATGTGCCAAATCCATGATGGATCATCAACACAACTCTTCAAGCACTTGGCACCTCCATTCTTCAAGTTCAACAAGAAAATCTTGGTCATTGGCACTTTAGCTACAAGTTTGGACTCTTGGTCCCTAAGCCAAAGCATACAATCCTCCATGTGAATCTTGTAGCCTCTTTCCAAAATTTGACCAATACTTAGAATATTACTAGTCAACTTTGGAATTTAATAAACATCACAAAGAACTTTATGGCCTCCATATTTTATCTCAAGAAAAATTTTACCTTTGCCCACAATCTCCACTTTTGTCTTTTCACCAAAGCTCACAAAGCCTTTCTTGCTTGTATCAAGCTCCAAAAATTTACTTTTATCACCCGTCATATGATTGCTAGCACCATTGTCAAGATACCAGGTGCTTGTCTCATCAATGGAATCACCCTTTAAAGCTAGAAGCAATGACTCCTCCATGATGTCTTCCTTATACTCTATAAGTTTGGCCTCCTCCTCAACCTTCTTGGATCGGCATTCCCATGCATAGTGACCAAGCTTGTTACAAGAGTAACATTCAACTTGGGATTTGTCATGCTTGTCACCTCTTCCTCTTCTTCGACCACGGCCCCTCATAAATGGTTGCCCTCTTTTCTCAATCGATCAAGATTTCTCATCTCGTCCTCTTCCTTACCCACGACCTCGTCCGCGGCCTCGCCCTCTTCCATAACCTTGACCACGACCTCTACCACCATCTCCTTTGAAACTTGTCTTTGCTTGCAAGACTTGTTCCGGTTGCTCTTGGTTGCCACAGTTCATCCTTTCCTCGTAGGCTCGCAACGATCCATTCAATTCATCAATGGTCATGGTCTCCAAGTCTTTTGACTCCTCGATTGCTACCACCACATGGTCAAACCTTTTATTTAGAGAGCGGAGAATCTTCTCGATCAAACGAACATCTTGCATGGTCTCTCCAAGCCGCTTCATTTGGTTCACCACCGTCATGACTCTTGTAAAGTAGTCTTGAATTGATTCACTTTCTTTCATGCAAAGGGATTCAAACTCTGCCCTTTGAGTTTGAAGTCGAACTTTCTTCACCTTCTCGACTCCCATGACGGAGTTACGAAGCATCTCCCACACTTGTTTGGAGGTGGTCTCATTTGCAATCTTCTCGAACATATCATCATCCAAGCCTTGATGGATGATCGTGAGGGCATATTGATCTCTCTTCCGTTCCTTCTCCAACGCTTCCCTCTCGTTTCGCGGAAGAGCATCTTCATCTTCCGGTACTTCATAGCCTTTCTCAACAGTTTCCCAAACTCCTTGGGAACCAAGGATGGCCTTCATCCTAAGTGCCCAATTCTCATAATTGAGCTTGGTGAGCCATGGATATTGGAAAGAAAGGGAGGCTTTGGAATTCATCCTAGCTCTGATACCACTTTTTTTTGAAGGTGGTGGGACACAACACTCACAAACCAAATAGAGAAGGAAGAAGAGGAAGTTTTGATTTTTCTGAAAAATGACTTCTTACTTTTCTGCCTTGAAAGATCTCAACACCACAAGGGTATTTATAGTAGTTTTGGTACATGGATTGAGACTCTATATTAATTACTAATTCATGAACTCTATATTAATTACTAATTCATGAACTACTTGATTCATGAACTCTATATTAATTACTAATTCATGAACTACTTGATTCATGAACTCTATATTAATTACTAATTCATGAACTACTTGATTCATGAACTCTATATTAATTACTAATTCATGAACTACTTGATTCATGAATCACCAACTCCTAGATACATGAAACATAATAAATTCAAGGATACATGTATCAATAATAATTATTGCAAGTTTAATAATTAACACTTTCACCTCCCAAAATGTTCTGCAGACCCTGCCCTACCTTCCCCTACTTTTAGTTTCCTTTTCTCCCTCTCCTCCTCTTTATTTCTCCTTCTCCTCCATTCGGCCACCACCATCGCCGCCGTGCGCCGCCACCGTTGGCTGTGCCACCACCTTCATTCAGTCCCTCTCCTTCTGGGGAACTCAAAACACCCCAGCTCCCATTTTAATTCTTCCTATATTATTCCCAGCATGCAACTTTCCCCTCTTTCTTTCCTCTTTTTGGCCACCGCCGCCACCTCCGTGCGCCACCGCCGGTGCCGCCTATCCCCACCAACATTTGGTTGAACCCTAGACCCTCTCAGCTATTTTCCCTATTTTTATAACCCTTATATTATTTTATTTCAATTATTTACATATAAAAACTATTATTATTATTCTTAATATTTATATTTTAATATGCATTATTATTATTAGTATTAGTATTAATATTGATATTATTTTTGTACTTTTGTTATTGTTAGTTTATCTAAAAGCCTAGTCTTATATTACGTTAGTTTTTAATATTATTTTGATAGGAGAAAGTCTAATTTTAGCTCTTATTTCATAATAGGTAAAACTAGTCAAACCATAAGGAGGTGTAGGAGCGTGCTCCAAGACCGATGTCGTTTTAGGTAAGGAGTGCTAAGGCCTTTTATGTGCTTATGTGTATTATGTGTTTCGCATGTTATGTATCTAGTGTTTATTATTATTAAATATTTTATATGTGGTATGACTTGGAGTTGAAGTATGTTGTGCATGGTATGTGTATTAATTATGTATGATGATATGTGTTGTGTATGTGAGGAAGTCGATGTGGTTTGTGTGAGAGGAAGGATGAAAAAGGAGGATGGGGAAAGAATTTGATTAAGGGAAGTGAGTTAACCTAATTTTATGGTTTTATAAGGAATAATCTAATGTATGATTTTATGTGTGGAAGAGCAGAATTTAAGGTTTGTTTGGGAGAATCTAATTTAGGATGTTGTTTGGGAGACGGTAATTTATGATGTTATATGGGAGATTCGAATTTATGGTTGATTTGGGAGAATTTAAATTAGGATGTTAATTGGGAGAAGGTAATTTATGAGGTTATATGGAATAATCGAATTTATGGTTGTTGGGAGAATCTAATTTTTTTTATGTTCCTTGGGAAAATGTAATTTATGATATTATATAGGGGAATCTAATTTATGATTTTCTTGGGGGAATTCAATTTATGGTTTTCCTTGGGAGATTCTAATTTATGATTTTATGTGGAAGAATCTTTATAGTTTGAATTTAGGGTTTGGTATGGACAAATCTTTGGGTTTTATATGGTTTGAATTTAGGGTTTGGTATGGGTGAATCTTTGGTTTTGGTTGGATTGAATTTATGGTTTTGTATGACAGAATCTAGGGTTTGCCTTGTGGTATTAATGGATATATGTTAGTATTAGGGTTTGCATGATGATATTAAGGTTTGTATGGTGGTAATTATAGTTGTATTGTGATATTAGGATTTATATGGTGACAGTGATGGTTGTATGGTGGTATTAAGGTTTGCATGATTGAATTTAGGGTTTCACGTGGAATTTTAGGGTTTGCATGGGGAGATTAATGTCTGCATGGGTATTAAATTTACGTATGAAAAGTTGATTTGGGATGTAAGGGAGGAAGTAGAAGAGTTATTTGGGTGTTTGAATGTGTTGGGTGAAAAATAATACGTAAGACATTATAAGGGTATGGAGGTGACTGAATTAGGGTTTGGAGTGATTGACTATGGTTGTGGAGGTCAATTAGGGTATGTGGTGTTTGATTAGGGTCTTTGTGTTATCATGTGTATGTGGTGATAAAGTGTAATTATGATGTGTGAAGATTTATGCATGTTTAGGGTAAAAATCTTTGAATAAGATACTTAAGACATTAATCACATAAAGTGAAAGATGTTGAGCCGGGCCCAGACCGATCCACCGGCATAATAGTGGCAGGGAATATTTCCCTCGCGACCGATCCACCGGCTATAATAGTGGCAGGGCATGTACCCTCGCGACCGATCCATCGGCAATAATAGTGGGGGATCCCGAGCTCAACAAAATCAAACCCTACAGTTGCTAAGATATGGGAAAGATACTAATTACTTACAGTGGAACACCGTGCGAGAAGGGGCCAGACCGATCCACCGGCATATAATAGTGGCAGGGTATGTTACCCTCGCGACCAATCCACCGGATAAAATAGTGGGGTTCCTGTGCTCACATGGATTGATAAAAGACATGGTGTGAATCGAATTCTGATAAGAGATCAATTAAATGATTACTCTAGACTACAATTGGACCTTTGTACTTTTACCTGGTTGATCATATGCATTTATGATTGTGTTCTTCTATTTTTCTGCATGGCTTATGTGTTTATGTGTTGGCGTTAGTGATCAAGTCACCTTACTCAGGTTTTAGATCTACACCGATGTTGGGGAGCAGACCTCTTGTGCAGGTTTTAGATCAGAGACTGTTTTGGGGTGGCAGGCCTGACTTGAGTGAGTAGGCAATCCGGAATTTGACCGATCGGGTTTTATCTTGTTTAAATGTATTTCTATTTGGAAGTTACAAGTGTTAATAAACGTTTATGCGTACTCTGATTTTGTTGTATGATCTTTTGAATTCTTTTATGAATTGTTAATTTGAATTTAACGTAAATCTTTTCTTTAGCCTTAGCACTTGGTACTGGAACGGTCGGAGAGAACCGGTCTGGTACGAAGTGTGGCGGTAACATTCCCAGAATTCACAGGTTTTAAGTGTTTCTATCTTAATTGCTTCCGTTTTAAAGAAAAAAAATTAGTGAATTTTGGGGTGTTACATTAGTGGGATTATAATTCATGGTATTCTTATTAGGTACCTTTAGAAAAATTTAATGAGTAAATTGGAATGATTATGTTATAATTCCATATTCTTTACATAAATGGATTAACTTAATGGATGGATTAAAACTTAGCTAAGCATTAATGGAATTTCCATCACCTGTTTAAATGGTAATGATGGTTAAGTTGGAACGATTATGTGGATGTGTTACCTTAGTTATTATGTGGGTCTTATTTGGTAACAATACCTTAAAGTGAAAGATGATCGAGTAGTACAAGGGTCTAGATTACCTAATCATTAATTAGTTATTGGGGTTAGTTTGCCTTATGGCCATTTTTTTTTTGGTGCCTTTGGGTAGGATTCTAGTAAATCCTAGTACCTTACCTACTCTAAACATTAATAATGAAGCAGGAGGTATCATACTAAAAGGTCTGGTCACCTACATGGTTTATTTAGCTTCGAACATCAATAATGGTCATTGGTGGTTATTTATCTTCGACAATGGTTTATGTCCATTATTTTTTTACTTGGATTTGGCCCAGAATTTATGTCGCTTGGTTGGTATGGATTGTATGGTATATGAGAGCATGGGATGGCAATCTTGTCCATTGCTCAAAAAAGGAATAATGGATCATAAATGATTAATCTATTGGAACATGTAACTTGGAAAATGCATCAAATGGGTAATTTATTTAAGTGGATAGTAGAAGATAATAGTGAGTGGTGGAATAACTCGTTATTAATGAAATATTGTTATCCATGATATCTGTGTTGTGTTAATAAGCATGACAAGTTATGATTTGTATAAGTTCTTTCATGGAATTAAGTACTAATTCATTCTATGATCATGATGGAGAATGTAAATATAATTGTACCATGTTAGTACGATTTTGTGTTTTAGTATGATCTCTATTTTTTTTCCTTAGGCTTTGTATGCTTGTAGCTCTTTTTAAGAAGATAACTTAGCTTAATTAGTAAGTAGCTTACCAATGTGTCTATTTGTATGGTAAATCGCTCGGTCCAATGAGTAGAGGACCATGATAAGGTTTTTGAGGATGGTTAGTATTTAGTCTACTTGTGTTGGGTTTGGAGGCTTGAGAGCGTGGACATTCCAAGATCTTTTTAGGCCCTTAATAGACTAGAGTTTTGGGGATTTCCCTACTTATGTTTCATCTCTTTTTTTTTTATCACTTTAGCTATTACGTACTAATATATGTTTCATTTGTTTTGGGACCCAATATGACCCCATTTGTAAACACTTAATATCAATATTTCTATAATATATGTTTTACGCACTCTATTTCTTGTTTTGGACGAGAAATTACATCTTAATATATGTTTAATTTTCCTTGTACCTAACATAAGACGAGCAATGGGTGTCTATCATGTATTAGGTGCTGCGGTAATATTCTATTTTTCTAAGGTGTATTTGGTATTTTCCACTTATGCAATATTTTAAAATAAAATTTTTCGATAGTAAAAAATTGGGGTATTACAAATGACGTGGTTAATGAGAATAAGAAAGGATTAAGGCTAACCATTATGCAAAATTTGTTACAATCTTAATTATAGGATTTAGCAATTAAAATAAAAAAGTTAAATATTTAATATGTTGGCATAGACTATAATGGCTAGTAAAAATATTAGAAGTCAAATGAATAATATTGGTAATCAAGGAGCAGACTAGTGGATAATTAATATGTCTAGTGATTAAGAATTTTTCCATTAGTGGTGATAAAGGAATAGGATCATTGGTGATTAATGGAAGAGCAAAAGCATGGTCATAGACATGAATTAAGACATTAAAACACCATTAAAAAGTGTTTTGAAATTTATAATGCCGAACCAAATATGTCCCCAAAAGGAGACTGAAGCAGATCAAATTATCCAAACAAGAACACAAATCGAATAAGATAGGTGGCATGTACAACAAATTTAAGACTCCAAGTTGAAAGTAACCCATAGAAAATGAACAATACCCCACTTGATCCAAGCTTGGGAAAATTTTCTAAAAATGTTAATGCGTTATGAAAATATTAAAAACTTTTTTGAAAACATTGATATTAGGTGAGATAAGTCTTGAACCTAATAAAATAAAACAAGATAGACATGGCTCCAATGAACAAACTTTAGCCATCGTACCCTATTTTATGACCACTCTAAATAATATGTCTACAGTCATTCTTATAGAAGGTGGCTAACCTTCACAATCACATAGATGAGTCCATCAAGTGTGTACTGATCACACCACCAAATCATTGGTTATGGAACTCATTAAGAACTTCATGTCTAACTTCAAAAACCTAGTATAACTAACAGGAAACATAATTTAATTGATAATTACATGAAATTTATTCATGAACACAAATATAAGAGGTTGTGAACATATGAATTCATTTGGCCCATTAAATTTGCTATGCATATTAGATGTGACCTCATCACATCTAACCAAATTGGTTATCTATGATAAGCCTCTATACATGTGCAAATAAGAAAAGGGAGTTTTCTAGATCTTGAAATAAAGCAAGTTAAAAATGGAAAATAGTAGAATCATATTGCATAATCCCAAAAGAAATGAAAGAAGAAGATGATGAAGTACATATGGCACACTACATTTCTTGTATGACCAAATACATAATTATTCTTAAATAGACCTCAATAGCACTCAAGTTATGATATCTTATCATAGGACCATAGCTTAATAGAAGGAGGCTTGTATACGATAATCTTACCTTCACCATACGAACATCAAAACTAGTAAAAAAAAGAATAATTATCGTATATAGCATCTACACATCATACAATGTGTATCAATCAAATTCATAATAAATCAATAGATTGATCATCGACACATGAAAACATATATGTACCCAACATGCATGTGCACAACGAGGAGCACAATCCTTGTTGAGATTTTAGTTAATCATTCATGAGATGAATATAGATAAAGGCTTCAGCTTGTATTTTAAATATTAACCCAGGATTTGACTTAATGTATCAGTTGGTACCCAGTTGGACCAATCTTATCAGTCAAAGTGTGGATATCCAATCAGCCTAGTCTAATTGATCCAACGATGGTTAGATCAAAAGGTAATTTAACTGATTAATTGATTCAGTATGACTACAATACAACCAATCCAAATGGTATTACTATTCACTAAATTTAGACTCAAGGCTTAAATGATAGGTAAAAATGAAGCCTTGCTCACATTTCTATTTATACCAAGTTGGGATAGTTCAACCAATTATTTAAATTTTCTTGTTTCTATCCTAGGGACATATTTAGTGTCAATTTTCATTATACATTATGTCCTCAAATAACCAAAAATAAATAATAGCATTTTCCAATTTCCTTAATCAAATTATTCATCTACTGTTAACTTCGGTATACATGTCCGCTTGGAAGGTTTCAAAGACAATATTACCTTTGCCGAGGTAAACACATATCTATTTATAGAATGTATATGATTGCTTTCAAAATCTATTTAGCATCATATTATCCCTCCAAAATTGGAGAATGCCGAAAATAAGATAATACCTAGTCTATGGTAGCCCGAAGTGTATTCCACTGTTCTTTGTTTGGACTATGTGCATTCTTTTAAATTATGGAATAGTTCATTAGTTGCATAACAATTCCTAGGACCTTATCATACTTTATTTTATCAATGCAATAAGATCCATTCTTCTATAGGGCCACACTCAGATCATAAGGAGTTATTATCAGCTCTTCATCATAATAGTTAAATTTCAAGATTTTTGTAACATAATGTGACTGACTAAGTTTAAAGCCATATCATTCCTACTTTCATACCCAATATCACACCAACTTCACCAAGATATTTAGTATCAAAAATAGATTTAAGCATGCTTTTATTCGTATCAACAACTAACATACTAGTGCGGTAATACCCCCAAAATTTACTACTAAAAAAATTTATTTTAAAAGTTATATGCGGAAGCAAATAAGATAAATTTTGGGGATGCTACCATGAAACTTAGTACCATACTAATTTTCCTCCACCATTCCCATACCAAGTGATAAGTTTGAAAATGTACTTTACACTACTCAAAGATACAATCATAAAATAGAGTAGCGTAATTGTTAGATTACAAGAAATACAATCCACTAATAGTGGTTACAAAAGAAAGTCATTAAAAAACGAAGCATAAAAGTTTTAAGGATAACCCAAAAATCTTTCTAGATAGTCCTCAACTCTTAACCCAAAATTAAATCTTGAATAGAACTTGTGAGCTAACCTGCAAAGTCCACTACCTAATGAATAAGCAGATGCCCAAAAAAGGAACACTTTAGTACTGCATGCAATACATCAGTTGCTACATGTCAAACACATGAACAAGAAATTCCACGTATATAAACTGAAATGCAATAATCATTTCAAATGGCTACATGTATCAAGATTATACGCCATAAAGGCTCATTCACTTAGAAATAATAGAACTTACCAAGGGAGCGTCCAACCGATGCTCTTTGTAATATAATTAGAGAGCCAACATCATACTCAACCATGTACACCATCCACTCAACCCAAAGGTAAGCCTTACTGTACATCAATATAATACCAAATTCAATCCATTAGTAGGTGGTAATAATTCATTCATTATTATTTGGACTCAAGCTATTAGTTTAGAATTTAGTCATCTCTCAAATTATATCTATGTAGCTTCAACAAATCTACTATTCTCACCAATGGACCATTAACTATATAATACAACCCTAGACAGTACGTGGAGCTAGCAAAAGTTAACCCGACCTGCTCAACCCAACCTGATATACCCCAAAACCCTAATTTAGAAAATTATGTTAAAATAGGGATTTATTAGAAAAATTAAGTAAATAAATTATTTTATTAAAATAAGGGGAAATATTTAAGGAAACGTTAAGAGGAAAAAAAATAAAGAATTTAATTAGAAAAAATTAGAGTATTTTGCTAATTAAAATAGAATTTAGGAAAATTTACTCAAAATATCCTAAATTATTATAAAAAGGAAATTTAATTATTATTTTACTAAATATTATTATTTTAAAATTTCTAAAAATACTAAAATATTCTAAATACCCCAACCAACCTATTTTTTCTTTTCCCTTTTTCCTTTTTCTCTTTTTTCCCTTTCATTTTCCTTTTTTTCCCTTTCTCTCCTTTCTCCTTTTTCTTTTTTCCCCTTCTTCCCTTATATTGGGCTATCCCCCTCACAATCTAACTCTCCTCCCACTCTTCTCTCCTTCGCTTGGCCCATCCCATGTCATCATTTTTTCCCCTTCTTAGCTGCTTAGTTCTCCCCTTTTTCTTTCTTTTCTTTTTGTCCCCCAGATCGGTCGGCCGACCCTTTCTTATTCTTCTTCCTCCCTCTCCCCCCACACATTGCAAGTGACTTGCAACTCTGTGCTATACCACTAGCCTAGCCACGATACCGCCTCCCTGCCACCACATCTCTCTCCCTCGTCCTTTTCCTTTCATTTTCTAACCCTAACTTGCCATGTACTCCTCTCATGCATGCCCTTCTTCCCTTTTTTTCTCCTTCCCGACCCAAATCGCAAGCTTGTACTGGCTTGCCATACCTACCCCCTCTTCATTTTCCTCCTTTGTCTTATCCTCCCACTATTAGCTAATAAAAACCCCTAACCAACCCCTCAATTGGCCTTCTTTTCCTACCTAGAAAAATTCACCCCCTTGCACCACCACAACTTCAGACACTACTACCGCCACTTATGCCCAAACAAGCCCAAAACAACTACAACCTCCTCCATACATCACCCTCCACTGAACAACACCACTCACCATCTCTAATTCTCCCTATGTGAACTACCTCATCCATGCAAAGTTGGATGCTCAATCTGCCACTTTGCACCCCTCACCACCCTTCTCACCGCCATGCACCGCCATCCCCGCTGCAAGCACCACTTCTCCTACCTCCCAAAAAACTGAGTAAAGCCCCCTCTACCTATCCCTACCTTTCTTTCCCTCTGCCTCCCTCTCCTTCACCCTTCCTTCCCCCTCGACCACCATCGGCCACCACAGTAGCCACCACTAGCACCACCCCTTCTACTATGCCACCACAACCATTCTAACCCTCTCAACCCAAAGAATCCACCACTACCACAATCAACCTCTCACTCTCCCTCTTCTTGCCCCGAAATCCACCTCTCCAACCCCACTTCCTCCTCCACCACTGGCCCTAGGTTGTGCCCTAGCTTCCCTAAACTTTAAACATAATTAAAGTAATGGTCTTTTATTATTGTTGTTGTTATTGTTGTTTTTGTTTTTGTTGTTGTTGTTGTTGTTAGCATAAGTATTATTATGACCCTAGTATTATTATTAATAATATTCGAACCATTATTATTATTATTATTATTAGTAACTTGGGCATTATTATTAAGAATGCTATTATTAACATAATTATTCGACACCCTGTTATTATTAATATTACTTTGATTCGAAGTACTATTATTATTATTATTATTATTGTTGTTGTTGTTGTTATTATTATTATATTATTATTATTATTATTATTATTATATTATTATTATTATTATTATTATTATTATTATTACCACCTATATCACTAATATTACTACTACTATTATTATCATTATTGTCACTATTTTACTGCTACTACTACTACTACTACTACTACTATTACTACTACTACTACTACTACTACTACTACTACTATTACTACTACTACTACTACTACTACTACTACTACTACTACTATTATTATTATTAATATTATTATCATTATTATTCAGGTTATTACTAGTATTATCACTATTATTATTATTATTATTATTATTATTATTATTATTATTATTAAAGCTATTATCTTTAATAATATAAATATTGCTAATAATACTTTAATATGGACCAATATAACTACCAAGACCTATTTTGACTAGTAGTAGCATGATTAGTTACTTTAAGAATAATACTCTTACTTTTACTTATAAAACTACTACTATTATTATTATTAACCCTAATTCTAGGCTATGATAAGAGTGAGGTAAGAAATAATGATAATTTTAGTTAGAGGAAAGTTAACCCTTAGTATTTCCCTCTTATAGGTGAACCAAGCCAAATCCCTAAGGAGGCGTAGGAGGGTACTCTAAGCCCGATGTCGTGTTAGGTAAGGATGTAGTTAAGTCCGATTATGTGTATTATGTACTTTTTATGCCATGTGTTATGTTATGTTGTGTACCTTAAATTATTATGACTTCTTACTTGTAGCATAGTGCAAATTTAAGGTACGTTTATGTTACCTACTTATGGCATGTGTAAAATGATGCATATGTTATGCTTATGGTATTATGTGATGTGACCCTCTAAGACATGCATGCTAGGATGGTTTAATAATATATTATAGGGTGAAAGGATAAAAAGAGGGAAAGGGAAATGAATTGACTAAAGGGAAATGAGAATGACTCAATTATCTCATGACCCATAAGAGGACAAATAAAAGGAAAATATGGACAAAATAAGAGAGTGGAGTGGATCTTGCATGAGGAAGTTTAGGGTTTTCATGAGATGGATGGTGCTTGCATGGGGATGATCCTTACATGTGAAAAGTTAAATTGAGGTCCAAGTAAGGTGAGGGAAGCATTATTTGGGTGATTGGAGTCCTTAGGTGAAAAATAATACGTAGGTTGGTATAATGGTGTATGGGGAGCTTGGTTAGGGTTTGGGAGGAAAAACCTACGTGGAGGAGATTGTGAAAAGGAAAAGTAATGGAGAGGAGTGGAATATGGGAGAAGAGTGAAAGCATATCACATAGAGGGTAAGTGTGGGTGTCATGTAGAAGAAGGAATGGTAGGTGAATAATGGAGAGATGACATATAATAAAAGAGAGGTGCTAAGGTTTGGGGTTGCCAACTAGGGTTTTGTAGTCACATATGTAAAATAAGGCGTAAAGGGGAATTATTAGTGTTTAATCTAAGTGAGGTGATGTGTTGGGGGTAAAGGAGCTTTAGTTGTGTGGGATAGAGGAAAGTTGGGCCATATAGGCTAAATTAGGGTTTTTCGGGGAAGACCCTTAAGGGAGCTAGTGAGTTGACCTTTGATGGCATAGGGAAATGGGGCTTGACCCACATACTTAGGAGTTGGGTATTTTTGGCAAGTAAGAGAAGAGGTAAAAGATGTCTAGATGTGTTAGGAGGTGTAGAAGTCCTAAGATATGGGACGGGCCCCTCTTAGGAGAATAGGAATAAATAAATTATGTGAGTGGGTAGTCCAAAGAACATGCATGTCTAAGGTGAAAACATATATTGAATAAGACACAGTTAAGATACTAAAAGCAAAAGATTATTGAGCTAGGCCCAGACCAATCCACTAGCATAATAGTGGCCCGGTGTCGGGGTGCTCTAGAAACCGATCCACTGGCATATAATAATTGTCAACTACATTCTGCCCTATACGTTTCCAATCCACTAGCTATAATAGTGGGGGATATCGAGCTCAAAAAACCAAACTTTAAGTTATGATAATACATGGGGAAGAAACTAAGTACCTATAGTGGAACACTTTGAGAGTCGGGATCAAACCGATCCACCAGCATAATAGTGGCCAGAAGTATCTTACACAAGAGATTGATCCACCGACGAATAATAGTGGTCAAGAGCATTTTGTTTTGTATGTTTCCTATCCATCGGCTATAATAGTGGGATTCTCGTACTCCCATAGACTTATAAAGATCATCGTGTGAAATGAGTATATTGACCAAAGATCTAATGAATAAGCTTAACCGGACTGTGACACGGCCTCTACTATTTACATTGCTTGTATGTTTATTAGTATGATCATGCTTGTATTATATGTCGTTCTATTTATGACCTTAGTTGCATGGTTACCTTTCCCATTACGTAACATACTGACCACCCGCTTCATGGGTGCTGCTCATTTCCACTAGCAAAGGGCTCTGCTGAGTTTGTGTAGGTAGGAGATGCCATCTTCCATGCCTATGATACTTATGAGGCATCAAGCAAGGCTGAGAGTTGATCTTTGGACTTAGCATGGGGGACTAGGAGCAATGTTGGTTGGACTCTCTTTTACCTTAGTTTACTTATGTATCATTTCATTTTATTTTTGTTTTAACATACTATACCTCTTATCTCTCGTGGGAACTTTGGTTACATACTTTATTGGGTTGTATAACTTTTAACACGCAATCTAATTTTCGTGTTATAAATATTTTAGTTTTATCTCTATTTTAAGTTGTTTAATATTCTTATCAAATTATCCATAGCATTGTGGTTAGTATGAGACCGACCAAAGGTAAGGCTTGTACCTATTATAGTGGTAGCACCCCTCGTACTTGTGTTTGTTTTAATTAAACAAAAAGTTTCAACTATAATTTTTGGGGGTGTTATAATATGGTATCAAAGCTGGTTTCGACTACTCTTCTAATTTCAAACTAATCAAGCTGATACCACAATTTGGTATTAGAGCATTGGTTCTGAGAACCACACTTATTTTCAAAGAAAAATTTGATTTACAAAGTTTCTCAAGATTTTGAAGTGTTTTCAAACCCAAAAGGGCCTTTTCATTTTAAGAATTTTGAGTCCGGGCCATAGTGAGGAACGAAAGGGTAGACTAGGGATTTTCCAAAGAGGGAAATAGCATAAAATAAATTACATCAAAGTATTGGGTTTGCTTCTAACACCACTCTTCTGTTGCAGCTTCTCTTGATGACGAACAGTTGAGTATCATGCCTAGAGGAGGCATTTGAGACCTTCATGGAGTTCATCCAGTGCCAGGCCCAGGTGCCGACCCCATACCCCCATCACTCTTACGGCACTAGTGAGGACTGGCTCCAAAGGGTCACTCAGCATCACCCTCCAACCTACTCTAGCATGGAGGACCCGATGGTTGTTGAAGGGTGGATCCGGGATAGGGATCACACCTTCAAGGCATCCGGCTACCCTCCAGCTCGGTATCCTAGCATAGCTGCATTCTTCTTGAGAGGTGTAGCAGATGCCTGATGGGTAGAGTATCGTGCCCAAGACGATCCTCCGATGACTTGGGAGGTATTCAAGACCTCCCTTTGCTCCAAATTCTAGCAGAGAGCCTGAAGAGGGACAAGCACCGAGAGTTCATGCATCTCACCCAAGGATTGATGATAGTCTGCTAGTACCATGCTCGTTTCACTAAGCTGCTTCATTTTTCCCCAATGATTGCTACCAATAAGTCCACAGTGGTGTTCCAGTTTGAGTAGGGGATATACTTCAACATCCACCAGATGATGGGTGTAGTGGCCTTCACCGACCTAGCCACCCTACATGAGCACACCTGCATCGCCACCACCCTAGTCTAGGAGCAAGCTGCCATCCTCGAGAAGAGGAAACCCAAGGGTCAAATTTCTAGGAGCAAGACCCAACCATGGTCAAGAGGACCAATGAGAGCCTCACTGAGAGAACACAATAGAGGTCAGGGACCCCCGAGGGGATCCACATACAGACATTATAGTCGGAGCCACAGTGGAGTGTGTAGGAGCTGAACAAAGACCTGGCAGCTCTAAATAGCATCACGATGGTCCGAGAGTTCCTAGATGTATTTTCAGAGGAAATACTAGGTATAGCCCCAGTTTGAGAGATTAACTTCAAGATTGAGCTAGTGCTTCAATAGGTAATACTAAGGCACTAACCCCTATTATCATATTTAACATCAATTAATACCTATCATACATGTTTATTAGGATAATCACCACTTTACATGCAAAATTACCAAAATTTCCCTAGGCCATATTTTATTGATTATCAAGCTCAAATAAGTGATACCAAGACAATAAACTCCTATCATCATGTTTAATATCATTTTATACCTATCATGCATGTTTATTAGACTAACCACCTTATCACATGTAAAATTACCAAAATACCCATAGATCATTTAATATTAGTAACCATACCCCATATGCATTACTAACAACATAAACCCCTATTCTCATACTTAGCACCAATTACCACTTATTATGCATATTTATTAAGTTAACTCCCATTGCACATGCTAAATTACTAAAATGCCCCCAAGTTATGAAATATTGATAATCACGCCCAACCATGAATTACTAACACCACAAAACCTTTATTAGCATACTTAGCACCAATTGTTACTCATCATGCATATTTATTTAGGAAATCCCCACTTCACATGCAAAATTACTAAAATGGCCCTAGAACAAAAAATATTATCATTCATGATGGAATAATTATTTTCAATGCCACCAACTCCCATTATCATTTTCAACACCACATAACACTTAGCATACATTTCTATTAAGCTGATCACCACCATACACTAAAATTACAAAAATATCCCTAGGCCATAAAATATTAATATTTCTACTAACACATACATTTATAATCCACCAAACTTCCATCTCCACTCTTAGAAACATTCATAACACATTAGGCCTCCTATTTAGGTTTAAACATCATAATGTACCCAAATGACCAAATTCCCCTATGGCTCATATTAGTAATATTTTCACTACAAGTGTCCACACTCACTTATTATAGCATGTGTATACAAATAACACCCATCATCAACATTAGCACTTTTCTTAATCACCCTTTCACACATATCACATCATATACAAGATAACATGATTTTTTTTTTACTTTCCAAGATAACATTAATAATCATGGGATTGTTAGTAATGCATCATATTTTCATAAATCATATACCAAAAATTCTAATGTGCCAACATACAATAAACCATATATTTTAGTGGGGTATAACGGTTACCTTATCGTCAATAAAGATCAAACTTCATAGGTATCCCAGTTTACAATGCTTAAGGTCCATTTAATAAAATTTTATTCCTGAAATAATGTCACAAGTGAAATATTAATAATAGATAAGTAAAAGAATGATTTTTATTAAAAATATTTATTAAATATAATATTACCAAACTATATTATACCTCAATATTAGCTAAAATTTAGCCACAATTATACAACATAACTCATGCTGACTATGCAGCATGAGCCATGAAAATGGGGAGAATGGACGACGGAAAGGAAAAGGGAAGAAGGTGGAGGCTCAATTAAGGCTCGAGGGAGGTGGTAGAGAGTTGTTGGGGCTAGTTGTTGGGTGCAAGGGTGAGGAGGTAGGCGGGTGCGGCAGCTCGGGGTGGTGGAGACCACAGTGGTGGATGCAAAAGAAAGGTGCTGAGAAGGGAGTTGAAGAGGAAGAAAGGAAAAGAAGAAAAGAAGGGAAGGGGAGAGGTAGGGGTTCGGGTAAGGTGGTGCAAGGGGATGTTGGGGTGGCGTCAGGTAGCTGAGGGGAGGCTATGGTGGCGGCGAAATAGAGGGGGAAATGTGGAAAAGGGTGGGGGTGCAAGGGGAGTCGAAGGGGATAATGAGAAGAAAAGGGAGGGGTAGGCTGTTAGGTGGCCAGTTCTGGCTGCTCGGGCAGTGCAGTGAGGAGGTAGGATATAAGAGAGGATGTTGTGGTGGCTGGTTGAGTGGCAGAGATGGAGAAAAGGAATGTCGAAGGAAAAATAGGGGAGAAAAAGGTGAGAAAAAGAAGAAGTAAGAATCGGGGCAGGGAGAGGGTGAGCTTGAGGAATAGAATGGGTAAAGAAAAAGAAGAGAAGGAGAAGAGAAAGAGAAAAGGAGAGAGGGAGGCGTGTAGTGTGCTAGAAGGGGGTGTAGATAGGCGGCTGCCATGGCAAATAAGGGTGGATGGAAATGGAAGGAAGGAGCATGTAGGGAAGGAATGTAGGGGAATGCAAGGGAAAAAATGGAAAAAGGAAAAAGGGATGGTAAGGGAGGAGGGTGGTGCTGGGGCCTCTAGCCGGGCATGGATGTTACAGGATGGTAGGTGTGGGGCATAGGAGGAAGAAGAGGAAGGTTTGAAATAGGGAGGGGGTTATTTGGCTTAGGTGTGCAGGCAAGGAGAAGGGAGAAGGTGTAATACCCCGTAATTTTGAACAATAATAATAATAATATAAAGTCGGCAACAATAATAAGATATATAAGGAAACTTATATATGTATATTATTTAAATGATAAGACTAAGTTTTAGATAGCTATAATAGTTAAATGATCGAGATTTAAATTATATTATTTTATTGCGTATATAGATAGCAAGTAAATAATAGGTTGCTAATAGAGTTTAATTAAGTAATGTTGTTATACGATATAGTTAATGTGCTATTAGTAAATGGGCCTTTTTAATTAATTAACCACTTCTAGAATTCTCTAAAGATAAGTTACCTTCTTCCATAACCCTAACAACCTCCCATTATTATAAATACATGGTTAGCTTCTTGTAAGCCGTGTAGAAGCCGCACACAAGGGAATAAAATAACAAAAAAGAGAGTGGTTTTATACAGAATAACCATCCATTCCTCTAATATAATTGGTGAAGGTAACCTACACACTCTTATTTTTCTTATTATTTTGTACCTATGTTCTGATTTTTTTGGTTAAGACTTTCGATTCTTTTTGTGGTATGTTACTTTTAGTTTATTATTATTATAACATCTATAAATTGGAGCACATATGACATGCATGAAATAATTCCAGATTACTGAATTGTTGATGTTAAAATATGAGTCAGAATCAGATATGTATATACGCAATATATAGTATACTTATCTAGATTGATGTGAGAAAATTTCTACAGCACACTTAGGCTCGTAGTTCCATAACATGGTTAATGGATTCAAATTTCTTGTAAGTATTATAGTAGGCCATTTATAATTATCTATTAATAGGTAAGGTTTGGAAACAAATTTGGTTATCCATTAGCATTGTCCAACATCTTTTCGGTTAATTCATGGTAACAATAATAATGAATATACTATAAAAGGGTGATAATTAAATACTAGCTAGTATAGTAATATATTTAATCAGTTCCTCATTTTTATATATAACAAATAAAGATCTAGGATAAATAAGTTGGTAAAATGGCAGTCGGTAACATTACTAGTAGATTAATTCTAACATAGAGTCGACACGGAGCCTGGAGAACGCACCTGGAACGTGCCTTTAGGGTTCCACGCTGGTTTCCATGGCTCGAAACAAGAAAAGATCGATTACTGTTGGGCGGTCGCCATCGTCGAAGAAGGAGGGGCACAGGGTTTTGGTCTCAACAAGGCTGGAAGGTTCAGTCATCGATAGAGTTTCTCTGGAGCATGGTTTAGAGGTCGCGGAGGAGGGCTGCATCTTTAATGGAATGACTTCATCCCCTCATCTTCCGGCCAACGAGGGTTTGCATTCGGTCGTGAAACCTCGTGCGATGCTTGGTTCTGGTTCTGGGGATCAAGAAGATTCGTAGGCGGTCTTGAAGCTTCGTGAGTTGCGTGGTTCTGGTCCTAGAGATCAGGGTGATTCGCAGGCAGTCGTGAAATCTCGTGCGATGTTTGGCCTTGGGTCTGGGGTTTAGGCTAATTTGCAGGCGGTCTTGAAACCGTGTGTGATGCTTGGTTCAGGTTCTGGGGATCAGGGTGATAGAGCAGGGGCGGTGGAAGTGGAGGGTCTTCCTGCGATGGAGGGTGGGACTCCGTCCCTTCCATTTCCTACCCCGGCGGCTACGCAGGTGGTTAGGAAATTTGATACGCTGCATTGTTGTGGTCCTGTTTCTCCTATTTTCAATGCAAAGGAAGTGGATGAGGAGAGTATCTGTAACACCCCCAAAATTCACTACTGAAAAACTTCGTTTTATTTAAAAGATAATAGCGGAAGTAGATAAATAAAATGTGAACTTTGGGAGTATTACCGCCACACTTAGTACTAGACCGGTTCACTCATACTGTTCCAGTACCAAGTGCTAAGGCTAAGAAAATGAAATACAATTCGAAAGACATTCAACATGCATAAATCAGAGTAAATTGCAAGCTTCAACATATTTAAATCAGAGTAGCGCATCAAATCGTTTTCAGGAATAAAATCCACCAATGGTGGTTACTTTAACAACGTTAACATTTAAAACCGAGAAATTAAATGAGAAAGAGAAAAAGCCATGATACCGGAAAATTCCTTACTCTCTTTTCCCGTAGCCCACTTGAGTAGCACCTGAAAATACCTGCAAGGGCACTGCCCATTGAATAGGCAGGGGCCCCATAAAGGGAATCCCTTCAGTACTACGGTACTGAGTAACCCTTTAATACCACACTTAAAGATAGGCCCGCATACGACACATAATGCAAGCCACACACATATAAATAATGAGAGATGCATACATAACAATGACAAACATAATACTTTATAAGTCACGATCGATACTTTGGGCCTTAAGCCATTATTCTGTCATTAATCCATCAATATCATACTTTTTATCCATGTGAGTGCCAGAACCCCACTATTATAGCCGGTGGACCGGAAGGTATACGCTCAGGGCAGAACGCCTCTGACCACTATTATTACCGGTGGACCGGAAGATAAACACACAGGGCAGAACGCACCTGACCACTATTGTTTGCCGGTGGACCGGTCTGGCCCCGACTCACATGGTGTTCCACTATAAGTGATTAGTATTTTTCCATAATCTTATTCACATACACAACTGATTTTATTGAGCTCGGGACCCCCACTATTATTGCCGATGGACCGGAATATATATGTAATCATCATTCAGGGCACAACGCTCCTGGCCACTATTATAACCGGTGGACTGGTACTCATAATCACATACCAGGGCAACATGCTCCTGGACCACTATTATATCCGGTGGACCGGTACTCAATATCTCATACCAGGGCAACACGCTCCTGGACCACTATTATAACTGGTGGACCGGTACTCAATATCATAATCATCTGGGCCCGGCTCATTAATATTCCACTTTCAATAATAGTATATTTCCTTTATTTAATCAGCACTTCAATCATATTTATTTGCCTCGATTGGGATATCGATAACCCGGGACACAAAGGTACACCGGTCGTACTGGTGCATATCAGCTACTCAGTACCCTTCAACCATGAACCCAAGGACGCAAAGGTATCTTGGTCGTACTAGTGCATAAAGCTAACTCAGTACCCTACCGACAAGGACACCTAATCCATAAGTATGCATAACCCCTAACTAGGTCCGTAGAGCTAGGAAGAGTAAGATATAGGGCCTGGCTGGGGCATAAAGGCACACCAGCAAATACCAGAATAATTGTGGACTAAACCACGTCCTTAGGGTAGCGACCCCTAAGGAGTCACCATTCCCGATCTCGAGGTCTTTCACTTTAAGTAATAGTGTCTTAATTAAGGTGATCACGAAAAGCACGATAATCCGATACTTATTCACTTTCAATCGTTTCGATATCATTAATCGTTTCTTATTCAGAGGATTATTCAGGATGTCACAGAGAAACCATCAAGGCCATACTAATCATTAGATACTCTTACTTGGCTAATCAGCATTATTTAATCATATTAATATTCCACAATCTCAAAGGCATGTTAGGTACAAACCACTCATTTTCCCTTTACTTATATAATTGTTAAGTATCCATTCCTTACTTGATAAATTACCACATTACCCTTAAGGTTGCATAATTACCAAATTACCCCTTGTCCACTTTAGATTACCAAATTGTCTCCTACACTTTTTAAATCACCATTCACCCCTCATAATTACTACACTTATCATATTTCCCTTTTGGTTGGTTATATTACCAAATCGCCCTTCTCCTTTGTTATAATTACTAAATTGCCCTTGAGTTGGATAAGTTACTAAATTACCCTCCTTCATTATCATGATTACTATTTTTCCCCTTTAGTTGGTTAAATAATTATCACTTTATTCCATAATTGGCTAAATTACCAAATTGCCCCTTTAGTTGAATAAATTACCAAATTACCCTTCTCCTTTATCATAATTACCATTTTACCCCTCTCAATTATTTTAATTGCCATTTACCCTTTTTAATTATCACAAATCCCAAATTACTCTTCTTCATAATTACCAATATTAATTTACCCTTTTTCATAATCAAAAATACTATATTACCCTTCTCCATTATTAAAATTACCATAATGCCCTTTAATTGGTTAATTTACCAAATTACCCTTCTATAGTATCATACTTATCCAATTGCTCTTCTACAATCATAATTTAATTGCTAAATTATCTTTTGTTGTTATCATAATTACCAAGTTACCCCTTACTCCCAAGTTTACCATAATATCCTTTCATTTACAAAATTACCATTTTACCCCTTACATCTAATTTTACCATAATATCCTTTTATTTATGAAAATTACCACCATACATCTTTTACTTCACAAATTACTATTTTACCCTTTCACATCCAAGATTACCATCTTTATCTTTCCTTACATAATTACCATTTTCCCCTTCTTTTCCAATTTACCATATTACCCCTTTACTTATAAATTTCCACTTCGCCATTCACTTATAAAATTTACCATATTACCCTTTACTTATGAAATTACGATTTTGCCCCTATACCTCCAAAATTACCATAATGCCCTTTTTACTTGAACAATTACCATAATGCCCTCCTTCATCCAAAATTACTATTTTACCCCTACTTCTAAAATTACCATTTTACCCTTCTTTCTCACAACTTACAATTTTATCCTTTACTTGTAAATTATCATTTAACCATTTAATCATAAAATTTCCATATTAATCTTTTATCTCAAAAATTACCGAAATACCCTTTTCACTTATAAAATTTCCACTCAACCCCTTTATTCACCATTTTTATGAATTTACTAACACTACATAAAATAATGATATTAATACTTCATTTTTATCATCTAAGTCCACCAACTTGTCATTTTTCAATATAATACTCATTAGCAACTACACACATTGATTTATTTACCTCATAAGCATAATTACTAAAATACCCTTAAACAATAACATCATTCATGCATTAACAACATGGTACATCATAAACAAGTGTTTAACATTCCAACTCCTTCTTTATTTAACATACCTACATATGGCACAAAAGTTATCATGCTTTTTCTCTTTAACAAACAATATAAGAAACCATAAACATATCATGCTAAGCATACAAAACATGCATAAAATCATACTAAACCCTAAATGTGCTAGCATGCGTTTTTCCATATATTTAAGGGAGGATTAACGGTTACCTTAATCCCGCAAAATATCAATCTTACCAAGCATAATTAGCAATTCAACACCTAAAAATAATATCCATCATATTTATGTTAGAAATAAGAACCAAAGCATAAAACTTTATAAATTTTAAATTAATAAAACACTTAACATAAAATACCATTATACCTTAAAAATTAGCCAAACAATTTTTAAAATGAAGGGGAGCTCATGCTGCATGAGCAGCGTGAGTTTCATGCAAAATTATGGGGAGAAAAGGGTTCGAAGGGGGTGAAGGGAGAAAAATAAACCATTTTCGAGTTAGGGTCTTTAGGCTAGGAAATAAGGTGGTTAGGGGAGGTTCTAAGGCAAGTGAGTGGTGCAGAAGTGAAGAGGGGGTGTAGGTGGAGGCAAAGGGTGGTTTCAAGGCGGCTTAAGGCGGCGGAGACGGCGGCGGCGAGGCGGCAAAGTCGGCTGCCGAGAAGGGTCGAGGGAAAAGGCTGTGAAGGAAGGAAAAGTGGAGGGAAAAATGGAGGGGTGCAAGGGTTGGTTTAGGCCAACTAATGGATGGTGGTTGTAGAGGGGGTTGCAGGGTGTCGAAAGGTGGGTTGGGTGGCGGCAGAGGTGGCCGGACGGCAGCGGTAGAGGCGGTTGCAGGTGGCCTGACGGTAAGGGGAAAAACTGGGAAGAAAAAGGAAAAGGAGGAGAAGGGAGGAAGTGTAGGGCTCGAAGGGGCTGTGTGGTGGTGCAGGGTGGTAGTAGGCGGTGGTAAAAGGCGGCGTAGGGGCTGGGCTTGGTGGTTTGAGCGGTAGAGGGCGGCAGAAAAAGAAGAACGGGGGGCGAATGGGAGGAGGAGAAAAGAGAGAGGAGGGAGCTCGGGAAGGGGATGATGGGCTCCGAAAAATGTGGTAATGAAGGGCTGGTGGGATGGAGAAAAATAGGAAGGAGAAGAGAGGGGCAGGGATGGCCGGCGAATGGCGCTGCAGGTGGCAGGTGGTGGTCGGGTGGCAGGGGAAGACGGGGAAGAAGAAGGAAAGAAACCAGGGCACGCGAGGCTGTGGTCCAGGGCTGGCTTGGCTCGAAATGGGAAAGAAAATGACGGGAAAGAGAGAGAAGGAGAGGGAGCAGGTGGTGGCAGCTGTAGGGTGGGGGTCGGTGCTCGACAATGGCAGGAAGGAGAGTCGGGCGTGGGAGAAGGAAGAAAGGAGAAGAAGAAAGGGACGGGCGGCTGGACCGGCGTAGGAAAGGAGGGAGCCGGCCGGTCTAGGGAAAAATAAGGAGGCGTTTGGGCTGGCGTGCTGGGCGACGTGCGCGAGGGAGAAGAGGGAGGAGGCGGGAGAGACGGGCCGAAGGCCCAATGCGCGGGGAGAGGGCTGGCCTGGCGAGGCAGCCCAAGGGAGGAAGGAAAAAGAAAAAAAAAAGAAAAGAAGAAAGAGGGAAAAAGGGAAAAAGGGCAAAAAGGGGAATAGAAAAATAGGAAAAATAATTTAATTGAATTTATAAAATCATAAAATATGATATTCTGGGTAAATTATTTAATTTAATAATTTAATTTATTATAATCTAATATTTTAGTTTAAAAAGGATAAAGTTGGTAAAATATTAGTTTGAAAAATTATTTAAATAAAACAATATGATAAATAGAAAAATATTTATTTTAAATTTATTAAATAATTTTATCCAAATTTACATACTCTAAAATCCATAAAATAATTAAAATAAATAATCTAAAAGCAATTCTATTCCAAATAAAAGTAATTTATTAAAATATAAGTTTTCGAAATTTTTGGGGTATTACAGTATCTCTTGGAGGGTCCGTGTGGCCATGAATAGAAATCTTGATCAATGTATGGCGTTGTCGTACGTTCCACCATGCATTGAGGAGGGGCAGGTGGTTGTTTCTTTGGAAAAAGAGGATGTGGAACGGGAATCGGCTGAATGGAAGTTTGCGTTAATCGGTTAAGTCTATGGGTTTTCTCTTTCCAATTTATAGATGTTGGGTTTTATTAAATCACAGTGGTGTGGTATTCCTACGCCTCGTTTGATATGTCATGAAGATTATGCTTTTGTTTTTAAGTTTGATTCTGTAGGAGATCGTGATTATATCATGCAGAAACACTGGACTTTCTTCGGCCGACCTTTAATACTTAAGAGATCGTGATTATATCATGATTGGTAGCTCTGTTGTCACCCCTATTTGCTCGGAGGCCATTACTCTCAGGAAAGACATAACTGGTTTTCCGCGTGTGCTGGTGGAGGTAGACACAAAGAAGCCGTTGTGTGAGAGGGTGGTTATTCGCGATCCTGATGGTTCTTCCCTATCTCAGTCGATGGTGTTTGAGTGGAAACCTTCATTTTGTCCAATCTACGCGGTACCTTCCCATGATGCGTGTGCTTGTCCGAAGCGTCTCCTTAAACAGGCAGCGGTTTCGCGGAAAAATCAAGAATGGAAGGTAGTGAGGGATAGAAGGCAGGTAGGAGGGTGGGTTACGTCAGGAGAATCGGTTTTGAACCAAGTGCCCAATCCAAATGTCATTCGTAGGGAAGAGCAGCAGGTGCATACTCCGATTGTCAATTGCCGGGAAGAGGACCAAGGTACAAAACGTGTAGCACCAGCTAGATCACCGTATGGCTTACGGTCTGCTTCATTCCAAAATACTATGTCGCCAGGGAACAGGTTTCATATTCTTCAAAGGGGGAATGAGGAGCAGATCATGGGGAATGTTGGAGGTGTGGTTAATGTCACTTTGCTGGATCCAGGTCCCTCATGTTAACTTGTTGGAATGTACGAGGAATAAATGATCCATTTAAGCAGAAAGAAGTGCGAGAATGGATAAAGAAGTGTGGGTGTTCAATTGTTGGTCTTGTTGAGACTAGGGTTAAGGAGGGTAAATCTAAGGTGGTGGCGTCTCATTTGGTGAGGAATTGGTCATGTGTTAATAATTATCAATCTCATAGTAATGGGAGAATTTGGGTCCTTTGGGATCCGAACGTGTGATCCGTGTCTCTCGTGGGGGTAACCGACCAATGTATTTTGTGTAATTTTGTTGGAGTTAGTGGGGGCGTGGCTTTTCAGGCTGGTTTTGTTTATGCCTTTAATATGGGAGCTGCGAGGAAATCCCTTTGCCGTTGGCTTTGTAATCAATCAAGACCACAAATTCCGTGGGTTTTGTTGGGAGATTTTAATGTGGTATTAAAACCGGAGGAAAAAGTTGGGGGTGGTGCTTCTTATGTGCAGGATTCATTAGATTTTTTGAAGTGTGTGCACGAGTTAGGGCTTGTGGATATTAAGGGATATGGTAATTTTCTTACTTGGTTTAATAAGAGGAGGGGGAAGATGTAGTGGCATGCAAGCTTGATCGTGTGTTAGTCAATTCTCCATGGTTTTCGTCTTTTACACATTCTTATGGGGTGTTTAATGCTCTAGGTATTTCTGATCATTGCCCTGTCTTTGTTCACTTACGGTCTTATAGATCTATTAGAAAGCCTTTTAGATTTAATAATTTTTGGGCGGAGGATGAGGAGTTTATTGATATTGTTGCTCGGCATTGGAGATGTTTACCTTCGGGGAATCCTCTCATTGATGTTCACTAGAAGCTACAAAACCTAAAGCCTGCGTTGAAAGACCTTAACAAGGCCAAATATGGTTCTATTAGTTTGAAGGTGGCAGAGGCACATAATGCTTTGCATGATGCTCAGAATGATTTACTCAAAGATCCAGGAAGTGATGCTGTGAGGCAGGCCTTACGGGGGTGTGAAGCTGAGTTGTTGAGGTTGGCTCATTTTGAAGAGATGTTTCTGAAGCAGAAAGCTAAGGTAAAGTGGATCAAGGTGGGGGACTCTAACCATAAATACTTTTTTGCTCATGTTAAAGGAAATCAAAACAAGAATTCCATCTCGAGGATTGAGCTTGATGATGGATCAGTTATCACGGAACCTTCGCAGATAAAAGATGAGTTCAGGAGGTTCTTTAAGAATCTTCTTGGTACTATAGGACATTCTTCGGGTGCTATTGAGTAGGAGGTGGTGGATCATGGGAATACGCTTTTAGATGCACATAGGAGGCAGCTTTTGGTTCCGGTTTCATATGCTCAAGTGAAAACTGCAGTTTTTTCTATAGGTGATAATGAGGCTCCTAGGGTGGATGGGTTCTCCTCAGTGTTTTTCAAGAAAGCTTGGGGTGTGATTGGGGAGGATATTTTCGAAGCTATAGCTGACTCTTTTTCTTCTGGGGTGGTGCCCTAGCTTATTAATGTTACTGCTCTAACGCTTATTTCAAAAAAAGTGAATGCGTCAAAAGTTAGTGAGTATCGTTCGATATCGTGTTGTGGGGTGCTTTACAAAATAATATCCAAAATACTCATAGCACGACTCAGACCTCTTATACCGTTGCTTATTAATCAAGCTCAGTCGGGTTTTGTTAAAGGTAGGTGTATAGGTGATAACATTCTGCTTGCTTCTGAGCTGGTTCGGAAATATACCCACAAGCATATCTCCCCGAGGTGTATGTTGAAGCTTGATATCCGGAAGGCCTATGATTCTGTAAATTGGTTATTTCTACAAAAGGTCCTTCATGCCTATGGTTTTCCCTTTCAAGTTGTAAAGCTTATTCTTGCATGTGTTACCTCTGCCTCTTACTCTTTATCGATAAATGGGGAGTTGACTCCGCCTTTTTCAGGGTAAGAGAGGTCTTAGACAAGGTTATCCACTCTCTCCTTTATTATTTGTGCTTGTGGTTGATTATTTGTCGAGAATGTTTAAGCAGTTATGGAGTGACCTAGAGTTTCGGGGCCACCCTAAATGTAAGAGGTCGCATATTATAAATCTTGCGTTCGTGGATGATTTACTTATCTTTTGTCGAGGGGATTTAATTTCGGTTTCAAAGCTTATGGAGGTGATGGATGATTTTTCGGCAAGGTCAGGTCTCGTCATCAACCCTAAAAAATGTTATATTTATTTTGGGGGTGTGGATGCCAGGACTATGGCCCAGATTCTTCAGGAGCTTCACTTTTCTGAAGGCGTTTTTCCTTTTTCTTATCTGGGGGTCCCTCTCTCATCGTCTCGTTTAACTAAAGCCCAAATGCAGGATTTGATTCATAAGGTTGCGAGAAGGCTTTTTTCTTGGTACTCTCATCTACTTTCCTATGCTGGTCGGGCACAACTCCTTCAGTCTGTGATTTTTAATATGCAGATGTATTGGTGTCAGGTGTTTATTCTTCCTTCGAAGGCGATTCATCAACTGGAGAACATGTGTAGAAAATTCTTATGGACTGGCAAGGTGGATACCTCTAGGAAAGCCTTAATAGCGTGGCGGGTGGTGTACACCCCGAAAAAAGAAGGAGGTTTGGGGCTTATTGATCTTACCATATGGAATCGAGCAGCCGTGGGGAAAGTGCTTTGGAATATATGTAACAAGAAAGACTCCTTGTGGGTTAAATGGGTGCATGACATCTATATTCGGTCCGGAAGTGTGTGGCGCTTTTCTATGGACCATTTATGTTCCTGGCCTCTTAAACAGGTTCTTAGTCTATGCTCTACTTTTTCTCCTTATTTTCTACATAGGCCTCAATCAATGATGGAAAAGGAGGATTCTTATAGCATTAGCAAGGCTTATAATGTGTTGTGTTATCAGCATGAAAGGGTTTGGTGGTACCCTTTAGTGTGGTGTTCTATTGCTCCTCCTAAGCATAAATTTATTATGTGGCTTGCTATTCATGAGAGATTGCTCACCAAGGTGAGGTTATAGAATTTGGGGTTTTTAGATGACTCAACTTGTGTTCTTTGTCATGAAAATAAAGAAGAATCTATCCAACACTTGTTCATGGAATGTGCGTTTAGTTCAGGGATATGGAGTAAGGTAAGAAGGGCGTTTCATCGGCGGGATGCTATCTTCTTTTGGGAGGAAGAGATTAAAGTTTTGGCACGATCTACGAGACAACCAAAGGAGAAGAAGGCTATATTACATGCTACTTTTGTCATCTTTGTCTCTTTAATTTGGTATGAATGTAATTCTAGAGTTTTTCGTAATGCAGGTCACACTCCTAGCAGTTTGCTATGAGAAATGAGTTTTGTTATAGCTAGTAGATGTTTGCATTTGGAATGTAAGCCCAACTTTCAACAATGGCAGCATTGTATTGATAGGATGGTCATGTAATGAGATGGTTGTAACTTTAGCCTTTTGGCTGTTCTATTTATAAATTTTTTCTTTACTTATAAAAAAAATTCTAACATAGGGTCAATCTATCAATTTATTCAATCAAAACTAGTTGTTAATACTTATATATATATATATATTGAGTAATCATATATTTACATAATTATTTTAGGAGTTGGGGTTTATATATAAACATTAAGCGGTAAACTAAAAGATTGATAAATGTAAGAATTTTGATAAGTTGGATCTAAGCCATTTTTAATATGTTTACTTAATATATTTCGTCTAGAGTTAATATTATCGGTATAAATTATAGGTCTAGTGACTAGCGAGTATTTGTGATCAGATTGCATTCTAGGTAATATTACTTTCAACCTTTATATGTAGATATATATATGTGTAAGTGTGTTCATGCATATTTTAATTACACACTTGTTGATATAATAGTCTTATCTGGCTATGTGACCTTACGCAAATATATATGATTTTATATAATTAGGCTCCATGGATGATATTCTATTTTTATTATGAATTTAATATAAATATGGATTCCTAATGGATTTCATGTAAATATTATAATTTTATAGTTGTGTTATTTATTTCAAGTGTTGGTTATAAAAAGTTGATTTTATACAAGTGTTCCTTTATTATGCATATATCACAATGCTTGTATCTTAGATGACTAAATTCTGTTTTTTTATTTATGTTAGCATATAATTAGAACCTAAGAAACTTTGGCTATTGTGTATTTATTTATTTGAAGTGCTGGTTGGATAATTATTTATTCTATTCTAATCCTGCTAGTGAATTAAGTGGTGACTCCAAGTGGGTATATTTCTATTTAATTTGGGAAAGTTACCTATTATGAAAAGTAGATAAAGTGAAGTTAATATGGTGGATTGTGTGATTTCACTTAATTAAAATACCATAACTTAAAGTGAAACATAAAGTAGACTTTGCGTCCTTCATGTTTGGCCTCCTGAATTTGAGGATTGGCAATAGCCTTTCTCTTTTCTCCTGTGGATATTTATTTCTTTGCCAGTTATGTCTAGTTAAGGCTCCTCATCTACTCTATAGGCTTCTCCGAACCCTATTAGGGGATATGCACACTTAAGGATAGGATGACCAAGGTGGTAGGTCTTTAGACTTTTTTTATACCCTTTGGACTATGTCCAATGGGATGGCCCAGGTGTGATTTCTAATCCTCCTGTGGTTGGTGGAAGGTCTTCGAACTTTTGTTATCTCCTTTCGACTATGTTCACTGGGATGACCTAGGTGCGATTTATATTCCACTTGTGGATGGTGGTAGGTCTTCAAACTTTGATTTGCCAGGTGACCCCCTAGTTTGTTTTCCCACTTAAAAATTGGATGTAACGATCACCTAAATAAAGAATAATAATCAGATGGTTTCCTTATGTGATTTGAGTGTATGTCTATGATTTATATGCTTAAATAAATGTGAAAATACAATATTATTCCTTCGTATTTACATGTTACTTAGTTATTCCCCTAGATAACTTGACATGTTTTAAATGGGACTGTGATGATCCATGATGTACATGGTGAGCAGATGATCTAGTGCAGGTTGGATATGAATCTACTCAAGGTGTTGATGGTATGCATGATGGGAAATATTGGGAGTGGTGGTGACTTTCAGAGTTTTATTTATCATATTAATTTTAGTAGACTCTTTTCATAGTTTCAATTATAGGAACATTTTCGGTTTGGTTGGTTTGAATTAATAATAATATTTTTTTTTTTTCTTATTTTACTTAGCCTTAGCATCTGGTGTGAGTAGGAATGTGGTGCCTATTTATACTAGATGTGGCGGTAATGCCCTCATTATAATTAGCTTCTACGCATACTCTTCAATGAATTTTTGGTTTGAAAATGGGGGTGTTACAGAAGGAAGGAAAGAGGATCACACAAAAGGGAATGAAAGGAAGAAGGGTAGGCCAGCCCATGTGAGAGAGGGGAAAAGAAATAAGGCATGGATCTGGGCTAGCCCAAAAGAGGGAAAGGAGAGAAAGAAAGAGAAAGGTCCTGGGTTGTCCCGGGCAGAAGAAGAGAGGAAGGAGAAAGGAAAAGTTGGTACAACAAGAGAAGGAGAAAACAAAAGAAGAAGAAGGGTTGGGTTGGTCTATGGAAGAAGGAAGAAAAGAAAATAAAGAAGAGGAATAAAAAAGGAAAAGCAAAAGCAAAAGGAGAAAAAGAAAAAGATAATTATTTTTAGAATTAGGATTAGAAATTAGGCTAAATTTGGCTAATGGGAAAAATATTAAATTAATTTATCTAAATATTAAATTATTAATTTAAGAAAATAATTTTGATAAAATTATGAATTTGGGGATTTATTTAAATAATTATATCTATTTTTACAAATCAATGATCCATAAAATAATTAAATTAATAATTTAAACTAAATTTACTATAGATAAAGGGTTAAATATTTAATTTTTTATTCTAAAATGTTGGGGTGTTATAAGTGAAAAAAATGAGCATGGCATAACAATATAATAAAATGATAGCGTATTCATCATAATTAGGCTTCACATAAATGTGTGAATTACAATCACATGTAATAACGCCATAAGGCATTATCCTACTATCAAAATTTCCATGCCATAATTTAGGTTCCTACTTAAGGCCATATGAAAACATTATAAATGTAAAAACTTTGTGTTATTGACCTAGTACCAAAAAATCATCAAGTTGTTCCATACAAAATTTCCCATAAAAGGTACCATGATTATCATAATCATCTCTTTTGATTATAAATATATAGGAAATGATATATATGGTAAAATATATCCCATAAAACAATCTTCTTAACAAAATTTAAAAACCCAAGAATAATAAACATATAAAGTTTTAAACTATATGGTCACTTATAAAATAACACACATATATTGGTTTATATCACACTATGAAAATCAATTATGGCAATGGTCTGCAATCAAGTAATCACTAAAGCACCAATAATAGTGCAACTTCAAGCATATTCTAGCTAGTGAATCAAGCTACACTTGATATTCTCGATCACAAATGATGGTATTCTCACACTATGGATCAAATTAACCTAGTTATCACCATTGATGCATAGTTCTAGCTTATATTAAAACTTTAATTTTTTCTAAATAATGGCATTTAGATAGTAGGAAATATAGGACTGGAAATTGAAAAGTGTAATTAATAATACACAAAACTTATCATAGCTACATAAAAATTGAATATGCACACAAGTGGGTGGGAGTAAATAACTAAATATGGTAGCATGTATCAACCACCTAAATATTGAACTTAATGGAAAAAGGTTGAATAAAGGTGTTACAGCAGAACTCAAAATACTAGTGGTAGCACATTCAAAACTACACTAATATGTAAAAGAAGAAGATGATGATGATGATGATAATAATAATAATAATAACAACAACAACAACAACAACAACAACAACAAATCAAGGTATGTAGACAAAAATTGCACATAATAATTATTTTCAATTTTAATTAATCTAGGGGATACCATAATAATTCGAAGGCATAAAATTATACCAACCATATCGGATCACAAGGAAATATGATACCCTCCAACCTTCTAACCCAAAGGCACAACAACACTCTGATCATATTGGTGTACAAAGGTATCACATTACCCTCCTCACCTAGGAAACCTAATCCTTAAGTATCGATACCTCCTATAGGGCTCGTAGGTCACTTATAGAGTATACTAAGACCTTACTAGGGTACAATGGTACACAAGTAAATCAAATAAACTGCGGGATCCTACCTTGTCTCTAGGGTAGCTATCCTTAGAGATCAACCATTTCCAAACTTGAGGCCTTCCACTTTAAGTATTAGTATTTTATAGGGTCACCACAAAAGCATATATTACATAACTATTTCCATTTCCATGATTATAAATGGTGTCTATATTTTCAATTATTATGGTAAACCCTAATGTCATCAAACTATGTCAAATTTAAAGTCAATACTAAGGTAAACCTATCAAAATTCTAAGATCATCCTATGTCTAATAGTTCACCAATTATATGTTAGGTCAAAATTTACCAAAATGTCCTTAGAACCCTAATTTTACATTTTTATTCAATTTTGTACCACACATATGCATTATGAGAAATTTGTCATGAAAATACTAAAAGGCAATGAATCACATTAATTTAGCATGTAGGTAATCTTTACGATATAGCTATTAATTGTATTTTCACTTTTCATAAATTTAGTAAGTTACGTCCACAAACTTTATATAATGCCCTGAATTTTTAAAAGCCTATATTTTAATAAATAAATTTTATTTGGAATAGATTAGCCTTTAAATCTATTTAATTTAATTATTTCATGGATTTTTGAGTAAATAAAATTGGGTATAAATATTTAATAAATTAAAATAAATACTTTTTTATTTTATTATACTCTTATTATTATTTAAATAAAATTTTTAACCCTTATTTTACAAAAATTATCCTTTTTAACCCTTATATTTTAATTATCTTAAAATTAAAATATTAAATCAATTTATTACCCAAAATTATTCTATTTTATTATTTTATCAAATAAACTTTTTTTTATTTGCCCCACATTCCCTTTTCTTTTTCATTTTTCCTTTTTCCTTCTCCTTTTTCTCCTTTTTCTCATTTCCTTCTTCTTTCTTTTTTTTGGGCTGCCAGCCGGCCTGCTTCTCCCCCCTTCCTGCGCGTTGGGCCGCTGGCCTGTTTCCTCTCCCCCTCTCCTTTCTCCCACACGCGTGAGCCCGGCCCCTCCTCTTTTCTCCCGCGCGAGCCGACCGCCTTTTCTTTCCTTTCTCTCCCGACCGGGCCGGCTCATTTCTTCCTTCGGCCGGTCTGCCGTCGCACACCCAGCGCATAGTACCCCGATTCTCCTTCTTCTTTCTTTCTTCTTCTTCTTTTTTTCTTCTTCCCCACTCCCTGCCATGGCCACTCCCTACAACTCCCTCTCCCTTATTGACCTCCCTAACTCTTTCTCTCTCTCTCTCCCGCCATTCCTTGCCCCATACCGAGACCTTCCCCACTCCGGGCCATCATCATCCCTTCCCCCTCTCCCTACAACCGCCCATTTCCCTACCAATCTGTAGCCACCCCTCGAGCCCCTATCCCTTCCCCTCTTTTCCTCTTCTATTTCTCCCTACCTCCCTGCCCATTCTACATTTTTTTCCCGAGCCTCTCCATGCACCCCAACTCTCTCTTTTCTTTCCTTCCTTCTCCTCCCCTCTCTTCCCCTGTTTTTGGTTTCGCCGCCCATCTCCGCCGCTGCCGCCGCCTCAACCACCACTTTCACCACCTCCTACCACCCTCTAACTAACCCTCGAGCCATCATAACACCCATCAAGCCGCCCCGCAGCCCCATTCTTCCTCCTCTCCTCTTTTTCTCTTCTTTACCCCCTTTATCGGCAACCGCCCTGTAACGCCTCATTCCGGTGTCGTCCTGCCGCTTTCGCCGCCACCTGAGCCACCTTATTACTCCCTACAACTCCCTCTACCATCCCCAATCCTCCTTTGGTCGAAATCGTCACCTGAAAGCCTCCATTTTTCCTCCCCATTTTCCTTCCTCGCCAGCCTTCATCTCAACCCCTTCCCAGTAGCCTTTATGCCGCCCCCGCCACCTTTAGCCACCTCCAACACATCCCCGACCACCACTTACACCCCCTCTCTACCTCTGCATCCTTCCCTTGCCTTAAATCCACCCCCCACATTCCTCTTTTCCTAGCCTAAAAACCCTAACCCGCAATTGTCTATTTTTATTTCGATTGCCCTCCTTCGAGCCCCTCCTCCCCATTAATTTTCATGCAGCTCATGCTGCATTAGCAACATGAGTTTCTGGATTTCTTGATTTATTGGTTTACTAATTTTAAGGTATAATTATATTTTTATTTTAATTATTTGATTAATTACGCATTATAATGTTTTATACCTTGATTTTATTCTTTCTAATGTAATAAATCTTTATATTATTTTTAGGTATTGGTTTTTATAATCAAAGCTTGGACTTTTAACCGGGATACCGGTAAGGTTCGTTTTTGTAAAAACCGAGGTAATCGTTAAAATCCCACTTAAATGCATGGATTAACACATGTTAGCACATTAGGCATTTTTAATGCGTATCATGCTTGATATATGTTGTTTAGTATATTATATGTGGTTATTATATTGGTTGATAAAAGGAAGCATGATAGGTTATATGATATGTATGGAAATAATATTTAAGGTAATAATTTGGTTGTTAAGGAAAATGTTAATTATTATTTATGTTGTTATATGCTATTGTGATATTTAATACATGTTTAATATTTTGCGAGCATTAGGGGATTTTATTGATGTATATTGTACAAGAGTATGGCCTAATACATATATATATGTGTGCTAATAAGTATTATATTAATTATAAGAGTTATGGATGAGGTATTAAAGTTTATATTTTATGTAGTATTAATAATAATTTAATATAAAGGGTGTATTAAGAGTAAAATGGTGATTCTTGATTAAAAAGGGTACTATGGAAATTTTGAAGGCAAGGGTAAAATGGTAAAATTGTTAAAAAAGGATAAGTTGGTAATTTGGAGGCAAGGGTAAAATGGTAAATTTGTTAGTAAAAGGATAAAGCGGTAATTTTGGAAGTAAGGGGGTTAAAATGGTAATTTTCGTAAATAAAAGGGTAATTTTGTAATTTTGTAATAAAAGGGGTAAATTGGTAATTTGTAATAAAAGGGCAAGTTGGTAATTTGTAATAAAAGGGCAATTTTGTAGTAAAAGGGGCAAGTTGGTAATTTGTAATAAAAGGGCATCTTGGTAATTTTATAATAAAAAGGTAAAGTTGTAATTTTGTAATTAGAGGGTAAAATAGTAATTTTGTGATTAATGGACAAAATGGTAATTTGGAAATTAGAAGAGGTAAGATAGTAATTTCATAATTAAGGATAAATGGAAATGTTATAAGTAAAAGGGCGATATGGTAATTTTTTGGAGTTAAGGGGGTAAAATGGTAAATTTGAAGGTAAAGGGGTAAAATGGTAATTTTGTAAATCAAAGGGGTAAAAGTGGAAATTGGAAAGGAGTAAATTGGTAATTATAATAATTGAGAAGGGTAAAAATAATAATTTAAATAACTAAAGGGTGATTTGATAATTTAATAATGGAGAAGGGTAAAAGGGTAAATATGATAAATGTGAGGGGTAATTTGGAAATTTAACCGACTAGAGGGTATTTTGGTAATTTTAATAATGGAGAAGGGTAGTTGGTCATTGATAATAGAGGACCGTAATTAGGTAGTTAACTACATAAAGGGTTAATTTGGTAATTAGGATAAGGAGGAAGGGTAATTTGGTAATTTGACCAACTCAAGGATAATTTATTAATTATAATAAAGGAAAAAGGGCAAAGTGGTAATCTAACCAACTAAATGAAAAGTATATTAAGTGTAATAATTATTAAGGGAGATTAGTGACCTAATAAGTATGATAAACAATTTAGTAACCTAAATAGGGTAAGGGATAACTTGGTAATTTTGTATCAAAGAGGGTAATATGGTAATTTATCAAATAATGAAGGGATGACTTAGTGATTTTATAAGTAAGGGATAAATGAGTAGTTTGTATCTAATATATCATTGTGATTGTGGAATTCGTAATATGGCTCTAATAATGTTGATTAACGAGGTAGGAATATTTAATGATTAGTAAGTATCACGAGATCGAATTCTAATTCGAAATTAGGTGAGATTAGGACGGCCTCAATGAGTCTTCTGTGCTACCTTGGACAACCATTTGAATAAGAAATTTCTAATGATATCTGAACGATTAAAAGTGGATAATTATCTTATTGTTGTGCTTTTGTGATCACCATTAATTAAGACACTAATACTTAAAGTGAAAGACCTCCAGATCGGGAATGGTGGCTCTTTAGGGGTCGCTACCCTAAAGACGTGGTTTAGCCCATGAATATTTGGTATTCACTGGTGTGCCTTTGTACCCTAGCCAGGCTCTATATCTACTTTATCTAGCTCTATGGACCTAGTTAGGGGGTATACATAATTAAGGATTAGATGTCCTTGTCGGTAGGGTATTGAGTTAGCTTTATGCACTAGTACGACCAGGGTACCTTTGCATCCTTGGGTTACTAGTTGAAGGGTACTGAGTAGCTTTTATGCACCAGTGCGACCAATGTACCTTTGTATCTCGAGTTCTTGATCTCCCTATCGAGGCAAATAAATGGAATTGTTGTGCTAAATAAAAAGGGAAAATACTAACTGTTAAAGTGAAAGATTAATGAGTCGGGACCAGTTGATTTATATGATGAGTACCGATCCACCGAAAATAATAGTGGCCCAGGGTGTTTTGCCCTGGATGATGTATGAGTATCGATCCACCAGATATAATGGTAGCCCAGGATGTTTTTACCCTGGATGATATATATATATAATTGTATTCCGATCCACTGGCCAGAATAGTGGGAGTCCTGAGCTCAATAAACTTTGTTTTGGATGTGAATAAATTATGGAAAATACTAGTCATTGAGATGATTGATAATGATGGAGTAAGGGTTTAAGGCCCAAACGTATCGATCGTTTTCTATGGCCTATTAATAATTATTGATTCGTTATGTATGTGGTTGTAGGACTGTGGATCTTAAGTATTTGCCTTTCATTGTGTACGTGTGTAGTATTATGTGTGACATTGCGTGCCTGTTTTTAAGTGCGTTTTTAAAGGGTTACTCAGTACCAAAGTACTGAAGGGTTCCCTTCGTGAGGCCCTTGCCTATTCAATGGGCAGTACCCCTTGCAGGTTGTATTCAGATGCTATTCAAGTGGGCTCTCGGGAAAGAGCGTAAGGTACTATCCGGAAATTTTAGGGTTTTAATTTGTCTCTTTTAAATTCTATGTATGTGTTATTTTGTAACTACCATTGTTGAATTTTTCTCTTGTAAAGTGTTTACTGTGCTTCTCTGATTTTTAAACGCTTAAGTTTCTCGTAAAATAGTATTTTACTCTTTTAGCCTTAGCACTTGGTACTGGAATGGTATGAGTGAATCGGTCTGGTACTAAGTGTAGCTGTAATACTCCCAAAGTTCACGATTTATTAATTTGCTTCCGCTAATTTCCTTTTAATTAACAAAATTTTTCAGTAGTGAATTTTTGGGGTGTTACACTCTAGTCATACATACATATTTATGGCATTTAATAGGGTAATTAACATCTTAGTACATGTGAGGAGGTATTTCTAACCCTAGATCATATAAATAGTAATTATTGTATTTTAACCCTAATCATGCGTGCAAGCTTTTATAATATCAACCATAACTCTCATGCAATAATAATCACGGAAGACTTATTATGGAAATTACATCATAACTTAACAATGCTACAAATCCTATCAAAGCACTATATATGCATGTGTTAATCATTCAACAAATTACCTATACATGTATGATATGTTGAATATATGCCACTTATTTAATATCATACTTTCATGTTTCATATGTATTAATAACATTTGCATACCTAATGTAAAACTTTGACATGTGAAATATGCATTAAACCTTTCAAAACTCATGCCTAAATCGTTGCATAAAACCTTTCAAAACTTATGCCTAAATCATACTCTAAGATATAACATTTTTTATGTGTCTCCACCTGATTTCACATCTTAGTAGAAGGGTATGGTTTTCCTCTTATCCAAGTAAAGAGTTAAAGCAAGATTTGCCTAATTTTAGCCTCCACTCAACCTCTTCAAACCCTCATATCAGCACATACATATAGTGGAGAGGGTTAGAAAATAACCAGAAGGGAAATCCCTCAAGCTAATAATGCATTAAGGAACAAGACACATGAGGAGGTGAACAATGGTGGAGGAGCCAAGGGTAAAGGGGAACAGCTTTAGGTAAAAGGGGCAAAAACTAAAGGGGAGTGTTGACAATATATGCAATTTCTAGGTTTAGTAAGGGGTGGAGGATTAGAAGCCAAATGAGGAGGAGGAGGGATAGCTATGGTGAAAATTATTGGTGGAAGCGGGATGTGTCCCACTTGTAGCCAAAGCAAAAGAGGGTGTAATGAAGGGAATGGGTGATGGTGTAGTAGTTTTTTTGGTTGAAGTGTATTTAGATAGGGAGAGGGCTACAAGAACGGTATACATTGCTAGGGATGTGGTGGTTTTAGGTATGTTTGGTGACGGTGAGAAGGAGGGAGAGCGAGGAGAGAAATGTAATGTTTGGTTGTGGTGTGTGTCGATAGCAAACAAAGAGGGAGGAAAGAGAAGAACACATGCTTTGCTCGGCATTGACGCATGGAACAAAAATAAAAAAAAAGTTCGAAGCATAGACATTTTCGAGTCAAATCTCCATTCCACATTGTGAAATTTGCTTACATTTTGCGACCAACAAAAATGTTCAAATATAGTGACTTCCCTTTCAATACTAGCGTACCACCTTTAGGCCACCACCGATTTCATTTTCTTAACTTTATAGATTCTTTTCTCAACCACACCCCAACCCTTATTTGCATTATGCATTTTCAAAGCTTAGCCATGCTATGCTGGACACACTCCCCTCCCACATGAGCCACCCTCCCTCCCTCCCTCGGCGTGTATTTTTTTCCCAAGTCCTTCGTTACTTTAACCCTTTTAATGCCCTGCACCTTAAGTTACAAACTTGACGCCACTTATGTGTTCCCCCTTCATTCCTTCAAACTTCTGCCGACATCCATGTTCAACAAAACTAATGCTTCATCCAATTTCATTAGTAGGTTTGGGTGTTGCGACAATTTCAGAGATTGGCCCTAGCAAATAAAACATAATCACCCAGTTAATTATGACTTATTTAAAACTATTTATTATAAATAAATATTAAAAATAATGATTTATTTTTAAAAAATTTCATCTATTTTTAAAAAAATAAGTAGATCCAAATAAATGCTTACTTACCAATTATTTTTCTATTTAAGGTCATTGTGGAATTCTTTTTAAATAGATAAAATTGAGTATATATAACTAATTCTGGTTCCCCGTGTTTTCTCTCTTCCATATTTTCAATCGACATACTTGACTATCCGTGAGTGTTGTCCACACTATTTTTCTATACTTTTAATTTCTATTTTATGTTTAATTTTGTTCCTTTTTTTTATTTTTGTTTGGGTTGAGTTGAATCCGTATTTGGATTCAAGGCTAGATTTGAGTGTTAACAAACTAGGCAGTTGCTTGAATTTTCCAAAAATATAGGACCCCGGTATTTTTTAGTGTATATATATGGAAAAAAATACACAACTATTATTTAGAAAATAAAAAATTACAATTCAAAAAATATTAACACATAAACTACCAAAACTACCTGACCTATCTCTCCTTTTCACTTTTACCTAAACTTATTTTTTCATAACTTTTTTTAATTTCTTTTCCATCTTCCTTCTCTCTCTTCTCTCTTCAATAGATCAGGCAAAGAATTTTTTTGGTTTTTGCACATGTAACTTATATTATAAATCTAGTATATGAAATTCTTTCTTTTATTATAGATAAAAATCATATCTTAAATCTTATTAAATTTTATTTTTTTAATTCTAGATGTAGCAGGAAAAAAACGGTCGATATGGGGGAACGACAAAACATGTAGGTTGGGGGCTTGAGCTTCGACGATTTGTGCCGGTGGGTGGATTTTCACTTCGGCAATGTCTGTCAGTGGGGGGGTTAGCTACGGCAATATCTGTCGGTGGGGGTTGTTGGTTTTTGGCAATATCTACCGATGATGGGGGCTTGGGCTTTGGACGTGCGCGAAGGCGGAAGCAATGGTAGTCTCTGCTGGTGGTATGGGTTGGGCTTCGGTAATCTTTAGCGTTGTTGGGGTAATAATCGCTAGTTTAGGGTTTCTTAATTATATTTGTGCTAATTATGATTTTAATGATGTTTATTAATTATTTTTTGTTAATTATATTTATATTAATTATATTTTCTAATTATGGTTAATTTGATTAAATTTATCAACTATATTTTTAGATCTATTATAATATGTTAATTATGCTATAATATTTTAATTAAATATAGGTTTAATAAATTATCTCTGTATTCTAGGATTTTCGGTCATTTTTAGGATGTGTAATTATATATATTAATTATATGTTTTAGTTATATTTTTTAATTATGATTTTTATCCATCGATTATATTGGAGGGGAGATCCAGTTCCGAATTTTTAGTAGCTAGTTACATGTGTCGAAACCCTTGTACGTGATTTAGGAGTTACTCTACCTAGGTGTGGGCCTTTGTAATGACCTTGATGTATTACCGTATTATTATGTACTCTAATTAAAATATGTCTATTAAAACTAATGCCAAGTGTCATTTTTGTTTTACCATACCTCTTAAAAATAGTATTATTCAATCTACAGGGAATACCGAGATACTTAAGTTGAATAACATACAAATATATCCGATTACCATAGGTCAGATACTGAAGCTATCATAGATAGGTTACAAGAAAATAAACACAAAGCTTAAAAAATTTATTACATGGATATTTCAAAGGATGTAAACATAAATAAACTAAGAAAAAATTACAACAATTCTAAATCAAAGTTGAATCCAAAGATAGAGGATGTGACTCTTATGTGCCATCATGAACCAATGCGTGTCATTGTTGGAATCTTGAAGAATATAGGGTATTCTATGTTGAAACGCTGCTATCACGGTACCTATTCCAATTTGCATGTACTGGTGGGAGTGAAAAATTTTCTAAAAGATATATCTATCAAACACAAACATATTATGTTAGCCATTCATGTAATATTGAAATGGAAAAAAAAATTCCATAAAACTTAGTGCTCACCGATATGTAGTGACTCATTTCTTGCAAAAAATATATAGTGACTTCATTTTCAGGACCTTGAATTCCGTGTTGCACCACTAAAGGTAGGAATGAACTGCACGCATTCAATGAGTAATATGCAAATAACACACAGTAATGGGTTGCAATGACATGACCAATATCAAGCATTTCCATCTGGTATGCCTGAGGAACTGGGCCTTGAGACCCTCGCCGATAGATTGCAGCAGAGGTCAGGGACCCCAAAGGGATCCTCATATAGACATTGTGGCCGGAGCCACCCAGGAAGAAATTGTGGAGGCAGGTTGGTGACTTGCCTGAACTGTGGGAAGTTGGGTAACAGAGCAATCAAGTGCTGGAGACCATTGAGTTTTCAGTAGTACCAACAGAGGGACGCCCCAATCCTCCAATAGTCAGCATAACAACAATACCTCCAAACCGCACCCCCATAGTTGCACCAGCGAACACCTACCCCAACCGGTGCCCCAATTTGAGAGGCTAAGGGAAGGCCTTAGGGACCCAGACCCTTTCCCCAAAGAGGAGGTTAGTCAAGTGGATACCTTAATGTGATCAGTTAGGCGGAGGCTGATCATCAATTGGACATCATCATAGGTATCTTTGCCATCTATTCTTTGTCGGTATATGTGCTTTTTGATTCAGGTACTACCTTATCATTTGTTTCATCTGCATTTACTACTAAGGCTAAGTTGTCACCCTTTACTAGAGTATAATTATTTGTGATGCTCTCATTGGGTAATAGGATGGAATATAATCAGTTATTCTTAGATGTGGCCTTAGTTATAGGTGGGGTATACTTCTTAGTAGATCTGATTGGGATGGACTTAAAGGACTTTGATGTGATTCTAAATATGGACATACTGGGGAGGTATTGGACTATGATTGATTGTGCTCAAGAGCACATCATTTTACAAGGCCCAAAGGAAACTAAGGTTTCGTACAAAAGAACCCAGCCTAAGCCCACTACCATGGTGGTATCGATGGTTACTCTACACGCCTTGGTCCAGAAAGGGTATCCCCTATACTTGTAGAGTGTGTAGGAGCTGAACAAAGACTTGGCAGCCCTAGATAGCATCCCGGTGGTCATAGAGTTTCCAAATCTATTTTCGAAGGAAAAATCAGATATGCCCCTAGTTCGAGAGATCGACTTCAAGATTGAGCTGGTGCTTTAACAGGTGATACTAAGGCACTAATCCATATTATCATATTTAACATCAATTTATACCAATCATGCATGTTTATTAGGGTAATCACCACTTTACATGCAAAATTACCAAAATGCCCATAGACCATATTTTCTTGATTATCATGCTCAAATAAGTGATACCATGACAATAAACTCCTATTATCATGTTTAACATCATTTTATACCTATCATGCATGTTTGTTAGACTAATCACCTTATCACATGTAAAATTACCAAAATACCCCTAGATCATTAAATATTAATAACCATACCCTATATGCATTACTAACACTATAAACCCCTATTATCATACTTAGCACCAATTACCACTTATCATGCATATTTATTAAGTTAACTCCTATTGCACATGCTAAATTACTAAAATTCCCCCAGTTCATGAAATATTGATAATCATGCCCAACAATGAATTACTAACACCACAAAACCTTTATTAGTATACTTAGCACCAATTGTTACTCATCATGCATATTTATTTAGGCAACCCCCACTTCACATGCAAAATTACTAAAATGGCCCTAGAACATAAAAGAATATCATTCATGATGGAGCATGTATTTTCAATATCCCCAACCCCTATTATAATTTTTAACACCACATAACACTTAGCATACATTTCTATTAAGATGATCACCACCATACATTGAAATTACAAAAATACCCCTAGGCCATAAAATATTAATATTTCTACTAACACGTATATTTATAATCCACCAAACTTCCATCTCCACTCTTAGCAACATTCATAACACATTAGGCATCCTGTTTGGGTTTAAACATCATGATGTACCCAAATGACCAAATTGCCCCTATGGCTCATATTAGTAATATTTTCACTACAAGTGTCCACACTCACTTATCATAGCATGTGTATACGCATAACACCCATTATCAACATTAGCCCCTTTCTTAATCACCATTTCACACATATCACATCATATACAAGATAACATGCTTTTCTTTCTATTTTCCATGATAACATTAATAATATTAGGATTTCTAGTAACGCATCATATTTTCATAAATCACATACCAAAAATCCTAATGTACTAACATATGATAATTCATACATTTTAGTGGGGTATAACGGTTACCTTATTTCCAGCAAAGATGAGACTTTACAGGTATCCTAATTTAAAATTGTTATGTTCCATTTAATAAAATTTCATTCCTAAAAGAATTTTATAAGTGAAATATTAATATTAGATAAGAAAAAGAATGATTTTTTTAAAACTATTTATTAAATAGAATATTACCAAACTATATTATATCTCAATAGTAGATAAAATATAGCCACAATTATATAGCATAACTCACGTTGCCCATGCAGCATGAGCCATGCAAATGGGGCGAATGGATGAGGAAAAGGATAAGGGAAGAAAGGGGAGGCTCGAGTAAAGATCGAGGGAGGTGGTGTTGAGTTGTTGGGGCTAGTTGTTGGGTGTAGGATTGAGGAGGGATGATGGTGGTGATTCGGGATTGAGGTGTGGCATCTCAAAGGTAGCAAAGATAGTGGTGGTGGATGTAGAAGAAAGGGAAGAGAAGGGAGGGTGAAGAGGAAGAAAGGAAAAGAAGAAAAGAAGGGAAGGGGAGAGGTATGGGGTTCGAGTAAGGTGGTGTAGGGGGGATGTTGGGGTGGTGTCAGGTAGCCGAGGGGAGGCTATGGCAGTAGTGCAAGAGAGGGGAAAAGGTGGCAAAGGGTGGTGGGTGCAAGGGGAGTCGAAGGGGAGAATGAGAAAAGGGGAGGGTTAGGCTGCTAGGTGGTCGATTCTGGCAACTTGGGTAGTGTAGTGAGGAGGTAGGATATAGGATAGGGTGGTGTGGTGGTAGGTTAGGTGGCAAAGAGGGTGAAAAGGAATGTCGAAGGAAAAATAGGGGAGAAAAGGGAGAGAAAAAGGAAGTGATAATCGGGGCAGGGAGAGGGTGAGCTTGAGGGAGAGAATGGGTAGAGAAAAAGAAGAGAAGGAGAAGAGGAAGATAGGAGGAGAGAGGAAGGCATATGGTGTGCAGGTAAGTGTGTAGAAGTTAGTGTAGGCGGGAAGCTGGCTTAGTAGAAAAGGGTGGACGGAAATGGAAGGAAGGAGCATGTAAGGAAGGAATGCATATGGAATGCAAGGGTAAAAATGGAAAAAAAAAAAAGGGGGGGATGGTGGGGAGGAGGGTGGAGCAGGGGGCTCTGGCAGGGCAAGGAAGATTCAAGCTAGCAGGTGCAGGCATAAGAGGAAGAAGAGGAAGGTTTGAAATAGGGAGGGGGTTGTTTGGCTTAGCTGTGCAAGTGGGGAGAAGGGATAAGGAAGGAAAGAGGGTCACACGAAAGGGAATGAAAGGAAGAGGGGTAGGCCAGCTCATATATATACAGGAGAAGAAAGAAGGCATGGGCCTAGGCTAGCCCAAAAGAGGGAAAGGAGAGCAAGAAATAGGAAGAAAAAAAAAAGAGAAAGGTCTTAGGATGGCCTAGGTAGAAGAAGAAAGGAAGAAGAAAGGAAGGGTTGGGTTGGGTTGGCCTAAGGAAGAAGGAAGAAAAGAAAATAAATAAGTGTAAAAAAAAGGAAGAAAAAAGGAAAAAGGAAAAGCAAAAGGAAAAAAAGAAAAAGATAATTATTTTTAGAATTGGGATTAGAAATTAGGCTAAATTTGGCTAATGGGGAAAATATTAAATCAATTTATCTAAAATTTAAAGTATTAATTTAATAAAATAATTTTTATTAAATTATGGGTTTGGGGATTTATTTAAATAAAAAGAGAAAGATAAAATGATGAAGAAAAATATTTGTATTAATTTATTAAATAATTATATCTATTTTTACAAATCAATGATCCATAAAATAACTAAATTAATAATTTAAACTAAATTTACCCTAGATAAAGGGTTAAATATTTGATTTTTTATTTTGAAATGTTAAGGTATTATAAGTAAAAAAAATTGATCATGCCATCCACATATAATAAAATGATAGCATATTCATCATAATTACACTTCACATAAATGTGTGAATTAGAATCACATGCAATAACGCCATAAGGCATTGTCCTACTATAATTTAGGTTCCTACTTAAGGCCATATAAAAAACTTTATAAGTCTAAAAACTCTGTGTTATTGACCTAGTACCACAAAATCATCAGGTTATTCCACAAAAAATTTCCCATAAAAGGTACCATGATTATCATAATCATTTTTCTTGATTATAAATATATAGGAAATGATATATGTGGTAAAATATATCCCATAAAACAATCTTTCTTAACAAATTAAAAAAACCCCAAGAACAATTGGCATATAAAGTGGTAAACTATATGGTCACTTATGAAGTAACACACATATAATGGTTTATATCACACTATGAAATTTAGTTATGGCAATGGTCTACAATCAAGTAATCACTAAAGCATCAATAATAGTGCAACTTCAAGCATATTCTAGCTAGTGAATCAAGCTACACTTGATATTCTCGATCACAAATGATGGTATTCTCACACTAAGGATCAAATTAACCTAGTTATCACCATTGATGCAGAGTTCTACCTTATATTAAAATTCGAATTTTTTCTAAATAATGACATTTAGATTGTAGGAAATATAGAACTAGAAATAGAAAATTGTAATTAATAATACATAAAACTTATCATAGCTACATGAAAATTGAATATGCACACAAGTGTGTGGGAGTAAATAACGAAATATGGTAGCATGTATCAACTACCTAAATATTGAACTTAATGGAAAATGGCTGAATAAAGGTGTTACATCAGAACTCAAAATACGAGTGGTAGCACATTCAGAACTACACTAATATTTAAAATATGATGATGATGATAATAATAATAATAATAATAATAATTCAAAGTATATAAACCAAAATTGTACATGACAGCTAGGCAAGATAAATACATAAACTTAGAATTAAACAACATTAATAACTATTATTAAACTCAATGATCAATAAGGAAAAATATTAGCATCCCTCAAACATTATTAAAAATCATGATATCAAATAGAAACAAACATAGAATAACTAAAATTTCTTATAAAAATTATTACGTAAGTAATTTGGATATGAATACATAAAAAACGAATAAATAAACAGGATACATAGATCATAAAATGGCAACAACTGATTTAGTCAAAAGAGACCCAAATACTGAGGTAGGACATTGAGGTAACTACCGAAACAACCACCCATATCAATTCTAGATACCAAGATAGGATACATATGCAACTACCACAGCACATGGCAAATCATGTAGAGTACAATGACAACTACTAAAATAGTGAATCTAGAACAACCCTATAATATTTTCACACAATAATTATTTTTATTTTTAATTAATCTAGGGGATACCATAATAATCTAGAGGCATAAAAGTATACCAACCATACCAGCTCACAAGGAACCATACCCCAAAGGCATAACAACACTCTAATCATACTGGTTTACAAAGGTAGCACAATACACTCCTCACCTAGGACACCTAATCTTTAAGTATTGATGCCTCCTATAGGGTTCATAGGTCACCTATAGAGTATACTATGACCTTACTAGGGTATAATGGTACACCAATAAATCAAATAAATTGTGGGATCCTACCTTGCCTCTAAGGTATCTATCCTTAGAGATCAACCATTTCTGAACTCGAGGCCTTCCACTTTAAGTATTATTATTTTATAGGGTCACCATAGAAAGCATATATTACATAACTATTTCCATTTCCATGATTATAAATGTTGCCTTTATTTTCAATTATTATTGTAAACCCTAAGGTCATCAAACTATGTCAAATTTAAAGTCAATACTAAGGTAAACCTATCAAAAGTCTAAGGTCATCCTATCTCCAATAGTTCACCAATGATACATTAGGTTGAAATTTACCAAAATTCCCTTAAAACCCTAACTTTACAATTTTGTTCAATTTTGTACCACACATCATCATTACGAGCAATTTGCCGTGAAAATACTAGAAGGTAATGAATCACATTATTTTAGCATGTAGGTAATCTTTACGATATAGCTATTAATTGTATTTTCACTTTTCATACATTTAGTAAGTTATGTCCACAAACTCTAGTCATACATACATATTTATGGCATTTAATAGGGTAATTAAGCAACTCTCGAGGACAACACACCCGATCCACTATTATCATCCGGTGGAACGGATCCTACACCTCTCAGGGCAAAACACTCCTGAGCCACTATTCTGAACCGGTGGAACGGCTTGAAGTACCTCTCGGGGACAACACACCCGAGCCACTATTATCATCTGGTGGAACGGATCCTACACCTGGTCCTGACTCCCGTAATATTCCACTTTAAATAATTAGTGTCTTATTCATTACTTAACTCATATCATATTCTTATTCACGATGAGTATAGGGCCCCACTATTCTTAATCCGATGGAACGGACTGAAGCGCCTCTTAGGGACAAGTCACCTGAGCCACTATTATCATCCGGTGGAACGGATTCTACACCTCCTAGGGCAAAACGCTCCTGAGCCACTATTCTGAACCGGTGGAACGGCTTGAAGCACCTCTCGGGGACAACACACCCGAGCCACTATTATTATCCGGTGGAACGGACCCTACACCTCGGCCCAACTCACGTGATCTTTCACTTTAAGTTATTAGTATCTTATTTAAGAATTTTAACCGACCATAAATCAGGCCCACATGAATAATTCTCTGACATAAGGATACAGCATAAGGTATCAAATAGTTCCAAATCCATACTCAACACTTCACATACTCAAATACATACCATATTCAACGTTATACTAACATGCATTAGCATTGAAGCTATGAATTCACATATACATAAAATTACCACACAGAACACAGCATATACTTGACATGATTAAATAATCGATAGGCATACTTATCACCTTCCACTCCAAACAGACATACATCCAGATTCCATCATAAGTAAAAGTAAGTAATGACTTACCTAAATCCGAAGCTAGCTAAGCAAATTGAGAAAGAGGGAGAGCTATCGAAAGCTCGACAATCCACGAGAAAGTTTTGCTAGATCGCCGATAGAAATCGGAACTAGGTTAGAAACCATCTTATCAATTAATAATTCACATATTCTACTTAAATAAACACAAACGGACACAAACGATCTTTCTTGGAAAACATGTCCATAACCTAGGACTCAAGAGCATAGCTCTATTAAGATTTAAGATTTAAAATATAAATCAAATGATTTAAAACCGAAAGACAGAAATCGATTTGATAAAAGACACACAGCACAATCGATTTTATAAAACAATCCCCGAAGATTAGGGTTTTTAATGCCTAAACTACAAATCGACCGAATCACTTCGATTACCTCAAATTGATAGTTTTAAAACACAATTACACTACTTTTAGAAGAATCTAGATAATTAATTTCAACTAAAATAATCTTCTTAGTAGCCAATTCAAGGCGATTCGTTTACAAAATTAGGGTTTTAAAGTCCACGACACAAACTCAGGTAATTCAAATCAATTAATTCCAATTAAAGATATTAGAATACAATTAGGATCATTTCAAATACTTCTATAAATTTAATTTTAGAAAAACAACTATACAAAAAACCAATTTCATAATCTCACTTGAAATTTAGGGTTTTAGGCCCGAAAATGTAATTCGGTTAAATTTTATTAATTTATTTAAATTGAATGTTTAGAAATGCAATTAGACATACTTTATAACATACCATATAATCAATTGCTCAGAACCAATAAAAGAAATACCCAATTCAGTACAATTAGGGTTTTTGAGTCCGGAACGCAAATCCGATTAATTCTTACTAAAATATATAAATTGTCAATTTGAAAATGTAATTAAATTTATTCTAATGTAAATTATATAGTCAATTGAATAAAGCGACCTGATTACACAATCCAATTTAGTCCCGTAAGAGTTTTGACCTAAAAATCTAATTCCGATTAATTACGCACAATTTTTCCAAATCAACATTTCCAATATGAAATTAAATATATTTTAAACGATATTATAAAATCAATTGAGTGAAACGAATCAATTATACGACCCGATTTCATTACACAAGAATTTTGACCTATAAATCAAATTTCGATTGATTCCGCATAAATTTCTCAAATTGACGGTTCCGACATGAAATTAAATACATTTAAAAACATATTGTATAATTAATTTATCCAAAATAGCCAAATTGGACGGATCCAAAAAATTTGGGCATAACCCGACCTAAAATTCAATTTCCCAAATTTCCAACACAAACCATACAATTAACATATCCAAATCAATCTTACAACACATATATACATAATTAAACAATTAATTTAGCTTATCACAAGCTAAATCATACTCAATTAATTAAATTAATATTAGGGTTTTTCAAAAAATTATACCAAACGAAAATTAACGAATTGGAACAAGGGAAGGCCGAAGAAGCTTCCTCGGAGGCCGGAGACAGCTCGCCGACAGTCAGCTAGGCTCGCCGGTGACTGGGCGGTGGCGCGAGCTGCGTGGCTTGTCGCTGCTGCTGCTGCTTCTCTCGCGCTGCTGGTGGTGGTTGCTGCTACTACTACGGTCGAGCTGGCTGCTGCTGCGTCGCTGGCGGTCGCGTCGCCCGTGGTGGCTGGCGAGGTTTGCCAGAGCGGGGAGGAGAGGCGGTGAAGGAGGCTGGGGTTTCTAGAGAAGAGAGTAAGTCGGGAAAAGGGAAGAGAATAGGAGAAGAAAAGAGACAAGGAAAGAAGAGGGGGGGTCGGGTACCGGTCGGGCTAGGGCTCTTTTTCTTTTTTTATTACAAATACATATATAAAATAAAATACAAAATTTTAAAAATTATTATTGGAAGAATTTTACCTAATATTCATTAAATGAAAATTATTTCCAACGGATCCGGAGGCTTAAAATTGATATACAAGCTATATAAAAAATTTCGGGAATGTTTTTGGAAAATTTACCAATGAATGTAAAAATTTATATTATTTACGGAAATATATTATAAGACCTCAAAAAATTATTTAAAAGCATATAATAAAATATTTAAGTTAAATTCTAATAAACCGAGACTAATTTAAATAATTTATGAAATTGGTTTTCCGCAACCTAAAAAGCGTAAAAGGGAAGAAAATTAATTCCAGAAAGAAATTCATAAATAAACTCCAAAAATCGTTTTTAATTTAAAACTTCCCAAAAATATTAAAGATTACCGAAAACGAATAAATTTAAAGTCGAAAATATTTTCTACGGATAAAATTATTAAAATAAATTTAACTATTTAAACAGAAATTCCATAATTTAAATAATATATTTAGTTAACGAAATATAACTCCAAAATAAAGTCTTAATCACACGACGAAGTTATAATCGGAAACGAATCTAAAATATTAAAAATCAAAATACGAGAAAGAACAGGAATACATATTTTTAACCGAGAATCGAAATCATAAGAATATAATAAAATCATGGTCGTGAACGAATTTATATAAAATAGTTCACAATGACAACGATTAATTAAATTCAAATATGAATTCGAAATCGTCGATAAATCCATAAAACGAATCGAAATTAGAATAATTAAATATTTGCATCAAATTACGCTAATAAAATCATTAGGCTTAATAAATTTAGATTTAAAAAATACGGGGTATTACATTGGTCCCCATGAATTGGTGAGCTGAATTAATGACTAGCTCAATCACTTAGAGGTGATTTACTGACTCAAATTACCTTTTGTTTGTTGCTATTGGGCCGTGTCCTTGTTTGATTTCATTTTGTGTTGGATAATATGGCAAATTAAGTTATGGCTCATATCATATGCAACTTCTTTGTCCGGCTAGGTTGTTGGATCCTTTAGTTCATATATATAATTGGTTAAATAAGTTCCATAGCAGAGAATATGTGAATCATAATATTTGTCACGTAATGGTTAGCCGTAATAATAATGTGAACTCGAATAATAATAACCTAGTGTAAACATTGCACCTAGAAAACGGTAGATCATCTTAGCCCTTACCAGTTGCATAGGCCAGACAAACAGAAAGTATGGGTAAGTAAACAAGTACTTTTTCCTATCAAACTTGGAAATTATGAGGATCGAATTTCTTGTGTCATGGCCGTTATTGATGCTGAATAAACTAGCTCCCCGACGTCTTTAATGGGGTTAGAAAAACTTGAGATTAGGTGTGGATAGTAAGGCCTTAAACTCCGAATAAGAAGCTATTCCGATCCCATGTGATAAATCTCCTTTGAGTAATGTTGGGCCGGACTTTAATATCATTGAAACTTCGATGACTATAATTGGCAACATTGCATCAATCTGTCATTTGAGACCGAAGCCTCAATTTGTCAAAGACTAATTGACTTATTTCAAGCCAACACTAAATGTTTTACCAGTTGATGAGTTGCTACCACCCGATGTGGTTAAAGGAATTTGATAAATGTTCTCGTATGTTCTAGATGGAAGCATGAGGTGCTTATACAGGGTGAACAGTGATAGCAAAACAAGTCCTATTTCCGCTGGATCATGAAATTGCCTTCGGTGAGTGGGTGCTAAATCAAATTGGTATAGGACATGGTTATCTGACAAATGATTCCCTCTTTATATTTACTTTCGCAAACGGTGATCATGAAATTGCCTTTGATGTCTATCAAGAAAGAATGGTTTCATATCGACTTTGCTGCTAGTCATAGTCACACATCTTTCGAGCGAAGGCATTTCTCCTGGCAGCTCTTATTTTTATATTTGCGTCCTTTCATTATGATATGAATGCCTTTGTCAGGTTATCTCCACCCATAGGAAGTGTTGGTCAGGCTCTCTTAATGATTGTCTATTCACTCGTCTAGCTTGCCATGATTTTGATATCGCCCTGTTTGATCATTATGACACTCATCGTAATTAAAGATTGGCGAGTTGAACGGTGGTTCCTCATACGCTACAGCTTTGTTTGGTTTCGAGGACGAAACCTTCTAAATCAAGGAGGAGAGGATGATGATATTCCGATAAGCCTTATTGGCTATCCCAAACGAGGCCTTAATTCAATAATAGATCATATTTGTTTTCCTTTATTTCCGCTGGTTTATATGTTTTGCAGGACTAAAAATTGAATCGGCTTATCTGACAAATGTTAATAGTTTTTCACTAAATACCGACCCACTGACGTTAACCTCTCTGTTTGTATGTTTTTCTTTTCGATTTTAGAGGCCCAACATTTATTTAGATGGAATAAGTTTTGGGTCGGACAACTAAAGACCAAACACAACTAATAAGGGGTCATTATTGACCGACTTGATTGTAATTTTGTAATTTTGCCGGCCCAAGCAGATGCAGCAGAGCCGTACAAGCATGTTACACGCAAAAGAGAAAATGGTACGTTTTTTTTTTCGAGGAAGTGGCACGGCTATGCCACGTTATGTCTTTTGGTATATGTTTAGTTATCTTCATTTTTAATTATTAGAGAGAATTTGAGAATAAAATTTTAGGATTTTGAGAAATCTACTCATACTACCAATTATTAATTTGATTTGATTAATTCAGATATTGAGAATCAATTGTAATGGTCTCTAATTTTATAATCCCTTGACTTATTAATATATCAATCCATTTCTTTTTGTCCATAAACGTTGGTCGTCGATTTGACCGAACTATATAAATCTTTGTTTCCTTAATTTACTTTATCTTTTTTTGATGAACATATATTTTATATATTTTTATCTTAGCTTATGATATTTTATTTGAGCAATATATTAAGCTAATTATAATTTTATATTTAAATGATAATAATTTTATATATTTAACTATTTGAGCTAAAATAATATAAAAAATATGTTTAAGTTATGAAATTATTTATTGATTTCTCTAATTTTATGTTTTAGGTAAAATAGAAAAAAAAGACAAAAATTGAGGGGAGGCTGGCTTAAATAGATGGGCCAACGGCCAAAGAAAGAAAAGAATGAAAAAAAATAAAAGAGAACGATAAAAGGGGAACAAAAGAAGGTCTAATGGAGGATGAGAAAAGGAAAAAAAAAAAGAGGGAAGAGAGCAAAGAGAGGAAATCAAGCATGCAGAAATGAGAGACACGATGATGCAAAGAGAGTGAGAAAGGAAAAAAGAGATCGATGCGTGTACGAGGAAAGAGGAAAAGAGACTCGAAAAATATTGATTTCAGATGAAAATAACTAGTTTCTTATTAAATTACAAAAATATCACTTATATTTAATTTCGGTAGTTTTTTCCTTATTTCAAATATATATTTTTGTGTCATTAATTTATTTATTATGAGTGCCTAAATAATTTCTACCGATGAATAAATAAATATCCTAGACTATGATTTGAGATATAATATTAACTTTCTTTATTTTATAAGATTTTCCTTTGACCTTAATCTAATTACTATAATTTATTTATTTGATTTTGTTGAGAATGATTTATATATTGCATGTCTCGTTTTGAACTCCTTATAGTAATAATATGTAGGATTATATATTTCCTAAGTGACTATATGAACATGCTATAATTTATATGTATAAATTACATTTAAATTAGATAATAATTCACCTAATAGTTTTGTTGTTCTAACCGAAGTAATAAAATATTTAGATACTTGAGGGCTAAATAAGAGGGATACAACTATATATGCTTGAGGTAATAGTTTGAGTTTTTAGATTGACATCATTTCAATTAAGCTTAATACTTTAAATATAGTTAAATATATAAGGCACGTGTTGCGACTATACTATTAGAATTTAATAGAATTTTATATTGGTATTTTAGCGTATTAATTATTTTAGAAAAAAATAATATAAGATGTGCATAAGACTACTTTTGGCTAACAACTTAATGGGTCTTTTTCTTGTGATTAAAAGATGACTTAGAAATTCTTGTTATATTTCGATCTAACCTAGCGGTGAATTTTAAGTTCCCTAGGACATTTGTTATATTGGTATTCATCCATATTTATTTCTCATTTTATTTTATTTTTATTATTTTTTATTTTGAAACCCCTATAATTGTGTTTTTCTTAATATTTATTTTTGTGTAATTTAGATCATTTTAGTTTATTATTTATGGGCTAGATAAATTTAGATGAACCATCGCAATCCCTAGCGTAAAACAATACCCTTATTTACTAATGCTACAATTGATAATAAGAGGGTTTAAATTGTGACCCAACTTCGGCCACATCAATTTTTGGTGACATTATTGGAAATTGATAACTCTGCCTTTATTTTACTAGTATTTCTTTTAATATCATGTGTGTATTTTTCTTGAGTTATTATTATTGTTATTATTATTATTTTCCTTTGTTATTATTATTATTATTTTCCTTTGTTTGTTTTCTTTATTTCTCATGTTGTTTACTCATTTATGGTTTTTTTTAGAAACTTTCTGATGAATGCATACAAAAAGGAAATCCATAATTAGAGCCTTTACCATTTGACCTGAATTAGAGAAGTTTATTCAATCCATTAGAAAGCTAAAGATTTATAGTTCTCCTTCACCAATGGAAAATGAAGATGAGACTTTTGGTTCATCATCATCATCATCATCATAAGTAGAAGTAGAGGGTTCCAAAATTAGTACATCACTAAAAGAAGAGCCTATCTACTTTGCTCCAATGATAGCCCATTAGAGTTCATGACAGTTTGAGGCCCATAATGTGGCGGAGATGGTCCCTAAATATATTTGTTATCCTGAGCCCTCTATTGACAAGGAATGAGATTTTGAGCTCAAGTCTAGCCTACTTCACCAACTTTACACTTTTTGGAGCCTTTAATGAAGACCGCAACAAGTTTCCAAAGGATTTTAAGTTCGTATGTGTTTTCATGTATCCTAAGGATGTGGATCCTTAAATCTTAAAGCTCAAGGCATGTTCATTTGCCTTGGTGGATAGTGCTAAGGATTGTCTTTTCGAGTTACCTACTAGACAAATCTACTCTTGGGATACTTTGGTTAGTGCATTATTAGATAAGTATTTTCCTACTTCGTGTATCATGATGCTAAGAAAAAGGATTGTCGGGATCCAACAAGAGTCTAATGAGGTATTCCATGCTTACTATAGTAGGTACAATGCCTTATTATCATAGTTCCTCCAATATAAGATGAAGGAAGAGAACCTGTTATAATACTTTTATGAGGGACTCACTCTACTTGAGAGGAACATGTTAGATGTAGCTAGCAGTGGCTCTTTCATGGATAAGAATCCCACTTCAGTTAAAGCATTGTTCAAATATCAAGCCTCTACTGCGTAATAATATAATGACCTCTCGCCCCATTCAAGAGTAAATGATGTAAGTGTAAGTCAATTTGATGATATATTTATCTAACTCACTACTCTTATTTCGTAAATTACCACAACTACTGGAGTTATTACTCTATGTGGAGTATGTACAGTGATAGGGCATCCTAGTGATAAATTCCCACTAATGTTTGGAGGAGAGGATCACGAGCAAGTAAATTTCATTAGATTTTCAAATATTTACCATCCAAATATGCACAATCATCTCACTTTTTGTTGGAGAGATAATAATAATGTTCTTAATCCTCCAGATTCTAACCAATTGGCACTGAGTGTTTATAAAAAAACTATAAGAAGGATTTTTTCAATCTCAAGCTCCAACTATTAATAAATATGACAAGATATTTGAATTATTGAAAAATGGACAGAGCTAGCTTATATAGAGACAATTGTACCTGGACAGAAGAGTGTTAAATATAAAGTCAGAAATGGGACAAGTTGTCACTATGATAAACTAATTACTTGTTCTAGGGAAACTTCCCCATAGTAGCATAGCCAATAAAAAGTGAAGCTTTGAGTCACCTAATGTGGTGGTAACAAGGAGCGAAAAAACATGTGAAAGTGTTCTAAAAAAAGTCTCAGGAGGATTTAGAGTAGTTGGAAGCATATCTTACAACAAAATAAGGGGATATTATGCAAAATCAAGAGCATAGGAGTGAAAATAGACAATCATTCGACTGAATTATGGTGGTAACGGTTTTTATAAGAACCGTTATTAAAATTCAAGTTTTTTTTTAGTTTTTGCAATTTTTTTTAGGGTAATACACAGTTGTATGTTCAAACAATTACCAAATCTGCAATGTAAACACAACATCAATTCATACCAAATCTGCAATCACACCATAATTTCAATCAATCTATAATTGGTATGCATGTCTCAATACACCAACTATACTTAGGAATAAAAATTAGTGGGCATACCACAACTTGGTAGCTCTACACCCCAAAATAAAGAGTTCACAGATCTAGGCTGGAAAGACTGAAAGATTCAGACGAAATACAAACCTAAAAATGCATGTAGAATATATAGATCGCTACCTAATACTGAATTAATGAGTGCACGTGCTTGGCCCATTGGTCTCTAACTTCATCAATTTCATCAACATTATATTGTTGGCCTCGTGCATAGTTATCGGTGAAAAACTACAACACCCATGTTTCAATTAATATACAGTTAGCCATTAGGTAAAATATATATATGTCATGATTCATTAATAGAAAAATATGGAAAAGCAAACATATATGGCTTGGATCTATGTTGACCAATCTATTATGGACTATAAGATCCATTACTCGTCTTCTTCACTTGAACCCTTAAAAACTTCAATTTCATCATCATCTGGTTCATAATAACTCTTTGGAGGTACCTAAAGCTCCATAATTACACAGAATTGGCATAATTACAGTGAGAACTAAGAAGTCTTTAAATTTGAATATCTCAGTAACCATGAAAACAAAAGAAAGTAATAGCCCCATTAGAAATACTATTACAACCCTCACCAGCTAAGACATGGTAAGATACCCAATGAGGCTAAATAGATGGATGGCTGGATAAAGAGATAAACAATAGAGGAAAAACAATTCTGATAAAAGTAAAAACTAAAATAACTGAAAACATGTATTGCCCTACATACAAAATAATACAAGGGGGTAGATATATAATGGTTGTTTGTAAAATAAATTCTATATAAAAAAATACAAAGGTAGGCAACATGTAATACCACTTTAATCAAGAGGTTATATAACACCCTCATACCCTAGAATGTGAAAAAGGTTTTAAGGATAGTCTAAATTAAAGGTTCAATTTGTAAAAAAGGCCCTAAAAATATACCCTCAAGGTTGTATGTAACAAAAAAACCTTAATTTAGAGGCCAAAATGGCCTTTTTTGGGCTCCAAAATTGCCCAAACCGACTACGCCAATTGCAACGTCGTAGATCTCGAAAAAATACCCAAAATAGCCTCCTAGATCACCTAAATCTGAGGTCCCATGAAAAAGTTATGACCCTCCAAAGTTTACAGTTGAATCTAGCTCTAAATAACCCCAATAATGTCTTCTCTTTTGTTTATTATGGTTGTAGCTCTAAATAATGTTGAATCTATATTCTCCATACAAAAAAATACAACAATAATATGTAAAGGTCTCGGCCAACACATGCATTTGTTAATATATAACAATAACGCTAGAAATTCAACAACAAACAGCAAAATTTTCAGCCAACACATTTTCGAATGGCAAACCACAATCTTTCAATAACAAACAAACGAAACCCTGTAGCAACATGCATGCATTTATATATATATACATATATAAGTAGATAAAAAGTTACGAGAGGAAGAACAAACACATACATAAAGTGAGCTAGCTACAAACACGACGGTGAGAATGTTCAGAGAGGCAAGGGCTTCAAACACGACGGAGGATGAAGGTGCAAGTGCTAGCTAGCTTCGGAACAATGGCAGAGGCGTGGTGGAGAGTTGGCGGTGCACGGTGTGGTCGTGCGAGGGTTTGCAAGGAGAAGGAGAAGGAGAGCAAGAGAACGAAAGTGCAGAGAGTCTGAAAACTTTGGCACGAAACAGGATCGAGCGAAATAAAAGTTTGATTTTAGGGTTTTAATAACAGTTCCTGAGAGAACCGTTATTAAAACATCTTTTAATAACGGTTCTTCCAGGAACCGTCATTAAAAGCTTCTGACTTTTGATAACGGTTCTAATATGAACCGTTATTAAAAGATGTTTTAATAACGGTTTACATAAAACCGTTATTAAAACATCCGTCCAAATTTTAACGTTGCCCTTTTAATAACGGTTTTTAACTAGAACCGTTATCAAAACTTCCCGCCGATTAATTTTCACGCGTTTGACAATGGTTTTCGAACTACCGTTATTATTTTCCGTTTTTGTAGTAGTGAATACTCCTTTTCCTAGAAGGTTATCCAAGTCAAAGATGGATGAGAACTATCAAGTTATATTAGATACGCTCAAGAAGGTGCAGATCAGCATGCCACTCTTAGAAGCTATTAAGCAAGTGATCAAATATTTAAAGTTCTTAAAGGAGTTATGCACCATGATGACAAGGCTGTGGGAGAAGGAAATGGTAAGGATGAGTTAGAAATTGTCTACTATCACATAAAGGAAGCTACCCTCAAAGTGTAAAGATTTTGGAAGCTTCACTAATCCATGTGTATTTGGTAGGATTAAGTTTAAAAATGCCATGATAGACCTAGTTGCATCAATTAATGTCATGCCATATTCTATCTATGTATCCTTAGGTTTAGGATGGCTTAAGAAAGCTAATGTTATCATTGAATTTGTTGATCATTGTAATGTTTTCCCCAAGGGTCTTGTAGAATATGTTCTTGTGTAGGTTGGTAGACTTACTTTTTTGTGGACTTATATGTTTTGGATATGGATTAAAGTAGATCGAGTCAAAAATCATTGCTCTTAGGAAGGCCCTTCATAAGAACCTCTCGCACAAAAATATACACTAATATTGGTCCTCTCATCAAGGAGTTTGATAGAGATTTCATAAACTTCAACATCTTGGAGGCCATGAGATACTCTATGGATGACTATTTTTATTATACTATTGACACTATTAATATTTTGGCATAGGATTACCTTGATGAGAATTAGGATGATCTATTATTAACCACTTGTGTGAAAAGCTTAAGACTAGATGAGAAAGGGAAAGAGATTTCTTTAGAGGAGATAGAGATGATACTTTCCCCTCATCTTATGCATGTTATGGCAGACATGGAGGCAAACCCTCCATATTGCCATGGATCATGTCCTTTTTCAATTCATTTAGATACTAGCAATCCTATACCTTCTATGATTTAGGCTTTTACTCTAGAGCTCAAGGTATTATTAGATCATTTGAAGTATGCCTACTTAGGAGATAACGAGACCCTTATGGTGATCATATGTTAAAAGTTGAAAGATGATCATGAAATCAAGCTTTTAGAAGTCCTTAGATATCATAGAAAAACTATTGGATGGACATTAGCAAACATCAAAGGGATAAGCCCTACCATTTGTGTTCACTATATTAATCTTGAAGAAGGAGCTAAGCCTACTAGAGACCCCAAACACAGGCTCAATCCTCTTATGATGGAACTAGAGAAGAAGGAGATCATCAAGCTATTGAAATATGAATTCATTTACCCCATATTAGATTATAAATAGGCGGAACCTATTTAGGTAGTACCTAAAAAGTTATATGTGACTATAGTAAATAATGAGGAGAATGAACTTGTCCTATAAAGGATAATGATTGGACACCAAGTATACATTGACTATAGGAAGCAAAATGCTACAAAAATAAAATCTCATTTCCCATCATCACTCATTGATCAAGTAATCAAGTGATTAGCTAGTTATTCCTATTATTGTTTGCTTAATGGGTACTCCAATTATAACCAAATTAACATAGTAAAGAAAGATCAAGAGAAGGCAACTTTTACATGCCCATTTGACACATATGCTTATTGGCTCCTACCCTTTAGGCTATGCAACATCTGTGGCACATTCCAAAGATGCATGGTTAATATTTTCTTTGATTACATTGAGAAGATTATTAAGGTTTTTATGGATGCCATTAGTATATTTGGTTATCCTTTTGAATCTTACCTTAACAATATTATTTTAATTTTGAAACATTTTGAAGAAAAAAAACATTGTACTTAATTAGGAAAATTGTCTTTTTATGGTGCCACAAGAAATTATACTTGGTCATATTATCTCATTTAGGAGGTTAGAGGCTGATAAAAATAAGATAGATATTGTACATTACTTACGATTTCCTACTTGTGTGAGAGAGGTACATTCTTTTATTAGACATGCAGACCTGTATTGAGAGTTTATAAAGGAATTCTTCAGCATTACATGACCATTGAAATACCTTTTGCAGAATTATGTGGCTTTCAATTTGATTAAGGATTGTCAATAAGCATTTTATGAACTTAAGAATTTCCTAACGACAACCCCAATGATACTACCTCCATATTGCTCCCTATATTTTGAGATCATTTATGATGCCTTAGATCATGAGATTGGTGCAGTCTTGGGGCAACAAAAAATGAAAAAAAATCCATATGTCATCTATTAAACTTAAAGGACTATCAATGATGCTTAGTTAAATTACTCCACTACCAAGAAAGAACTATCAGTAGTATTATTTTCTATTAGAAAGTTGAGATCAAATGTACTTCAACTTAAAGTTATCATTTTACTAAGCATGCAATGTTAAAGTTTCTATTGTATAAGAAGAAAGCAAAGCCCCAGTTGATAATATGGGTTCTCTTGATACAATATTTTGATGTGGAGATTAAGGACAAGAAAGGTAGCAAGAACATAGTAGCAAATCATTTGAGCCACATGCTTCAAGATGGTGAACCCATAAAATTGATTGATAATTTCCTGAATGAGCAACTCTTTGGGATACAATAAGTTCACCATGGTATGCTAATATTATGATCTATATTATTACTAATAAGCTACATACTAACATGCCACTATGTATGAGAATTAAGATTATAAACAAGGTATACCAATATATTTTTATGACCTCTATTTATGGAATTGTAGGTCTAATGGTATAGTGAGGAGATGTGTAGCTTATTTCGAATTTAAACATATTTTATCACACTATAATACTTTTCATTATGGAGGACACTTCCAAAAAGACCACCTTTAAGGTTCTTGATGCTAGTTTTTATTAGCCTACAAAATGTTGAGATTCTAACACTTATTGCATGAGATATGACAAGTGTCAAAGATCAGGTAACATTATACTAAAGAACAAATATCCTCAACCTCTATTATAGTTTTAGAATTTTTTCATGTGTGGGGAATATAGTTTATGGGTTTATTTCCTTCTTCTAAGGGTATATATTTATTCTTCTTGCTATGTATTATGTGTTAAAATGGGTGGAAATAATCACCACCCGCACTAATGATTCTGGTGTAGTGTCTAATTTCCTCCAATCTCACATCTTTTCTAGGTTTAGTATGTACAGAGTGATCATCAGTGATGGTGAATCACACTTTTTCAATTGGAAGATATAATTTTTGCTATAGAAGTATAGGGTTACAAATAAAGTGTCTACACCCTATCAACTCAAAATAGTGGGAACAAAGAAGTCTCTAATTGAGAAATCAAGATGATACCGGACGCAATAGTAATCCCTAATTGAAAGGATTGGAGCCAAAGGATAGATAATGCCTTGTGGGCTTATAGGACTAACTATAAGATACCTAAGGCATGTCTCCCTTTTAGATTATTTATAGAAAAGCATTCCATCTACTTGTGGAACTTGAGTTTGAGGCAAGAACTTGAACATAAGTATCAATTCCATTGGATCACATATGAAGCTAGAACATCATGAGCTTGAAGAGATAAAGGATGATTCTTTTGAGAGTGCTATAGTTTACAAAGAGAAGACAAATTTTTTTCATGGTAAGATGATTTGTGGAAGTATTTGTTGTGGGTCGAAAGAAATACTCTACCATTCTTGACTTTGCTTATTCCTACCTAAGTTGCATTCTAGATGGTTTGGTCCTTTAATTATCACTTATGTTTTTACCTTATGAGGCCATATAGATTAGAAGAAAGAAGAGGAGAAATGAGTTCAAGGTGAACAATCACAAGCTTAAGTCCTATTATAAGGCAGTCATGGAGCATAATGTTGACGAGTTATAACAAGAAGCACCTTCCTTGATAAAGTAAATAGAGATAACATTAGGCTTAGGACATAAAAACAAGTACTTCTTAATAGGCAACCCAATGTGATAGGGGATTATTATGCCCTTTACTGGTTTTTATCTATTTATCTCTCTATTTTAAATTACATGTTCCTTTACTTGTCCACACATTGAGGATAATGTGTAAATTAAGTGTGGGGGTGTTAGTGTTTTTGTGTGCTTGCATGATTTATTTATCCTTATATACATATAAAAAACGCATATTTTTTAATGTGGTTTGGGTATGTTTAGATTTCGAGGAGCCCTTAACTAGTTAATGATAATTATATTTTTGAAATACAACTTAAAGATGATCATAAGACTGAGATAACATGAGTGGAACTTTTTTGTGTTGATTTCTATGTAAGGAACATATATATACATGTCTAGATGTAAATAGATCAAGAACATGAATGATTTTTTCTAACCACCGACATTACATGTTGAGATTCATCATATTTGATAGTGAGATATAGAGATTTTGAGCTATATATATATATATATATATCTTCTTTTCCACATGAATTCGCATGAAAGAATCTATATGTCTTGGCTTCACTTTTTTTTTTTAAACCTCATATACATTACTTGCTTTGATCAAATTAATTTTCATAGCCCTTTTAATGGACTTTATAAATTAATAGAACTTACTCTTGTGTTAGTTGAATCTTATAGTCAAAATGTGCTTTGATTAATAAAATGATAAAGGTAATATGTGATTTTCCACCACATGACCTAATAGCTTGTATCCTTATGTGTACATAGGATGTGTACCCTATATATGCGTTTTGAGCCCATACATCGGCTATATATTTTTCTTCATTAAACAAATTAAATAACCCTTGAGCCTTATCTTTACCCTTAACTAGAGCTAGTGGAAAGGGAGCATTTCATTATATTATGGAAATAGAGTGAATATATGTGATAAATATATGCATGTATGTTGACAAAGGAATTGGTTGAGTTTGTTGTTAGAGACAAAAATATATTCATTATATTGTCATATAGTTTCTTTGTTTCAAAAAAATAAAAATGAAAAATACATAAATAAAAAAATGAATGGTACAATAGAAGGAAAAGAGGTATGTATGGAGATGACTTTGTAAGAGTTCTATTCGTGTTCTATTTTTAAATTATCTCATTGTTGTAGTTTGGTGTTGAGGTTGAAATGTGTATTATTGATCATTGATGATGTAAAGTTGATTGTTATATTTCATCTAATTATTAGAATTCCCTTAGTTATTGGCTTTTTAGCACCATGACCATAGAATACTCTATACCCTTCTGTACCTTATCATGTTGCAACCTATAAAAGTCTTATTTCACTACTACGAAAACGGGAAATAATAACGGGACATTAATAACGGTAGTTCGAAAACCGTTGTCAAATGCGTGAAAATTTATGGGCGGGATAGTTTTGATAACGGTTATAGTAAAAACCGTTATTAAAAGGGCAATGTTAAAATTTACACGGATGTTTTAATAACGGTTCTTTCAAGAACCGTTATTAAAAGAGGTTTTAATAACGGTTCTTTCAGGAACCGTTATTAAAAGTCGGAAAGTTTTAATAATGGTTCCTGAGAGAACCGTTATTAAAAGATGTTTTAATAACGGTTCTTTCAGGAACCGTTATTAAAACCCCAAAATCAAACTTATATTTCATTCAATTCAGTTCTGTTTCGTGCCAAAATTTTCAGATTCTCTGCACCTTCGTTCACTTTCTCTCCTTCTCCTTGCAAACCCTCGCACCGCCAACTCTCCACCACGCCTCTGCCATTGCAAACCCTTGCACCGTCGTGTTTGAATCCCTTGCCTCTCTCAACATTCTCACCATCATGTTTGTAGCTAGCTCACTTTATGTATGTGTTTGTTATTCCTCTCGTAACTTTTTATCTACTTATATAAATTTATGTCGCCAGGGTTTCGTTCGAAAATGTGTTGTTGAATGTGTTGGTTGAAAATTTTTCTGTTTGTTGTTGAATTTGTTGCGTTGTTGTTATATATTAACAAATACATGTGTTGGCCGAGACCTTTACATATTATTGTTGTATTTGTTTGTATGGAGAATATAGATTCAACATTATTTAGAGCTACAACCATAATAAGCAAAAGAGAAGACATTATTGAGGCTATTTAGAGCTAGATTCACCTCTCGTAACTTTGGAGGGTCATAACTTTTTCATGGGACCTCGGATTTAGGTGATCTAGGAGGCTATTTTGGGTATTTTTTTGAGATCTACAACGTGGCAAAGCGGCATAGCCGGTTTGGGCAATATCGGAGCCTAAAAAAAGGCTATTTTGGCCTCTAAATTGAGGTTTTTTTGTTATGTTTCTTATTTTAGGGCCTTTTCTTACTGTAATTATGCCAATTCCGTGTAATTAGGTACCTCCAAAGAGCTACTGGAACCAGATTTTCAAGACAAAGGAACTTAGATGATGATGATGAAATTCCAGTTTTTAAGGGTTCGAGTGAAGAAGACGAGCTACATGTTTGTATTTTGTCTATGTCTTTAAGTCTTCTTTGAAAACCTTAAAACATTTTGCTTTGGGGTGTAGAGCTACCAAGTTGTGGTATGCCTACTAATTTTGATTCTTGAGTATATATGTCCGGTGTATTAACAAGAGATTGATTGAAATTATGGTGTGATTGCAGATTTGTTATCAATTGATGTTGTTTTACAATGCAGATTTGTTATCAATTGATGTTGTTTTACAATGCAGATTTGTTATCAATTGATGTTGTTTTACAATGCAGATTTGGTAATTATTTGAACATACAAATGTGTATGTGGGCAGGAACAAAATTGCAAAAACTGCGAAAAAATAGGAGTTTTAATAACGGTTCTTATGAAAACCGTTATTAAAACCTTGTTTTAATAACGGTTATGATGAAAACCGTTATTAAAAATCCTGTTTTTAATAACGGTTTTAATAAGAACCGTTATTAAAACCTACGTTTTAATAACGGTTTTCATCATAACCGTTATTAAAACCTGGAGTTTTAATAACGGTTTTTACTTAAAAACCGTTATTAAAACTCCAGTTTTCGCACATATTCGCGGGTTTTTGTGTATTTTTCATAACGGTTATGAACCGTTATTAAAGATTTAATAACGGGCGATTCAATAACGGTTGAAAACCGTTATTAAAACTATAAAATAACCGTTATTAAAACCCCTTTCCGTGGTAGTGTTTGATTTTAAGATGGGCAGCCTTTAATTTGATGGAGATTAGTCACTAGATTTATGAATATGATTTGGTACAGTTTACGAGTATGTGATATCTTTCATGAGATTTTTATCACAAAATATGAGTTTTCTTGATTGATATATGTGAGTTGCATGCTATTTTTATCATTTAATATCTCACATGTCTGAGAAATTTTTTTTAATTTATAGCCATATATTCGAGAGGAAGAAAAATAGAGGGTATCTTAAGTGAGGACGGGTCTTGTTGTGACTAAGACATGGTAGATTTTCATTCATATTATTGTAGTGTCCATATTTACCATGTTTATATGTGGACCATACAATGAAATTAACCTTTTTAATCTCCTAATGCTAAATCTTGGTTAAGTGTTAATTTTGATGTTATGAAAGTAAAATATAGTAAGACAACTAGTTAAGAGTGTTAAAGGTGTGTTTTTATTTTTCTATTTGAATTGTGTGTGATTTTGTAGGTATAACACATGTGAAACCCTCATAAGACCTTACTCATTCTCTAAGGGTAACTTAAGGGTTTAAAGAGATTATTACGCATGCTAACTGTGATTGTGAGACCTACGATAGTAGCTATTTAGTTTTACTTTCATTATTTTCTTTAGATTGAATCATGTCTGTCTTGATGGAAAACAAAAAGCTAAGTGTGTAGGTATTGTTGAATACATATTTTTACATATTTTATACCTTTTTATCTTATTTTTTGGTCTTTTATTTGAATAATGTATTATGCTAAATATAATTTTGTGTTTAAGTGATAACAATCTCATATATTTAATTATTTAAGCTAAAATGATTAAAACATTGATATGCTTAAGTTATGAAATTATTTATTAATTTTTATAATTTTATTTTATTGGTAAATTGGAAAACAAATAAAAATTGAGGTATGCCCAAAAGAGGGAGCTTGGTGCAAAGATATGGGCAAACGACCAAAGAAAGAATGAAAAAAAAAAAGGACAGACACAAGTTGGTAAAAATAAAAGCAGAACAAGAGAAGGCCTGATAGAGGACAAGAAAAGAAAAAAATATGTGTCATTGAGAGAGAGAGATATCTATAGAGGGGGGCATAGGGAAGACACAAAAAAGATAAGAGAAAACAAAAGTAGAGAAAGAGAAGATAGAAGAGGGGTGAAAAGGAGAAGAGACAAAGAAAGAGATAGGAAGAAAGGATTGGGGTAGGTTAGAAGAGGAACCTGCGGGTGGAGAAGAAGAGAAGGAGAGAAAGGAAAGCAAGCGAGCATAAGTTAAAGACAAGATGACACATAGAAAGTGAGAAAGAAATAATGAGATCAATGAGTACTTCAGGAAAAGAAAAGAGTCTCGAAAGTATTTATTTTGGATGAAAATAAGCAATTTTTCATCCAATTAAATTGTAAAAAATTTCATCAATATTTAATTTTAGTTATTTATTTCTCTATTTTTAATATATATATTTTTTGCATAATTACTTTCTTTATTATGAATGGATAAATGATTTCTATTAGGAAATAAATTGAAACCTTAGACCATGGTTTGAGATGTAATATTAATTTCTTTGTTTCATAAGATTGTCATTTGACTTCAATTTGATTGTTATATTTTTTATGTGTGATTTATATAATGCCTGCCTTATTTTTTCTTCCTCATAGTGATATTATGTAGGATTATGTGCTTGATAGGCGGTTATATGAATATGCTAAAATTCATATGTATAAATTGCAACTAGGTTAGATAATAATTCACCTAATAGTTTTTCTGATTCTAACTGGAGTAGTAAAGCATTTAGATACATGTGTGTCAAATGAGAGGAATACAACTACATATACTTAAGGTACTAGTTTGGGTACTTAGACTAGAATCCTTCCAAATTTTCTTAAGTCTTTACATCTAGTTAAGTACATGAGCTCCTTATTACGACTAGACTACTAGAATTTAATATTAACGCTTTGTCATATTAATTATTTTAAGGAAGTAATATAAGGTGTATCTATCTTTTAGCTTAGAAATTGACTAGTCTCTTTCTTGTGATTAAATTATTTTTATATTTCGATCTATTTAAGTGGTGGATTTTGACTTCCTTAGCACGTTAGTTATATTGGTATTCGCCCATATATGTTTTTCCTAAATTTATTTAATTTTTATTATTTTATATTTTAAAACCTCTATAATTTAGTTTTTCTTATTTATTTATTTATTGTAATTTATAGTATTTTATTTTATTATTTATGAGCAAGCTAAATTTAAGCAAGCCTTCTCAATTTCTAGCTTAGAACAATACCCTTATTCACCAATACTAAAATTGACTACAAAAGAGCTTAGATTGCATGTTAGCTATTACCACACCATTTTTTAAATGATTTAATTTTATATTTTTGTTGTCAATTATTCTCTAATCATGTAATGATTCAAATGTAATCCTTGTTCAATCTCTTCCATGTTTAATGAGAAATAGTATCAGAGCATGTTAATTAATATCTATTTATGTTTTAATTTTGCAATGGTAACCAAATTTGATATTAAGAAATTACATAGGTTAGTTAATTTTGGTATATGGAAGTTGAAAATGTGGGAAATTTTTGTTCAGTGTAGTTTACATACTAAGTTGGATGGAAAGGTGAAGAATTTGTGTACAATGTTGGATAAACAATATGATGAACTTGATTTGAAAGCAATGTCAATGATAGAGTTATGCTTGTTGATAGAAGTTCTACGTGAAGTTTCTAAGAAGTTGATCATTGTAGGCCTTTGGCTAAAACTAAAGTCTGTGTACATAACGAAGAATGTTACAAATCCTCTACTATTGAAGAGTAGATTACATGAGCTACGTTTTTTTATAAGGCAATCCTTTAAAGTCTCATTTAGATGAATTTTTATCACTTATCACTGATTAACAAAGTATTTATGAGGATGTAAATGATAAGGATCTTACTACTATTCTACTATGTTCTTTACCACCATCATATAAGTACTTTCATGAAACCATTTTATATGGTTCTGATGATTTGACTCTTAATGATGTTAGAGTTGCCTTAGTGTAAAGAGGCTTGATTGATTCATAGTTAGTATCAAAGTCTCTTTATTCTCCTTGGGTTGGTTTATTTGAGCATGGTAGAACCATGGAAAGAGGTTTTGGTTCTGGTTCTAGTTCTGGCAGTGGTAAGTAGATAGGTAGATCTAAGTATCATGCAAATAAAAATAAGTTTTATAATCACTGCTATAAGAAGTGCCACATAAAATATGAATGTTGGAAGCTGAAGAAGAATAACCAATGTAATTTAGTTAATAATGATAACAAAAATCATATTGAAGATGGTTTTGTAGGTGAAAGTGGCGATCTTGATATTCTTATTGCTACTACTAATAGGATTGATGATAAGACTGAATAGATTTTAAATTTTTGTTTCTCGTACCATATATATCCCTACTGTGATTTATTTTCTACTTATGATTCCATTCATGTTAGAAAAGTGTTGATGTGCAATAATGCTATATGTAAGGTTGTTGGCATTGGTACTATTAGAATCAAGATGTATAATGGAGTGATTAGAACTTTATTGAATGTCTAATATGTTCCTAATCTCAAGAAGCATCTTATCTCTTTAATCACTCTTGATGCTAATGGCTATAATTTTTCAGCTATAGGTGGAGCTATGACTATCAATTGTGATGCTTTGGTCTTTATAAGGGGTAAATAAGTTGGCAACTTACATGTTTTGGAGGGTAGTACAATGATTGGCTTTGTAGCTATGTCATTATCTTCATCATTATTTGTCTCAAATATCACTAGATTGTGGCATATGAGACTGGGTCATATTATGGTGTATTTAAGTAAAATAAGACTCTTATGTGGATAGAAGGTGAGAAAATTAGAATTTTGTGAGCATTGTGCTTATGGCAAACACAATAGGGTAAAATTAAACATAACAACTCATAGTAGCAAAGGACCACTTAACTATATTCATTGTGACCTGTGGGGTCCTTCATCAGTTGCTTCTTATAGTGTTGATGTCTGTACTTACAAGCATTTATAGATGATTACTCTAGGAAGGACTGTAGGTATATTTTCTCAAGCATAAAAATTATGTTTTTAATGTTAATTGAAATCCTATGATTGAAAAATAGACCAATTGAGAAAATTAAAGTCCTGTGAACTAATAATGGTTTAGATTTTATTGAGAAGGTGTTTTTTGAGTTTTGCAAAAAAAAATGCCATTGTTCATTCAAAACTTGTGTTGGTAGGTCACAATGAAATGGCATTGATGAGTGTCTCAATAAAAATCTTGTTGAGAGAGCTCTATGCATTCTATCAATTGTTGGTTTGAGGAATTTTTTTTTATACATAAGCTATTTCTACTACATGTTTCTTGGTAAATCAATCTCCTTATTCATCCCTTAAGTTAAAGACTCCCAAAGAGGTATAACATGAAAAACCTTCTGATTATTCAATTTTGGAGTTTTTGGTTGTTCGGCCTATATGTGTGTGAATTAAGGGAATTTAGATCATAGGGATAAGAATTGTATTTTCTTAGTCTTTATCTTGGGTGTTAAAGGATATTTGCTTGTGTATTCTAAATCTAGGAAAGTTTTTATATCAAGAGATGTAACATTCGATGAATCTACTATGCTAACTCCTTAAAGGGAGGTTGTTTTTCAAAATAATTTTGGTTCACTACAAGGTGCTAAGAAAGAGGTGGAATATGTTTCAATTAATCTAATTGTTCCTATTTTAACATCTCTTCTAGAGAGTTTTGATGTTCCATAGGCTCAATCTCATCTAGTTTCACATTTTATTAGTTGAGATAGATGAAAAAGATAGATCAGACCACATCATATATTTAATGATACTACATATGTATCTTATGCTCCATCTATTTCTAGTCAGATAGAGGGTACTGATGATCACATTATGAATAATGAAGTTATTTCATCTCTAGATTCTAATAAGTGGATGATTGAATGCAACAAGAGATGGAGTCATTACACCGCAACAAGACTTAGGTTTTAGTTGATGCAACTCCAAGAAATAAGATTGTTGGGAACATATGGGTGTTCAAGAAGAAATAGGGCTCTTAAGGATTCATTAATCCTTGCTATAAGGCTAGAGTTGTTGCTCAGGGGTTCAGTAAGATCAAAAGCATTAATTTTCATAAAGCATTTTCTTATGATGTGAATCACACTTCTATCTGTGTTGTGCTAGCTTTGGTGGCTCATGATGATTTGGAGCTAGAATGTCTTGATATCAAGACAAAATTCCATCATGGGGAAGTTAAATAATATATTTACATGGAACAACCCAATGGGTTTGTAGTTGAAAGGAAGAAGGGAAAGGTGTGTCTATTGAAGAAGTACTTATATGGGTTAAAATAGCCTCCATGATAAGGGTATGAACAGTTTGATTCATTTATAGTTACTTATGGATACATTTAGAGTAACCATGATAGTTGTGTTTATTTATTAAAATTATCTAATGTTTCCTTCATATATTTGTTGTTCTATATTGATGCCATGCTCAATACATGTAATAAAAAGTTAGATATTTGGAAGTTGAAGATATTGTTGAATATGAGCTTGAAATGAAGGATATTAATGTTGCAAAGAAGACCCTTGGTATGGAGATGCACAAAGATAGAAATTTTTGGAAGTTGTGTCTTAGTTAGAAGCGGTACATTAAACATGTCTAGGTGTGTTTTTCTATGTAAGATGTAAGGTCTATATCTACTCCTTTGGCTACTCATTTTATAATTTTAGTTGACTTATCAACAAAGAACACTAAATAGGAATAATATATGGTGAAAGTTCCTTATACAAGCATAGTAGGTAACATTATGTATGCTATGGTTTGTACTAGTCTAGATATTTCTTAATCAATCAGTGTTGTCAACAAATATATGTCTTATCTAGAAAAAAGACATTGGGATGCTATGAAATGGATACATAGGTATCTTTAAGGTACATATAATGCTTGTCTAGAGTTTGGGAGGACGAAAGTTAGGCTTGTTAGTAACAATGATTTTGATTTTGCGGGTGACCTTGATAACAAGAAGTCAAATTTAGGTTATATTTTCTATTTTGATAGATTGAATCTTATTTAGCAATCTTGTTTTTGAAATGTGGTAGCATTTTCAGCCATAGAGGCATGATACATGGTTCGAATAGAGGTTTTCAAGGAAGCTAAATGGCTTAGTATGCTAGTTTGTGAACTCTCTTCCATTAAAGATTTGGAAAATATTGTTGTGTATTGTGATAATTAGAGTTTAGTTCATTTAGCACATAATCAGAATGTTTAACATAAGAGAACAAAGCAAATTAATGTGATGTTTCATTTCATCTGTGATGTAGTTTCTAAGGACGAATAGCAATTAGAGAAGATTGATACCACTAAGAATGGGGTTGATATGTTAAAAAATTTGTTTCCATTGGCTAAGTTTGCATTTTGTGTGAACTTTATGATTCTTGTTAGAATATGAGCTATTTGGTTTTGTTAGAGAGAAGAGATGTTGGTATTGTGGTTTTGGTTTTGATTATTTTTCATTCAATTCAAAGGTGGAGATTGTTGTGTATGTTGCCTTGAATCATATGTATTTGATATGTAGAGTATACATATCAAGGTTGGGGGAAAAATACAAATGGGAAGGCTGTACACAACTAGCCCATAAAAATGCAACATAATAATGTAGATATGTTACACGTAAGATAGAAAATGGCACAAGCATTAACACAACTGTGGCATTGTTTGTTGAGAGGAAGAAATTGACACAACAAGGTTGTGCATGATTGGAAAGGGTGTGTAAGTGTTATATATTTTTTTAGGAGGAATAAAGTGGCATGGTAAGGTCGTGCTGACTTAGCATGGCCATGCAACATTACACAACAATCATTTTTAATGTGTTTTCGTCATGTCTTTTGGTATGATTTTGGTTATCTTCATTATTAACTAATAGAGAAATTTTGGGAGAGAAGTTTTAGGATTTTTAGAGATCCACTCAAACCATTAATTATGAATTTGATTTGATTAATTCAAAGATTAAGAATCCATTATAATTGTCTCAGATTTTGTTATACCTTTATTGATTAATATAATAATCCATCTCTCCTCACCCACAGATGTAGGTCAAGTTTAATGTGCCCTTATTTTTTTATACTTCTCAAGTGATATAATTTTAGATTTCGATTATCAATTACTCTCCAACTGTGTGATAATTAATATCCAATCCATATTCGATACATTTTGCACTCTATAACATGTTTCATAGTGATAGGATTAAAATAGAAGGTCAAAGAATCTGTCAGTATTATCCCAACTTGTTAAGCTACTAGAGGGGACTATACCTTCCTCTCAACATTGAAAAAATCAACTAAGAAAGAGTGAAGGTAAGCATGGAATAAAAAATATTAATGTATGGGGTAGAAAATGCAGCTGATCATGTGCATATATTGTAGGTTTAAGGTTTAATATTTTTCACTTATTTTTAGGTTGTGATAGGATCTTAGTATATGCCAGCATATTTAGGCACGACTCCTTATTTGGTCATATATGTTATTGCAAATGCTTTCTTAACAGAGAATAATAACCTTGATTTTAGCTTCTTCTAAGCAATTGATTTTCAAAGTAGATATGAATATTAATTTGATTTTAATTTCAATATATCACAAGAAAATAAATCAATCTTAATTTGAGTTTATTATGATTGAAATTAATTAATGAAAAAATGCAACAATAATAGTGGACCTCACTAGTTTTAGATTTATGCTATTGGAAAGGTGGGGCTATTGTAAGAGTTGTAGGAATAATAATTGTGTGTGTCATGGAAAATGTAATTATGATTATTTGGTTCTAAAATGGTAGTAATGAATTGTATATGGGTGTAGCCAAGCTAGACTTCTGGAAGTGCCAGTAAAAGATTCATGATTTACCTAATTGTGAAACCGGTTGCTGGCATGGAGTTCATATGTGACCTACCTATTTAGTTTGGTTTAGTTCACAATGTAATATATATATATATATATATATATATATATATATATAGAGAGAGAGAGAGAGAGAGAGAGAGAGATAAATGAAATTAGGTTTGATATCAATGTTCATTGATGTGCATCAACTAGTTATTGGGTTAACTAATAACCTCATTTTTCTATAATATTCCACATTGCTTTGCTCACAAATTATGACCATGTTTCATATAATTTGTGAACTTTATGGGTTTCTTTGTCTCTTGTTCTAGCTATTACTCTCTTAGTACTTATTTTGCAAGATTCATACAAAAGTGTATAGAATCAAGGAAGAGATGCACATATTTGGGCAATAAATCTTTAAGAAACGTTTTAAGGGAAGAAAATCCAATCTAGCATACAAGAAAGAGGACTAGAAGAAGCTAAGGAGATGAAAAGAGGACAAAAATAGTTGGTTACAAAGCCAAAGCACACTTGTGCACAAGTGTAGTACAACCATGTTGACCCATGCAAAACTGTGTGTGATTTCTATAAGCGCATGACCTTACTGTGCTAGGCTAGCACACCCTTTCTCAACAAAGCTAAGAGTAAGGAAGATGCACGGCCTAGTTGTGTGCAATCAGCACAGTCATGCACTCAACAATTTTGAATAAAACAAATGACGCATGACCTTGTAGGTCCAATATAGCTGTGTAAGGGTTATCCCACAATATGCATGAGTTGTGCTTAACAAAAGGGGTGATTGAGGGGGGCTGCAAATAGAGTATATTTGGGGAATTTTCTTTTCTCTATTTTTTTGAGTGAAAACTCCACGTAACTTACCTTAGATCTTATAGTTTAATTTTCCATATTCGAAGTTAAATTGGGTGCATTGCCATATGGAAACATTAAGGTTTAATATCAGTCTATCGTTTATTCTCTTCATTCTATATTTTATTATTCATTGCATTTGTCATTGTGTTTTTCATTTAGGCTCCGTTTGGATTGGGGTGAATCGAGGTAGAGGTAAACATTAAAAATTAACCTAGGTGAAGGGAATGGAGGTGAATCGGGGTGAATATTTTAAAATTCTGTTTGGATGATATTAACCTAACCTAGGTGAATCGGGGTGAATGTTTTAAAATTTTCGTTTAAATTGAGGTAAATGAAGATTATAATAATAAAATAAATTATATTTATACCCTTATATTAAATAAATAAGTCATATTGAGGGGTATTTTGGTCCTATTAAGTCAAAAATTTACTTATTCTTTCACCTTCACCTCCGTTACCCCCGAAATCGGAGGTTAATAAAAACGAGGTTAATTGAGGTGAATGGAGGTGAAACATTAACCTCGATTCACCCAGGTAAAATTATTAACCTGATACCCAAACGGGGTGAATCAATTCACTCACCTCCATTAACCTCCTTCCACCCCAAAACAAACAGACCATTAAATTTATTTCTTGTGTTTTCTTACAACCATGATTGAGTAGCTTCTTTTTCTAAGATTGAAATAGGATCAATTTGGTTTGACTATAACAAATTAGCATAATTGTTATGCATACAGTTTCTATGTGTTGTTCCATATGTTAGGAATTACTATCATAAGTCGGGTTTGATTAAGTTTGACTTGTTTTGGAATTAACTATAACTGAAAGGTTGAAATCGATATAAGAAATTAGCATCTGAATGGGAGCACAAATGATTAAGAAAGTAGATGTTTGAAGTCTTAGGGACTATTGAATATGTGGAATTTAATAGGTTTAATCTAATTTTTTTGTCAAAAAATTAGTCAAAAAAATTAGTTTATATATGTTTTTAGACTTTGAAAGAGTCTAATAAATCATATAGCACTAGTTGTTCACAAACACTTATACTATAATATAATATAATGTTAATAAGTTTTTGAATACTAAATTTAAGACCAGAGTTTAATATTAGGTTTTATCATTATTATTCTAGAGTTTTTATTCAATATGCCATTGCATGAATTTTTGTAGCTTATATTCCATTCACAATAAATTAAAAGGGTAGTATAAATAGCTAAAATGGTAAAAATCAGTACTCAATTGTGAAGTCCCTATGGGATAGGACCTTGAATTGCTATACTAAATTTGTGCGCTTGCGAACTTAGCCATCATGTTTATTGCGCCGTTGTCAGGGACTTTGCAAGTTGATATTGAATCCTTTATTATTTGGCTAGAATAGATATTTATTTCTCTTATCTTCTTTCATTTTTTGTATTTCCTTTTCCTTTTATGCAACGATCTTTCTGACTAGGACCACCAATTGAATTCAATCATGAGATTAAGAGATCGCTAAGTGAGTTGAGAATGTGGATACGTAAGACTAAATAAAGCATGAGTTTGGAAACCATGGGTAAAACCAATGGAGAGGAAGAGCAAAAATACTTTATTAAGGAATTCGCAGCTTCAAATTCATATAGAGTACAATCTAACATAAGGAAGCAAAATTTCACTGCCAATAATTTTGTGTTGAAGTCTACACTTCTAAATATGGAGCAGAAAAATTAGTTTGGCGGAATCCCAATGGAAGATCCAAATTTACACATCTACATTTTCCTTGAGTATTAAGATACCCTGAAGATGAATGAGGTTTTAGAAGTTGCTATCAGACTACGGTCATTCCCATTTTCACTAAGGGATAAAGAAATATTTTTGTTGCAATAGCTTCCCCTTAGTTCCATCACCACTTGGGAAAAACTTTTATGAGTTTTCCTAAATAATACTTCCCCTAATCAAAGATCATGCAACTAAGAAATCTCATCACAAGCTTCAGTTAGAAAGATGGAGAATCAGACGCATAGGAAAGTTATAAGGATATGCTGAGAATGTGTCCACACCATAGGTTAGAAAAATGGTTATTGATTCACACATTTTGCAACAATCTCCTATAAAACATAAGCATGACCCTAGATGCACTAGTGGGAGACACTCTCATGATCAAGAGTATCCTAGAAGAAAAATAATTGATCGAGGATATGACCTAAAATCACTATAAGTGGTAAAGTGAATGCTCTTCTATGAAGAAGAGCAGTCTATATGATATTGATGCCCTTCATTATCTTTCTTCTAAGGCTGATGCAATATTTCGTAAATTTGATAAATTAAGTGTAAATGGATTAACATATAGTTCTACAGCTTGTGACAATCGTGGCATTATTGTACACTTTTTGTTTGAATTCCAATGTATTTTTTCCCTACCTTCTGACACATCCCTTTCTGACCATGTAAACTATGTAAACAAATTTAATCAAAAGGGAGACCCATTTTCTCATATCTACAATTTTAGGTGGAGAAATCATCAAAACCTCTCTTATAAGAACCAACCACTAAATCAAATTCCTAAATTGAACTTTAGGTATCCAAGTTTTCAAAACCCTATTCCACCTTTTACTACACCTCTAAAGTCTAATATTGAGTTTATGTTGGATAATTTTATGGTATCTCAAAAACAAGCCAACTGAAGATTTTAGGAGCTCTCTTAAGAACTTGACTACTAAGATTGAATCCCTAGCCACTCACAATAAAATGTTAGAAAACCAAATGATTCAAGTGGACCAACAATCTAGTTTGTCTTCTAGACCCTTTAGAGTGTTTCTAGGATGGCCAAAAACCAATCCTAAAGGTTCCATTAATGTCATCACACTTAGGAGTAGTAAGGAATTAGAAGTCTCCATTTTGAGAAAAATGTCCCTCCCCCACTATACAAGCCTCCACTACATTTTCCTCAAAGGCAAGATTAGAGAAATAATTTGAAAATTTTGCTCATTAACATTCCATTTGTAGAAGCCATATTTCAACTTCCTTCTTATGCTAAATTCCTGAAGGAGACTTTTTATAATAAGAGACAGTTTGAGGACTATGAGACTTCATCTTTGACTACAGGAGTGTAGTGACATTATCCAAAATAAGCTTCTACCTAAGCTTAAAGATCTTGGCTCATTTTTTATTTCTTATACTATTAGTAATATGTTTATTAACCGTGTTCTTTGTGATCTTTGAAATAGTTTCAGCTTAGTTACTTTATCTGTTTATAAGAAATTACATATGGCAGACATGAATCCACCACCATTTAACTCCAATTGATCAATTAGTAAAAATTCTGGTAGGTATATTAGAAGATGTACCTATAGAAGTTAGTAAGCTTTATGTCCTGGTTGATTTTTTTTATTCTTGAAATAGAAGAGGATGCTCAAATCCCTATCATATTTAACTTATGTTAGAGCAATAATGAATGTGAAAAATGAAAAACTTTCCCTCGATATTGGGGATGAGAAAGTAGATTTTAATTTATCTTCTACGGTGATATTTTCATAAATTGATGACTCTTGCTACAAAATTCATATAGTGGACATGGTGGTTAGAGAGGACCTTGATAGCGTGCTCTCAAGCAATCCACTTGAGAAATGCTTGGTGAAGAATAAAGCACCCAACAATGATGATAAGAACGTAGCTTCTTATGCTACTATGCTCAAGGAAAACCCTATCAATGCAAAAGAACCTAAAAGTATAGCAAAACTTAAAATGGAATACCACGATCCGATACGTGAAGTAGGTTACACCTAAATTAGAAATGAAATCACCTCATTCCTCACTCATGTATAATTTCTTGGACTTCAATGGTGAATACGTTGCTATTGTGAATGCTAACTTGAGTCAAGGGGAAGTTAAAAAACAACTTGAAGTCCTTAGGGTGCATAAGGATGCCTGATGAAACCCTATTAGGTTTCAAAGAAAACATCAGACCAAAAGTCTAATGATATGTGCGAAATTTCTAAAATAGATCAGCCTAAGGATAAAACCAAAGGAAGATTGAAAAACTCAGGGCACAAATGAAATAAATGGCAACTAAGTGATGATTATAGAGAAGATGATTCAGCGCAAGATAGAATCAAGAGGAGAAGATTTGAGAAGCACTAGAGAGAGTCGAGAGAGAATTGAGAGAGAGATATTGAAAGAGAGAAAATAGTCGTCTCAGCAATGCGTATTATTTCTGTCCAAAAGTTTTCTACAAAAGCTACATCAGCCCTATATATATCGTATACATATACAAATGCAAATACATGGCCGACCTAACTAATCTCACGCTATCAGCCCACACACTTAATATAATCATAACAAATATCGGTGCTGAATTATCTAATCAGCCCAATTACAAAAATTACAATCATTCCCAAAATTAATTGATAGATTACAATTATTCTCCTATTAGCTAATTTATTTAGTTAACTATGATAATTAAGGGTCGCATAGGCAGCAATCCTTCTAACCCAATTTATGAGTCGGGTGGCTAACCATGCGGCCTACTTAGTTCCACTAGCTATGATTGTTGCCGATTGCATCATATGGGAATACAACAAAATTTGAACTCAATTTGTTCAGCAGTACCATATTAACTATCCATACAAAAACAATAGCAACCAGCAGCAACCACTCACAGCAGCCTGCAGCATGCTCCATTACCATTACCTGAGTTTTATCTCTTATTTTTCCTAATTATTCACAAAATAAAAGAAATAAGTATATGTATAATTTATATCACAACAATCAACAAAATTATTCAAATAAAAATTACTGAGATACACATCATTCCCCTCTTCTTGGTGGGGTTTCGTCTCTGAAACCTTCATGATTCCAATAAAAGGAATTAAATTAGATACATTAAAAGAATTACTCACCTTACGAAATTTAGCAGGTAAATCAATCTTGTATGCATTGTCATTAATCCTTTCTAACACAGTAAAAGGTCCATCATCTCTAGACTCCAATCTAGATTTCCTAAGGGTTGGAAAATGATCTTTCCTAAGATGTACCCAAACTAAATCCCCAGGTTGGAAAAAAATTTTCCTTCTCATTTTATTGGCAACCTCAGCCATTTGTTGAACTCTTTTATTAATTTATTAACTTACAGATTCATGTAATTTGTTCATCTTTTCAGCACGAGACTCAGCATCCAAATTATGTAACTCAAAATTAGGTAAAGGAGCCAAATCAAGTGGAGTTAGTGGATTGAAGCCATACACAAATTAAAAAGGAGTTTTCTTAGTTTTAGAATATATAGTCATATTATAAGCAAATTCTACCTGTGGTAATACAACCTCCCATTGTCTAAGATGTTTCCCTAGTATAGCTCTCAACATGTTACCTAAAGTTCTATTTACTACTTTTGTTTGCCATCAGTTTGAAGATGACATGTAGTCAAAAATAATAGCTTAGTACCTAACTTACCCCATAATACTTTCCAAAAATGGCCTAAAAATTTAACATCCCTATCAGATACTATGGTCCTTGGCACACCGTGTAATTTAACTACATGTGAAAAAAAAAATATACCATAGTCACAACATCATTATTCTTATTACAAGGTATGAAATGTGTCATTTACTAAACCTATCTACAACAACCATGATATAATCCTATTGGTCTTAGGTAATCCCAAAACAAAGTCTAAAGAAATATCAGCCCATGGCTAGGTTGGAAATGGTAAAGGTGTATACAACCCAAATGGTTGAGAAGTAGACTTAGCATGTTTACAAGCCACACAATTCACACAATACTTTAAAAAAAATTTCATATGAGGCCAATAAAAATGATCAATTAATACATCCAAAGTCTTTTGAAAACCCAAAGGTGCCATTAAGCCACCATTATGTGCCTCCTAGATTAATAACCCTCTATATGAACAATTAGGTAAACAAAGTCTATTTTCCCTAAACAAATATCCATCAAAAAGATAATATTTTCCTTGGACAGCAGTTTCACAATTCTTATACAATTCCTTAAAATAATTATCCTCAGTATATAAAGTCTTAATATGAGAAAACCCTAATAAGTTTGCATTTAATGTATTCAATAAAACATATCTCCTAGATAATGCATCAGCAACTACATTATCACCTCCTTTCTTATATTTAATCACATAAGGGAAACTCTCAATAAATTCTATCCATCTACCCTACCTTCTATTCAACTTTGATTGACTTTTCAAATATTTTATAGCTCCTTGATCAGTATTAATAACAAATTCTCTAGGCCACAAATAATGCTGCCACACTTTTAAAGCCCTTACTAAAGCAAATAACTCCTTCTCATAAGTAAAATAATTCAAAGTACTGCCACTTAACTTCTCACTAAAATAAGCTATAGGTCTACCCTCTTGAGAAAGAACAACCCCAATTCCCAATCTTGAAGCATCACAATCTAATTCAAACATTTTCTCAAAATCTGGAAGAACTAATATAGGAGCTTGGGTTAATTTTTCCTTAAGAGATTCAAAAGCCTTTTGTTGTTCTATCCCCCATTTAAATCCATTTTCTTTTTTCGTAATTGTAGTTAAAGGTGTTGCTAAGGCACTGAAATTATTAACAAACCTACGATAAAAAGAACATAATCCATGAAAACTTCTAACTTCAGTCACTGATCTAGGTATAGGCCATTCTTGTATTGCCTTAATCTTATCCTTATCAATAGATATCCCATCCTTACTAATTAAAAATCCCAAGAACAATACAATTTTTAAGCAAAACCTTTACTTGGCTAAATTAGCATATAATTTATCTTCCTTAAACACATCCAAAATGATCCTTAAATGTTTCAAATGTTCTTCCATAGACTTACTTTAAATGAGTATGTCATCAAAATATACAACTACAAACTTCCCAAAAAAATTTATAAGTACATGGTTCATAAGTTTCATGAAAGTACTTGGAGCATTATATAATCCAAATGGCATAACTAACCACTCATATAACCCAAAATTTATCCTAAAGGCCGTTTTCCATTCATTTCCTAATTTCATCCTAATTTGATGATATCTACTCTTCAAGTCTATTTTAGAAAACCCTATAGCCCCATGTAAAATATCTAACATCTCTTCCAACCTAGGTAAAGGATACCTATATTTAATTGTTATTTTATTTACAACCCTACTATCTATACACATTCTCCAACTCCCATCTTTTTTTAGAACTAAAAGAACTGGTAGAGTACAAGGACTCATTGATTCCCTAATATAACCCTTACTTAATAACTCAGAAACCTACATCTTTAACTCTTTTACTTCCTCTGGATTATCCCTATAAGTAGGTATATTAGGAATGACAACCCCTGGTATAAAGTCTATTTGATGTTCTATGCCCCTTAATGGAGGTAATCCATGAGGATTTTCTTCAAGAAATAATTCAGTATATTCCCCTAATAAATGATGTAGGAGCATCTAATGAATCTAATGATTGTCATGTTTATCTTAATTCTCAAGGTAAGGAAGAATTAGCTTTCTTAATTTTGGAGCCTATCATGTTAAATATTCTTGATAATTTATATATGCTTGATATTGAAAACCATTCAAGTTGTTCTTGTAGGTATGTCACATATTTACAAAAAGAAGATGTTAATACACTTTAATGTATACAAGTATTCAAAGTATGCAAGACTGTGGCATATATGGGATGATACTTTACAATGAGAAGATATGGTGATGATACTCATTAGTTGTATTAACTTGTTGTAAACCCTAACCATAAGTGTATTTTATGTAAGTTAGGGTTTGATATAATTTCATGTATGTATCATAGTTAATTGTACAACTTTGTAATATTAATCCTTAGTATGATTTAGCCAATGATATTATGATTAGGATTAAGTGTTATATGGGCTTAATTTAACCAATATTAATGGGCTTTAATTAAGGTTAAGGACCGGCTGATTGAGCTTGTTCAACAGGCTGGAACTTTCCTATATATACATTCACTTGTGTGCATGAAATCATAAGATGAATATATAGAATTTGAATACAACTTTGAGCATAGCTAGATAGCGTCTATCTCTCTCAATTTGAGTCATCATTGAGCAAGGAAAGTCTCGGACATTACCTTCCTCCATTTAACTCAAGCTTCGATTTTTGAAAACCTGATTCAAACTAGTCGAACCTACCTATCTTTGCAACCTGTTTTCTTCAATTATAATCCTTCTTAACCCTTCATTTCTTTTGCTTAATTTAGTTGGTGACATCTTCAACACATCACTCTTCAATCCAAACTTCCTCTACTTTGATAAACACATTAATAAATCCTTAACATTATCAAGTGTAGTCTTAATTAAATCTGCATGACATTCATAACACTCCTTATACACTATTAGATACACATTTTCACTTTGACTAACATCTCTTGCAACCTCACTCTTTTTAGCATAAAACCTAGATGATTTCTTAATTCCATTTGAGCGAGTTCCAGCATCTACATTCTGCTTAGTTAACTCTTTATAATCAGACTTTATTTTGACTTGATCATCATAAATTTCCTTTGGAGTCATAGGTGCCAAATTAATTTTTCTAGCATCCTTATACACTGTATACCCATTTTTATAGCCATCATGGGCCACTTTCCTATCATATTTCTATGGTCTTCCCAAAAAAAGATGTGCAGCATGCATGGGTATTATGTTTCACAAAACATAATCCTCATATTTTCCTAACCTTTTATCTCAGCTGCTATATTAACCATATCTTCTAGGGTTCCATATGGATATAATTCTACCTTATCAGCAATTTTAGAATTTAATCCACTCAAAAACCTAGCCATAATGGCATCCTCATCTTCAACAATCCTTGCTTTAATCAATAACATTTCTAATTCCTTAAAGTACTCATCAATGGTCCTATTACCCTGATTTAAGGACTGCAACTTCTTATATAACTCTCTATAATAATAGTTTGGAACAAATCTTTTCCTCATTAAAGTCTTAAACTCATCCCAAGTTTGAATAGTTGGTTCTCCACCCCTATGTCTAGCCAATAGAAGATTATAATACCAAGAAGAAGCATAATCTGTAAACTCAACTACCGCTACCTTAATTTTCTTTTCATCTGAGTAGTAATGACACTCAAAAACTAATTCTATCTTCCTTTCCCATTCAAAATAATAATTAGGATCACTTATTCCATTACACCTAGGTATGTTAAATTTAAGATTGCCTAAATTCCTATCAACTGGATCTAAATCCCTTTCCTGCCTATTAAACTGTCTAGGGCGTCTATCACTATTATTGGATATTGGATCCTCTACCTCTTCTAGATTAGTCAAGGGAGGAATCCTATTTCTAGGCTCCATAGGAGTTCTACCTGGTACCCCAGCATGTTGTTCACTTGCCCTATTATTTTCTAAATTATTAAGCCTAATCTCTTGATCTCCTAATCTTTGTTCTAAATTAGCAGATAATACAGTCAATTGAGTAGTCATTTGTTCCTGAAAAGTCCTAAGTGTCTCTAGGAGATCATTACTGGACACAGACACATATTGATTTATAGATTGACCGTTATTAGACATAATGAACTTTTCTACTGTATTTATCCTATATGACTTATTATCAGATATAGAACAACCCAATTAATTAACAATCACAACGCACTTAAATCTAACAGATTAACATTTTCAGCACTCACTTATCAACAGTATATAGGATAATAATCACAACATAATCAAATGTATAAGATAATCAAACTTCAGAGATATAGAAATAACATAACACAACAGAGAAATATTCTTAGAAAGGAACGAGTGTACCGTGCCAACAATTGTTGGCAGTTAAAGCCGACAAGAACAAGATTTGCCCCTCTTCTTGGAGCAATTTACCCCTTTCTATAGAATCGCCGGTATTGAGTTTATACCTGCACACTCCGTCAATATATTAGTGTAACATTATTTAGTAATACAAAATTATTGAATCTTAATCACAAAATATAGGATTGAAAGAGAGAAATACAAGGATAGAGTTTACCAGAAGTAGAAAATAGTAACAATTATCACAAGAAATCAAGGTTTTCGACCAAACCCTAACAGGAGACTAAAGTCGAACAGGTCAAAATGGCTTCTCTAACAATCACCGTCACCCCTTCAGGGTGTTAAGATCTCTCCAGAATTATATATTGCCGATCGTAAATGTCGTAATGAGAATCGTTCGATTATTGTCAAACATAAACCCTAATAGTGCCAACTTACCAAATCAAGAGACAATGACACCAAAATTTAGAAAGTAACCAACAATAGAAACAAAAATTTAAATCTAAACTACAACCACTTGATTATCCAAGATCTGATATGATGAAACCCTTTTAGGTTTCAAAGAAAACAACGGACCACAAGCCTAAGGATAAAACCAAAGGAAGATCGAAAAACTCAGGGCACAATTGAAATCAATGGCAACTAAGTGATGATTACATAGAAGATGATTCAGCGCAAGAGAGAATCAAGAAGAGAAGATTCAAGAAAAACCAGAGAGAGTCGAGAAAGAATTGAGAGTGAGAAAATAGACGTCTCAGCAATGCGTATTATTTTTGTCCAAAAGTTGTCTACAAAAGCTACATCACCCCTATATATACCATATATATATACAAATACAAATACACGGTTGGCCTAATCAATCTCACACTATCAGCCAACACAATTAATACAATCATAGCAAATATTGGTGTTGAATTATCTAATTAGCCCAATTACAAAAATTACAATCATTCCCAAAATTAATTGATAGATTACAATTATTCCATATACTATTAGAACATACCTTTGGATAACACCCATATAAATTATGCTAATAATGAGAAAAAAGCTCTTAGCTATTGTGTTTGCCTTAGATAAGTTCTGGTCTTATCTTGTTGGGTGAAAGGTCATTGTTTTCACATACCATGCAGCTCCTAGGCATCTCCTATCCATAAAGGATGCAAAACTACAGTTGATTAGATGGATTCTTTTGTTGTAAGAGTTCATTTTGGAAATGAAGGATAGAAAGGATGTTAAAAATATGATAGTATATCACCTTTCCAAACTTAGGTAAGAGATGATGGAAAAGGAAGAATATGAAAGATCATTTGATGATCCTTTTCCATATGACAATTTATTTGCTATTAAAACCCTCCAAGCTCTTTAGTTCACACAATTTGTGAGTTACTTTTTTTGCTAGGTGTTACTAGATGATTTATTTTACCAAAAATATAAGAAATTTCTTTTAGATGTCAAGCTTTACTGTTGGAATGATCCTTCCCTTAAAAAAGGGTGTGCAAATGAAATCTTTAGGATGTTCTTACCCAAATATGGGATACTAGATCTCATATCCCATTGTCATTCATCACCTTATGGGGGTCGCACAAGCACTTCAAAAACAAATGCAAGGGTGCTACAAGACAAATTTTATTGGCCTAAGCTCTTCAAGGATGTGATTATGTGCTTGGCTATGATCATTATTAAAGAACAAGAAACATATAAAGGATGAATGGGATGCCACTGAACAACATTTTTTAAGTCAAATTATTCAATGTGTGGGGGTTGATTTTATGGGACATTTTCCATCATCATACAATAACAAGTACATTTTAGTAGTAGTGGATTACATTTCAAAATAGGGTAAAACCATTGGCATCTCCGATTAATTATGTGAAGGTGGTAGTTAAGCTATTTCAAAAGGTTATCTTTCTTTGGTTTAGTGTCATAAGAGTAGTAATTATGATGGCGGATCTCATTTTGCAAATTGGGTTCTAAGCGCATTCTTCAAAAAGTATAGTATAACACACAAAATGGCCACACCGTATCACCTTCAAACTAGTGGCCAAGTAGAGATCACTAATCAGAAAATAAAGGAAATTCTAGAGAAAATAGTCTCCCTGTCAAGAAAAATTGGGCCATGAAACTAGATGGTGCTCTTTGGGCTTATTAAACAACTTATAAGAGACCTATTGACATGTCATTAGTAGGTTGGTGTATAGGAAATCTTGTCATTTTCTAGTTGAAGTTGAGTATTGGAAATTTTGAGTAATAAAAGAAATTAATTATGATTTGAAGATCGCTAGTGAACAAAGGAAGCTCCAATGTAAGGATATATAAAGATCTTCCTTATATATAAGGACAAACTCTCTTCGGGTAATATCATCATTGTGACATCTCTGTGTTCTCTCCTTATATATCCTTGCAATTAATGAGCTTGATGAGTTGAATTTGGATGCCTATGAGAACGCAAAGATATATAAGGAGAAAACAAAGATATGACATGATAATGATATTACTTGAAGAGAGTTTTGAGAAGGAGACTTTGTGCTCCTGTTCAACTCTTATCTTAAGCTTTTTTCTAGGTAAACTTCATTTTAAGTGGTTGGGGTCATTCTATGTGCATAAGGTCTAACAATTTAGAGTTGTTGACATTTGGAGTAAAGCCATAGAAACCTTCAAGGTCATTGGGAAGAAATTAGAGAATTATGTAGCGGGTTTTCCTTGAACAAAAAAAACCTACCCCCAAGCATTTGTGGATCCTCGAAGGAAATATATAGCTATGCTTGCCTTTCGTGCTTCTGAGCAGTCGAATGCATCAAATTTCCTATCAAAATACCAAATACATCATTCTAGAACAATGAGGTCTTCATCTACAGCATAGATCAAAGGATTATGCCCCAAAACTCTCTAAAGACAATCCTTTCTAATACTTTCTTATGGATAATATATAGTATGTGAAGGCTGTGATAGAGGCATACGTTGAACAAACTCCATAAATGCCTCAAAAGTTCTTTTCTAATGGCTAACATATCCATTCAAAACCATGTTGAAACAAGCTACCAAACAGAAACCATGTTAAGAAAAGTCCTATCTCACTAGCATATTACACATAAACACAAATCAGGACCACTGAGTCTACCCACACTCGGATGCTCATAAGATCAATATGGGTTTCAAAACATTGAGAAAAAGTAAATACATGTTCCTATTAAAACATTTAAGATCATGAGAACCAAATCTATAATCGAAACCCAATGCTCAATAACCAAAAGCTCTTATACTAACTTGTAACACCCCAATCTTTATGACTAGAAATTGTCATTTACATAGTTAAGCATGAAAGGTAAAAAAATAAAATAAATAAAGGGTATTACTGCCGTACTTGGTATAAATCCGATTACCTTTACCATTTTCATACCAAGTGATAAAGCTAAAATCATGATTCCACTTAGATGTATAACATGATTACAAGATACATAATAAATGAGATAAAAGGTAAGTATTGTGCTATATAGAGCAACATCAGTAATTTATAAAACTCAAAGAGAGATAATACAAAAGGACACATGCGTCCAAATGCAACTAAAATCAAGTATATCAAAAGATACTGAATAGCCTTAGGCTCTCAAACCAAACTACTAGTTTTTGACTGAACTTAGAAGCTGATATGCAAAGACCACTGCTCATTAAATAGACATGAATCCATAAAAAGAACCCTTCGGTACAACGGTACTGAGCAACCATTTATACTAAACAAAAAAATCAAAAATCAATATATAACACATGCAAGTCATCACAATAATATATGGTATAAAACACTAAACTATACATGTGTCAATTGAAATATGATAACCATTCACATAACCACATACCACCAAGACAATATACTATTCATACTTGTTCATCTGGAATAAACTGAAACTTACCAATGGAGCATCTAGGAGATGCTCTTTGCAGTAAAATTAGAAACGATGCCAGCCCAAACAAAGATAGTAACCACATGACACATACCTCATTATCAATCTCAATAAATCTCATAACAGAGGTAGGCTCACAAGTACAAATCAATAACAACTCGTCGCATCATAGTTTAGCACGAAGGCAGCTACTAAAACACAGATAAGCACAAAGGCTACTGTCAAACCACATAAACAAGAAGGCTACTACTAAGCCCTAAGTAGGTACAAGGATGCTAGGTAGGAACGAAGGTTATTACCTAACCATAGGCAGGCATGAAGGCTACTATAGAACCACAGGTAGGCATGAAGGATATTACCAACCAATCCAGTAATCTAATAATCCATTAATCATTTCCATTTTTATTTACTCGAGGGAAAATCAACCAACCTATAATATACTAAAGTACTTCAATCTTACAGGCACACTAAGACAACACAATATCCTACTAACTATTAACCCAAGGACGCAAATTTACCCTTGTCACACTGGTACATGAAGGTAACATATTGCCCTATCGACAAGGACATCTAATCTATAAGTATGCATACCACCTATCAGTCAGTACAATATAATAGAGTAAGATATAGGGCTTGGCTAGGGTACTAAGGTACACCAGTAAAAATCTAAAATCAACTGAGTTAAACCATGTCTTTAGGGTAGAGATCCTTAAAGAGCCACAATTCCCGATCTCAAGGTCTTTCATTTTAAGTAATAGTATTTTATCAAGGTCACCATGAAATTACATATAATCACATAGATCCAAAATCCATGCTTAACCATTTCACTCATTTCCAAATATTCTGAGGTAACCAAAAACAAGATCATTACCAAGTTTATTCATAAAAATATACTAAGTCCATCTTGGGCTCAATTATTCTTTTTTGGGTACATTAAGCCAAAAATAACCAAAATACCCCTAAGGAAAAAATTAACACATTAACATCCTCTTTTATAACTAAACTAAAAAAGTTAAAACATAATAATTAGATTAACTTATCATGCAGTTAAGTTATTGGATAAGCCAAATGACCAATTTTACCTTATTCAAGATTTAATATATAAAACCCTAATATGTGTATGTAGTATATCCATGATTATATAATCTCATACTTAACAACATATAATACATATTTGGTATACGTATCATGGTAAAAATCATAATACATATAAAATGACCAAATTTCTTCTAGGGCACACAACCATGATTATTATTCCATAATTATGCCAAAACATGCTCATCTTATCATTTTCTACGTACATTTCACACTTAACCATGAGGGATCATTCTATTGCACTTTTATAATCAAAATATTTTACATATGATAACATGCTCCATTTTTCAAATTTTTCAGGATATAATAGATAACACATAACTATAATTTAACAATCATGCTTAACATATTTCAACTACAAAACCCTAATGTGCTATCATGCAACATATAAAATTTTTGTAGAGTATAAAAGTTACTTGAATTTTAGTAAAAATGTAAAAATAGCAGTATCCTACTAAATACTACGAGATCCTGCTAATCAACTTTTGTACCTAAAAATAATACCATACTAATATTTAATGAATAAAATAATAATAATAATAATAATAAGTATTTATTTTTTCTAAAGTTACTAAAATACCCTTATATATAAATAATAGGAACCAAATTTTTTTGAAACTAAACACACCTCATATTGCATGTGCAACATGAGCCATGCTCATGTAGGGGAAAGGGTTGGGCTATGAGGATGGTGGTGCAGGGTTTGGTGTTGGTTCAAACCGTGGAGGGTGGTGGAGATGCACACTGATAACTATTTTTGTCACTTAGGGAATTGCTAAGGCAAAGAGGGTCGAAATGATGGGGGTGCAATAGCAAAAACTCCCATTACCCCAGGGGATGCTATGAGAGACTTTGTCGTAATAGGTGTGATAGGGATCTACAAAAAATTCTACAATGAAGGAGAAGAAGAAAAATAGGGGTGGAAAGGAGGAGGAGGAGGAGGAAGAAGAAGAAGAAGAAGCAAAGGGTGGAGGTTGTGGTGTAGGGTGGCTACATAAGAAAATGGGGGGAAACGGTAGTGGAAATGTTAACACACAAATGGAGAGCTAGTGGTGATGGTTTCTATGAAACCAAAGAAGCCAAGAGAAGAAAGTGTAGGGGATAGTTGTGTTTGATTGTGGAAATGTAGAGGAGGGGTGGTAGTTGTCAATTTCATCGAAACCCAAAATGCTGAGAGGGTAGGGGGATTATTCAAATCAAAATGAAAAGGAACAAGTGTTAGGAACATGAGTATATATATATAATGTTAAGGGTTTCTTGTTTTTATTTAGGAAAAAGAGAAGGAAGGAGGTATTGTGTGTGATGGTAGAGGGTGGTTTGCTTGGAGGTGTGGTGTAGGGGGAAAAGCACATTGGTTGTTGGCTAGACAAGGCAAGGGATGGGGTTGGTTAGTGAGGAGATGTGAAGGGAGTAGGATGGTTGTTGGCGAGTAACCTAAATGGAGGGAGCGGGATATGAAAACAACCAATATCGAGAGATGAAGTACGTAGGCTAAAAATGCGGAGGCTACACACACACACACACACACACACACATATAATATAGGGGGTTTTTTGTATGTATATTTTCACATAGATGGAGAAGAGGGCTATGACTCAACAGAGGGTGAGGGATGGTTTGGCAAGTTAAGGCCTAGGGTTATGGGTGTAGTGTGAGAAGGGGAGGGAGTAAGGAGAGTGGTCGGGATAGAACAATAGGGGCATATGAAAGGGTAAATTTAGTTAGATAAAATAGATTTATTTTAATTTATTTAGGTTAGGGGCATATGAAAGAGTAAAACAACTAACTCCCACTACAAAATAATTCACTTATACCAACAGGGCATTATCTGTTGGCAAAAGCCATTTTTCTGTTGGAAAAAGTTTTACCAACAGATATTTGTCTGTGACAAAACTGTGGGTAAAAACTCTGTGCTTAATAGTTTTGCCCATAGATAAATATGATCTGTTAAGAATAATTAATAATGCCCACAGATATTTATCTGTTGGTAAAACTTATACCCACAATTATATCTGTAGGTAAAAGTATTAACAACAAAATAATATCTGTGACTAAAACTATTGTCCACAAAACGATATATGTAACTAAAAGTATTACCCACAAAATAATATTTGTGACTAAAATAATTACCCAAAAAACGATATATACTAGTTAAACTATTACCAAATATATATATATATATTGTATATATATTGTATATATATATTTGTAAAACGATAATGATGTCCATAATACCTGTTGTTGTAATATTTACCTGTAATAATAACTTATCCTTATATACAATTAAGTACACCATACATAATCATCAGTCTTTAATTTATTTTTCAAAGTAATAATATAGTCTTATAGGTACAATACTATAAATACAACTTGTAACATACGCTGACATATAAGACATCTTTAATTATTAACACATCAAACACCATCATCTTCATTCTCATCCTGTTCAGCATCTCCAACGACTTCAACGCCTTCAACATTCTCTCTAATAATCATGAAGATGTATTCCCTAAGAAAATATGCAAGTAACTTAATTAGATTAATATAAATTCATACCCAAAAGCTAAATAAAGGAAGATTTAAAATTTTCTCAAAAATAATAAGAGTCCATAATTAAGAGGGAGAGCAAGTGTGAGCAAAATCAAGTATTTGGAAGAAAACTTAAAATGGCTCTCTAATCAGTATTATTCTAGAAAAGCATTCTCAATAGTTTTAGAATTTTATCGCAAATGGTAAAATCAAAAGGAAAACTAAAAATTAAATGGAATTTGTGTTTTTATTTACATGTAATAATATAGAAGCTCGTGCAGCTTGTAGCCTTGATTAGGTAATCAGAGTTCACATGGCATGCATATTTCAATCATCAACTGATTCCAATGTTTGCAAATTATACTCTTGAAAACATACATTAGAAGTTCGAAACCCCAATATTCTATAGGTCTTTTGGAAGTAATCTGTTGCAATTGTATATGAGGGTTGTGATGGTGTGTACATCTACAAGATTCATATTCGAGTGTTACTTTAGTCTTGGAAATATTAACTACAAAATAATACCTTGTAGGGTGAGCATCAATGAATAACTTAAAGCCTTACAATTTAAGCTTTTTGGTTTTTGACATGGTAGAGTCGATCTAAATAACAAGTTGATCTATTCAATAAGTTCAAATCTTCAGAGCTCCCATTTATACTATTCCAAGATGTGTGGTTTCTAGAACTGGTATAAGCAAGCCCATGTCTTACACCCAAACAAAGTATTCACATACAAAAGAATATTGAAAGTATAAAATCATCAATTAAGCCAAACCCAACAACTTATACTTTTAGGTTCATTAGTTCAAATACATAGTCTAAGAAAGGCAGCATGTGACTACTTATCACCTAAAAAGAGAAACATCTCAAATGAATCCTCCCTTTAGGTGTACTCTAGTTAAACTTAAATATAATTTATATAATAGTTTGTCTAACAATTTCCCTAAGGCACTTGTCAAGACTTTAATTTCTTTTCCTAAATGATGTAATTAGATAACTAATTGTGCATACATGCACTAGTTGAGATTATTAAATGTCAATGTTCTTTCTATTTTTAATGTCTTAACATAGCCACCTATTAGACTTTATATCATTCAATGAACAATAATATAGAAGTAGGTCAAATGATATCACAATAATAATTAATCATAATATATCATTATGACAACAATGTTGGAATTACTTTAAGAATGGAACCTCTATGGCCATTTAACCAATTAAATGAATATGATCATCCATGTGATCAAGACACTCAAAGTTAATTAATAATAATTGTAATAATGATAGTAATGATAACAATAGTAATGGTAGTAATAATAAAAACTATCAATTATGACACTAACATTAGTAAAAGAATAATAATAGCGCATTGAAATTTTTTTAAATCAAATCAATTCAACAAAAATGAGACGAAGAGAACATAACCATAGGAAGCATTGATGCGTAGACAAAGCATGCAAAAGTATTGCCTATGAAGTAGCTTCTTTGATTACGAGCATTAACTAGTTTCCACATAGGTCTCTAATTTTCCGATAATGCATGAGCAAACTGACAATTAATGGCTTTTATGTAGGTCCAAGTGAAAAGAGAGTCTAACAGCTTATAAGCTCCACTGGACTTTCATCCTAAAACCACACACTTATGACAAAGGTATCTTATTATTTTTTTTCATTTTTTTCATATAGGATAAATTACACATAGGTTTCAACTTCTTCACACTCCCACTCACATGTGAGTCCCTCTTATGATTGGCAATTCATGAAAGGCCACAACCTCTTCATAGTGACTACATCAAGGTTGCTCAGAAATGGGTTTTAAAGATCAAGGCCACAACCTCTTCTAAACAAATCCGAACAATCAATTTTAGCAAAAAGAATCACAATGTTGACCAATTCTAGAAAATTACTTTCGCAACGAGGGTTTTAGGTCCAAAACATAATTTGGTCAAATCTTATTAATTTCTTCAAATTCAAAGTTTAGAGATGTAATTAGACATATTGTATAATATATTGTATAATCAATTTAAGAAAATAAGCCAATGATCAATCAAATTTCAAAACCGCAAGAGTTTTGACCAAGAATTTTGATTTCTATCGATTCTGGACAAAATTTTCAAATTGACACTTTCAACCTGCAATTAAATACATTTCAAAGCACCTTACAGAATCAATTGGTAAAAATTGCTTAAAATCGAACGAAGTAGAGCTATATCGATAAATCTTGGTTATAAATCCAAATTTCATAAATCAACCATATACAGCACTATCAACCCATCCAAATCAATCATCTAACTCATATATACATAATCTAACAACCAATTTAGCTTATCATAAGCTAATTCACAAATTCGGATAAAACCCGCAAGAATTTTGATTTAAGAATCCAATTCCGATTAATTTCACACAAAATTTTTAAATTGATACTCCTAACATGAAATTAGATACATTTTAAAGGATAATGTAAATTCAATTTATCTAAAATAGCTTAATCGGATAAAACCGACAAATTTGGATATAGCCGGGTCACAAATCAAATTTTTAGAAACCAACCATAACCAATACAATTAACTATCCCAAATCACTCATACAACACATATATATATATATATATATATAATTAAACAACTAAATTATCTTATCATAAGCTAAATCATTTAAAATTGATCAAAATAGAAGTTAGGGTTTAAGTATTTATACCAAGCGAATTGCTATGAAATTGGAGGGAGTGAAGGGTGCTGGAGCATCACCGGTGGTGAAGGAACACTCGTCGGTGATGAGTGGTGCTAGAGGCGGACGGGCGGTGGCACCACACGGCTCTCCTCGTTCGTTGCTGACGGCTTTTGCTGCTGCTCGCTGCTGCTGCAATGGAAGACGACGACGACGAGCTAGAGCAGGTGTGGTGGTGTGCTCGAGTGGGGGTGGCTGGTGTGGTGGTGCGACCTGGGTTGAAGATGTAGAGCAAGAGGAGGTCGGGGTCGAGGTACGGGGGCACAGGAAACGGGGGACGGGGCTCGCAAAAATTAGAATGGTATAGGGGCGGGGTAGTAGGCGCGCGGGAGCTAAATTTGGGTTGTTTTTAAGTTTAAGGAATTGAGGGGTTTAAGTATTTTTTTATTGTATTTTATTTTTTTAGATTTTAGAGATTTGAAAAAAAAATTATTATAAAATATATATATGTGTGTGTGTGTATGGAACTTAAACATTTTTAGTGACTAATAAATTAATAATTAATGATCAAAAATTATATTAGTCGCAATAGAGATACTAATAACGACGAATTTTAATAGTGATAGTTAATAATATATCAATAACGATAAAAAAAATTGGTAGTTAATACACCAGCTTATTGTAGTGTAAAATAAATAAATTCAAATAAGGAAATATTTGTTACAAATAAATCGTTAAAATGATTTTACTAATTTTAAAGAGATTTTATAATAAAAAATAATTTATTTTTGCTACTAAAATATAACTCCATAATAAATTCGTAATCACAAAACGAAGTTATAATTGGAAAATAATTTAAAATATTAAAATAAAAACACACATTGAAAATAAAAATATATTTTAAATAAAAATTATATAGCTTGTGGAAAACGAAATAAAATATCAAAATAATAATTAAAAAAAATTGAAAAACATTTGTCTTCCTTATATACTAATACCAAAAGATATATATGAGTGGGTATTAGTTTTGTTGGTACAATGTTACTAATACTCACAGATATAAAAGTAGGTAAAAATCTGTTGGCATAACATACTATTACCAACAAATAAAAATTTTCTACAGGGAAAACTTTCTTCATTGCCCACAAAAAAATATCTGTTGGTATTAGTGACTTTTGCCAACAGAAAAAAAATCTGTGACTAAATTTCTGTTGGCACAAGTCATAAATTTTGTAGTGTCCCTACCTCAAATATGTATGCTATATTCATTACCATTACAGCTCATAGAGACCATTATAATACTATTGCATCACGGGAAATCATAGCCATTTGATACATCAATTGGAAGACATTAGGTCTCAAAGAGGTGGGTAGAGGTGGTTTAAGTCGTTTCTTTACCTATGTTGATCATACAAGAAAAGGAATTACACTTGAAATCCTTATCTTATTTCACTTTGATTGGCTCACCTTCTATGTCTCCTTCCAAATGTTTAATGATTCCCATAACATAGATCTAGAGCATTTTTGTGGTTTGCTTCATTTCCCTAGTGTTGGGTTTCATACTTTGATGACCCCAAATTATGGGATCCATAAGATGTTTGGGCCAAAATTACCTTACTTAGGTGAGTGTGTTCCCCATAACCTTTTAAAGTACATAATGCCAAAGCCTCCTTCATTTATAACTCTATCTTTAGATATAATCAAAGGTTGCTAGTGGGGACTTTTTTTAGTAGAGGTGAGAGTCCAGGAAATATGGATTTATTTTCTTTGTTCTGTATGATGGAGTTTACCTCCTTACTGAACATCTCAGCAATGTCAATAACCATTTGACCAATGACATTGTGGTTAGGGGCATTACCACATTTATTGCTCATCAGTTGGGATACACCCTAAATTGTATCTCGGCTGATGTGTCAAGGGAATTACTAGGGTTATTAAATTACGTTAACATGAAAATTATTATTCATAAGCTTGAACAATTTAAATTGCTTTACCATCAAGAGGTGTTTTAACCCTTTCCTAAAAAATCCCTTCCTGCAATTAATGGTAACAAACCCCAAAATTGGCTTCCTTTTGCTACCACACCTCACACCAATTTTTCAAGCCCCCAATATATGGATGACCCTCCTACCATCACTAATGATACACCAAGCTCACCATTGCTTCCTCTCATCCCAACTGTCCTTTGACACTGAGTATGACCCTTCTTCATCTAACCAATCATTAGATACTTGTTTTGACCAGATTGATGGTTCTTTCGATATACTAGAATCCTAGGTTATTGGTCTTTGAGATTTACCATAGCTCCTATTAACAACATGAACACCAAGATACAACAAATTTATTCATGGGATCTTAGCCATAAATATCCACAACCTCCACCACCATCGCACGTTCATCTCCCTTCCTTATATGTCCCTTTCACACACATTGCGGTTAATGTGTCTTTTAAGCATGGAGGAGGATTTTCTCATCACTAATCATCTATATTAAATTTCCTTAGCTTACTTTCCTTTTCTCTCTTTTTTTGATAGTGTGTTTATTTTAATGTGTGTTTTATTTTCTTATCATTTGTTGTGCTTAATTATGTTTTAATTTCCTTTTCATTTCTATCTTTATTCTTTTTATTCTATATTCAAAAAAAGTTGGGAAATGATAGTCTAATGATGCAAATTTGATAGAATTATCTACATGTCTTGATTTTATAGTGAGACATATAGATTATAGGTGAGTATAATGAAAAAACCATTAAAATGTCTTTAAGCGCTAAATTCCCAATTGATAAGCTCTTAAACCACTTATTATTCTATCACTCTAGTGGTTTATCTTCATTGATTTTCTCATTTAAAATGAGATATAGGAAATAGATTTGATAGCATTGGAACTAGTGAGATCTTGAGCCTTATAGATTGTTCCTTTTTCTTGTTTGCAGTCTTACTATTTCCTAATTGTGTGTATTCTCTTCCGATGCGTGAAACTAGAACTTGTATTATTTCTCTTCAAGACCACATATGACTTATGCATGCGTTAAGATGATTGCGGCACATGTTTTCATTTCATAGCTACATCAGCTAAATTGCCTACAAAAGACATTTTTTCCTTTTTGCTTAACCCCTTTGAGCTTGAGTTGTGTTCTCTTTTATAAAAACCTAAATTTTTATGCTGATTTATTAAATTACCCTCATCCAAAACTAGGTGACAATAACTCTTGAATGTATTAAGTGTAGGTACACTTAAGAGATGCATGGGGGCATAATGAAAGTGTGTTTGGTAGTGCTTGTATTGTGAAAATAATCTAATTCTAGGTTTATTCTCTTAAAAAATTAAAATATTGAAATTGTGATGTGGATGTTTGAACATTTTTATTTTCATTGGTAAGTAGGGGTTGTTGAAAAGGCCTTGGTTAATGTTTACCAAATGTATTCATGGATGCTTGATCTCAAAATTTTTAGATTTATTCTTATAGGTGTTGCTCCATTTGTTTTTGAATCATTAACAACAATCTTAAACTTACCCTATCCTTCACCTATCCCCATTACAACCTGAATAAAACCTCTTGATTTTTACATCACATAATGTATTTTAAGGGTTGGCGATGGAGAAAACATGCAAGCATATACTTGATCATTATTGGCATAGAGAATTATGAGCGAAAATATTATATCTTTAATACACATGAGTGTCGAGTGTCTACATTTAACTATAGTGAGGAAGTCTACTCATTTAATTCACCTTTATCGCATAAGGATGTGCATTTACATGATTTTAAACCATATTAGAATATCATAATAACATTGAATTGAAAACCAAGGATGAGGGTTGTTCACAACTTTATTTTTTTCCTACTGATAATGACTGCCGCCTTAGTAGGTTTTGTGAATGCATACCTTGTTCATGTAGTTTATTTCAATCACCAAAAGCCTTATTCTTCAACTTTCTCTTTTCCTTGTTTTTCTTCTTATTCATCATCCTTTTTTATGATTTGAGTTACTCGGGGACAAGCAACAATTCAAGCATGGGGGAGTTGATTTAATCATTTTTCTCTACTATTCCTCATCCCTTACCAACAAATTATGACCATGTTTCATATAATTTGTGAAATATTTTGTTGTCTTTGTCTCTTATTCTAGCTACTTCTCTCTTGATATTTATTTTGCAAGATTCATACAAAAGTATATAAAAAAAATGAAGAGAAGCACATATTTGGAGTAAGATTTTTTTATGAAAGGTTTTAAGGGGAGAAAAGCTAAGCTGGCATATAAGCAAGAAGAGTAGAAGAAGCTAAGGAGCCAAAAAGAGGAAAAATTAGCCAATTACAAAACCAAAACAAGCTTGTGCATAGGTGCAGCACAACCATGATGACCCATGCACAGTCATGTATGAATTTTATAAGCACATGACATGGCTATGGTAAGTTAGCACACTTGTGCTCAATGAAGTTGAGAGTAAGGAAGACACATACCTTGGCTATGCACGATCTGCACAACCATGCACTCAAAAATTTTGAATGAAAGAAATGGCACATGATTAGCCCATGCACGATTAGCATAGTTGTGGGGGCTATCCCACGATATCTACGAGCCAATACTCACGTTTAAAGGCTCAACAAAAGGGATAATTTAGGGGGGCTAGAAGAAGACCATTTTGGGGATTTTTCTTTTCTCCCCTTTTTTGAGCAAAAAATCCATGTAACTTGCCTTAGATCTAGTAGTTTAATTTTCCAAATTTGAATTTGAACTGGGTACATTGCCATATTACAACAATAGGGTTTATTATTAGTCTACGATTTATTCTCTTCATTTTATTTTTTATCATTTATTGCATTTGTCACTATGTTTGTCATTCAATTTTATTTATTATGTTTTCCTACAACCGTGAGTGAGTAGTTTATATTCTAAGATTGAATTAGGCTCAATTTGGTATGACTATGGCAAATTAACATATAAGTTATACATATGGTTTCTATGTGTTGTTCCGTATGTTGGGAATCACTATCATAAGTCAGATTTGATGGAATTTGAATTGTTTAGGTATTAACTACAACTGAAAGGTTGAAATTGATGTGAGAAGTTAACATATGAATGGAAACTCAAATGATCGCGAAAGTAAAAGTTTGAATTCTAAGGAACTATTGAATCAATGGAATTTAATGGGTTTAATCTAATTTGTTAGTTATGAAAGTGGTCAATAAATTAGCTTAAATACATTTTTAGACTTTGAAAGAAGCTAGTGAATCATATTAGACCAGTTATTCAAGGCCATTTAGACTATAATATGGTATAATATAATGTTCATCCGCAATTGAATATTAAATTTGAGACTGAAGTTTAATATTAGGTTTTATTATTATTATTCTAGAGTTTTTATTCGATTTTTCATTGTATGCATTTTATTAGGCAATATTCCTATTCTCATTTGGAAAAAGAATGGGTAGTCTAGATAGCTAAAATGGTCAAAATCAACAGTCAATTGTGAAGTCCCTATAGCATACGACCATGAATTGCTATAGAAAATTCATGCGCTTGTAAACTTAGCCATCATTAACGATCCTTTATTGATTCATTTGAGGGTTAACAACTTATAGTCTAACACAATCATCTCTTGGCTCTCATTCTTTATATTCATTCCTTAATCATAAAATGAATATATGTGCATATATGCATTGTCTCTTATTTAGAGTGTGGTATTCTTAAGTTAAGAGATGAAGCTGATATGTTGAGTTTTGAACAAAAGTAGGTTAAGAGATAAAGTTTTCATGCTTACTATTAAAATTTTTTGTTTTAAAATGGTGTAAAAGCAAAAAAATACTAGTGCTACCGTTGTGCCTAACATAAGATAGACGTCAGTTGCCCATCCCATAATATATATAAGGTTGAAAACCAAACCAACCAAATTAGAGTAGAGTGTACAACATTAGTTACATAAATATTTAAAAGAAACGTTTACAACATAAGGACTTGACGGTCCTGAACATAGTTAAATATAGGGAGAATATTTAACTAAGAGTACAGGGCTATTAATGTAGAAAACCAACTAGGGTGTGGCCTCAAAACCATGGTCTATCATAGACCACACAAAAGCCTCTGGTTGTCCACACCCCCGAACCTAAGATGAGGTAGGCCCACTACTAATCATCCCCAGAAGCCTACACATGGCCCTCTACTTGTGGTAATAAGCAGGTGACTGAGCAAACGGGTACATTAGTATGCTACATACTGAGTAAGCCAAGTTACATCCTCAACAGAAATCATAAGAATATAAGGTTCTATCATGTCTTAAAATTATATTTAACATGCATCATGCCAATGTTATATAATTGAGTGTACCTAAAATATCATGATCAAGTAACACATCGGGATTTCCTATCATGCATAACTCATGCAACTCAGAATGTATGATGCTCATTTTCATAGTATCATATTATAGGTAATCACACATACATACTAAGTAGGTTATTCAAATGAACTATAGGATTTATTATCTAACTTACTCAATTAATTTCATTATTAATTTACAGTCATTATTTCTCTTTTCTAATCATTTTATTTATCTTCTAATTCTACCATATCCTTATTTTATTCTCATTCTAATTACTTATTCAATTTCTTATCCATATACTTATATAGGTCATCTAGCCATTCATTCCAATTATTATCCAATTATTCATTTAAATCATTACCTAAGTATTCATTCCAACCTTGTTATCATTATTATCATCATCTATCCATTATTCCCAATCATTATCCAAATATTCATCATCAAGCAATGGGTAATGCACCAATCCATGGTCTCACCTACTATGAAAGCCTATCCAAATCGAGGGATGTAAATTCCAGGCTAAAGCTAATAACCACAATAGATACAAGTTCAGGCTAAAGCCAACCACAATAGATATAAGTCTAGGTTGAAGCTAACTACCTAGGTAATTAGATCCCTTAGTATTGATACCTCCTAGTACATCAATAGTGTCTAAAGTAGGTAAGGCACTAGAATATACTATAATCCCGCCCAAAGGGAAAGCCTAAAGGCACCCATAAATTCCTAAAGGTAGATAGCTAATCAAGAATCGAATAACCTAGACCCATACATAGCTCAATTTTCTTTTGCTTTACGTGATTAATTCATTATTCATGAGGTCACGTGATCACACAAGGCCCATACAAAGAGTAAGCAAGACATTCACATATTTCTTCCACTATAATCCTTTCTATCCCCAACCATGTGTGGGATTTCCATTTATGTTTATTCACTATTAACGATACCCATCATATTAGTGCATCCAAAACACATTCCTTAATTCATTACCCCTTTTCTCAAAAACCATTACATTTCATATGTGGTTCACCCATCAAGCCTTTACATCATCCATTGAGTATGATATGAAGCATGGTCCATTCAGTCCATTCATTAGGTCATTGATTCATGGTAATATATGTATTTTACACATTAAATAGTCATGTAACAGTCTCATGCACAATCTCACAACATATCCAAATCGAGAAGAATAAAATTACGTAAACCATGGAATAATCGATTGGTATAGCCTAACCAGTCGATTGGTTTGGCTTAACCACACTAGACTTCCCTCAAATTGTTTAATTCATTTGGACAAACCAGCCAACTGTTCATATATCAGTCAATCAGTTCTACCCAACCAATCGATAGGTTTAAGCTGAGAGTAAGACTAAGGTCTCTGCAAGCCTACAAGTCAATGGGTTTGGTCAACCAATCAACTGTTCTAGGAACCAATTCATTGGTTTAACCTAACTAGTTGATCGGCTTACCCTCCAACGACACTAAATATTCATTTTCATGTATATCATGCTTAAAGTTCTTTATCATGCTACATAGGATCATGTTCTAACATCACATAACACATTCCTATCTTACAATAGTTGCGCATTTTACCATTAATCATTACCACCTAATCTTTCCTAAAGATTCATGGTTTCACTCAAAATGCCAAGTATAGCCATTTAATACAGATTATGTATATTTATATACTCATACCAATGTGTAACATCAAACTTAAAGAGTTACATACTATATAAGTTTATTCATAACCTATTTCAACAGTAAAAATGGCTTACTTGAAGCAGACAAAACTTCCTCAAACAAGAAAAATCAACCTGTGAAATCCTCAACTGTCAAAACTTTCAAAATAACAAGTTTAACTTGAAAATTTGTGAATAAATTTTACAAATTGAAACTTAAGATAGATGGAAAAAATGAACTTACTACACCCAAAGGAAAGCGGAGGATAATTCTATTGAACCACTCAGCCTCTTTCCTAAATTTAACTCTTTGTTAATTAATAATTAAAATAAGAGAGAGCTAGAGAAAGGATCAGAAGAGCAAAAGGAATTCGAATGCAAAGCTATAAATGAGGAGGGAGAAGGTGAATGCTAGAGAGTTAGAGTATTTCAGTGGCTAAAACTAAGGTGAATATAAAGGGTGATTAGAGATATTTATAGCCAATAAATCGATTCAAATCACAACTATGGTCAAGAACATATTGAAAACCCTAATTTTTACCATTCAAATTTAATTTAAATGGACATATTCGTCCAAGATATGTCGGCTTATCCTCTAGAGATAAAATGATGATTATAGAGGAGTATAGGTCAATTTGTCCATAAATCATAAATGCAATACATAAGAGGGGAAATGGAAGCTGAACGTGGAAGGAATATCCCACCTAAGTAGAATTGAGTATGAAATCAAAGCAATGATCTAATAAATGTGTAGATGAGAGGTGGAAAAAGATAAAGCTTAGGTCATCTCCCCTCCTTAATTGTCCCAATCAAATCCTAGATCAATATGAGGTAGTATTTTTAGGCCAAATGCATCATGAAAAAGGTTAAAAATCTTTTAATAATAATTAAGAATAGGTCATCAAGGTTCTATTTTAGTATAATAAATTTTCTTAAAAAATTGAGTTTTAAAAATATACTCACCTCGATAAACTAGTTAATCGATTTGGCCTATCAGTTGACTATTCTACAGACCAATCGATTGGCTCCTCAAACAATTGATTTGTTTGGTTGAGTAAAAATCATGTGTTGAAATGATAAATAGTTGATTGGTTTATGGAACTAGTAGATCGGTCTACCTGAAAACTTGCTTAATTTAGTTTCTAAACCTCATTTCAAATCCAACATTACGTCAAACCCATTCGTAGTTTCAAATCAAAATCAAACACAATAAATGGCATAATTTCTCATTCAACACACTTACAAAAAAAAGATGGGGTATTGCAGTCTTGATGAGCCAAATCATGCCGAGTACCCCCAGTTTGAGTTTGGCATGTTTAGTCTTTTTCATGATCGGGCTCAGTTTGAGTTTAAAACGAGCTTGTCTTGAGCTTAGCTTATTAAAGTTGACGACACAGCTTGGCTTGAATCTTTAAACTTTTTTTTTAAACCATACAAAATTGACTCAATTATCATGATTCGATTCATGACTCGGCTTATTTAACTATTCAACGCGTTTGAAAATTAAACAAACCAAATCAACTCTCTTAATTATTGGGCTTGTTTAAAGACTTATTCAACTATTTAAATCATTTATTAAATAAATTATATATAGGCATAGCCTACTAATGAATGAGTCGGGCTTAAAAATGAGTTGAATCTCCCTTGGCTTGATCTCAATTTGGGTTTGATTTGTGTTCATAAACAAACAAGCTGAGACAAACCCTTAATAAGCTGCCAAATTGGTTTGTTAATAGTCCTAGGCATGTTATGTTTCAAAAAGATGTTAGATGATGCATGAACATGGGATCCAATGATATAGAGTCACCTGAAAACATAAATTTTAGGTTTGAATATATATATACCTAGTTTAATACAGAAATAATTGTAAATGAATATGCAAATCTATAAGTAGAAAGTTATTGTTGATATGCACTTAATCAAGTATAAATATAGTTGTGAACATGTTTTGGATTTTACTTTTAATGATATGATATTTAACTTTGTTTGAAATTTAACCATTTTATTTGAAGTCTATTTTTTTTCTCATGTATGATGATAAAGTTAAATGAGAACACACACACACACTTACACACTCACACACTCAGACAGTCATATGTATGTATGCATATTAAAAGATGTAATAATAGTATGAAATGAAGAATGTTTATCAATAATTAAATGTATGATTTTGCCTTTGTTTGACATGAATTAAAGAGAACAATTAAATCATTCTGGAAGATTATACAAAGAGTGTAATGTGTTGAAAATGCATATTTGATTTAAGTCTAGGAGGGAAATAATTATGCCCTTGTATATTAGAATCAAAGAGGGCGATATATTAATTATTATTATTATTATTATTATTATTATTATTATTATTATTATTATTATTATTATTATTATTATTATGTTTTAATAATTATTAATCATTAATGTGATTTAGTAATTAATAATGAATAGAAATAATGAATAATTATTTGTAGTAATATATATTTATTAATATTTATTATGATGATGTATTAATATGATTAATGTTAATTATTAATATTATTGCTAATCAATATTCATTTATTTTTATTATAATAAATTATTAATACAGATTATCAATTATTATTATGAATTATTAATTATGAATAATTATTAATATTAATTATTATTATGAATTAATATATTTTATGAAAATTAAACTTATAAAATTACAAAGAAAATATTGTAAGAATACATTTTATTAAAATAAAAATTGTCCGAGATTATCTATACTCATCAACTTATTTCAAATCAGATTAGTTAACATACATGGTTATTGATTTAGTAACTTTTTTAATCAAAGAGTATGTATTAACTAATCACCACTATTATTTTATGTACATTATTTCTTATAATATTATATAAAAAATGAAGTTATTGACTGTGTAATAGGTTATAATAGTTGAGTGGGATTTTAGATTCTTATTTTTATTATAGGAAAAAATTTTAAAAAAATATTAATAATACTATGATAAAATTTATAAACAATATTTTGAAATATTGTCTGTATATTTCAGTTTAAATCATACCATACATGGATTCATAGACTAGCTGATGCTTCCGGTGGAGACTAAAAGTCCATGAGCCATTTAATTGTAAAAGCACTCAATCAAAAGTGAGCTCCGAGAATGGCCTACGAGATGGGAATTTTAGGCGTTATGTAGCTAGAATTGTTTAATCCGGTGGAGGCTCATGCAATATCTGATTTCTATGATTCGTCTTTTAAACACCTAAAAAGGTGCTATTTACACAGCCAAAAATTAGTCGGCGAAAGTGATGGAAATGTAGGTGTTAAGTGGGTAGAATTGTTTAATGACCCTTCCTTCATGGCGCACGTGAGTATCACTTCACATGGGCAATGATAGAAGTCATAAATTGCTGTTCTTTTAATTACTTTTATCAACGCCATTTGGCATCCTCGTCTTAAAAAGAGTACGTTTATTTTAATCATCGTTTACAATTAAAAAGAGTCCGTTTATTTTAATCATCGTTTTCATTTGTATCCTCAACCAATAAATAAAAAATTAAAACGTGTATCATAAAAATATTAAAAATATGCATTTGTAAATATAAATATTTATAAATGACTGATCTTCCAACAAATAATTTTAATCACCGAAAAAAACTAAAATATTATATTATAAGTGTCTAGATTATTACAACTATTTTACTTTAAGAGATACATCTTGATATCCTTTTACACATCAGATATTCGTTAGAAACAGTATAATTTTAATCCAAAGCCTTGTAGAAAAGAACTAAAATATTTTTCACTAGACTAAAGGAATCATAATGCTTTTGGCATCCTGAATTCGCTAGGGACTTAGTATTGAAACAAACATGCGTAGGCAGTGAAATCATATTAATTATTATTATTATTATTCTTGTTATTATTGATGTTATTATCATCTTTAGAAATATAATAATCATCATCATTATTATTATTATTAAAAATACAAATATAAATTTTATTATTGTCAATATAATAATATATATTTTAATTATTATATTTAAAATTATAGTTGTTATGTTTATAATAATAATAATTATTATTATTATTATTATGATATAATATAATAAAATAAATGTTAATATGGTATGAAAATAAAGAGAAAAAAAGTTATACTATTTTTATTTTATTTATTTTTATATGGTGCATATTATTATTTTATATAAAAATTTATTAATAAAATAGTTTATTGATATTCATGTATCAATTTATATAAGATAAAATATTACCTTTTATGGATCAAATTTGACCTTAGTTTGAAATTATGTACGGATATAGATTGTATTTGAATTGAGTCATTTTAGGTTAGGTTAGTTCAAGTTAAGTAACTTCAATTCATGTCATTATTAAATTTTTATTCAGGTATGGGTTAAATTCTTTTCGGTTTGGATTATTTCAATTATGGTAATTTGGATATGAGTCATTATCATGCTAGTAAAACTCAAATCTATTTCAGATTGGTTTGAATTTTCATATTTATATTAGAATTAAATTTCCGAGACCAAATTAAATTTTGGATTGGGTCCACTTTGTTAGCCCAAGTATTATTGATTGCATTGGTGCTTGTGTAGTCTTGTAGGTTGTTTGGTTATCTTATTCAACATGGAAAAGGGGGCAATTGAGCATTTTGGGGATGAAAACACCGTAAAAAAATGCCTAAATGATGTTGGAAATTATTTTAAATATCTTATTTATGCTTTGTGAATATACAATTTATGATTATATATTGTATTAAATCCTAGTTTTAATGCTCATATTATTGCTATCACTTGTATCAAAATTTTCTATTATGGTTGCAACTCTTGATCTTCTCCACCGTCTTCTAGGTTCCTTAAACCCCATCTCAAAATTGATGTAATAAGTTTTAATACTATATATATGGGATATGATAAATTATATATGAAAAAGAAATCATACATATGAATAAGTAAGAGAATCTATCATCTCTTCCTCTCTATCTTGTCTTGTTATTCATATTTGAGTTTATCAATATTGCAACACATTATTAGCATGATTTTTCTTTAGATAAAAAAAAATGCTTTTGTATTGATCTTGTTTGGGATGTTGGGGTGTCCATAAATCAATTACCATGGAGCTAATGTAGAATTTGATTAGTATGGAGATATCAAATTATTTTTGGATTATTCCATTTGTGTTTAATAAAATGGAGTGTCTTACCTTTGTTAGTTATCATTATACATGGATATGATTGTTATATTTTAGAGAGGACTAATGTTTCCTTTTTATTTCTGGTGTGAGATATTAATTTCTATAGGCATATGAAAGGTAAAATATGTAACATATATTATAATCAATTAAATATCAAGAATATTGAGCCCCTACTTAATTTGAATTGATTAAGTGTTTTAATAAGGATATAGTATTATGGTTATAGAACCGTTTCACAACAAGAAAATTTTATTTCTATCTCCATCTTTACTTCAATCATATGCTAATTGATATTTTTATCAATTTTATTTGTATACATTCGCAATATGTAATTTAATTTAATTATATATGTGGTGATCTCCTTTCCCGTTATAAGATGGAGACTAGAGATAAATGATGGTAGAAGGTTAGAAGTGAACCAAGCCCAACTGGCTGAATCGTAGTTCATTCACCAAATGGGGTTGTGGGAACGTAATCATTCTCCCCAAACCCAAAGTAATCTACGTATTTGTCATCATAATCTATAGTTTTAGCAAAGTAAAGGATTAACTTTATGATTTCATAACACCAAAAATCGCAATGTGCCCCTTGCTTCATTACAGATGCACATATATATATATATATATATATATATGATTATTTTCTCAACAAATAGGAAGAAGAGAAACCTAAAGAGAACGGTAAATGATTAACAACCTCAGACATTGGGAAGGGAAGAACTAAGGTTCTTCGTCTTCCCATTTTGAAAACATGGGAAGGGGAACAGGTTGAGACGAAGAGTCAAAGAGAAGCGTCTCGTAAGAGAGAGAGAACGATGTGAGAAAAAGAGGAAGACCAATGCAGATAGGGTTAAGGAAAGATAGGGAAAAAACACACCGATAAGTAAAGTGGACCAGCTGAAGTCAAGCCAAGTCCCAACCGAAAAGAGAGAAGGAAAGAATAGGCCATGGATTGGGTCAAGCTAAACCACGCAATCCATGGTCCAAGTTTATAGAATATTTTAAGAAGGTGTACTTCATTTTCATTTACTCTTAAGGGCGGTAGTTTGGGTTATACCTCTACGAGCCCCCAAGGATCAAAGGACAGGTTCAACGCTATCAGGATTAAGACTAATATCAATGGTTTTAAAACATTATCATCATCGGTCGTTTACACATGTAGCCACAATATATTAATAATATCTTAAAATAATGAGAATAAATGAAATTGGACTAGTTATTGGACCAAACTTACCTACGGTCTGATAACCCCTATTCTAATACAATTACAAAAGTTAACACTAATAATATCTAATCATCGTGCTTTTAACTTGACACTTTTTGCTCTTTAATCCTTCTTCATTTCCCATTCTTCCATGCACACATAAAACAAAAAAATTTTAGGACATGCAAAAAATAAATTAGGATAATTCAAAATAAGATTGAGACAGTGTTTAATGATTTGGTGCCCATAACAAAAAGTCTCACATTCAATAAACTCAAATTGGATTTAATTAAAAGATAAAAAGTGATGGATTGGTGGCTACATCTCCCATCATCATATATAAATCTTCACCACTTAAAGATGATGGAAATCCATCTAAAGTAGAAATATTAAGAAAATTACATTATTAAAAAAAGTGATGGATTGATGGTCTTGTCACCCATTACTGTGTACATAAAAGTGATGGATTTATAGTCTCATAGCCCATCACTATATATACATATCTCATTACTAAAAATTGATTTGAGAATATAGTCAAACCTTTATTACCTAAAGTTAATGGAGGACCAATAGAAGTGGCTAAATTTTTTTTCGTATACCTAAAGTATGGATAGGTAATTACACAGGAGTCGGTAGAGGCATAAAGCTTTCGGCCAACTATATTATTTACAAGTACATATTTAAGGTATGAATGGATAATAACACAATTGTGGTGGAAGATTAAAGCTTTATCCAATGATTTGATGGTCCTAAAGTCTATATGCACAAGTCTATCTTGAAGTTCAAATGATTAAAAGGTGATGAATACCTTATATGTGATTTGATCAAGGAGATCAAATAGTTAAAAGTTTTTAAACATTTATGTAATATCGATCAAATAATATTGAATAACTCAAGTGCATTTTGATTTAGAAGATCAGACTACTTGGTGGTTTATACACCTAAGCACTAACTTTTTTTTCTCTTTTTATTTTTTCAAATTTAATTCTTGAACTTTAATTTCTACAATTTTAATTTTCATGATATTTAAAGTATTGTTTTAATCACTAAGTAGTGATAATAGCTTTGTGCATAATTTAATAGCCACTTATTTATGAGATTATATACCTACTGTGTTATTAGTTGATTAAAACCTAGGTTAACCAAGTCTTCTCTACCACCGTAGTAGCTAAAGTATTTGCAATAACATTCCCACTATATTATAATTTTGGTTGGTATAGAAATTTGATGGTTTGGAGCCCATAGCTTCCTATCTAATAAGTAAGTTGATTGTTGAAGCTTGAAGCTTCATATTCACTAATTAGTTTAAATGTTGAAATGCGAAGTTTCCTTTTGATATAAGTAATTTAACGTTTGAGGCTACATTCTTTCCATATCATAGACCTAAATTTTATCTAGAAGATCGATTAATCCAATTGAAGTGGCATTGTACATTCTATTTTAAGGATAAAATATTTTATGACATTTTAATTTGAAAGAATGTACACAAGTATGTGGCATGATAAGCTTAAGAAAATGTTTTATTAAAGAAACAATTCGATAAAAAATTATGCATGACATTTTAGCTAAAATCATGGAAAATTTACTATGGTCTATGAGTATTTAACGGTATTGTTATGATCAAGACCGCAGAGAAGTAATTATGAGATAAATGCAAAATATATGCATTTGTACTACAAGCATAACAATCAATATCGACCATTTATATCGTCGGTATTAAGAGCATATTAATCAGTACTAGATACTGCTAAGGATCATTTGTCAATATTAAATTGTCAGTACAAGTGGGTCGTTAATAAGCTTATTACTGACAATGATTTTATTATCAATGTTATATATTAATATCGATGATTTCTTCGTCGCATTTGGACACAATATTGATGATTAAGTAATATAGGAAAAAAAATAAACTCCCTTAATACCGACGATATGAAATTTAAATTTGAAAAAAAAATTGAAATTAGAAACCCTTAACATCAACAATTTGGTTTTAACACAGATGATTGTTTTTCATTAATATTGATGATAATAAATGATTTTCTCCCTTATTACGGACGATATATCATCGATATTAAGCCTTAATAGTGACAATAATAAATGATTTATTCAATCTCTATTACTATTAAAATACTCATTACTAACAAATTATCAATAATATTTCCTTGTGAAACTATGATAGAAAATGAAAAACCTAAAAATAGTTGACTTGTCAATAATAAATACTAAAGAATTAATTTAAACTCAAATATTGTTATATAAACATAATTTACAAAATAAATATATTGCTATTACATTTTTTATGTTAATAGCAACATAAAACCTAACAATCATCTTCATCTTGATCTTGATCTTGATCTTGATATGATGGCAGAGGTGGATGACCTTGAGACCATGCAGCCACAAAAACCCTCATTTGTCTTGATTCTTCTTCTTGTCGCTCAAATGCTACTTGTTGGCGGGTTATAATTTTGCTCATTTTTTTTGTTCTATTTGAGATTTCTATTATTTTTCTTGAACAAAATCACCATGCATCTATTTGTGCAAAAACCAGCATGACTTGAGTCCTCCCCTCCTAGCCTTCATCCAACACCTTTTCTATGCCCTGGATGACTACCTTAGGTGTCCTTTAATGTCAGTTCTTTATGAATTTCAGGACGTGTAGGATCATCAGAGCTATAAAAAGCCATTTGGGATAAGGTCTCCTCTCATTTTTGTAGCATATTATTCTGCACATATAAGTAAAAGTTAGACATATTATAAGGAATGCTATTAATATAAATTATAATTAATTACATATAATGAAGTTACAAAATTCTCTTCATCTTGAGGAATAACCATTTATTTTTTTTAAATACATTTCTCAGTAGGTTTGTAGGCAGGCAACAATTTGTTTGTTTCTAGATTAGCCTATACATAAGAGAAAAGTTAATACATTCACAATATTGCATGATAAATAAATAAAGAATGGAAAACCCAAAAATACCTTCTTGGAGCGATATTGTGACAATAATTGTATACCATGACAAGAATAGGTGGTTTGTTTTGCCTTATTAGCAGGAACTTTTTTTTCTACCAAAGCCTTCACGAACAACATAGTAAATTTGGTCATGTTCTTTATATATATGTCATTTTATTCAGTTTATATACAAAAATTTAATATTACCTTTGCATCCTCCGAAGTTCAAAGATCAATACACCTTTTTCACACATTTGGTATGAAAAAAAAGGCCTATAGCTGTTTTCTTCTTACCAATCCTTCTTATGATCACATTTTCGATCTTTTTATCACTTAACCATCATTCGATCAAGACCTAATTCAATTATGGCCATGAAGGATTTTCCCTCCATGGATCTAAATTAAAATAATTATATATATATATATATATATGTACACAACCATAAGTTAGAAATTATATAATTATCATTTTATAATTTAATTAAAAAAGATATAAAATAAACTTTACATTAACTTCTGGAAGAATCTTCACCTTATCCTTTGGAGGGACACATGACTAATTCTTATAACACGGTGATATATTGGTCCCAATTATATTCCCAACACATCTAATAAACCATATACTAAGTGAACCTATCACATTTAGTGTGTTTGCTTAAAAATCAAAGTCCACCTCAAATTTTTTTTTGACCTCTTCTTTCAAACTCCTCAAACATTATTCTATCCCTAGCCTATTTCTCTCTCTAGCCCTCCTCCTAGGACCTGAAGCATGTACATACAATTTTATCATTGAAATAATAAAATTCTTAAGGTTATAGTGATGAATCTAAATGTAATGGACCAAATTTTATACCTTCTAAGTTCTTACACCAAGAGCATAATTTGCGAGGATGGAATGGATCATGTCCATCACCATAGCCACCATGACCTCGGGCAACAACGTCAGCCATATAGAAATTATAGAAACTATCAAATATTTTGATATATAGAAAATATTCATTATAATGATACACATGAATAAACAAAGTGCATAACACATAACAGAATCATAAATGTAAGTACAAAAATCAACTTATTAAACAATTACTAATTAGAATTGTAAATGTTATCACTATCAAAAAAAAATCTCCTTCAATTATCTTATCAATAATTAAATTTAGCACCTACAAAAATGGCATGAAATCAAAATAAATCTTATATATTTATTTTAAGTTAACATTATCTTTATTTTATTTATTTTAATTTCACAAGGGTTCAACTATATAAAATTTAAAAAAAAGTATAAAAGATTTTAGTTCTTTTTAAATCATTAATTAATTTATTTTCAGCTATTGTCAATACTTTTTTTAACTTTCATTTAAAATTATTAGAGATTATTAATTATTAATTATCATTTAAGTTCAATAACCTTTTTTTATTTTCATTTTTTTTGAAGTATTTATCTTTAAAATTTATTTTTTATTAATTATTAATTATTCTCTTCAATTAGTAATTTTCTTTATAGCTAGATTGAAGTTAGCATTAGTTATTATTATTATACAATAAATTATTGGTATTAAGAAATAAATCATCAATTTTATTTTTTAAACTTTTTAATAACTTTTTTTAAGGGGAAAATTTGGTGCTATTAAACACTATTGATATGTATCATCAGTATTAAGAATTTTCCAGCCATTTTTTTAGTTAAATTTTTTTGTTGCCTATTCTAATACCGACAATAAATCATTGGTATTACAGCTTAATATCAATTATTAAGTTTCGTTGGTATTCAAATCATTAGTGTTATACCTTTTTCTTATCATTGTCGATATTAATTATTAATTATCATCTAAGTTCAAGAATTTTTTATTTACATATTTTTTTAAAGTATTTATTTCTAATATTTCATTTATTTTTATTAATAATTTATTATTCTCTTCAATTATTAATTTATTTAATACCTAGGTTGAAGCTTACCATTAATTATTATTATTATTATTATTATTATTATTATTATTATTATTATTATTATTATTATTATTATTATATAAATAAATTATTTTTTTCTAACTATTTATCTCCTATCTTATTTTTAGTAACAAATATTAATTAAATCTAACAAACTCACCAAAAAAAATTACATATCACAAATTTTAAAATCTAGTAACATGTTGCTTCTAAAAGCGTATACACATACTAAGATACTAATGTACATATTAAATACAGGCCATTAACTAAAATTAACTAATATTGTTTTCTAATATAGCATGCATAATAACATCAAATAACAATATATAATCTAATTATACACATAATCTAACTATAATAATCCAATAACCCAATTATGTAAAATCTATTAAATCAATTCTGTAGAACTAAAACACAAGAATCTAATAAATCAATCAAACCTTAACTACAATAAAATAATTTTAATTTAATTAATATATCAAATATTACCATAAATCTAAAAAAATAATTAATAAATATACCAAATTAATATTTTAGGGTGGCTTGGTAGGCGGCGGTGTGGCGGCAGCAAGGTGGTAGAGCTAATGGAGCTTTGATGTTAGGCTGCAAAACACATATAACAAATTATTATTAGCCATTTTTAAACCTAATAATACTTAAAGATAATATATTACACACATACAAACCTTTAAACATTAAAAAAAAACAAAAACACACACACACACAAATTGATGAAGATTGAGTTTAAAGTTTGAAGGCGGCATCACAAGTACATAGAGAGAAGAAGAAAGTGGAAGAAGATGACGGCGAATGAAGAATTAGGGCTCGCGTGAGGCATATATCGGTCCCTTAATACCAATGATTTTAATCGTCAGTATTACGCAATTAATCATTCATATTAGGTACAATTAAATAGGGCAATATTGTTTCTGTTACCCTAAATAATTGGTCCTCTGAATACTGACGATTTATCATTAGTATTGGGAGACATAAATTTAAACAACATCATTACTGTAGAATAGGTGGGGAAATTTTTCCTACTATCGGTGATAAATCGTTGGTATTAAGGCCCGAATTGTAGGTAATAAATATTTCATTATTATTCGTTCCTTGGCAGTATATTTCCCTCCTATGTGAGCTGAAACTTTTTTCCTATTACCGATGATAAATCATCAGTATTAAGAATTTAACTTTAATATAAAAAAATTAGGGGAAATTTTCTCTCCAAGGAATTTCAATGAAATGTATTTCTTATTACCGACGAGAAGATCATCGGTATTAAGAAATAAATCATTGGTTTTATTTTCCTGACATTTTAATATTTTTTTTGGGGGAAAAATCTAGCCTCACTTAACACCAACAATATGTATCGTCGGTGCTAAGAATTTTCCAGTCCTTTTTTCAGTTATAATTTTTTTTATTATCTATTTTAATATCGATGATAAATCATCGATGTTACAGCTTAATACCGAAGACTAAGTTTCGTTAGTAATAAAATTGTCGATGTTAGACCTTTTTCTTGTAGTGTTCATATATATGAAAAACAAAAAGGTATCACTAACTAAAAGTTAGTAGACCTTAAAATATTATATATGTGATATGAGAAATAAGATCACATTAACACAGCAATGATAGGAAAGGTCATTGAAACTTGCACCGGCACCTACATAGAATCCTAAAGATTCTTTTAACTGATGATCTCATACGAATAGCATATTATTCTTGGCAAACTTTAAATTAAGTCATTATAATGCAAATGAATACAAATTCTCTTATGCTCTTGCTAGATTTCAAGTGTATACATGTGGACCATTTAAATATACCATGGTATATAATAATATAACAATGTAAGGCCATATGTTATATTTTACAACTAGTATTATTGCATTATACAAAAGTGAATAGTCTTCCAGTTGGGATAAAAATACAATCAATGCTTTGAGTTGGTTGCATAACAAGCTAGTAGAGTTATTGATGATGCATTTGATTTGTAGGCCTTTGTTACTAGGGCTTGTAATTGATTTTCTAATATGCATGCAAAGATTTTTGGTACATATCAATCACATATTAAATAATCTCTTGAGCCATGTTATATAAAATTAACATGATACTTATTTTCAATAAATTATATGAGTCTTATATATGCCTTCATTCTCCCATGGATAGGAAATGTGGGAAATGAAGCAACAAAGAAGGCTAGGGATGTTTGTTTCCTTAAACTTAGGGGAGAGATAAGGACATTGAGATTATAATAAAAGTAAGGACTTGGAACACATCTTCCATGAAACATGGATCCAAAGAAAAATCAAAGTGCACTTTATGATGCTTATGCTTACTAGATGTAGCATAGCTAAAACTTACATTTATTATGGCTAATATTTTTTGGAAAGTCATACTTGTCTAAACTAAATTTTCAACTCACATAGAAGTTCTTTTGGTAACTTCAAATAATTTATGGTACAAATACTCTAGAAGCATATGATATGGGTGAAAAGAGTTGGACTCTTGATAGAGGAGTTATAATCTTTAAAAATGATAGAAAACTTGCCATAATGAGTGTACATGTTTATATGAATAGAATCTGATAATAGATTCTTCCGACAAATGAAATATCCATAAATTATTTTTATAACGGTATAATAAAGTATAAAGTAGACATTAGTGATAGATTTATCTAAATAGTTATAACTGATAAGGGATGAAATTGAGAATTATTCTCGATTCATTATGGAAATATCATAGGATAAATGATCGATGAGTTGGAATATTTAAATATATCTACTTAATAAGTGTGATCTGTATGAACGTAATTCCTATATTTAAAAGTGTCATACCAATATAATATGAGTGGGTATTCGTAATAACATGGTTTAAAAGTCAATTTGATGACACACGCCCTTATATAAATGCTAAATTTTTGTCCATGATAGGATTTTTACCATCAAATTTTCTAATGTAATTTTTTTTTAAGTGTGCTTGTACATACAAATAGAATTATATGTAATATGACATATGAAAGAGACATACTAAGTTAAGGAGAGGGAGGAATTGTACTCTTTTAGTTAACCATGGTTTTGTCCTACTAGGTTTTTCTGGCAAAATTTTTAATGAGGTAGTATTTTAAAATTATACTCTTGAGGTGGAATGTTATAAATATCAAAATATGTATATCCAAAGAGAAATATTGTAAATATCATATTTATATATTGTGAATGTATATGAATGTGTATTATATTAAACCTTAGGTTTAATACTTATGTTATCACTATAAGTTATAACAAGTTTTTCCATTATGGTTACGATCCCCCAACACTTCATCTCATCTACCGTCTCTCATATTCCTCAATCCCTCTCATAATTGATGTAATAAGTTTTGATTCTATATATATGAGATATGGTAAATTGTATATGAAATAGAACTCATACGTATGAATGAGTAAGAGACTCTATCATCTCTTTGTCTCTGTCTTATCTTATTATATATATTTAAGTTTATCAATATTGAAATAGAAATTATAGTATTGCTAATAATTTTTTTTATCAAAAATTATAGGCATTTCAAGATTGATACATATAAGTAAGGGCATGAATAGAAATCACTATCTAAAGTCACTAGCACATTCAATGGTTGTCACTCACCAGCATCGACGAACACCACTACTTCTACTTTGAATAGAATTCCTTCACTAATCTTTTAATCTGTCACTAGCACCAGAGGCTGTTGCTTCGCTGCTAAACCTACAGCTCAAGTCCCTCTATTAATGGAGAGTAATAAAAAAGATAAGTTGAGAAAGACTGGAGAAAAATCAAAGATAGAAGCTCTCTTTGTTTACTCCATATTATCTTATATTATTGTTTGAGATGAATTCATAGTATTTCTCTTACATATTATTTTTTAAAATATAATTATTTATATTATCTACCATATTATTATTTTACGAGTAGATCCCATCATTTTTTTATTAAATATTCAACATATCCTATACTATTACCAAATAATCCTTATTAATTATCACCTACCCCAAATTACCCTTATTAATTTTTAAGATACATATTAATATTAATTATAATCAATTATTAGTATCAATTATTATTATTATTCAATATATTTATTCTTAATAATATATAATATTATGAATAATAATAATAATAGTTAATGTTAATAATTATTAATATTATCATAATTCATATTAATAATTCTTATAATATTAATTAATATTAAATTTTCATGTTATAATAATTATTATATTAATTATTCTAATTTATTAGTATTATAAATATTTATTATTCATTATACATTATAAATTATAAGTTATTAATATTCATATTAATATTAACTATAATAGATGATTATTATCAATTACTAAGATTATTTATATTAATTATTAATAATATATTATATTATGAATAATAAAAGTAAATATTAAAATTATAATGAATTATTATTATAATAATTAAATTATTAATTATTTGTATAAATATTAATATTAGTTATAATGAATTATTTGTGTTAATTATTATTATTAATTATATCTATTTTGAATAATATATTACATTATAATAATTTATTTTGTATCAATTAGTATTATTAATAATAAATAATATATAATATTTTAAACAATATTAATAATAATAATTAGCCATAATAATTATTAATATTATAATAAACTAATGTTAATAATAATTATTATTATTATGATTATTTATTATTAATGTTTATAATTTTAATTTTATAATGTTAATAGCTTGAATCTTGTTGACGGGTGTTTTGGTTGGGAGTGAGAGAGAGCTCTGATGCACGGAAACGGCAATTCGGTGCCATGTCCCATCTGGGAAATGTTTCGAAATTTTTTTTCTTTCGAAAGCTTTTCAGTGTCAGAATTTAAATTAAAAATATTTAATTAATTTTTTTATTAAAAATATTTAATTAAAAAAATTATTAATAATTAAAATTAACTAATATAGATAATAATTTTAGAAATTTTTTATTTTTCTCTCTGAATTCAATGGAAATATCAACCCCAATTTTTTTGTGGGCCTATAAATGCACTTGTGGAGAGATGAAGAAGAAAAAGAGAAAACTTCTGGCCTAGAATGAAACTAACGATGATTATGATTTATGAAATTGAAACATGGGCTTTTGGCATTTTTCCTTCTTATTCACGTCTAATTTTTAAGTAAGTTTCTTATTATCCTTTTATTTTTCGAATATATGTCCAAGGCACATAACATTTGAATACAGTACACGACTATTTGTATCATAAAAACTACGTAAATAGTTCATTAGACTAATATATTAATATAAGACCATATTAAATAATTTTTATTGTCATACTTTCACTACAGTAAAATCGTTTAATAGCGACGGTTAAATAAATATTAGAGACGGTTAAAAACCGTCACTAAACATTTACCGACGGTTACATAAACCGCCGCTATTTTCACCGTCGCTAATGTATTAGCGACGGTTTTTAAAACCGTCGGTAAAATATTTTAGCGACGGTTATAAACCGTCGCTAATCTACATTACCGACGGTTATAAACCGTCGCTAAGCTACATTACCGACGATTTTTAACCGTCTCAAATATGTATTACCGACAGTTAAGAACCGTCTCTAAAAATTATTATTGACGGTTCTGAAACGTCGCTATTAAGCTTTACCAACGGTTACAAACCGTCGCTAAAACCGTCTTACCGACAGTTTTAACAACCGTCGGTAGTAAATATAAGTTAATATTATCCATCCATATTTAACTCTTCCTATGAGATAACCTGTGAAAAAATATATTAATATTAACCTGTAATGATTTATATCGGACTTTTTTCTAATAATACACATTTGGTATATATAATTCATAAACCTGCATTAACAATATTTCATTGAAAGTTATATATACTAATATATGTTCAATAATGTCCAAAATGACAGCATAGCTACATCAATGTCTAGACTACATTTGTTCGAAATGTACATATATATCAATTTAACACCTAAGGTCATCCATTACAAAATGTCGAATACAAAATATAGCCACCCGGATCCAAATAAGTCAGTGTTTGCCTCCGTTGTATATATACACCTAGGTTAATGTGTATATATGTTGGTGTCCCATGTAGTATCTTCAAATACTTCACTGTAGCACAAAAATATATATCGATAGTTAAACAACATTATAAATGAATATAATCTAACTTTCTAGTTAATTAAAATTAATTGAGAAAGTGAAGCAGAAATCACATTGATTTTTTTAGACATGGTGATAGTGACTTACATTATTTGGTAATTCTATGTCCAAAAAATTTGAAAGATACAAATTTCATACAAATCATTTATCCTTTATTTTCTTTTCCTTAGAGCTCCAAACAATAGAAATAGAATTCAGATCTTTTGAAGTGAGAATTTTTTATTTAATGAATTTAAAACCAAAAAGTAGCTAACTTTTAGTAAGGCAGACGCCTTAGAACCATGTGCACCTCTAACACCTTAGTGCACCTTGCTAATGTCAGCTTGCCTAGGATGTAAAAAAAACCCAAACCCTCGTGCCTTAGCCTATGCAAACACTGCCCGTGTCTCATAAAAAAATGACTCACAATGCCAACACATGATACATTGTAATGACATGAGATGGCACAGTGCTCCTGACATACTATTGAAGTAGAAAATGTAGAATTGCAGTGATTGTATTTCATATGGAACGGATAAAGGGGTAATATAAGGTAAATGCCAACTCTTCGAATGCAATATCTAGGGAAAAGGTGGAAGACAATAATTCAGAAATCCCAGAAGCTGCTATGGATTAATAGAATAAAATAAATAAATAAATAAATAATTTAACCATAAATGGTCATGCATCTTTTGCTTTGTTCAGTTATGATTAAGCTAATATCGATGGTTCATGGTGACAATATTTTGTTAAGATAATCCCAAAATATTCCTTTTCTTATGGAGAATCAGATCAAGATTTACTTCCTCTGCATGAAATGTTGCTGTGAAGGACAACAAGAGCAAAATAGTAATTTAACAAAGTAGCGGACTTGTCAATCATCAAGCCCTCAAATATATATTTCTGATTATCAGCATGCGGACTTATCTAATGTCTCAAACTCAAATATATATATTCAAGCAAAAAAGAAAGAAAAAAAGAAACCGACAAACACAGGAAAAATAACCAAATGATGTAGATTGCTCCTTGGAAATAGGCCAGTGTAGGACGTCGCTCAAAAGGCAGTGAGCTATTACTGTCAATTGACCTCACAACATGCTGGTAAGGTGCAATTATATCCTTCAGCACATTTGCAATACTGACGGGATATCTCCCAAAATCTGCAAGCACAAAAATAGTAGAACCTGGCTTCTTCCTTGTAGATAACATGCTATTTGGACGGTGGGATAATATTATGTGGTTCTTTCCACCTGACTGCTTCCACTCAGGTTGGTCCATCAAAAAAGCTACCAATCTATCCTGCAACATATTATTCAAACTAGCTTTCTTCTTTCCTTGAACCTTTGAATATCGGTTGTAGCTCAGTGATGAGAAGAAAGGGACAAAAACAACATCAGCTTGACTAGCATTTCCCACCCTAAGAGCAGTACATGGTCTAGGTATATGCTGAATATTGGATGACAGAAGATCAAGAGTGAGCCAATACTCAACACTATGCTGCAAATTCAAACCACCAAGGTAAGGTGGTATCTGACTTGGAGTACCAACATCTGGCCATATTTGCTTTAGTCTTCCCTTCCAACCTAACAATCCAAAATGAAATTCAGGGGACATGTCATACATGTACACTTTCAGAAAAGCTCCATCGGAATTACAATACTTGTTCTCTCCCACTGTTAAAGCACCCAGCTTCACATTGTCCTGGTTACTGGGTGCTTCATGAGACACAGCTTGCCCTTTCTCCAATTTATCGATATCCACTACAGTTGAACCGCCCATTTCATCATTAATATCATGAGACACCAATTGGCTTTCCTCAAACTCACCACTATCTCCTACTGCTTTATTTATAGAGTGAAAAGGAGGGGTGGATCCCAGTCTGTCATTGTCATCAGCATTGATTGACAATGGTTGTTTATTAATAACAATCAGGTCCAATAATGAAGAAGGTATAAGTGGACTATTATCGGAATGGAGAAGGAAGAGAGATGAAAGTAACAGCAGAAACATGGATAACGTAGTGAGGCAGGGTTCTGTGATAATTGAAGATCTCAAGAAGAAAATGCATCATGTAAAGTACCTTTACACCCACTAAAACACTGACCCCATTTTTGCTCACAATCAGGAATAATTGCACGAAAGTATCCACTAATAACGATAGTAATTAACAACAATTGTTAAATCGGGCCTCGAGCTTACCTTACACGGGAGAAGAACAGATGAAGCAGAGCGGCGACAGCAGAAGGAAGGGCGAACACACAGCGACAACGGAAGCAGGAACGCCGACGCGCGGCGGCGACTGAAGATGGACGGAGTCTCACTATTTACCGGAGCAAGGAAGAAGGAAAATAGGAACAACAAGGAAGAAGGAAAAGGAAGAAGATAGGTGTGGTACAGCAGCCAAGAAGAATGGGGAGGGAATAACGGAGACAGGGAGAGGGTAGCTGAAATTTTCAATCGGGCGGGTTATGTTTTGGGTTAAAATTATACCGACGGTTTAAAACCGTCGCTAAAATACAAACGGTCACTAATTTACCGACGGTTTAAAACCGTCTCTAATATACCGACGGTTTAAAACCGTCGCTAAACTACAAACGGTCACTAATTTAACGACGGTTTAAAACCGTCGCTAAAATTAGGGACGGTTTAAAACCGCCGCTAATATACCCAAGGTTTAAAACCGTCGCTAATGTTAATGGTTTTTTTCACGCAAGCGACGGTACCATAAATCGTCCCTAATTAAACGTCTATATACGCCGTATTTCTTGTAGTGTTTACACCTAACTTTTATATAGACCACACTATGGATTAATATATTTATAAAACATACAATACTTTATAGTTAAAATACATATACCAATATACATAAACTGTAAAAATATATTAACATACTTTTTATTTATCAATATGTTGCGGATGAAAATGGAAAAAAATGAGGATGCCCCGGAAGGAGCAGTTACGTGGCATTCAAAAATAAATTTGTCGTGCAAACTACAAACAAATTATGAGGAAGAATTGGATGTTGAGTTCGGGCGACTGGGGGTGCAGCAACATTATTCATGGAATAGTTTATTTCCTACAGGGTTCTTTAAGTGGCTTAGCTGGATTAGTAGTGGTAAAACTCCGAAATCTGGGTGCGGAAGAAAAAAGTAGATAGTTCAGTTCTTAGCATAAATAAATAATTATCAGTTCTCCCACAAAAGATAATTATCATTCGATACGACCGACTATAAACTAGACCATCATAGTGGGGTGCTAGTGAAAATTGTTATTGACGGTAACCAAACCATTACCCTATGATTAGAACATGTAATAGTAACAACATGTTCATAAATCATAATGCAGGATTTCACTCATCCCTACCCAAATCAATCGATCACCTCACGAGCTCATATTTACTGAAACAGACAACCATCAACAAATCTAGCTCTCATTCTCCGTTATTTTCTGTCTTTTAGGTCGTACAGATTCAATGCTGCCATTAGCATCATCTTCAATCTTAGCCTCCTCATCTTCCCTCGTCTTCCTCTTTAGAAGCTTTAGGACACCTTCAAGAGCAACATCTGCATCTTCACTTCTCATCAATTCTTCAGCCACTTGCGCCGGGCTCACGTTCGTCGTTTCGATCATTCTTTCGATGTCCCCGAAAAGCCGGTGTTCAGGCTGCCATTTGAGATTCAGGTAAGTGGACGCTAAGGTCTTGAAACCTGGAGCAGTCAAGTAGGACATATGAATGTGCATGTCCATACGACCGGGGCGTAGTAATGCTGGATCAAGCCTTTCCTTGTTGTTGGTTGTGAAGATTATGATCCGTTCATCACCACAGCTTGACCATAACCCATCAATGAAGTTGAGAAGCCCAGATAATGTTAGCTGCACGCCCAAATCATGCAACGGTATTAGTATTACTATACCTACTCGTATAAGCAGCAATTATAAGAGTCTATGACATTCATAGCAGTAACCAAAAAAGAAATCAAATAGGGGCTGATAAGACAAGAATCAAGTGATAGCAGAAAAAAATTAAGCATTTATATGTTGTATTAACCTGAATCTGGACTTCAGGGGACTTGGTGTTATTATTGAAATTGTCATTATTGTTGACCAGCCCATGATCGCTTCTCTTGCTTTTCCTGTTAGGAATTTCTACGCTACAGTCAATATCCTCGATGACAAGTATGGATCGATTCCCAGTAGCAAGCAATACCCTTCTTAAATCAGAATCCTTCGTCAGATTCCCAAGCTGCAAATCGTAGATATCAAACCTCAAATAATTAGCCATAGCAGCAATCAAGCTAGACTTGCCGGTGCCCGGTGGTCCATACAACAAATACCCTCTTTTCCATGCCCTTCCAACTCTCCTATAAAACTCTTTCCTCCTCAAAAACCTATCTAAATCATCCTTAATCTCTTTCTTCATTTCAGGATCCATAGCCAGCGTATCGAATGTCGAAGCATGCTCTAAATTGATCATGTCCCAATAAATCCCACAACCCATTGATCTATTGCCTAACGTACAGAGCTTCAGCACCTTTCGGTCGTCTCTGATCGCATTTGATTTTGCTATCACATGAGGAAGATAGAGGTTAAAGATTTTTTCCTTGTACTCTTTGTCGAAGCTGAGCTCGAATTGCCGGATGTGGTGTCTAGATGAAGAGGACGAGCTAGAAGGGGGATCGTCTCCTTGGTTTTGATCAGATTCACGGATGACGTATTTCCATTTTAGCTCAATCCCTTCGTATGAATCGACCATTTTCTCACCCTTTTCGAAGTTTACAGTGAAGTGGTTTTCCTTGGGGTATTTGGCGACTTTCAGACGGCTAGCATTGGGGCTGATTTTAGTGCAGAGGTAGAGTTCCGCCGCAGCGTATAGTTGGTTCCGTGAAATCTCGCTGCCTTCTTCGATTATTAGAGCTAACTTATTGGATTTATGTTTGAGGAGTTGGGAAATGGTCGATTGGAGGTAGACTCTAACAGGGCGGGGTATGAATTCATTGACGGCTGAGCGGATTAGCATAGCGGAAGCGGAGATGGAGGCATAGGCGGAGAAGATTGAAGATGCTGCAGGAACTCGTTGGAAGGAATACATGACTATTATTATGAGACGGGGGAGTATTGATCGATCTAGCTTCGAGAGGGGAGTTGGGCTGTCAAATAAATAAGAGGAATTAAGGGAAGAAGGTGAGGGAGGAAGGATATTGGTTCGTTTCTTTTGTCTTGTTCTGTGACGGCCAATAATGGTTCCGTGTGCGTGGGCTGGATGGCCGGCCGGCTGTTCTATTGAGGGATTGCTTTCATCCCTACTTTTTTCGAAGCTTTTATGGTATTGTTTGATGTGAGTGGGATCATGACTCAAGGGACGCCACTTTTATATTTTCACCCATTTCCTTCTTTCTTTTTTTTCGTCTAGACAGTCCAACGGAGGAAATAAGGTATTAGGTTTTGGACATAAGCCATGTGATGTGGCCCCGCTTGTCTTAAAAAGGTTATAAATTATTATTAATTACTAACATATTTTTTTATTATTAAATATTTTTGCATAAACGGCTATTAAAGTATGTAATCACCAATTATCAACACACACCCATACGAGCATTTTAGATTCAAGCACATATTAAAGTATACCGAATTACCGATGCATTTCACGTAGTTCAAACAAGATGTATATATGCTCGAAATCCTACTTAAAGGCGTATGCTTTGTGTGCAGCTCTTGTTCGCGCTTCCTGCAGTTGGTGCGCAAACTCAAATCCAATGGGGCAGGCGCATGCATAGTTCCCAATTCGCACCCTGACACTCATTTCTCGTCTGATGGGATTCGAGCTAGGGTACTATTTTTGTTCCTGCATATTGGATCATAGTTTTAAAGATACCTGAAATTTGTTATTATTCATATTTGATTATCTTTAACCGCTCATATTCTATCTAGCTCATTGTTGTTAGAGACTGATTAGCTAGTTAAGAAAGTTAAGAGATTTAGAATCTGTTTGGTTTGAAGAAAATTATGTGGAAAAGAAAATGTAGAGGAAAAAAAATTGAAGGAAAGAAAATGAAGAAAATAATTTTCTTTCTTTTGTTTGGTTGTAGAAGAAAATTTTGTGGAAAATTGAATTCTTGGAAAATATTTTTAGTGTTTGATATATAGAAAGAAAATTCTAAGAAAAGTTAAATATTATTATACATTTAATGTTATTAAAAATATTATATTGATATACAAAAAATTACATAAAATTTCTAAATTTTTTTATAAAAACTCCATAAAATCAATACTAATTCCAATTATTTTTATAGAACTATTCTAAAATATTACATGAATAACTTACAATAATTTTCCAAAAAAATCTAAAAAAATCCATATACAAATCCCGTGAATATTTTTTTCCCTCTATATCTATAATTATGTCTATTTCTCCATCTGCGTTTATACATCAATTGGATAAAACCTATTAAATTTTGATTAAAACCCATCAAATTTAAAATGAAATTTATTTAATGTTAGAATTATATGGTTAGATTATTAAAATTTAATTATGTATTCACTTTTAGCCTTAGAAAATATATGTTAAATTATATAAATAAGAATAAAAATATAATTTTATATCGAATAAATAAATCCAAGTACTAATACATATATAAAAGCGGATAAAATTTTAAGTCATCCTACTAAACTTACCAATGTATATATATTAACACTTGAATTCCTCTACATTAGTAAATTCAACATTGACAAACAAAATCCTATAATAAACTCAGGAATTACGAGCTCCACGCATCAATAAACGTCAAACTCGGTATTAATTAATTAAATAAAATGAATGCAGCAGATGATGATAGCAACAAGAAACACCATTAATAGATAGCAAGAAATTAATAATGCTACTATGAATAACTATGGTAGTATTTAATAAAAAAATTATACATATATAGAGAAATTTAAATTTATTTATATACAATTATATACAAAATAAAAAATGTATAAATATTTTTTTTGAATGGGATATTAATTGTATTTTTCAGATTATATATTTATTTTGTTTGAATTTTCTTTAACTAGATCATATATTTGATTCAGAAAAAAAATCGGATCGGTTATTTTCTTTTTCAGATTAGATCGCTTCGGATATCGGATCAAATAAGCAGATTATCGAATAACATGAACAACTCTATCAAATATATATCTATTTTTATATCCGAATCAATTTGTCTCTATTTACCTAATATAAAATTTTTATAAATTTTCTGCAAAAAAAAAATTATAAAAACTCCATAAACTCAATACTAATCACGTATAATGTGTTTTTTTATGTATTTCAATCAAAATAATTCAAAGATGGACATTATCAAATTTCACTATATTTCAAATTAATTCAAACCATTTAAAATTCTCAGATTAATATTTAATTTAATTTTTGGGCCTTGACTGAATTCTAAATCATGTTATTAGGGTCAAGCTAGATTTGCTAGACCAAGATATTATATAACAGAAAGACTACAAAATACAAGGTTCTAACATCCATCGGGTACATTAAACGGTAAAATTTACAAACCACAATACAATCTTCCAAAATTTCCTTCCACAAGCTTACAAACTCAACACTAACAGACAACTAAATTGCTAATACATTTATTATTGCCATTTTCTTGCTTCAGATACAAATTAATTTCCGACACCTATAAAAAAATATCTAAAGTCAAGACTACTATTTTATTTGACATGCACCCACAAGATCCATTACCGCAACAATACATATCTATGCTTATCACAGACTAGCCACTTCAAGTGAGTTTGCTTCTCTTGAAGGCTAATCAGTAGACTATCGAAGCTTTTCTTGAATGCATCCACCCCTTTGACTTCAAGCACATGGTATCATTCAATCCAATGTCTTCAGCAGCCATATACCTTCTCAGTAACTTAATATCAACAGTCGTATGAAATTTTGCCGAGAAAAAGCATATTTCTTCTAAAAACCAATCGGAATGGAAACGTTCAGAGGTTTCAAATCAGAAGTATAACCCTATCTCTGAATGTGCCCAACTTTGAGGGACAAGATACAGCCTTCAGGTCTGTAAGAAGTAAGTTATACAATAAATTACCTCCATGCTTGAAATTATGTACAACAAGTAATTATTTAAAAATTAATCTATTTTTTTATAAACAAAATATAATTAATTAAATTTAATCGGTAACTTCAAGCCAGCCATAAAACATTCACAGAGCTCTAACCATGATAAATATCATGAGAATTCATCAAAAAGCACAATTCGGAACTACTTCAAAATTGTGTCATGCTTGAAATGCTTCAAAACTGCTAAACTAATGGAAACCTATAATGACAACATCTTATGATGTAAAGTTTTCCTTCTTGTTCTTTGTGGCTGATCAAAATGTCGATTTGAGGGTTCTCATTCCTCTTATGATGCAAGGTCATTGCTTCAATCTCTTCAAAATTGCTTCACTAACAAACAATGTAATAATGTTTCTCTTGGCATGACTCAACCTTACCCATAATGGTTGTTAACCCCAAGCCATATCAGATATGATGATGATGAGTTGGCAATGATCCATTCTTAAAGGCCCATTTCCATTTAAAATGATTCACAACATTTTTTTAATCAGAACACCAATTGTAATCAATAGTAAAAAAAAATATTATAACCATGAGACTTATAGAACAAAGAAGAGGCAAAAGCCATAGAAACAAACTAATAATAGAAAATAGGTGAACATAAGACAAAAAAAATAACATATAGAAGAAACATACTAGAAAAAAAATAGTAGAAAAAAAACATGGGAACATACGGCAAAATAGTAGAAACCTGAATGAATAATAAGAAAATAACATAAGTTAAAAAAAAAGTTGGAAAAAATAGAAGAAATATCAACAATGAAACAATAGGAAAATTCACTAAACAATCACAAAGACATAGCTACATTTAAACTATAACTGTCACACAAAAGGGGTGAGAGAAAAATTATTATTTGAAGGAAAGGAAAAAAATAATTGTGCATTTAATAAGAGTTAAACAATTTTCCATTTGTTTCAATAAAGAAGAAATGGTTGAACCTCACAGTTTCATCATAAACTTGAATGAGTTTGGTGGTGGCTAGACATAGTTTGTGAATAGAATAAGGGGATATCCTTTCAAAATTTTAGCAAATTAGTTTACAATGACAAAGAAAATCCATAAAGCTCCCTTGAGGAGATAAGAATAATTATTATAAAGCCTTAACTTCAATTTCACATATCAATACCACTTGATGACTATGTCAGATAACTACATAATACAAAACAACACCACTCTTTAGTATTAAAATCCAGCATGTACCATGGAATCTAGAGAACCATATAAATTTAGTGGAAAAAATGTTAGCTAAGAGGCATACATCACACAGGGAATTAGAAGCATAGTGCAGGGATGGTGCACAACTATCACTTATCCAGGTAAATAACTTCACATAGATGGTGTAAGCATTATGCTAATCCAAGAATTTCCAACAAGTTTCTTTACTTGTATTTACCCAAATCAATATCTCATTAATCTGAAAATCTAATATCACATTTGCAGTGCTAGCTTTTGCTATGGAAACCCACCAAAATCTTATACACAACAATTAATTATTAGCCAATGCTCCAATAATCTAACCACCGCTCTACGAAAACAATATGAAATATATGCCCACAAGATAAGTGATTAATGTCCAACTCTGGTTTGAATACAGTCAAACAAACCGAATAATAAAATGAAACAGAATTCCCACAATTGAATTATTATGGAAACAAATATTTCAACTCCATGAGGTGTAGTGCCGGCCTAATAATGATCACTGACATTATCAAATGAGTTCTCACCTCTACTGTACAACAACAGATAGAGTAATGTAACCTAAAAAACATCTTTATAGTCGCAAATAGAGATAACTTGCTCAAACCTCACAAAACTTGGAGAGAATGAGACAGATTCAGAGCCACAACTTGGTAATGTACATTTTTAATTCACATCAATATAACCTGCTCATCAAAATTAGATTCATAACAATATACACTTGCTTCTGTGTGAAAGTTATCGCAAGTACCAATCCTAAAAAATTTGAGATTATTCATGTGTAATCTCTCAAACTCATTTTGAAATTGTATAATCTAAATATACCCAATTTAGAATGTCAAAACCTAAAGATTGCTAAATTAAAATCAAAACCATACCAAATAACCTTGAACTTGAAAATGAAATTAGGGCCGAAAGATTGATTTGTTGCTACCTTCAAAGTAAAAGAATAGCCTAGATTACACATACCTATTTAGATTGAAATGATACAGCTATTGCTCCCGATTGAGCTTACTAGGTTTTGTTAGCCGGAACTGAAGTTGAACTTGACGAACGACCAATGGGAAGCATATGATGTGATTTCGCAGGAGCCATGGGGAGTCGTTGAAGATAGTAGGAAGCTCAAGGAGAAGGAATCGAATGGGAACACAGGGTTCATGGCAACGAAGAAAGAGAGGGAGATAAAGTGGAAGAACACTCTCCAAGAAGGAGAAATTGTCAATGTTTTCAACAAGTTGGACGAAGGGAGGACGGTGCTGAGTCTCCTGGCTGCTGAGACCTGTCAAGGAAAATTTTCCTCCGTTTTTCTTTTATTTTCTACAGGTTTAGCTTAGGAAAGTTATCTAGTATAATATTCCCTAATCATTTCCTCCTTATTTTCTTTCTTTATAATTTTCTTAGCAACCAAACAAGATATAAATATTTTCTTTCTAATTTTTTTTTCCTTTTCTCATTGTTTTTCCTAAATCAAACAGACCCTTAGTTTAATTAGTTTTTAGCATATGTATGTGTATAGTAAAAACTGATATACTACTCTGTGAAATCAATTGTTTATAAAGGAATTTAAGATAGTATTTCTCCTTTAAGAAAATAAAAAGATTCTCATCTTTCTTGTTAATTTCTCTTTCAATTTTCCATTCTTTCTTTCTATCATTAATAATTGTTACCAAATATTTACACATGTACTTATATACCTAGATAAATATCATATATATTACATATTATGGCTAGATTAGTTGCAAAGAATAATACTATATGAGTTAGTGACACTTAAATCACTGTACTTTCACCTCTTTTATTTATTCATTTATCTACTGGGTCGTGTAATTGCACCTTCAAAAGGGTGGACATTTTTTATACTTCTCATTTTAAGGATTTTGGACATCAATCCCTGCCTAATCGCATCGGTATCTTATCTCAGCATTGAAATATAATTTATATCGGAGCAACGTACACCCTGCTTTTCAATTATAGAGATTTTTGTCGATTTCTTTTCCCCTGTCCTCTTTAAAATGAGGTGTGAGTCATCGCTCATGCACAGACAACAAGACTTAACGAAAAAGGAGGAGCCAGCTTGTGTCGTAATGGTGATTCCCTCTTTCGTACTTGATCTTCTTTCCACTCGAAGTCCTACTTTCTCCGCTATAATTGTATAACAGACGTGGACTCATCATTGCAGCGCAAAATCTTCGAAAGATGATTTACGCTTTTTACTGTGTGTGAGCTTTACGTTCAGAAATACACACATTGGATGGCTCAGAAGCCGTGTACCATGTACTTTAAACCATATATGGGTAAAAGTCATCTGCCATACTTCACTCCAGTTTTTTTCTATATAGCTTGGAAAAACAGGATTCTCTATTTCCACCCCAGGTTTATATATATATATATATATATATATATATATTTTTTTTTTTTTATCTTGTTGGATATTGACGTGTTCATATTGGTAGGCAGGCAATAACCTGTTATTCTCATGTTGGTATGCTTGTCCCGAGACTTAGTGCGTGTGATGATGGGTGCGATGCATGCATGTAAAAGGTGTTGAAATAGACTATGATATATTTCGGTTACATAGTTTGGTTGAATTATTTTAATTACGTGGATTAAGAAGCTTTAATCATCAAGTGATTATTAAATTGCTTATTTTATACTACTATTTGTGGTGGATGGCTATTGTATTAAAATATTCTAGTGCTTTATGTCTTGTGGGGGTTACTATATATGCCTTTCAACTATTTGAGATCACACACGAAGAAATGGTTTTAAGTGGCGTTGGTTGATAATAAAATTAACGTCAAGTATGAAGCGGTAATCGCATGGGCTGTTACATGAAACGGAGTAATGCCTGTTCGGTGCTACATTATATGATTTGAAACATTATATGATTTGAATCAAGATCCAAAATAGTGGCATGATAAGTTTTATGCAACAATATTATCAAATGGATTCAAATATAATATTTTAGACAAATGCATATATTCTAAATTCGCCAAAGACTATGGATTTATAATTTATCTTTATGTAGATGACATGTTGATATTTGGTACCAACACCTTAGTGTGAATAAAATCAAGAAATATCTAACTTCTAAGTTTGAGATAAAGGATCTTAATAAAGTTGATACTATTTTGGGGGTTAGAGAAAAAAAATGATAATGATTTCACTTTAAGTCAATCTCACTATATAGAAAAGCTACTTCATAAGTATTCTTATAGTATAAATGTTTCAACCAATGATGGTCGAGTGGTTTTATAGTTAGAACACATTAGTGAGATTGGAAGTCTTATGTTTGTCATGCATTGTACAAGACCAAATATTGCATTTTATAAATGAAAACTTTCAAGGTACACTAGTAATCCTAGTAACGAACATTGGAAAGTAATAAGTAGGATATTGAGATATCTTAAAAGAGCATCAAAGTTATCATTAACTTATTCCTCTTTTCTTAATGTACAAGGAGGTTATTCCAATGCTAGTTGGATAACAAGTGCTAATGACAGTAAGTCCACAAGAGGATGAGTTTTCACATTAGTAAGAGGTGTTATTAGCTGGGTCTCAAATAAGCAAATATGTATCATACATTTAGTGATAAAGTCAAAGTTTGTAGCCCTTGCAGTTGCAAGTAAGGAAGTAGAATGGCTAAAAAACTTATTAACAAAAATTAAGTTGTGGCCATAACCCATGCCAACTATTTCATTATATTGTGATAGTGAAGCAAATATGTCTAGAGCATAAATCCTTTTTCTAATGGAAAATCCAGATATATCAGTGTGAAACATGAATTTATAAGACAACTAATCTCACATGGTATTATAACTACTGTCTATGTTAAAACAGACAATAACCTAGCATATCCCTTCACAAAAGGATTACTAAGAGATATGATGAGAAAGACATCAAGTGAAATGGGATTAAAATTCTATGAAGTCATTAATAATGGGAATCCAACCCTACTTAGTAAATCTGACTAAGGGTTTAATGGGTAATAACAAGTTACTAATAAGTGTTTCATAAAACACTAAATTAGTGTTCATAAAATTTGTAATTATACTTAGAATGAGTTAAACTCTTAATGGAGAAAATTATTTTATGTTTGTGTATGTAAAAATAAAGGAAACCCCACTAATTTAGATATGGAAGTGATGCTGCTTCAATAAGAGTTTTACATAATTTGATTCTTATAAATATTCTTAAACTAAGTTAGCACATGACCATAATAGTGTTACAATAGTTTGAGATATTTCAAAAGATTGGATGATATTATGTGTATAGTATTTTTAATTTTAATATAAGGATTTTTGTTTTAATACTAGGATACCAGTAAATTGAAATCTTAAAATACTAATGCTATGAAATGGTCTAAATCGAGAGATATCTTTCTTAATTATATATATTAGCATGTTTGATTAGAAAATAAAATTATATTATAGTCTAGTAGGAGATTGTTGATATAGACTATAATATATTTTGGCAATATAGTTTGAATGAATGATTTTACTTAGATGGACTAAGAATTTTAATAATCAAGTGATTATTAAAATTCTTATTTTATATTACTGTAAGTAGTGGATGGCTATGTATTAAAAAAATTCTAGTGCTTATGTCTTGTGAAAATTACTACCTATGCCTTTCAACTATTTGAGATGATTGCTCAAGAAATATTTGTAAGTGGCATTGGTTGATAATATAATTAGCGCCAAGTATGAAGATTTAATCACATGAACTATTTCATGAAACAGAGTAATACATGTTCAATGCTATATGAGATAGTAGATAGTCCATTATCCATGGTATTATTTTACAAAACAAGTAAATGCTTTGTTTATTCTTATTTATTTATTCCTAACCAAAATATTAATTAGTTATTTAATTAATTAAAAATTATCAAATAGATATGTCTCTTCGTATGTGTCATTTAACTAACTACAAATATACGTATAAAATTATAATGTATATATACTTTTTAATCAAGAGTTTTTGTGTGAAAATAGGGGGAAAATGATCATTTCCTTATTAAAATCCAAGTTTTTTTTTCTTTGATGGTTAATTTCATGCAACTGTTATGACATCTTTGATGAGGTAGGAAAAGGCGGTAAAGAAAATAGAGGGAGGTGCAAATGAAGAATGTATCAAAGTGAAGGCATAAAGGGATTTAGATATATAATTATCAGAGTTGAAGACTCAAATAGAAGAGTTGATGGCTCATGGGTGCATCCTCTTGAGCTTGTATCCATCGAGAGAACCAATTATATTTGTAAAGAAGAAAGATGGGAGCCTTTATTTATTCTTTAGTTGCCAGGGCCTGAACCAATTGATGGTAAAGACCTGATATCCACTTTAGAGGATTAACAATCTATTCAACTAGCTTTAGAGTGTTGCAGTCTTCTCAAAGATCAATCTGAGGTTGGGTTATCACTAGTTACAGATTTCAGATATAGATTTTATGAAGGTGACCTTTAGGACATGGTATGGGTACCATGGGTTCATAGTGATGCCTTTTGGGATCACGAATGCATCTACTGTATTTATGGACTTCATGATGAGGAATTTTCTGTTGTTTCTTAATCAGTTTGTGGTTGTGTTCATCAATAATATTCTAGTGTACTTTCATAGTAGAGAGGATAATGACCAACACCTACACATTTTGTCATTCCTTAGATGTCATATGTTATATGGCAAACTCTCCAAGTACGAGTTCTAGCTTCAAAAGGTACCCTATCTCCAACATGTGGTGCGAATAAGTGGAGGAGTCATGGATTAGATAAAATTATTGTAGTAGAGTGGAAGGCACCCACTAGTGTTCCCAAGGTGCATATTTAATCCCTCAATGAGGCTTTTGAAGAAGATTTCAAGGTTTCAATAGGATGATACCTACAAGGCCCCATTTTATGATTTAAAGAGGCATAAGACTATAGCACCCGTTTTGACAATACTAGTGGGATTAGAAAATTTTGAGGTCTGCAATAATGCATTGAAGCATAGATTGGGTTTTGTGGTGATGTATCATGGTAAGGTAGTCGCTTATGTTTCTCACTAGTTGAAGCATCATGAGTAGAACTATCCAATGTATGATTTGGAGTTGGTCATAGTCGTCTTCGCATTGAAATTTGAAGACACTATCTCCACGAGACCCAGTGTAGATTCTTCACTAACCATAAGAGCCTCAAGTATATATTCAGTCAAAATGAGTTAAGTATTAGGCAAAGGAGATGGCTATATTTTGTGAATGACTATAATATTAAGTTCACTTATCATGAGGGTAAAGTCAATGTAGTTGCAGATGCCTTGAGTAAGAAGACATCACACCCATTAAGTTCTTTTCTGGTGGCTAATTAGTAGCTAGAGGAGCTTGGAGAGTTGGGGATAGAAGTGATCCAATAGGGTGATTCTGAGTTTTGGATGAGTGGTTTAATGATTACGTACTCTACTAGAGTTCAATGAGATGCGATTAGGGTAGCTTGGAGATGTTAAGATTGAGGAGACTCTCTAAAAGATATAAGATGGTTGGGCCGAGGGTTTTTAGATTCACAAGGATGGTAGCATATGCTACAAGTGTCATTGGTGTGTACCTTAGAGTTATGCTAATCTAAAACACTGAATTTTAGAGGAAGGTCATTACACCCCTATTCTGTTCACTCGGGATGGGATAAGTTGTACAAAGATCTTAGGAAGATTTGTTGGTGTCCTCACATAAAGAAAGAGGTAAAGGTGTTCATGGAGAGATGTCTAATTTTACAAAAGGTCAAGATAGAGCACCACAAGCTTGTAGGGCTAATCTAGTCTTTGAATATTCAGAGATGGAATTAGGACTCCATCTAGATGGATTTTGTGAGAGGGTTACCAAAGAATTGTATTTAGTACAATATGATCTGGATTGTCATTGACCGGCTGACTAAATTAACAGTTTTTTTGTTGATGAAGTCAACTTGGATTATGGATCAGTTAGTTGATGCTTACATGAATTTTGTGGTAAAATGACATAGTACACCTTCCGGCATAGTCTCGAATAGGGATTTGAGATTCCTTTTGCACTTCTGAGGGAAAGTGTAGGTGGTTATGGGCACAAAGTTGAAGATAAGTACAGATGGGCAGAGTGAGAGGACAATGCAAATGCTCAATGACATGTTACGGGCTTATGTTATGGATTTTTGAGGTATTTGGGAGGACAATCTATATTTAGTAGAGTTCTCATATAACAATAGTTATCATGCTAGTATAGGGATGATACCTCTAGAGGCCTTGTATGATAACATGTTTTAGATACGGTTATGTTGGAGGGACATTAGCAAGGATGTTGTACTTGGAATAAAGATGATCAAGGATATGACTTAAAAATTTTGGTTGATTCAAGCATCTTAGAGTTAATAAAAGATCTATGCAGATAAGATGTGTCATAGTGATGGTTTTGAGGCAAGAGACAAAGTGTTACTAGAGGTCTTGCCCATAAAAAAAGGTGCAAAGATTTAGTAGGAAGGAAAATTTGAGCTCAAGTTATGTTGGTGTTTATGAGATTTTTATAGAGTTGGAGAGGTTACACACTACTTTGTGCTTCCATCAGAGTTATTCTTAATTCATAGCATCTTCCACATCTCATACATAAGAGATTTGTTGTAGATCCTTCCCATGTGATCAAACCTAAAGAGATCAAGCTCAATGATTAATAATCCTATGAGAATAGGCCCTTGTAGATTTTTGACACCAAGGTATGCCAGACCCATACAAGCTTAGTTTCACTCATGAAGATTCTTTAGAGCCCTTATAGAGTAGAAGGCATAAATGAGGAGATAGAGATGGATATGCACGAGACACATCCTAAACTCTTCAACATAGGTGTGTTATAATTTGGGGTTCTCTCTTTTAAGGGGGTAGTACCCATAGTATCAACTCCATTAGAATTAACCACTGAGATCACCATTCCTTACATCTTCTTTCTCTCCTTCTCTACCTTAACTTTTGACTTTGGGGGTGAAGTCCTTTTTAAGAGGGATAGTGATGTAATACGTAGAAAATTTATCTACTCTTAACCTCAATTAATTAATAAATTAAACTAATCTAAATTCTAATTTTTATGCCATTTATATTTTATTTTTAGCCTAACCCTGACCCTTGGGTAATTGATGGATTAAACTTTTAACCAAATCCCTAAATTCTAACTTAAACTTAATGCTAATTATAACCTCAAAACTTTCTTTTCCCCTTTTCCTTTATCTTTTCTCCTTTTCTTTTCCGTTTTCCTTCATTTTTATTTCTTCCTTCTCCTTCCCAATCTACGTACAACCCCTGCCCCTTTCTCCTTTCCCCATTTAGACCAAGCACACCCCTCCTTGCTATGCATGCACACCCTTTTCTCTTCCCCCTCCTAGCCATGGAACCGTTAGCACTGCACAACCCCTACACCACCTACACACACACATACTGCACCATCCACTACTGAGCCCTCACCTTTCGGCTTCTAGCTCCCTCACTACAACCCTATGCACTTGTATATATATGTACATATGCATCATCCTATTCTCTTCTCCCCTTTTTACCTTCCATTCTTGTCATCCATGGAAGCCATTGTCCTCTTTTCTTCTCCCTTTCCCTATTCTATTCATTGACACCAAAACAATGCCACTTACCATCCTTGACCACCAAGCACCACCACCTTTTCTCCATCAACACCTCATTCCTATAAACCTTCCTCGTCATCATCCAACCATAGTTTCCCTAAGCCATGATCTATTTTTCTCTTCTTTTCTTATTTCCCTATTTGTTTTTGTTGAGGCACACCCAGATCATGTGCAACTAGCATACCTATTCACACCAAACCCGTACGTCACTTCTAGCCCATTCTCCACCCATGCACCATTCTTCCCTTTAATCCGCACACACCTCAATTGTAACCTCCTTTGCACACCTCACTCTCAGTCATATGCCATTTCCCTCAACTCATGTTCATTCCCCCCGATTGTGCCACCTCACCTTCTCCTTAAAGCACCATTGTGCACCACCCCTTTTCAATCCTCCCACTTTCACTCATCTCTATTTTTCATCCTTCTCCTTGACCTTAGTTACTTAGTTAATTTTATTAAGTCTAATATTGTGGTATTTTAATGTCTAGTAATATTCTAGTGGCATTAGAGACTAGGGCTGGTTCAGTAAAGATACATGTTGTAGCTAGGCCTTTTATGTGCAATATGTATATTTTTGTTTGTGATATCATGCATGGAAAATATTATTATAATAATAGCATTCTATGATATATGAAACACCCCCAAATGTACAAACTAAAAAAATTTATTTTTAGAAGTTAAGTGTAAAAGCTAAGACAGTAAATCATGGGGTGCTGCCACCACACTTGGTACCAAATTGGTGTCCTCTACCATTTTGTTACCATGTGCTAAGGCTAAAAATATTATTCCACTTAAATTAAGAACACAATTGTAAATCAAAGTAGTGAAAGATTTAAGTAAATTAAATAACATTTTGAATAAAACCACTATCAATGATTACAAAATGTTAGTGAAAGGAAATACATAAAATAGTAAGAAGGGCAGAATATCCCAGCTCAAAAAAAAAACTGGACCAAAAATGCTTGACAACCCCACACTCTCATTCCAAAATATAGCCTTGAATAGATCTTATGAGCTAATCTGAAAATGCCAATGCTCTTTGAATAAATAGAAGTCCAATAAATGAACCCTTCAGTACAATAGTATTAAGTAACCCATTATACAAGACTAATATGCATGCTCTGCATGGAACACATAAAATATATCACAACCATACATGAACATTTAATTATGCATATATTGATGGAAATACAAAAATGGTTCTTATAACCACATATCAATAAGACCATATACTATCAATGCTCGTTCATCACGAAATTACTCAAATTTACTAATAGAGGATCCAAGAGATGCTCTTTACAGTATAATTAAAAATCTACATCATTCTCAAGTTATATGCATAGTCACAATCATAATTATCAGCCCACAACTTATCATAACATAGGTAGGACCATCAACACAACTAAGAATAACACTCATAATCACAAGTAGGCATAAAGGCTACTAACGGACTATAGGTAGGCACACGGCTACTACCAAACCACATGCACCAAAAAGGCTACTATCAAACCATAGGCAGGTAGAAAGGCTACTACTAAACCATAGATAGGCACAAAGACTACTACCAACCAATCTAATAATCATTTTGATTCAAATATCAATTATTTCCATTTTCATTCTCAAGCTTTGAGTTTAAGTTGTTCTACACTTACTCCATTCTTCATACTAAGCCATTTCTATTTATTCCCAAACATTATAATAGAACCATGATCAAGTTCATTATTAATGTCAACATTAGAAATCTACTATGGCCATCTTAGGCTTAGTTACTCACACTTAGGCATGTTAGGTAATAAATAACCAAAATACCCCTAAGGCTAAAGTTACCACTTCACCATCCATTTCCATTACAAATTTCATTTTATTCATCAACATGCAATAAAAAGGACAACATACCATAATGAAATTTTTTATCATGTACTTAAATTACCTGACACACCAAATGATCATTTTACCCTTATACACCATTCTACATATAAAACCCTAACATGCACTTCTAGAATATCAAAACACATATTCTCATGCTTAATAACAAATAATACACACCCTAATTTTTTTTATGAGAATAATTATCATGGTATAACCCAAATTACAAAAATACCCCAATACCATACGGTAATAATAATCATACTGAAAAAAGTGTATTTAACATGAAAAAAACGCATATTCTCGTGCTTAACAGCAAATAGCACAAGTCACGCATTTTTGTTAGAATATGCATCATGATACACTCTAAATTACCAAAATACCTCTATGTTGTATAATGTTGATAATCATGTTCAAACATGTGCATCCAATAGAACAAACCCATATTCTCATGCTTAACAACGAATAACACATATCATGTATGTTTATTAGAATATTTATCATGGCACACTCTAAATTATCAAAATATCCCTAGGCCATATAATGTTGATAATCATGCGGAAACATGTGCATCCAACACAACAAACCCATATTCTCATGCTTAACAATGAATAACACATAGCATACATATTTATTAGAATATTCATAATGGTACATTCAAAATTATCAAAATACCTTTAAACCATATAATATTTATAATCATGCATAAACATGTGATTCTAAAATAACAAAACCCCTATTCTCATACTTAACAACCGATAATACTTATCGTGCATGTTTATTAGAATAATCATCATGGTACAATCAAAATTATCAAAATACTCATATGGCATATAATATTGATAATCATGCTAAAAATATGTGTTTTTAAAACAATGAAACCCCTATTCTCATACTTAACGTCATACTTATCATGTATGTTTATTAGAATAATCACTATGGTTCACTCAAAATTATAAAAATACCCCTAGACCATATAATATTGATAGTCATCTTGGAGCATGTGTTTCTAAGATAAAAAATTCCTATTCTTATACTTAATATGAAAATAGTACTTATCATGCATTTTATTAGAATAATCATCATAGTACATTTAAAATTATTAAAATATCCCTAGATTATACAATAAAAATAGTCTTGCTGAAATAAGTATATCTAAAAAAATAAATCAATTACCACCATTCTTAGTAATAATTATAACAAAGTAGGCATTCTTGTTATGTTTAGATATCATAATATGCTTAAATGACCAAATTACCCCTAGGGCACATGATAGTAATAATTTTCTACAGGTGTATCTAAATATACTTAGCCTAACATTTTCACATATTTATATCATACAAAATCACTTCCCAACATTAGAACCATTTTAATAGCACTTTTGTACACATGATATTTTACATATGATAACATTCATTCTTTTTTTATTTTTCATGATAACAATAATAATTACATACTTATCTGTAAAAAATCATGTTGAATGCACATTACACGTCAAAATCCTAATGTACTATCATATGATATCCAATTTTTTTAGTAGAGTGTAAATTTTACCTAATTTTTAGTAAAAGAAAAATTTACCGACAACCACCTAAAAATTATTAGGCTCCACTAATAAAACTTTTGTAACTAAAGATAATATCATAAATACCATAATAATATATGATTAATGAAATAATAATTTGTATTAACAATATTTATTAAATATAAATTTAACAAATTACCCTTATATATTAAACATTGCCAAATTAATTCTAAAAATCAAAACATAACTCACACTGCTAGTAATGGTTGGAGGTGGTGGTTTGGTGGTGTTGATTTGACCATTTAGTGAAGGAGGTGGGGTAGAGATGGTAGTGGTGTGATGTAGGAGGTTTGAAGGTGGGGCGGTGGCGGTGTAGGCTGTAGGAGGGGGCGGTTCAGAGAAGGGAAAGGAGAAGAAGAAAAGGAGGAGGAGGAGGAGAAGGGAGGTGGTGATTTGGTGGCTACAAGGTGATGGTGTAAGAATAGATGACTGTTGTGGCTAGAGGTAGGTAGGCGAGGAGGAGCTGTAGTGGTAGAGGAAATGGAGTTAGGATGAGGTGGCCGAGAAAAGGTGATGGAGGCAGTAGTGGTGTGTCGAGTGTAGGGGATGAATGCGACAGCCGTAGGAAGTTGGTGGGTGGTATTAACGTGGTGGGTTGGGTTGTATAAGGAGGCTATAGGGTGGATAAAGTGGTGGCTTTGAGTGGAGGGGGTTGAAATGGTAAACATTATTGTTACCCTAGGTGTAGTTCCAGGGGATGTAGATGGTACCAAGTGGAGGGGTTATTAGGAGGCTCTACACAGAAGGGAAGAAAGGGAAACTAGAGCAGTAGAAGAGGAGGAAGAAGGAGGGAAGGATGGAAGAGGGAGGTAGCCGACAATGGAGGATAGGATTATGGTGGAGTTAATGGGTGTTGCTAATGATGCTGAGAAAAAACAAAGGTAGGGGAAGATAAAAGAAAGAAAGGAGGTAGGGGGAGAAGAGGTAGGGTATGAGGGAGAAGAGAAGAAGAAGAAGAAGATGATGCTGAATAGGGGAGGAAAGTCTTGGCATGTGATTGGCGTGTGAGAGTTTCAAGGAGATGGGATAAGCAAGACAGGGTAGTGTGGGGTTTCCAGGCTGGCTGGCTGGGACAATGCAGGGCTAGCCAATGCAGGCAAGGGGAAAAGGGTGTTGTGGGGGCCATAAAGGGAAGGAAAGGGATGTGAGGAGGGAGGAGGTAAAAGAATGATTTGGATGGGACTGGAAAAGGGGTGACACAGGCATGTAGAGCATAGGCATGTTGCGTGTAGGGGTGGAGAGGTAATGGTGTGTTTGGGTGTAGAGGTGTAGATAGGGAAGGAGGATGAGAGAGGAGATTAGGTTGGGTTGTTGGGGAGTGAGGAAAGAAATGGAAAAGAGAAGGGGGTTAGGGCTAGGTAGGTCGAGAAGAGAAGAAGGAAAGAAAAAAAGAAGAAGAGATAGGCTAGTTGGGCTAGTTGAGGAGAGAAGGAGAGAAAAGAGGGGAAGGAAAATTGGGATGGGGCTCAGGGAAGAAAAGGATAAGAGAAAAAAAAAGGAAGAAGGAGAAAGTTGGCTAGCAAATGAATTGGCCTAAGAAGAGAGAAAAGAAGGGAGAAGCAAAAAGAAAGAAAAGGGAAAAAGAAGAAAAATAGGAAAAGGAAAATTAAAATAGATTTAGGGTTATAATTGATGCACTGTCGTATGCACAACAAATTTAATAAATAAATCCTAAATCCCAAATACATAATATATGGCAAGAAGGAGTCGAACCCACAAGAAATGAAATTTTAATCACTAATTTTGTTATTGATGTTATAACCCCGTTTATACAATTTCATTGATTCTTATACTAAATTCGATTGTACTAAATCTTGATCACTAATTGACAATTAGGGGAGAAATGAATTGTTGATGGAATTAAAATGCCATACATTCAAATAAGAAGAATGATTCTAAACAATTTAATGTTGACTTAGGAAACTCATGATAACAAATTCTCATACTTCCTCTTAACCTTAATAAACTGAATATGCTCTCAATTTATTTTTGTACCCATTTAATAATCTAGGTCAAGAACACTAGATTCAATTAATGGTAACATTATGAACGGGAAGCAGCCAACTACAATCATAATCACAAAAGCTCGGATCATGCAATTGCACGAATTAATGGATAAGATTAATAATAAATACGAGTTAATTTCATTGTCTTAGCAAAGATCAAGTTCTAAACCAAATAGGTGATCAATCTAATTAGTTCAAGAATCTTAATCTATGATATGGAATCATTCAATCCAATCCATTAATTCAATTAAACCTCATCTAGAATCAAACATTTAAAGTATAAAATGGTAATTAGGTTATAATTCCATCCTTAATTCATCCTACCCTGTTCTAATTACTCAAATTTCTACATATTCATAATTCATACAATTACACAAAAGTTTTGGAAATTGATAGCAACAATGCATTCACAAATTCTATTCTTGCAACAATTAGATAATAATGTAGTGAACACAAATAAACTTACAGAAAAACAACTTAGATTCAGCAAAAACGTAGATACTGAAATTTACAAAGGAATAGAAGAAACTTATCAATTGAAGTGCAGAATGTCAAATCATCAATAGAATTCAAGAAGATCAAAAGTTGGAATTGTGCATTACATGTATTTTCTAAAGGAATAAAGGAAGAAAAATACATTCCAAATGTTTTTCGATCCTTCCCTTCTGTCCCGAACTCTCTTCTTAGATAAAATTTATCAGAAACAAGTCACGCGGACAGTTACACGTTTTTAAATGAAAACGCGGTCCGTGTTTTAGAAACACGGGACCCCCGTGTTTTCCTCCAACTGCTATGCTGACAAGGATTTAAAGATCGATACTTTGGATAAATAACACGGTCCGTGTTTATGAAACACGGGACCCCCGTGTTTTTGATCTTTCCACTCAATTCCTTTGAAAGTTTCAGCTTAGCTTCTCTTGATGTATTTGTTCCCTTTCCAACTTTTCTCTCCTTGATTAAACATTTCTTGATGTGTTCTCTACTTGATTTCTTCTTTTCATTGATTTCTACTTGAATTTCTTCAATTCTTTTCTTTCCTGTAAAATTTATTCAAAGGAGGAAAACTCGACGAAAAGATTAAATCTAATAGAATTAATGAGGGATAAATGATATTTTTAGACATGAAAATAATCAATAAATCTCATCTATCAATAATTAAGAACTAGAGTAAATTTAGGTTTTTAGGATAATATTGTATTAATTTATCCAATAATTAGGGTATCAAATTAAGAAAATAAATTCGATAAAATTATGGGTTTAGGCTTTATTTAAAAAAAAGAGTAAGATAAAATAATTTAATTAATTTAATAACTAACTTATATAGATTTATGGGTCAAATATTGAAAAAAATAATTAATTCAATATTTTAATATTAAAAGTTTTAGATAAAAGGATAAATGGTCTAATTTAGGATTATAAAATTTTGGGGTATTACAATATGTTGTGTTGAATGTTGAAAAAAAAGTGAGAAAACTATATATGAATTAGTGTATATTGTTGGTTGATATGAATTGGGATATGAGATATATATATATATATATATAACCATGGATATGAATTTTTATGATGATAGAATATATTAAAGGTTAAAAAATCACTCATATTGAAATATTATAAGATAATTGTGGAAAAATGGAAATTTTAGCTATTCTAAAGGTATTTTGATCAATATTGGTTAAAAATAAAATATTGGGTATTATAATGAAATAAATGATATAAAATAGGCTAAGTTTTTTATGTGAAATGTTTAGAGTGAATATGAATGGTTAAATCCAATAAATGAGAAATGTGGTTTTAAGTAGGAATAGTAATCCTAGAGGTGGGATTATTATCACATGTGTGGAATGTTCAGGTCTTACCTTACATTTTAAATATGTTTTTCAATATTAGAATTTTAAGGATGACTATTAAATATGGTGGTTATCTAATCATTATACAAAAATTTATGATTAAATTGTCAAATTAGGGTTTTATGGAAAATTATAAATAGTAACCCTAATGGTAGGCTATTAGAACATGTGTAAGACGTCGAAGTTAGACCTTGATTCTTGGGTATGCTATCAATAATAGTATTTTAAGGATATTTATTGAATTTGGTGGAAAAAATTAAATACTAGGGGAGAATTTATGGTTAACATATTAAAATTAAGGTTTATTAGGAAGGGTGTGGCCTTTTCCTTGGAGAAATACACTAGTATTCATGTAACACCCCCATTTGCAAAACCAAAAACTCATTAAAGAGTAATCACGGAAGCTAAATACAATGAGAGCATCACTGCCACATCTAGTGTAAATAGACACAATATTCCCACTCACACCAGATGCTAAGGTTAAGTAAAATAAGAAAACACAAAAAACATATTTATTAATTCAAACCAACCGCACCGAAAATGTTCCTACAATTGAAACTATGAAAAGAGTCTACTAAAATTAATATGATAAATAAAACTCAAAAAGTTACCACCACTCTAAATATTCCCCTTCATTCGTGCCATCAACACCTTGAGTAGATTCATACCCAACCTACACTAGATCATCTTCTCACCATGTACATCATGGATTATCACAACCCTATTTAAAACATGTATCAAGTTAGCTAGGGGAACAACTAAGTAACACATAAATAAGAAGGAATAATATTGTATGTTCACATTTATATAAGCATATAAATCATAGACATACACTTGAATCATATAAGAAAACCACCTGATTCTTAATCTTTATTTAGGTGATCATGAAATCCAATTTTTAAGTGGGTAAACTAACTAGGGGGTCACCTGGCAAATCAAAGTTTGAAGACCTACCACTAACCATAGGTGGAATATAAATCTCACCTAGGCCATCCCAGTGAATATAGTCCAAAGGGGATAACAAAATTCTAAAGACCTACCACCTTAGTCATCCTATCCTTAAGTGTGCACACCCCCTAATAGGGTCTGGAGAAGCCTATAGAGTATACGAGGGGCCTTAACCATACATAACTAGCAAAGAAATAAATATCCACAAGAGAAAAGAGAAAGGTTATTGCCGACCATCAACTTCAGAAGGCTAAACCTGAAGGACCCAAAGCCCACTTTATATTTCACTTTAAATTATGATATTTTAATTAAGTAAATTCACACAATCCACCATATTAGCTTCACTTTATCCACTTTTCATAATAGGCAACTTTCCCAAATTAAATAGAAATATACCTACTTGGAGTCATCACTCAATTCACTAGCTGGAATAGAATAGGATAAAATAATTATCCAACTAGCACTTCAAATAAATAGATAAATAAATGCCAAAGTTTCTTAGGGTCCAATTATATGCTAACATAAATAACAAAAATTAATTTAGTCATATAAGATACGAGCCTTTGATATATTCATAATAAAACAAAACTTTTATAAAATCAACTCTTTATAACCGTCACTTCAAATAAATAACACAACTATAAAATTACAATATTTACATGAAATCCATCAGGAACCCATATTTATATTAAATTCATAATAAAAATAGACTATCATCCATGGGGCCTAATTATATAAAATCATATATATTCACGTAAGGTCACATAGTTAGATAAGACCATTATATTAATAAGTGCATAATGTAAATATGCATGAATGTGCATACACATATATATCTACATATAAAGGTTGAAAGTAATGTTACCTAGAATGAGATATGCTTACAAATGCTCACTAGTCATTAGGCCTATAGTTTACACCAATAATATTAACTCTAGACGAAATATTAAGTAAACATATTATAAATGACTTAGATCCAACTTATCAAAATTCTTACACTTATCAATATTTTAGTTTACCACCTAATGTTTATATATAAACCCCAACTCCTAAAATAATTATGTAACTATATAATTACTCAAATATATATATATATATATATATATATATATATATATATATATATATATATATATATATATATATAGACAAGTACTAACAACTAGTTTGATTAAATAAATTAATAGAATGAACCTATGTTAGAATTAATCTACTAGTAACATTAACTAAATACAATACATAAAATTTTCATATAAACATTAATTTACCGCTTAAGTTATACTAACTAATAATTACCCATTCCATTGAAATAGTCATGGTATTAAGACCAATTTATAGATGGATAAGTTTACTAAGGATATCTTGATTTAGATTTATCAAACCACCTACTCTATAACGTACTTTCATTAGTTTAATTAATTACTAAATTTTGATCAACCTATAAAAAAATTACAAAATAATAATAATAATTAGTTGCGAATGCATGCGGAGAAGGAAATACTTGTGAATGTATACGAAGAGTTGCAGATCGTCAAGTAATATGCAAAAGCTTGAATAAAATATTCTCAATTGAAATACAAAACATAATACCCCACCCACCATTCTCAGACTAATTAGATTGTAGTATTATTTTTATATTTGGAATAATCAAGTCCCACTTCCAATTACCCTTCGACAAGACTAGATCAACAATGTTTCATTACTAGTGTAGAGTTGTGAAATACCTACAATATATCAATTAGATTGGGTGAGGGTAGAGGGTTGATGAGAAATAGAGTGCTAATGTTTCTTCTTGATCTCTGCTATAAATCCTATCTTCCGTTGTTCATGTGGCCGAATGGTGCATGCAAGGAAATAGGTAAGTATTTATAATGGTAGGGAGCTATTAGGGTTATACAGTTAATTACCTTTTTTCCCAAGCTACTTTATAATTTCTAACTCATATGTAATTTTATTATACCCTACAATTAGTTAGTTAATAAAATTTACCCGTAATAACATATTAGTAAATAAATTAAATATTATTGGATAAATCTATAACTACCCAATATTAGTCAAATCCCACCACGACCTATTATCATCATCGTCGTCGTCGTCGTCGTCATCATCGTCATCATCATCATCATCATCATCATCATCATCATCATCATCATCATCATCATTATTATTATTATTATTATTATTATTATTATCATTATCATTGTATCAAAATTACCGGGTATTACAATTCAAGTGGTTGTTATTTGTGTGTTTCAAATGAGTATGTTAAGATGTATTATGTGCCTTGTACTTCATCATATGCATATGTTTGATAATCTTGATATAGAACACCATGAATAAGATATTAACTACTTAAAGAGAAATATTACGCTAGTTGAAGCTAAGGTGTTGTGTGTCCATTCCATCGGATGATAATAGCAGCTCAAGTGTATTTTTTTTCCTGAGAGGTGCTCCAAATCATTCCACTAATTTAAAAATAATAGGATTCCCAAACTTAACGTAAACCAGAATATGATCTTTAGATAAGCAATAATGAGTAAGAGATTAATCACTTAAAGTGAAAGATTACGTGAGTGGGGACCAAGGTGTTGTGTCAGTTCCACTAGACGATAATAGTGACTCTAGTGTAATTTTTCTTGAGAAGTGCTTTATACCATTTCACCGATTTAGGTGTAGTGGTAAGAAGCATGTTATTTTGATAGGTGTTGAGTCCGTTCCATTGGATGATAATAGTAGTTCAATTGTGTTTTTTTAAGAGGTATTTCAAATTGTTCCATCAATTTAAGAATATCAAGGCTTTCTAAACTCAACATATTAAGAATATGGATGTTGATTGTAACTAATTATGGGGTTTAGAATCAGTACTATCTTATATTATGTTATTATGCTTCTATATGATTTATGCCGCCTATGTAACTTAGTTATGACTATATTGTTATCTTCATTAGTATATAGCATATTGATCAACCTTTTTTACGGGTGTTTCTTATTCCCAATATCAGAGGGCCCAATTAAGTTTGTATAGAGGACTCACTTAATGACTTTGCTCCTTATAACATGTTGATTAGGGAGGAGTGATCATATTTTATGTATGGGGTTTGGGATCAAAGAGCCATGTTATCTAGTCCTTTATTTTAATCTGAATACCTTTTGGGTCTCTTCATCTAAGGTATTCCATTATGTATTTTGAGTATTTTATTTAGAGTTATCATCAAAAACTCTTATCTATGTTATGAATTTATCTATTCTCTATTTTATTATGTTTAAATGTTTCACTATTTTGCATTATATTTGATGTAAGGATGACATGGTAAGCCAAACTTATGTCGAGCACACTAGTAACACCCAATTGCATTGCTTTACTCTTTCACTCAAAATAATTATTTCAATTGTAAATTTTGTCATGTTACAATTCAAGAAGGACACTCTATGGTTATACCCTTATTTTTAATGGGGAGTACTATAATTGGTGGTAGAAAGACCTAGAGTTTTTCCTATAATATGAATATTATCAAATCTAGAATGTGGTAGAGCATGGACCTTTCAAGATTGAGACTATCACTGATGGAAAGCTAAAAGTGAAGAATAACAAGGAATATACTAAAGAAGACTTTAAAAACTAGAAATGAATGCTCATGGACATAATTATCAACCTTGAAAGAGCTCCTAATAGCTACCCTTAGCTAGTGTGTCGAGGTGTTACAGTTTAGAGTGGTAGCAAATCATGAAGATTTTTTTTTAATTTTTTTGAGTTATATGATGAGAGATGACATAAGCTATCAATTTTGAAGGTCAAGAAGTTTATCATGAGTACTAATTAGAATTCCCAAAGATAAACAAACAATTAGTAACTAATACGAATTCTAAATCCCAAAAGCAAACCTATAAGTATTAATTAATACTAACTATCATTTTCCAAATGAAAACTAATAATTAGTAACTAATACTAATTTTAATTTTTAATAAAATAAATTATTATATTGCATTCTATTTTAATAGATGTATGTGCTACCCCCATTTTAATACTAAGCATGTGTGGTGGTTAGGAGCTCTTGATAGTGTATGTTGACCATGAGTTTGGGATGTAATGCCTTTTTTTAAAAAAATTAATACAATCACTTACTTATAACAAGAAAAAAACTACATAATTCAAATACTTGATGTATGAAATGCCATTCCAACAACACCTAACAAATTTAAGATGTATTTAGTTAACATCATGAAAATTGCTCAAAGTTTTTAAATAACCATCCACTATAAACTAATTACACAAGAAAATTTGGGGTGTAAAATAGATAAATTATTATCAAATTTTATGTTATATTACAAAAACCAATTACACAATCAATCAAGATTTATATTTTGACTTTTAAATAGAATATTACACGAAGACCTAAAAATAACTTAATAATTAAACTTTATTTCACCTATGAAGACTAAATATTTTTTTTTCTTAAGATCATAGATTAAATGTCTAAGTATGTGTAGAGAAAGAATCTTCAACTAATAATCCATCATCATGCACATATTAAATAGATATTTTACACAACATTAACTATAATACCCTAATTAAGAACATAAGTGCACCTTCATATGTTATGTGAATCTAATCATAGAAATTATAATTAGATAATGTTTTGGGTTTGTTAATTATGTGTGTTGGAGTTGGGTGGCAGACGAATTAGGTTAATTAGGTTAAAAATAGAAGATTTAGGTTTCTTGGTGCTCGATGGTTGACCAAGCCTTAGGGTTAGACGTTTAGGCATCGAGGTAGAAACTAGTGGCACCATTGGGTTGGGAGGTTAAAAGAAATTTTTTTAATGCGCTTTTTATTAGGTTTTTAGTTTCGTTGTCCCTAAATTCACCCTTGTAGACCTTCATTGACCTTTCTTCACCTTTGAACAAATCTTCTCTTCTACCCTTACCTTTGCCCAAGATATTGTCCATAATCACCTCACTCACCTCTTATCTATGCTCTTACACACCATGCTATCTCCCATCACCTTTTCAATCAATTTTGGTTAGGTAACCATCTTGGTCCCTACCTTCATCCTTGTAGGGATTCCCCAACCTTTCCTCAACTTAGAATCAAATCTTTTCTTATAATCTTACCTTTTCCCAAGATATTGGCCATAATTACTTTACTTTATCTCTCATCCACTCTATTACATGCCATACCATATCCCATTACCATTTCACTCAAGCATAGCTTAAGCAACCCTATTGGTCAACTCTCCCTCCTTCTTCCCTGTTGATAATTGAATCCCTACCTCTCTTTTGTGCTCATTGTGTTTTATTCTTCAACCTTTGTTATATATTGCTCTCTCCTCTCTCATCCCTCTTTGTTGAGGATTACCTTTGATATTAAAGAGCATCTTCTTTGATCTTAAGTTGAGAGAGGCCAACCCTCTTCTATATTATTTCTACATTTTTGTTGCCTCTTATCTTCTCTAATCCTCTATTTAGCCCTATTATATTTTTTAGTATACTGGTATTAGATTTAGGAAAAGTTGAAGATTCCTCAATCCTCCTTCTTCCCTCCTTGGTGGGTTAACCTTTAGTTGGGTTTGATCTCCTTTTATTTTGATTTTTTTCATAACTCTTGTAACAATATCCCCTCGAGTAATTAAAAATGGAACTAACTCTTATATAAATATTTTAGTTGGATTATTTTGGTTTGTTGGTTTAGTAGTTGTCTCCATGTACTACTAGATTTTCATATGTTGGTTTGATAGTTACCTTTATGCATTATTTAGATTTAGTATATTAGTTGGTAATTGTCTTAGTGATTTCCTTCTTATGATTCTGTCTTAGTTATTGGAAAGGACTTAATTATGGTTTGGTGTTGTCTTTCCCTTTGTGGGACACCCTTGGTAATTAGATTAATGAAACAATCAAAACATGGTTAAGTTTGATGGGATGAACATGTAGCTTATGTTATGATATGAACTACGACATGATTATAGTATTTAGCTAATATGTACAATTTGATGTGTTATGTCATGATTCCTACCATTACCTTTTGTGTACTCCATATGAAATTTGCATGCTTAGTGTTGTGTAGTAGGTTGATTAATATTGTTGTATTGATAGATTCCAGTATATATACCCTTACATATTTAGTGGATAATCTTTAAGGAGCGCTTAATGGCTTTTGGTAAGGATTGAGATTTATGACTATCAGGTATCCGCTCCAACTTCTTTTGATTCACATATTCCTTAGACTTTTATGTCATATTTGTATTTCTTTTCTTTTGGTTGTTGTAACCTTAGTTTAATCATTTGTTACATTTGAACAATACGATACGTAATGTAAGCTCTATTTGATTCTTAAGATTGTTATTTTTGAATTAAGTGGAGAAATGTCTTAGCCTTAGTACTTAGCATAATAATGATAGTAGATACCGGATTTATTTGATTCTTATGATTGTTATTGTTGGAATTAAGTGAAGAAATGTCTTAGTCTTAGTACTTAGTATAATAATGATAGTAGATGCCAGACATATACTAAGTGTAACGATAATGCCCTAGGTTTAAAATATTTTAGCTTCTGCAAATAAATTTTTTAACTGACATCCTCAAAAGTTAAAAACGTAGGTGTTACACTAAAAATTTAGAGTTAATGATCTAACATATTTAAAATAGACTAAAACAACAAACAACAAATATTTCAAATAGATTTAACATTCTTAGACCACATAACATATATTAAAGCTTGTAACATAAAAGATAAAAGTGATTAAAAAATAATTAATTAATTAGTATAATCAACCGAGATCATTTTTTAGGTTAAGATCCAAAATTTTGCTCACATAAAAACCTAAGCTATAGGTGTAACAAACTTACTCAGGAATATTAGGTATATACTTTCACCAACTACTAAATCTCATAACACAACAACAAGAGTAGCATAAAAAATATTTAATTATTTAGCATATCAAAATATCAAGTTTTTTAACTTAAGATCCAAAATTACATTCACGTTAAAACCCAAACCACATAATGATATTATATATATACCTTAATGTAAGAGAGAGCTAGAGAGATTTCAGATATTAAAATTATGGTTGGTTTCTTTAAATTTGAAACAAAATTTTATTTAGTTAAAAAGTTAACCGCAAAAATTTAGTTTAATTTTATTAAGGTATTATATCACAATTAATCAAAAAATGTATACCTACATGGCTACATGCGCTTATGCGTGGATGGTGATGGAGAAAATATTTATAAAACTATCATCTGCAGTTATGGCCGCGGCGTCAGAAAGCACGCCCGCGGACGTGTTGGGATTTCATTGGTTTTAGTCTAGGCCTACTCAAAGCAAAAACGTATTGTCTTTATATGGGGTTGATGATAATTGATTGATCCGATTAGATCTATATCTAAAATTGTTTGTTATAATATACAGATTTAGGTTAATTAGGTTATAAGATTTAAAATTAGATTTAAATTTATCAAATTTAACATATAAGCAGGTCCTAACTAAATATAATTATTATTTTTTTAAATAAATAATTTATGTAGGTATATTAATATATTTATATTTTATATAGTTTAATTTAAAATTTTCCTTTAGTAAAATAATAAATATTTTTAGTTAGGTACTTTTACTTTTTAAATAATATTTTAATATTTTTTAAATAAAATGAATTACATATCATTTAAAGAGTAAATATAAATAAATAAACAAACAAACTAGGAAGCTAAATCATATAATGAAAAAGATCAATACATACATATGCTGGATCCATAAGGAGTATATATGAACTCAATTTTATTGGATCTAAAAATTTTAGTCTCAAATCCAAAACAAAAAAAAAAAGAAAAGGAAAAAAAAACATTCGGGTTGTGTTGGGTCCGAAATCCGGTCACTATTAGTCTGAAAATGCCACTATACGAAGATTAGAATTTTCAAGGAGCAACATATCTACCCGCCTATATCCATGTTGTATAGAGACAAAAAAGATGATGGAAAAATAGAGATCGAAAAAAATGTAAAAATGTTATTTTTAAAAAATTTATAAAATAGAAATTGAGAAAAATACGAAAATATAATTTCTTAAAAATTTTAAAAATGGAAATATTAGAAAATGATAAAAAAATTATATATATATAAATTATACATACATACATACATAAATACATACATACATACGCACACATACATATTATATACATTTTATTTTAAAAAAAGATAAAATCTATTAAAATTAGGAAAAGAATCTTTTAATTTTCAGAACGGGAAACTGTAAGCCCTAGAAAATTAATTAAATATATCATGTATATTTATTATCATCGTGATCATCATCATCTTAATAATAACAATGCATTACTAACTATTAATAATAAAATACTCCGTTATATAATGATAAGTATAAATTTTTACATATTTTATATCCTTTTAATTTAAGTTATTGATCATTTATTTAATCAATAATTGAGGTTAATTATTGTTATTATTTTTAATTATGTGCTTAAATTATAACAATTTTAAGTACTTAGTTAATTCCAAGCAAAAAGATAAATTTAAGTACTTTTGACGACTTATCATATTTTAACCATAAGTTTTTCATAAAAAACTCAGAGTTTAGTAATTCAAAATTTTATGGAAAAAATAAAATCTAAATCTAGAATTATTATCTCTACCAATTTTTCCTAAATCATATTATAGCTTGACCGAAATTTCACTTAAAATTACAACTATAACATATATATATATATATATATATATATATATATATATATATATATATATATATATATATATATATATATAGATTTAGGCTCTTGTACAAACCATTACTTAAAATACAAATGTAGGAACCTTTAATTACCATTAGATCTAGAAGATTGAAGGGTCAAGATTAAAATAAATTCAAGTTAGTTATTTACTAAATCTTGACCATTGATCAAATACTAATCTAATGGTTATGATTGGTTCCTACAAATATATTTTAAAAATAGTGTGTATGAGACATTTACCCTATATATATATATATATGTTTAAAAGATCCTCGAACCCTATGTTTATGTAATTGACTCTTGCTTACCAAATTATATTTCCTCATGTACCTGCGGGCTATAAATAGGAAAAAAGATAATAATAAAGAAAAAAAAGAGTTCGTAGAGCAAGTCTAAAAAATTGGAAGATTCTTTGAGATCATAAGATGTGAGAGGGAAAAAGGTAGAGAGCACAACGGCCACTAAAATATATAATAATAAAAAAATTAGAGTTTAAAGTTTATGTCAAAGAAATTAAGAAATGAGAATTTTATTTCTCTTATCTATTCAATTTCATGGACAAATGGAATGTTTAGAACATATTAAATCGAAGTATATAACTTAAATTAAACAAGCAGGTTTGTGATCTCATGGAATTTAATCATCCGATGGGAGAAATCTTCACAAGAGTACTTTAACAAAAAAAGTTCATGTATTTATTCTTAATTTTCTTCTTTTATATAATCTTATACTTAATTTTTATGTATTCCTAGTTACACCTATAATCTCTATTCATTATAAGAAGTTAGATTTTATTAAGTGTTGATTTTGAATATGATGAATTATTAATTATTGTGTTTGTCATATAAATCATATTAGAATTTAACATTTGAAATTTTGTACTTTATACGAAACCCGAGAGAAAAAATATATTTAGAATTAAAGGTTACATCTATTTGGTTAATTTTAACAGGTTAGTAATTAATTAGAATAAGTAGCAATTAATTTAAGTCAGGACCTTCACAAGTGACCAACTAAATTAAAATATAATTTATTCTATTCGTTTTAAAAATGTGGGGTTTTAAATTTAGATAGACCTAATGAGATTTTTAAAAATGTAATGCAATTAATTTATCTCTAAATTGATAAATAAATAAAAATTAATTTAGAAAAGTTAATTAGTATTAGGAAAAATGTAAGAGTTAGCCTAATTATATAAAGTTAGAAAGTAAACGAGTTAGAAGGTTTATTATTTAATGTTAGCCTATCAAAAATTGATTATTTATATATCTATTGGGTAAAAAAAGTTGGCTATATAAATTTAATATAGATGTTAGTATGGAGAATGGTAAGATATGTATATATTAACTTAGTTGTTAATGAATTTAATTTTTAATTATGATTTTAATTATTTATCTTATAGATTAGTTTAGTCATTAGAGTATTTTAGTTATAAATTTAGTTATTAGTTATGTTTTTCTCATATCAACCCCTAATCTTTGTTAATATTGTAAATAATAATTTTATTTTTTATTTTTATTTTTATTTATTATTTATTTATTCTATGTAATTAAATAATTTAATCCTTTTACTTAATATTTAAGATTATACCCTATACTATATTTTAGCTTATTATTTTTCTTAATATTAATTACTTAATTAGAATTATGATTAGAATTATTTTCTTAATATTATTTCTATTATTTTTCATTTCCAAAACATAATATTTTTAATTAATTAATTCATTCATTATAATTATGGTTAGAATTATTTCTTGATATTATTTCTATTATTTTCCATTACTATTCTTAATGATTAAACAATACTTTGGGTTATTTATTAATTATTTAGCATTAATTATTACTATTTATCATCATCATCATCATCATCATCATCACTATTACCATATTAATACTTCAAAATTATCAATAATTAATAATATTCATAATTATTAGTATTATAATATATTATTATGATTTATGTTATTCTAACGAGTATAATTTTTCATCATAATTACTTATTAAAAAAAGTTATTATTCCCATATATTAATCACAAATAATTGCTCTAGAAGTATATATTACTTATAATTATTTTTCTAATTAGTATTTTCTCTATAATAATAATAATAATAATAATAATAATAATAGAATATTAACAATTATAATATTCATATTTTTAATGATCCTTAATAAGCGATAAAAGTTATACTGCCAAAAACAATATATAGTATCACATACATACATACATACATACATACATACATACATACATATATATCTATATATGTATATATATGTATATATAGAAATTCTGTATCTTTTGGAGATAACATAGTTTACTTTTAAGAATATGAATTTGAAGATTTTCAAAAATCAATTGATAATTGAAAACTTCCAAAAATTCAAAAGGAACTAATTTATAAAACATCAAAATGGTATGGTTTTTAAACAAACTGTATTATTAAAACTTAAGAATGTGACATACAAATTTCAAAACCTTTTGAAATAATTAAACTTCTTTCAAAAAAATCAATGAAAACACATTTGCACGATGGTTTCAAATATATACATATAGGTCTCATTCAAGTAGGATTCAAACCCCTTACCAATGAAGGATTGAAATTTTCAATCCTTACTATCCTACGAGATGGTAGACTTAAAAGATTTGAAGACTCCATTTTAGAAACCGTTGAATCTAGTTTATGCCACGATCCTATTCTATTCAATTGCTATCCAAATTTCTTCCCTGCCTTATTTGATCCTAACATCCTTCAGTCTCTTACCCTTTAAGTGAAAACACATGGGTATGAGATATTGTAAGGATTAATACCAGTTGCTATGATTTATTGTATCTACTAAAAAATTATAAAAATTGTGTTTAAAACAAATGCAAGGTGAGACCCTTCTTCTCTAAATAGACCCAAGCAGAGCAAATGTAGTTGTTCCTCGAACAATCAAATAGAGGGAGATTACCCTTCTAGAAGATTGGCTCTTGGAAAATGCTGCTCCATCTTTGGTTGAGGAACCATGACTCTTTGCCGAACCAAACACTAAACTAAGTTAAATCCCCTAGTTTTAGGATGGAACAGTAAAACTTAGTTTCCAAAAATACCAGAGTACAAGATACTCTAATACAACCTCGATCTCATCCACTCTAGACTTAGGCAAAGTGTCAAACTTCCCACATGTTATCAACCTTCCATATGACCAACATAGAAACTCTATTTTTGACCCCCCCCCAAACTGCATCGTTTCTAATGGCAAAATACAACTAGAACCTCCACACATTTCACTACAAGTTCAAAAACACCCTTAAGAAATGGATTCTCCTCTCGAGTCACTTAACTTTTAGACATTACTGAAAACCTGATAAATGTTCTTGAGAAGGATTTCAAAATTAATAAGAAATTCCTTCAACAAGACTTTTATGCTCAACATAATTTTGAAAAAAGAACTTGAACCTAGTTTTTCAAACATTTTCTTCACCAACGTCAAGAAATTCAAACATAATTTTATACCTTTTTACAAAATGAAAGGGTTAATATTCTTTCCTTTAACTGGTTTGAGAGGCATGCTCACCAAAACAATATTGACTTCCCTTTTCAAAAAATTAATCATATAACAACTCGTAACAAAACCAAAACATGGCAAAACAATAGAGGAACGGTTGAATCTAACCATCCTTCTTTACAAAACATTAATCTCACTTTTGGCAAGAATTCAATAAATTAAAACCACTTAGGATGCCAAAAGAAGAAGAATATGAAAATGTAAAAAACATTCTTCTTTGAAATAATTACACTAACATTCACTTAAACATAATTGGTTCGTAGTTAACAATATTAGATAAACCAATTCAAAAAACTATTCTCTCTACATTCCAAGCTATTTCTATTCCACAAGATACAAAAAGCAAGAAATTGCCTGTCTTCAAATCATTTCAAGTTTCAAAGGCTAGTTAACAAAATATCCAAGCTAGAAGAACAAAATTCCTCCAAGCCATGAAAGCCTAGCTTAGTTAGATTTAACTTGCATCTTCTTCAAACTAGGTCTAGGTCCTTGACACCCTTGGCCTAGATACAAACTCACAAATAAACACTCTAGGAACATCAAAATCATCCCAACAAATAGATGATAATTAAACTAAAGAACCAGTCCTCTTACACATATATGATAGGAATACACCTTCCTCCTTGAGGAATATTATTCCTAGATAAATAACCCTTGACCTTATCCTCGAGGTTAGATAAAACAAAATGGTCCAATGAAATTAAAAAGTCTCATGTCTCTAAGAATGGAACATAGATAGCATGTCAAAATATCATATTATGAACCTTCTCTAACAAATGACTATGACAGCTAATGCTTGCAAAACCCAAATTGGTACATCTAACAAGGCCATAGCAAAACTCCTCATTGTAGGATTCTCTGACCAACTCAAAGGCTGGTGAGAGAAAAGAGCAAAGCTCCATTCTTGATGCTTTTAAAATGGATGAAGATGACAACATCATATTAAAATAGGATGATGTATGTTCTAATAGTGTTGCCTCTTTGATCCTCTCTATTTCTCTACACTTTTTTTTGGTGATCCTTCGCATCTTAAAGATAAAAATGTTTAACCTTTTTCAAATCTCTGTTGTAAAAGTCTCATTGACTTATCGTGGTACGAAAGCACCTTTCCTACTAGAGTTATGCTTTGTGATGACTCAATCCAACAATTCTAGAAGGAAAATTCTTTGTTGGTCTTCCACCACTTCTTGGTGAAAGAGTTAGAAACAAAATTAAAGAAGCCTATGATAATGAGATCCCTTATAATCGGTTTATCTATGGAGAACTCATTAGCCTTACCCAAAAAGAAGGTCTTAGAATATGTTAATACCTAAAACTTCAAAAACACTTAAAATGGGAAAAGAATAAAACTTGACAAGATATTGGTTCTTTTGTTGTTAATTTGACAGTCTTGATATCATAGACAAACCCAAAACTTACAATGGTTCTTGTAGACCAACATATCTCCATCATAAAAAAAAATCAAAGAAATAATTGCCTGCTCCATAAATGTAGTAGCAATTGCCTTATAAGACACAACCTTGCTATAAGCAATCCTAAACTACTTTCTAAAGACCTCCTCCTAAGGATGTCACCTTCTACAAGTGTGGTAGGAAATGCCATATCTCAATATATTGCCAGCTAAACAGATAGATCTAGGAATTGAATCTTAATGAGGAAACATTAGGAAAAATTTAGAACCTCCTTATTGAATCCTTAAAAAATGAGTGTTAAGACAAGGACCTCTCTAAATCAGCCTTCAAATTGATGAACTTGCATAATCTTCCTCCTCTATAACTGACTACGGGGGATAACAAATTTACAAAATAAGCCAATGCCCTCACTAAAGAGCAAAAAATTATGCTCAAAGTGATCCAACACATTACTAATCCCTTAAAAAAAAGGAGTATCCTAATTAAGAGAATTCTTGAGTCTCTTGAGAATGAAAACTTAGAACCATCTTCATCAAAACTCCCAATAAAACCTACAAACACATATGACCTAAATTCTATTCTCAAATGACAATAGAAATCAAAACATTCTATTCCTATAACTTCTAAAATTCAAAATGAAATAAAAGAAGTAAAAAGAAAGAAAGAGAGAAAACAACTCCAAAAAAAGACATGAACATGATAGTAGTATCATTCAGATTCTTTTCTCAAAAACTATAGAAGAATCATCTCCTATTCCTAGTGAAAGGGATATCCTGAAGATCAATATTTTTAGCATTTTCTAGCTTCTTCAGATTTCCTTAATGTTCTAAAGGAAATGACATCCTAAAAATAAATCATTAACATTACTCTCAAAATACTCAAATGAATTATTCTACCATCAAAAAGGAAATTCTTTCAATTTTTCTTTGCATACAAAAATGTTGATTTAACCTCCTCAACAAAAAAAAAAAAAATTCTTTGAATAGACTACAAATTTTCTAAGGAAGTCCTCCAAAAGGATGTCCAAAAGATCGCTTTAAAATAGATATTTTTAAGATGACAGACTATCCTTTCCATTTTTTATTTCAATAATGAATACATTAGAGGAGAATAAAACTCTATCCTTGATTTTCTAACAAGATAATTTTTTCACGCAAAACCAAAGCATGGCTCCTAAAAAGAATGAAAAAAAGAAAATTTCAAAACTACAATCTCAAAACCCAATCACATCCCGGTTTAAAGAAACAATGAAAGATGAAGCTTCTTCCTCTCAAACACCCCATCATAGCAAACAAGATAAAATTCAAAACTTGATTGACACATTATCAAAGTCCTCTGAAGCCTTTACAATGCTTCAATAGCTGATGTAAAGCATTCCATCCCTAAGAAATGTATAATTTCTTCCCTTGTTTTAAAAATCAAGGAGGGTTCTTTCTCTAAGAAAAACCCCTTCTCAAATATTTTAAAAATTAAAGAAGGTTCTTCCTCCTAAACTTTTCCTTCTAAAAAACTAATTTCTAAACCTTCTTTAACAAATATGACTATTTTATCAAATCCTTCTTCAAAACATATTGTTCAAGAAAAAAAGAAATTTCAAAAATCTTCTAACCATTTTACAAAATCCCATTTTCAAATTATTACTAATTGTGAAGATGGATTTTATTATCTTGATCCTTTTCTGTCCTTACAAAAGTTATTTTCTGATTGGTTTTTCAAATTGTGGGATATCCACAAACCATAGCCATATTATATGGCCATCCTTAAGTTTACTGGCTTCACCTCCTTCAAACACTGCACCTATCATAATTCCCAAGACGAGCTAGCCTACTCAACTTGCAAAATCCACAAAGTCCTTCCCCTTTTAGAATGGGGTAGAGCCCTTGAACTCCCTAAATAGCTCCCTAATTCCTACAAAACCTCCTTGAACTCCACCTTAACCTATAATTACTGTGACTATCAATAGGCTTGGTACAACAACTTCTTCACCCAAAATAGCCAGAAAGATCATTCCTAGATAATCTTTTTTCCAAAACTTCTCACAATCTAATGTACCAATATGGTTCATCAAATGATGAAAATATTTTGGATGTTCCCCTATGATCTTACCTCATCAGGTATTTGGAGCTTTAGATACCTTAAAAAAACATTTTTTCCTTGGTTATTTTCTTGGACAATTCAACATCATTACATTGATGGAATTTCCACACTTGTTTGCCGATTTAAAATTAAATGGTGAAATAATTTTCAAGCCTTGGATATGATATCAAAACAATTCATCCAAACCAGGGCAAAACCCCCAAAACATGTCAATCTAATCTCCCAAATTCCTATGGGTCCCTCACAAACCCATTTTATGGCACAAAAATCCATTATAGTAGCACGACTTACTACACCAAAAATTGAGGAAGAATATATCTTTATTCTCAACCAAACTCTTTTGCAAAATAAAACTCCATTACCACCTTCATCAGATTCCCTTGATTACGGTGATGAGAATGAAGATGATTGCTATGGAATACTCTCCTGTAATTCATAAGTCCCGAATATAGGTATCATACTATAAAACAAAGATAAGATAAAAGGCAGTTCCACAAAGACGCATCAATCAAAAAGGAAAAGGTAGTCACTATAACAGTGGTCACTATAGTAGTTGAAAGTAAACAGACAAAGAACAAGGAATCTTTTAACTTTCTTGACTCTACTTTACCCAAGCAAATATGCTTTTGATTATTTCACCTTAATTTTTAAAATTTGTAATAATGTCGACTTACTTTTCAAAAGTTGTAATAATTATGTCTTTTTAATAATTATGTTAGCATGATTTTCAAACTCTCAGCTCATATGAATAGAGGACTAAGTCTCCAGAGTTGTGTATTATTCGATTTTCTCTCATTTGTGATTATATATTTTTCTGTAAAATTCTTATTGTAACCTATCCTCACAAAAAATTATAAGGTTCATGTGTTGAACATTACTTACAATATTGTATCCATTGTTGATGAATAAAAATTATTAATTCATAGTCTACCCTCTTCCTTTAATATCCATTTATCCTTTGCAAATCATCCTCTTCTTACTCTTCATTCTTGACTGTACTTCCCTAAATCCACAGGAGTTCCTAGTATCAGAGCTTAGAGGGAAAGGTAGTGAAGGTTTTTTCTTTCATTACTTGTTTTGTCTATTTCTATATGTAATTTCTAGTCATTTAGAGTATATTTTCTTTGGTAGTAAGTTCTAAGGGTTAGCAGTAAATCCATGATTAGTCTTCCATAGGGATTGCATGTAGTTGTTTTTAAAGTAAGAATGAACTTATTTTCCAAATCTATCTCTTCATCTTCCTCTAATAGTAGAAATTTCATATCGTCTAGAGATAACATAGTTAATTCTGAAGAATATAAATTTGAAGATTTCAAAGGATCAATTGATAATTGAAAACTTCCCAAAAATCAAAAGGAAATGATTTAAAAACATCAAAATGTTATGGTTTTCAAGCAAACTATGTTATTAAAAATGAAGGATGTGACATACAAATTACAAACCCTTAAAAATAATTTAAAATGAATTAGATATGCAATCCCTAATAAAAAGAATCTTCTCCAGAAACTTCATTCGAAACTTAACTTTTCAAAAATTGATTTAAAATCAAAATTTTGGCAAATCCAAATTTCTCCAAAAGATCATTACAAAACTACATTTACTGCTCTATTTGGCCGATACCAATGGAATGTAATGCCCTTTGGACTGAAAAATGCTCATTTTTAATTCCAAAGAATTATGAATGTTATTTTTGATCCTTATTCAAAAATTTTCATTGTTTACATAGACTATGTTCTCATGTTCTTTCATTCCATAAACCAAAATTTAAAACACCTTAGGACATTTCCTTTTATCATATAAAGAAGCAGTCTAGTCATCTCTAGGTAAAAAATTTCCTTATTCCAAACACGCATTAGGTTCCTAGGTTATTACATTTCCCAAGGAACCATCATTCTAATTGAAAGTTCTCTAGAGTTTGCATCTAAGTTCCTCGATAATTACTTAGACATAAAGCAATTATAGAGATTCTTAGGAAGTCTAAATTATGTCTTAAATTTATTTTGTGTTTTCTCTTTATATCTAGTGTGGTTTCCTTGATTAAGTTATTTTTCTTATTTCAGGTACTCATTGGTGAATTCATGTAAGATAGAAACCACTAGGAATGCTTATACTAATGAATCTTGAGTTAGATAGATCCATTCGAACAATTAGAAAGTTAATAATTTCTAGTTCTCCTTCATCACTAAAACTCAAAGACGAGCCTTTTGGTTATTTATCATCATCAAACTTTGAAGAAGCGACATTAAATATTTGCACGTCATTAACAAAAGAGCCTATTTACTTCACTCACATAGCAACCAACAGAAGTTTGTGGGAGTTAGTAACCCATAATATAGCTAAAGATGTACCTACATGCATTAGTTACCTAAGCCTGCTATTAGAAAGGAAAAATATCTTAGGCTAAAATCCAGCCTACTTCATCATCTTCCTACTTTCCATAGGCTCCCAAGTAAATATCTTAATAAATTCCTAAAGGAATTTCAAAATTTATGTGTCTCCATGTGCCCCAAGGTGGTAAATCTTCAAATAATGAAGCTCAAGGCATTTCCATGTGCCTTGGTGGATGGTGCGAATGACTAGTTTAGGAACTACCTACAAGGGTAGATATACATATAGGACACCTTGAATAGTGAATTACTAGACAAGTATTTTCCTACTTCACGTGTCACAGTACTAAGGAAGAGGATCACCGGGATCTAGCAAGAGCCTAACGAAACATTCCATGCATACTATAATAGGTACAAGGCTTTACTATCACATTACCCACAACATGGGATGAAGGAAGAGAATTTTTTACATTATTATTACGAGGGCCTCACTCCACTTGAGAGAAATGTGTTGGATCTAGCAAGTGATGGCTCTTTCATGGATAAGGATCTCACTTCAGCTCAAGCCTTATTGAAAAACCGAGCCTCTACTACATAACAATATGATGGCCACTCCACACATGCAAGAGTAAATGAGGTAAGTGTAAATCAATCTGATGATAGACTCAACTAACTTATTACTCTTATTTTGTAGATTTTCACAGCTACCAGAGTTGTTACTACGTGCGGAGTATGTTCAGTGATATAGCATCCTAGTGATAAATAGCCACAGATGATTAGAGGAGAGAATCATACACAAGAAAATGCTATCACATTTTTAAATACTTATTATCCAGGTACCTGCAACCATCCTAATTTTATTGGAAAGATAATAATAATTTTCTTAATCCTCTATGTTTCCACAAAGTGGCACTAGGTTTTTATAAAAAATCCTAAGGAGGATCCTCTTAACGTCAAGCTCCAACCATTGATAAATATTACAAGATGTTTGAATTACTCACAAATGAATAGAATCAGCTGATATAAAGCCAATTGAACATAGATAAGAGAGTATTGAATATAGAGAGTCAAAAGGGAGAAGTGGTCACTAAGTTGAACTAATTATATAATCTAGAGAAATAGCCTAGTAGTACCATACCCAATCTAAGAGGAAACTTTGAATTAGCTAATGTAATGGTAACAAGGAGTGGTAAAACATGTGAAAGTGCTCCAAAAAAAGCAAGGAGAATTTAGAGTAGTTGGAAGAAGATCCCGCTAAGAAAGAAAGGAAGATCATGCAAAATTAAGAGAGTAAGAATGGAAACAAATAATCGATTAACTGATTCATTATTTAATAGAAATTTGAGAGTTCTTTGAATGGTAAATCCTCTACCATTCCAAATTTTGTTTTTATAAATACTATTTATACTACTCTTTTTACTAGAAGGATATCCAAATCAAAGAAGGTTAAGAGTGATCAAGCTATATTGGATACATTCAAGAAGGTGCAAGTCAACATCCCACTCCTAGAAGCTATTAAGTAATCGCCGAAATATGTAAAATTCTTAAAGGATTTATGCACCACAATGAAGATATTATGGGAGAAGGTATTATGGTTAGGATGAGTGAGCAATCGTCCACTGTCATACAAAGAAAATTACCCCCAAAGTATAAAGATTTTGGAAGCTTCATTTTCCTATGTGTTATTGGTAGCAACATGTTTGAAAATGGCATTCTAGACCTAGGTATATCTATTAATGTTATGCGATATTCTATTTATGCATCTTTATGTGTATCAGAGCTTAAGAAAGATAATTTTACCATTCAAACTTGTTGGTCATTATAATGCATTCCCCAAAGGGCTTGTAGAAGATGTTCTTATGTAGGTTGGTACACTTCTGAAAGATTTATATATTTTAGATATGGATGAAAGTAGCTCGAGTTTGATGTCATTACTCTTGGGAAGGCCTTACATAAGAATCGCTTGCACAAAGATAGATATTCATAATGGTTCTCTAACTATAGAGTTTGATGGAGAAGCCATAAGATTCAACATCTTAAAGGCCATGAGGTGTCCTATGGATGACCATTCTTATTATACTATTAACACCATTGACCTTTTGGCATAGGATTAATTTAAGGAGGATGAGAAATATCCATTGGAAACTAATATTATGAAAAGTTTAGGATTGGATGAAAAAGGGGATGATAATTTTTTGGAAGAGATAGAGGTAATACTTTCCCTACATCTTGTGCATAACATAGCACACATGGAGCAAACCCTCCATATTGGTATGATTCCCCTCCTTTTTTGATTTATTTATCTACAAAAAAATCTATACCTTCTATAATCTAGGCCCTTACATTAGAGCTCAAGCCATTACCAGATCATTTTAAGTATGTATACTTAGGAGATAGTGAGACCCTTCTGGTGATCATATCTTCAAAATTGACAAAGGAGAAAGAAAGCAAGCTATTGGAAGTCTTTAAAGCTCACAAAATAGTTATTGGGTAGACATTAGCAGACATGAAAGGGATATGTCCTACCATGTATGTTCACCACATACTTTTTGAAGAAGGAGCTAAACTAACTATAGAACCTCAACACAAACTTAACCCTCCTATGATGACAGTATTAAAGAAGGAAATCATCAAGATTTTGGATTGTGAAGTCAACTAACTAATCTCATATTATAAATGGGTGGCACCAATTTAGGTGGTACCTAAAAATTTAAGGTCACTATAGTGAAGACGAGGAGAATGAGCTTGTCCCATAAAGGATAGTAATTGGACATCGAGTATGCATTGACTATAGGAAGTTGAATAATATGATAAGAAAAGGTTATTTCCTATTACCATTTATTAATCAAATGTTCAAGAGACTGACTAGTCATTTTGATTATTGCTTCCTTAATGGGTACTCTGATTCCAACAAAATTCATATAGCATCTGAGGATCAAGAGAAAACAATCTTTACATGCCCATTTGGCACATTTTCTTATCGATGCATGCCCTTTGGCCAATGCAATGCCCTGTTATATTCCAAAGATGTGTGGTTAGTATTTTCTCCAATTACATTGAGAAGATTTTTGAGGTTTTTATGGATGATTTTAGTGACTTTGGTGATACTTTTGATTCTTTCCTCAACAATCTAACTTTAATTTTGAAAGGATGTGAAAAAACTAAGCTTGTACTTAATTGGAAAAAAGTGTCATTTTATGGGAACACAAGGAATCATACTTGGTCATACTGTTTCTTCTACTAAACTGGAAGTTGATAAAGCTAAGATAGATATTATATGCTACCTACCCCCTCCCACTTGTGTAAGATAGGTGTGTTCTTTACTTGGACATACAGGCTCCTATTGATGATTCATAAAGGACTTCTCTAGTATTGCACAACTATTGGCACACTTTTTGTAGAAGGTTGTGTCTTTCGATTGGAGTAAGGAGTGCCAAAAAGAATTTATTGAACTAAAAAAGCTCCTAACGATAGCCATAGTGATGCTACCTCCGAAGTGGTTCTTACCATTTAAGATCATGTGTGATGCCTATGAGTATTCGATTGGTGCAGTCTTGGGATATCAAAAAGATACAAAGCCTTAAGTCATCTATTACACTTCAAGGACTCTTAATGATGCTCTGTTGAATTACTCTATTGCCAAAAAAGAATTTTTACCAATGGTATTTGCTCTTAAAAAATGTAGATCATATTTACTTCAAATTAAAGTTATCATTTTTAGAGACCATACAACATTGAAGTACTTATGGTCTAAAAAGGAAGCAAAAACCCGGTTAATAAGATGGGTTCTCTTACTGCAAGAGTTTGATGTGTAGATAAAGGAAAAGAAAGGGAGTGAGCCCACACTATTGATTGAGAACCCATACTATTGATTGAAATTTTTTTGGATCATTAGCTCTTAAGGATACAAATAAGTATATCATAGTTTGCTAATATCGTGAATTATGTTATTACTCATAAGCTACCTACGGACATGACAGGGTCTATGAGAATTAAAATTAGAAAGGAGGCATACCAATATGTTTGGGATGACCCCTATTTGTGGAAATTTGGTACTGATAGTATAATGAGGAGATGTGTCACTTATTCAAAATTTGAGCATATTTTATCACATTTTCATATAATTCATTATGGAGGACACTTTGGTGCTAAAAATACTACCTTCAAGGTTCTTGAAGCTGGTTTTATTGGCCTACACTATTTAGAGATGCTAACACTTATTGCATGAGATGTAACAGGTAACAAAGATCAGGTAACATTGGTCCTAAAAATAAATGCCCTTAACCTCAATTATATTTGTATAAATTTTTGATGTATGGGGCATTGATTGTATGGGTATATTTCCATCTTCTAAGGGTTATCTCTGTATTCTTCATGCTGTTGATTATATGTTAAAATGGGCGGAAACAATTGCCACCCGTACTAATGACTCTTATGTAGTTTCAGTTTTCCTACAATCTCACATCTTTTTTAGGGTTGGTATGCCTAGAGTGATCGTTAGTGATAGAAGATCACACTTTTACAATAGGACAACTGAAGCTTTGCTACACAAGTATGGAGTTACATATAAAGTTTCTACACTCTATCACCCTCAAACTAGCAGGTAAGAAGAAGTATCTAATAGAGAAATCAAGAAGATATTAGAGAGAATTGTGAGCCCAAATAGAAAGGATTTGAGTTAAAGGCTGGATGATGCTTTGGGGCCTTATAGGACTACTTATAAAATGCCTATAAGCATGTCTCTCTTTTGGCTTGCTTATGTAAATGCATGTCATCTACCTGTGGAGCTTGAATATAATGCATAGGGGGATGTAAAGAACCTAAACATGAGTATACACTCCGATGCATAGAAAGCTACAAATTCACGAGCTTGAGAAACAAGAGATAATGCATTTGAAAGTGCTATGGTATACAAATAGAATACAAAAGCTTTTTATGATAAGATGATTTGTGGGAAGTCATTTGTTGTGGGTCAAAAAATGTTACTCTACCATTCTTGGCTTTGCTTATTCCTAGGTAAGTTACATTCTAGATGGGTGGGTCATTTTATTGTTACTTATGTTATCCCTCATAGTGCCATACATATCAAAAGTGAGAAGATGGAAAATAAATTCAAGGTCAATGAACATAGGCTTAAACCCTACTATGAAGTATTCAAAAAGCATAATGTTGAGGAGCTGCAATTACAATAGCACCCACCTTGAATGAGTAAACCGAGATCATGTCAGACTGAAGACGTAAAAAAAAGTGCTACTTGGGTGGCAACCCAATGTGATAAGGGAGATTTCTACCCTTTCTTCATTCATTATTGTATTTATTTTATCTCTTCATACTTAAAATTTCTTGTTTCTTTAGTTATCTATACATTGAGCACAATGTGTGATTTAAGTTTGGTGGTTTTGTGAGTTTTTTTATGTGTTTGCATGCTAAAAAAAACCATGAATTTTTTTTATGAGTTTTTGGTGTGTTTAGAGTCTTAGGAGCCCTTAACTAGTTAATGATAAGCATATTTTTAAAATCTAACAAAAAGAGGTTCATAAAATTGAGATAAAGCAAGTGGAGATTTTTTGTATTAATTTCGACATAGGAAACACATATCTGCATATATTGATGTGAATAGAGTAAGAACATGTAGGATTGTCTAACCACTGACATGGCATGTTGAGAGTCATCACGATCCATAGTGATATTTTGAGCCTTATATACCTTTCTTTTCTGAGTAAATTCAAATGAAATAATCTTAATCTCTTGGCTTCAAGTTTTCTTTGTAAACCTCATATATTTAATTTTTTTGATCAAATTACTTGACATACCTCTTGTAATGGAGTCTAGAGGTTACTAGAACTTACTCTTGTGCTAGTTAAAGCTTATAGTCAACACATGCCCTAGTTGAGAAAATGAAAAAGGAAACTTAGAATTTTCCATCACATGGTCAAATAGCTTGAGTCCTAATTTGTGTACACTGGATGTACACCCTATAGAAGGCCCTTTAAGCCTATACAGTGACGATATATTTTTCTTTATTACCCACATTAAATAACCCTTGGGACTTATCCTTACCCTTGCCTAAAGCTAGTGTAAATGGATCATGATGTGACTAAGGTGTGGTAAATTTTCATCCATAATTATTACTCTATCGAAATTTGTAATGTTTATGTGTAAACCATATTTTGAAGTGAATCCTTCAAATTTTCTAATACTGAATCTTGGTTGATTGCTAATCTTGGTGTATGAAAGTAAAAGATTATAAGATAACATTGGTTAAGGGTGTTAGGTGTGTTTTTTCATTTCTATTATGTGTAATTTTCTAGGTATATCATCTACGAAACTCTCACGAGACCTTACTTATCTTCTAAGGGTGACTTAAAGGTTTAAATGACTTGTCGCACATGCTAAGTGCAATCATGATACTGAAGAAAGTAGCTAATTAGTTTTACTTTTATTATTTTTTTTCAATTTGAATTATAACTTACTTGAGGACAAGTAAAAAGCTAAGTGTGGGGGTATTGATGAGTACATATTTTGACATATTTTATACCCAATTAATCTTAGTTTTTGATCTTTTCTTTGAGTAATATATGAGAATGATTTTAATTTTATGCTTAACTGATAATGATCTTCTATAGTTTATTATTTAAGCTAAAATGATATAAAATAAATGAATTTAAAGTATAAGATTATTTATTAATTTTTCTAATGTTATTTTGTAGGAAAAAAAAGATTTTGGACCCTTTGGACCAATGGCCCAAAGGACTAATGGTAAAGGCCCAAAAAGGAAAGAAAAAGAAAAAAGAAGAAAGGCAGCAAGCCTATCACGACAAAAAAAGTTACAAAATAAGGGATAGAGACGATACTAGAGGAGGAGGAGTGCACCACAGAAAAGAATCAAAGATAGATGAAAAGAAGAAGAAGAAGAAGACGTAGTAGTAGAAGAGAGGGGCATGAAAAGAAAGAAATGAAAATTACTAACGGTGTTATAGAATTTCTATGTCATGCCATATGTCAACTTAATGTTTGTAATTATAATTAAGCTATCACTAGAATAGTTACGATTAGTTGATCGGTTGTAAGGTTGTTAGAAACTACGACTCTATTTTATCATAAATACTTCATCATAAGAAGGGGAGGGAAATAATAGAAGAAATTAACAACTCTCTTTACAGAATACTCTCTTGCATTTCTATTACAAGAAATTGCGTATAGTGAATGATATCTCGATAGTCATTCTCCTCATTGACAGCCCTGATTCATTCTTTCTTGTATTGTTCCCTATCATCTAGTATCAAAGCAATCTTTCCTGGCAACACCAATGGTGGACGGAACTCGTTTTGTAGAATTGAAAACAATGATGAAGGAGCAAGAAGCTCGATTCCAACAATCAATGTAAGAAATAGAAGCAAGGACGATTGATTCACAGTCACAAATCGAACAACATAAAGAAATGCTCGTAGCCCAATCAATTACCCTTTGCAGAATTGAACTATTTATGGCCTCATTGATGCATAATACCAACGTACCTTCTTCTTCTTCACCTACCGCTCCTCTCCTACTAGATCTAGCACCTATGAATCATGAAAAATCGCCTTTTGCCGAAGTTATAAACAATCACCAAAACTCTTCTACAGGAATGATGGATTTAGATTATAGTGGGAAATAACATAATTACTAGAGCCACACTCATTGTGCTAAGCTTGAATTCCCAAGGTTTTATGGGGAAAATTTGAAGAGCTAGATTTATCAATGTGAACAGTTCTTCGAAGTTGATGGTACTCCATCCCCATTAAAAGTGAAATTGGCTGTGACGCACATGGAAGACAGAGCATTGCATAGCATCAAATGTACATGAAAAATAGAATTACAAGATATAAACCTAGTTGGGAGGAGTATGTATGACCAATCTCAGGGAGGTTTAGGAACCAACTATATGAGGACCCTATGGCAGACCTGATGCAATTACGCCAGAATGGAAGTCTACAAGATTACCTAGATTCCTTTGAGTTGGTGCTCAATAGGGTAAACCTTCCAGATGACTATGCTCTTAGCTATTTCTTGATTGGATTGGAAGAGGAAATTAGCATAAAATTTAGAATGCACAATCCTCAGTCAGTCCCACAAGCCCAGCATTTAGCTAAATTATAGTATGCATTGAAACTCAAGAAATCTAATTCCTTCACCAAAGTTCACAAATTAGTCACACTAAATAATGCCAAAAATATGCCAGTAGCCTTACCACAACTGAAACCCACACCTAGTGAAGCCAAGAATAGGGAACAAAGGAGGATTTCTAGTAATGAATTAGAGGAGAGATGTGGCAGGAGATTATGCTACTGGTGCAATGAAGAATATACAGTGGGTCACAAGTGTGCTAGAAAACAATTATATCTCATTGAGATTGATACTAATTTTGAAGAAATATCAGTAGAGGCTAGTGATGAACTAGAAGAAGTATTACAGGACATACCACATATCTCGGTATGTGCTTTGAGTGGAGTACTAGCATTTTAGAGCATGAGATTAACTGGATATATCAAGAATAGGCCAATTTCCATATTAATAGACTCTGGGAGTACCCAAAATTTTTTAGATCTGACTGTGGTAAAAAATGTGGGTTGCCTTTTAACTCTAATATACCCCTTGAGAGTTGTTGTAGTAGATGGCACTAAACTTGTGAGTTCCTATACGTGTAAGGGACTGAACTAGACACTACATAATGCCACTTTTACATCAGATGTCATGATCTTACCTTTAGGAGGATGTGAAATGGTATTGGGAGTGCAGTGGTTATCCACATTAGGTCCCATTACATGGGATTTCTAGCAATTAAAAATGGAATTCAACATAGGAGGAGTTAAGCATGTTCTTAGGGGAGCTACGACCAACCATATCAAATAGCACAATGGGAAACAAGCATTAACTTTTAGCAAAAAGGGCTTGTCTACACCTTATTCAGCTCTGTACATCACAAGTAGGAGATGGTGACATCTCAATCCAGCATTCTGATAAAATCTAGCAAGTAATAACTGATGATCTTAAACCCTTGTTATCTGAATTTGAAGACATATTTGCCATGCCCATAACCCTTCCATCCCATCAATCTTATGATCATAAGATCCCATTGAAGGATGGTACTTATCCTATAAATCTTAGACCCTACAGATATTTATCCCAACAGAAAGATGAGATCAAAAGACAGACCCAAGAAATGCTTAGTAATGGAATTATTAGACCTAGCAAGAGCCCTTACTCTTCACCCATTATCCTTGCCAGCAAAAAAGACAATACATGGAGAATGTGTATTGATTATAGAGAATTAAATAGTTATATCATTAAAGACAAATACCTCATGCCTTATATTGAAGAGCTATTAGATGAATTATTTAGGGCCAAATTTTTCTCTAAACTAGATCTCAGATCTAGTTATCATCAAATACAGATGCATCCTTCGGATATTTGTAAGACTGCATTTAAAACTCATGTTGGCCACTATGAATTTGTGGTTATGCCTTTTGGTTTAACCAATGCACCATCTACCTTCCAGTGCTTAATGAATGATGTATTCCGGCCTTACTTGAGATAATTCATTTTTATATTTTTTGACGATATCTTGATAAATAGTCTGTCTTGGGAGTTACACTTACAACATCTTAGAACCACTTTTAACATTCTTCGGACACATCGGTTATATTCCAAAATGAGTAAATGCTGTTTTGGGGGGTCTCGAGTGGAATATCTAGGTCACTTTATTTCAGCTGAAGGCATTAAGAGGCTTCCTTGGGTTAGTAGACTAATTTAAAGTATGTAATTCAAAGAAATCTCCCTTATAACAATGGGTTGCCTCCCAAGCAGCGCTTGTTTTTATGTCTTTAGCCTGACATGATCTCGGTTTACTCGCTCAAGGTGGATACGTCCACTTCAGAGCTGCTTCACTAAATCCTTCCTCGTGATGATCATCTTTATCTTGCAAGGAAGGAAAAGATAAAATGTTAGATTTAATGAATGATTTGATCCAGTAGGAACGTAACTTACCTAGCATGGGATTTAACCAGGTGTGTAAAGAGAGAATATTTTGTCCCATGTCCATATATGCTGATCTCTCTATCAACGGAAGAAAATATTTTCCCATCTCAAAATCGTTAAACACATCCTTCCAACATAACCTCTCCTTTAGAGCATTATGCTTCTTATTAAATGTATCCAAGATGATTTGATTACTCTCTCCACTCTTGGATCCATACAACCTGCTAAAAGAGGGAAAACAAGGAATATGGTTAGCATAAATAAAATCAATGTGGTTCAAAGGCCTACCTTGTGTCTCATGGTTATCTCCAAGCAAAATTGGGGAATAAATGTTCAAAGATGGTATATGGTAGATGAAAGTGATATTCTTTCCATCCATATACTTCTCTTTGTTCACTTGATCCTCATTTTAATGAGATTCTTCTTCTACTTTTACAAGCTCTTCTTCCACCTGATCTTGCTTTTCAATGTTCTCCATGGAAACCTCCTCAACTAGCTCATCCTTATATTCATATATGGTATGATCACCCTTATAACTCTCACTTGAATTTGGAATTGAAGTACTAGAGAGATCTTTTTGTGCTTGTAATTGATTTATCATGTTTACCATATAACCCATTTTCTCCTCCCGCACTGACATCCTTTCATTTTGCATAATCTGACTTTGCATCAGTTGATTTTGCCCGTTTGTCAATGCTTCAAAAAGCTTATCCATTTTTTCTGAACTTGAGGGTTCTAAAACTGGAGAAGATTCTTGTTGAGGATATTGATAATGTTTTGACGCTTCATAATCACGTATGTAAGGGTCTTCACATGGGACTGAATAATGATCATTCATCCCCCATCAGAAGTTAGAGTGATACCTCCTTTCCGAGTAATATGCATTTGTGTCCATCCTCCTACTCTCCTCTTTTGTTCATAGTAAGCATATGGATTTCCTTGCATATGACACACTCCACTTGTATTAATAACTCCAGTAGTTGTGGCTACCTACAAAACAAGAGCAGTGAGTTGGTTAAGTTTATCACCAAGATTACTCGAACTTACCTAATTTACTCTTGCATTAAGATTCGTGCAAAGTTGTCCATAACCAAAGGATCCTCTCATAGCCACTTGAAAATACTAACACTTGAAAGGAAAAGGTTAAGAGCAAAACAAAAAAAACCAAAAATCCTAAATAAACCTAAAACAAAATTAAAAAAAAACACAAACACTAAAAATAAAAACACACTAAAAGTACTAGCAAAATAAAGGTGAAGTTACCAATCCCCAGCAACGGCGCCAAAAATTGGTGTGGCCATAGCCGGCATGCAATTTAAACCCTCCTATCGTCAATTGTAGCACTGGTAAATAGGGTATCGTTCTAGGCCGGGGATTGAGAGGGCTCACCTCTATCTAACTAGCTTGAAAATAAATAAAAAAAATTCCTAAATAATACAAAATAAATAAATAAAAATACTAATGGGGGTTATAAAAATAATAAAAGAATAAAAAGAATAAATAAAATAAAATAATACTAATAATAATAAAAATAATAGGAAACCTGCAGATATGATAAAGATGGTAGGGAAATCAAAATCCCACTAGATTAGGTCAAAATATAATATTAATTTCTAAGTCAATATTTAATCATGAGAATGAGATCGACCAAGTTGTACACCAAAAGCAGGTCCATACACCTTATATTACTTCCCTTAATTAATTAATACGACAACGCACAAATATTAACCCTATTAAATACAAGCAGTATAGCAGCAACAAGCGGCTCCTATATTTAACTAGATTTAATGCATTAAGTGTAATTGGAAGACTGTCAATCTAAGTACCCAAACTAGTACACAACATATGTCTAGCTATATTTCCTTTCCTTGACCCACACGTATCGAAATGTTTTACTACTTCGGTTAGAATCACAAAACTATTAGGTGAATTGTTATCTAACCTAGCTGCAATTTATACATATAAATTCTAGTATATTTAGATGGCCACCTAGCAGGTAAATAATTCTACATACTGTCACTTATGAGGAAACCAGAACAAGGCATGTACCAAATAAATTATACTTGACAGAATTATATATATAAACGATAGCAATTAACATAGAGTCAAGAAACAATCTTATGAAACAAAGAAAATAAAATTATATCTCAAACCCTAATCCAGGGTTTCAATTTATTCCCTAACAATAAATAATTAACCAGCCATAATTATAGAATTAATTACACAGAAATATATATCTAAAATATAAATTAAAACTAAGAGAAAGAAATAACCTGAATTAATTTTAAATAGAAGATCAAGAATTTATTCAGATAAAAATTAATTTTATCTTAAATAAATTCTACCGGATGAATTATTTCCTATTTCTTCTTCTCTCGGTGCCTTGACTTTTGTGCAACAAATTTCTTTTTCTTTTTCCATCTGGCTAATGGTTGCGTCTTGTGGTGCTGCCACTCCTTCCGTGCGCTGATGGCTGACGTGTCCCTCTCCTTTAGACGCGCCCCTCTCTTCTGCGTTCTCTCGCCCGAGCCTGTGAAGGCCCTCGCCTCTCTCCTCTACCGAGCCTCTTCTGCTACTGCTTCTCCATGCAACAGCTTTTTTCTTTCTTTCTTTTTGTGTGGCTGCCATGTCAGCCCTGCTGTGTGCGGCTGATTGCTACTGGCCCTCTCGCAGCTCTCGATTTTCTTTTTCTTCTTTGACTTTTCTTTTTCTCCTCTTGTGCTTCCACATCAGCCCTTAGTTTTCTGATAATCTTTGGGCGTTGTTTTGTTTCGTTTCCTGGCTTTCGGCCTTCGGCCTTTGGCCGTTGGTCCAAGGGTCCAATTTTTTTTAAATAAAACCTGTAAAATAAAATAAAATAAATATTAATAAATAATATTTTATTCTAAATTTACTTAATTTATATCATTTTAGCTCAAATAATAATATTTATGTAATTTTTACCACTTAAGCATAAAACAATAATTATTCCCCTATATTAGTTAAATAAAATACCAAAAACTAAGATTATAAGGGTATAAAATGTGTCAAAATATGAACTTATTACTAATTTAACAAAAAAGGGTGAATTCCATTGGTCCGAAGCTACTACTCTTGCCTTCAACCAACTAAAGACTGCCATGACTAAGGCTCTTATTCTCAGACTACCAGACTTCACCTAGAATTTTGTCCTGGAAATTGACGCATCAAATAATGGCATAGGTGTTGTTCTTTTACAGAATTTTCACCCTATTTGCTATCTTAGCAAAACATTATCTCCTAGGTCATAAGCTTTATTAGTCTATAATAAAGAGTTACTGGCCATCGTATATGTAGTGGAAAAGTCGCATCATTACTTAATTGGAAGGCACTTCCAAATCAAAATGGACCATCATAGTTTGAAATACTTACTAGAGCAACGTATCACTACATCTAGTCAGAGTAAATGGCTAATCAAATTACTTCCATATGACTATGAGATCGTCTACAAAAAAGGGAAAGACAATGTGGTGGCGGATGCTCTATCAAGGATTCAAGGCACTGAATTGTTTATTATGGCACTTTCCACCATATATTCAGATCTATACGATTGCATCCAAGCAAGTTGGGTGTCAGATGAAAATTTACAAATGATCAGTCAACAACTGGTGTAGGGTACTTGTTCCCAAAAACATTATTCTTGGTAGCAAGATCAAATTAGAATAAAGGGCAAATTATTCATTCACAAGGATATGATTCTCAGGCGTGATATCCTCCAGCTCTTCCATGAAAGTGCCTTTGGAGGTCATTCTGGCCACCAAGCAACCTGGAGAAATCTTATCTCACTCTTTTACTGGAAAGTGTTATCTAGAGATGTGAGATAATATATCAGAACATGCATGGTTTGTCAGAGAGCTAAAGCTGAATGTATAGCCTCACCTAAACTGCTTCAACCTCTCCTAGTACCTGAGAACATTTGGGTTGATATTAGCATGGACTTCATAGAAGGATTACCTAAGTCCTTTGGAAAGGAAGTTATTATGGTTGTAGTGGATCGTTTTAGCAAGTACGCACACTCCGTTGCACTCAGTCACCCATTTTCTGCAGCTATAGTTGCTCAAGCATTTATGGATCAGATATACAAATTTCATGGTATGCCAGAAACAATAGTTACTAATAGAGATCCTATCTTCACTAGAAACTTTTGGCAATGTCTCTTCAAAATCCAAGGGGTCAATCTCCACCTTTCCCCAGGTTATCGTTCATAGTTGGATGGTCAAACCGAAGTGGTTAATAGGTGCTTAGAAGGTTATTTGAGATGTATATGTATGGAGTGTCCTCAAGACTGGGTAAAATGGTTATCCTCAATAGAATATTGGTATAACACCAACTTTCATACATCCACAAGGTACTCCCTATTCACTCTTGTGTATGGTGTCCCACCTCTAGTGCACATTCCTTATATTCCCAAGGATGCTCGAGTAGCTGTAGTGGACAAGAGTTAACTACTCATGAGGAGATCTTACAAAAAGAAAAGGACCAATTGCATAAAAGTTAGAATTGCATGAAGCAACTTGTTGACTGTCATAGAATAGAACGTGAATTTGCCATTGGAGAGTGGGTTTACCTCAAGTTACAAGCATACAAACAACACTTAGTCAATAGTCGTTCTTGTCATAAATTAGCTCCTAAATACTATAGACCCTTCCTTATTCTGGACCGTATTAGTTCAGTCGCTTACAAGTTGAAACTCCTAGATTCTACACTCATTCCCAATACATTTCATGTCTCTTGTTTGAAGAAACATATAGGCACCAATTCTTGTACGGGCAACCTACCAGTTGATTTCTCTCAACCTTAGAAATCTTACCTAGTTGCTATTTTGGATCGACGCTTCATCAAGCATCAAAATCTTGCTATCATTCAATGGCTTATTCAATGGTTGAATATTTCTCCTACTGATGCTACATGGGAAAATGCAGATAAGATCCAATACAATTTCCCATCACTTGTGGACAAGTGATACTTCGAAGAGAGGAGTATTTGTTATAGAATTTCTATGTCATGCCACGTGTTAGCTTAATGTTTGTAATTGTAATTAAGTTGTCGTGGGAATAGTTACGATTAGTTGATTGGTTGTCAGGTTGTTAGCAACTACAACTCTGTTTTAACATAAATACTTCATCATAAGAAGGGGTGGGAGATAATAGAAGAAATTAACAACTCTCTTTACATAATACTCTCTTCCATTTCTATTATAAGAAATTGCTTATAGTGAATGATATCTTGATAGTGATTCTCCTCATTAACAGCACTAATTCATTCTTTCTTGTATTGTTCCCTATCAGACAGCAGGAGGAGGGAGCTATAGAAAAGAAGCAAAGAAAGAACAAAAAGAAAAAAAAGAAAAAAAAAGCACCGACAAGTAGTAGAGAGGGGTGCCAAGGGAGCAAGACCTGATGCTATAGAAGATAGAATAAAGAGAAAGGGAGAAGTGCTAGCAAGTAGTAGAGGAGACACATAAAGAAGAAAAGAGAAGAAGAAAGAAAGGTCAAGTGTGGCGCATGAAGAAGAAACAAAAAAAAACGGCGTAGGGCAATGCTAAAAAGAAAAGAAGGGGAGAGAATAGGCACAAAATTTCATGAAGAAAAATGAAAAAAGATCACATAATTTACTTGAGATAAAATTAATTAATTTTTCATCTAAATACATTGTTGAACTTTCATCTATAATTAATTTTAGTTATTTCTTTTTCTATTTCTATTATATATCTTTAATATATATATATATATATATTTGTGTTTATTAATTTATTTATTATGGCTAGCTAAATATTTATTGATGGAAAATAGATTGAAACTGTAGATTATGGTTTGATATATAATATTCTTTTTATTTGTTTTATGAGATTATTCTTTGACTCTATTTTAATTACTATAGTTTATATATATAATTCTATCAAGTTTGATTTATATGGTACATGGTTTGTTCTGATTTTTTCATAGTGACGATATGTAGGATTGTATGTTTGCTAGATGATTATATGAACATACTAGAATTTATATGTATAAATTACAGCTAGGTTAGATAACAATTCACCTAATAGTCTTATAATTCTAGTCTAAATAATGGAATATTTAGATACGAGTGGATTAAAAGGAGAGAAATACAACTAGATATGATTATTGTACTAGTATGTGTACTTAGACTAACATCTAGTTAAATATAGGAATGGAATGTTGCTACTATACTACTAGTATTAAATATGATTTAATATTGATACTTTATCGTATTACTTATTTTAGGAAAGTAATATAAGTTGTGTAGACATTTTTTTGGCTTACAACTTGATCGGTCTCCTTTTTATGATTAAAAGATAACTTAAAAATGATTATTATATTTTAACCTAGTTTAGCGGTGGATTTTGATTTTTTTAGTACATTTATTATATTTGCAGTTATCTATTATTTTTATCATTTTATTCTAGTTATTATTTTTATAATTTTTATTTGAAAATCCTACAATTGTGTTCATCTTATTATTTGTTTTGTGTAATTTAGAGTTTTTATTTATTTATATTATTTTAAGCTAATTAAATAGATGTAAATCCTTTTAATTTTCGGTATAAAAAATTACTTTCATTTACTGATATTATAATTCACTATAAAAAAGTTTAAATGGTGAGATTAAAAGCCAATTATAGCATGTTGATGGACATCTTAGTATACGATCGGATTAACTGAACCCACTCCTGTCTAGTTTTTAACTCATTGGTCAATCTTAGTTGATGGGCATAGACTCCAAGAGTCGATATCATCCGGGGCATCGACACATCGACACATCGACACATCGACACTTTCACCTTCTTGTGCCACTGTACTCACATATATTTAATTTTTAGCAATTAAGCCTCGTTAGTCAGTACCCCTATGTAGTAGGCTCATGTGATGATGTATCTAAGCAAACATATACGTCTCTGATCGGTGAACTTAGCACAGACTGGAATTTTTTTTTCCCTAGGCCCTGCAATTGTTCACTGCTAGATATAATTATATCAGTATGACATAAATACATAGTAAGGCAAAGTTCTAGTGCTCGTGTATGCAGAGACTTGCGGCCTTGGCTTCGATAACATCAACGCATATGATAATTGATTAACCCACTCTATCTACAGCATGCTAATCATAATTTAATCTTGTTTCGGAAGTCTACATCCTATATCTCAATTTACAATGGATTACTAGTAACAGGAAATATTCTTCTACAATTGAGTAATTATGTAATTTTACACTCTTTTAATTATAAATACATATCTTTCAAATATAAATATATATAATTTATAAAAAAAATACATATTTTTCTTAAAATATAGTAACATTTTTATAAATTAATTGAATATTTTTTTAAACAATGCATGCCTTCCACAAAATACATATCTTATCTAATAAAAAGTACAAATTTCACATATATCTACAAGCTCTTTATTTATATATCAATAATGAACAAATACATATTTTATAAGTACACATCTTATTAGAAAGAATATATATATAGCAAATAAAAGTATATTTTATAGTAATATAGAAGTACATCTTATTTCAATATTGTTCGTCTCATATAAATAATATGCATATCTCACAATAGTAAGTATGTATGTTATACCCACGAATGCACATCATAAAACATCCTTTAATTATAAAATAATAAGGAACAAATATATGTGTTATAAATACACGTCTTTACATTATTTATGTACAGCTTACATCGACAAATATACATATTATATCAATAAATATAAATCATATATCGATGAATACATATATTATAGTGGTAATACCCATGTTATAAATATTCTAAAGATGTGTAATGTCAATGTAAGATGTGTATAAGAACTTATGAAATGTTCATTTATTTATAGAAGATGTGTAGTTGACATTTTACATGTATCAAATGTGCATACACGGTTGTCAAATATGTATTTATTTATAAAAGATGTGCATTTATTTACAAAAGTGGTGCATTAATTTATTAAAGGTATGCATTAAACATGGAACAGAAGGAAGGTAAAAAATGGACACCAAAGCACTGTGCATCCTACTATTAGTAGGAGGATGCAACGATTACACCTTATATAATTCACCCATAGCTAAGTTTGTATGGGAAGTTAGTTAATCTACAAGTAAAACACATCAATGAGTTAAAAAGTAGGTTTAAATAGTAAAATAAAATTTTAATTTATGGATGTGTAGCAACTTTAAAAAGTTAGTGTTGGATATCATGTTGAACTTGTAGAATCTCAAGCTAATCATCTAGTAATTGGCTTAAGATATGTCAAATATTTTTGTGATATTGAGAAACTCAAATATAGATAATAAGAAAAGATAGAGGGAAGTAGAGAAGAGAGTCTTTTATTCATTCATACGTATAAGTTGTTTTATATTTATAATTTACCACATCCCATATAGGTAGTATTTATACTTATTACATTCATTACGAAAAGGAGTTAAGGAATATAGAAGGTGGTCAGGAGACAAAGAGTTGGCAGACTACAACCATGATGGGGAAAAAACTATTAAAACTTATGATAATAATGGTGGCATTAAACGTAGGATTTAATACAATACACATTTATAGATTGTATATTTATAATATGTAAATAAGATATTTACAACATACCCCCTTAGATATGTATCTTTTGATATTTGCAACATTCCCCTTTATAAGTATATATTTGAAATATCGCCTCATGAAAAACTTTGCCAAAAAAATCTAGTGGGATTAAACCACAACTAAAGACAAGTATAATTTTCTCCCTTCAACATACTATGTCTCCTTCATATGTCATATTATGTATGATTCTCTTTGTATATACAAACGCACTTCAACAGTGCTTACATTTAAAACTTTGCTCGTAAAAACCCTATAAGGGACAAAAATCTCACTTTTGTATAAAAAAAATATATATTTCCCAATTGACTTTTAGATCATGTTATTTATGAACACCCACCTTTAACTAATTAGTCATACATCTTCAATTATTGGACTTCTTCTCTATATAATGCTAATTAAGTGGATACATTTAACCATTCCAACTTATCAATTATTTATTCAATGACATTCCATAATAAATTAATAGAAATTATCACTTTTATCTATTACTATTTGCAAATGCTTAGGTAACTACGTCACAAATTTTTTCTCCACACCATCTTACACTAATGTAAGGATAATTGATATATATTTCATTTGCCGGTTAAATAAATTCTTAGGTTCTATCCATATGGTTATGTTAACTTATTGTGAAAAGTTTTCCATCATTCTCAAAGACTATAACTTCTCTTTTCAGACTTTAGCTCTTTAAACCTATATTATATGCTTTTAGCGCATTTTTACCATACTTGCCATTAACTTATTTGAAGTCACAACAAAGATTTTTATGTGCTTTGGAACATTTTTCAAAACACATATGATTTTTATAAGTTTTTAGCCATAATAAACACAAGTTGTAGCTAAGGTACGTCAAGTAAACATAAGCATCATCATGTACACTTTGTTTTTCCTTTCGGCTTATATTTCATGAAAGACATCTTTCTTTTCTTTATAATGTCAATATCATCTTCTCTCCCCTCTAAGGTTGAGGAAACAAAGATCAATAACATTATTTGTAACTTAATTAAATATCCATGGGGGGGGTTAGACATATATAAGACTCATCTAATTTAGTAAGATAAGCATAAAGTTTATTCTAATTGACCTTACTTAAAGGATAATGCAATATGCCATTGGTAAGTAAAAAAAAAATCTTTGCATGCATATTATCATATCACTTCTAGGCCTCACCAAAAAGGTCAATGAATAAAATGCATAATCAACAACTTTATCAAGTCATTATGCTTCTAACTTAAAGCATTGATTGCATTTTTGTCCCAATTGGATGACTATTCACTTTTTTGTCAATGCAACAATATCAAAATATAACATGTGACCTTACACTAGTGTAACATTATATACCATTGTATATTGATTTGATCCACATGTTTCCACTTGATTTCTATTAAGGGCATATGAGATTTTGCATTTTTTTTGCATTATAACAACTTAATTGTAAAATTTTCCAAGAATAATGTGTTTTTCATATAATATCATTCACCAAAAAGAATCTTTAGGATTCTAATCGTATGTTTATGCAAGATTTAATGATCTTGTCTATCATTGTTGCACTAATGTGATGCCATTTCTCATTCCATAAAGATAATATTTTATGTTCTACAATTTTTTTGCAAGTGAAGTTAATTTTATGACTTCCAAAAGTTAAAAAACAAGTCTTACAACATTAAAATACTAACAGGATTCGTTGCCAAGGAAAACTAGACTAGACTATTTATACAACCCTTTAGTATGTTATAGGCTTTATATGTTTTAAACTTATATATACTCCTTGCCAAATCATATATGATTTGCTTGCGAATACTTCCAACTTTTCTATGCTATAAACTAAAGAGTCTTCTATTTCGCTCTCTCTCTAAATATGATATTTATAGCAGCAAACAACTCTCAAATGACACGTTTCCTAATTCTTATTGCTCTTCCTTTTGATGTGGCCCAGTACTATGCCTCTAATTAGCGAATAAGGGGATGAGTGTAACTTAATTTGTTCAAAACTACTTATTGAATATGAAGCTTTAGGATTCAATCATGAAATTCCACTATCCACCAAAACTACAAAATAATGGGGATCCTATTGTAAATACTTTAGCTATTGTGTTGGAGGAGAAGATTTCGCTATGGTAGGCTTTAACCACAACTAATTGTAACACCCCCATTTTTAAAACCAAAACTTATTGAAGAGTATGCGTGAAAGCTAAATACAATGAGGGTATTACCGCCACAACTAGTGTAAGTAGACATCGCTATTCTGCTTACACTAGCTGCTAAGGCTAGATAAAATAAGAAAATACATCAATCTTTATTATTAAACTAAAAAAAAATAGCAATATATAATAAACTCAACAAAACCAATAGAATGTAAAATAGAAATGAAATAGTTAATACAACCAGAATCTATGAAAGTAGTCATTAGGGGTACATAAGACTATAAAAATAACCACCACTCTCATTATTCCCCACCATGCATGCCATCCACACCTTGAGCATGTTCAAACTCAATCTGCACTAGGTTCTCTGCTCGCCATGTACATCATGGATCATCACAGTCCCGTTTAAAACATGTAACAAGTTAGCTAAGAAAATAGCTAAGTAACACATTATTACAATGGAATATAATATAGATGTGTATACATATCTAAAAAATCAAGAACAAAAAGTTATAGAAAAACCCTATCCGCTCTCTCCTCTCTCCTCCTCCATGGTTCGCACGAGGAGAGCAGCCTCAATGGCAAAGAAGAAGGTGGCTACGGGAGGTGTTGAGTCTTCCAATCATGGTGGTGAATCTGGGGTTGTCATTTGGGTTGGAGATTTGGTGGGTGAGGATGTGTAGGCTTTGGAGGCCAAGCATTCTGATAGTGCATGCATGGAGCATGCAAGGTTGGACGTCGATTATATTCTGGAATCAAGGGAGGGTTCCATGTTGCCTCTGTCATCTAGCAATGGGTTGGATATAGAGAATCGGGGTGCAAAGGATAATTTTTCATTTAATCAAGAACTGATATGTAACGATTCGGTTGATCTTAAGCAAGGTGTCTTGCCTTCCTAGAGGGATAAACTTATTGGTAATTGGCTACTTGCTATGGGATCACATCTTTGTTATGTACCTCCTTTGATTGTTGGGGATAAAATTCGCATGAATCTATAGAGGGAGAAAGTTGACACAATTGTGCTGATTGGAAGTGGGCGATTATGGGTTATATTATTGGGTATAGGCCTACCCTGGGGCAAATGATTAGGTTTGGTAAAAGAAACTGGAAGGGGGTGAAGGAACCTAAAGTATTGCTGCATGATCAAGGATTTGTTTTTTTCAATTTTAAATCTAAGGAGGATAGGGATTGGGTGCTTTCAAAACCCTATTGGTCTTTTTTGAATCGTCCATTTATCCTAAAAGAATGGCATCGAAAATTTTAATTTTCAAAAGAAAATTTTCAATTCTTGCCGATGGATAAAACTTTTAAACATGCTATTATACTATTGGGATGTTGATTCTTTAAACAGGATTAGTAGTGCTGTGGGAAGACCATTATATTTGGATGGTATCACTTCTATAGGAGAAAGGATATCTTATGCCCATATGCTTGTAGAAGTCGATGTCTCTAAGAAGCTGTTGGATTCAGTGGAAATTATGGATCCATATGGTGAGGTGTTGAGCCAAAAGATAATATATGAATGGAGGCTTACTTTCCGTGTGACTTGTAGTGAATCTGGATATTCAACAGAGAATTGTAGAAGGGTGAGAGAGCTTAAAAGTCAGCCAAATAGAAAGGTTAATCAGAAAGAGGGTGACCTTAGGAATGGGGGCAGAATCAGAAGTGGAGAAAGGTCCAAAAGGAGTATTCTCAATTGTTAGTGGGCAAGGAGAATCAAGATCAAAATAATAGCAGTAAAGCTAATACATCTTTGTCTGGTGCAGGGAAGAAGGTCTTAGTGCCTTATGATAATATATCTGAGTGCTTGAAAGAAGGTGACTTGGGGAACCTCCAGTAGCCTGATTCTCAAAAAGGGAAAGGGAAGAAGGACTTAGTGACAATTGATAATAGATTTGAGTGCTTGCAAGAAGGAGGCTTGGGGAACATCCAGTAGTCTGATTCTCATAAAGGGAAAGGTAATTATCTATTAGAGGAGTCTCCTATTTTAAATTCTATACTGGATCAGTTACATGATAGGGGTTTGGAATGTTTGGGGCTTGAATAAGTCCTATAAACAAAAGGAATTGAAGCACTGGTTATTAGTATATAAAGTGTCCCTTATGAGGTTGATTGAAACTAGGATTAAGAGTAATAAGGCTAATAAGGCTTGTGGAAGGTTAGGGCTTAAGTGGATGAGGTATAGCAATTATGATCATCATTATAATGGTAGGATTTGGTGTATCTAGGATAAATCTATATGGGATATTCAGCTTATTGCAAGTTATGAACAGGCTGTTCATGTCTTTGTGATAGGAGTAAATACTAATTTTAATATTTATGATACGTTTGTATATGCTTTTAATGCTGGGGATAGTAGGAAAAGTCTTTGGAGTTGGCTGTGTGAGCATAAGGTGGAAAAGGAAGCTTGGATTATTCTAAGGGACTTTAATGTTGTGCTGCAACCTGATGAGAAGTTTCAAGGTAATATAGTGAATATCAATGATGTTAATGATGCTAGAGAATGTTTTAATTCTATGATGGTTCATGATTTGGGTTACTCAAGAATGAAATTTACTTGGTCAAATAGAAGTCTGGGAGAAGATAGAATTATGGCTAAATTGGATAGGGTTTTGATAAATTTGTACTAGTATTCTAAGTTTCCATCGTCATCAGCAGATTTTTTAGATTCATTATTTTCTGACCATTGTCCAGCTTTGGTGTCTGTTGTTGTAAGGAATCATCAGTTCAAGAGACAGTTCAAGTTCTTTGATATGTGGACTTTGGATCTAGAGTTTCTTCCTCTAGTTGCTTCTGTTTGGAGACAACCTTTTTCTGGATCTGTGTAGGGTATTTTTAAAGAGCAAACTAAGGGAGATAAGGATTCGTCTTAACAATTTTAACTAGGCTAAGTTTGGTGGCATTTCTAAAAGGGTGCAAGAGGTTAGAACAAAGCTTAGCAAGATTCAGTCTTAACTTGATCTGCAGCCCCAGAATTTGGCTTTGCAGGAGGAGGAAAGAATATGCATAAAACTGTATGAGTATTATACATTATGTGAAGAGAGCTTCCTAAATCAGAAGTCAGGCATTAAATGGTTGAACTTGGGAGATTCAAATTCTCACTTTTTCTTCTCTGTGATGAATGTTAGGCAGATGAAGAATGTGGTGAGTAGGATTAAAGATAGGGATGGTCAATGGATTTCTGATGCAGAGGGAATTAATCAAGCTTTTTTATGTTTCTATAAAGATCTTTTGGGCACTGGTAGTCCAGCTTCTGGTTCCACTTCTGAGGAATATTTTTTGCTGGGTCCTTCCTTGTCTATGGATCATCAACAGGAGTTATTGAGACCTATTTCCATGCAGAAGGTCAAAGCTACACTATGGCCTATTAGGCAGTATAAAACTCCTGGACCTGATGGTTTCACTGCGTGATTTTTTTAAGGCTACATGGGAATTGCTGGGAGAGGATTTATGACATCTGATGAAGAGTATATTCCAAACTACTATAGTTCCTACTTTCCTGGGGTAGACTAAGATTTCTCTTATTCCCAAATTTGCTGGAGCTCAAGGTGTGACAAATTTCAGACCCATTGCAACATACAAGATCTTAGCAAAGATTTTATCTAGTAGATTACAATATATTCTACCTTCTATTATTCATGCATCTCAGGCTGGTTTTGTTAAAGGAAGGTTTATTGGTGATAATATTTTGTGGGCTCATGAATTAATTCACCTTTATAAAAGAAAGCATTCCTCACCAAGGTGTATGCTCAAGGTGGATATAAGGAAGGCTTATGATTTGGTTAATTGGATTTTTTTAGAGAATGTTTTGCTTGGCCTGCATTTTCCACTCCATATGGTAAAGCTGATTATGGCTTGTGTATCAAATGTCTCTTATTCATTATCTATTAACAATGACATATAGGCTTCATTTCAAGGGAAAAAAGGATTAAGATAAGGAGACCCTTTGTCCCCCTATTTGTTTGTCATTGTTATGGAGTATTTAAGCAAGATGTTGCAATCCTTATAGTTGAGGGCTGAGTTTTACAGTCACTCTAAGTCTGAAAGATTGAAGCTTATTAATCTAGCTTTTATAGATGACGTTTTGGTTTTCTACAGGGCTGATTTACCCTCTGTGCTTGCTATCAAAGACATTTTTCATGATTTTGCTACTACTTCTGGGCTTCATATCAGTCCAGAGAAAAGTTCCAAATCTCTCAGGATGTGAAACATCATATTTTATCCTAGCTGCACTTCCAGAAGGGGAGGTTCCCTTTCAGATATTTAAGGGTTCCATTGGATGCTTCTAAGCTAAAGTCTGCTGATATGCTTTCCTTAGTTCAGAAGGTCACAGGTCGGTTACAACATTGGTCAAATAGGTTGCTATCTTATGTTAGGAGACTACAATTGCTAAAGTCTATCATATTTAGCATCACCATGTATAGGAGTCAGCTCTTCCTACTGCCCAAAAAGCTTTTGAGGAAGATTATTGGTTTTTGCAGATCTTTTCTTTGGACAGGTAAGGTTGCTCCTAGCAAAAGAGCTCTTTTGGCATGGAAATTGTTGTGCCTACCTAAAAAAGAAGGTGGCATTGGCATTATTGATATGTATACATGGAATGTAGCTGCAATGGGGAAACATTTATGGAATGTGTGCCAAGAAAAGGATTCTTTATGGATTAAATGGATTCACTCTTATTACATCAAGCAGCAGGTGGTAGATTCTTGTAATCTTCCCTGTATTGCTTCTTGGATCCTGCATAGTATATTTGCTTCAAGGCCTCTGTTGTTTCCTGTATTTCAGCAAATGTAGGCTGTTCATTCTTATAAAATCTCAGAAGTTTATGAAGCCATAAGATTTAAAGCTCCAAAAGTGTTTTGGTGGAGGTCAGTGTAATTCCCCAAAATGTTAGAAAACCTATAATTTAATAAATAACTTTTATTTGAAATAAACTAGCTTTTAAAATTATTTAGTTTAATTATTTTATAGATTTTTGAGTATATAAATTTGGATAGGAGTATTTATTAAATAAAAATAAATATTTTATTATTTTATCATATTATTTTTATTTAAATAATTTTCCAAACTAATATTTTACTAAAATTATCCTTTTTAAACCAATATATTAAATTATATTGAATTAAATTATTACATTAAATAATTTATCAAAAATATTAAATTTTATTATTTTATAAATTAAATTAAATTATTTTCCCTATTTTTCCATTTCCCTTTTTCCCTTTTTTCCTTTTCTTCCTCCTTTTTCTCCTTTTTCTTCTTTCTTTTCTTTTCCTTTTTTTTTTCCACCTTTGGGCCGCCCGCACCCAGCCTGCCTTCTCCCTCCCCCTGCGCAAGTGGGCCGCTGGCCCGTTCTCCCTCGCCCCAACCCGCATCAACTAGCCCATCCCCCTCCTTTTCTTTCTTTTCCTCTCCCCCCTCCTACCTGGGCTGGCCCAACTTCTTTTTCTTTCCCCTTATGCGCCGGCCTGCTCCCCTTTCCTTTCTTCCTCCATCTTCTACGCCTCGACCCAGCTTCCCTGACCTATTATCGTCGACCAAGTCTGCCGCCTCGGGCCGGCGTGGCCCGCTGCTACCACTGCAACCCTCCCTCTCTCTCTCTCTCCCCGTCCTTTTTTTCACAAATTTGGACCCAACCGGCCATGCACCCCATCATGCATGGCCTCCCTTTTCCCCTTCTTTCCTTCCCTCTCCTTGCCATCCTACCACCTCCCTGCCACCCTAAACGCTGCCACCCGATCAACCACCTATTGCTCTCTCCTCCCTCTTCTTTTTCTTCTCATCAATGGCCCTCCTGCCCCATATTTTTTGAGCCCTCTTTCCCCTGATCTTCTTCCCCTTCATTTTTCTTCCCCTCCATCTTTTCCCCTTTGTTTTGCACCACCGCCGCCCTCCGTCGGCTCAAATGCCGCACCAACCCCCTACACCACTCCCTGCCACCTTCTACCTCAGCCTTGCACCAACACAATACCCCCTCGAGCCCTTGCAGTCCCTTCTTCCTCCCCTCTTCTTTTTCCCTTCTTTCTCCCCCTTATGGGCACTCCTTGCAACCCCTCTGTTCGCTGCCTTCCGACTGCCTCTACCGCCACCCAAACCACCAGTTAATTCCCTGCAACCTCCTCTACCACCCCCATGCCTTTTTTTCCAGAAACTAGCCCCCACACCCCTTCATTTTCCTCCCCTCTTTTCCTTCCTTCTCAAGCCTGTCCACCTAAGCAGCCATCTTCGCCGCCTCCGCCACTCTACCAACAACCTACCCCCGACCCCGACCCCGACCACCACCTATACCCCCTATTTACTCCCTCACCCTTCCCTTGCCTCCAATCCTACCCCACCTGCCCTCTTTTCTAGCTTCAAAGCCTCAACCCGAAAATGACCACCCCTCCCTTTTACCCCTATATTCGACCCTTTTTCCCCATCACAACCTGCATGTGGCTCATGCTGCTCATGCAGCGTGAGTTCCACATTATTTTGGGAGTTTTTGTGTTTAATTATTGAGGTATATTAATAGTTAAGTAAAGTGTGTTATTAATTAAATTTTTTATAAAGTTGTATCCTCTTAATTTCCTACTTCTAATAAAATAATTATTGACATTATTTTTAGGTGTTGATTTTGCTATTTAAAGCTTGAATCTTTAACTGGAATATTGGTAAGGTTCGATTTTTGCGAGAATTAAGGTAATCGTTAAACCCCACTTAAACGCATGGATAAACGTATGTTAGCACATTAAGATTTTTAATATATTACTATGCTTGATATTTGTGGTTTAATATAATATATATATTTGCTTGTATCGATTGATAAAAAGGAAAGTATTCTAGTTTATATGCCATTGTGGAAATGTTGCTTAAGGGAAGAGTTTTATTATTAATGAAAGTGTTAAGTTCTTATCCATGTTATATTATGTTATTGTGACCATTTATGCATAAATAATATTATTGTGAGCCCTAGGGGCATTTTAGTAATATTTTTTGTGCAAGAATGTGGCCTAATGTGTGTGGGTGCTAATAAGTATTATGTTAAAATATAGTAGTTGGTGGAGTTGGATATTGTTAACGGAGTATTAATATTATTATTCCATGTGGTAATGTTAATTCAATAAAAGTGGTGTAATAAAGGGGGTAAAGTGGTAATTTTAGAGGCAAAAGGGCAATATGGTAATTTTATAAGTAAAGGGGTATTATGGTAATTTTGGGAGTAAAGGGGGTAAGAATGGTAATTTTGGAAGTAAGGGGTAAAACGGTAATTTTTGGAGGGAAGGGTAAAACGGTAATTTTGTAGGAAAATGATAAATGGTAATTTTGTAAGAAAAGAGGAAAATGGTAATTTTGGATGTATAAGGATAAAATAGTAATTTGTAAGTAAAAGGGTATTATGGTAATTTTATAAGTAGAAGGGTGAAACAATAATTTTAGAAATAAGTGGCAAAATGGTAAATTATAAGTAAAAGGGGTACTAAGGTAATTATAATTATGGAGAAGGGTAAATTAATATTATAAACATGGAGAAGGATAAATTAATAATTATAAATATGGAGAAGGGTAAATTGGTAATTATAATTATGGAGAAGGGTAAATTGGTAATTGTAATAATAGAGAAGGGTAAGTTGGTATTTATAATAATGAAGAAGGGTAAATTGGTAATTGTAATTATGGAGAAGGGTAATTTGGTAATTATAATAATAGATAAGGGTAAAATGATAATTATAACAATTGATAAGGGTAAAATGGTATTATGATAATAGAGAAGGGCAATTTGGTAATTTAACCAACCAAAGGGTAATTTGGTAATTTTGATAATGGAGTAGGGTATTTTGGTAATTATGGTCATAGAGAAGGGTAATTTGGTAATTTAATCGACTAGAGGGTAATTTGGTAATTTTGATGATGGAGAAGGGTAGTTTGGTAATTATGATAATAGAGAATGGTAATTTAACCAACTAAAGGGGTAATTTAGTAATTAGGATAATGAAGAAGAGTAATTTGGTATTTGACCAACTAAAGGGCAATTTGTTAATTATAATAAAGGAAAATGGCAAATTGGTAATCTAACCAACCAAATGGAAAATATATTAAGTGTAACAATTATGAAGGGGGATTAGTGACCTAATAGGTATGGGAGATAACTTGGTAACCTAAATCAAGTAAGGGGTAATTTGGTGATTATGCAACAAGGAGTGTAATAAGGTAATTTGTCAAGTAACGAAGGGATGACTTAGCAATTATATAAGTAAGGGGTAAATGAGTAATTTGTACCTAACATGTCGTTGTGATTGTGGAATTTCATAATATGACTCAAATAACGCTGATTAGTAAGGTAAGAGTATTTGATAATTAGTAAGTATCACGAGAACGAATCCTAATTCTGAATTAGATGAGATTATGATGGCCTTAATGATTCCTCTGCCTTACCTTGGATGACCATTTGAATAAGAAACATCTAACGATATCTCAACGATTGAAAGTGAATAATTATCTGATTATTATGTTTTTGTGATCACTTTAATTAAGACACTAATATTGAAAGTGAAAGACCTCGAGATCGGGAAAGGTGTCTATTTAGGGGTTGCTACCCTAAAGACGTGGTTTAGCCCACAGTTATTCTGGTATTTGCTGGTGTGCCTTTGTGCCCCAGCCAAGCCCTATATCTTACTCTATCTAGCTTTACAGACTTATTTAGGGGGTATATATACTTATGGATTAGGTGTCCCTTTGTGTCCCTAGGTTAATGGTTGATGGGTACTGAATAGCTTTATGCACCAGTACGACCGATGTACCTTTGTGTCTCCGGTTCTTGATCTCCCATCCGAGGCAAATAAATGGAATTGTTATGCTAATTAAAAAAGAAAAAACACTAATCATGAAAGTGAAAGATTAATGAGTCAGGCCCAATTGAATTATGATACTAAGTACCGATCCACCAGATATAATAGTGGCCCAGGAGTGTGTTGCCCTAGTAGATGATTATGAGTACCAATCCACTAGATATAATAGTGGCCTAGGAGTGTGTTGCCCTGGATAATGTTGATATATATTCCGATCCACCAGCAATAATTGTGGGGTCCCGAGATCAATAAAACCAGTCATGGATGTGAATAAACTTATGGAAAAATACTAATCACTTATAGTGAAACGCCATGTGATCCGGGGCCAGACAGGTCCACCGGTGAATAATAGTGGCCAAGAGCGTTTTGTATGCATGACCGGTCCACCGGCGAATAATAGTGGCCAGGAGCATTTTGCCCTGCATGACCGATCCACCGGCTATAATAGTGGGATTCCCGCACTCATATGGATATAAAATATGAGAGATGATGGAATAATGATTGACTAATGGCTTAAGCCCTGAACGTATTAATTTTGCACTATGACATGACTTAAGTCCCAGAAGCATCGATTGTACATTATGACTTATTAATAATTGATGGTCGTGTTAAGTATGTGATTGTGATACATGTATTTCTTGTAATATAAGTATGTAGCTTTGTTTCATGTGTTGCATTACGGGCCTGCCTTTAAGTATTATTTTAAAGGGTTACTCAGTACCGTAGTACTGAAGGGTTCCATTCGTGGGGCCCCTGCCTATTCAATGGGCAGTGTCCCTTGCAAGTCTTTTTTAGGTGCTACTCAAGTGGACAACGGGAAAGAGAGTAAGGAATAATCCAGAACCGTTAGGGTTTTTTCCTTTCTCTTTTAAAATTCCTAGTTTTAATATTACTGTTGTTTTTGTAACCACCATTGGTGGACTTTATTCTTGTAAACGGTTTGTTATGTTACTTTGATTTAAATATGGTTTCTAAACTGTGTTTGACACTTTTATCCTTAGCACTTGGTACTGGAGTGGTAGGAGTGAACCGGTCTGGTACTAAGTGTGGCGGTAATATCCCCGAAATTCACAGTTTTTTATTTTGCTTCTGCTAATCTTTTCATAAAACCAATTTTTTTAGTAGTGAATTTTGGGGGTATTACAGTCAGTATGGTGTAATCCTGCTTCTCTAAAGTATAAATTTAATTTTTGGTTTGCAGCTCAGTCTAGGCTTCCTACAAAGGATTTATTGGCAAAATTTTCTTCTTCCATTAGCTTACAATACTATTTTGTCATCATGAGGAAAGCATCAATCATCTATTGCTACATTGTCCAGTTTTAAAGCAGATTTGGGTATCTATTAGAAAGATTTTCAAAGAAAGAAGGAGTTATTGTTCATAGCCTGCATTGTTAAGAACCATGTCCTGTTCTCGAGATAGAGGAGTGGCTAAGGCACAAATAAAATGTGCTTTTTATGCTATTAGTATTTATGAGATTTGGAAAGCTAAGAATGCTTTTATTTTCTTAGGGATTAGGTGGAACTTGAAAAGGATAGTTTGTCAAATTTCCTTTGTTTTGTCCTCTATTTGTAATCACTCTAGTAGAAGTGCTAAGTTTAGTAGTTTCTTAGGTCATATAGATCAATTCTATAGACTTAGATGTAATTTTTTATAGTGATATAATATTCCTTTCTTTGAAAAAAAATTTGATGCAAAAAAAAATATCTAACGAATCATGTAAGAAAAATCAAATGGGAATAAATAAATATGCAGATATTAATCTTTACTTTAGGTGATCACAACCTCTAATTATTTAAGTGGGTAAACAAACCAGGAGGTCACTTGGAAAATCAATGTCTGAAGACCAACCACCAACCATAGGAAGATTAGATATCATACCCGAGCCATCCTAAAGGACAAAGCCCAAAGGGGATAACAAAAGTCCGAAGACCTTCCACCAACCACAGGAGGGTTAGAAATCACACCTGGGCCATCCCAATGGATATAGTCCATAGGGAATAACAAAAGTCCGAAGACCTACCACCTCTGTCATCCTGTATTTAAGTGTGCATACCCCCTAATAGGGTCCGAAGAAGTGTATAGAGTAGACAAGGAGCCTTAACCAAATATAAGTGGCAAAGAAATAAATATTCATAAGAGAAAAGAGAAAGGCTATTGCCGATCCCCAACTTCAGGAGGCCAAACCTGAAGGACCCAAAGCCCAATTTATATTTCACTTTAAGTTATGGTATTTTAATTGAGTGAAGTCGCACAATCCACCATATTAACTTCACTTTATCCACTTTTCATAATAGGTAACTTTCCCAAATTAAATAGAAATATACCCACTTGGAGTCACCACTCAATTCACTAGCTGGATTAGAATAGAATAAAATAATTATCCAACCAGCACTTCAAAAAAATAAATACATAATAGCCAAAGTTTCTTAGGGTCCAATTATACGCTAACATAAATAACAAAACTTAATTTGGTCATATGAGATACGAGCCTTGTGATATATGCATAATAAAGTATCACTTGTATAAAATCAACTTTTTATAGCCAACACTTCAAATAAATAACACAACTATAAAATTACAATATTTCCATGAAATCCATCAGGAATCCATATTTATATTAAATTCATAATCAAAATAGAATATCACCCAGGGGCTTAATTATATAAAATCATATATATTTACGTAAGGTCACATAGTCAAATAAGACTATTATATCAACAAGTGCATAAGTAAAATATGCATGAACGCACATACATATATATATCTACATATAAAGGTTAAAAGTAATGTTACTTGGAATGCGATCTGATCACAAATGCTCACTAGTCACTAGACCTATAGTTTACACCGATAATATTAACTCTGGAAGAAATATATTAAGTAAATATATTATAAACGGCTTAGATCCAACTTATCAAATTCTTACATTTACCAATATTTTAGTTTACCGCCTAATATTTATATATAAACCCCAACTCCTAAAATAACTATGTAACTATATGATTACTCAAATATATATATATATATATATATATATATATATATATATAGAAAAGTACTCACAACCGGTTTTGATTGAATAAATTGATAGAATGACCCTATATTAGAATTAATCTACTAGTAATGTTACGAACCGCTATTTTACCAACATATTTATCCCAGATCTTTGTTTGTTATATATTATAAAATTAAGAACTAATAAAAATTATTACTGTACTAATTAGTATGAAACTTAAAGTATGTATACATCTAAATTTAATTATTACCCTTTTATAGTATATTCATTATTATCATTACCACATATTAACCGAAAATATGTCGGACTATGCTAATGGATAACCAAATTTGCTTCCAAACCTTACCTGTTAATAGAGAATTATAAATGGCTTACTATGATACTTACAAGAACTTTCCATCCACTAACCATGTTATGGAACTACAAGCCTAAGTGTGCTGTAGAAATTTTCTTACATCAATTTGGATAAGTATACTATATATTGCGTATATACATATTTGATTCTGACTCATATTTTAATGTCAATAATTTATCAATCTGAAATTATTTCACGTATATTATATGTGCTCCAAGTCGAAGATGTTATAATAATAATAATAAACTAAAAGTAACATACCGTAAAAAGAATTGGAAGTCTTAACCAATGAAATCAGAACATAGGTACTAAATAGTAAGAAAAATAAGAATGTGCAGGTTACCTTCACTAATAAAATCAGAGCAATGGATGGTTACTCTATATAAAACCACTCTTTTTTTCGTTGTAATTTTTTTCTTTGTGTGCGGCTGATACACGACTTACAAGAAGCTAACCATGTATTTATAATAATGGGAGACTACTAGGGTTACGAAAGAAGTGTAACTTATCTTTAGAGAATTTTAGAAGTGGTTACTTAATTAAAAAGGCCCATTTACTAATAACCCATTAACTATATCATATAACAACATTACTTAATTAAACTCTATTAGCAACCTATTAATTACTTGCTATGTATATACGCAATAAAATACTATAATTTAAATCTTTATCATTTAACTATTATAGCTATCAGAAACTTAGTCTTATCATTCAATTAATACACACATATATAAGTTCCCTTATATATCTTATTATTGTTGCCAAATTTGCATTATTATTGTTGTTATTATTATTATTATTCAAAATTATGAGGTATTACACTAATGAAGCAGGCATATAGTCTCATGAATAAGTGGATGGAAACTTATGCACAAAGCCATCATCACTACATCTTTATTAGAACAAATACTATAAATATTGTAAGAAGCCAAAATCCTAGGGGTTAAAATTGCATAAATGGAAAGTTCAAAAAAAAATTATTGCTTGGGTTTATATACCATCAAATAGTTTGACCTTCTGGATTAAAATACACTTGAGGTATTTACTACCATATGACCTTCTCTGTTGATATTACATCAGTCTTAAGAGACTCAAAATTATTTTATCTCCTTGATAAAAGTCACATAAGATATTAATCACCATTTAATCATTTAACCTTTGGGATCTAATTATGCATAGGGTCTTTAGGACCATTAAATCATCGGGTAAATCTTCCACCTCAATTGTGTCAACATTCTTTCGTGCTTCATGAATGTGCTTGTAAATAAAATATTTTTTTAGGAGTTACATGATTTTATTGACGCTTGGCAATCACCCATATGTTTTTTATGTACCTTGGACCATTAATTTTGAGTAATGGAGTTTTGTACTATATTCTCTTATAAGACTTCGATGATAAGATATATATGTAGTGATGGGTGATGAGACTACCAATCCATCATTTTCATGCACATAGTGATGGATTTGTGGTGAGCAATGATATTGTAAATCCATCATCTTTAAATTTACATAATTGTTTTTAATGTTACCACTTTAGGTGGATTTCCATTATCGTTAGGTGATAGAGATCAACATATAGTGATGGGTGATATAGTCGCCAATCCATCACTTTTGATATTTGAAGTTATCAAATTAGATTCGTTTGAAGTCTATAAAATGTGAGACTTTTAGCTTTCTACTACCATTTGCCTCTACCCTCTATCTCATAATTAGAAGGAAATTTAATGTACATACAATAAAATTAAAATACATACTATCAATATATATTTAGAACTAATAACAATATGAGTTAGCATAATAATAATGTAAAAGGGGATAGAAAATTAAGGTTCTCTTATTTTGAGTCAATTTTAGACCATACTATATCCTCATTAAAAAATTTTAATCAATCATATTAAGTAGATGATTGATATCCTTGAAATTCTCTTGATTATAAAATATGTCACATATATGACCTTTCATATTCTCGTAAAAATTGAGATCTCACACCAAAGATAAAAAGTATAGATTAGTTTTATATGATACATAATAATCATATCCATATAAAATAGTAATCGATGAAGATAAGACACCCCCTCTTAATAAGCACACATGGGATATCATAAAAATAATTTTGCATCTCTATACTAATTGAAATCTACACCAACTACATGGTTATTGAGTTTATGGACACCTTAATGTTCCTGAATAAAATTAGCAAAGAAGTGTAAACTCTTTATGTAGAGCCTTACCCTTCTCATAACATGTAGTGGTATTGAGAAACTAAAATATAAATAATAAAAAAAAGATAAAGAGGAAAACAGGAGTTAGTCTCTTATTCATTCACAAATACGAGTTCTCTTATGTTTAAAATTCACCATACTCCATATTTATAATATTCATACTTATCACATCCATTATAGTAGAGAGTTAAAGAATATAAAAGTTAGTGAAGGTGACGAAGAGTTAAGAGGTTAGGAAATTTGTTATAAGTGATGATAATAACTAGAGACTTAAACCTTGGATTTAATATAATATATATTCATAAATTGTACATTCATAATTTATAAATAAGATATTTACAAAAAAAATATCTATTTATTTTGGGATAAGATTAATTATTATGTCACAGGTTGAGGTGGTAAGTTATTTTTACATATAAGGTATAAATGTAACAGTCCCATTTTTAGCAAAAAAAATTATTATATTAAAAGTGTGATTGTAAAAGCTAAAAAAATTAAAATGTACGGTGTTATTGCCATAATTAGCACAAGTTTGGTCTACTCTACTATTTTTTACACTAAGTCCTAAGTCTAAAACTTTACTCCTCTTAAGTTAACAAGAACTTTAAAAAGAAATACATAAAATATTACATTACAAGTTTATCACTTTTCCCATATTACACAAAAGTAACAAACAAAAGATATAATAAACCAACAAAAGAAAAGTATCAAAGGAACATAAGAGTCCAAGTAATATCCAAATCAAAAGATAAAGGAGTAAATATCGAATGATCCTAACTTTAAACCCTAAACCTTAGTTGTTTAAAGGATAACCCTCAAAGTACTATTATAAAATGAGATCACCTATTGAATAGGTAGGGAACCATGAAACAAAACCGGTATATACATTGATACTAAGTAAAGCATATGTGACATTAAACATGTAAAGGCCACATAGAGCATATAGGAAGCCAAAAAAAGAAACAACTATGATATAAACACATTAAATAATACATATAATGACTAATTATGATAACTATGTTATAACTCATACAATACCATAGGTCACAAGCTAATATGCTATCATATTTAACCATATTACAACCATCACATTATTATAAAATATAACAAGGGAATCACCAAAACCATACATAACTATATCAAAAACCACCACAACATATTTCATAAGTATAAGGGATAGTGCACTATGAAACTACAGTCCAACATACGAAGACCAATTCCATTTAAATCACTATACAAGAGTTACTTTTATTTTACTTACTTGAGGGGGCACAAGATAACCTAGAGATGAATAAAATACATTGGTCATATTGCTTCATCAAGGTAATATACTACTCTCCATCCTTATAACCTGTATACATATAAAGTACTTTTGTCATATTAGCATACTAAGGTAACACAATACACTCCATCCTTGGTCACCTAAACCTCTAGTATATATACCCTCTAAGAAGTCCCAAGAACTAATTTGAGTGGATGTAGAGCCTCAGGTAGAATGATGAGACACTAAAAAAAATACTATTAAACTAATCGAGGGGTCTCATCTCATCTCTAGGGCACTTGACCCTAAAGAGTAAACCATTCCTATATCTTAAGATCTTCCACCTTAAGTGTTAATATTTTATTTAAGTGATTGACACAACACATATGGAATACATGCTACTATTTTACACATAATCATTTTCCTTTAATTATGATCATTCAAGGCCAAGCATAATTAAAGGTGAATATCTAAGGCAAAATACACATGCCTACGTCAAACTCATAGTCACCTAATAATGTTAACCCTTAAAAAGTTCCCACATTTGTTTAGGAGACCATTTAAATATTCCCACAGATAAGGTAACCAATTTAGGACCCACATAATCAAGTAGATCATGAAAAATAGAGAAACTAGCCAACTATTTTAAGGGTATCCAGAGTACTAGTGACATGGGTTTTTCTAAAACCAAACTACTAAACCTAGAGAGTTAGCCTAGAACCACTATTTAATATTGATAGCCATCCTAAGCCCATCAAACATGCCTAACTCATACATGAGATTAGACTCCTATGGTGCAACCTATTATATAGGACCTTAGAGTTTCTTAGATTAGTTGATGACCATATGTGCTAGCCCCTTACCATGGGCACTTTGCAAGAGATCCCCTAATGACGAACCTCTCATTTATATCATCTAATGATACATTCTCTGCATCTTATTTTTTGCTTTCACCTCTCACAATTTTCCTTCTCTAACACACTTTCCCTTAAATTTATTGATAAGAAATCATGAAACAATAGCTGATAAATGAGTGGATGGGTTCATCCCTTAACTTGTTGGCTGGTATAGGTCAAAACAAAAGAATACATATTCTATCTTAACTAGTTTATTGGTGAGTCAAAATGTGTTGATTGGTGTTTATGTAGCATGGGAGGGTAGTGGCATATACTTTTTAACAATTGAAAGACCATAGGTAAAACTATCCAACTTACACTCTTGAGCTTTTGGTAATGGTTTTTACATTGATGATTTGGAGATATTGCCTATATGGAGTAGTGTAAGCTCTTCACCAAACACAAAATTCTCAAATACGTCTTCATTGAGTGAGACCTGAACATAAGATATATGAACTTGATCACTTTATTAGAAGTCCAAATGTGGTGGATGCTAAAAATTCCAATATAAGCCCCTAACACTAATGTATGATGGTGGTGGGAGTTGCAATCATAATTTCACCCCATTGTGATAATGACAACTACTTAATAAATAATTAATAGAGACTCTTTAGGTGACCTTTAATATCTTGAGATTATGTTAGTTAGGCTTGGATTACGTATTATGATTAAGTGATAAGTATGCTTATATGTAGTATATGATAGTATGGTCCTTGCTGTAAATGTAAGCATATGCACCATATACTATCTGACTAAGCTTGATCCCATATGTGGAACACGAGTCTTACCTTATATTGGTGTAGGTTTGGTTTACTTGCACTTTTTGTACTGATACTACCTTATGTTGTCACTATAATGATCTAAACTGTGTTCTCATAAGTAGAAGATGATTTGTAAGAATAGATTCTTAGCTTGGGTATATTGAGGATGATGATGTATATCTATCGTTGATCATTGTTTCGGGAGTAATAAATTTTGTAGTCAAGAGTTATGCTAATCAGATTAGATAGTTCTCTTGCCCACTGCTTTATGTTTATTTTTAAGCTTTCAATTATATAAACTCTTCAATTTGATTCCTATTATTTGTTATATGGTATAACACTGGCATATCACTTATATTATCATCTCATGTTAGTCTCCTTAGATCATTTTCTTACATGGTTTCATTTTGTCTAGCATTAAACATGACTTAAGTGAATGATACCATCTCTCTTATGTTTGATTTAGAGGTGACATGATTAATTTTAGTTTTAACACTTTTGAATTGTCTTCAAATGAAAATTTTTAGCTCCAAAATTTGGGTGGTGTTATATGTGAGGTCTATGACAAATATACACCAAAATCCTTAGGAAACAAACTTGTAACATATTCAACCCTATTTCCATGTCTTTTATTCATGCTTGCATAAATCTTATCACTTTCTCATTTTCATTTATATTTCACAGAGAACATGTTTGCAAGGGAAAAATTTGGAAAACAAAAGCCAACATACAACCCACACTACCCCGGAAAGGGGTTTTAATAATGGTTATGTTATAGTTTTAATAACGGTATTCAACCGTTATTGAACCGCCCGTTATTAAATCTTTAATAATGACTCATATCCGTCATAAAAAATATACAAAAACCCACGAATATGTGTATAAAATTCATATTTAACAACGATTTTAAAGTAAAAACCGTTGTTAAAAAAACATTTTAATAACTGTTTTTTCAGTAACCTGTTGTTAAAAATAAGGTTTCAATAACGATTTATAAGTAAAAACCATTGTACAAAACTAGGTATTAATAACGGTTAATACAAAAACCGTTGTTAAAACATAATCGAATTAGGGTTTCAGTCATTGATTATACATTTATTAAACCCTCTAATACGTATTAAATGAGCATAGTTTTAATAACGGTTCTTAAATAAAACTGAATACACTTATGCAAACCCTAAACAAAAGTATTACACATTATTAATTATTTATGAAACCGAATACATTTAATAAGAATTCATTGTTATGTAATGCTTACCTCGGAAAGAGAAGAAAGATGTGCATTGGCTTCACAACTGTCTCTGACGCTATTTACATTAGGTATGTGAAGCTCATCATGGTCGACTGAATCAGATGGCTTATACCCTTGAGATTTAATAAATGACAACTATTGCTCCATTGTTGCCATCCGTTCAAATGCCACGTTCAATTTCTGGGTGAGGATGGCGACTTGCTCATTAGTGCTACGAGAACTATGAGATCGACCACGTACACTCATTCTCATAACACCTAATCCAAGACCCCTGTGTCTTCCAGGGTGTTCTACAATTCATGTAGCCTGGGACACAATGTTATATTGGTCTACCCCCTCATCACCATTAGACGCTTGAAGTTTGTCCTGTAATGTATATAATATATGTAAATTTAGCTTATATGAATAAGCATAATATAATAGTGTTCTAAAAGAAAACTAAGTAGGATTCTAGATATCTACAAACTTACAATTTTTGTGGCTACAACATCTACATCTTCATTAATATATCCATCTCTTGTTGCTCTAGCCTTCTTCCATAATGTACCAATATTAATGGACAAGGTACATGGGTCTAAGTCTTGGTCTATGAGCTATAAATCAAAAAATATTCTTATAATGTACCAATATTATAAAATTCGTCAATACGCTGTAAATAGATAATTCACAAAATGCATACCAACTCCTCTTCAAGGCCTGCATACCCTTTGCGAGCCATATTATGCAGTATTTATTCTGCTTCACAATCTCTTTATTTTTGGCACTTTTTTCCTATGTGACAAGCCAAAACATAGTGACATGGTTATTTCAATATTATGCACAAGACTAGGATTGATACAAAAAGTTTAATTGTTATCTAACAAATACCTTAAAATCACTCATAAGACGATATGCAATAAATTGGTTCCAACTTTCTTGATCGATGAAACCGTATCGTTTGGCTGGATTCTGCCGTAGAGAACCATCCCTCTTTCTGTACATTTTCCTACGAGCTAAATATGACCTAAACGTTCTTAAACGCCCCCCACAATGTCTAAGAAGCCATTTCTTCCTACTCTCTGGCACATTAAACATTCTCTGCAAAATAAGACATATAAATGTATACCAATGTTAATGTATTAAAGTTAATAACATTTGATATACAAAAATGATTACATAAAATAGTATATTTACCATGATTTCCTGCCAAATATGCTCCTTATGACCCTTTGGAACCTGATTCCAATTATTATAGGAGATAGGAAAACAGTTACGGGTCACAAGTGAAATCTAAGTCAAGAACATGTCTGCATAAGGGCCAATGGGAAGATTGTAAGTATGCCATCCCAACTCGACCAGTTCTCCTTTATTCCTCATATCTGTGATGATTCTCATAATCGTAGGTCCTCTTTTCCCTTCTTCATCACTGTTGTCCCTATCAATATTTTTGTTAGCCATATCTCTAAAAAAAAAAAAAATAAATTATGTTAGAATGTTATGTATTGAGCATAATGTACCATTATATTATCGATACAATAAATATCCTATCATGAAGGTTGAAAAATGCATTTAAAAAAACCAAGAGGGATATTATATGTTACAATATTATTACCCTCATTGCCTTCTTTTCCTTCTTTTTTTTCCCCTTGTTTTCGGATTAGATTCAAGATCTGATACATATATTACTTCACGATGATCATCCCTGACATATATTTCCTCCTCGTTAATTTTATTGTTATCATTGTTTAATAATTGAGTTGCTTGCACAGCTGAGACACACTCTTTATTCCAATTGGCATCATTTTCATCATCACATTCATTGGCATTTCTTTTTTTCATAGATAGTACCATAGACCATCTGTTATCAGTAGGGTCAGTGACATAGAATACTTGTGTCGCTTGTGATGCTAAGATGAATGGGTCTTCTTTATGCCCTGCCCTATTAAGATCTACTAATGTGAATCCATCTTCATATCTAACCCCACAGCCATTATCAACCCATCTGCAGCCAAATATAGGGATTTTAAATACAGTATAATCTAACTCCCATATATGTTCAATCACACCATAATAATTCATAACTGCATAAGTTGGATTCTTGTCTTTTGCACTAGTAACATGCATTGCCTCAGCCACTAAAGTCACCCCACTATTCTGCATAATATTCTTCTCATCTTGTTCTTTTGTATAAAAAGTGCAACCGTTGATCACATAATTGGTATATTAAAAAACTTCATAACAAGGTTTCTGAGATAACCAATGTAGGGTTTTAGAAATTAAAGTTGGGGAATGTCCGATGAGTGGAATGATGCGATCTCTTATCCAATCAATAAAGGAAAGATTATGTTTATCGATAATCCATTTCTTAGTCTTTGATGGATTTTCAATCTGTAAAGAAGTCATATGCTCTTCAATGTACGACTGAACATCATCACTGTTGTGTAATACATATAGATGTGCTGCACAGAACATGTTAGGGTCTACACGCCCAAACTGTTTGCCTCTAATACCCTGTCATTCAAAGTTGCCTGCATGTCGAGACTTAGGAATACTAAGAGCTTCAGCATTTGACAGATACTTTGTACAAAACTCAATTGCCTCTTCCAAAAGGTAACTCTTAACAATACATCCTTTTGGCCGATATCGATTCTTCACATAACCTTTTATCAACTTCATAAATCGTTCAAAGGGGTACATCCAATGCCCATGAACAGGTCCTAACATCTTTATCTCATAAACTAAATGAACAGTTAGATGCACCATAATGTCAAAGAATGACGGTGGAAAATACATTTCAAGTTGGCACAAAGTAATCACAATCCATCCCTTTTTGCAAGGCATCCAAACTATCAAGATGTATAACTTTAGAGCAGACTGCTTTAAAAAACCAACAAAGCCCCGTGATAGTAATTCGAACACGTTTTGACAAAATTCCACGTATAGCTATTGGCAACAAGTGCTGCATCAAGATATGACAATCATGAGACTTCATGTTAATTAATTTCAAATCTTTCATCGACATGAGCCTTCTGACATTTGAAGAATACCCTTCCGGAACCTTGACACTGTGAAATAATTCACAAAATGAAATTTTCTCTTTTCTGGAAAGAGTATGACACGCCGGTGGTAAATATATTCTTCTTACGTTGTCTCGCGGTGTTAGTTCCCATCTAATACCCATTTCTTCCATATCCATTCGAGCATTTATGCCATCTTTAACCTTGCGTGGAACATTAATTAATGTACCAACAAGACTGTCACATATATTTTTCTCAATATGCACCACATCAAGGGCATGTCTCATGTAGAAAGATTCCCAATAAGGAAGGTGGAAGAATATTGACATCTTCTTCCACCCAAATAATGGAGGCTTATCTTTATTCTTCTTCCCAAACTTGACACTCAAATGTTTCATCTTCAGCCACACTTGTCGACCCATTAACCGGATTGGTGCCTGCCCTTCTTCTCGGAATCCATTGAACGCTTTTCTTTGCCTACGATAATGATGATTCTTTGGTAAAAACCTATGATGCCCAAGGAACACAGTCTTTCGGCCATGTGTTAGCTGAACAAATGAAGTATTCTCCTCAAATATCGGACATGCATAATGGCCTTTCACACTATAACCTGACAAGTTGCCATACGCCGGAAAATCATTTATAGTATAGAATAACATTGCTCTCAAAGTGAAATTTTCTTCACTATATGCATCAAATACTTCAATGCCCATATCCCATAAGAACTTCAAATCATCAATCAAAGGTGCCAAATAAACATCAATATCATTCCTAGGTTGGTTTGACCCAGAAATGAGTAAAGACAACATCATGTACTTGCGTTTCATATAGAGCCACGAAGGTAAATTGTATATAACTAAAATCACCGGCCATAAACTGTAGGTGCCTTGATTGTGCAGATTCATTCCATCCGCAGAAAGCGCAAGGCGCACATTTCTTGCTTCTTTATTGAATTCAGGAAACAACCCATCAATCGTCATCCATTGTGGAGAGTCAGATGGATGTCTAAGAAGCCCGCCATCTATCTTGTCATCAGCATTCCATCTTAGGTTCTTGGCATCTTCAAAATCATTAAACATCTGCCTTAATCTTGGTATTATAGGAAAATACCATAACACCGTAGCGGGCACCTTTTATTCTTGTATCGTGGTGCTTTGCATTCAAGATTAGGACAACTATCCAAAGATGCATTGTCATTGTGATATAAAATACAATCATTAGGGCATGCATGTATCTTTTCATAACGCATACCCATAGAGGATAGAATCTTCTTCGCTTCATAGGTACGATCGGGTAGAACGTTGTCATTAGGAAGCATATCCTTCACAAGTAACAATAATTCTATGAAACTCTTATCAATCCATCTGTTACATGCTTTTAAGTTGTACAGCCTTAAAGTAGCAGATAATTGCGTAGACTTCTTACAATCACCGTAGTCATCTCCTCTAATGAATGTCCCTCATAGTTATCAAATGATGATCTACTACTATCCCTCATAACATCGTCATTATCATATTTAGACTCTTTTTCCCCATGCCATATCCAACAAGTGTAACTTGTATCAATTCCATACGCAAACAAATGATCTCTCAAATCATTAGTATAAATCCTATATGCATGATGATTATTATTATTAGTAGTAGTAGTAGTATTATACACAATTATTCATCTCTATTTAATTTTTCACTTTTATATTTAGTATAATAAACGATAAACCCTAACCCTAACCCTAACCCTAATCCTCCCCCTCCCCTAACCCTAACCCTAACACTAACCCTCCCCCTAACCCTAACTATAATTAACCCTAATAAATTATAATAAAAACTAACACTAAACCTCATAAGATAATGATCCTAAACCTAGCTAACCCTTCCCCTAACCCCAACCCCAACCCTAACCCTAACCACAATTATTTTAGATTATAAATACACATCTTATATATAAATAAATTATAAATTTATAAATATAATAGAACACATATAAACACACATTTTACGGAATATAAATACACGTCTTACAAAATATATATTAAAAATAGCATATAAGTACACATCTGCATAATAATGTGAGTGTAAAAAGAATATATATATACACCTTTTATACTTAGAACGTACATATCTTATGATAATAATATATATTTTAGGCTTGTGGATTCTCTTAAAATAATAATACATATTTTTATAAAATAAATTATAAATACATTTATAATATATATATATATATATATATATATATATATGTAAAGGTCTTGGCCAAAATCTTTATTTGTTAATATATAATAGTAATGCAACAAATTCAAAAAAGGACAGCAAAATTTTTCACCAACACATTCAATAACAGATTTTCAAACAACAAACCGCAATTTTGCAATAACAAACAAACACAACCCTGTAGCAACATGCATGCATTTATATATATATATATATACATATCAGTAGAGACAAAGCTACGAGGGAAGAACAAACACATACTTAAAGGGAGCGACGGTGTGCAAGAAACCGGCAGCGAGCAAGTTGAGAGCGGCAACGACATGGCGGACGATGAAGGTACAAGTGCTGGCTATGTTTGCAAGAATGACACCACGCACATGGAAAGCCAACAATGGCAGAGGGGTGGTGGAGAGATGGCAGTACGAGGGTTTCCCTTAATTCAGAGGAGTCGGAGCGGTGGTGCAAGGGTTTGCAAGAGAAGGAGAGTACAAGAGGGAAGCCGTAGAGTCTAAAATTTTTGGCACGAAATAGAACTTAATTAAATAAAAGGGGGGTTTTAATAACGGTTCTTACAAGAACCGTTATTAAAACGTTGAAACTTTTGACGATGGTTCTTGTTTGAACCATTATTAAAATCAGTTTTAATAACGGTTTTACATGAATCATTATTAAAATTTCCGTGTAAATTTTAACTTTCCACTTTTATTAACTGTTGTTAACTATAACCGTTATTAAAACTATCCTGCGCATTAATTTTCACACATTTGATGACGGTTTTCGAACCACCGTTATTAATGTCCCGTTATTATTTCCTATTTTCATAGTAGTGCCACATGTTCAACCACTCCACTCAAAGTTAAAAATGAGTTACCTTAAGCCAAGCTAATAAAATCACATGATAAAGAGAAGCCTCCTAGATTGAGACCTCAAATCCTTGAATAAATTTAAAATAAGCAGATTAAAAATCATGAAAACCTTCTCAAAACCATATATATTTGAAATACATCTTAAAACTCAAGAAAAATTAGAGAAAGCAATATTTTACACCATACTAATAAATTGAGAAAGAGAGGATTGAGTCTTTAACTAAATCTAACTCCCTTTTCTTTAAGAAAAATAAAAGTGGGCTAATGAGAATTGGAAGAAGATAACATATCAAAAATGTGATTCTTAAGAAAATAGAATAAAGTATGTGAAGGTAATAATGGAAAAGGTTGAGTTTGGTGGTTGAGGAAAAATAGATAAAAGATAGGCTTTGCCTATGTCTTAAGGTAGAATATTGGTGAGAAAGGAAAGGTAAATAGCTATATAATTCCATCCCTAGCTTAAATTTGGATTAATATGGGCATATTTTTAAAGGGAAACATAGTTGACTATGTTTTTAAGTAAAGTTAGTTAAGAAAGGGAAGTTTTAGGAGCAAACACTTAAGAATTGACCTTCATAATTATGAAATCGATTATTATTCATTTGGAAAGTATGTCTCACAAATTTAAAGACAAATGGATGGTTACATTGCTAGAAATGTACAAAACAAGCAACTAAGTGTCTACGTGCATATACATGGGGAGATTATTTACAACATTGGATGAGCACTATTATTAATTTAGCTAATTAATTAATTAAGTAGCAAGGTTGGATATTAGATAAAGTATAAAGTTAACATAAAGTTGCATAAAGTTAGCATAAAGTAGCATAATATCTTTTAGCTAGGAATCTTTTGAATTATGCTTTTTAGCTAAGTGGTAAACTGGCTACATACAGCCATGGAAGTCACAATTATAATTATGAACAATGATGTTGAAGATCAATATTGAAGTTGAATGCCAAGTTTAATTCTGTGTGATTTCAATTCAAGTTAATCAAATTTGTGAGAAGTGAAAGTCTTAATCTCTTTGTCTGTATGAATTCTTTTTCTTCTCTCCACAATCCATATTTTTCTAGCCATCATTATCATCCAAACCTCACTCTAATTTGAAGCTAAGTAATGCCCTAATTCGGTTTCCACATTCAAAACCCTAAACCACCATTCGAAACCCTAAACCATTCATCCAAACCAAACAAAACCTTAACCCCCTCATTTGAGTTAAACCCTAAACCTAGCCCTAAACCATGACATCATCCTCCATCCAAAACCAAAATTTTGTAGCTCATCATCATCAACATACCATTTTCGAATGTGTATCCTAATTATCACAACTCTTTCGAACTATCACTATTAGATAACCATCACCATCGATTCATACTTATTTTATTTGAATCATCACCACCATATTTCCATCCTATTTAAATACTTTAAACCCTAATACACCATCACCAAATCATCTTCTTATTAATATCAACACCACTGAGCCATGATCTCATCAATTTGAGAATCCCATCATCCCGTACACATCAGGAGTGGCATAGATTGGTGACACTAGAGGATCCATATGGATTTAATGATTAGCTATTCATGCAATTTACTTAGGTGTATTATATTGAGCCTATATATATTGTTAATCAGTGATGTTTGTGGTGGTGTTGCTTGAAGTGGTGCAACATGAGTTTAGGGTGGCGTAGTGTCAAAGTGTGATGTTACTAGGGTGGTACTGGTATGGGGGTTTGATGTAGCTTCGAGGGTGTTAGCATTGAAGGTTGATGAAACTAGGCTAAGGTAAATGAAATGTGAATTTTTGCATGAGGTTGTAGCCTAGATGATGAAGGGTTTATGTGAGGTGTTGACACTACCCAATGTGAGTTGCATGATTTGTTGATGTAGGTAAGAGTGAATTTATGTGGGGTTGTATATTTTATGCAAACCTTCATAGGATTAAAATGGTACAAGAAAGTGGAATGAAGCATAGTGATGAAATGAAAATAGGTGGGTCAAGGAAGAAGTTAGGTGAAGAAAAAAATGAGGCAATAATGCGAATGGTGATGAATGACAGAGAGGTAGAGGAATAAGGGTGAGGCATAATTGAGGGAAATGGTTGGGGAAAAATTTCATTGAATCATATACCATGAGTTGAGAGAGTTGATGGGGGTGATAATGAAGGTAAGATAGGTATGTTTAGGGTATAAAATTAGCAAAGGGAACTTTTTTGGGAGAATTGGTAATCAATAAGGGATAAGGGGAAGAAGAAGGAGGAGGAGAGGACATGGGGAAGAAGAATAAGGAGGAGGGGATTGTAACACCCCAAAAATTCACAGTTAAAATTTTTCGTTTGTTAAGGAAAATCATACACTAAATAGGAGGTGCTATTGCCGTGATTAGTACAATTCTGGCCCCTAACTAGCCTCGTACTAACCACAAGGGTAAAAGAAAAGAATGAACAGTAATAGGAGATGATTAAAACATAAAGGTGTTTAACAATGAATAAAAAAATCCCAAAGTGCACAAAATTCAAAGTTAATACATAGTGAAATGAAATACAAGATAACATCCCATTAATGGAGAATGAAAATAGGAAACATAAAGATAAAGTAGTCCAGAGACCACTTTCTCTAGCTCTAAACCTAGGACATCGAAACATCACTCTATCCTAATCAGTTCATCGTAAGTAGTAGAGTCCTGTAGGGCCTCATAGACTACCTACACAGACTTAGGAGGGGTCACTACTTGTGAGAATGAGCAGCACTCATGATAAGGGTGATCAACACACTATGTACTGAGTAAAGTAATGATATAGCTAAAATAGGGCACAATAACATAAAATACAGATATCATGCAAGTAGTACATTTTATTAGATTAATTACCCCTATCGAAGTTTAAGCCATTAGTACCATCATTAGACATTTCTTAAATTATATCCATGTGAGTACAAAAACCCTACTATTATGACCCGTGGAACAGGAATAAATACTCTAGGGAAGAACACACCTAACCATTATTATAACCGGTGGATTGGTAAACATGTACATCTCTAAGGCAAAAAGTTGCCAGTCACTATTATGACTGGTAGCTATCCTATGTTTTGTCCCAACCCATGTGGTGTTCCACTATAAGTAATTAGTATCTTTTCCATAAATTATTATCATCCAAGGATTTAAATTATTGAGCTTGGGACCCCCGTTATTATAACTGGTAGATCGAGAATACTACTCCAGCGTAAAATGCACTTGGTCACTATTATAACTGGTGGACCGGTAACATATACAAATCAAGGGCAGAATGCTCCTGGATAATATTATAATCGGTGGATCGGTAAATGTCCTAAGTATGGGCCTAGTTCAATGATCTTCCACTTTAAGTGTTTAGCATTTTATTCATGTCTTATTCACCAAGAAACACCCCTCTAGACATGCACATCCCAATGGACACTCCCGACTTATTTCCACTCTACCAACGTGGACTCCGTAAAATATCCTATCTCTTAAATTGGGACATCTACATCCTCCAAGACTCTAGGACCCCCATACACTTTCCACCATCCTCATAAAGAACTTAGAAACCTCACATATATGGGTCCCCATTTCTCCAACTATACTCACCATCGCCGACTAGGGTTTCCATTGAAACCCTAATCTAGCTTATGTGGCCCTTCCCTCTCCTCTTGTTACTCAGCCCACATCTCCCTTGATTCTTACACCATCACCATACTCACCCCAAATCCAACCTCAAAGCCTAACTCCTTAACTCCCTCATGTGATAATGATACCCTAGTTGGTAACCCCTGAAAACCCTAATATTTTCCCTCTTTCATTCATACCCTCCTCTCGTACACAACTATAACCTCCATTTAACTTGATTCACACCCTACATGTTGCACACCACTCATCATAACACCGATGCTCAACAAACTTCCTTAACCTTCCCCACAATACCCCTATCCTTAGGGTTTTTCCCTCGAAACTCTAGTTTATGCTCCCATGTACCTTTCCATCAACCTACATGCTAAATATTCCCCAAGTATACAAACCACCCAAAACACACTTTCCTCCCCATGGTTAACCTTCAAACAAGATTTCCCTAGGAAAATCTTTCCCTCATGTAAAGCACACACCCCCATGTACAACTCACACTTTCCATGCAAGATTTTACCCTAACCCCTCATTTTATTATTTCTCCTTTTATTTTCTATACTATGTTTCATGAGAAACTTAGGACATCCTCCACATATCACCTCACTCATTCCACACTCCTTTTTTCTTTAGTCTCCCATATCCACTCAAGTCTCTTCTAAGGCATCTAGGTATACATACATTAATATTCAACCATACATAAGAACATGTCCATCCATAGCAAGTCATAACCACATATACAACACATAATGACATTTATGCTCACCATACCTTAGCTTCTTACAAGACAAGCTGCACCAAACACATACTTAGTTCATATACACATATATTTATACATAGCATACCACCCATACACGCAAGATTCATAACACGACCTGAAATCTTAACTATATCTTTACCTAGTTTGGCTCTGAGCTTGAGGCAAGAATCCTATGCCTCCTCACATGGAGATGTTTGTTTGAGACCTATAAAGAGAGTATCAACTAGGTCATTTCACCTCCTTTCTACTTTTTTTTCCTTTTTCCTTATTTTCTTAACAACAACAACAACAACAAAAACAATAATAATAATAATAATAATAATGTTAATAATAATAAGTTATTAAAATAAAATACACTAAGAAAGTAAGAGTGAGAAGGGTATGACCAGAAAGGATAGCAGGTGAGGGGTAACAGTGATAGCGCGACAGTGATGGTGGAGGATATGCAAAAAGGGATTTTGGGGCTGGAAAAAGAGAGAGAAGGTAAGGTTTCTTGGGTGTTGGGGTTCCCTAGTTCAGGTGGTCTATAGTAGTGGTGGTGACCTCACGACGGCGGCGCAGTGGTGGGAGCGACGACACTTAAGAGGAAGAGAAAGGGAAAGGGAAGGAAGGAGATGGGAGAATGAGAGAAGTGGAGATTTTGTATGGTAGGGTTTCTTCTGTGTTGGAAGGGAGGTAGGGAGGGTAGTGATAGTAGCGGTGGTGGTGGTGTAGGGTGACAGTGGCGGTGGAGGAAGGTGTAAAAGGGCAGCTTAAGTTTCCCACTCTGCACAGGTGGGGAGAGAAGAGGAAGGAAGGGAAGTGGAGTGGCTCATTGGGTGTAGGGTGATGTAGGGAAGAGAAAGGGAGGGAGTGGTGATGTTGGTGGCGGTATCTGTTTGGGCGGGGAGAGTAAGGGGGCAAGGGAGAGGATTGGTAGAAAAAGAGGGAAGATGAGTGAGTAGGGATGGATTTTTATAGTTTTAGGGGATGGAGAAAGTGTATAAGAAAGGGAAGAAGACAAAAAGAGGGGGTCGATGGCTGTCGGCCGGCATCCAAGCCGGGGCAACTATGCAAGGGGAGATGTTAGGGGGTTAGTTTCGTGGGGTTAGGGAGTGCAGGTTAGGGGGACCATACAGGGACATGCCTATTGCATGCTTGTAGGACCAAAAGGGGAAAGGAGGAGGGAGAGAGAGGTGGAGAGGGCTACGATGGTAGAAAAGAACAGGGTTGCACTGTTCAAAGGAAGAAGAAGACAAGGGCAGAAGGGGAGATAAGGGAAAAAGTGAGGGAGAGAAAGGGAAAAGAGGCAGGTACACATGCACTTGGCCCGGTTTAGGGGGAGAAAGGAAAAGAGAGATTGAGCAAAGGAAGGAGAAAAGAAAGAAAAGAGGGAGGAGGGTACTAGGTTACCACTGGGTGCAATCAAGTCGGTTGAAGTAAGAGAGAAAAGAAGAAAAAACAAAGAAAATGAAGAAAGAAGAAAGAAAGGAAAGAAAAAGAAGGAAAAAAAACAAGGAAAATGGGGTTCTATGGTGTTTTGGATTTTTGGAGAGTTTTAGGGATAATAAAAATTAATAATAATAATAATAATAATAATAATAATAATAATTTATTAATTTAAAAATATTTATCACTTATCTTAGGTTAGTTAATTAATTTAGTCTCCACTAATTATGTTCCTGCATTATTTTCTTTCATTATTACCTTATTTAATATTTTTATTATTTTATTAAAAATATGGTACATATATTTAAATCTTATTCAATAATTCCTTATTTTATTCTTAAATCCTAAAATAAAGGTTTAGGTTATTATAGGGTTCAGGAAGAAGAAGAAGAAAAAAAAATGGAGTAGAAAAGGGAAAATTAAAGGGAAAGAAAACAAGTTTAAGTTTATAATTTGAATTAGTTGGGTTAACATTTAGATTAGAAAATTAGAATAAAATTAATAACCAGGTATAAAGTTTACGATCAAGTTTAGATTTAGAATTGAGAAATTAGAGTAAGTTAAAAATATTAATTTTTTGAGATTAAAATTTGGTTAAGATAGTAGTTACTCAGGATTAAAGTTAGCTAAATTTTAGTACAACAACAACATAACTCAACATCAACCACAAAAGATTTATTGGGCATCGGTGTTCTAAGGGGCTTTTATCGCTTTATCTCTCTTTCCCTTTTATTGGCATGCTTCCAACCTCTATTTATTATGAATTCCATCTATAAATTCTTCAAGCCTTATTTTAGTTTTTCCTATATTTTTTACTTCATTACATTTTGTGTTTTTGTTTTACAATGGATTTTATTATTTTCAAGCCTTCATGTAATTTTTTCTTGCATTTTAGCTTAATTTTGTGTAGTGATTTTTAGTTTTTTTTTTCCTAGGTTCTAATCAATGAGGGAGTACAATTTGGTTAGTGGCATTGTGTGTTTATATCTTTTCTTTTGGAGAAAGTGGGTATTTAATTGAGCCTACATATATTATTAGTTAGTTGCTAAACATTTTAGTTGAAGTTGTTTTATTTATGTTTTATTTTGTGACAAATAAAGTTGATTGATTTATGTTGTCATATTGTGATTGTTGGGATGTTAATATGCTAAGCTGAAGTTGCTTGATTTATGTTGTCATACTGTGATTGTTCAAATGTTAATTTTCTAAGATAAAGTTATTAATTGAGTGTATACAGTATTAATATCTAATATCATATTAATTGGTTAATTCATCACTCAAAATTATTTCTTGGTGTGTTACTTCATGATAGATTTGTAAACTTGCAAATTTGTAATTAGTCACCAAATGTAGAGATAAAGATGAAGAAGACCCTCACACGCATAAAAACAACACTTCTATATTCACTAATGTGGGTAGTATATATGGATTTAATTATTAGTTATTTATGCAAATTTAGTACATTGTGTTATGTATGAATTAAATTTTATCATGTTTTAATGAATATGTATTGAACTTATGTTGACATATGTGATTTTAGGATTTAATATAAATGTGTTGTGGTGCTTATAAATATCTTTGTAATCCTTTTTTTATTTACTTAAAAATTTTCGTGTAAGTGCTATATCTAAGTGATTTTTTTCTAATTCTCATGTTTTTGCCTTCTTTTTCCTTTAGAAAATGACATCAAATAAGGAATGTATTGGCTTTGTTGATGATCATTTTCATGATCCAGCATATTGGATTAGGGTTAAAGAATTTCTAAACTATGCATTTTAGATAGTTAGTGGGAATATTATTAGATGAGAGTGTGTTAAGTGTGTTAACACTAATTCTTTAACTCATGATATAGTGAAATAACACTTGATAACCTTTAATATTATAAGAGGTTGTGTTGTATAGTTTCATTATAGTAAAGAGGGACATGAGGAGCATTCTAATATCGATGTGGATCCTCAAAATAATGAGAAATTAGATGAATATGATGACAATGATAATAATATAGCATAACTTTTAGAATATATGTATCCTCATTATTGTATTCTCAAGCTAAAATTGGGTAACATTAGCTCTTTAACTATAATGATATAGAGGAGGAACCCAACGTTAAAGTGAAAAAAATTCTTATAATGTTGACCGACTTCCAACAACCTCCTTATGAGGGTTCTAGGGGTTCTAAATTGTCAACTTAATTTAATCTCTTCATGTGAAGAGTATTAGAAAATGGAGTAATCATTCTATCACAATATTCCTAAAATTGTTGAAAGAAGAGTTACTACCAAAGGATGGAACATTGCCTAACTCTTATTATATGAAAAAAAAAAAGATAATTTAAAGTCTTGGCTTTTTATAAGAGAAGATTGACACATGTGTGAATGATTGTATACTATTTGCCTTCTTTGAAATTATTGTCATTCAATTTCATTTCCTATTTATTGATTTTATATCCAAATGGTCCTGTTGATGATATTGATGTTTATTACAACCTTTATTGTATGAATTAAAGAAGTTATGGAATAATGATGCCTAATTATATGATGCATCAAAGCATCCAAATTTCAATCTTTGTGCATTACTTAAGAAAACCACCAATGATTTCCCATTATATGGATAAAGGAAGAAAGGATTTTTTTTCCCTTATATGTAATAAGGAAACGTTATCTTTGAGATTAATTAATGGCAGAAAGGAATGTTTCATGGGTTATTGAATAATCATAGATGGAGAAGGGAATATCTTTTATCTGATGGGACTATAGAAAAGGACATACCTCTAGAGATATTATAGGCCATTACAAAGGTAAGAACAAAATTTTAGAAGATTCTAAGGTGAAGGATGATATACTTAAAAGAAAAGTTGAAGAGTTTGAGAAAAGTAATCAAGAAAATCAAGTACTAAGAGAAAGAATGGGCAAATGGGAACTTGCTATGGAGAAATTTTAAAATGTGCATGATTTCAATACCTCATGCAAACATAAGAGAATGTGGATGATGATGTATATGTCATGTTTCCTATTCCATCTATATTAGAAAGTGCAAGGTATCCTTAATGATAAGGTTAGTTGAAATTGTTTAGTGTTTTAATCATTATAAGTATGATGGCATTGTGTAATATAGCTGCATAGTAGTAACTTACCATTCACACAAACCTAGCTCCCAATTGATTTTAATTTCTATTTGAATGTAAGATATCACAACATTTGAAATCAAATCAAATACTTCAACCACTCTTAAATGTCAGTAGATCATAAAGCAAACCCTGTAACATATTGATGCCATATTTGCAGCAATACCCTTTTTATAAATCACAATTAGTAGAAATAAAAAGAAAAAATTATTAAAGATAATTAAGTTAAGGCTAAACATGTTATTAAAATTCCTCTATTATCAACATCAAAATCAAATCCCTAGATTCCATCTTTTTCTCTCTCTTTCCAAATTATAAACTACTTGTCATATCCACATGCATGTAGTATTATTTCTTTTCTATGTTTTGATTGTGTAAGATTTAATCTTTCACATTTATAAAAGGCTCCATTACCCACAATTGCATAAAGATATTCTTTTAATGCTATTACATGTAAAGGTGTTAGATGTAAATTTAGAGTTTAGTCATCCATTTCAAATTACCTTTCAAAGTAGTATTAAATACTATTTGGCAACAAAGAGGAATGAGCTACATGATATGATATGGTAAAAGAAGCTGTTAGATCATAGGACTACTGTTACTACCAATTATTTTAGATACCATAGATGGTATGTTTTAGATACACCAAAGAAACTTATAGTGAGTACTTTCATCATATATATATATATATATATAGCAAACATCATCAAACACCCATATGCATTAAACCTAACATATAAGAGTTATTATGGGATAAATATTGAGTATAACAAATAAGTTCCTAAGGAATATCATAAAACATACCTAGATCCCTAAAAATAATAACTAACTTAATTAGCTTCATGAGTTATATAAGTCACGTCAGCTAACACTCCTCGACTCTAAAGATGCACTTCTACTTCTTTTTGTGCCTTTCTTGGAGGTTAAAACTTTATGTTGAAGTGTTTAGCTTTTCCATGAAAAATTGGATTATCAATAATGAAGATATTGGAGCTTCTATAGTGTTTTTGAGCATGTTCACCATGTGTTCATGATGTGATCTATCATAGGTTAGCTTAAGGTTATATGTTGCATTGTAGGTTAGATGATTAAAAACTCTAAGCTTAGACTTTGGTAAACTTTAGCATCTCTAAACTCATATAGTTTCATCCCTGCTAATTTTAACCATATAATTATGCCCCCAAAATGTATATTGCATCTATCGAAACCTATATGTTAACCATAATACACATATGATCATCTTTTTTTTAATTATTTAATAAAAGTGCAAAGAATATAAACCTTTTGTGTGCTTAACTAAGGTAATTCCTTTAAAGTTGTCCTTCATATTAACAGTTTTGTTTATTAGATTGTTTCAACTCTAATGGTTATGTTTATGGTAAAAAGGTGAGGTTCTTCGTAAAATTATTTGATTTTGATGCAAAATTATATATTCTATTTTTTTAGCATGATATATTTCCTTTTGTTTGATGTGATATGCCCTTGATTCTTAGATACATATGTTAATAATTAGTCTATATGTATTTTTCATTGTAGATCTAGTTCATTTTGCAAATTACCCACATATATAATATTTGATGAATAGAATGCTATGTGGAAGATCATCAACTATAATATTCTACAAAAACAATCTCTTCCTATGGCCTCAAGTCTGGAAAAAATCTTAAAAGTTTTGATTGATTTGAAGGTTGATGAAGGATATGTCGAAAATGATTTTGTCGAAAATACTCTTAGAGGGTGGCAAAGATCTAACCTAAGATCTTTAACCTTCTAAAGTTAAATATTCTATTTCTCAATAGAATGCACTCTACTACTCTCCAGATATCTCAAGTGAAGAAGAAAAATAGAAGAAGAAGAAGAAACACACATGAACTTGGTGTAGTTCTCTCTTTCAAAAGTTATTTCATTATGCATATGATTCATTCATTCTCTAAAGAGATAAAAAGCATGCACAAGGTATATATATACATGCACACATACAACCCCTTGCATTAATAAGCCCATAAATTCAGTCTTATTATTGAAATAAACTCCTAAGGCACAACACAAGTATATATAAAAGAGTTACAATGATATTTTACAATAATTACAAAGAATACAACAAAATAATAAAGCTACACAACCCTAATTATGTAATACACAGATTTAACATATGTAATCCAACTTTGTGTCTTGTAACCTTATTCTTCCATGTACTTTGTAATTATTGTAATGATATTGTCTTATACATCAAAGATCTTCAATATCTTGAACTTCTTGCAAACATATATAATACCTACAAGCATTACTTAGAAAAACATTAGAAGCACAAGACTTTTCAAGCGCAACAAGTTCTATCTCCAAGTATGCTAATTTTTCTTATTTTTCATAACTTGAAGAATAAGATTAAGACTAAGCTAGAGATTCTCCCACATCATTATCCCCTTGTAAATAAGAATTTTTTCTCAAATTAGCATCACTATAGTAAGGAGATAAGTCACCAATGTTGAAAATTCTAGATAATCCTCTGTAATATTCAGGCAATTCAAGTTCATATACATTATTTCCAAATTTTCTTAAGATTTTGTGTGGCCCATCCTCTTTTACCATTATTTTATTCTTTATTAGGTTTGGAAATGTTTCTTTTATCTTATTCAACCATACCAAAACTCTTGGTTTAAACTCTTGTTGAATTATGTTTTTATTTACATGAGCTTGGTATTTAGAATTATGTTTTTTAATGTTGTCTTTAATTTGTTGATGATGTTTTATAAAGAATTTGATTCTTTCCTTGGAATCATAATATTTAATATCTCTTCTTTTAAATGACAACATATCAATGGGTAAATAAGGATTAACTCAATATACAACCTCAAAAGGACTCGAATGAATTGTATTAGAAGGACTCCTATTATATGTAAATCCAGCATGTGCAAGCTTTATATCCCAATCCTTAGTATTCTTGTTCACTAATCCTTATAGCAAAGTTAGTATAGTTCTATTATTCATCTCGGTTTGACCATCTATTTGGGGATAATAAGAAGTACCAAGCAAAAATATAGTAACTAACATATGCCAAAGTATCTTCCAAAAGTAGCTCAAGAATTGAATATCTCTATCTAACACTATAATTTTGGGAACTCCATGTGTTGCATTATAAAATGTGTCATTTTCAAAATTTAATCTACTACCATAAAAATAGAATCTTTACCCATTTGTGTCCTTGGTAAATGCAAGATAAATTCCATGCTAACACTTTTCCAATGTTAATTAGGAACTAGTTAAGGAGTATACAAACCCTTATGGAAAAAAAATTTACTTTCTTTATAAGTCACGCGTCTTCCAATAATAACTTGTGCTATTTTTATCATCCATGGTTAGTAAAAGTTTTCTTTTAGTATTTATATGGTCTTATGAACTCCAAAATGACCAGCTATATCCTCCTCATATACTTTTTTAATAAGTAAATCACGTAAACTAGAAAGAGGTATACATAACTTATTAAGTTTGAAAAGATAATCATCGTGTAGTAAATAATTACTACAACTATTATTCTTTATGCACACATTATAGATGTTAAAAAAATCTTCATTCTTATCATTTAATTCATTTAGCATCTCAAAACCCAATAATTTAACATCCAACATAACTAATATCATAGATCTTCTAGACAAAGCATCTGCCACGACATTTTCTTTACCATTGAAATGTTTGATGGAAAGCATGAAGGATTGTATGAAAATAACCTATTTGGCATGCCAAGGACTAATCTTCTTTTCCCATGCAAATATTTCAAACTCTCATTATCCGGATGCAATAAAAAAATGGCTTAGGTCTTAAGTAATGCCTCTATGTTTCTAGACTTCATATGATGGCATAGAAATATTTATCATATGTTGAATAGTTTAGTCTCACTCCATTTAATTTCTCACTAAAAACTACAATAGCTCATTTTACTTGTGAGAGTATACCTTTTATCCCTATCCTACTTGCATCACATGTAGCTCAAAATAATTTATCAAAGTATATTACGTAGCTTATTTTTCTGAAGTTTGGAAGGCTTTAATTGTATCCTCACTCTAATTAAATTCACTCTCCTACATAATTTGTGTCATTGGTGCGGCAATAGTAGAAAAATCATTAATGAATCATCTATAGAAACTTGCCAAACCATGAAAACTTCTCACCTCATGAATATCCTTAGGTATCGACCAATCTTTAATAGCCTCAATATTTTTGAGATACTCTTTAATATCTTCACTACTCACAATATATCCAAGGAAAACTATATTCAAAAGCATAAAATCACATTTCTCCATTTTTCCATAGAGTTTAGTCTCCCTCAACTTATCAAATAACATTCTTAAATGAATAACATGATCATGTTCAATTCCACTATATACAAGTATATCATCTAAGTATACCACAATAAAAATTCTAAGAAAAGGTTGAAGAAATTCATTCATTTTTCTCATAAATGAACTTGATGCATTACATAAACCAAAAGGTATGACAGTCCACTCATAAAGACCATATTTTATTTTGAATGTAGTTTTCTATTCATCCCCTTCTCTTATTCTCATTTGAAGATATCCTCTTCTTAGATCAATATTAGAGAATACTCGCACTCCACATAAATCATCTAACATGTCATCCAATATTGGCATAGGAAATTGATATTTAATAGTTATATTGTTAATAACTCTTGAGTTAATACACATGTGCTAGGTACTATCCTTTTTAAGGAAAAGTAATACAGGTACGTAACAAGGACTCGTGATTTCCTTCACATACCCTTTTCCTTCGAGCTCTTGTATTAATTTTTCTAACTCCTTATCCTTTTTTAGATTACATCAATATGTAGGCCTATTAGGTAAGGACACACTAGGAATTAAATCTTTAGCTTGTTATATTCCTCTCCTAGGTGGCAATCTAGGTGGTAATTCATTAAGAAAAACATCGTGATACTCATCAAGGAGTTTATCTAATTATGGATTATCATTATTTCTATCCCCTTGTAGGGACTCCTTAATTATCATAGCATAGCAACTTCCTTCTACTTGAATGCATTTGACTATAGCCTTTTCATGTAAGAATAAACTCTTTTTATTCTCGACTATGCTCTCATTATCACATTTATTATGATTCTTCTTATCCTTCTCAACTAGATATTTATTAGTAATACCATGATGAATAGCATTTCTATCATATTTCTATGGTTTAACTAATAAGAGAATAAGGCTTTGGTTGTGGTGTAGTTTTCAGCCCCAAATCCTTCAACATCCTCTAATTGGCTATATTCGTACAAGATCCACTATCAATGATAATACAACAAACCATATCTCCTACTCTTACTTTTATTTTAAATATCTTCTCCCTTTGAGTAGGTTGCTCACCAGATTGGACTTGCAGTACTATTTTCAAGACATAACAAGGACTCTCTTCTTAGTCTAATTCACTATAAACTTCCTCAAAATGCTAAAATTTAGGATCTTCTTCACATGTCTCCATAACTTCAATTTATTGTGTAGATAATACCTTTTGATTGGGACCTTCGTGAGCAAGGTATCCAAACCCTTGACATTTAAAACATTACCTGGTAGAGACTTCTTTTAATTTATTTTTTCCTTTCTCCTCTCTGGTAATTCCTTATTTTTTTATCAAGATCTGTAGAATTTAAAGTACTCACTCCAAAGTTTTTAGCTTAAGTACTTGAGTAGTATTTTGTAGATGGAGTAATTTGTTTAGCATGAGGCTTAATGGATTTTTTTTTTTCAAATCTTAGGGATATTTTAATCTTATCATCTAATGAATTATGTAGGAAAGTCTAAACTTTGTCTCAAAATATCATGCTAAGGCTACCAAAAAATCTAGCACATATTTGTTCCTTCCTTTTATTGATATCATATACAAGTGCCAACCTTTTAAACTCCTTATCATATTCTTTGACACTTAGTAATCCTTACCTAAGAGTATTCAATTTAGTACAGTTATCTTGTTCATACTCTTTAGGGATACATTTCTTCTTTAGATGCTTTTTAAATTTCTCCCAAAATTTTATCTTTGTTTTACCCTCTCATTCCCTAGTCCTCTTTAGATTATCATATACTATCCTAGAAAACTTATTAAACTTAAGAGTAGATATTTTAAATTTTTTCTCATCTTTATAATCTTTAAACTCAAATATAGCCACCACTTCATGTAACCACTCAAGAAATAAGTCTACGTCAACTTTACCATCAAAATCTGAAAAAATCAAGCTTAATACCTTTACCTTCTTATTTATGATACTTTAGTTGATGGTCATAGAGCTTTTGATTACTTCCACTCCCTATAGACTCTTCATCATGGTATATTCTTGAATTTAAGTATCTTCCCTTAGCTAGATTATTTGATTTTATAGCAATTCCTAATTAGTCTCCATAGTACTCCCTTGGTTCTTAGACGTTTTGAACCATTTCTTGTTTAACAAGCCTATACTCTAACTTTCATAATTAAGTTTGTATTGTAGGTATTTGTCTAAGTTGAGAATTAGTGGCATATACATTGTTTGAATGTTTTTGAATAGCTTCAAACATGGCTTCAAAATTTTGTTCTTCCTCCATGATTTGACTACTACAATCCTAAACACTTAGATTCCACTAGGTTTTTATTTTAATTGTTTATACCCAAGACAACTCAACCCTACCATGCAATTCTTGCTCAATTATTGTGAAAATATTTGAGTACAATGAATATAATACACAAAAATCAAGTAAAAATAGTAATCACACATCAAAATAAAATACATTCAAACACTTATCTTGCTTAATTCTTGATGTAGAATTCAGTAAGTTTCAAAACTCACTTCGAAAATCTTAAAATTTTTGTGGAAGTGTTTGAGGCTTTAAAGTATAATACCATGCAAGATAATATATATATATATATCAATCTAAGCTATCTCTACAAAATAGGACACTCAATGATCAAACACTAAATCACCAGAAACACACGAGCAAAACTCAACGAAACACACACATACTACTCGGCCAAAATGTTGCAACTTAGTAATTTTCTTACAATAATGCATGCTTAATTGAATCCAATACCAACTTATAATCACCAACGTGATTACACAGCATCAAAGGCAAGTAAAAAATGCAAGTTTTTCATGCAAAATACAAAACTCAAAATGTTTAAAAACTACACATAACATGCACAATTATACCCACACTACACACATGAAAAAAAAAATCAAAAACTATATCGAATGTTCCATGCAAGAACAATCAATATTCTATCAAGATCAATGCAATATTGTATTACAACATGTAAGGACACGTAAGACATGCAGATTTTTCAAAAGGTTCAGAAAGAATGCATCAAGATTTAAAGGATTCAAGCAAGAGAATTAAGAATCTTACAAGAATTTCCAAGTTAGATTAGGTTGATGTCGAAACTTCAATAGATTTTCTACAATTGAGTTGGCGACACCACTAGCCTTACTTTGATACCAATTTTGATGTGTAAGATCATAAAAAATAATCTTCTACAAAATCAATATCTTTCTATGGCCTCAAGTCTTGCAAAAATCTTTAAATTTTTGATTGATTTGAAGGTTGATGAAGGCGATGCCGAAAATGATGTTGTAAAAAATACAATTAGAGGGCGGCAAAAATCTAACCTAATATCTTTAACCTTTTAAAAAGAAATATTCTATTTCTCAATATAATGCACTCTACTACTCCCCAAAGATCTCAATTGAAGAAGAAGAAGAAGAACAACGACAACAACAACAACAATAACACATAGCCTTGGTGTTCAAAAGTTATTTCATTATGCATATGATTCATTCATTCTCTACTTACATCAAATGTGTACAAGGCATATATATACATACACACATGCATGCCATTTCATTAATAAGCCCATACACTGGCTCTTATTAATGAAATCAATCCATAAGGCACAACATAAGCATATATAAAAGAGTTACAATGACATTTTACAAGCATTACAAAGAATACAAAAAATAACAAAGCTACACAACTCTAATTATGTAATGCATATATTTAACATATGCAATCCAACTTTGTGTCTTGTAGCCTTATTCTTCATGCACTTTTTAATTCTTGTAATACTATTATCTTATACATTAAAGATCTTCAATAGATGAAATTTTTGCAAACATATACAATGCCTGCATATTTAGCAAAACATTATAGGCATAAGAATTTTTAAGCACAATAGGTTCCATCTCTAAGTATGCTAATTCTTCTTATTTTTTATCCATTAAAGAATAAGATTGAGAGTGAGCTAGAGATGCTCCTGCATTAGAATGATTATCTTTTAGGGTTGTTGTTGAACATGATAACTTGTAATACAGTAACATTCTATAGTTTTGTTGTAAGTCAAAAATTTTATAATGCCCATATAGTTTCTTCTTGTAAATATATTTTATGGAGAAATTATTTGTGATGTATAAACTATATGATACAATCTATTTGTGTTAGTATAGAATTAGTAGAATGTTTGAAGATAAGGATTTATAAATGATATTCATATGTTAAAATGGATATATATGCATACATGTATAAGGCTTGAGAAGATTTAAATGGTAATTATATTTTTGAATATATAATTATGAATTTGAACCAATCAATTTTGTAGCTAATGATGAATGAATTATAATAGTAATAGAGTAGTTCATTACTATTAGTGTACGATAAATTTTTTATTTAATTTTGATAGGAAAAATTAGTTTTTAATATTAATTACAACTGTGTATTTTATTTATTGTTATTTTCTTAGCGACTAACATTATAAGTCATAGCTATTTATTTAATTGCCAACATCATACACCATTACTATTGCATTAATGACCAACATTATATGTCATCGCTATTGTAATAATGACCAACATTATATGTTACCACTATTTTTGTAATGAATAACATTATAACTTATTGTTATTGTGTTAAAGACAAAAATTATACCATATCATTATTGTTTTAATGACCAAAAAAATTTAGTTGGTTGCTAAAGCCTTTAACATAGAAGCAATAACAACCATAGACGATGACTATGTTTTTGGTCCTTATTAGCATTAACGACCAAAATTTGGCCATTATTAAAGGAACATTTTAGTAATTAAAGAAATAGTTTGCTATAGAGTAATGTGCATGCATAGTTTTCCTATGAGACCTTATGCGCTATTCATGCCCCTCCTCTTATTACATGTATATTTACCTTAATGCACAAGAATTTATCAATCCTTTTTTATGATTTCTACTTATTCCTATGAATAGATGACCCTAGTGTTGAGGTGTAGGTATTTGGATACTACTTTGATGATTTTGCTTCATATGATGCACTTCTAGTGGTGGAGTGATTTATCTATTTGGGATTGGGCATAGAGTCTGCATTATATCATAGTTAGTTTTTTTTATTCATACATCTTATGGACTCTTAGTTTTTATAAGACCTATTTTGTTATATTTCATTTATATTGTACTTGAAGATTCATCTCCAAACTTTTACATAAGTTTTAGGAAAATTTTCTTATTCTCTTATTATCTTATTTAAAATTGTTAATGTTTTGTCTTGTACTTGATTTGAGGGTGACATTGTAAATCAGACTAATATTAAGTATAGCAGTAACACCTATTTACTTTTTTTAGTAAGTAAAGCAAATTGTATTACTTCCAAAAGTGAAGAAACAAGTCTTACAACATCAAAATACTAAGAGGAATCATTGCTAAGGAAAATTAAACCTGACTATCTATACAATCATTTACTCTCTTGTAGGCTTTACATGTTTTAAGCTTAAATATCCTCCTTGCCAAATTATAAATGGTTTGCTTTTTAATACTTATAGCGTGTTTATGCTCTTGAATGATGATTTTTTTATTTCTCTCTCGCCAAATATGATAGATGGGACAATAACCAATGATTGAATGACGTGTTTCTTGATTCTTGGCCCTCTTCTTCCTAACGTAGCCCATTGTAAACTCACAATCAAAGAATAGATATGAATGGGTTTCATCTTGCTCATTGCAAAGGACACAAGTTCTGTCAACTTGTATCCCATAAGTTGAGAAGTCAGGATTGCCAAGATCTCAACCTTGGTATGAATTTATCAATCAAAGATTTATAATGTTGCTGGTTAATATACCTTCCCTCCATAGGAACTCCTAGATACTTGAAATGTAAACCACTCTCATGGATATGGAATTTAGAGGATAAGTCATCCTTATTTTGGCGGGATCAGCTACCACCATAGCAAATATGGCTCTTCTCAAGATTTATATTTAGCCTTGATATATTGGCAAAATTTTGAATGGTTTTCAATAAGGCAATTACCGAGTCTTCATGCTTTAAAAAAGAAGAGGAGGTCATCCACAAACATTAAATTTACCATCTTCAACTTCTTGCACCTTGGATGAGGAATGAATAAAGTGTTGGATAACAAGCCCAACATAGACCTATTAAAATTTCCCCTACACCTCATACAATGATTCATTCAAAGCTAAAAGGATTCAAAATTTTCCTCAAAGATGATCTAAAAACACATTAGACCAAAATCTTGAACTTAATTAAAGATTTACTTAACTAATCAATAAAAAATATTGGTATATTATAACTCAAAGGATAAAATAGGAAATGTATATTTAAAAATTGAACTAAATGCACAAAAATAAAGTTCAAAACCTTATAGGAAATATAGGACTAAAAGTTCAAAACCAAAGTAGTATTAAAAAAATAGGACCTAATATACTTCCTCCATCATAACATCTTTGTATTGTTGAATAACACACATATTAAGAATATAATGAAACAAAAATAGGGATAGAATATGCTTCTAATGTAAATAGAAATAGTAATGTCTCAAAATGCATTCACCAAAAGAGAAGTCTCCCATCGTCAGAACCAGGTAGCCCTTGCAACCACTGTTTCAGTGAAGGAATTCCAATTCATTTCAATGAATGGTAATATATTATCAGAAATGAGAATGGAACAGAGATGGTTAGCAAATGATACATTGGCGATTGATATGGGGAAAGAATGATGTATCCATAGGGGAGAGATTTTCTCTTCGGAAGGATAGATAGAATCAAGGCATGGAATGGGTAAGTACGTTGGACAAAATCCTAGCAAGAAGAATGAACGCGACATCTTCTTTCTTCTCCTGCATTTGCTCATGAATTTCCGTTGGGGGAAAATGTCACGACATACATCCATACATACATACATAAAGTTGCTCGATCAAATATCATGGGGCGCCATTATTTGTGAATAGCTTGAGGAAACCATCTCCAATAAGATTTTATAAGCAATCATTGATGGTTCCCTCTGTGAAGCGGTCGTAAGAAAGAGCTTCTAGTTTAAATACGAGCGAGGTGTAATAAAGTTGATTGTAAAGGGCCCGGGTAATATATGACAATACCCACAAGGATCAAAACCAAGACAATCAACCAAATAATAGAACCCAAATCTACCACAAATAATTCACCAAATAAAATCACCAAGCAAAACTTTTTATGGGCAGCAAGCACAAATGAATAGATTAGAAAAATAAATCAATCAACACACACGATTTATACATGGAAAACCCCTTCGATATGAAGAATAAAAACCATGGGACGTTTGAGGATCCCACCCTATTTCCTTCTCTTATAATGATAAATTGAGGGCAAAATGAACCACCCAAATCAGGTTCACAACAATTCACAACCCACCAACAAGAACATACATAAGAGCTTAAGCTAGAAGAGATCAAAGGTGAAGAATATCACCACAAATCATAGGTTCAGTCCTGCTGCAATAATAGATAAACTAGATCTCAAAACGACGATCCAACCGTTCAAAATGAGGCCCTATGTGTCCCCAATAAGCTGACCAAATTTCAGCAAACACCAACGATGGAAACTCCAGATATCGATAACTTTCTAAACGCTGTTCTTGAACAATCGCAAATCAATATTCTCCAAACCCTTTGTCTTCCTCTCTTCTTTCGCTTCTAATTGTGCGTGTGACTTTCTGAATTCACACCCTCCCTTCTTTCCCTAATTTGTAAAGCAAGTATTTATAAAAAAGGCTTAATTAAGAAGCCCAAATAATAAGCCCAAGTTGGACTTAATCCAAGATTAGTAAAATGCTATCAAATGTCCATTCATTAGGAAAAAATAAAATACACATTTTACTAACACATGTGGGCTGGACCCACAACAATCTCCCCCTCGACCCCAATGCAGGGAAGACACGATCACTTCCATGATCACTTGACCTTCATCCCAGCAAGCTTACCACAAACTTCAAGCTTGCTTCCAGGGACTAGCTTTGTCAACATATCTGCACCATTCTTATCCGTGTGGACTTTCTTCATCTTCAAATGCTTCTCCTCGATCACATTCCTCAACCAATGATATCTAACATCAATATGCTTGGCGCGAGCGTGATACATTGCATTCTTGCTCAAGTCAATAGCACTCTGACTACCACAGAATACTACATACTCACCTTGCCTCAAACCTAAATCTTGAAGGAACCTCTTAAGCCATAATATCTCTTTACTTGCTTCCACGGCTGCTATATACTCTTCCTCAGTTGTGGACAATGCTACACACTTTTATAACTTAGATTGCCATGAAATGGCTCCCCCTGAAAATGTAAACACATAACCTGAGGTAGACTTCCTGTTATCAATACCACCTGCCATGTCTGCATCAGTGTAGCCTTCAAGTATAGGTTTGCCACCTCCATAACACAAACTCAATTTGGAAGTGCCCCGCAAGTATCTGAAAATCCACTTCATAGCTTCCTAGTGAGCCTTACCTGGATTGAATAAGTATCTGCTCACCAAACCAACAGCATGTGCAATATCTTCCCTGGTACACACTATAGCATACATCAGAGAACCAATAGCAGAAGAGTAAGGAATAGATGACATACTTTCTTTCTCCTTCTCCATTGTAGGACAATCTCTCTTACTTAGCTTGAAATGAGTAACTAGTGGTGTATTAACAAGCTTGGCATCTTTCATATTGAACCTTTCAAGCACTTGTTCAATATACTTTTCTTGTGATAGCCACAATTTTCCAGCTTTCCTGTCACGAGCAATCTCCATGCCTAAGATTTGTTTTGCTGGACCCAAGTCTTTCATATCAAATGACTTGAACAAGTCTTTCTTTAAATTCTGAATCATATTTGCATCTTGTCCAACTATCAGCATATCATCAACATATAGCAGAAGGATGATGAATTTACCTCCAGGGAACTTTCTGAAATACACACAAGGATCGGCAGAAGTTCGTTTATAACCATTACTCATCATAAACGAATCAAATTTTTGGTACCATTGCCTTGGTGCCTGTTTAAGTCCATAAAGACTCTTCTTCAACTTGCAAACAAGTTTCTCTTTCCCTTTCTCTTCAAATCCTTCACGCTGCTCCATGTAGATTTCTTCATGCAAGTCACCATGTAAGAAAGCAGTTTTCACATCAAGTTGCTCCAACTCAAGATCAAGACTTGCAGCAAAACCTAGCACGGTTCTGATAGACGTCATTTTGACCACTAGAAAGAAGACTTCACCAAAGTCGATGCCCTTTTTCTGGTTGCATCCCTTAACAACCAATCTAGCTTTCCGCTTCACAATCTTCTCACCATCTTTCTTGTTCTTGAAAACCAACCTATTCTTCAAGACTTTCCTGCCCTTGGGAGGCTTCACTAACTCATAAGTATCATTCTTTTTCAAGGAATCCATCTCTTCCTTCATAGCATCGAGCTAAAGATGTTTCTCATCAGATAACTGTACTTCCCGATAACTCTCTGGCTCCCCATCTTCTATGACTAGAATGTACTCTGAGCTTGGATACTTTGTTGAAGGTTTACGCTCTCTAACTCACCTTCGAACCTCTGTATCCTCTACTTAAGGGGTAGGTTGCTCCCCCTGCTCATGAACCTCTTCATCATAAATTTCTTCCTCATGAAGATCTTCTTCATTAGATGAAGACTCACTGTGATCTGAATGATCACCATCATCATGAACTGGTACATCACCACCATCAGGTTGTAACTCACCAACATCATCAGGTATCACATCAACATAATCATTTGCTGGCTGCACAATAGAAGTAGAAGAAGAAGAAACATCAGTAGTATCAAATAACAATTCTTAGGAAGAAGAGTACCTTGTATTCAGAAGCTCTACACCAGTCTCGTGCTCAAAGAATACTACATCTCTACTTCTCACTACCTTCTTCTTATCTGGATCGTATAGTCTGAAACCATACTCTTCAGCACCATAACCAACAAACACACAAGGATGAGTTATGGAATCAAGTTTTGACCTCTGTTCTTTCGGCACATACATATATGCCTTACACCTAAAAACTCTCAGATGTGAGTAAGTGGGATCGAATCCCTTCCATGCTCTCTCAGGAATGGCAAGGCCAAGAGGAATTGATGGAGCTCTGTTGATCAAGTACGCTGCACACTGTACTACTTCTCCCTAGAATGTCTTAGGAAGATTTGACATTCTAAACATACATCTCACTTTCTCCACAATGGTTATGTTCATTCTCTCTGCAACTCCATTGTGTTGTGGTGTGCCGGGCTCTATCTTCTCATGTCTAATTCCATGTTGTGAACAATAAAGCTTGAATTCATTAGAAGTATATTCACCACCATTGTCTGATCGAAGACGCTTTAGCTTTCTTTCTGTCTCCCTTTCTACCATGGCATGAAATTTCTGAAAAATCTCAAAAACTTGACTCTTTGTCTTCATCATGTAGACCCAAGTTTTTCGAGTAGCATCATCAATAAAGGTAACAAAATATTTATTACCACCAAGAGACTCCACCTCAATAGGACCACAAACATCAGAGTGTACTAGCTCCAACTTATCTTGCCTTCTAGTGGACTTCCTAGCAAAGGAAGCTCTATATTGTTTTCCGGCCAAACAATGATCACAAGGGTCAAGAGAAATTGTTTTATCAACAGGAATAAGAGCTTTACCTGCTAAAAATTTCAACCCCTTATCACTAATATGTCCTAGCCTTCGATGCCACAAATTAGGAGAGTTCTTTTCTTCCACTGCATTCAGCTCACCAGAACACACAGTCAAGTATGTCTTCTATAAAGAACAACACAACACACCTTGGTAGTTCATGGCTTGTAGATACAGGGGCTTCACACCATTGTGTTCCCAAAAGGGAGTACTTCATAAACTACCAAGCTGGTTAAAGAACAACACAACTCGCCTCGAGCAACTGTCATAGAACCCTTGGATAATTTCCACTTGCCATCACCAAAGGTATGTCGAAAACCCTCTTGATCAAGGACATTTGGAGATAACAAGTTAAGGCGTAGATCAGGAATATGGCACACATTTTTCAATGTAAGCATGAACCCAACACTCGTTTTCACACGAACATCACCTAACCCAACAATGCTTGTTGAGCTCTGGTTTCCCATATTAACACTACCAAAATCACCAGCTTGGTAGTTTATGAAGTACTCCCTTTTGGGAACACAATGGTATGAAGCCCCTATATCTACAAGCCACTCTGAATCTAAACTCTCAACATGATTACAATCATTAGTTGCACAAATTAAAGTGATCTCATCATCCATTTTAGAAGCGGTTGCTGCAGTATTTTTATCATCTCCCTCCTTTTGTGAATTTTGCATCTTGCCTTGCTCTCTCTTCCACTTGTAGCAAAAAATTTTCAAGTGGCCAGGTTTCTTGCAGTAATGACATGTCCTAGTCTCCTTTCCTCTAGACTTGGACCTTTCTTTTGAGTTACCACGCCCTTTGGGACCTCTACTCTTGCCTCTTCCTCTGTTCTCAACAACAAGAGTTTGTGAATTATCAACTCCCATCTCCTTTCTTCTTATCTCTTCATTGAACATGCTTTCTTTGATCACATCCAATGATAGCACACCATCCGGAGCAGAGTTACTAATAGTCACAACCAAAGTTTCCCAACTATCTGGTAAAGAACTCAACAAGAACAAAGCCTGCAATTCATCATCAAGAGCAATTTTATTGGTAGTCAACTTGTTAATGATGTCCTGGAAGTCACTAAGATGTTCTGACACCGACTTTCCACTCTTCAGTTTCAAATTAATAAGTCTCTTGATTAATGAAGCCTTGTTATGAGCGGTCTTTCTTTCATAAAGACCCTCCAATTTCTTCCACAGATCATAAGGGTCAGACTCCTGAGACACATGGTTAAAAATACTAATATCAACCGATTGTCTAATAGTCGCCAAAGATTTTCTTTTCATCTTTGCCCAATCTCTATCTTCCATCTTTCCAGGTTTTACAGGTTTTGCAGGTTTACTAATGGTGCCATCTTCATTTGTGATTGAATCAATTGGGTCAAACAAGTCTTTATAGTATAACAAATCCTCCATCATTGGTCTCCAGATGGAATAATTGGTTCATGTCAATTTAACCATTGAACTGCTACTACTAGACTCCATAATAACATTCAAATTAAACCTCGCTCTGATACCAGTTGAAAGGGCCCGGGTAATATACGATAATATCCACAAGGATCAAGACCAAAAAAATCAACCAAATAATAGAACCCAAATCTACCAAAAATAATTCACCAAAGTAAATCACCAATTATGGGCAGCAAGAAAAAGAGAATATATCAGAAAAATAAACCAATCAACACACGATTTATACGTGGAAAACCCCTTCGATGTGAAGAGTAAAAACCACGGGATGTGATTTGCGATTGTTCAAGAACAGTGTTTAGAAAGTTTTCGATCTCTAATGTTTCCACCGTTGGATTTTTCTGAAATTTGGTCAGCTTGTTGGGAACACATAGGGCCTTACTTTGAACGGTTGGATTGTGGTTTTGAGATCTGGTTTGTCTGTTATTCGAGAGGGACCGAACCTCGAATTTATGGTGATATTCTTCACCTTTGATATCTTCTAGCTTAAGCTCTTATGTATGTTCTTGTTGGTGGGTTTTGAATTGTTGTGAACCTGATTTGGGTGGTTCATTTTGCCCACAATTTATCATAATAAGAGAAGGAAATAGGGTGGACTCCTCAAACGTCCCATGGTTTTTTACTCTTCACATCGAAGGGGTTTTCCACGTATAAATCGTGTGTGTTGATTGATTTATTTTTCTAATTTATTCATTTGTGCTTGCTGCCCATAAAAATTTTTGCTTGGTTATTTTATGTGGTGAATTATTTGTAGTATATTTGGGTTCTATTATTTGGTTGATTGTCTTGGTGTTGATCCTTGTGGGTATTGCCATATATTACCCGGGTCCTTTTCAATTGGTATGAGAGCGAAGATTTAATTTGACTGTTATTATGGAGTCTAATAGTAGTAGTTCAAGGGTTAAATTGACATTAACCAATTATTCCATCTGGAGACCGATGATGGAGGATTTGTTATACTATAAAGACTTGTTTGACCAAATTGATTCAATCACAAATGAAGATGGCGCCATCAGTAAACCTGTAAACCTGTAAAACCTGAAAAGATGGAAGATAGAGATTGGGCAAAGATGAAAAGAAAAGCTTTGGGGACTATTAGACAATGGGTTGATATTAGTATTTTTAACCATGTGTCTCAGGAGTCTGACCCTTATGATCTGTGGAAGAAATTGGAGGGTCTTTATGAAAGAAAGACCGCTCATAACAAGGCTTCATTAATCAAGAGACTTGTTAATTTGAAACTGAAGAGTGGAAAGTCGGTGTCAGAACATCTTAGTGACTTCCAGGACATCATTAACAAGTTGACTACCAAGAAAATTGCTCTTGATGATGAATTGCAGGCTTTGTTCTTGTTGAGTTCTTTACCAGATAGTTGGGAAACTTTGGTTGTGACTATTAGTAACTCTGCTCCGGATGGTGTGCTATCATTGGATGTGATCAAAGAAAGCATGTTCAATGAAGAGATAAGAAGAAAGGAGATGGCAGTTGATAATTCACAAACTCTTGTTGTTGAGAATAGAGTAAGAGGCAAGAGTAGAGGTCCCAAAGGGCGTGGTAACTCAAAAAGAAAGGTCCAAGTCCAGAGAAAAGGAGACTAGGACATGTCATTACTGCAAGAAACCTGGCCACTTGAAAAAGTTTTGCTACAAGTGGAAGAGAGAGCAAGGCAAGATGTAAAATTCACAAAAGGAGGGAGATGATAAAAATACTGCAGCAACCGCTTCTAAAAGGGATGATGAGATCACTTTAATTTGTGCAACTAATGATTGTAATCATGTTGAGAGTTCAGATTCAAAGTGGCTTGTAGATACAAGGGCTTCATACCATTGTGTTCCCAAAAGGGAGTAATTCATAAACTACCAAGCTGGTGATTTTTGTAGTGTTAAGATGGGAAACCAGAGCTCTGCAAGCACTGTTGGGTTAGGTGATGTTCGTGTGAAAACAAGTGTTGGGTGCATGCTTACATTGAAAAATGTGCTCCATATTCCTGATCTACGCCTTAACTCGTTATCTCCAAATGTCCTTGATCAAGAGGGTTTTCGACATACCTTTGGTGATGGCAAGTGAAAATTATCCAAGGGTTCTATGACAGTTGCTCGAGGCGAGTTGTGTTGTTCTTTATACAAGATATACTTGAATGTGTGTTCTGGGGAGTTGAATGCAGTGGAAGAAAATAATTCTCCTAATTTGTGGCATCGATGGCTAGGAAATATGAGTGACAAGGGGTTGGAATTGTTAGCAGGTAAAGCTCTTATTCCTGCCGATAAAACTATTTTTCTTGACCCTTGTGATCATTGTTTGGCCGGAAAACAACATAGAGCTTCCTTTGCTAGGAATTCCACTAGAAGGCAAGATAAGTTGGAGCTAGTACACTCTGATGTTTGTGGTCCTATTGAGGTGGAGTCTCTTGGTGGTAATAAATATTTTGTTACCTTTATTGATGATGCTACTCGAAAAACTTGGGTCTACATGATGAAGACAAAGAGTCAAGTTTTTGAGATTTTTCAGAAATTTCATGCCATGGTAGAAAGGGAGACAGAAAGAAAGCTAAAGCGTCTTCGATCAGAAAATGGTGGTGAATATACTTCTAATGAATTCTAGCTTTATTGTTCACAACATGGAATTAGACATGAGAAGATAGAGCCCGGCACACCACAACACAATGGAGTTGCAGAGAGAATGACCATAACCATTGTGGAGAAAGTGAGATGTATGTTTAGAATGTCAAATCTTCCTAAGACATTCTAGGGAGAAGTAGTACAGTGTGCAGTGTACTTGATCAACAGAGCTCCATCAATTCCTCTTGGCCTTGACATTCCTGAGAGAGCATGGAAGGGATGCGATCCCACTTACTCACATCTGAGAGTTTTTAGGTGTAAGGCATATATGTATGTGCCGAAAGAACAGAGGTCAAAACTTGATTCCATAACTCATCCTTGTGTGTTTGTTGGCTATGGTGATGAAGAGTATGGTTTCAGACTATACGATCCAGATAAGAAGAAGGTAGTGAGAAGTAGAGATGTAGTATTCTTTGAGCACGAGACTGGTGCAGAGTTTCTGAATACAAGGTACTCTTCTTCCTAAGAATTGTTATTTGATACTACTGATGTTTCTTCTTCTACTACTTCTATTGTGCAGCCAGCAAATGATTATGTTGATGTGATACCTGATGATGTTGGTGTGTTACAACCTGATGGTGGTGATGTACCAGTTCATGATGATGGTGATCATTCAGATCACAGTGAGTCTTCATCTAATGAAGAAGATCTTCATGAGGAAGAAATTTATGATGAAGAGGTTCATGAGCAGGGGGAGGAACCTACCCCTTAAGTGGAGGATACAGAGGTTCGAAGGTGAGTTAGAGAGCGTAAACCTTCAACAAAGTATCCAAGCTCAGAGTACATTCTAGTCATTGAAGATGGGGAGCCAGAGAGTTATTGGGAAGTACTGTTATCTGATGAGAAACATCTTTGGCTCGATGCTATGAAGGAAGAGATGGATTCCTTGAAAAAGAATGATACTTATGAGTTAGTGAAGCCTCCCAAGGGCAGGAAAGTCTTGAAGAATAGGTGGGTTTTCAAGAACAAGAAAGATGCTGAGAAGATTGTGAAGCGGAAAGCTAGATTGGTTGTTAAGGGATGCAACCAGAAAAAGGGCATCGACTTTGGTGAAGTCTTCTTTCTAGTGGTCAAAATGACGTCTATCAGAACCGTGCTAGGTTTTGCTGCAAGTCTTGATCTTGAGTTGGAGCAACTTGATGTGAAAACTGCTTTCTTACATGGTGACTTGCATGAAGAAATCTACATGGAGCAGCGTGAAGGATTTGAAGAGAAAGGGAAAGAGAAACTTGTTTACAAGTTGAAGAAGAGTCTTTATGGACTTAAACGGGCACCAAGGCAATGGTACCGAAAATTTGATTCATTTATGATGAGTAATGGTTATAAACGAACTTCTGCCGATCCTTGTGCGTATTTCAGAAAGTTCCCTGGAGGTAAATTCATAATCCTTCTGCTATATGTTAATGGTATGCTGATAGTTGGACAAAATGCAAATATGATTCAGAATTTTAAGAAAGACTTGTCCAAGTCATTTGACATGAAAGACTTGGGTCCAGCAAAGCAAATCTTAGGTATGGAGATTGCTCGTGATAGGAAAGCTGGAAAATGTGGCTATCACAAGAAAAGTATATTGAACGGGTGCTTGAAAGGTTCAATATGAAAGATGCCAAGTCTGTTAATACACCACTAGCTAATCATTTCAAGCTAAGTAAGAGAGATTTTCCTACAATAGAGAAGGAGAAAGAAAGTATGGCATCTATTCCTTACTCTTCTGCTGTTGGTTCTTTGATGTATGCTATGGTGTGTACCAGGCCAGATATTGCACATGCCGTTGGTTTGGTGAGCAGATACTTATTCAATCCGGGTAAGGCTCATTGGGAAGCTGTGAAGTGGATTTTCAGATACTTGCGGGGCACTTCCAAATTGAGTTTGTGTTATGGAGGTGGCAAACCTATACTTGAAGGCTACACTGATGCAGACATGGCGGGTGATCTTGATAATAGAAAGTCTACCTTAGGTTATGTGTTTACATTTTCAGGGGGAGCCATTTCATGGCAATCCAAGTTACAAAAGTGTATGGCATTGTCCACAACTAAGGCAGAATATATTGCGGCCGTGGAAGCAAGTAAAGAGATGTTATGGCTTAAGAGGTTCCTTCGAGATTTGGGTTTGAGGCAAGGTGAGTATATAGTATTCTGTGATAGTCAGAGTGCTATTGACTTGAGCAAGAATGCAATGTATCACGCTTGCACCAAGCATATTGATGTTAGATATCATTGGTTGAGGAATGTGATCGAGGAGAAGCATTTAAAGCTGAAGAAAGTCCACACCGATAAGAATGGTGCAAATATGTTGACAAAGCTATTCCCTGGAAGCAAGCTTGAAGTTTGTGGTAAGCTTGCTGGGATGAAAGTCAAGTGATCAAGGAAGTGATTGTGTCTTCCCCGCATTGGGCTGGAGGGGGAGATTGTTGTAGGTCCAGCCCACATGTGTTAGTAAAATGTGTATTTTGTGTTTGTCCTAATGAATGGACATTTGATAGCATTTTACTAATCTTGGATTAAGTCCAACTTGGGCTTATTATTTGGGCTTCTTAATTAAGCCTTTGGTATAAATACATGCTTTAAAAATTAGGGCAAGAAGTGAGAGGTGTGAATTCAGAAAGTCACACACACAATTAGAAGCAAAAGAAGAGAGGAACACAAAGGGTTTGAGAATAGTGATTTGCGATTATTCAAGAACAGCATTCAGAAAGTTGTCGATCGCCAAAGTTTCCACCGTTGGATTTTGCTGAAATTTGGTCAAATTGTTGGGGAAACATAGGGTCTCATTTTGAACGGTTAGATTGTCGTTTTGAGATCTGGTTTATCTGTTATTGCAGCGGGACCGAACCTCTGATTTGTGGTGATATTCTTCACCTTTGATCTCTTCTAGCTTAAGCTCTTATGTATGTTCTTGTTGGTGGGTTGTGAATTATTGTGAACCTGATTTGGGTGGTTCATTTTGCCCTCAATTTATCATTATAAGAGAAGGAAATAGGGTGGGCTCCTCAAACCTCCCGTGGTTTTTACTCTTCACATCGAAGGGGTTTTCCACGTATAAATCGTGTGTGTTGATTGATTTATTTTTCTAATCTATTCATTTGTGCTTGCTGCCCATAAAATTTTTTCTTGGTGATTTTATTTGGTGAATTATTTGTGGTAGATTTGGGTTCTATTATTTGGTTGATTGTCTTGGTATTGATCCTTGTGGGTATTATCGTATATTACCCGGGCCCTTTCATGAACGTGACATCTTCTTTCTTCTCCTACATTTGCTCATGAGTGTCCGTTGGGGGAAAATGTCACGACATACACCCATACATACATACATAAAGTTGCTCGATCAAATATCATGGGGTGCCATTATTTGTGAATAGGTTGAGGAAACCATCTCCAATAAGATTTTATAAGCAATCATTGATGGTTCCCTCTGTGAAGCAGTCGTAAGAAAGAGCTTCTAGTTTAAATACGAGCGAGGTGCAATAAAGTTGATTGTAAAACTTCACTGAAACTAGTACCTTCAGATACGCAGACATCATAAAAACCATTGTAACTTCTCAGCACTGATATCGACATGCTAACAAGCAGCCTGAGTTTCATCGTGAATTTATTTATTTTTTTTCCAAGTTTTCCATTCAATTGTCAAATGAAAATCCACCTCTTATGATAAGGATTGACTGCAAATAAGAATCTAACTGGCCGGCAGCAGCCCATAGTTATCCTGACCAAAAATAAAAATGACTAATTCATTAATTTATCATAATGATTATAATAAAGAAAACTTTCGTAGGAAAATGTAAATTCTAATGAACTTAAAATTTTATTACTCTGAATTATAGTAATACACAGATTATTGATAAAAGATCTATACATTTATTTATTCATATATTTTCTCAAGTCCAGCAATCTTTTATTCTAGCTTCCTATACTAACATGCACTTTCAATCATTCATCACTTGTTTTCTAATCGAGTTAAGCCCTTCTCCTTCTCCTTCAAAAACTCAATCAACCCTCGAAGCGCAGGCTCGGGTTCATCAGACTTCATCAGGTGCTCAGCAACTTCAGCAGGGGTGACATCTACGGTACGGATCAATCCTTCAGTCTCTTCAAAGAGGAAGTTGTTGATCTCCTGGTAATTGGTCGCCAAGGTTCTGAATCCTAACGGCGTGCAGTAGGACATGTGAATGTGCATGTCCATACGACCCGGGTGTAAGAGAGCTGGATCGAGCTGTTCTTTTTGTGGTTTAGAGTGAATACAATGATGCGTTAGTGTCCCAAACTTGACCATGAACCGTCCATGAAATTTAGCATGCCAACAAGGTCACCTATTGCATGAACGTATCGGGTGACTGTAATTAAATTTGAGGGAGACAGAAGATAGATCTCGTAAATTTGAAGGGGCACTACGAAATTTAGTCATATAATGCCCAATCGATCAACAAGTTGTATTAATATAAATAATAGAAGTATATAGCAGACTAAAGATTAAAAATCATGATGCGGATTTACATTGTTGGTATATAATGGTCATTAGAGTCTAAATTAATTAAATAGAAAAAACTGAGACTTACGTTGCTCTTAATTCCTTTACGCCTGACATCAAGGTCCCCGCCCTCTGTAGCATCATCATGATCATTATTGTTGCTGATGTCGATGTTCTTCTTCTTCCTTTTCCTGTTGTTGAGATCAATAGTACAATCAATATCCTCCGCAACCAAAATGGAACGATTTTCAGTAGCCAACATCAGATTCCTCAAGTCGGCATTACTCGACAAGCCAGTCAAATCAAGATCATAGACGTCGAAGTGGAAGAAATTAGCCATAGCAGCAATCAAACTAAACTTTCCCGTCCCGGGAGGTCCGTACAACAAGTATCCTCGTTTCCAAGCCTTCCCTAACCTTTTATAGGACTCCTGCCTCCTCACAAACCTCTCCAAATCGTCCATTATCATATTCTTTAAACCTTCTTTAAGCCAGGCTTCTGGGAAGTAGCCACATTGAGCATTTTCAAATTCAGGGGTGTGGATCTTGAGAATTCTTTTCTTTTCTTTCACCTTGATTGCTTGATCAACAACGTAAGGAAAATACTCGTTAACGGCCATGTCCCTATGTTTGTTACTTAACCTAACCTCAAAAGATCTGGATTCCTTGATGCCATTTGACATTTTTACCTTCCATTTCCGTTTACGAACCAAGTGCCACTTGAACTTGACACCATAAAAGAAGTCTATAATCTCTTCCCCGCTGGCAACCGTTACTTCCACCGACTTCTCATTCTTGGATTTGATGGCTTTGAGGCAACGATTGGATTCAGACAACTTTGTTGCCAAGTAAGACTCGGCTGCCTCATATGTAGAATTACTCGGCTTAAGCATAGTTAGCACGAGTGCAATTTTATTTATAATAGAGGATTGTTACAGATTAACTACAAATGAGTCAAATTCTTCTAAATACATGGCATATGTTATTTTGGAGATAAGTTGTTAGCTAAGTCAACATCCCCCCTCAAGGTAAGCGTAGGAGCACATACGGTTAGCTTGTCATAGAGATGTTGAAATCTAGGTGAAACCAAGCCCTTAGTGAAGATGTCAGCTAGCTGATCTTTTTGGATATAAACCGAACATCGAGACGGCAAGCAGCAACCAATTCACGCACGAAATGGTAATCAATCTCGATGTGTTTAGTGCGGGCATGGAAAACTAGGTTGAGTGTAAGATATGTAGCTCCTAAGTTATCACACCACAGTGTTGGAGGTGAAGCTGAGATACCAAGTTCCCGCAGTAGTGATTGAATCCACAAAAGCTCAGTTGTGGCAGTGGCAAGACTTCGGTATTCAGCTTCCGTGCTAGACCTGGATACGGTTAGCTGCTTTCGTGCACTCCATGATACAAGATTGTTGCCAAAGAAAATACAGTAGCCACTAGTAGATCGACGATCATTAACATAGCTTGCCCAATCAGCATCTGAATAGGCATGAAGGGAAGAAGTTGCAGGGCATCGTAGGAGAAGACCAAAATTAATAGTGTGCTTCAGATAGCACAAGATGCGCTTAATGGCAGCCCAATGATCCTTAGATGGGTTGTGCATGTATTGACAAACCTTTTGAATAGCAATAGAGATATTCGGTCTGGTGAAGCTGGGATATTGCAGGACGCCAACAACACTTCGGTAGGCAGTGAGATCATCAAGTTTGGTGCCATCAATGAGAGACAATCGGGTATCAGCAGCAAGGGGGTATGCACAGGTTTGACACCATCAAGTTTGGTTCTCTGGAGAAGATCTAAAATATATTTGTGTTGAGAGATAAATATTCCATCAGCATGTGGAGTTGCTTCTATGCACAAGAAATAATGAAGAGGCTCGAGGTCCTTGATAGCAAATTCTGAGTGCAAATCAGAGATCAATGTTTGGACATCAGTAGGATTGGAGCCAGTGACTATAATGTCGTCAACATATATGAGAATATAGATAACAGAGGCAGAGACTTGCTGAATGAAGAGTGATGAATCAACCTTAGAACTAGTGAAACCAAGCTTGAGAAGATGAGCAATAAGCAGAGAGAACCATGCTCGTGGAGCCTGTTTGAGACCATAAAGAGACTTATGAAGTTTACAGACATGATGCGGATATTTGGCATCAGTGTAGCCAGGAGGTTGCTTCATGAAGACCTCTTCAATCAAATACCCATGCAAGAATGCATTCTGAACATCAAGCTGTCGAAGTGGCCAGCGATGCATTAGAGCATAGGAGAGGATAAGATGAATAGTGCATGGTTTGACAACTAAACTGATGGTTTCACCATAGTCAATCCCTGCTTGTTGATTATAGCCTTTTGTAACAATCCACAAAACCATCGGCATGTCTTTTAGTATGAAAAACTCATTTACACCCAATCACATTTATTTGAGAGTGGGCAAGCACAAGAGTCCAAGTGCCATTGCAGAGCAATGCATTGACCTCATCATCCATAGCATGTCGCTAAGCAGGATCCAAAGAAGCTTGGCTATAGCAGCTGGGCTCAACTAAATCTTCAACCTGCAAAGGATACTTAGTAGTAGAGAGGCACAACTTGTGGATAGGTTTACGAATACCAGCTTTAGCCTAGGTGACCATTGGACGTTGAGGGGCAATAGGTGAAGTAGACTGGAATGGTGGTGTCATGGAGATTGGAGAATGGGGAGTAGATGATGTGGAGGCAGTGGGTTGGGGAGGAGGGGAAGGAGATGGTGTAGGGTGTGGAGATGATGGGGACAAAGTGGTAGGAAAAGGAAGAGGATAAGCATAAGCAGGCGTGGGTAATAGAGGGGGAAAAAGAGAAGAGGATGGTGGAGTGAAGGATGGTAGTGGCGTAGAGGGAATAGAGCTGAAGGGTTTGATAGGGATGGGATTGGATTCCAGGTAATTGGAGGAGCTCTTGCTAGTAGCCGCATAGGAGAAAATGGTTTCTTCAAAACACACGTGTCGTGAGATGTATAACCGGTGAGATGGAAGATGGAGACATAGATAGCCTTTTTGAGTGGTGCTATAACCTAAGAAGACATAAGGGAGAGAATGAGGTTGAAGTTTGTGCGATTTATAAGTGCGAAGGTAAGGAAAGCAAAGACAGCCAAACACCCGTAGAGACTTGTAGTTAGGGATTTGATTAAACAAAAAGGGTATCTTAGCATTCGATACAGAGGACGGGCTACAATTGATAAGATAGAGGCATTGAGGCATTGTATAAAAGAGATAGTCCAGTTTCAACAATGAGACGATGTCGCCTTTCAGCAAGGCCATTTTTTTCGGACGTGTGAGGACATGAAAAACGATGATAGATGCCATGTTTATCAAAATAAGGAGTGAGTTTTTGAAATTCACCACCATTATCAGATTGAAAAACTTTAATCTTGTGACCCGATAGATTTTCAATTTTTGTTTTGAAAGAGATGAAGTATTATAAGGCATTTGATTTTCTGGAAATGGGAAAGAGCCAAATAAAGCGGCTATAAACATAAGTTATAAGCAAATAATAACCAAAACCTTTATTAGATAGGTAGGGAGATACCCATAAGTCGGAAACAATTAAACTCAATGGTGTTGAATAAGTGGTGGTACTCAATGGAAAAGACAATTTACAACTTTTGCTGAGATGACAAGATTGACAAAAATGACTAGATTGAGTAGAAACAGGTAACTTATTGGAGGCAATGACTTTGTTGGAAGTAGATGGCTTTGGATGGCCAAGCCATTGGTGCCATAAGGAAACAGATGCAGAGTGAAAACTAGAAGGAGAATCTGGACAAGCTATCTTACGAACGGCTTCAAAATGATAAAGACCACCCTTATTCTGGCCGCGTAGAAGAGCTTTCCCCATGTGGTGATCCTTCACAATGAAGAAATGGGGATGAAATTCAAAGAAACAGTTATTGTCCTTTGTAAATTGAGAAATAGAAAGAAAATTAGCAGAGATAGGGGGAACATGATAGAGATTATTGAGATAGAAAGTTTTAAAGGGAGCAGTGAATGAAGCAGTACCAATGTGAGCTATGGGAATAGTCTTACCATCACCAACTTTAATTGTGTCTGGTCCATCATAGATGGAATGAAGATGCAGATTATTCAAATCAAAGGTCATGTGATGTGTTGCCCCACTATTAGGTAACCAGTGGGATTCAAGAGTTGTACCAGAACTTGCAGTGTAGGCTTGTGGCGAAGACTTCGAGCCTTCAAAAGTTTCATCAAAACAAAACCATCAGTCAAGAGTAGTATGTTTCTTTCATCCACAAAGCTGATACGACCCTTGGGCATTGGAATTAGGAGGAGGACGATTCATGGATCTGTGATTACCACGATTGGACCGAGGCTGAGCATTAGGATGATTATGTCCACGAAGTGGAGGAGGTCGAGAAAAAGCAGAGTGATGCTAGGATGCAACATTGGCAATGGGATGTTGATGGATAAGTGCCTGTTGAGATTCAAGTCTCATGTCATAAGCAAGCAAATGGGAATAAAAATATTCCATGGGACAAGCTGCGATGGTAGTGGTTAAGGTAGTCATAATAGGGTCATAGGTGGAGTCAAGACCAGCAAGTATTATCTGCTGCAAATCAGCTTCATCAACTCGATGACATAAAGCGGCAAGATCATCTGCCAATTGCTTAGCATGGAGAAAATATTAGGACATGGACTTGTTACCTTTTTGGAAGTTTTGGAGAGCCCGATGAAGTTGCATTATCCGGGCTTTAGAGTGGGAGGCATAGTGGCGTTCAAGAGTAAGCCAAACAGCATGAGAAGTAGACAGGCCAACAACTTGTGCCAGTACTGGTTGAGTGAGGGAAGACAGAAGCCAGCCGAGAAGAACCTGATCTTGCTTGTGCCAATGAGTGTAGGCAGGATTGACTTCTGTGTCTGCAGCCTAAAGGCGTTGAAGAGGGCAGGGATTAGAGCCATTGACATAGCATTTAAGGCCATGACCTTTTAATAAAGGCTTGAACTGGGTGAGCCAAAGAAGATAGTTGGAGGAGTCGAGTATAATGGTGATTTGATGTTGAATGTGAGTGAGGGGAAAAGAGGGAGAAGAATCAGAGGGAGCGGCAGTAGTGGCAGAAGAGGAAGACGTGGCCATGAGGGTTGGAGGCAGTAAGGATCGAATTACTCGGCTTAAGCATAGTTAGCACGAGTGCAATTTTATTTATAATAGAGGGTTATTACAGATTAACTACAAATGAGTCAAAATCTCCTAAATACATGGCATCTGTTATTTTGGAGATAAGTTGTTAGCTGAGTCAACATCATAGATATGTTTGGGCTCGACTCCATGGAATTCGTTGATCAGGATGGTTAGTTCTGGGTATACATAGTTGATTATCCAGTGAAATGTCAAGGAAATGTATTCTTGGAATTCTTCAGGGAGGAATTCATTAACAATGGTTCGGGCTAGCATGAGCGTAGCAGCCAGTAGACCAATTGCTGAGAGAAATGTCGACGCCATCTACGACCAACGTGGTGGAAGTACACAACTTGTGGTTTTTAGAACCAAGACTCGATCGGAGTAGAGAGATCGACGGAGTATTGATGCGCTTATTGGAGGCCGACCATCGAACGAGGGGAGGATGCCTAATTAACTATGTATATGTATGTATGCATATATATACACGCATTGGAGAATATTTAACAGCAATTCTGAAGCAAATATATACAGCTAATTACTGCTTATTTGGACTATATAAGAAAACAAAATATTTACATATCAAGTCTCACAGAATTACAATCCAATATATCCATCTAATTATAACTATTTAGGATTATATTAGGAGATTTAGGGTCCCGTGCGCACCTTTATTACTATACATACGTAGGAACAGATTGTGGCCGTTGGATTTAACCAATACGGACCGTCGGATCAAACAAATTTCCACCCCTGGTCGACGCGTCGTTTGCCTTTGTTTTCTTCTGCGTGCGTCGGCTCTGTTACTTTCGCCCTTCTTCCTCCCGAGCTCGAGCATCTGCGTCCATCGTCGTCTGTTCGCCGCTCCGTCAAACGACGCTCGTCCTCTTCAATTATTTCCATCGACCATTCTTATGCGTCGTTTGCCTCAGTTATTTTGCCTTCATGTGCGTCGTTTGTCTCTGTTACTTCCGCCCCGAGCTCGAGCTTCTTCCTCCATTGTCGTCTGTTTCCTACTCCGTCAATAGTCGCTCGTCCTCTTCAATTTTTTCCATTTCGCATCTTCGATTTCAGTCTCCAGTAGGTAAATACTTGTATTGTTGTACCGATCTTCAATTTTTTTCATTTCACAAGCAATTTTGCTCGTTTTTTTCGACACTGTATCGCCATTTTTTTTGCTCGTCTTCGCTAGTGTATTCTCATCCCAGCACATTTCTTCAACCTACCGAAGCTTAATCATCGATTTCATTTATTCTCCGCTACCATTTTTCGCCGGTACTCCTTCTCCTTCGTTTGTCACCATTTTTCCCGAAAATGCCTACTATTCTTACAGTCGAAATTTTTTCTTAACGATAGTATTAAACCTGTTAATATATTCACTGTTGTTATATTATTATGTAATCTAGTGTTTGTTAACCTAATTTTTTGCATTGATTTGTCTGATTTTTGTTTGTGTGTGTTTTAGATTTTTTGATTCAGCATTCGATTGAAGTAATATGCCTCAACTTTAGTTGATTTCGAATTTACTGAGTTGATTTAGTTAGTATTTTTTATTGTTTGCTGAGTTATGTTTGTTGTTTTTTGATTAAATTTTGTTGCTATTGTATTATGAATAATGTGATTAGGGTTAATTACATTAATGTGGGTTAATATTCTGTTGTTGTTGTTGTTGCTGTTGCTGTTGTATTTTCTGTTGCTGAATAATGGTGTGCTGTTGTTTTATGTTAGCCTGATTAATAATCAGATTATTAATCAGCCATTATTGTAAATTTTTGCATAATATATGCTGGTATGGTGTTGGTATGCTGATTGATGTCTGAATATTGGTATCTTGTTCCATATTCACCATTATCTATTGTGAATCTTCTGATTAGGATTAATCAGAGTAATGTTGGCTGATTTTTTGTTGATGTTGTATTTTCTATTGCTGATTACTCTTGTATTGCTGTTTTATATTATTTTGATTAATAATCTGCCATTGTTGTATATTTTTGCATAATATATGGTTTGACTTACTAAATAAAGTTTATGGATGCTAAGATATTGTATTATTATTATTATTAGAGAGTTTGTGGTTTATGGTTTATAGAATTTAGGGGTTTTAAGGGTTTAGGGTTTAGGGTCTAGAGGGTTTAGGGTTAAGGGTTTAGGGTTTAGAGGGTTTAGGTTTTAGGGTTTAGGGTTTAGGGTTTAGGGTTTAGAGGGTTTAAGGTTTAGGGTTTAGGGTCTAGGGTTTAGAGGGTTTAGGGTTTATGGTTTAGGGTTTAGAGGGTTTAGGGTTTAGGGTTTTGGGTTTGGGTTTAGAGGGTTTATGGTTTTGGGTTTAGGGTTTAGGGTTTAGAGGGTTAGGGTTTAGGGTTTAGGGTTTAGGGTTTAGGGTTTAGGGTTTAGAGGGTTTAGGGTTAAGGTTTAGGGTTAGGGTTTAGGGTTTAGGGTGTAGGGTTTAGGGTTTAGAGGGTTTAGGGTTTAGGGTTTAGGGTTTAGAGGGTTTAGGGTTTAGGGTTTAGGGTTTAGAGGGTTTAGGGTTTAGGGTTTAGGGTTTAGAGGGTTTAGGGTTTAGGGTTTAGGGTTTAGGGTTTAGGGTTTAGGGTTTAGAGGGGTTAGGGTTTAGGGTTTAGGGTTTAGGGTTTAAGGTTTAGGGTTTAGGGTTTAGGGTTTAGAGGGTTTAGGGTTTAGGGTTTAGGGTTTAGGGTTTAGGGTTTAGAGGGTTTAGGGTTTAGGGTTTAGAGGGTTTAGGGTTTAGGGTTTAGGGTTTAGGGTTTAGAGGTTTGGATATTTTGTTTGGATATAGGTTTGGATTAATTTTTTTGTTTGGTATTAGTAAAATCTTGAATGTGATTAAATTTTGATCCAATGGATGAGATTAGTTCCTATGTTTGTATATTAATTATAGTTTGTATGTGACCCCTCCCCTATATTAGGAAACCGAACATTTATATTTTTATATCATTCACGATAGCACTGTGATGAATACCATAAAAGTAAGGCCCATTCCATTTTGACAAAAGACCCAGACCCAAATTTCGTAGCTTTGGATCCGCTATCTCGATCATAATTTTTCTACCCTGAGAGGAAAAGAGCCTTCTGTCTTGGACCGGTTGTGGGCGAAGAGGGATTCGAACCCCGCCTAATCCTCTGAGCTACATGCTCCACCCCGCCTCCACTGGATCTGTTCCTGGGAGTATACTAAAAAGAAACAGAACGTTTCCTTTCCCCAGCCATTTTATTTTGGATTAAGAAGATGTTCAAGTCAGAGAATATTTGCCAATACTCACCAATAATATATGCGGAACAAGGATTCAGTCAAGCAATGTATGCGTGGGGCGAAAGTTAAATGTCACCAATTAACCCTAACTAATTGTGGGGGAGGAATTTCGGAAGGTTTCCCGGGAGCTTTGGATTTCAAATCTGCTGTTAATGAGCCTTCTCATCG